>CM051620.1:27503105-28859355 GCA_028020825.1 Podargus strigoides
GTTGCAAAAGTAGAAGAATATAAGATACCCCTAAAATATACAGTAATACTATATATGACTTTTTAAGAACAGTTTATGACTAACTAATGAAAGATTTTATACAATATCTGTGTTCTCAAGTGTAGAGAATAATTTGTGATTTATCCCAACAATTATTCACTTCAAAATGCTCAAACCATATGTTCTTGAGGCCAAAATGTTTTTAATCTATATTTAGACTCCTTCCTAAGTGGCTTGAGTTTCACAAAGTGCTGAGCAGCTAACACCAGTACTTGGAAACATCTACAGCTAAAACATCAGGTTGGGAAAGAAGATGAAAACAGAAAGATCAGAAAGAACCAGCTATATTAAAAGAATAATATTGTTTTGTGCAAAATGTTTTGTTGTAGAGGACATGTTTATGTCTCTAGTTCAAGTTAATGATGAATGCTTCTCAGTTTTGTATAGCTGTCACTTAAGTCCCTATCCTATACTTTTATAATTAATGTTTTGCCACTGATTTAAATGAAAAGACCTAAGTCAGAAGCCAGAAGACCTGAGGGGGTGGAATTAATCTGACCAAATGTTGTTGTTTATATCTGAGTTAATCTTAGAGAGTCTCTTTAGAGTTAGAGAAGAGATATATTGCCTTCCTGGGTAAGATTTGTTGCATCCAGAAGTAGGTGTCTAAAATAAACTAGATGAATCACGTCCTGAAATACCTGTTTCTCATCACTGTCTGTGAAAGGTGCAGGTATACACATTTGTGTTACAGTGTTCTGTAGCTAGATAACTTCCACCAGTGATGTTGAATCATGTGGAATTTGAGATTAGGAGAGAACAGAAGTGATAAGTACTTCCAAATAACAGCACCGACTGGGGTACGAAGAAATGTCTCTTGGCAGCAGAGATGTGTGTTTTGGGAATAGTTCAGTATTATACTTAGAAAAGTTAATTACTGGTGTAGGCTCTCCCCTGTCCCTCTCAGTATGGCAGGACAAACACTCACCTATTGGTCTAAATATGGTAATTCACAAATGGATTGCACCACTTAAATTTTGAATGCATATTTGGTAATGTGGTAATGTGTAAACATACTTTTAGTTTCCCTTTTCTAAGAATCATACATAGCTCCTTTCTTGTGATGCAGTTTAGGAACTGATACAATATAAAATGAGGAAACGGGATTATCACGAGTATTCAGGAAACTGAAGATATGGTAGTGACATAGGATTAATATTAACAGATTAGCTGTACTCCAGCTAGCAGTGACAGCAAAAGGAGTAAAAATATTAGGGCCTGAGCTTCAGGAAGAGTTGTCAACTGCAGTATATACCAATAGTCAGTCCTTAGCTGGTTTGTGTTTTTAGTGATCATTTGTGTTACTGGCAGGGCTGACCATGGTGGCTGGCAGAGGTGGAGAGATGATGGTCCCAGACCTGCCCGAGTGTGGGATGTGGCAGAGCAGCTGTAGGAACAGTGTGCCCCCAGCAGCTCTGCACTGAGCTCTCTGCTTTCCAGTGGAAGGTCTGGTCTGAGAGCCGTCAGACCGCTGGTGTTGTCCCTTCTCCCTGCCTGTGCCAGAGGCTGTCCCTCCAGGCTGGGGTCCTGCTGAGCTCCTAACTCACAGAAGGGAAAGTATGACAGGATTGACCTCTGCCTTGGCTAACATTCCCATGTCCAAGCTCTCCTGCACATTGGCAGGACCAGATAACTCCTGCCTTCATCTTGCTCTCTAAGCATCCTCTTGCATAGGTTTTCCTCTCCTGGGTCCCCAGGAGGATGGCTTGCCTGCCTGCCTAGCTTGGCCTCTCCAGCACCCTTTGCTATGCCCTCTGCAATCTTTCATCTTGGAGGCTGCCCCTCCACTGCGGGCAATGAGTCATCTTCACGCTGATAAATGTCAAGAGTCACTAGTGCCAAACTGACAGTATTCTCTGAGTGCTAGAGAGGTTACAGTTGTTCCTCTAGCTAGAGTGAAACAAACAGCTATATGGGATATACCCACTAATAGTAGCAGATTTAGTCAACAGATCAGAGCATTTCATATGAGTAAATTTTATCAAAGTAAAGCCAGAGTAGCAGATTTGTCTTTCTGTCACTTTCTCTATATATATGATCTGCAGTTTGAAGCTCCCTCAATTTAGAATATTATACACACTTGGATCAGATCTCCCTGTGAAGTCTAATGACTTCTTAGAAAATATGTCTGCTTTTCAAATCAGAGAACTTTTAATGATTTTTTTTTCTTCTCCTAATCACTTTGCCAATTAGGATTCAAAATTCCCGCTTCTTTTATCACCAGTCCAAGAAAAAAAACAAACAAACAACAGACAATTCTATCTTGACGTTCTTTTCTTAATAGGAATTAAACAAGCAAAATAACAGTGAAGGAAGAAGAACTATTCATATAACATTCCCAAATATATATACAACACTGTGTCACTTTATCTTTAAAATATCTTGGAATTCATATGGACATGTTAAGTAGATACGATGATAAGGTAAGAATAACAACCTGGTTTTGATGTCTTTAGTGAGTTAAGTTAGAGTATAGTATAATTACTCTCAGGAGTTTAACTGACACAGGGTAAAAATTTATCTCTGCAGACAGCCAAGACAAGATTTACATATAAATTAAATTCTACATAATTCTATTTTGGGGATTCCAGAGAGCTGTAGGACCCTTCCAGATTTCTGCCCCATGCCAAGTTTCATCTATTGTGAATATTGGCAGCGCGACCGACCTTTCTCCTAGTAATTGCATGTATTTCTCTTTATAGTAGGATACACAGAACATTGGGGGGAATCATGCCTTCAAAACCAAAGCATCCGCAGTGTTAACATGCCAGCATTTTAGCTGAGGTGCTTAAAGACCAAACCTACTTTTTTTTGTCAAAGGCAAGGATTTGATTTTAATATGAACTCATGCACAGTTAAGGTCCTTTTATCATCACCCAGCCTGACACTTACTGAAGAGTGGTAGAAAGATATCCATTACCTTCACATGAATGACTCTCAAGGACTGGACCATGAAGGATAGATGAGAATTGTGTGATACATGCTCTTTTCATGCACATATCCAAATCTTCAGTCCCAGCATGTGTTCATTCTCACAGCCTTCAGAAAGGAGTTTAAATATTTCTCCAGCTTATTGTTCCCACAGCAACAACTAAAAACAGCCACAAAGAGAAGACAGGAAAGAGTATAAATAGATAAGGCTGCTACAGTATTTGCAGTACTTGCAGTTGCATTGAGACTACTGGAAATATAGTGTAAATGTTATTTGGCAACTTGGTCATTTGTAATGTTATGAGAATGACCACTGTATTTGCAAACATTTTTACTGATGTGAGCTTACCGAGATAATTTATCAAGATCTTTCCTAGCAAAATGCAAAATTGTATTGTAATTTGATTTATTGAAATATTTTTTATCTAAAGATGAGCATGAAAATACACAAAATAAAAGGTTTTGGTCTGTTAATCAGTATGACTTTATTACTAATAGAATGCAAATGCCATTTGAGAAGATTATACAAATTCAGTAGTGGACATGAGCAATGAAGAAGTTAATCCCAGGAGCTAGAGATTCAGCATAAGTGTAGGCTTTCTTAGTTTGTTAGGTTCACTGTTGCAGTGGAGTTTCCTCAAAGCATGAAATAAAGCCAGAAGGATTATATTTGCAGGAGGAACACACACCATCATATATACACCTTTTTGGGAAACTGCAAGCTCTTTTGTCTTCTTTACTTCCCCTAGGATAATACCCAGCTGCTTCACTTCTCACTCTTTGGAGAGGTTGGTATTGATACACTAGTTAGAATAGTTCGTGAAATTTTTCAGTACCAGTGATTGAGACTATGAGAAAAAAAATGGAAATATCCTTACATCTATGCTTTCTCAGAAAGAAAAATGGAGTACATGAAGTAATTAATTCCACCCATTTTGAGCCATTTACTAGAAATTTGTAGAAAGTACTTGCTAATAAATGTAAGTAGTAAGGCAGAAATTCTTCCATTTTGCATGTCATTGCCTTCTAAACTATGGACTGATCTATATTATAAAAGAATGTGGATTCCTTTCAAATATGTTGTTTATCAGGCTCCTGATTATTTCTAAATTATGTCCACAGTATGCAGA
Source organism: Podargus strigoides (assembly GCA_028020825.1). Lineage (NCBI taxonomy): Eukaryota > Metazoa > Chordata > Aves > Caprimulgiformes > Podargidae > Podargus > Podargus strigoides. Next base: position 27,507,227 of record CM051620.1, read on the forward strand.
ACCCTTAGAATACTGCCAGGAAGGACATACACACCTCTAAACTCACGTGTCCTTAACAAATCTGAGAGATGATCTCTGAAGACAGTTGTGTCCCGCAGGAAAACTGTCAAATTTCAAACAAGCAAGTTTAAATTTCACACTAATCTGTTGATCTTCTTAAAATAGAATAGTTTTTCAAAAATATACACATGTGGGTGTGGGTATACTAAATTATAAAATTATACACAGAGCATATTAGTACATACTTTGTGTATGGCCTCAAGCTACGTCAGGGGAAGTTTAGGTTGGATATTAGGAAGAAGTTCTTTACTGAGAGGGTGGTTAGACATTGGAACAGGCTGCCCAGGGAGGTGGTGGAGTCGCTGTCCCTGGGGGTGTTCAAAAAAAGGGTTGATGAGGCACTTGAGGCCATGGTCTAGTGGTCTAATGGTTAGGAATATGATGGGATAAATGTTGGACTTGATGACCCTGGAGGTCCCTTCCAACCATAATTATACCATGATTCTATGATTCTATATAACAAACTGCCTTTACCTCCCTTTCTGTCATCTACAAATATGCATATCAGTAAGTTAACTTGCAAAGATTTTAGTGTATATGGTAGTATATATACTAATAGAGTGAAAGAAACTTTTTTTTTATGTCACTGTCTTTTGTCACAATAGAAAAAGGCTAAATGTATAGATACGTTATTGAAAAATGATTGTTTAAAATAGTCTGTACAGAATAGCTACACTGAGTTCATACAGAAAATGGCTATACTATGTATGACACATTTTTGTTTAAAATCACAAATATTTAGTTTTGTTTTTCTTTTTCAAAGCTACTGTGTGATCTCAACTTCATCTTTAAGGAAGACTTTCTTTCCAAAATAACCACCAAGCTACCAAATCTCAGTGCCAATGGCAAAGGTTTGAGATAATGTCAAGCAACTGTATACTATTTGTTAGACTGGAAAACGTGGCACCTTTATTTGGGTAAAAGTATGCCTGAGATTTATATTTAGGTCCATGTATACTCTCTGTATAGCATATATATGCTTATGTGGTGCTTATATAAGTGCATACATAATGTTTATGCTCAATTCTGCTGTATTGAAATAAGGTCAGAGAGAGAAAGAATCTTTTATCACTGACTGTTGAAATAGCAAGTTCAAAATTCTGTCCTATGTGGAAAGAAGAATAATAACAAAGATATAAAACTTTTTTTGTTTTTTCCTTTCTGTGTGAAAGTAAGAATCTTAGTCTAAAGTTTGAAGCCTTTCAACCAGTTGGGATTAGCAGCATTGGTTTGGTGAGTCAATTGTAGGAATGAACAGAATAATGAAAACGTAAACTGTAAATACATCAGACACAAATTCATGGGTAGCATGCATTTAATATTTTCCGTTGAACTGTAGACTTGACTTTGAGGTACTATCTTGTTGATAATAAGGCTGCAATATAAATCTTGTACAGATTTACATTTCAGATTCTTATGAATTTAATCTGAAATCCTTTGTCTGCATCACATGAAAAATGAAGCAGAATAATCTTGGGGGAAAAAAGTATAAGTTCATGTATAAAACATTTTTGTAGTTTTCCGTTTTGTTTGTAATTTGAAATTCAGTTTCTAGATTTTTTGGTTTTCTCTGGATGGGAAAGTTTTCAAAATTGAGGTCACATGGTATTTAAATGATGCACAACTCTTGAGCTCACAACGTGTTGTAGCAGTTAACTGTCACGTGTCAAGGAGAAGAACCAAGTGATGTGCCCTGAATTGTAATTTAATGCTGCATTAGAAAGATGACCAAGTGATGAATCTAAGACTTGCTAAGCCATTAGGGTATTGCTTTTATAAATTAAGTTCACATACCATTTAAAACAGGAATGAATATCTTCAGAACTGGAGTTTCTTTCTAGCTTGTTGTGAACAAACATATTAGCTGTGTTTATCTGTAGACATGAAAAATAGTCTGTACACTACCTACAGGGAAAGGCTTCACCATACACCATGCTCCACAGTGCTGGCTGTTGAATATTTGATATGTTAATACATATTTATATTCTGGAATTTGGGCAGTGATTGTAAAGTCAGGCAGATTTAGTGCCTAAAATAGTTTATAGCCTCAGAGAAAAGCATCAATAAAAAATAATAATTTTGTCTTAGTTCTTTACACAGAATATCTTTTTTTTTTTCCTTGTGAAATAAAACCTGCGATAAAATAAGGAAAACAATCATAACCTTTTTGAGCTCATATCCATTCTATTCCATATCTTCATGCTAATGTGGAACACAAGAATAGAGATGCACAAGGTTTGGACTTGTGAAATATATTTTGCAATATCTCTGTACTACTCTATAGATAAATATAACAAGATGTAACTGAGACTATCACAATGAATATTCATCATCATATACCCTTCAGTGGCAACTTTTAGCTTAAAAGTCATCACAGTCATACATAGTTTATTTCCTTTACTCATGACTTGTTAAACTTTTGTGATGGTGCTTCATTTTGCCAAGAGGACTGAAATACATGTTTCTACTTGAGTAATGTATAGTGAAATATAGAATCATTTGGGACTCTCTCCTTCAGTGGTGGGGACAGAAAATATTTTTTAAATTATTTCCATTGTTAGTATGATAACAAGGCTAGCCTGAGCTGTTAAGAATGTTCACTTGCCTTTACACTTCTTCATCTGACCACTGGCCAGGGAACGGAAGATGGCCTACCATCAACCTTGCAGTCACAAGCACACTTATGTGCAGCCGGAAAAGAAAGAGGGAGCACTCAGGGTTATCCTTCTGTACTCTCAGTAGCTAGTTACAGTAACATTATGATGCTCAAGGCGAGTCTACTCCCAAAAGCAAAGAGGGACTGAGTAATTGTTGCCAAATTGGAGAAATCTAATTATATGCAAAGGAAAAAGGATGGAAACTAAGACAGTAGTAAGTCCTACCTGCACTGGTCTCACACAACACATCTTGAACTGGTTTAAAACTCAGTTTCAACTTCACTAAGTTATTTGGGTCAGTTTAAATTCAGGATGCCCTGGAGACAATCATGACTCTTGATGGAAATTGTTATGAATAATGGGGCTATTTGACTATAAGTAGAAAGTATGTTCCCTGTTAAATCATTGTCACCCCAGGCAAGAATATTCTCCCGGCTCTTTCCTGCGACCTTCTCCCTTCCCTCCTTATCCATTCGCTCCAAGGGCTACTGTCTTTACCGTATTTAATATCTCCCCTGATGGCTACAAGTTGCATTGCAGGACGTGGAAATTACTTTTCATAGTCCTTTTGCCTTTTCCCCTTTTGGACTTAGGCTTTGACTAAATTCAATGGGCCAGTCAGATGCTGATTTTTTTTTAATATTTTTTAATGCAATCACACCTACCCAAAATGCAAGGGGAGAAAGACATACTAAGAAATAGCCACCCCTGTTCTCTGACATAGTCTCACTGTCATTTATAAGTAGTACTGTGGAAGTGCTCTAATATATACTCATTATCCATAATTCCAGAAGGAAGATACACCAGTATATGACAGTGTGTTTTATTTATTTCCCGTTTGCGATGTACTTCACCCCCCTTCAAGGTCGACATGGAGCAAAAAATGGAAATTCCTAGAGACATTTATGAGGACTCAATGACCACTGATAATTAAGGATGTATTGTTTCTTCATGCATTGCATAACTGGCACAAATAGAGAGAAGCAGCAGACTCTTCCAAGACTATTTGTTGACTGTGGTTTCTTGAAATTTTAGAAATTGTAACAAGTTCACTTCTCAGACCTCCTACCATTGCCATTGGGCAATGATTAATGGGATTAAATTTAAAAAGTTGAAATGCCAGATCCAGCACCTAAGATGAAGTACCACTAGGCACAAGTATAAACTGGGAGAGGAGTGGCTGGAGAGCAGCCCTGCTCTGGGAGTGCTGGCTGACAGCAGGCTCAGTATGAACCAGCAGAGTGCCCTGGCAGCCCAGAAAGCTAACCCCATCCTGGGGTAAATCAAACAGCATGACAAGCTGGATGAAAGAGGTAATTATTCCACTGTGTTCAGCATTGGTGCAGCCTCACCTTGAGCACTGTGTGCAGTTCTAGGCCCGACCATTTAAGAAGGATGTGAAGGTCCTTGAATGTGTCCAAAGGAGGGCAATAAAGCTGGTGAAAGGGCTGGAAGGAATGTCCTATGAGGAGCAGTTAAGGACTTTGGGCTTGTCTAGTTTGGAGAAAAGGAGGCTGAAGGGCAACCTCATTGTTCTCTACAGCTTCCTGAGGAGGGGAAGGGAAGAGGGAGGTGCTGATCTCTTCTCCCTGGGATCCAGGGATAGGATCCATGGGAATGGTTCAAAGTTGCACCAGAGGAGGCTCAGACTTGACATTACAAAGCATTTCTTTACCAAGAGGGTGGTCAAATTCTGGAACAGGCTCCCTGAAGAGGTGGTCAATGCTCCAAGCCTGTCAGTGTTCAAGAGGCATTTGGACAATGCCCTTAACAACATGCTTTAACTTTGTCAGCCCTGCAGTGGTCAGGCAGTTGGATTAGATGATCCTAGGTCCCTTCCAACTGAAATAGTCTTTTCTATTCTACCTCAAACAGTAGAAATTAATTGCCACATGTAAAACACTCTGCTGATAGTGACCAGCCTAATAATGGTCGTAGAATCAAATACTATTCATTTACAACTGTTTGAAAACGGTTCAGTAAATCCTGTGGCCAACTTATTAGTAGAATTATTAATATGGGACCTAGACTGGTTAATATTCTTAATTATGATGTAGGAAGCACAAGTCTAGGAGGCAGATTTGTCTTTCACAAGGCAAGGCTGAAAAGCAAAAGAAATTTGGACCTTAAATATATGAGTTAATGCCAGACAAACAAGTATTTCATTCTAATAAACGTGAGTTAGAACTCTAACTTTCATAAAACACAGAAAAGAATTGGAAAATAATGAGAAGTGTCACAGTACAATAGTTATAGTACAGTCACATCTTTTTCATACATGTCTTTCCATCTTAAGCCTATCATTTTTTAAAATGATATTAATTATTCCATTATGAGTGCAGAATGAAAACCTTTATAGAGTTGCTCCTGTGCATCACTTCCAACGCTGATGCTAGCTATGGAAGCTGCAGATTATTCATATGAGATAATGTCAAGATCAGCTTTGACTGCATGTAGAAGGGCAAATTCAGATATCAAAAGTATTCGTCAACAAGATAGTCAAGCTTATTAAGTCTGTTACAACAGCACATTGAGAACCTGCTTTACTATAAAAAGAACCGCACCCAAGAAAAAATGTCATGAAAATATTTCATCTGGAAACCACATGATTATAAATGATAGGATAAACTTTTCTCATTTCTGAAAGCACATTATGTCACATTAATTTTTGAAAGATACTATTTTTCTGCACAGTTATACTGAAAAAAAAAGCAAGAACATTTAGTTTTCATATATGTGGATTAAGAATCAGGAAGACATGAAAAGGCTCTGTCAACTAAGCACATAGTTTTAATTGTGACTATTTCCACACTTTCAATCAAACATTTATTTTACAAACATCAGTATGGTTCCATACAACACGAAGACGTTTACTGCCAAGTGTTTCCCCTTTCATACATACTTGAGAGAAAGTTTATTTCTTTGTGTCAACAAGAGGAAATACATGAAAAATTGAAATGCTGTCAACTATGTCCTAAAAGTTCTGTAACTCTATATATATGTTTGGGGTTTTTTTGGCTAAATTAATCTTTTTAATATTATTACTATTAATATTCGAATAGTACTTAGAATTCCAGATCAAGTGCCAGCAATGGAAAATAATTGTCTACCCCCAAAGAATTCACAGAATAAGAGTCAACGCTGAGCATTTTCTTGTTCCAATATACAACGGTCTATTAGGCCACAGTATAAACCTTTTGCTATTTATACTGCTATTTCAACAAGAAACTACCTGCTGTAGCTGGTACCTGTTTCACTTGAGTCCAGCCATCTAAAAGTTAGATTTTAAGCTGCTGATCTAGAATACTTCTCTTGTCAGTAGGACAGGTACACACTTCCAGAGTATGATTCTTCCCATCCCTAGGTGGTGAAAATGAGCAATATCCTGGATGTGATATCTCCAAGTGACTGGCATCTATCTCCTGGTATAAAACATTTTTCCAAAGTCTCATTATATAAAAGGTTGCCTGCAGACAGAATCTGTACAAAAGACTTTTGGGGCAGGCTGGCATGGGTGATACAGTTGTGGGGGTCTATTACAGACCTCCTGATCAGGACGAGGGAGTTGATGAGGCTTTCTACAGGCAGCTGAAAGCAGCCTCGCAACTACAGGCCTTGGTCCTCATGGGGGATTTTAACTACCCCAATATCTGCTGGAAGACTTACACAGCCAGCCATTCACAGTCTAGGAGGTTCCTCCAGTGCATTGATGATAACTACTTAATGCAAATGGTGGATAAGCCAACTAGGAGAGGAGCACTGTGGAGTCCCTCAGGGGTCGGTACTGGGACCGGTGTTGTTCAATATCTTCATCAACGACCTGGATGAGGGTACAGAATGTATCCTCAGCAAGTTTGCTGATGACACCAAACTGGGAGGAGTGGCTGACACACCAGAGGGTTGTGCTGCCATTCAACGAGACCTTGATAGGCTTGAGAGTTGGGCAGGGAAAAACTTAATGAAATTCAACACGGGCAAGTGTAGAGTTTTGCATCTGGGGAAGAACAACCCCATGTACCAGTACAGGTTGGGAGCTGACCTGCTGGAGAGCAGTGTAGGGGAAAGGGACCTGGGAGTCCTGGTGGACAGCAGGATGACCATGAGCCAGCAATGTGCCCTTGTGGCCAAGAAGGCCAGTGGCATCCTGGGGTGCATTAGAAAGGGGGTGGTTAGTAGGTCAAGAGAGGTTCTCTTCCCCCTCTATTCTGCCTTGGTGAGGCCACATCTGGAGTATTGTGTCCAGTTCTGGGCCGTCCAGTTCAAGAAGGACAGGGAACTGCTTGAGAGAGTCCAGCGCAGAGCCACAAAGATGATGAAGGGAGTGGAACATCTCCCTTATGAGGAAAGGCTGAGGGAGCTGGGTCTCTTTAGCTTGGAGGAGACTGAGGGGTGACCTCATTAATGTTTATAAATATGTAAAGGGTGAGTGTCATGAGGATGGAGCCAGGCTCTTCTCAGTGACATCCAATGATAGGACAAGGGGCAACGGGTGCAAGCTGGAACACAGGAGGTTCTGCATAAATGTGAGGAAGAACTTCTTCACAGTGAGAGTAACAGAACACTGGAACAGGCTGCCCAGAGAGGTTGTGGAGTCTCCTTCTCTGGAGACATTCAAAACCCGCCTGGACATGTTCCTGTGTGACCTGACCTAGGTGTTCCTGCTCTGGCAGGGGGATTGGACTAGATGATCTTTTGAGGTCCCTTCCAATCCCTAACATTCTGTGATTCTGTGATTCTGTGACTCATAGGAAGATATGCTGAATTAAGTCTTAGATGAATAAAAATAGACAAAAATACCATAGAGGTCCAGCTCTGAAATTTTTATTGAAATAATCCCATTGGCTTTGATTTGTGTTTGCTTCACAGAGTACCATAATTCTACTGTGAAAACTTCGAGTTGTGTCCAATAAAAAATGAAAAGATGATTTTTAGATGGGAATAACAAAAAGAGTTAAATCAGTCTATAACATGAGTGTGTTATTTTTTAGACCTAGAAAAGTCAAAAAGTTCTAATACTTAAGTAAGCAACTACACTTACAAGGGAATTACGTAATGAAATAAATAAGGACATCCTATTTTGAGAAGGAGAGTGCAACACCCAGATTTTCCTAATTAGGATTTCAGTTATGGTGATTCAGAAATGGACAACTTTTACAAATAATCAGCAAGGGGCTGTTTACAAGCACTTGGATGACTAAGTTCCCTGTGCAGTTTCTCCTTAATAGGTAGTCAGCAGTTTGTGAAATTTACCACACACAGCAAGGATATTTTCCTTTTGGAACTATGTCTTGATGCAAACATTTTTAGTCGGGTTCACTGCAGCATCAACTTCAAGTCAGAAATTGCACACAAGCCTAGTAGGACACTTGTAACCTACACTAATCATGTGCATTAGTTAACAAAGATTACGCTTGTGGTGTCTGCAAGAGGATCATATATTATATGTAACAATAATGGTTTCCTTGATTAAAAAAAAAGGAAAGATGCCTTTGCTACATTATCCGTATGATTCATTATTAAGCATTACCTTGTAAAATTCAAATTCAGTGAAAATGTTTTTCAAGTGCAGAGTCCTCCACTTGTTTTATTTTTGTTACTGTGCTTACGATTTCAAAAGTCTTTTTTCCCTTTCCTCTCTTCATAGGAAATGATCTGTTTCTAGTTGCAGTGCATGAACTGGGGCACGCTCTGGGCTTGGAACACTCTAATGATCCCACTGCAATCATGGCTCCATTTTACCAGTATATGGAAACTGACAACTTCAAACTACCTAATGATGATTTACAGGGCATCCAGAAGATATACGGTATGTCATGCTCTAATTAAGTGATATCATTTTTTTGATTTGGAATACATTTGAGGTCCTTCTGTACATACCATTTGAAATTGCCTTGTGTAATATTCCCCAATTAATTATGTATTGGTTTCAGTTTTGTACTCAGAATTATTTTCAGTTTGAAGGTTTAACTGTCAGGTGTATATTGAACATTGTCAGGGTCATTCCTTCTTTATGGCTAGAAAGGACAATCACAATCATGTAGAATTACTGTACTACTAACTAGAACTCTGCAGCCTCCATACTGTTTTATATTAACAAGCTTTTAAAAATGTTGTATTAACAAGCACTGATATATATTTTCATAAAGCATTAATAGCAATTTAAAAATGTTTAGCTGATCAAGTTTTGTTTGGTTCATTTTTTTCCTGTGTGATTAGCTGAAAGGAAGGTTGTTTCTCATGACTTCATAAGTTGGTAGTCTAGACTTAAGGGCTAGACAAGAATACTTCACTGAAAAGTAGCTGCTAAGCTCTAACAGCTGTGGGCTATACATTAGGAAAAATGAGTTACCCCTGGGAGGTAATATCTGACATCACCACCAAATAGCATATGAAAACTTTGGTTTGGGGTTAAAAACTTTCCAACATGAGCTACTGCAAACTTTGCTCCCTTTAAAATCAAGAGGTGATCTGGAATCATATGCCTCAATAAAAATGTCACACCTATTAAAATAATTACTTTGGTCTGCCGTATTCACAGAATCGCAGAATCACAGAATGTTAGGGATTGGAAGGGACCTTAAAAGATCATCTAGTCCAATCCCCCTGCCAGAGCAGGAACACCTAGGTCAGGTCACACAGGAACGCATGCAGGCAGGTTTTGAATGTCTCCAGAGAAGGAGACTCCACAACCTCTCTGGGCAGCCTGTTCCAGTGCTCTGTTACCCTCACTGTGAAGAAGTTCTTCCTCATATTTATGTGGAATCTCCTATGTTCCCACTTGCATCTGTTGCCCCTTGTCCTATCATTGGATGTCACTGAGAAGAGCCTGGCTCCTTGAAACACCATTATTAACTGTAAACTATAAATGTCTCAAGCCTTAAAATTGTGAATGAAAGAAATGCCTTATTTCATTGTATGACAAATATTTGGCGAGTTTACTATTATCATATATATATATTCCATCTTGTTCCTTAAAAATTATATTTTTTAAAAAAAAAGTATCAGAAATACAAATGCCACTTATGCAGTTTTAGAGTTGTCTTGCTATTCAAAAGTCTTTCTGAAGCTGGTCATGCAAATGATACCTTTTATTTTTAGCCAAAATTGATTGTCTATTTAAATGACTTGGAGGGAGGCCTAAGTAGAATTAGCAAAATTAAAGTGTCCATCTTGTTTCCAGAAATCTTACTGATCCAAGTGAAACTTCTTATCTTTCTGTACATGGAAAATATAATTAAACATAGTAATATGTGTAAAAAGGGAAAGGCATTTTCAGTACACCTGTTGCAAGTAATTCAGTATTCCATTAGGGCTATGAACAGTATCTGCCTAGGATGGCCTGCTGACTTTCAGAGAGAAAAATTATGAGTGGGATAGTTCTTTTACTTGTCATCAAACTCTGTATATTATGACAGAAAATGTATTTGAAAGAAGAAAAATATTTTAAACTGCTGTACAGTTTTAGTTTTTCACTTTACTTCTTTTTAATCCATTTATCCTCAGAAGAATTCTTTTAATTACAAGGTATCCGGCTTTGTAAGATTCACTGGAAAATAAAAATTAAAATAAGAAGTAATTAATTTCAGAATATTGAAGAAAACGTGTGAATTATGGTATTTGTTTATGTGGAGGCCTAGGATTTGAAGTCCAGTATCAAGAGCTTCTATACATAGCAAGGGACATTGGGGAAAGCGGGGAATGTCCTGTCACTAATGCACATGACATTACTTGGCCTACAAAATGGGTCAGTAGGAAATATCAGGTATGCCACATATGCGTATGTGAATTGATGGGTGGAGCTTACAAATATGGATTGAAAAACCATTGACTGCTGATGGTCTTTTTAAGAACAGATTTTTTGTTTTCCTTTATTTTGTACAATGATTCTGTTTTAATGGTTCTTACTCAGTTGGCAATATATGTGCTATGGATTACTTCTCATCTGAAATGATGATAGACTATGCATCCTTTACAGGGTTTTTTTGAACATTGATTGTCTCAATAAGGAAGGAAGATTTTGGACAGTGAAAAGTAATTATTTTCTTCATTCATGCCTTATTTTTATGGTACTCATTCATTATATCCTTTAACAACATGGGAAAGGTACATTAGGTCACTTTTTCCATTCCCCTTCCACTGTAGGATTTTCATGCTTACAGCAGGTTTTTGTTGTGCACTTCTTTGTGTGCCACCGGTGACCATGTAAATTACATCTGCTGCTATTTTTACAGGCCCACCTGACAGGATCCCACCACCAACAAGGCCTCTGCCAACAGTGCCCCCACATCGTTCAGTCCCTCCAGCAGACCCGCGGAAGAATGACAGGCAACCTAAACCTCCCCGGCCACCCACTGGTGACAAACCTTCCTATCCTGGAGCCAAGCCTAACATCTGTGATGGGAACTTCAACACTCTGGCTATTCTTCGCCGGGAAATGTTTGTTTTCAAGGTAGGAGACTATGAATTTTTCAGTGCTGTATCAAATGTCTACATTTGTACTTTTTTTTTTTTTTAAAGCAAACTCTCATTCATCATGACTCCACTTTCCCAGCCTGCTCACAGTTAGAAAGTACAAGAAACAAATTAAAAAATAAACATACACATGACCTAAATGTCTAGCAGAGGTCTGCTGTAATGTTCTATTTTGGGAAAATATCCATGTCAGCAGAAACTGTAATGCCTCAAAATGTAAGAGTAAATAAATGCTTCATGTTATGGAGAGATAAAAACTGTAAATCAACTCTTCAATAGTAGGAATGCTTTTTGTTGGGAATACAGACACATCCAGGCATATAGTAGATATTGTGTCTTCAACACTTTTTTTTCCCAATGGAGCTATAATTTTAACTTTACTATTAGATCAGTGACTTACAAAGTAAGTTTGTCATTGTTGTGATTGCATCGAAACCACAATACCTAAGTAGAGGTCTTTGCCACAAAAATCTTATTGCAAATGTGTCATTGCTTATTTCCATTCATCTTCTTGCTCTGAGCTAATAAATGTGTTATCTGCAACAAATGGAAATAAAAAAAAACTGAACTGAAAGGCAATCTTTTGATAGAAGAACTTTGCTAAGACTTATGGACATCAAAGTTATCTTAGGCAGATGATTTGCAGTATGGTTTCCAGAAGGCATTGAATATTGAAGAATAATTACAGAATCAATATTATTCAGTCTCTTAAATCTTAAACAAATTTGCTGACAGGTAGTGCTGTGCAAATGTTCCAAAACAACCAACAGGATAATCTATTATTTTGAACTACTGCTGTGTCAGATTTGCTTAAGCAATATGAACTGTAGGATCTTTGTTTTGTAAATGTATGATAAGATTCTTTTTAACTTCAGCATTACAGGTAGAGAAGAAGGGCCTTTCATATGATTAGATAGCACTTTTCCCTCCAGCAATAGTGTCAGTTCGAGGGAAGTGCAATGAATTTCACCCAAAACATGAAACTCCCAGTTCAATTGCTTTTGTTGTCCTTTCCAATAGGACCATTTTTCCCTTATATATTTCCTTTTTGCATAATATATCCCTCCAGATAAATCTTATTAGCAATGCTACCCAGGCTTTCACTTTCTTTAGCATACCTGAAACAATATGTACAAACAGCTTTACAAGAATTCATTCAAAATTATTGAGCTACCTTCACAACCAATGGGCAGGAGATATATTTTCCCATAAACAGCTAAGGATTTTGCCAGCCCTGGGGCTGTCAGCCCTTTGCATTTGCATAGATGGTATATCTTCAAAAACTGGGAGGTCCTGAACCATCCATCTTTTTATGACTAAAACTCAAAGGTTAAGGAAGAATCTAATTTTAATAACTTGACATTAAACAGGATATTAAAATACCTACTTCAATCTCATGTCATCCACCTGAAGAGCAATAGAACATATTCTCATTTATTTTAGACATAAATCGATATATAGTGAAATGCTAACCCACTAATACAAAATTTCCTGTCTAGCTAAATCTGTGCTACTGGATAAATAGATTCACCACCATTACTAATCACTCTTACCTATTCTGATTGAAAATCCAAATTAAGTTTTCTCTGAAAGTGTTTACTGCTTACTGGCTACAGATTTACTATGCAGTTTGTATGTGTACTAGTGTGCAAACTGTCTTTATGTTCCAAAAGTAAAACTCCATTCATGATCCACACTTTAATGAGGAAACCCTGTAAGTTTGTCAGACAAAAATAACCAGTAACAGAGTGTTTACAGAGTTCATGTTTAGGGTCCAGCTCTCCAAAATGAAGTTGCTGCAGTCATAAAAGCAACATGTTAGGAAGGGAAGAGATTACCTTTGTCCACATTAATTTCTTTAAAGGTCCCAGAATTCCCTTTTTCTCTTCAAGGTACCTTGGGAGCATGGCAAGGCATGACTTGGGTTCCCACATTAAGCAATGGAGTTTACTTAAGGTCTTGACATTGTAGTCTGAATGTCTTTGAATGCTTAAGTTACTAGGCCTTAACTTTCTCATTTGCACATTAATTTACTAATGAAGGTTGTTGACTGCTGAAGGATGTGTTTGAGCTTTTGTGTGTGTTTGGTGGGGGTGGTATTTTTTGGTGTATGCGGAGGTGTATGAAAGGATCAGGAAAGGAGAGAAGGAATTAGAAAAGTCAAGCGTTGTTAGTAATTTTCGAATTACTTTGCAGAATCTCAGGGGGCAGGTTATAAGGAAACGCTCAGCATTTCAAACTAGCAGGAGCAGGGCAGGAATTCATTCTCAAAAGGTATAAACAGGAATAGAGACTGAATACAGGGAAAGCATCCAGCAATGGAGGAAGCAAAGCTGGAGATTCTGTGGTCTGTCTAACAAAAAAAAAACAAACCTCTTTACCCTTACCCCTTAATGTTAGTACAAGGATAGACTGAGAAGGCATCAGTGATGGGCTGAGAGCCAAGTACAGAGGGGTGGAGAAGGAGAGGGGATCGATGGCAGTGCTGTACCAGGTGGAAACAATTAAAGAAGAATTATGATCGTTATTGGAAGAATTATTGCTGGAAAGTTCCCAGATGAGTTAAATTAATAAAGTTGGAGGCAAATCAAATTATATCCTTTTCTTACTTTGTCTTTATCCACAGGTCTGTAATGATTGTGTAGCGGCAGATTTTACTGCCTTCTGAATGGCACATATGCCATGTACCAATTTCAAATTGAAAATAACCACTTTTTTATCTCATGGGCAATTCTCAAGCTCAGGAGCTCAATTTGTTTAAATAATCCTTGAAATTGCTTGGGAACTTAGCCACAGAGTTGAAGAATGTGAGCCCTTTTGAATAATTCAATTCTAATTTAAACATAAAACTGAAGCACAAAAGATAACAGTTTGAGATACACTGGATTTTCATAGTAGATGAAAACCAATATTAATTTCAAGAAGATGGTTTTCTCTTGTCTGTAGAGCTACTAGGTATACTTAAGAGTATCAGAATATTAGAAACATTTTCTATGTTCTGTCAAATTGGTCTCAGCAGTTGTGAGCTTTGTCTGTGGTTTTATGACTGTCTGGCATTCTCAAATGGATGTATCCAGAATAAAAACGAATAAAAGTAAACTTAAAGGGAAAATGGAATTTACACTTATCCATCCCTTTTTGTTGTTTTGCCATCACTTTGACAAAGTAACAAATGTAGCAACACTTGACAAAAATTGTCAGGTTATAGAAATGAAATAAGGAAGAACTGTTCTTGATCTAACATGAACAGTAAACAGAAAAGTGAAACAATCAACTTGTTAAAGATTCCCCAAAGATCACTAAATAAAATCAGAATTTTGTGGATCAATTGTTTTAGAATGATGATTGCAATGATTGGAATTTAAGGAAAACAAAATTTTTTTTCATCAAATATACATGGATTACTGACATATAAATGTATTGTCCCAAAAGGACTTCTTCCTGAATTCTTTAAATTAGATGTCCTTAAAATGCCCCTGCTAGCTGTAGAGACACAGTATGCTATAGAAGAAAAATATTAGTTAAAGTCAATGTATTGTAGCAAATGGTTTCAGTTATCATTAACTGATATTTTAAAGTATATGAAGTTGGTCTTGATTGAATGCAGTTTTTTAATTACTTCTATCATTTAATACATGCTTGAACTGGTATAAGCAACTATCAGGACAGAAGAATTTCTATGCCAAAATTCATGAGTGCCAAGTTTTTATCTTGAGATGCCAGTTAGCTTCTGTATTTATGCAGAATGCAATTAGAATTTAGCGATCACTCTCATTTCCAATCTTTTCTCCAGCTATTTTCTCCCTCTCTTTAGTTAGAACTCCCTCAGGACACACAAAATGGCTGAAAATTGAGAAAAACAAATTGGTCTTCCTTTTCTGGGAAAGATGAGCAGAGTAGTATGACACTGTCTGCCTTTAATGGAAAAACCTCTCAGCCATTGTATATAGCAATATGTGGTATCTGACAATACTGTCTTCTCCTTAAAGTCTCCTGAGAGTATCTCCAGGGCTACTGTGTCATGGAAAGGAACCCCGTTGTCTAAGGTAACCAGAAAAGTTCCATTAGTGAAGGAGTTTACAGCATATATTTCCACTTTCTGCCTGTGTTCTGTGCAATTCTCTCAGCTTTTCCAATCTTCTGTAGCAAAACAGTTTTGAAGATAATCTAGGATGTCCCATCAATAAAGGTACTTATGTTATCACCTTCTGAATCTTTTATACAGTTAAAAAAAATGTTCAAGGGAGCCAATGGTTGCACAGAATGTATTATCTCTCAAATGATGTAGGTCAAGTAACACTGATTGCTTATTCTGTTATTTTTGAGGCGTGTATAGCTTGTATTTGACTCTGCATTCTGATTGTTCCTTGGCAACAAAATTTCTCTAGCTCTGCTTCAACAATCTGTGTTACTGTTGTTAATATCTTTTTTCTTTATGTCCTTTTCTGTTTCACAGATTTTAACAAAATCCTTAGTTTGTTGACTAGGTTATATCTAGAAAAGTGAGCGCTAAATGTGTGGAACTTGCCCCGCATAATCAGCAAGTTAGAGTGATGGGTCACTCACTGCTCTTTGTTTATGTGTCATGGTTTTTTGCTTCACAGAACAACTCGTAGAAGTTGCATAGATTCTTTCTTAATTTAATGCTAAATCCTTAAGAAACAAATTAATGGGTCCTATATAATCTATAATGGTTTTAGTATTTGTGTTGGAAAAGTTAACTCACTCCTTGAAAACCAGCATTTTTAACCACTGTCATATACTAAAGTGTTGATTGAAATCTAATATAAGAGAAAGAAACTTGTCCATCAGACAAATAGCATTTGCAGCTCAAAGAAATGTCTTCTGAAATGTTAACATTACAGATGGTAGAATATGGAATCAATTTTAGGAAGGCCTTAACAGGCTGTGTTTTACTATTTTATAGCAATTTCTACACAACTTGCAGAAATTTGTTTTCTGAGTCTTCATCTGCTAAGAACCACTGTAAAAACATTTATGATGTGTCAAACAAGCCAAGCCAATTAGGCTGTCATTACCCTTGGCATCAGTTTAGACTGCAGTTGCTTTCATACATAACTGTATAGATGTGATTTAATATCCCTTTCAGAATTGTGTATTTATGTAGAGTACGCTGTTAAACACAAAAGGAAAAAAAAAAAAAGTTTCCTGATATGTGGCAAACACATGAGGAATTTATAAAGCATTTTAGCATTGGCTATTTAATCATAACTGGTAGGTTTAATAAAAAATCTGTGAGATGGAGGGAAAATGCTAATAGTAAAAAGTAGAGGTAAAGAAACAGCTACAGTATGAGACCTGACTCCACCGTATTTGTAAGCAGACATTTTTTCAAAGCCCTCGTGGTCTGTTTGTGTAGCTGTTTTTTGTCGCGTGATAGTGTGGCTGTCTGGGCTGTCAGTTGCAGCCTGGGAAAGTTCAGCAGAGGATGCTGTGGAAGTACACACTTTGGGATCTGAGAGGGAAAACCACTTGACATCTCAGCTGTAAAAGACTGGGAACAGGAGGTCAAAAGTAGCTAAGTCTGCATAGAGAGGACTCCTTTCTTCCTCCGTTTTATGTCATTATGTTAGGAAGAACAGTGTGGTGGAATTTGCCATTGTTTAACTTGTCAAGGAGGAGGGCTGCTTTAATTCAGGTTAAATGTTGAAAAAGAAGGAGAAAAGCAGTAAAAACTCATTGGGTACTTCAATGTATCGCAGTAGATGAAGCCCATTGGAAACATACAGGATGGATGTTTTGTGGCACAAAAACAAATTGTAGGATGTCAAGAAGGAAAAAAACAGGGACATGCTGGAATACTAAAAAATCATAGCTTGTGTATTTTTGATAAATGGCTATTTTCACTGACAGATGTAGAAATATTTTCCAAAGGTTACCTAAACCTTTCAGTGTGCTTCTAAGCTAGGGAAGGGTTTTAGCTAACACATTTCACAGGTTTAAAATAGGAAGCACAGTCTGTTCATCACTGTATGGAAAGCAGGTAGTATATTCCATCCAGCTACAGAGGAATTTAGACAAGAATGTAATCACCTAGGTAATAGTTGTACCAGAATATTTCAGTTAAAAATCCTTCTACCCTCTCATCTTTTAAAAAAAATTGTCTTGGACTTTATTACATAGTTTTGTATTCATTTGAAAGATGGCAACTCAGTCATAGCTACAATTATTATCTAGCATGTACTAACCTATGGGTATATATGTACACATATAGGTATGTATATAAATTTCTAAAACATCATAACTATATTAATTAGGGCTCTATTTACAAGAGCATTAGTGTAATGGATATACATGTTATTGAAACCTGTAAGCAACTTGAGCTCATTAACAATATGTACTATCTGGCTAATAAAATTTCTTTTATTCATGTACAGGCCCATTAAAAAGTATAACCTTAGCAGGATGCATGACTCAATATCTTCAGCAGGGCTTTAGATTTGTCAGAAGAGTAGTATTTTTTTTTCCAAAAGGCTATGTTTTCATTGGCAAACAATGTGGTGTAAAAGGATTTGATCAGTAGCAGAGCAGATGGTACTGAGCTCCTCTCATGTCCATCATATGTGCTTTGCTTTTAATTAGATACAGTCTGTCCTCTGAGGCTAAACAGTTCCACTATACATGTGGTTCAGATTTTTCTGAAGGACAGCTATCCCTTAGACACTGATGTCTGACTGTGGACCCTTCAAGGGCATACCACACAAGTATTTCATCTAATGCAAGTATGGTGTTACCATCTTGTTAACATGTAATTGCTCACACAACCTTCACCCAAATAAACCCTCACATGCAAAGCACATATTATTATTTCTTCTTATACCATTTTTTGCATGATATGATGGTACCTCTTGTGTCACTACCTCCATACTGTGAGTTGGGGTGATATGCACTGAAATACAGTCCAGGGGAAGAGGTACACTTTGACCTTATAGACTAATATCCTGAATTTTCTTTTCCCTGAGAGAAAAGCAAGGCAGAATGTATTCAATGTAAACATAAGAAATAACCTTTTCATTGTAAACCCTTACAGATTAAATGCTGGAACAGGTTGTCCAGAGAGATTGTGGAGTCTCCATCTTTGGAGATATTTGAAAGCTGAGTGGACATAGACTGGGTCAACTGGCTGGAGCTGACTCTGCATTGAGCAAAGGAGGGGTTGGAACTCCAGAGCTGCCTTCCAACCTCAGCCCTTCTGTGATTCTGTGAATCTGCTAAAATTTTACTATTTCACCCACTCATTTCTCAGTAGCATTTGATCCATCATATGTTTCTGGGATATGGCCCTCACAGGCAAT
Organism: Podargus strigoides; assembly: GCA_028020825.1. Classification (NCBI taxonomy): domain Eukaryota; kingdom Metazoa; phylum Chordata; class Aves; order Caprimulgiformes; family Podargidae; genus Podargus; species Podargus strigoides. The sequence goes on from CM051620.1 coordinate 27,525,732, forward strand.
AGCTAGTGAGATTTGGTCAGCAGACTGTTTTGTGACTTTTGTTTTCAGCTCAAAGAGACAGAGGAGATTGGGGTGTGTGGCTGCTGCTCACAAAGCACTGACAAAGGGACTGTGGGGGAGGGAACATCCAACCCTTCCAGCTGTGTGACAGATCCTCTGCTGTCTCCTTCCCCTGTCTCAGCTTTCAGGGGAAATCACCCTCCTTTCTAGGGTGAAGCTCTTAGACTAGAACACTTTATTCAAAGACTGACCTGGTTCTGTCTCTGTGAGACTCTCACCATCTTGTGATGAGCCATTAATACCCACAGGGTGCACTCCCTACCCTAGAAAGTCCTCACAGTTTAAAAAGATGTTCTTCAGACTCTTCAAGAGTTCTCACAATGGGGTGGACAAATTGACTTTAAAAGAAATACTCAAATACTTGTGTGAACCCATAGACAAATGTAGTGGAGGATTTGGGACAATGTTCATAAAGGTTTGGACAGTTAAACATGCATCTTAAATTTTTATTTCTGATATAGTTTTAATCTAATAAATACGGAAAAGTGTGAGACTAAGTATTTGTAGATCATGGGCCAAAATTCCAAGAATTAGTCATCTTTAGAAGCGTTTTTTGATTTTTGCTTTTTTTGTTTTTTTAATAGAGTGGAATTGGTGGAATGTGAAGACCTCTGTTACTCTCTTTATGCAAAAGGATAAAGTGGATCGAATTTTTCTATATTCTTAAAAAGCACTTGTAACAATACTGAATAAAAAGTAGAATTGTGACTTTTTCTTGATCCCCCAAAAAATAATCCACAAGATCCTCCAAAAAAATGATAGCATGCTTATATGGTGTTACTTATGTATTTAGAATTGCTGGTTTTTATACTAATTTTATATAACTGGTTTTTTTTTCTTCTCATATGTTAAGAGGTTGTTCTGAAATCTAGTTGACCATTAACTTAATTGTGCTTTCAATCAGAACAAGTTTTACGTGCTATCAAATGCAAGAAATGCAAAATAATTATAGTTCTGCGTAGCACTACTAAATAAGTGAAAGATTAAAACCACAGGTGAACAAATGCTTGTGAAAGACTCTGATCTGGCAGATTTACTTCTTATGAATAACTCAGGTCTAGAGAGAAAATCTCAATGGCGAAAATGTATGCACATAAGCCCTCAGTGGGCGTAATCACTTGAGTAAGGGCTAACAATGTGAATAAATTTGAAAGATCAAATCCCTTTGTATTTTTCCTGTCATAGTTACAATATTTGCTTGCTACAGTCAGAGATTCCTGTGACCCTATTAGTTTTTCACTTGTTATTTTACAAAAATAAAAATGACTAACAAAAAGCTTTGAATACTAGGGTACAAAAGGAATTTAATTTTGTAAAACTTGCCTGCTTTCAGAGACTCTGAGCGAACTGATTAAAAATATTTCATTGGCAAGATAATAGAAAAAAGCATTATTGACAAAAAATAATTGCAAAAACTCACAGCAAGGAATAATCTAAAATTACATGGAGGCATATCTTCAATTTTGTACCACCAGCAAGTGTTTTCTTGTAATATTAACAATACATTTTAATTGGGGCTACATCCTAATGGAGCCAAAGGGAGTAATTGCAGAAACACTTCAAGCACAAGACTTAATTAAAATTTCTTGTTATATAAAATTGTGGCCTTTCAACTGATTTAGGTAAACATTTTGGGAAATAACTGGAATGGCTTGTAATGTAAGCTTTTTCAAGCAATGGTATTGATCAGCCTTGGAAATATTTGCGTAATCTCGATTTACAGCTAAAGCTTTATATTCCAGAAGTATTTGTGTATTTTTAATGTACTGGTTTCTTTTTCTTGTCCCTTTGAAGAGGTTGAGAGTCCACAATGCAGAAGTTTAGCAGGAATTTAAATTAAAATAAACTAATATAATTTGTTCCTCTGAATTAGTTGTTTTCTGTACAAAACACAAAACATTAGAAGTCTTAAATAACTTAGAACAACATCCATGTGTTTTTTTTCAACAAATCAGTGAAACACTATTCACACTATTGAAAATCTATTGAAAAATATTAAAAAGTTATAACAGATACTTAAATCCTTTATTTTCTTCTTTTTTGTAAGCTATAGCTTGAATATTTTTTTTTAAGTGTTGCCTTTCTTGCCTACTACAGGAAAAATTGGCCCACTTGAAAGTAAAGGGAAAAATTTCCATTGACTGTAACAGATTCAAGATTTCACTTGAAGTTAAGTACTTTTGACATCCCTAGAGGTATTTAAGAGATGTGTAGAAGTTGTGCTGAGGGACATGATTTAGTGGTGAATTGACAGTGCTAGGTTAGTGGTTGGACTTGATGATCTTAGAGGTCTTTTCCAACCTAAGCTATTCTATGATTCTATGAGTCTATGATTCTATGACATGACAGGGAGACTATTTTGAGTAATATGTAGTAGGTAAAAAAAGTAAGAAAGAGCATATTATCTTGTAATACTAAGCATATGAAATAAAAAACTGTTTTCCTATACAAAATAAAATGTGATTATACTACTTGTCCAGTCTATAAATCCAAATGAGACAGGGATCATTTTAATTAATGATTTGACATATCTGTGCAGTGACAATATCTTCACTGAGGAGAACAGACTGTATTAGGTCAACGCATATACTTGATAATGACAGAGTTCAACCCTTTCCTATTCTCCCTAGCTGTTCACAAGCATTTTTACTCAATCTTATCACAATGGAGCTTTTGCTGATGTTTTGGAGTGATGTCTGGCCATCCCTTTATAACATGCACAGTCATTTACTGCTTCAAATTGTACACTCCCATCTTATCTGGAATCAGATGTAATTTACAATATTGCATATTCACTGTTAGAAGTTCCTTCACTTTCATTATTATCTAATCCCTGTATCTGAGTGACAGACACAGTGAGCAAAGACAATCGAATATCTACCATTTTCATATTTGTGTTGTCATGACAGATCTCACTGTTGGCTTCTCTTTGCTGGATATACCACTAAATTGCCTATTCTTCTCTTTGATGTCAACCTTGAAGCTGAGTCACTCCAAGAACATTGCTCTTTTTCTAACCCTGCCACTTCCATGAGGGAGAAGATTTACTTAGCCTTGCCCCATGCTACTCAAAGATAGATTTGGTACTCAGATTTTTTATTTTTTGTTGTCAGCACAATTTCATAGATCACAAGCATTAAACTGAGATCAAACAGCATATATTAGTGTCTTAGCTTGCAGCATCTTGAATCCAAAATAACTGCATATACTCACAGAGTTTCTTAGGTCGTCTTCCCCTATTTTCATACGTTATTAGCTTGTCAGAGCTTATTGCTTAATGCGTATTGCTAAACAACATGAAAGATTGAGTTATCAGCAACATATATTCAACTCACCTTGCATATTTTTGAAATCTGAATTTGGTTATGCCCTGGTCTGCATATCTTGCTCTTTACAAGTGACTTGTGTAGACTTTTGCAAGCCATTTGATGATTACAAACAGCCTTCTCTTAGTCCATTACCTAAGTGTTTAGTTAGGTAGTTCATTAGTTTCAGTCTGTCTCAGAATACTTGTGTCTTCAATTGCACAATTACAATAGCTAGATTTTGAGGCAAAAGGTTGGGTCATTATGGCCTTCATAGTACTGTATTAGTTGACTTCCATGGCCATTGAGGATAATACAAGAACAAAAATAGAAGCTTACAGAAATACATGCTTATTTGCATTTAGAAAGGTTGGCATGTATAAAATTAAACTCATTCTTGCATTGTTTACAAGTGTCTGGTTCCTTTTGCAAAGAAACCACAGCTCTGACCTGCATAACTATGTTTTCTACTTTGTGATTTCAGAAATCTTACATATAGGTATACCAACCCATGCAGTTTTGAAGGCTGATATGCATTTTTTCACCTCTACTTATTATAGGTATGCATATGTGGACAGAGGTGGTATGGCCCTGAAATGAGCAGGGTAGGTCCTCTTCTATTTCCCCTACACAGAGTGTGTAAAAGCAGTAGGAAATGCTCCTGAGAGCCCTAGTCTGGTTAGAGCAGCTTCAGTCTCTTGTTTATGCATGGCCTATCCTGAACTACTGCAACCAGGAGGAAATACTTATATTAGTCACTGTTTCTTGCTCCCACCTTTGGTTCTGACATGACTCATCAGTGCACTGCACCTTCTTTTGGTCTCCTCAGAGAATCCATGCAAGGTGCAGTGTGGGGAAGACAGAGAGACAGGGTAAGTGGTAGGGTGAGTACATACTGCATCTGTACTTAGGATCACGTCCAATTGCATCTGTACTACAAAACCATGAAATTTGTCTTCAGTTGTTTTCATGGGTTGTGCGCTTGTGTATATGCGTACAACACGTACATTTTGGTTTCCATTGGCTCATGCTATGCCCTCACTCACTGACATCCATCTTATTTTATAAATTGTAATGTTACTGTTCTATTAAGAACATTTTGCCCAGTTTTCATTTATTCTTTAAATGTTTTTTTTTCTTACTTTCTTGTGAATGCTTTCCTATTACTAGTCATAGAATCATAGAATCAATCATAGAATTATAGAATCATAGAATGATTTGCTTTGGAGGGGACCTTTAAAGGTCATCTAATCCAATCCCTCTGCCATAGGCAGGGACATATGTATGCATATGGACAGAAACACAGATGTGTATGAATTTATGCATACAACAGAAATATGAAAAAACCAGGGGATATAGTGATAAGTCATAAAAATATTAACATAAATATATCACAATTCATTCTACAATAAAAAGATTGTTCCTTAAAGGAAATGAAAACTTTATTACATCTAGGGAAAATATTTGGAGTACTAATTTCTGTGTTGCTATAATACCAAGAATAGATTTTTGATAGTTGGTTATGGCTAATCTTGGTGGATATAGTTTGTTTCACCCTTGTCTTCATAAGCTTTTGGCCAGCAAGAATGAATGGCAATGACTCATAGTTGATTTCCACAGTGAAAAGAGACTTAGAAGCTTCCTGTAGCTGGACATTATGCTAAATGATCTTCTAAGCATAACATAGTTCACAAGGCCCAGGCTTATTCATGTAGGTGGATATTATTTTTTACTGAGTGCATCTCTCTGTACTCTATTTGGAATTTTCCAGTCTTCTTGGTTTTCCAGCAATATCTAGCTGGGTTAAAGAAACTATAAACAAGTATTTATGGCTTTGACAAGGATAACTACTGCAAAGCAAACATCTTCACCTCATATTGTTATGCAACTACTTATTAAACCTTTTCACCCCTTTTCATTGTTTAGCCCCTACTATATACTTGCCTGATTTCAAAGATGGTTCTATCAAGAATCCCTTGTTTGAATTACATTACATAGACAGGCCCATGTATTAATGAAAACATGTCATACTGTTTCCATTTAAGTCATCATTGTTAGAAATCTGCAGTTTAAATATAACATATACCTCAGCAGAACACTTTTTTCTCAGTATCAGGAGAAATTTTTTCTGGTTTAATCAAGACAATTAGTAATTTTTTAATAGTAAAAAGTGCCCAATTTTTTTATCTTTCCATGGTGCAGAATGCACCATTGCTCCATGAATTCATGAAACTCGTTGACTTTTATGTGAACTCGCCATTGGTACAGGCAACAGAACTAAGTTCAAGCAAATTTACAGATGGTTTTGTAGGCTCAAAGTGCAATCACTACTGGGGAAATAAACAGTCGACTGCTCTGTAATGACCTAATGTTCATCCTGTAGATTAAAGGGTTTGTGCAGTACTTCATGTGCATGTGCTGTTACCTACAGAGCATCAGAGGGAATGGGAGCATTCCAGAGATTCCTGGCTGCAAGCCTAGATTTGAGGTCTTTAGAAGTCTTCATTATGCCTCTTTCATGGCTATCTGTTTGGTTCTTCATATTGGACCATCACAATGTGGCAAAGGGAATATTTTATAGAGTTTCAGTCATTTTAATTTGGACAAAACCAGAATGAATTGAAATTTTGAATTCAGTTAAGAACACAGAAACCCACTCAAAGGGAGATAGTTTTGGTTTTATTTTTGTTTTTTTTTAATTGAATGATCAGTTGACAAAGATATGACAAAGTCATGACATGACTCTCATACCTGAGTTGTTACCATTAATATATTCTGGGACGTGTCAGGAAAGCAATAACACTGTGCAATATCAACTCCAGCTGCATCATAGTGCAAGGTCTGTAACTGTCAGTATTGTAATACAGATACACTGAAAAAGTTCTGATGTGGAAGATTTTCCAGGAAGAGCCGAGTGCTCTTGGAAATATACAATAGTGATATAATACATGGTAACCTTCCACATAAGGCCCATATCAATCCATGGTATAGTTAGGGATCTCTGAGATTGCTGAATTTCACGTATGAAATGAGATGTAGTGTCACCCCGCTGCTGGTGGTAACCGAAGGCTCAGTAGTACATTTGCATACAAAGAAAAGATAAATGCATTGCTACTGTCTTCACAGGAAAAATAGAACAGATGGATATGCATCAAGATTTTATAAAAATCTCACATAAAATTTGATAATGAATAATTTATAAAAATAAATATTTGAATAAGAATGAAAGAATTAAAGGATGTAATGAAAGAATTATTTACTAATGAGAACAGAGTTGTAACCAAATGAAGATACAATATTTCAAAATTAAATATTAACAAATGTAAAATGTTCTTAAATTAATTACTTCCATAGCTCACCAAATACTAATAGCAGTCTTAAGATATGTTTATTTTAGAATTAATTTGTTCCTATTCTGTAATTTAAATTTGTTAAATTTAGAGAAATGTAGAGAAAATATTTTTTTAAAAGCTGTTTTCATCTGCACTGGAAAGGGCATCAGCAGTCAGATGCCCTTTCCAGTGTAGATGAAAGTAGGTAAGTTAGTCACTGCAGTTAGTTACTGCACTCAGCTTAGCAGAGGCAGGTAAGGGCTATGATGTAAATTAATGCCTGTCTTCCAAAAGAGAAATATAGCCATGGTTGTGGATGCCTCTGCAAGTAGGCTACAATCACTGCATTCATTTAAAGAGGTGATTTCTCTGGCAGTTCTCTATGCATTATACCAAGCTTGCTTCCTTAAAAAAAATAAAAAATAAAATAAAATAAATTATTGGCCTCTGGAAAATTTTTTAAGCCTAAGATCTATTTTAAGAGATGCTTTTCTTTGTGTATGTATGTCTTCAGAGACATTGTAAAGCAGGCTCAGTGTAGTAATTCCCATAAACAACAAATGAGTAAGTTTACCAGTTTTTTACTTGCTCCTACTCTGAGTCACAGCAGTTACTTCTTTTGCTAATGATGTTGGTTAGCATTAACATGTTGTTAAGAAAGAGAATAAGATCATAACAAACAATGACTTTAATTTGTCTGGAGCAGTGCTTCAGTTTCTGATTAGATGCTAGTAATAAATTGTAATTAACAGTGGTTAATAAGTTGCATCAAAGAAGTACATTCCTTGTTCAGAAACAGAAACAGCAACAGCATTTGGTGATGTTTTGAATCTAGGGAGTTGGTCATTCTCCAATGAGGAGATGATCAAGAAGTTCAGGATCTCAACATAGGAGGTGCTGAGGTTTTCCTGAGTGGTGTTAAGTGCTCTGACTTCTCACAGTGGTTCTCAGAACACATTTTTACCCTATTATAACCATGCTGTTGTCTCAAACACATTAGAAAAGATGAACTCTTAATAGAAGTTCAAATAAGTAATCTTCAATACATTATAATGGATCTGTTAAAGAACAGATAACAATCCTTTGTAGTTTTAAAGGAGCTTTGTTTGTTCTTAATGTGAATCAGCTTAATAATAAGCTGAGCTAAAGTATTCTCTGTGTGTATAAAATTGCCTGTTTAGTTAATTGTTTCCTAAAACGAGCTAGATTGGTAGCATCCATTTAATGTCTGATTCCAGTCTCACTAGAGCCAGTTGTTTTGTGCTGTGGAATTAAGTATGAACTGAAGTAGGGCTACTTTATAAGATTCCTTGCAAATTCTATATTGAAAAAAAAATGCAAAACAAAAGAAAAATACTTTCAGCAATCATTCTCGTACCTGAATTGTGCTGATATTTTTTCTATATTTTTATTTCCCTGGACTGTAACTTCTTTTTTCTGCTCCATGAAAATTACTTTACAGAAAGTTGCTCAGAAGCATTTTGTTCTTTTTTTTTTTCCTAGTCTGTGCAGTGGTGTCCTTTGAGTTAAAAGCTACTTTGCAAATTTGGAATGTTGAAAATGTATATTGCTACAGGCCTAGTATTAGCATCACTGAGATCCTCTGGAGAAATTCACATGAACTGAAGAAGTAGATGTGGAAAAGTGCCTTTTGAGATTAGGTCAAGATTTTTAAAAGGATATTCCCAATTTATTTTGATTTAGATACAATAAATACACCTTGAATTTCCCAAATTCAGGAAGTTTCTTAATACTGCCATAAAGGTGCATAGTAGGGGAACTTAATTCTTTCCTGGATCATAGTCTTGAAATATAGTCTCTGCAGGGTCTGTCCTTTGGTAATTTTCTCTGTACAGAACTCTTGTTTCTCTGTAAGAGAATAATTTAAAGTTACTAACCATCTTAGTATAGTATTTACCACTGGCAGCTTTTGCAATATTCAGATGGGAAAAAATCAGGAGGATACTCATTTGTCTGAATGTTTGAGTCTGCCACTTTGCATAACTGCTGGGTATATTTAATCTTCCATTGACAAAGGCTTGCTTTTGCACGTGGTGAGAGGTAGCTTATGGGAGAAGACCCAGTGTGAAACCTTGATGTGTTTTGTCAATAATATTAAGCTAGAGTATTAATTGGAATTCAGCATTTGATTAACATTGATTTAGGGCAGAAGTACTACATTTGCTTTTTTACTTAGAAATTAAATAGGCCAAGCAGTGATCCTGTGGAATCTAGCTGTAGTAAAACTACTCTCTCTAGCAACTGCAGATATTAAATTTTTCAGTTTTACATCTTATTCCATCTTTTAGTGACGAAATACCTGTAACAGCACTATATCTATACTTTAACATCAAGTCAGAGTCTCAGTATGGAATGAGAGAAATTCACAAAGGTATTTACTGTACAATGTGAGGGTATTTCACAAATTACTGAGGGTTTCACACACTTTTATAATCATAGTCAAAATATTATAATTTACAGTTGCGATTTGTCCTTTTTTTTCACCTGTCTCACTGTGTGCCTTAAATCTTTTCCCGCCTTGTGTGTCTACAGTGAGTTTTAAGATTCCTTGTAAAACCAGCAGAAAACCTAATTTCTGCTAAAGTTAGCTTAATCTTCATCTCTAAGTAGTTACAAAAGTTACCACTTGAAAGATTTCCATTTTTTAATTCTTTCTAGCTCTTTGTCAATTTTGTAGAATGTTGATCACATAGGGCAGTCTTTCTGTTTTCAATGGGTATCATTTGAACCTCTGAGTGTCACATGTCATTTCAGAATTGCAGATAGAGTTAATTAGGTATAAAATAAAGGATAGAGCTCTAGAGATTTTTCAGCAAATTAATGTTTTATTGTTGGTCCAGAGATGCAGGAGAAAATGACCTGCTGAAAGAAGAAAGCTCCATTAATTTTGCACTAAAAGCTTCACTAGTTTGTGTATTATGGATGATCTGAAATATCTGGATATTGCTTTTAATTCTCCTACTTATCAGTTCTGTCCCTTAATGAAACTGAATGATGTTTAGGGTGAGAATAAATACCAAAATTGAAATTAATGATTCATAGGACTACAGATTTAAATGTTCATTTGAAAAAAAGAAAAAAAAAGAAAAAAAAACACAAAAAACTGGCATCAATGGTTACCAGCATCAAATAGAAATAAATAAAAGAAAAGGTACAAACTTTTTGGTTTAGAAACTTTTCCAAAAGAGTTCATAGACTCAAACATGAAGAGCAGTTTAACACAATCATCACTAAAAAGCTCAAATCAGTTTATTGTAAGATTAAGAGAAGACTGCATATAACAATAAATTATGAAAATCGTGCATTATGAGCCAGATGTTTTTACTCTAATGCACGCTTCCATTCAAGATTCTCCAAACTGTTAAAGAAGTGCTTTTATGAGGAAGGTATTTGCTATTATCATACACAATGTTCTAAATTTTAGTCTCTTCATCTAATCACTGAGTTACATACAGGAAAAAATACCTAGAGTATTTACTGACAGTGCAGAATGATTTATGTATAACTTCTCTTCAGTTTGTTTTCTCTAAAAGGGTTTATTGTCTCTTTTTTTCCTCAGAAGTATCCCATCTTCTAAATGAAACAAACTTCATAACACTCAATTTGAGTGACTGCTCCTGCTTCTTCATCTTACAATTACTCTTTATCCATAATAGTGTTTCTGAAACATCTTACAGTCTCTCCTTACTCAATGCCCATTTGCTGATTCACAGATATATTTCTCACTTTTCAATTCAATTTTGTTTGATGTTTTGGTTTTGTTGTTGTTGTTTCAGTTCTGCTTTTTGAACGGGGAAAAATTGTCCAAGTTTGATTTATTTAGTATGTCTCTAGTCATAATATTTAATGATCCATTATTATACAAGATCCCAGTTGCACAGGAATGATCCATATATTTGGAGCTACTGGGTTAGTACAGGTGCTTACAAAAAGAATTGTGCTAGCCAGCAAGGAGAGGCACTAAAAGCTATGTACGTTCAATGTATGTGTTTGTCATGCCAGGAACTGGAGTGCATGTGACAAGTCAACCTGTCTGCAGGAGTTAATGTGTTTTGGGGAAACAGAATAATGAAAAGTATGTTTAACCGATATAGGGGAAAAGACAATTTTTCAATACACAGTATTTCTCAAATAAGACAAAACTCTGTTTATTCAGTATAACCAAATACACTGATACATGTTTTGTCAGGGAAACTGCTTCAAGCTATTTACTTCAAGTGTGAAAGAGCTTTCTTAGAGTATTCTTTCTCTTGGACTATGCCTCTTTCCAATTTCAGTAATAGCTGAACTGTGTTTTAAACATATTTTCAGTAATTATACCTGTTTATCAAAGTGCAGATAATAAAATTGCTGATAAATATAACATTGCTAAAGATAAATTAAGTACATTGAATAATATGTGCTGAAATGATCCATTCTTTCTATAAGCAGTGCTTATCCCATCTGATACTTCAGGGAGATCCTTGGCATGCTTTGCAGCCACATACTAGAGTTCCTTAACTGGAGTTCCAGAGTTTGAACTCTGGCTGTCTAAAAACATTGAGTCCAGTATGTTCATAGGAAAGTCAGCCAGGAAAATTAAATTTACATAAACAATATATTCTATCAACCTCTGCCAACACCTACCTTGCCCAATCTTATAAATGATCCAAACTTCCAGTTCTGGTCTCAGACATTTCCAGATATTTGCTGATCATTGTCAGCCTGGTTATATCTCTAAAAATACTTCTATTGGCAAATTATGTGCCTGCTTCTGTCTGTTTAAATAACACCACAAAAATGCTAAAATTATACGTTTCCAAAATTTTAGTTCTGTGGAAACCTGTAGGGTTGTTACTGATGAGCAGTACTCCATTGTTCATAATTATTGTAATGCCGTGTGAAAATAGAGCAGGAAAATAAGGAGTCTACTGGACTCTATCAGCAGAAGAGAGAGCATGGTATGTTATGTTCACAATTATGCTTCAGAATGACAAATTTAGACATGAAAGACAATGACACAGGAAGATCTTATTTCAAGCCACAGATCCTTTATCCTTAATATTGGCCAGATGTGTTACAGTATAGAAAGGTTTCCTGAAAAAAAGCAGAAGGATTTAGTCTACAAGATGGTTTTAATATGAAGCCACAAAGATCTTGGATTAGATCTTGCAGTCAAAGTGCTACTCTTCTTGGTGATGAAGAAGAAGAAATAAGGTGAATGAAGGTTGAACACCAGTGAGCAGCTATGACTGTTGCTGATTGCTCATGGCTTTTCACACTGTGAGTGTTTAAATTGTCATACACGTTTCTACAGATAACTATGAATTCTCTAAGTTTGCCTGTGTTTAGGAAGGACTCCAGAGGAGTAAAAGTCCATCAGTTGCTATTAATCACAAAATTATCACCTTTGATTCAGGACGTCCCTGAACCCCAAGTGATGGGTGACTGGTAGAGTGTATCAGAGAGGTGTCATTGCATGTTCCCTTTGCTTTTATTGGAATGGAATGGAATGGAATGGAATGGAATGGAATAGAATAGAATAGAATAGAATAGAATAGAATAGAATAGAATAGAATAGAATAGAATAGAATAGAATAGAATAGAATAGAATAGAATAGAATAGAATAGAATAATACTGCAGTTGGAAGGGACCTACAATGATCATCCAGACCAACTTCCTGACCACTTCAGGGCTGAAGTCTTATCGGTTAATTTCATAGAATCATAGAATCACTATGGTTGGAAAGGACCTCCAAGTCCAACCTTTATCCCATCATCTCCCTGGCCATTAGAACATGGCCTCAAGTGCTACATCTACTCATTTTTTAAACACCTCCAGGGACGGCGACTCCACCACCTCCCTGGGCAGCCTGTTCCAGTGCCTAACCACCCTCTCAGTAAAGAACTTCTTCCTAATATCCAATCTAAACTTCCCCTGATGCAACTTGAGGCCATTTCCTCTCATCCTATCATTAGTAATTTGGGAGAAGAGACCAACACCAGCCTCACTACAACATCCTTTCAGGGAGTTGTAGACGGCAATGAGGTCTCCCCTCAGCCTCCTCTTCTCTAGACTAAACAACCCCAGTTTCCTCAGCTGGTCTTCATAAAGCATGTTTTTGCTAGTGACTCGACTGGATATAGATGTAGATGAACCCTGATCTGGCCATATATGATAATTCTTATGATTTTATGTCATTTGTATTATGATGGATTGAACCCAGGAGATAAAAAGTAGAGAATGGACAGGATTTGTCTCACTTGCATTAAGATGTCCACTTTGTACATTACAGACATCTAAACAGGAGAAGTAGTAACAGTGTAGAGAAGTAAACAATCAAGCAAAGCTTACCTTAGAATGTTATTGTGTCAGGTTCAGTGATTCATTTCTAAACAGATTTTTACATAGTAGACACACAAATCTGATCAAAACAATTGTACTTATGTAACTCACTAAACATTAATCTAGCAGTATTAGTGCAGAAGTAGTAGTCTCATTTCTTTGTAGAATTTGCGAAGTAACAAAGTACATATTAAAAAAGAAAATATCTTGAAGATTCATGATTTTTCATTATACCGTTTTAGATACCATTTCTATTGGAAGTATGTCTAAAATGACTGTAGGATAGAGTGGGGATCTTCTGTAATCAGTCTCAGGTGAAAAGGCTTGTTCCAATAAAGAATGGATATGTAGACACAGAAACACCTCATTGAATTAATTTTGTATTCAGCTTAGTAGTCAGCCTTTGTTCAGCTTTAAATATCTCGCTTATTTTGTACCCACAACTTGATCAATGTCCTTCTGAGTTGGTGGACATTTTATGAAAGCTGGATATGTTCCTTCCTGCAACTAAACATTGTTTTCTAAAATGTACTTTTGCAACCAGATTCAGACGAATAACAAGGATTATGTATCTTGGAGTGAAGAAAGACAAGATTGGAATATTCCATTGTACTGAAGATAGTAACAGATATCACAAAGACTGCTGTTTTAAATCACGGCAGCTTGCTTCTTGTTTGTCCTTTTTAAAATCTTTAATAACTGATCTTTGAGATACTGTCTGGCTTTTGAGGGTTTTATAGAAATTTGTGGAGGACAAAGAACTGTTTGGCCTAGTGAGACTTATCATTACATGATTCCTCCCTAAATCATTCCTAGATTGATAATGTCAAAAAAATCTGACCTTAAAATCCATTTCAAGCATTTATTACTGTTTCAATTAAAAAATACTTCCAAATGCCTGCTTTGAGGATATTCCCTCTAATTTTAATTTTCCAAAGCCCTCTTGTCTTATCGTCATGCTATCATAAAAAATAACAGAGGCTGACATTATCTTTTCCCGCATTCAGAACACATGCTTCAGTTAGGCCTTCCTACATACTTGTCTCTCTAAGTTGTATTCCCTTCTTTTGCCAGTTCTCTTACTGGAATTTAGTCAATTAATCCTAAAGAATTGTTTTGCTGACCTTCCTTAAATGTTATAATACATCTTACAATTAAAAAAACAGTGAAAGCTGAAAATAGGAATCTAATCAGATGAGAATAGCACAGCTGTTACACTAGCAATAAAATAGCTAGACATGAAAAAATGTGAGGGATTTTAGTAACATTATTTCCAGACAACTGCAACATTTCAGTATAGTATTTTTCAGGTACTGTAAGCTATTTGAATTTTTTTTAATACTAAAATTATCAGAAATCTGGGACTCGAAACAGCTCTTTCAATTTTAGACTCATTTATGCACATGATTAAGATGTAGTTTTGTATATATATTGAGCTGCTTTGTATTTGTATGTCTAATACATTTGCGGTCATTTATAAATTGTTGAGTTATTGGAAAGATAAACAGTTAAAGAGAGGTGTGATCTCAGGTTTGGAAAGATGCTAAGTACAGTTCATCATAAGCCTGCTTCTGCAAAGTATTAATCTTCTTCCTAAGCTGTGCCAGTTCCCATAAGAGCACAGATCTCTTTTACTCAGCAAGTTGACCTGTATAGAAAAAAGGCTGAACTGCCACATAAAACTGTGACAGATATCTGACAGAATAGCACTTTCTTTATCATTTAAGGGGTTTTCTTTTGTTCTATATTATATTAATGGTTGAAAAATGTGCAAATGTGTGTAAAAAGTTAAATACTTGCTTAGCCCATCCTTCATCTCTACGTTTTGGGTGAACTGGAACCGGAACTGTTGTTATAAGAGCAGAAAAGGTATAACAACAACACCTTTATCAACATTTACTTAATATACCACATGCTCGTTTCTCAACTTGATCGTTCCTCATGGCTCAACAATGCAACTTGCGTGTAACTCTCACATAAAGAAATAGCATATCCACAGGGAAAAGCCATTTTAAATGTCAACAAGCTAAGAGAGATTCAGCAGGAGACTGGATTTAGCACATTTAACTGGCTGTAATGTTAACTGTTCTATTTAATATTACATGTAAAGACTGCAAATCTTCACTACAACAAAGTTGTCATCAAAGTGTTGTTCTTATTGGACTGATGTACAAATGTTACAGCTGTGTTTGTCAGCCTTTCACTGTTAGCAGCCACTGCAGAAAAATGGCTTGCAGAATTAGTTGGTCTTCAAAGCCTGTCTGTAGTCCCATTGTATTGGGTTTACACATATGCACATGGTTTGGTCTAAAAGCACTTGTAGTCAATCCACAAATTTTCAAGTTGGCTCCCTTATAGGAATGATGTTGAGAAAGTTACATCATCTCATACAGCAAGCTGTATGTTCTGCCGAAGGCTATCTACACCAAACACACAGTTCACATGGGTAGCTTATTCCCATCTCAGGGAACAACTAGTTTGGACACATTTGTAATGTGTGGATGTATCACTAATGCAAACACAAATATGGTTATGCAAGCAACGAAAGGTCATGCTCTAAAAACGCTATGATAGGTTGTTCAGTATTTTCAAGACAGCAACTGAGCACATAACAATGCCTCAAAGCATAGTAAGACATGTATATTTGGTTTCCAGGATCAGTGGTTTTGGCGAGTCAGAAACAACAGAGTGATGGATGGATACCCCATGCAGATTACCTACTTCTGGAGGGGACTGCCTCCCAGCATTGATGCAGTTTATGAAAACAGTGAGGGGAATTTTGTCTTCTTTAAAGGTAAGACAAGGAGAAAAGTAAAATTTTGTGTAATACTTTTAGCTGTGATGATTTCTTGGAAAATATCTTGCTTATTTTTACTAATGATTTGTAGATCATGTTGCACATTGGTAGCTAAATGAAGAGTATGAAAGCTATGTTTTCTCATTTTGGCAACTACAGCTTTAATTTATGATTACCCTTCAGAGTATTAGATCATTTATTCTTACATTTTCATTAAAAATTTGGAAATATAAATAAGAGACATAGCAATGCAGTAATCTACTATGAAAGACTTTTTGGTAAATGTGGATTAGGAAGCAAGACTTAAGACAGTTCCTTTTTTTTCTTTGTGGTTATCTTTGCTCTTGTTCCTTTTACAAATGAAATTTCCGTATATGTAACTGGCATCCATGCTACATATCTCTCACTGTACTGCACTATACTTTTTTCATCTGAGAACTGTAATGTTAGGAGTTTTGGGTGGGAAAACCAAGTACTTTTTCATAGATGTGTATTTAGTATTTTTAAAGAGGTATCAACACCAGAAAATATGTTATATGGATTGAATTGTTGCTGATCATTTTTTTCAAAGTTTCACCCCAGGTATCTTCAGAATTAAAGTTCTTGAACATGCATCTAATTTATATTTAATGTTAAATAAATACCCATTCAGCAACGAAAGAGTGATGCTTGCTCATTTTGGGTGGCTTAAGATACTTGGCCTCCCTCCTTGAGCCTCATAATGCTCATAAAGTACATAGCAATCTGGTGGATGGCTTCTTATAAAAAGCAGATGTTTCCATTCTTGTTACTAATCACTGCTGGTGTCCATGCTGAACGATAATAAAATGGCACCAGAATGATTTTTTTTTTTTTTTTTTTTAATGAGGAAATGACAATAGTAAAATTTATTCTGTGTACATGTAGAAATTTGTATGGTACTAAAAATGAAATTGTCAAGCCATCTGCACTGTTGAATGTTATGGTAAACCAAGTGTAGCAATAGAAAGGCTGCTGTAAAAGTCATACTACCTGTTCCACCATCGTAACTTTCAATGGCACTTAGCGCACTTTACAGTTTTATTTTGAAAAATAAATTTACTATGATGTCAGATCATGGAGCAAAGAAATGACAGAAACATGATGTGGGTAATAGAGAATGAGAAAAAAGGAAGCATGAATAATAATTTAGGGATACTAGTAAGAAGTAAAAAGACACTTGATCCTGGCTTGAAAGACCAAAATTAAGAGCAAGGGTGACTGGAGGAAAAAACCCTTCAGAATTAGGTATTAAATTTTAACTGGTTTCAATTGAATATGGTTCCTAAAAGTTTAGAGAATTTGTCTCATCACTGTAGCACTTACAGTGATTATATGCTCTATTCCACACAGGCCTTGCACTACACACATATCATAATTGCATATCACATGAACAAAAAACTAGGTTGCTGACTACCCAGGAGTACAACTATTCAGCATTCTGATTCTACAAAGAAAGAGCTACCATATAGCTGTTTTCAATAGTGTCCTGGTTCCCCAGGCACAGACCCATGGGCCAGCCATGCAAGCAGGCCGTGAGTAGCCTCGAGTCAGCTGAGAGATCCAATCACAGCAGCTGACTCACAGGTGTATCCCATACCACCTAGTCATGCTCATTATTAAAAAAAAGAAGGGAGATCATAGAGGGTGGAGTTGCTCCTCTTACTGGGCCTCCTACTTCGTAGTTTTCTGTTCCTGCTGTCAGCATCAAGGACTGGGCTGAGTAGAGCCTTCCATACTTTATGTTGATTGTTGTATCAGTTTTGTTATTCTATTAAATCTGTTTCCATTTCAACTCACAGGGCTTCTCCCTTTTTTCCCCCGATTCTCCTTCTCAACTGGGGAGGGAGCACTGGGTCATAGACTAACTGCTACAGTTTAGCCCTGAGTACTGGCTAAATGCAGACAAGTAGTCAGTCTGTAGTTAAATAGTCTGAAGAGTATCTGGAGTTAAATATTTGGTATTTTAAGTGAAGCATAGCAATACAGATACCCTTTATTTCCAATATTTTTCTTAGAATATCAAAGAAAGATGTTGAGAGACTACAAATAATTGCAGTCACAGTTCATCCTTCTCAATTGTTTCCCTACAGTGTTGATATTTAACAAAGCATTATTGCAAAAAGTAAGACATTTTGACTTTTTTATCACTTGCTTCATTTTCAGCTTGTGACCTTGCCATTCTACTTTTTATTCTATTATATATTACATTAGGGAATAAAAGCAGAGAGATTAAACATTATGAAGGCTAGCCAGACTACATGAAACATGATGCTTTATTCTCTGTGAGAATAACAAACCCACCAACCAGACCTTAAAAAACAACTCTGTAAAATAAATACAGTGATGATATCTGCTAAGGGCATAGGTTAGGACTCTAAATAAGCATTAGTTGTCTATAAGAAAGATCAAACTATAACTATTCTAGTTTTGTCACATATTCTTTATTTCCATTATAATCACAATTAATGAAGTGTATTGACTGTTTACTAGTGGAAGTGGAATATGAGGTAAATGAAAGCATACCGACTTAAGCATTCATTTTTAATACATTTTAAGGTACATAAGTATATGTTAGAAATAAAAGAGCTAATTCTCATTATAGTCAGTCATCTTTTGCACTGCTTTTCAGTTTTAACTCTTCCTAATATTTTGTTCTGATTTTGAAAGCTTCTAATATTTTTTGCCTTTTTGGAAATCCTCTGATCAACAGCCATCTATTTCACTCCAGCTGAGGGACAGAAGCTACACAGAAAAAAAAAAACAACCAAAAACAAAACAACAAAACCATCAACAAACCACACAAAACCCCCTGAAACAAACAAACGAAAACCAACCCAAGTGAAAACTGGCAGCCAGATGGAACATTTGGATTTCTTATATACAGTCTTTCCCATTAACAATCAACACAGCTGTAGCAGACTAAACATGACTTCCAAAGCAAATGTTAAGTATAATTCCCCTTAGTTAGAATCAATGGAAGTCTTGCCCACATCTGTTAGAGACCTCAGTGCCCTACTGTTTCCATAAAAGACAGTTAAATTTACCTTTATTTACCCGGAAAGAATTTGGTCCTTAGTAAGAAATTATGTGAAGAAGAATTTAATTTCTCAAGTCTTGTGTTCCTACATCTACACTTTCCTTCTACTTCAGTATATCTGAATATGCAACAAGTAACTGGCTCAGTGGTTCTATCACTTATAATGGTGTGCACTCAACCCCTGTTTATTTTGGTATGACCTGATCTTGTCAATAGCCAAATTTGACTCATTGGGTGTGACTGATAATGATCTATATCTAACAATTGTTGTTACTTTCATCTCCTGTGAGGCACAGAGAAAGGTCATGGCATAACATACATTGCAACATATGCCTCTCAATGCTGTCATATTGAATGATCTGAAATTGAAACAAGCTGGCTCAGTATCATTCACTGGATGCCACCTGTTATTCATACCATAAGTACCAATTAGTAAGGTCCAAAATGCATGACTTCTCTTATTGTTGCATTTGAAACTGCCGTTACTATCTGAAGCCTTCTGTGTCCAGTCATGTGAATTCGCAAAAGGATAAACCACATGGGAGGAGGGACAGTGAATGACTGAAGATGCTCATCCCTGCCACGATCAAACCCTATAAGTGAATTTTGTAAGGAATCTCAGTAAAGGTCAATGTCCGGTTAGCACAGACCTTAATCCCAGGCCAACACAGACTTCAACTTTCCATGATTGCTCTTCATACATCTCTGTGTTTCTTTTATTTTCAGTGTTTCAAATGTGTCTGTACATACGCATTCTTTGAACCCTTTCTCCCTTCAACTGGCAGGGGGGAGAAGATGGATCTGTTGAGCAAACTGTAGTGTCTGTGCTTGGAAGTGTGTGACAAGCAACTGTAAAGAAGCTGATAAAAAATTTACTGTGGAAACCCAGCATGGGAAGGTCTGAAACTATATCCCCTCTCCTAATTAAAACCGTGATAAAATGAAAACATGTTTTAAATCACTACAGGACAAACAGGGAGATTAAAACACCCTACATTTTAAAAAAAAAAACAACAACATTTAATACCACTGAAGGATAGCTAATATATAAAACCAACTGCAAAATAGCTCTCCAGATTTTCCATCTTGGTGACTTTGGCATACACCTTATCATAGAACTTTGGGATAATATTGCGTTTCCTTATAAAACATTTATACAGCACAGTGCCTTAACCTCCTAAGTCTGTGTAACAGTCTGCCTAGCCTTACAGGTAAGTACAATGACTAATATGAACAGCCATGATTTTACTTCTTAGGATCTCTTTCCAAAAGTGTTTAAGCAAAATATATTTTCAAACTTTTACGCTTATGTTTTAAATATCATCATCATAAATAACTATGGATAAACCAAAGTGAAGTATCCAATAGGCCAGTCCAATAATCCTTGTTCATGGGTTTTCTCTAGACCTTTCTGTGATGTAACTTGGAAGGCTTTCCATGGGATCAAAGAGTATATTCTCCTTCCGTGTTATTATTACTAAGAGTAGAACTGCTTTTTGGAAACACAGATGAAGGCAGTACTTTAAAGAGAAAACAAACGCATGGTTCCTATACAGTGGAGCCTGTAGTCCATCTTAGAAAGAGTGTCCCTGTGGTCTAGATGGCATAATGCAAAGACAAGACAAGCCTCAAAGCAAGCTATTCAGATAAGTACTAAAATGCAAATTATGCTCCCTTTTCCCTATTTCTAGGGGGCATATGAGGATCTTTATTCCTTTTTTTCAGCCAAAGCTGTCTGTGTTTGAAAGAGAAGTCTCTACTGAAAAGACACAGGTGAGAAGTGCATTTTGAAGAAGAATTAGAAGAAAGCAAAAATGTATAAAGGAGAAGGTAGTTGCAAGAATAGGACAGGAGGCACAGTATGTTGAAAAGACCCTAGTAAAAAGTCTGGAGGACAACACAATTACTGGGGAAAGTGTTAGACTAAAGGCTTAATATAAGATGATGAACTAGATGAGATAATCATGGAGTTTTCTTCAGTGAAGAAGAGCTTAGCTAGGAATCTATAGCAAACTGAAGGTGGGAAACTGGAGCTGTGGGTTCATGAGGTAAGCTGTCCAGTTACAAGAGAGAGCATAGGAAGCATCCTCTCCAAAAATAGATGCAGGGGGGCTATACTACAAAACACTGGTACATCTGCTGCTTCTGTGGACATGCATACCCCTATAGAGACAATATATTTAGCTAATAACTGCAACAGTAAGGGTTCAACCACTGAGCATTGCTGTCCAGGAGGCACTAGGCTATTATTTGTATTTAAGATTTAGCTAACTAGAGGATTGTGTAGACACTGTGCTAACACCAGCTAGAGTCACGCAACTGCCTTGCATTATCAGCACGTAATAAGTCAGTTTTTGAATGATTGGTAACCCACAACCAAAGGTTAAATCCTACTGCCACTGATACTAAAGGGAAACCCCCATTAATTTCAGTAACACAAGTTTTCACCTGTGGGACTTCAGAACCTCAGTTTGCTGTCTTTAGGCCACACTAAGGAAAATATGATTAAAATAATATTTTAAATTCTATGGTCTCTTTAGAAATGCTTTGTTCATCCTTCGTAAGTAATTTAACTTCTTGAAGAGGAGAGTACAGAGTAATGAAAGTGTATGGTCTCTATGAGGATAGGATTTTTTATTTTTTATTTATTTATATGTTTTCTTACCTCGTTTTGTCTTAAAATTCACTCTTCTTTCCTCATGAAATGTAAATCTGTTGTGTAGTAATGCTGTAAATGTACTACATTATCAACCACAGAGTCTCTTGAGATGACTTCATTTTCATTCTGAGTTTGATCCCTGTATAGTTGATACCAAAATATTCTGTGAGCTTATTGAATGAAAGGTGCTTTATAAATGCAAGGTATCTGTAAGGCATATTTAATTTTGCATTATCTGCTGTGATAGAACATTTTTCATTTCATTGTGTTTGGCAGAACCACAGAAGCCCTTTGGGAGTCTTTGTTATTTCTTAGGAGTGTATTAATATTAATTCTGAGAGTACTGAAGACTAACACACATTTATATGTGTATATATATGCTTTTGAACAGGTAACAAGTTCTGGGTTTTCAAGGACACTACTCTCCAGCCAGGTTATCCTCATGATTTGGTAACACTTGGAAGCGGAATTCCTTCCCATGGTATTGATTCAGCAATTTGGTGGGAAGACGTTGGGAAAACCTACTTCTTCAAAGGAGATAGGTTGGTATAGGAATTCTGGAAGGAAGCAATGTACGGGATATCAGCTAAGCATGTTAATCTTTCCCTCTATTTCTCAAAAGAAGAGTCAAGTCACTTAAACAGTTCATTTTCTGTGAATGAAATTAACTCCTCCTGCATTTAGGGCCATATCCTTTTCACATTTCTTATAACCTAAATTATGTTTGTGTGAATATACCAAAAATGCTTATATGTGTATGTATATCCGGTGGAGAAGTCATGATTTAGAAGTCAACATGCAAGTCACAGTTGTGACAAATAAAAATTTAAATATTGAAAGTAATGTAGTTATTTACACTCTTGCATGCTCCTTGTTATCCACAGTTCTAAACCCTAGCACATAAACAGGCAAGACATGTTCTGAAGCTTTTTAAGGGCAGTGAAAATGACTCCTGCACTGCTATTTAAAAATGAGGTAAGAAAGGGAAATGACAGCTAAACCAGGAAACTAGTGAACAATTTGAGCAGTTCCCTAATAGTTATTTTTAAATGAATCTTGCTGTTCCCTTCAGAAGGAACATTTATTTTTATGATTAATGAAGAACAGAAAAAAAAAATTAAAATCTGAGTTATTTACCAGTCCTGAAAGAGACTTGCAGTAGTCAGTGCCTCTGTGTCTTCATTTCTCTGTCTGTAAAAATAAGGGAAAGAGTATTTGTTTGTTTTATACAACTCATTAGTTTTTGAAACCCTTCAAGTTATCTAGATTTTATAGGTTTTCAGGATGTTACTATGTTTGTTTATTGATGTATGGCTGTGAAAATTCTGAGTACTCAGAGACAAATTATTCTTTATTAATAATTTTAGTGTTTGTATTATTATTATTAAAAGTATAGTGACTGCTTTTGTTAATGTGTGGTACTTATGCTTCTGAGACATGAATAGTGTCCATGGATCACTTAAGACATTAATTTCATGCACATCATGGAATACAACAGGCTACAATTGATCATTTTTTAGCAGTACTATAATACTGCACTACAAATTGTCACGACCAATTTTATTGTTAAAGTTTTTTTTCAAAAAAAAATAATTCTCCTACACTCATGATGAGGAAAGTAGACAACTAAGTAAAATTTTTGTGGCGTTTGAAAAGTCTAGGTATCATTTCAAGCAATCAATTTTCACACTGAAGAGGAATGCCACCTAAATAATTGGCTTCTCGTGGTTGAGTAGATTTTTTAAAAAATGTAAGTTTATTTTCAGATAATAATTTTCCACATCCACACTCCTGGGAAAGTATGTACAGAACAAATCTTATGTGACCTGTACTTCCTTTAGGCTTTATTCAGCAGTGTCATTTTATATTTCTATGCACAGACAGTTACTTCTAGTCAAGACTTTCCTAAAACACTAATGGTAATAATAGAACACAAAACGAACTATCAGAGAAAACATCTGCTGATAGAGAAGTTGCTACTTAGAACTAACAAGCACAATGAAACTCAGCAGGCTATAAATGCAATATAGTATGTTAGAAGGTTGAGTAACATGAGCTTTGCAGTGATAATTGAGATATTACAGGATATTGACCTCCAGTGGGATTAAGCCCATATACCACTAAGCTTCTCGATGTGTATTGTTTATATCACAATTTTTTCTTAACGTATAGTCAGAGTTGAATTCTCTTACTGGATTTAGTAGTATGTATAAGTCTTCTATAGGGGTGGATCTCATCCTGAAGAAGGTATAACATAAATGTAGCTTCTTGATGGCAGAAAGTAGGAATGAAAGGGAACCAAAAAGTTACACCAGAGGCAAAATAAAAAGGTATGTTCCTCCTTATGTAACTCAAGGGCATGTATACTTACTGTGTTTTGACAGTAATCTGTAGTTAAGGAGCTCCACGGCAGAATCTAGACAGAGTTAAATGTCCCAGAACAGTGGTATACATAAAAAAAGAGCAATAGAATACAAAGCATCAAATATTGACTATAAAATGGGAAAAAAAACAAAACACAAAAAAACCAAAACCAAACAAGCAACAACAACAAAACAAACAAACAAAACAAAACAAAGCAAAAAACAAACAAACAAAAAAACAAACCAAAAAATACATTAAGAAGATTTAAAAGTGCAACTAGTAAATTGTATTGTAATGGTCATATGTCTAAACCAACTCACATATGGATCATTATTATTAATCTTTAAAATGATCCATTTAAACACTAAAGATAATTCTTCCAAATAATTGTATGAAAGCTAAAGAGGGGACAAAAGATGACTACAGGAAGCATTTTGCCCACTCTCATTCTTCTCCTACCAGAATTGACTGGTGTAGCACAACATAATTACAGGTTTGCTGCACTTCTTGACACATGGCCTTGTTTATGTCCCTGTCTATTGTGACAGGGTTTTGTACCTTCAAGTTTAAATGAATATTTTTTTCTTCATAAAGCTTAGTCATCCAATAGCTCAGAATATCATTAAGTAAACAGAATTACATACAGAAAAGAACATATTTTAGCAAATATTTTCAAAATTCTCTTTTTCTAAAGCCACAAAGTGCACTTTCATTTATTTTCTCTTTATCAGTCTTTGAAATATGGTGGCACCATTTATACAGTTTGTAAAGCTCAGATCACTCAAATCATTGAGGAATCTGCGTGTGAACATTTGGCATGCCAAGGAGAATCAGGACTAAGCTTTTCCTTACCCTGTAGGCATGCTCATTATTCCAGCATAGATTTCTGAGAAAGTATCATGATCAGTCTTTCTCTCACTGGATTTCTCATCAATGCTGAAAAAAAAACAGTTTTGGGACTTTTGAGTGTGCACTGAGTGTACCCTCAATGACTTGTATTTTAATGACAACGTATATTTTTTAAATTCCTGTAGGACTGTCTATTTCCATCATGCAGTGGAAAAATACAGAGGTTAGTAAAAGTACGAGCTCAAAGCGGTGAATTGGTTGGAAAAGAAAAAAGAAAAATGAGTGGAAGTATGCAGGAAGGAAATAGGGTTCTGGGAAAGAGGGATAAAGGAAAATGCAGATAAAAACAAAGATTAGAAAACAGCATATTAAGCTCAGGAAAGACTTAGACTAAAGAAACAGAGGGAAAGAACAGGAAAATTTGAAAAGAGAATATGCAAACTAAAGATGAAGAATGACAGTCAAAAGATGAGCAATAGTGTTGATATCAGAGCTTTGTTTACTACTTATATATGTTGTTTCTTTCTCCATGTAAACTCTGAAAGATGTTACATTTCAAAATAAAGAGCATTATTTTGTTGGCTGGTTACTGATGCATATGTGACTAGATTAAGAAATCAGGCTTTAAGAATAATTTATGCATAAGAAAGAAAAAATAAATGCAAATGTTTTTTAATGTAACTTGCCAACTCTTAACCCACTTGAAATCTGCCACCTTTTAATTTTACTGAAAGTTTAAAGCCAGAGAAATGCCCCACAAGAAGAAATACAGAGAAGTTTAGATCATTTTATTTTTTAAAAAGATTAAGACATGAATTGCTTAGAGTGTCTAAGTACCTTTGCAGGGACAAAATATTATCCACTTAAGGACTCTTTAATATATCAGGAAAGATCATAACAAGGACTTTTAAAAGCTGAAGTCAAATGGATTCAAATTAGAAAAAGAGTCAAGTTTTTAGCAGTGACCAGATTATCAACAAAATTGATATATTCTCAGGTTCTTGATGTCTTGAAATGATGATTCACTTCCTTTTAATGTAATTTTTCACATGAATTGTACTGATTCTGAAAAAAGAAGTGATCTCCAAGAAAACTATGTTCTAAATTGGTATGCTCTTAAATATTGGAGCCAGTCAACATACGAAACAACCCAGCCAAATATTACATCAGGATACACAGAGATACTAGAGCTATGCATAACAATTTAGCCAGCTGCATAAGAACAAAGAAATTATCCATATTATCTGTAAGTGTAGATAACATCAAAAGTGTGAATACTTCTTACATGTTCAGGTTGCCTAGAAATTGCATGCTGGAACTTTTTAAATTGGAGAAGGGCTGGCTGGCAAAAAAGCACAAAAGCAGACTGAATTTCTTGTTACACTATCCATTTAATGATAATGAAATGAAAAGCTACTGTAATGCATGCATACAAGGAGTTAAAATTGGTAAGAGTATTTTAATCTGAATCCACTGTCATTTTCCTGATTAAAATGTTATCTAATACATTGATGTGTCTTTTTTGCATATGTTGCATCTCCCTGTGTCACTGCACTGAAGTCTTATGCATCAGAACTGCTGAGATTACAAGTGAGAAGCATGCTGATTTAGTTGTCAAAGTGCAAAAATCTTTTCTCTTTCTGCTTACATGAACAGTTTTGCAGTCAGCAAATAGATTTTTTTATAATCTGGTAGTATGTTCAAAGAAAAGAAGCCAAATATTCCCATTTGTGGCTAATGAATGTAGCAAATCTTCGATGGAAAAAAATATCTCGTTGCTCATCTGCTCCCTTACAACTGTTTTTTTTTTTAAAAAAAATATATTTTTTTGCCTTTAAAAAAAATTTCAGGTACTGGAGGTACAGTGAAGAAATGAGATCCATGGACCCTGGTTATCCCAAACCAATCACAATTTGGAAAGGTATCCCAGAATCTCCTCAAGGAGCCTTTGTCCACAAAGAAAATGGTATGCATATTCCTGTTTTAATTATTTACTAACATCCTTTATTTGCGATAGAGTCGTAGAGGGGTGATTGACTATTCAGCTTAAGTAGAAAAGGAATTCTTGATTTATGAACAGAATATTTCCTGCTATGGAACTCGCTCTTGTTAAAATCTCTGTTTGCATGTACCATTTAACACAGTGGAGAAAAATTGTTCAGATTTAATAACATAAAACTTAATTTCTTTTTTTTTTTTTCTTGTGTCTTAATCCACTTAATTATTTTAGTTCTCTGCTGAGTTATGGTACCTCTTAAAACAAGCTTCCTAGCCGCAGTATATCTCTATTTGAATTGTCAAGGTGTTGGCTGTTTAAACAGCTTAGAAGGTATTACTTTCATTCTGAACAACTTGAAAAGGGAAGCAAAATCTTTAAGCAGAAATATCCCTATCTGTGTAAATCAAAATGTCATAAACTCATGATGCAGAAATGCAGATCACAAGGATGTTAGCATGAAGAGCTATTACCTGTATCAAGATGCGCCATCACATACAAGAACCTAGAATCTCAGCTTGCCATCCAAATGAATGAGAGCAGCCAAAATCTCCTCCATCTTATGAGAATTCAGTACTACCCAGGGGCTGCTGGCAGGGTGCTGACAGAGCCCTCCATTGCACAAGGTTTAGATTCCTTTGATGGGAATAAAAATATGCACTTGTTGTCACTTATCTTTGCTGGGGAATTGTTGTATGGCATTTATGATTTATTTATTAGTAGGTTCTGAGTTTATTCTGTTTGCCTCACAGACAGCACACATATATATTTCCATATTATTTTAATTGCATTTTAATAAGCAGATAAAAAGATTTCTTTCCTTGTACAAACTATTTCAGTCTCCTATTTCAACCTCTAACTTGGTTAAGTAATTTACCATGGAAATGGTTGGTTGGTTGGGTTTTTTTTTCAGAAATATGTTTAATTGCTTCCTTGCTTTGTCTCTGTTTTATCCAGAAGCAGAAACCCTCTGTGGATGCTGGCTTTTTGGTTAGACTGGATTTTTTTGTGTTATTTTTATTTGTTTTATTTTTTACTGGAATGTAGGTCAGTCTAGATGATACTCTGCATACATCATACTCAATAATTAACTGTTTGTAAATACACATACGTGTGGAAATGAGCACAAACATGTAAGCACAGACAAACATAATGGATATAACCTCTGCTTTCTTCCCTCTATTACTTTTCAAGCATATTTTTAAAGATTTACATCCAAAAGGAGTTTAATATACATATGTATGTATGTATGTACGTAGAGCTCTGGGCCTTTTTCTTTTCTTGGTTGCATTCCCCACAATGAGTTTTTTGTACTGAGCTCAGGTACATGTGTCTCATTACAAATGAAAATTATCTTACTGTAACATATAGCCCACTGGGTTTCAAAGTACTGCAGAGGCAGAACACCCATTCATAAGCCAAGAAAGACTCTTGGTTACATCAAAGCCACTTCTTTTTCTTACTCCACTGGCTTTGATAGTCTGTCTGACTCTTTGAATGAGGAGGGTGGTAAAGCATGACATGTGATCATGAATGGGGGGAAAGGAAAGAGAACATTTTTGTGCTTCTCAGAAAACCAAAAAGGGCCCCACAACAGAACGAGGGACTGAAAATAACACCAAGTTCCTAAGAAGACCACTGAGACATTTTCCCTGAAATCAAGAAGACAAACATATCTTAAGAAACAGTTCACATCTCCACTGTTGTTTGTATGAGGAGAGAAAGAAAGAAAAGCAGATGCAAATAAGAAGTACCACAACTTAGTTGAAAAGAAGTTTATTACTGGTTACACCTGTTTTCTCTTGGAAAAGCTGCTGTTGTTTCATCCAGTTTTCTTCTGAAGTACAGCAGTAGGTGATGTGACATTAGAGAGGGTCCGTTCTTATTTCTGGCTAGCAGAGCATTGTGATTTGTTTCAGTAGACTTCCCATCTTGAAGAGGTTATGATGCTTCAAAGTCCTGGCCCTGAGGATTCCAGTTCTGGTTGTGTTTTCAGTGAATGAACAAATCAGCTGGACTCTGGACTCTGGTCTATCAAAGATCATATTCTCTGGAATTCCTTTTATTTTTTTTGTAGTAATGGAAGAAAATAAAGTCCCAGTTTATTCAAGTAAAAAACCCCACCCCAACGCTAGATTTTCTAGACAAAGTAAAGAAATTAAATTTGTAAAGAAGATATGAATGACCTATAACTGAAGTCTATTCCTTACATCTTTTTAATTTTTAATTACAAAATAATTTGATACCAATAGTTTTGTTTATGATGTGTCTATAACATGATTTGATCCAATAAGACCACGAATAATTGCAATTTTCTTCCTCAGGCTTCACATATTTCTACAAAGGAAAAGAGTACTGGAAATTCAATAACCAGATGCTCAGGGTGGAACCTGGATATCCCAGATCCATCCTCAAGGATTTTATGGGTTGTGACGGACCAACAGATCGAGACAAAGACCGACACAGCCCTCAAGATGACGTTGACATTGTCATCAAACTGGACAACACAGCCAGCACTGTGAAAGCCATAGCCATCGTCATTCCCTGCATCCTGGCCTTGTGCCTCCTTGTCTTGGTTTACACTGTGTTCCAGTTCAAAAGGAAAGGAACACCCCGCCACATACTGTACTGCAAACGCTCTATGCAAGAGTGGGTGTGATGTAGGGTTTTGGGTTTTGTCTTTCCCTCCCAGGAGTTTGTAGTAACTTGAGATTCAACACAAGAGCTGTTATGCAGTTTCCTAGCTAGGAGCGGGCATCTTTCACTCTGAAACAAAGCTGATCTTTAAAACCCAGGGGGTTTCCTGTCCTGCACATGAGTGACGATTCGCTCAGCTGGGAAGCCTCCGTGATACACAGTATCTGCTGTTTCTTCAGTCCTTTGTCTTTCTTTGTCATTCGATTCTAGGCCTTTCCTCTGCACGCTTGATGCCCGATTAACTATCAGGATTAACTAATGAAGAGGAAAAAAAACAAATCTCCAATGTTTCTACATTTTTCCCTTAAGGCCTGTTCCCCTTTGAAAAATTTTTTGCCGAAAGTAAATTTTTTTAGAAAAACACAACAATCCACAATGGAACTTTCAGGAAAGTGAGAAGACCCAAAACAGCTTTGTCTCCAAAGAGGATTGCTTTCTGTCTGTTACGGATAAAGTCCTATACTCCTACTTCCAGTTTTGTCAGGTGGGAGGCTCAGATGACATGCAGGACTTCAGACTGTTCGAACAGCCGTTTTCCAACAAACAAGGGGCCAAAATATCTGCAATATAGTAACAGCCTTAATAATACATTCATTTTGTGTTTTTTACAGCTGCTCTGGGCTACGTCCTCAATGTTTTAAACTCATTTATATTCATTATTATATTCAAGCAGAAGCTTTTTGTTGGTTTGTTTGATTCTTGGTTGTTTTTCCTGCATAATCTTTCCTAGGCTGTACCAAGCCAACTGCCCCAGGCCTTTCACAGGTCTGTCAGGAGCACTCATTCCAAAGCATGGTAAAAAGCAGTGTGTCTCTGAAGTGGATTTCAGTGAACTAAAGCAACAGTCATGCTATAGAGAAACTTGATGCTGGTATTACATTGGTGGTGTAACCCTTTGAGAACTATTGCATCTGTTTTCAGAGTCTGGTGGATGTTAATCTTGGTTGTCATTAAATTATAGGATTGTGTTTGGGTAATACAGGTTTTAAAAGAAAACCCATTTTTCAAAACGGATTTCCTGTGACTGCAAGTGAATGTTTTTAATTATTTGCATTATCAATAGAAAAGTATTTGTAACATAAATAGAAAACAAAATACATTTACCAGCCTCTTTCTGGTTAAAGGAACCAAACCTATTTTAATAACTTCTACCACTTACCAAGAATTTTTCTGAACTGGAGACAGTTTTATAGCTTAGACTTTTATCTTAAGCATCTTGAATTTCTCTTTTAAACTATGTTGCATGATAATTCAATTTGCCTCTGCAGAGGTAGAGTTACAGTTTCAAAGGAAAGCTAAAACAATGACTCTGATATTGCATGAGTATCCTCTGGTGTGTTACCCCTTTGCATGTTCACCATAGTTCTCAAAGGGTTAGTCAGATTTCTGGCCTTCAGCCGAACATGATATCACTGACAGAGCCAAGGGACCACCAAAGCATTTTGTCATTCTGGGTAATTTGTGCTAACAGCAGTATTGTCATTTCCATGTGACCTGCAGAGCAGGTTTGTATCAATATTTTTTTCCTAGAGAAAAGTCAGCAACTGACAGACCTCTTTATTAATTTTAGGAGCTGCTTCTTGCAGTGATAGGCTTTACAGTCACTGGGCTGTGAACTTACTAAAGATGGTCAGAATGATGCATCCCAAAAGTCAGACACCTGGTTTTTTATGAAAGCCAGGATTTGAGGGGAGTAGCTTTTGCAACAGTGAACAGCTTGCCTTGAACTTGATTATCGACCTGTTGACTGTCATTACCAAGTTAAACATTATCTTCTGTGAACAGCTTCACTGTCTGAATTTCCTTAAAGTGTACTGTCCTATGTCTTTGATCTTTGACTTTTAACTTGCAAACTGGCACAAACTGAAGGGAATCTGGTGATGCAAATGAACTAAGATGAGTTTTATTTCTCAAAAGGCCTGATATACATTATCCAAAATTTGAGAAAAAAATGTTAAAGTGTTTTCTTAGAAAAGAACTGACATAAACTAAAATATTTATGATAGATCTGTAGAAGGATATTTTGCTATGTATACATGCACACTCTAAAAATGAACTACAGTAGAAGTTAATTTTTATTTAACTTGAATACAATTTTCAGTATAAAATTATAATTTCTACAAATAGCTAGTTATTAATGAAAAGGTTATAAGAAAGCATTAAAATACTTGAAATGGCCAGTATTGGCTCTTACATAAAATGAGACTTTTATACTACATTCAACCAATTTCTTACTGGTTTCTTAATCCACATAACTGGATCATTTTTTAGAGAGTGTAGGTATATATACATATATATTAGGGTTATTATTATTTTGGTAATGGATAACTTGACTGCCTTGAATTTATATTTATATTGAGCATAGCATGAAAAATATTATGCCTTTTCATTCAATTACATTATTTTATATTGATTTGAGGACTTATTTTATTAAAATATGTGGTGTGTTATAAAGCATTGCAAACTTATTTCTTAGAGCGTAAACAGATATACATATGTACGGCTAACAAAAATGAAGATTAGAAAAAGATATAGTTTTACAACAAATATGCAATGCAGATGGCATTTTGGAGATGTTTTGTAGAGGTATTACATACTGTAGGTTAGAAGTGCATCACTATCAGCTCATAGCATTATTTAGTAAATTCAATTCAGTTGTTGCTGAAAATATAGATTAATTGACGGTTAAGTAACAGGATATTTACTGTACATCAGCTCATTTGGTGAATTCAGAATTCTATACCTGTTTGTCATATATATTAAAATATGCGTGTGTTTGTATACATATTAATATATACAAACACACACACACATACAAATACATGCATATTTTAATCCATGGAGAGATTTTTACTGTCAACAAACTACTATATTTTTTTGTTCTGCTACAGGCAGAACAAAATGATTCATGTTGCTGT
The DNA here is from genome assembly GCA_028020825.1 of Podargus strigoides. NCBI lineage: Eukaryota > Metazoa > Chordata > Aves > Caprimulgiformes > Podargidae > Podargus > Podargus strigoides. The sequence continues at coordinate 27,558,113 of CM051620.1, forward strand.
TCCAATTTTGTCCTTTGGATAGTTGGTGGAAAATACTAACAGCACTACTTATTCTGTATTTGGTTTTCCTCTACAATGGGAGAACTTTTTTTATACTATCTATAAGTCAGAACATCATCTCATCTTTTTTTTTTATTCACTTGAAAATTTCACTTCAATTTTGAAATATCTTTCATGGCAGCTTTAACTTTTTTGTGCAACTATTTCCCTGACAGAAATGAAGTGCTGAGCATGTTGACTGTTGTTCTTTAATAAGGTAACAAAAATGTTTGTATTTGGAGAATTTAAGTTTAATTATGCAGGGCGGTAAGTGTGATAAGTCTAGTGCTTGGTATATGGTACATCATAGATACATGATTACATGGTAAGTTGATTGTTTTATCTATTATCTTTTACTTAAAAGAGAGGGAGAAATAGTAATATTATATTGGCATGTTTATGTCATGCAGAGTGAGATTGTGTCAGAATTTTTATTACATACTCTTATTTTCAGTAGGTTATAACACAGTCATAAAGGTTTGCTTTAAGTAAAAGATATAGGAGCAATTATGTTCACTGTACTTCCCAAATACATACTGGCCAGTTTCAAATTATGGAAGTTCAGAGTAAATTAGTGATGTTGCCTGATTTTGTTTTGAACTCAAAAGAGTAAAAGTTCTAAGACAATGTTATTTTTTGAACAGTTGTTTTTCTATCAGGGCCTTGAAACTATTTTCAGTTGTGCAATTTGGGTTCCTGCTCATGTGCCGTAACCTTTTTCATAAACTTTTTAATAAACATTTCCATGTTACTGTTGTCATTATCTGTACTGTGGAACAATATGAAACTGAATATGCATTGTGTTAATCAATGACAGTCTATCAAGCTGACTATACAGGGTCGTGTATCTTCAGAGTACTATGTTCTGTATGATGCAGGAGGCCAAAGTAGATGATAGCAGTGTTTTCCCTGGCCTTTTAATGTATAAACCTATGAAAGGGTTATTGACTGTCGACACAAATTAATTTTTATCAAAAAATACATTTTTAAAACTATGTAACTGTATATTTACTGGATAGACTGGGATGGAGAGACTCAAATGGCTCCAAAGGAGCCCTTTCAAGTCTCCTGAATAAATGTAATACATATTTTATATGTTCCTATGAACCTTTTGTTCTTTTTCTTTTTTCAAAATGGGGCTAAGGGAGGGGATAATTAAAGAAAAAGGTTTTTTAAGGCTAATTTTGTGAATGAAAATAATAGAAGCTAATAGATTCATCTGTAAGGGGCAGACTTACACTTTTTCTTAGAAGTGTACTTCACCTCCCCGGTTGTTTGACCAAGACTCCTGTGCCATGAGCACTGTGGGTTAAGAACAGAGTATAAGGCTTAATTTTTGACTTTTCAACTTTTTTTCTGTCTTACTTCACAATCTTAATGTGAGTTAAATGTAGCTTTTGGTACCAAATTATATAGAATCAAATTCTAGCTTGTTGGTTAGAGAAGAGTGTGTAGAATAGAAAGTAGGTCTGCCTGTAAGCAATGGAAACACTACGTTCCTATTCTAGTTTTTTGCATTTGAACCATCACTAGGGCAAACCTTAAAAAAGCCACATAGCAAACTGAACAGTGAATGCAGGCACTGCATTTTAAAGAAGGTAGAAGTGCAAGCTACCACACCATTAGCAGCCTAAATTGGAGATAGCACAAGATGGCTGGGCTGAGGTGCAAGAATATGACTGCAGTGCTCGCTCTGTCCTGGCTTCTGTATCTTCTCAGAACATGGCCTAAGTTTCTTCACCAACTGCAGACATGGAGGAAGCTGTGAACTGTGGCAGTAGGAGATGTGAAGCAGCCATTACAGAACAATAGCTCCCTGTCACCTTTTGTTGTCAAGACTGTCTTTGGACAGCTCTGTTTCTAGAAGAGTAAGTAGGTGACTGCAGCCTTACGAGCCATAAGGAAAATTATTATTATCAGTGGAGGGAGCAAATGTGACTGACCACTTAGGTGTTCAGTTGTGCTGTAAATCAAATCATATTGTGTGGAATCTGAGGAACAGATAACCTGTTATTGAATACAATGGTATAGCTGTGACTGATACACCAGCACTGTAATGTTAGGCGTACTTCCTTAGCTCACAGTACACAGACTGCAGACAAATAGAGTGGTTCACATAAGATAAGCCCATTTAAACATATGTCAGTTACAAAACCAGGTGTAAATGAACCATATACTCATAAAATTAATTGCTACTATATGCATGTAAATCAATGAATTGTATGCCACTGAATTGTCTCATGAAAAAATGTAATGTGTGAGTCAAATCTGTCTAACCCGTTCTTGTGACCTGCCATCTGAGATGTCAGAGGCTGATACAGAAAGACATTGTCATCAGTGATATCAATGCTGAAATGTCTGGCAAGCATCAAATGTCTGGCATGCCATCACTTGTTGCAGACTGGCTCCATTTGATGCTTGATCTAAGGTAGCCTCTATGTTAGGCAGCATAGATTTTGTATGTTGTGGCATTATTTCATGTATGTATGCAACTAGGAAAGCCCAGTGATAGTCTGGAGAAAATATTTTGAAAGGTCATCAGTATGTGATCTCAGCAAGAATCTATTCCTGAAATCAAAATGTATTTCAAAGAAGCATGTGGACAGCATTAAACACATGCATCGAAAACAGATCTTGTTTCCCAGTATACATAAGCTTTAGCGTATCATCTACAAATTATAGTCAGTTTATTAACATTTGAAGTTGCAGCTGCCCATTATGTCTTTGTGAGATGACATTCTGTGAGAGGTGTAGATAAAGTATGTTTGCACTGTGAAGATAGCCTTAAGTACTGCTCCAGTTTGCCCACAATATAGATGAAATAAATTTTAGAGGCAGAGAAGACATAAATGAAGAAATGCTGATGTATGCTAGCATGCTAAAGACAATTTTCTACACTTGGGTGTGCATGCAGAATAGTGCTACTTGCTGTCACAGTAAAACTACATAAACAATAATCATTACACATGCCAGATATTTATGATGGCACGAAACTTTCCAGTGATGCAGCTTAGTTTCTTCTGCTTCTGTAGAATGACATTGTCCACAGATTATAATAGCCACCACATAAACCAAACTTTTCTGGTTAGTTAATAGTAATTTCTATCCTATGAAATTGCATCACATCTTTTTTATAACTACAACCTTAATCTCCTTGGCAAGCTATCGGCATGTCTTAATTCATAGTCTTTTACATCCATTATTTTTTTTGCTGTCGCACTAAAATATATACTGAGCATTCTCTCCATCTTGCCATCTGGCACTAAAACATGGAATAATCACTTTCATTCTGTGCCATGCCTGTGTCCTGGATCATCCATTGGTCCATCCATCATTCTGGGAACTGGCTTTCTGGGAAGTGAGATTAGCAACAGAAGTTTGGGATAAAATAACTTCCTTAACTACCTGCTTAGCCCTTAACAATATGACAACAGAGTCTGAAGAGTTTTTAGTGAAGTATTATATTACTTCCCACTGGCAACAGAAGAGTGTAACTCTGCCAATCAGTGCATGCCCAGGTGGGTTCCACCACTTCCAAGGAATCCAGAAAACGATGTTTCTAATCCATATTTCCATCCTGATGTGTGTGCATAGTTTAATACCCAGTCTACACACATATTTGTAACTTACATGTCTGTACATAAAATCATCCACCTTGTGGAAGCTGAGAGTGCTTAGGGTCAGCAGGCAATAAATGCTAACTCATTTATAAGATGTGAACAAATTTTTCTTTCCTTACTATCGTTTTATAATTTCAAAGAAAAGAAAATAGGTTTTTCCATAATGTAAAATGATGGTTTGTAATACTCATTGTCAGTGTTCACAATTACGTGATATCATGTATAGCTCAAAAAGTACTATTGTACAACTGATATATTCCATTTGAAATGCACAGCCCCATATTTAGGCATACAATGAATCTAAACAGAGATGCACATACTGTGTATGCTATGCTTGGCTATTGCCACAAAATTGCCAGTGCTCACATACTGATCATCTTCATATCTTATGGCAGCACCATGTTGAAGTCAGCTCTGAAAAGTTTGTCTGCTTGGATATGAGTTATTTAAGTTAGGAAATGGGACATGTGGTGGCATGTATTTAGAAGACATCATCAGCAACCTACAGCACTGTTTTAAATGATCGTGACAACCACAATTCACACCTGCAAAGCATAGCTGTGGCTTGTATTTACATGGTTGTGTATTACCTCATAAATAAAGTGCTATGAACTCTGGCCATGCACCACGAGGTAGACGAAAACTATTTAAAATTTTTTTCAGGATAGCTATTGTCAATATTCACACAGCTCAGAAATATCTGAGATTGTTATACCCATGAAAATTTAGTCTTGAATAGGAATCCAGAACTGAACGAACATTTGATGATGAAAATAATCTATTCCCAGCTGTTACTCTATCTAATGCATTTGCTAAAACATTGTCAACTAAGTATATGCCTAACATCCATCTTTTCCATGTTTCCAAAATCATGCAGACATCTCTTGTCAATTCATGGACAGTACTGTCACACTGTGTCTGGTTGAAAACTGTTTTATAAGAAAATCAAGCATTGTGATCTTCCCTTCTCGTCATCCAAGATACACAGGTCATCATCTGCTATCAATATGCATTCCTTTGAAGGTAGTAGTCCTTGAATCACAGTAATGACAAATACAGATTTAAAGGAACACCCTATTTAAGTCTTTCATAGAGGAAACTTAAATTAGTCATGAACTTACTTTCAGCAACTAGGATCCACAGGAAAGAAACTAGGTCTGTTGATCAAAGACTGCAGACAGACACAGAAAAAGCAACATGAGCACTTTTCCATTTTTCATTTCCAGAAGAATATAAGAAAAGGAACAGAACATTTTGGTTTATAATTGGAAGTCCAAAATCAGTTTGTCAGAAAGGGAAGGAGCCAAGAACCACTGACACCACTAAAATTTCATGTAACTGCTACATAATCAACAATAAAAGAGGTACTATCAGGAAGCTGGTGAAAGCTTTGGAAGTATTATTGGTCTCCAGCAATAAGGATACCTGTTAGGCTGTAGAAAGTCCACTGAATTCTATATTTGGTGTTGTAGCCCACCAGAGAGCAGTCAAAAGGCTCCTCAGTGTAGTTACTCTAAACCTGACTACAAATATATAGAGAGCACATTATTTATCTGCTGCAATCAAAAATCTTTTGAGAGAAATTTAATCAAACTAACATCAGCCTGAATCTATGTGCAAAAATTTGTCACAGTGAATTGTTCTTACATTTGTTCTCAGAAATTAGATCTTAAAAGAACTCCACTGGATGAAATACTGAAGATCAAAGAAACCTTTTGTTTGTTTGTAATAAATATAATCAAACCTCTGATTCCCCTCCACCCACTTTTTTCATTGTGTCCTGACATGTTTTGTGACTAATTAAGGCAACATTTAATTTTATATGCTCTTAGTAGACAAGTGAGAAATGATCTGTTTGCTACACAGAGGAAAGAAGAAAATACAATTTTGTTGTCTATCTCATTTAATCCCACACAACTTTTTACAATCTGTCACTAGGAAATGTGGCTTTCTGTGTCTATGGTGAAGAGGCAGTACCTTCTCAAAAACTCTTGTGAACATTTAAGGAACTTGCTGTATGTCTTTTACTAAATCATTGACCAGTTCCCCAACACAGCATCAAGTTACTCACTTCAGATTATTGAAGCCTCTGCAATCCATTGACACTGCCATCCTTTAAGTCTTTTATGAAAATCACATGGTACAGCCAGCATTGCCCATCATGGACTCCTTATTTGCATCTTGTGACTACTTGACCAGTCGTGTGTACAGTGGTGTAGCAGCAGAGATCTATGATTTTCGGTTCCAGCCATTGCATACCATTTGCACACATGGTTTTTGCCATCTGTGAAATATGATCAGTCTAGAAAGCTACATTTCAAAAATGTTTGTATTATTTCCAGTGGTTCCAGTTCTCATCTTTAACCTTTTCTCTTTGTCCTTTGCATTCTGATGCCTATAATCTGTGTCATAGATATTCAGACAATGGTTATATGGCCAGACTCCTTCCTCTAACACAAGTCAGTTCATACACATACATCACTTACTGTTACATTACTGCTGTAGCATAATATGCTTAGTCCTGTTGCATCACAGAATGTTTTGCTATTATGCATTGTTTTCTGATCCTAATTTTTAGGCATCATAAATAACATTTATGAAGAGCTCTCTCTGACATCTGCTACTGTAGTCTGGGAATTGGATTTATTGCATGGTTCAGTCACAGCTTGCAGAGAAAGGTGCAGGTGTTTGACGTCCGTAGGTTTATTGTGTGTGATAAATGTTCCTATATGATCAGAAACTGTTTGAGGGAGGTGATGTCTGCTCCTTGCCAGGGCTGTGGTTAGTATTGCTAGCAGTTAAAGCATGTACAGCTGTTTTTGTCAATGCGTAGTCGATCAGAGTTCAATATGGACATGTACAAGAAGGGTATTTTGTTTTCCATGCTTCATACACATTCTTATTTCTCTTACTGAATAACATGTACCTTGGTTTCTCTCCAAGTGCATGTATATGTGTTATTTCTTGTATCTACCAGAACTTGATTTCTTCTTTAGTTCTGCTTGTTGGGTATTATTTGTAATTTTAGCAGCTGATTCCATTTTCCATTTTGTTGCCATTCCTTCCTCCGTGTAATTCCCTGTAATTCCAGCAGAAATTACTCTAGTTCCAATGTTAGCTAGAAGCTACTACAATTGTGACTTTTCCCACACTGTGATTTGCTTGTTTATCCTCCACCTCTAAGAAAGAGGAAATCAACCTTTCATGCAGAGACAAGGATTTTGGTGCAGTTGTTCGGGTATCTCTGAAAGTGGTTTTATGTGTAACACATTGTTAAATATCAACTCTTTTCAAGCTCTACTTCTTAAACAACCCAAAAATCATTCATTTATTTTTCAAAACCTGACAAATAAGTCAGAATATGGATGTGATGATTTTTCTGATGCAAATTTCTCATTTTTATTCCTTTTTCTCTGCATAGCCCCATATGCATTTCATGCCCGTGTTTGGCTCATTAGGATGTGTGTTAGTAATGAAATAACTGGAGCATTTGTTTGCTTTCTGCAACTAAATTTCATTTTATTATTGTTATTTTATTTTATTTTATTGGCTCACACAGCATTCTACACAGTAACGTTTTTATAACTGACATATGTTATTCCTTCAGGTAGCTTCTACTGACAAACACAAAGCTTGTTTGTGTGCAAATGCAAGGCTGACTAAATGGTGCTAAAGTGTATTATGACTGTCAGATATAATCAGGCAAAATAAGTGGTGCTTAGACTGATTTTTTCATTGATTTTATTGATCAATGCATTGAACAGTGTTTTATTATACACAAGTTGTCTTTTATTAGTAAATCAAGACCTCATAGTGCTTTGTTAAACAAAATGAGTTAATTAATCTATGTAACAGTTCACCAAGCTATTATCTCTTTAACTCCTTATAATGTTGTGTCATTAAAGGTCAAGGGGTCATGATGATAATCTCATTGCTGTAGACCATTAACATGACTGAACATTTTCAACAATACTTTTGTTTACAATGCTATAACCCTTTGACTGCTGCGGCAACCTTTAACCACAGAAAGTCACATGCTAGAATCGTTATGGTTCTTGCCATGGCAATCAAAGAGTTAAGGGCTGTGCAGTGATTTGTTTTATATTTATTAATTTATATTTATTTTTTGTTTTCATTTGAGAAGTGGGGAATTGGGGTGGGGCAGTTCTTGTCTGCTGTAAGTGTCTTAACCAAGGGAAGGGTTAAAATGGCTTTTTATACTATTGCATCTTATGTACTTACCATCATTTCATTGTGTTGTAATTAAAAAAAATCTGTCAATAAATAAGAGAACAGAAAAAAGTTTCATAAAGGCATTGTGGTTTAATTGGTATATATTACTGTAAGATTTATAGCTGCTGCTCTTTGAATAACATATAACCTCACAGTCAACTTTAGCCTCAGGTGAGGAATGCCTAACAGATGATGACAATTTATAGAGATATTATGGATATGTCTGGCTATGAGCAGGGTGAAAGAAACGTAAGTTAATTTTCCTAATCAAAATAGAAGAGGAAAAACTAATCTGCATGGAAAAGAGGTGGAGTCTGTGACAGTGGACCTACTTGTGTAATGTCTGAAGGGCCACTCATTAGAGATTGCTGTCACAGCCACTACAAAAATGATGAAGAGGTGGCTGAATTTCCTCCGTTATGGTGTATAGGAAAAACCATGAGAAGTATAGTGTAAAGAACAGGTGAGTCTAATGGTTTAGATTAGAAAATAGCTGAACAATAAAACACACCAAAAAATATCATTTTCGTGGCATTGAATCACAATAGAAGCCCACAAAACTAAGATATAAAGGAGTGTTTTGAAAACTTTGGCCACCCAGCTCAGCTTTGCAAATATCTATGTTCCTCCAATGTCAACAAACATGTAATTCTTCTTAGACTATAGAGGATTAAAGGTTTCCTTGCATATGCGTGAGTGTAGGAAACCAGGAACAAGCTCAGTCTATTTGGAGATAAACTGAAACTTATTGTTTCAGAGTCCTACCAAGAAAGATGTCAGTGCTTGTAAGCTGATCCAAGACCTAAGCTAACTGAAACCATGCTCATTTCCATCCTAATCAGAACTGCATGTGTTTTATACTTGCTAAAACTCACAAGTAACTCATCATGAAAAAAAGAAAAGAAAAAGAAAAAGAAATTCCATTATTTAGCTGATTAAAGAAGGAAGAGAACTGAATAAAACAGGTGCTACAGAAGTCATTGATTGCACTTCTCACTTGAGAGAGGAAAAGGCCCCTGGCTGGGCCTTGTCTGCAGGTCAGTGACAGGAAAAACACCAATTATGAATGGAAGGGTTTAGGGTATATCTTAAATATCTTAGCATCTTAAGTTCATGGAAGTATGTTTTTCTTGAAAGATATGAATTAAAACAACTTCCAAGTTGATCCATGTCTTCTTAATGCCTATCACTTTATAGGTGAAGATGCTGCTACAGACAGAATACTTACTAGTAAACATCTAGCAATCACAGTTAACAAATGAGAAATTTGGTGTCATAATTTGATCTTTTTCAGACCTATTTTCACATAATTATTTGGCAGATAATCAGATTTTTGGTTTAAAGTTTGGGCCCGAATTCAAGATTTAGCTTCCAGGATTTTTTCTCTTCCAAAATTCTTTCCAATCAAAAAATACAGTCAATAGTAGGTTTGCCTATTAGACAAAATTGATTACGATTAACCAATATTCCTAGTCATTGCTTGCCAACCGCTTTCATGCCACTTGTTTGAATTATTACAAACAAAATAAACTAAAAATCTGGAGATCAATAATTGTCAATTGACTATATTACATATGGCTTTCTTCAGTTCTATACAGCATACAATGGCATGACACACACTCATTTTACACTCAAAAGAAGCTAAGTATGAAAAAAAATAGTATTTCATAGATCGCCTGCTAAGCCAACTGGGAAAACTCTGGGTGCTTACTATGAATTATGAGGACTGCACTTTAATGAGCATTACTCAGTCCTAAAGCCTACAATATATGAGTCAAACTGCCTTTTCTGCAAATATATTGGCAATGCACTGCTGCTGGTGGTGAAAATGATCTGTATTAGTAAGGAGATTTTTGCTATAAGATTTGCAAGGTTTAGGTGCACATTTGAACTGTGTTTTGGTAGTACAAAAAGCTAGACTCTGCTCAGTGACTAATCAATGTCCATGTGAGTCACTTTCAACCAAAAAGGAAGGGTATTGTGCTCCTCTGCACAAACATTCAAAACACAAAGAACCTTTTCCAAAGCTTAATAAAAACATATTCAGTGTTTGTCACATTAAATGCAACATATAGACATTTTCACTTAAGTGCGTCTTCCCCCATGATTTTTTTTTCTTTAATCTGAAATATTTAAGTTATAATTCAGGGGAGCCAGAGTGGGTAAGCTATAAAAGTAAAGCAGCATCCAAGAAAACATACAAAAAGCATATTTCAAGAACCAATATTTTTCAAAGATGTTTTTTATATTAGTGTTTGATTTCTGAAATGTTTCCAAGCTGAAATAACTACTGTTGCTACCACTCTGTTCAATATATTGATGCGAAGTCTGTTTTGCAACTCATTCATCCCTTCACAAGTCATTGCAAGAAACAACTCCTTAAGAGCATACTTAATTTCCCAGATGTTTGTGTGAAATTACCATCATTAATCACTGTATTGATTATCTTTCTTCGCTTTTCCAGGATTCTTTTATTTTAAATGTTCCCCTGAAGTAACATGTAAAGGCATCCTTGTTATCTATGACTTGCTCACTTGCTGTCTAATTTCTAGATAAGAGATTCATTCTGCAGTGCTTTTGTGTTGTGGTTCATATATAATTTTTGCTTTGATTTTCAACATTAGTCAAACATTCTCATCATGACAAACAACAAGTGTGACTGCACTCAACTTGTTTCTGCACTGGGAAATTGTTACTGTGTCACATTGGCCAGCTTCCCACTACACGACTTTGCTCATACTTTGATTAAAGTAGTAGATTCAGATTGAAAAGATCCTGAAGGGTTTTTCTACTCATGTTGTTCTTTTGTAAGGAAATACTCTGTTATCTGTGAAGGACTAGTTTTACAAGGAAGATATGGAGTATCTGAATACTGTCATGGTGTCAAATAGCTTTGTTCCCAAATCTCTTCCAGGTCCCATTTCCCTGGCAGTCGACTCTGTGTGTGCATTGCAGATTTTCTTTTGGAGTACACTAGCTAGGTCTTTTAGAGATAAAACCTGTGCTTTCTTTTGGGTGGCAGTTATTCCTGGAATCACTCTGGCATAATGGATAAGATAGCACCTTGACTTCAGTATAATCTCAGCAGGTATAACACTTCCAGGCATAAAATACATTCTGGAAATAATTCAAAAAGAAATAGAACTTCCCAGTTCACAAGTTCAGTTCAGTTAGAAGAGCGATGAGTTTTTAAGTCCTTTTTGGGTATAATTGACGACCAGTCAGACACTGTTTAGACTCAGAACTGTAGCAAACTCAGAGGTAAAGAAAAGTTAGACCTTCTCCAACATCAGCCTAGTCTATCAGAAAATCAATTTGGGATACAGGAACTTACATCGCCTTAGAAGTCTGGCACAGGGCATAATTGCCAACCTGTAGCTCCTAAACTGGGCCTAAAGTAACCACATTAGGACTCTATCTGACGATAATAGATTTGTATGCTAGCTGGTGGCCTTCAGAAGTTGTTTCCTCTCTCCATTGAGCAGACAGCTAAATTTGGAAGTTAAGACTCTTTCTCTTGACAAGACATGTAAACTAAATGAATTGTATCCCTTTCACCCCTCAGCCAGGAGAACAGAGATGCAGACAACAGAAAAAGATGCTGGGAACAGCAACACTCAGAGATCCCACACAGTTAAATGAGGTATGTCTGGACTGTCAGGAGTAACAGTACAAAGAGTAAAAAAAGGAAAATGGAAGGAAGCTCATCCCATGCTTCTCTGTGTTTAAATACCTGTCATGTGCTTGCACACCAACTGTCCTACAGTTGTGTACTACCACTGGACACTGCCCAGCTGAAAACCAAACCTGAGTCTCCCATCTACAACTGTCAGATAGAGATATACTGTTTCCAGGTGTACCACTTCCCTATTTCTATTGTTTGAGTTAACTAAAATTCAGGTATAGTTAATTCACTCGTATGACCTGTAAGAAAGGTACTTCCACTGATTCACTGTTGAAATTCATGTGTGTAGCAGAGCCTTTGCACATTACAAAGAGCGTAGGAAAGACGCATTCATTGAGCTGTCCCATATGGACATCAGTTAGCAGGACAGGACATAGGTGAGAGCAAAAAGAGGCTTTTCAAAGGCAGCAGCATTGAATGTTCTCTGACTGTAATGCTGAATCCCACCTACAGCTTTTGCACACACAGCTCTTTGTGCAGCGCTTTGCTTATATACTGGCTTATACCATATAGCACAAGCTTATTTCTTTCTGAGAAATGTTAATATACTGTGTATGCTCAGATCTCTCCAACGATGAATGAACAGACAAATGAGGACACAGAGCAAATTACTAATGTAATAAAAAGATGGAAATCAGGGAAAGATAAACATTCTGTCAGAAATGAGAAAAACAGTGAAGACTAGAGTGTTTAGAAAGAGTAGTTCTGAGCTTTACTTTATACAATACGGAAATCAATTTTGACAGTGGAGTTTCTATTTACTTAACTTTTGGGGAAATCTGGACGATACTCGTTTTTCTGGCTGCATTACTTATCGGTCCCAGGTACAATCAGTAGTTAAAGAGTAAGCAGCAAAATAAATCCAGAACAGTACTGGGAAAGTTTAAGATGCCTGGATGTGAAAAGAGTTCTCAAATCCTCTGATATGAAAGGGACATTGCCTAATACCATAAAGTCCTAATGACCTTTGAAAACACAAACAGGGAATTGTAATCTCATTTAAATGTTAATTAAAAGAATTGAACTTAAGTGGTTCAGAGAGACAAGAAATTGAAAGTTCTGAAGATTAAATTATTCCTTTGATGGGTCAGGCTACATGGTGTTGCACAGTACGTATGCCTCTGTTGATGTGGGCTGCAGGAACAGTTCCCTGAGGGACAAAACTCATCTCTCCCACCTCTGTCCAAATTACACTGGCACAATCATACATGCTTGTTTTTTTTCAGAAGCTGTACAGTTCATGCAGAGCTTTCTTCTTTATACATGAATGTAATTATTTTAGCATTTGTAATCTTATTCCCCTGTGTCTCTTTCACTTCATGCTCTTTACATGGATTATTACAGCAGTTAGTCCCAGTCTGCAGCCCAGCAACTTTAGGAGTTCCTCTAAGACTGATTCTTTCCATCTGCATAGACCATAAAGTGGTTTCGCAGCTGCTTTTGTAGTCTTGTGGCTGGAGTGAGAAAGATACCTAGGTGCTGGCAACACTAACTTAACTGGAATAAGATTCAACTTCCCAGCACGGTCAGATTACTTTTTTGACCCTCGGTGAATCACATAATCACCACTGGCCAGCTGTTGTAATACTCTGTATTTAAATGAATATAACTGCCAATACAGACTTGCGTGTCTAAGCTCTCCACACCCTGAGCACCAAAAATATGATTCATAATAGTCAACCTGTTAAGCAAGGTGGCACTTAAGCTTACTATTTAGAAGCACTGAAGGAGGAAGACAGTGCAACTCTGCCTCTATTCTCAGCCACCAGCCAGGGGAAGAACTAGGCACATCTGGAGCTCTGGATCATCAATTGATGAACTGGGTAAATTGCACATTTGGAGATGAGTGACTCATTCAATCATCATCCCCTGGATGTGGAGACTTCTGAACTCCAAAGCCCTTTGAGCTCAAGGGGATCTGGCTCTTCTTAGACACAATTAGATGGCTTTCATGAGCTTTCCTCTGTCTCTAAAAAGGGAAAATTTAGATATTAAATCTGCAGAGAGATTTTGACATTCATGTACTTAACTCAGAGAGAGAAGAAGGATTTTAAATACTCAATTTCATTAGAATTTATCAGTATTGTTTTTTCCTCAGCATTCATTTAGGAAATATTATGGCAACTGCTATGAATCTGATTCTAAACTGCCTTTCCAGTCAATGCAGAAGGAATTTAGGCACTAGCTTGCATATGAAAGCAAAAAGTCTTCACAGTGGATGACTTAAGCTGGGTCAGTGATAAAGTCTGTGAGGATTCTGTGTTTCTTCACACTCTAAGGGTGCGTTTGTCACAGCAAGTTCCTCCTGAGTAGAACAAGTCAGCTGATCTCCTCCCCAGGGGCCTCTTACAGGTTTACAGTCATTGTCTGCTGTCAGTGGCCAGGTGCTGGCAGTAAAGGGATGCAGGGCGGCCTCTGTGAGGAGAGATCAGGGCTGCTCCATGCTGGACACAGCTGATTCCAGCCAGTTCCAGCCAGCTCCAGTAGACCCACACAGGACTGAGCCCCTCAGCCAGGTGCGTGGTGCCTCTGGGAAAAATGTATTTAAGAAAGGGTAAAAACACTGCACAGGCAGTGAGGAGTGAGGTAAAAAAGTGAGAAACATCCCTGTGAGCACCAGGGTCAGAGAAAAAGGAAAGGCAGGAGGTGCTCCAGGCACCGGAGCAGAGATTCCCCTGCAGTCTGAGGAAGAGACAATGGTGGAGCAGATATGCTTACTGCAACTCATGTTGGACACTATGCTGGAGCAGGTTCATCCTGAAGGACTGCAGCCTCTGGAAAGACCCCACACTGGAGCAGGGGAAGAGTGTGAGGAGGAAGGAGCTGCAAGAGAGGAACTGTTATGAAATAACCAAAACTGCCATTCCCTGTCCCCTCAACTGGATGGGAAAGGAGAGATGTAGAAGAGTCAGGAACGAAAGAGTGAAGTTGAGCCAGGGAAAAAAGAGATGAGGGGAAGGAAAGGTGAGGGGAAAGTGCTGTTTTAATTTGTCTTTGTTTCTCACTATCCAAGCCTATTTTACTTGGTAATGAATTGAATTAATTTCCCACAGCCTGAGTCTGTTTTGCCCATGACAGTGATTGGTGAGTGATGTCCCTGTCTTTATCTCAACCCATGAGGTTTTCCAACCTATTTTCTGCCTTGGTCCTGTTGAGGAGACGGAGTGAGTGAGCACCTGGGTGTGTGTCTGGCTTCTGGCCGAGGCAAAACCTCTTCCAAGCATTCTTTAAGTTTATTTTACTTTATTTCATGGCATATCTGGCACAGTTTTCCTGGCACAAACTTCTGTGAAGATTCAAAATTCTGTATCTGTATGTCCTGGTTCCCCAGGCACAGACCCATGGGCCAGCCATGCAGGCAGGCCATGAGTAGCCCAGAGTCAGCTGGAAGATCCAATCAAGGCAGCTGACTCACAGGTGTATCCCATACCACTTCATCATGCTCATTATAAAAGGAGGGATCTCAGCGAGGTTGGAGGTCCTCGTCTTCCTGGGGCTTCACACTTGTGGTCTTCTGCTCCTGCTGGCAACATCAAGGACTGGGCTGAGTAGAACCTTCCATGCGTTATGTCAATCGTTATATCAGTTTTGTTATTCTATTAAAACCGTTTCTACTTCAGTTCACAGGGCTTCTGCCTTTTCTCCCTAATTCTCCTTCTCAACTGGGGAGGGAATATCTGGTGGTAGAACAACTGCTGCAGTTAAGCTCTGAGTACTGCCTAAATGGAAACATTGTGTTAAGAGTGGAAGAACATGGAGAAGCAGAATTGTCTTCCTGGATGTGATTATCAAAGCGTCATCTTGAGATGAAAAGTCAGTATAAGATATTAAAGAATATTTGATAGGATGTATCACATTTCTACTGGAATTAAGTGTTCTGAAGGAACTGAAAAAAGAAATAACTGATTTATGAATCATGTCTTTTTCTAAAACTGCCTCATGACTGGAAAGTGGTTAAAGTGGCAGACCTTTGTGCAAAATCTGAAAAACTGTGGCTAACTCTCATCTTTAGTGAGCAAACTGACCTTAGGAGAGGGACTTGTAAACACATGGATAAATATGATATGTGAGGGTGGAATCAGAACAGAATCATCCATTAGACTTCTTGAAACGTGTAAGTAATGCTAATCAGGTTGATACACACTTCTGGATTTCCAGAAGGCATTTAGCAAGATCCCTCTCCAAACACTCTGCTGTGATAGCAAAGGAGGTAAGGTCCTCAGTTGTTTGAGCAAGTTATTAAAGTACAGGAAGAAAAAAGAAAGCATTATTACTTAGTTTTCACAATAGAGAGACATCATAAATAAAACTCATAGGAGTCTCTGCCAGAGACTGTTATTAATTATATTCATAAAGATCTGGAAAGAGTTTTATATGGCAAAATTTGCTGATGATACTAGCAATAATAAAGAGAAAGAATGTTAATAATTGTGAAAAACTGTACAATACTAAAGGAGCTGGAAATGAAATGGCATATAAATAAAACTATGCACAACTGGAACATATGAAAAAAATAAAATTCATATGTATAATGGTGCTATCTGAGCCAAGTATTAGTGTTTGAGAAAAGCTCTTAGGAATACGAGAGAGAAATATGTCAGTTCAATACATAGCAGTGAAGAAAAGCAAATGAGATGTTAGAAGTAGTTAGGAATAGAATAGAAAACAAAACAAAATTAAAACGATTAAAAAAAAATCATTGTGGTGCTGTATAAATCCATTACATATCTGCATCCTGAATTCTATCTGAAGTTCTGTCTCCTTTTCTTCACTTGTATGTCAAAATTCTTATAGTAGCAAAGTTACGATATTGTATAGCATAGCTGTGTTTGGATAAAGGCTACAGACATGACCAAAGTTATCCAAGATGCTTCTGTTTTATAAGAAATGACTACATATAGGAGGAATCTTCAAAAGATAGCTGAGGGGAAACACAAAAAAGGTCTGAAAATCTGAGTTATATGAACAAGCATATAGGAATTTATTTTTCACTGTCTTATCCTGTAAGTGAACCAAATGAAACCAACAGGTGGCAAACTTAAAGCTAGTCACAGTAAGTGGATACTTTACAGAACACACAAAGAAAATGATCATCAACTTATTACAAATTATCATAGACACTAAAAGTTGACAATTACTTAAAAAGTGAATTAACAAATGCAAAGAAGCAAAATCTCTCTTGCTATTTAATACGAAACACCATCATAAGTGCAGGGAGTCCTC
Organism: Podargus strigoides; assembly: GCA_028020825.1. NCBI lineage: Eukaryota > Metazoa > Chordata > Aves > Caprimulgiformes > Podargidae > Podargus > Podargus strigoides. Next base: position 27,574,913 of record CM051620.1, read on the forward strand.
CAGGCAGGAAACTGTGATGCAGGACTGTGGAAAGGAATAAGAATAATGCAAATTTAAAGTAGTACCTCTGGAGGAGTGACTAGATTTCATGTTGTCATTTATGTGTTTATATATTCAGGTGGTAAACAAGCAGCATTTGTTAAAATTGACTTGACTCAGTGAGGAGTAAACTACCAAGCTTCCCACTGCTTTGGGTAACTGAGAATTCAAATGTAAATGTGAATATCTTCATTTACTGAACCATGTATTTCGTATCAACCCATACATTAGTAGATATACTTAATATCAATATTTAAATGGGATAAATGCATGTAATTCTTTTCTGCCTCTTCACTGAAACCAGACACAATGATAATCAACCACTTGGGGGATGATGAGTTTTGGGATAATGATCCAGAAAATATGACTTTGAGAGCTATCATAATAGTCATGCTCTCCATTAGTAATTGAATCTTTATGTAGATGAGGGCCTAATCTGAGACAAGGATTCCAGTATATCATTTTATGACAGACTCCCCAGTACAGATCTTTACATCATCAAGATTTCTATTGAATATGCCTTATATGTGTTGGTAGTCTGTGTGACTCATGAAAAGACTGACTTGGCACAGTGAGGCCAGCTGAGTACTTCTCTATTAAAAACCAAATATTAATCCTTGGAATAGTTTTAATATATATATGTATATTGCCTCCCTAAAACAGTAAGCTAATCAGTGTAATTCTATGTGCTCAGCCTATCGCCTACTTTGTAAAAAATTCAGTGTGTCTGGGTGTATATATATATATATATTCTAAGTAGGAAGGTTAAGTAAAACCTATGTACCTGATGTACAGTTTGTAATGAATAAGTTATTTGTCATAGTTTCTAAAGAGAAGGAAACATTATTCCCTAATGTGTAAGAAAATAGTTCAAGTCACATGACGTAGAAAGTGGTGAATTAAGGAAGACTTTCTCAGATGGCTTCCTCAGAGATCATAACTTTATATCTAAGTTTAAAAGTAAGATTCCCTGTTTTTAATGGATTTAATACCCATTAATGTATTTAATAATGGTGATAACATGTGACTAGCATGTAGTCACTTGCTGGTCCATGGGAGCAAGAAAGTTAACACAGGCAAATTTTGCCTCATAATTTTACACTAGAGTTTCTGCAGTAGTTGCCTCCATAAGTAAGAGCTGCTCAGTTCTTTCATAGTTTTTCATTAAAAAATGGACATGGATATGTCAAGATGGATCTGAGATGTGAATAATATTTTTAATCCTAAAAGAATTAACTTTGTCAGTGAAATTAAGTCCTCCCTTCAGAGAAAACTAAAGAGTTTGTTCTGATGTTTCACATATTTGCCTGTGTTTTGAATGACGCCAAGGAAAAGTGATTTTGTCAGCAGCCTATATATTCCTTACATAGATACAAAATAGAACAACAATAAAATAAAAATCAAAACAGAATGATAAAAAATAGCTGACAAAAAAATTAGCACTAACATTATTTCCCTCCTCTCACCATTTCTTCCACTTTCAGTACCCTAAGAAGCTAAAAAGAAATGGGTTCTTCATCAATAATACTTGGCCATTATTTTTTGATACATAACAGGAAACTTACTCCATTGTATTTGTACCATACTAAATTTATTCCATGCTTTAGAATTTCCTCTGGGCACTTTTGTGTACAATAAAGATTTTTTCCCCCTTCTACTTGGACAATTGTGTATCAGAACTGCATTTCAGCTTCTTTAAGAGATTCAGAGGATAGCTGTGCTAGGTACATGACATGAGAAAAAAGTGTATTTGTGCTTTTAGTAGTGTCAATGAGTCTGTTGGCTGTCTGTTTAATGTACCCAGAACCAATCAGATGTCAGATTGAACATCAAGGAGGAGTTGTGTCTGCTTCCAGATCAAATTCACAGGACCAAATAGCTTTTTGGGGCTCTACTCCGTAATGTGTGATATGGCTCTAGACTCCTTTGGAAGAGTTTTCATCTAATTAACTTTCCTTTACTACACAAAATGGGGCATTGGCACCCTCATTCTGCATTTTGGTGACTATCCTCTGTCTCTTTGTGCTATATTTATCTCTCTTGGTATTCTTCACGCAAGTTTTGTGTTCAAATTTGGATTTCTGAAGGCATGTTAGGGCTCCAGTGGGCCTAGGGGCACCTGAAAGGAGGAGTTAGGGTAAAGCTGCTTATGATCCTAGTATCTGCAGCTCCCTCCCTCTGCATGCAAGGTGTGATTCAGAAGAGTCCCCTAGGACTGTGAGCTATAGGGATGCCAAATCTGGTGAACTTCAGGACCCAAGGGATTTATCATTCCCAGCCTACCAGAGCCAAAGACTCAGGGGAGTCTTCCTGGCCCAGTGCACAAGGGCTAGCCCAGGTTTGGGACCTAATGAGGCCAAGCAGGTACCACTGTGTCCTGATACACACACACACACTTACATACATGCACGCACAACCAACCAACAACAAAGTAACACAGATGGATGAGCAATGCCCTTACATGTACCACAAACAGCACTCCCACAGACATGAATGTTCTCACTTGCAGGCTAGTCAGCTTTAAGGCCTACTAACAGGGCCCACGAACACAAATGGGACTTTCTGATGGCTGGCCCTGTCCTAGGATCCCTCCAGTAGCTGTCCCCAGTCTACCCTGTATCCAGACCCAGGCCTACGATGTCTCCAGTCATTGGTTCCCACACCTATGGTGTGATTCACTGGCTAGTCCAGCTTGCAATTTGCTAGCATCATGCACGTGTAAATGGTGCCTCCAGGAGCTGACCATAGTCCCTCAGCCTGTCCAGTAGCTGGATCCAGGTCTCGGTCTCTCCAGCTGCCAGAACCCCCTCTTATAAGCCCTTTTCATCCACAGTCTCTATCTTCAATAGCAGCCGCTTAGACCACTCTTCCTACTTACCAGCTAGTCCAGCTTCATGATCACCAGGAGGTCTCTCACACACACTCACATAGGAGAAAGGTTTAATAAGAAGACTCTACAGACTGTGATGGTCATGTGCAGGGCTTAGCCAGGCAAGGGTGCCAGACCAGCAACTTGTTCTCACATTACATTCTCATGAGGCTCAGGGTGATCTTGTTTCCCCTTTCTTACCAGTTACAAAACATCTGGGTGAATCTCCTCAAGCCTTTGAGAGGTTCTGTCCATAGCCTGTCTCAATCAAGTACCTGAAAGCTCTGGTCTTTGATATTGTGTCTGTTATCTATGGCTCAATAGGGTTCTGTCTCTTTTCCTAGTCTTTTGTGTCAAGTACACACTAACAAGATATCCTCACAAATTACACATCCTTACTTCCACGTATTCCATTACATCCATGCACAGCATGTGTAATTTATTGGGTTGTTCAGTTTAATTAGAGACTATTTCCTGAGTATACACTCTTCATAAGAACTTAACAGAGAAATTGTAGCAACAACCACCTTTGCAAAACTTCCTGCATTTCAAAGCTTTATTGGTGAATCAAAACCCCTGCGATGATTCCAGCAAAGGCTCCAGGAACACTGATAATATCTAAATGTGTAAATGTCTGAATCAGTTAAAATATCTAACTGGAAGAAGGGTATGGTTCAACATGCTTTAATAGCTATGCAATAAGTAGCAGCTGATTTTCAATGGGTAATTAGAACTGTTCACATATTTTTATGAAGAAAGATATGCTTCAGAAATGTAGACTTATACTGACCCCTTATAGCCTCAACTGTTTGAGCCATTTAAACAGGGAGATTAAGTCCTGTTCAGGAGGGAAATTAAGCTTACATGTCTGTGTATGTTTAAATTCTTTCCTAGAGAAAGATGGGCTCCTGAGTTTGGGGCCACTTGCCTGAAGTATGTGGTTGTAGTAGAAAGATACTGTTCTACAATAAAAAGCCATCATGTGTGATGTACTGAAAGCAATGATTGTCTCATAGTCACTTAGAATCTTTTAGCAAAACATTTTTAAGAAATAAAACATGAGTCATAAAATTGATGTAAGGCAAATATCTCTTCTGAGATTAATGTCTACTAAGCAAAAGTTATTATCATGTTGTTTTTTCAAGTTAATTATGTTAGCAATTCTATTTCTGTCAAAATGTTTTCTTTTTTTCCTCACTATATGCACTATATAGCCACTAATTTTAAATTGCTATATGTATTGTAAATGTCATTAAAAGGACCAAATATCTTAGCAGTTTTTCTGACTTAGGACATATGCAAAGTAGAAGAGTTAGCAGCAGAAGGACTCTTCTATTTGTCAACTTCTCTCTCATCTGCATCTCAGGGGTGTGCTACATACTATATCAATAAACAAATAAATTGTTAACTAGAGGCAGAGTGGACAGCTGCCTTCATTTACTTTTTCTTGCTACTACTATGGCTGGAAGGATCGATGCAGAAAATTCAATCTTGTTTTCTGCACAGGATGGTCTGCCTAACCCTGTCAGTGAAAACTATGAAGAGGCACAGGATGAGGCTATCTGTGAGAGGCAGACAAGATGAAGGTAGCCGTGGACTCCAATTTTCAAGATGTTGAACTTTTTTTCACTGCCAAGGGTGCCTGTGGGGGGCCATGCTGCCAGGTCCATGCAGAGCCCCCAGCACCACAGAGTTATATCTGGCAGGGTCATGCCGGTCTTGCTGTTATTTCCAAAATCTCTCTTCTCACCACTGAAATTTTCTTATACTTTTTTTTGAGCTGACTCTTGTACTCCAGAAGTCCCTTGATAATTTCCTAGTTACTGTTTAAGCTGTCCATTTGTCATCATCCTTGCTACCATGTTCAAACTGGGGCGAAACCATCTCTCAGGCAGTTTTGGGAGCCCCATTCACATTCACTGTTACACCCAGATTCCTGTCTTGTCACCCAACATTTTGGCAAGGTGAGCATCCCTGTGAGCAAACCAAGAGCGAAAATATCTTTCAACAGGTATGAAACCAAGAGTGAACCTAATTTTTTTCTCAATCACTCACATTGTTAAGATTTTTTAAATGAAACATAAAATAAGAAAGAAAGCAGGGAGAAAGCTCTCATTTATATTGATATTTAGAATAATAATATGCAAGTAATATGTATACTTAAGGCCTTACAGAATATCTGAATACTTTCTGTTTACATTTATTTTTCTGATCTCTTGCAAGCTATACCATGGAAATATTTTGTGTTCCCAATAAGCAAAGTTTAAACTTCAAATTTAAACATTTTATTCAAACAGAATTATGCAGTCAATGAATCTGCTTTTGTGAAGTATACGCAAAAATAACTTTCCTTCATATTCTGCATGACTTTGAGATTTCTTGGAACCTAAAAGTGTCTGGGCCTCTGGAACTCGTAAATTTAACAGTGACACATTTAGTCTAACTTCCCCTCTTGGAGACGACTCAGTTAAAAAACATCTTCTAAGACTTCCTAGAGTATACACCTTTGAGCTTCAAAAAGTATGTTTTCAGCTCCACTAGAACACACAACAAAGATCTCCTTTCATTTGGATGCTATTGAAAGACATTTCAGTTCTTCCATCAACACTAAGAGCAGTCAGCATATGTAGCCAATGAACTTTTTCCTGTGCCTTTTGGCAGCAGGATAGAGATCCTAACGAATACATTATCAGTAAACATAGTCTTTATTTTCAATTTTTTTTGGTTGTGGATCATTATGTGAGATGTCAGTTGTGTGTGTGAATGCACTACTGTTTCTTACTCTGAAAAGCATAATTTTGTTATAAAAAAAGGATATTTCTCAGTCTGTATTTCAGAGCCTAATTTATAAATCCAAGCTTCCATGACAGAAGTAAAGCTAAAAGCATTAAAATGACATTTTTATGTAATTTGTTATTTTAAGGCAACCCTATACAGAAAATATTCCATGAGGTAAATGTGAAGTCCAATTCCCACCTAAATGGCTGCAATTTGAAATTTTCACACATCCGTGTACCTATTTTGGACTCTTTTTCCCATCCTCTGAATTCCCCATTTCTAGAGGGACACTTTAGCTCAAGGGTGTATATCTTTCTTATAATCCTACATATGGATTTGTGAAATTCTGAATCTGTTAAAATAACTTGAAGTGTTTCAGGAAGATGTAGACACCCTGCAACTGGTTTGGGGAGATATTACAATAAAGCTCTTAGAATCATATTCCCTAGTTTGTTAGGCTTTGTGTTTGTTGTTTTTTTTTTTAATGTAGGGTTTTTATGGTCTTGGTTCTTTCACTTCTGAGAAGGTGCACATTCTTTTAAAGTAATCAGTCATAGTAATATATTTTTTTTTTCCTGTTATGTAAGCTCAATACTGGAAGATTTAATTGAATGAATAGACATATTCATTCAAAAAATACTACAGTTAGGTTGTTGACCTTTTTAGTTTCGAAAAACAGTCGCACAACTGTTGAACTCTACTTCCAGTGAAGAAAAAAAATCAGTGAAGGTTTTGTTTCCCAAAGAGATGATACTTCGTATACTGCAACTGAAAAGTCACTCAAAGAAAAACAGTCTTCCACTTCTTTTAAGTGGCCTCTAATCATAAACTAAATATGTTTATAAAAGCCCGTCAGTCACTACTATTTCATTTCAGACACAGTGATAAATGGCATTGAAAGTGAGTTTCGGGATATATGGAAACTCTAAAGCTATGGAGTTTTTTCCACAATTCTACAACAGTTAAGTAAAAATACTTAAGATGTTGACATTGCATCTGAGGTTGAGTCTGAGCAGGCTCTATTTTCCTGAATTATATAAAGAAGTTCAATTGGTTTGAATGCCAGTGATTTGTATTGTGCCCTGACATAATAAGGACTGAGGTCTGGGGGACAGAGAGTTATTAGCAATTTACGTTGATCTAAAATAACTCATGAATCATGTTTTATCTCCTTTTTTATGCTCGCTCCTAGTAACTGCATTTTACTTTTAAATCTTTCTCTGCAGAGTGAACAAAGATTCCTTGACAGAGAGATGGCAACATGAGACCAGCTGGTTGAAATTTAAGCTTAGTATATACATCACTGGTTTAAGTAAACAACTTTATTATCATGATTTTACATAATCCAAAACAATAGATTAGTACAAGTTACTGGAACACTTCTTGGTTGCTTAAATAACTTTACCTCATAATATCAGGTGAATAATTCACCCTATTTAGCTATTGGTAATGGTACATGTTGCTTTGTCATTCTAATAAATGTAATCTAAAAGCCATCCTATTCTTATAACTTCATCATACTGATCTGGTTTGGTGACTGGCTAAACTAGACCCTCAGATTAGGCAAGCCCTGTAATAAAGAGCTCATGATCAAATTTCCATTCATGTTGTGCAAACCCACTTTATTTAGAAAAGTGTAGAACTAGAATTTAACTCCAAGCTTCATTTGTTATTTTTGCTTAAATCTAAAACTGTCATAGCAGCATGTCATTTAAAGATTTTTTTTTTTTTTCTCATAGCTCAAATGAAATTTTGCTATAATGGAGGTCTAAGAACATCTGCCATCAGCTTTAAACTGCTTGCTGTCATCTTCCTGCAGATTAACTTTTTCTTTGGTTTGTTTGTTAAACAAACTTCAGGAAATCCAACAACCATGTCAATTTTCTTTGAGTCTGAGAAGAACAGGACAACTCATTTTAACGAGTTCTTAGCTGCCTGTTAAAACTAAAGCTCCTCTGATTCTGGAAGGAGTGGATATGTAATATACATCAGTGGTGTTTGCTTTCTTCTCACTGGACAAAGTCAGGCAAACCAAACAGAGTATAAAACAAAGGTGAATCACTGCAGTAGGCATCACCAGACTCCTACACAATATGAAAAGGCTGATTTACCAGAATTATAGGCAATGCATCTAGGGTACCTGTGCAGTTCCTGTCTATTTTGTGCTTCTGAAAAATCAGTCACTTCAAAATTCCTGTGTTTTAAAAGTTAACTTTTAACAGTATTTGAACATATGGTAGAAGCTCCTGTGAGAATGAATACATTACCATGCATAATTAAATGACAAGTGACAATGTGAAGACCTAAGATAGATGGAAATAGAAACTATATTTAAATACTATGCAAATTCTGAAGGACCAATAATTCTTTGACCAATATGCTGAGTATTTTAACCAAACAAATCCATAAACTACATCATACATAAATAACTGGAGAATTATTATAATTGAAGAATGTGAAGTTTGGAAGACAGGCTTCTGGCTGGAACTACATCTGACATTCATAGTGATAAGCAAAAACAAAGCAAAAGCAAAAAAAGTTCTACCTTTGCATTCTGAATCCTTACCTTAGTTGGTGATGCTTATGCCTTAGCACTTATTTTTGTTGAAGTAATTGCCAAGAATTTTTATATTTGTTTATTTATATTATCCTTTGGATTATCCTTTGGAGTGGGATTCATTTAATGTATTTTGGATGTCAAGTTTAAATAGCTATCTAGATTATTTATGGAGTTACTGTTTTGAGGTAGACATACCCAGAAGGGAGATAAAGACGTCCCCTGTATGGACAGACTTCCTATAGTAAAGAAGATTGATATTTATTTTAGGTGCTTATTCTGTGATGGAATGGATGTTTCTATGTCTTTCCACTGACCTTACAGGAAGCCTGATCCTTTACAGAGCCTTCCTGCCCACTGATTTGAGATGGATATTAATATCAGTTAACATGGTATTGTCCTCATATTCCATTTTGCTAAATAAAATGATGAGGGAAGATGTGTGTATTGAATCTGTATTGTACTTCCAGTTCTTAACCAATTTATTGAGTGATTCGGACTTGAAAATAACGTATATTTTTCCTTTTATTCCAAAACTGAGAAAAATAATAATCTCACATGTTCTTATATGTCCCAGTTCATATATTACTTTAGAAACTAGATATCTGGGGGAAAGGAGGAAACAATTTATGCAAAAAAAATATTCTAATGTTGAATTTAAGATTAAACAAAAATGTTTTCATCTATCTTGTTTATATGTTGCGTCTGTTGGCCGGGGCATGTGAATGATTGTCTGTGTGATTGTCAATGATCACTCTTTTTAAGACTAGAGGGATTGCTGCTGTTTGTGACAAGTAAAGAAATTTGTTGAACATTCTTTAGTATACTGTAAAGGACTGAAAAACGGAAGGTGCCCGGAATCAACTTTAAATGACTTTGTTTTTTTCCCCCAGGAAGTTAATGTATGTAAAATGTTCTTTTGTCTTCATTATATTCTTTCTTTTCTTTTTTTTTTTTTTTTTTTTTTTTTTTCCAAGTGTAGTCCTCATCTCTGTAATGTAATAAGAGCAGAAGAGAACTATGGGATAGTCTGAATTGAAGAATTACTGCCTAATGTTGTTTAAATGAGAAAGTCATATTATATGACCTTGTCTTTCAAACTGTTCTGAGAATATGAGTCAAGGTTTGTTTCAAACAAAAAAATCGGAATGCCAAAGAGAGACAAGATGCACTGCTTGCTATTCCTTCTAATGACAGTTTTCATTTTACTTCAGAAAAGTGATCAGAAAGATGTTAAAGAAAGGAGTTCAAACATACTGCAGCTGTGCGTTACCCATGAGAAGTCATCAGCAAGCACTGCCTTGTAGCTGGCACAGTTAAACTAACTGAGAAAACTGTTATGCTGTGCATGTGGAAAGGGTAGATTGATTGATCCCATCAGGTGAAACAGCAAGTGGTAAATCAGAACATTAGTGATACATTGAGGAAACTTCGTAGATGTCAGCTGCATTCCTCTGGCAGCTAAACAGGGAGAGTCAGATCCAGAAAAGAAGGAAATCGTGCCAAGGTCAAGGCCGTAAAATGTCAGATAAATTTGAACATCTGGGAAATAATCATATAAATATATATATTTCCCATCTTAAAAAGAAGAAAAGTACCTTTACCAGATCATATCTCTGGGTGGAAAGCTGGCATCTCTCTGTATAGCAAAGTAATCTAAAAGTGTAAGGTACAGTGCTTTGTGGTGTTATGGATTGTTGAGCAAGTCATTTATACTTGCCTTGCCTAAGTAATCTCATTTGTAAGCCATTTAGTCTCCTAAAAAAAGACGTGACATACTTGCATACCCCAAAGTTGCCCAAGTATGTTACAGTGAGGGACACTCCAGTGCTGCAACTGTGTCAGCATCTTTGTTCTAAAAAGATTTTTTCAGGTGGCATAGAACAACCTGCATCTGCATAAGTGTTTTTCATTTAAACAGGACTGCTTTTCAAAATCCTTGTATACCTCTATCCTACCTTTATACTTAAGAAAATGAAAAGTTGAACATATGATGACTAATTGAGTGAAACATGTCTGTACATTCAATACGTTGTCTAGTATCCGCTTAGAAGAGGTGAAGGAAAAGAAACAGAAAAGAAAGGTCCAGGACAACCACTATTACATGCATTTCAGGAAAGAGATCCTGACCCTTTTTACGGAAAGACGTCTCAGCCTCTGGGACCCATGTGGTCAGAGACATCTCCTGGACACATGAATCTAGCTGAGGGACAAATGTAAGGCTTTATTTCTGATTGTGTAACCTGGATAGAACAAGGGCTGTGAAGGAGAGTTTTGGACTCCCTCTTAAACTTTTGTGGATAAGTGGGTCTTGCTACTATATGCATTGGGCTGTTGGGTAAAGACACCCAAGAGAACCATCAGCCAAGTTCTGGAAATGCTACTGAAACAAGCATGAGAGATGAGCTAAATATGGAAACACATAATTTGTGCATATTCCTGACATATACAAAGAACAATTCACTTCTGTTATGTCACTGGTCAGTAGTGCATGTTCAGCATCCAGAATATCTTTACTTTTAAAAGCTTAGACATCTAACAAATTTAGGTCCCTCCAGAGTTAGCTGTCAGCACATAAAATGCATTATGGGAGTTTATATTTTAAATTCAAGTGTCTGAGGTGGCATCTAGATGTTTAAGCCCTTGTGAGGAGTTAGTTCCTTGTGATTTGTCTGAGTTATAATACTTAATAATTGCATATATAAATTAATAAATATTTTCAAACCAAATGCTCAGGAAAGACATCTAAATCCCTACACAGAGAGCTGAATATACAGCCTTAATGACTGGCACTTAGCTCCCAATCAGGTTGTCATCATGTAGTAGCACCAATTAATCATTAAGGCACTGCTATTAGAGTAATTTAAATAATAACATGAACAAATAGCTTATGATGAAAGAAAAAAAGTCAGAAATTTTATTGAAAAAGATGGTAGCTCTGGTCTTGCACTTTGACTCTACTAGATTTTAAATCAGAAACCAGAATGGCATATTTGCTGAATTTTAAACCAGAAACCAATATGGCGTATTTAAAATATATTTAAAACTCCATGTCTCAGAACATCATTCTGAATGGAGAATCATCTATTCTTATGATTTTACTGGAGCCCCATAGGGATCTATTATTGGTTGTACAGTATTTTAATGTTTGCCAGTTACATGGAGACATAAAATCATTACTGATAAAAGTTGCTGTTGACAGAGATTGAGGAAGTGGTAAATATAATGAAGAATACAGGTCACTAATGTAGAAAGCTGCATCATCTTGTATATTGGACACAATCTATAATCTGTCTCACTAAGTGTAAGGTAATACACCTGGGAGCAAAGAATGTAGGCTGGGCTTCTGATATGAAACTCAGAAAAAAACTGAGTCTGAGAGAGTTCATAGTGGAGAGGAGGCTGAATGTGAGCTTCCAGAGTAACACTCTGGTTTACAATGATTACATATAGACAGCCGAACGCGGAGCAGTAGTAGGAAGCATCTGATACCACTACTAGTGAGTATGACTGCTGCTGCTGCTGAAGTGGGATGTGCTCAGCTCTTGTGCATGCCTTTTATAAAAAGAAAGTTTTAAAAGAGGCCTCTAGTCACTTTCCCAGATTAGCAACTATTCAAGTAAAACCTTTCTGTGGCTAGGTAAGAAAAGCCCTTTCCAAGTAGTGAGACCTCAGTTCTAATCCTTAGCCCCATGTCAGCTCCCATAGTCAGAGGACACATTTTGCCAATGTACTTACCTGTCTTTTCCTAAAGGTAGGGTAGACATAAAATTAAGATAGTTATGACCCAAAAGATCAGAAGACATGTTTCAGAGCACTGGATTAGCCCAGTGTGCTTTACTTATGAAGCATCAGTATAGATATTTTTTTTCTGGAAATTTTTCAGTTCTTAGGGTTTTCAAAAAAGTGAGCCAGAATAGCTTTCTCTTGCAAAATAAGACAGATGAGATCAAAGTTTAGATCCAAAATATCTCTATGAACTTCAGAGGGAACATGACTCTTATTTCATTTGTATGTATTGAAGCTACAGCACAAGACCCCCAAAAGCACACTGTGACACAGTTGATTTAGTCAAATGGGAAAGGGGCAGTGGGGAAGGAAGTTAGAAATAATTAATGGATCAAAAGAATACTGACTTTTTATTGAATACATTTATCACAGACATTCAAGTATCTGTATACTGGCTGAAATGTGAAGTCACACATGGTCAGATAAATTGTAGCAAATTCTTGAGAATGTACCTGCAGCAAATTATTAGCCTTGGCCTGGGTTTCCTGTGTTATCCTGAGACAGTACTTCTGGAAAGAAAAAAATGGGCTAAGGCTACTACAACTATAAATAAATAACAATGAAAATTCCCATTTAACACAATATTTTCCCATCCAGATCTGTTTTTTTTCTTCCTTTTCAGTCCATCAAACCCCTTCTCTAATACCCATACAAGAAAACAGAGAATAATAGTATGAAAATCAGTACCACCTGTGGTGATATATTGTACTGTACCTGGGGACTTGAAGTAAAAACATCCACCTGAGACAAGAGAGAGAACAGAAACTGAGGTTGTGCTCCATCCTCATATGAAGTGAGGTTTCTGGTGTTAGAAGAAGACTGGGAGATCTGCATGCAGCAGTTTGTCCGCCCTATACTGAGTATCTGATGCCAGCACTTTCACTTTTCAGCTTTAATTTAGAGTTGCTTGCTGACTTACTAAGCTTGGACCATCACTTTTTGTATATTAACCTGTAATTTTATTCAGTTTTAACCCAGGACTTCATCTGGTTATCCTTTATACAGTTACTGATTTTATTGTAATGATTGTAGGAGATCTCTGATACATGTCTAAAATCAGTCTACCCTAACCTTCTAAAACACAGTTCCATTATTTCCTAACAGGGAGATTTTTTCCAGATCCCCTGAATGTTTTCTGATTCCAACTTCCTGAACATCTTCTCAAGTTAGTTTAGTTTCTGTTAAAGTAGCAGCTTGGAAAATTTGGAAAAGAGATCTGTAATTAAGGAGAGGGTCAGAGAAAAAGATTCTAACCAGAAAATGACCACATCCCTCCTTCAGCAGTTTTGTGATGAGAAAATTAGGACTTTGAAAAAGAAAACAACCTGGATTAGTCCTAATTTTGGTATACAAACCTGCCTACCAAGATATTTAAGCCATAAATAGAGCATCTTGTTACATTTGGGTTTGTCAAATGCTTAAGCAAGGCCATTGTGTCTGAAAAACAAATCTCATTCTGCTTATGCATCCAGGATGCCACCCGTTGAATTTTCAAAACAAGCCCATGGTAACAGAATGTTTCCTCCAGATGGCAAAAATGTCTTTAATTCTGTCTCAAAAATAAATTACAGTACTTTAATCATGTTTGTTGCTAAAAGGGTTTGTTCCTCTTCTGGAACTGCACCCCGGAAAGAGCTTTATTTTCTGGAACAGTTGTTGAAATTCTGGACTTAAATTCAGTAGCTTCTTGTCACTGATTTGAGTAAAGTGAAAACTTGACAAGTCATATTGTAAATGTAGGATCGTATATGTGTATATGCTGAATATGAGTATATAAGAGTATATACTGAAAGGAACTCTGAGCTTCCTTTTACAGGGGAAACAAAACATACAATAAAATGAATTAACCTGAAACTGAAGAGAGCTGCCGTGACTCATAGTTGGAAATATGGATATTTTTTGTCTTTGTCTTAAAGGTAGTGAGCACGTGTAAACATTTCTTACAGTCTATTAAAATGTAAAATTTGAAAAATATATTTGTGACTGCTGAGAAACTAAGTCTAGGTGTATAGGAGGAACTAGCTCTGCTACTGGATCTGTAGTTGTGAAAATGTGCAGGTATGAACTGCCTTTTTCTCCCATAAGAAGTTGTCTTCGAAGTGGAGACTGAGAAAATGAGTATTTATAGGAAGGTGGGAGAGACAAGGTGGTTTTGGAGAAGGTCAGAGAAATTTGCATTTTCATAACTGTTTACGCTGTACAGAGTGGGATTTGCAGTACCAAGCATATTGAGCAGGACAAATACATGCAGTAGGAAATATGAAAAAAAAAAAAAAAGAAAAAAAGAGGGGGGAAAAAAGAGGAGGGAGGGCCGAAGCTCTCCCACACCTTCCCCAGACTTGAGTATCTGTCTTTTGTAGTGCTAGGGCAGTAGATGTGGAAGTAGCTGATCTAAGGTTCTAGCTTTTATTAGTGTGGCTATGTCTAACCCAGCTTTTCACTTCCAAAGAGTGTGCCCCAAGCACGAGACCCTCACTCACACTTTACACCTTCTCTGCAGAAAGTACACTATCCTCTAGAAAGTGTGGAGCTAGTGAGGGGGTCCAAGAGATACAGTATTATTCTAATGATGTGTGAAATATTCCTGCAGGAAAGGGAGAAGGAAATACAAACTTTTACATTGCATTGCAAGGTATTTTGTGTATTTAAATTCCTACCTTTAGCATGCTCTGTCATTCATGTCTCAGTATGTGTCTGGTACTAAAGGAAATATGGCCCTTGGGCACTTTCAGTGCTTCATTCCTGTGAGTTTAGCAGTCACTTGTATACTGCACTTCTTGCCTAGCTTCTTATAGTGTTTTTAGCTGTTGTTATTACAGCTGTACATTATACCTCAACTCCACCTATCAAAATAAATGGGAAAAGGAAAAGGAAAATTGCACTTATTTGTAGTGGATAGAAACGTTTTTTGTTAGGGAAGCAGAATGTACCACCTGGTGTATGAAGGGTGGTTACAAATAGCAATATGTACACATGCCTAAACCTTCCACCCCACACAGTCTCACTTCACCCACACACTCTAGCTGCTCAGTAAGTAATTGTATTTCATTAAATTCAGCTTCAACTGCTTGACTAAAGGCTGATGTTTTTCCACAGATCAAACTCCTCTTTATATGGTAGTTATTCAGCTTTTCTAAGACTGTGAGAATCTGTGCTTCTTTATTTGTTATAGTACAATGGAAATAACACAACTTCTGTGAGTACAGAAAAAGACAACAACTGGCTGGATGAGGAATTTTCAAACTCCTATTGTAAGCATCATTGTGTAAATTTAGATTTTATTGTGAGATTATTTAGGAGGTTTGTGAGCCCTTCAGCATTCAAATACGATAGTGATAATTGCCTATTAAATGTGCCAACAAATTCTGTTTTGAACGTCAGGCATGGTTTCCAGAACAGATCTTTTCTAATGAATGAATCGTAACTGAAATGTAGCCAGGTTCACAAACAGAATAGCATGACATGTTACCACACAAAACATTTACATTTCAAGCACCTAATGAAATTCATTAATTGAAGCTAAGCATTTAAGTTCTTGAGATAATTTCTAGTGTGCCTAGAATGGGGATTCATGGCAGCCAATAGGCTAAGCAAGATGACATCTCAACCATACTGTAGAAAATAACATTGCAATGCTGTAGCAGCAAAAATGTAGTAAAGATCAGCCCAAGGCAATATAGAAGAAGGTGATTTATTTATAAAACAAAGCCTATTTCATTCATTCACACTCACACCATCTTACTCACATATTCAAAACCACTAAAACCTCAATGTCTGATAGTCCATCTAGCATGCAGACTCCAAGGCATTTGTAGCCAGGTGGTCTGAGCAGGATTCCTTGAGATGACACAGAAAAGTGTCCTGCCCTCCTTATGTCTCCTGGCATTCTCTTATGCTGGTTTTGGATAACCTTTTTGCCGTCTAGGAGCTGACAGTCTTTCCATTTTTTCTCATCTGTGTGAGTATTGAGAATTTACTCACTGTCCCTTGTCTTTCAGTCTGACTGTCCCAATCAGTTGTAAGTAAATACACCGGGATCCTGTTAATCTGCCTGACATCAGCATATGACATTCTTGCAGCCATTTTTCTGACTGGTGTCAGAATTCCCATGGGACATGATCTTTTGAGGTCCCTTCCAATCCCTAACATTCTGTGATTCTGTGATTCTGTGACTGTTTGATACTCCTTGTGCCTCGTACATTCCTGTTCAGAGAGACTGGAGTGGATACATATGTCAATGTGTGATTATTTGTGAATATCAAGATGGACTAGTCGTTAAGTAGGGTAAGTGGCCTGGAAAGCACATATTGCAATGTCCAGAACTGGATGCTGAACACTGGAGAGACCAATGATCTTCCAGTTGGTTACTAGAGACACCAGGAGGAGCAAGCCAGCTACTGAATTGACCACAGGATTTGACTGAGGGACCCATGTTCATATGTGTGTGTCAGTACATAAGACAACAGGAGATAAGAGGATCTCAAGGCCAGTTATTGGATAGACTGAGTGTCTAAGATCACTGGGTGCACCCACAGTGTGAGGGGGTGTGTGGCTGTGTGTGCGCACAGGTCTGTACCAGTAGCTGGAGTGGGGCTGCAGGCCTTGGGACTCCTATGTCCAGCTGCTAACAACTAGGTAGAATGGGATTCAGGGGCCAGTTCCAGTGCAGACTGAGTGCCTAGACCAGTTACTGGAGGGATCCATGTTGTACATATGTGCACATTTCCACTAAGAGGCTTTTAACCTGATGAACCAGAGAGGAGAGCGGAAAAAGGCCACTGGTGCTGCTTGTGTTTCCCCAAGTGCTGTGTTTTCTGCCTATGCTAGCTGATGTGGCTAGATGTGTGGATATGCATATTGTATATGTGTGTTTGTCTGTGTACCTGTTGGGACTACATGCTCACCTTGTTACTGGCTGGAGTAACGAGCTGGGTGGAGGTGCAGCCACCACACCCCTATCAGTCTTCTGGGTTGGGCAACTCCTTTTCAGCTGCTATTCTCCTCTGCTCTTCCTGGCAATGATACCTGCAAGATTTCCATGTGCAAAATGCATAAGATTGATGTTATTATTAGCTGAAATTTTCTAGTATGATTAATTACCTTGGTTACCCAATATATGGCATTCTAAAGGAACACCATTTTAGGAAGTGCATAGTACCTGACATAAAATTTATAAGCCTTTAAGCATTCTTTAGCTGGACGGATGAACATTGTGGCATACTAAATGATTAATTGTGTTTAAAAATGTGCACCAATATTTATATAGTGGAATAGGATGGCATAACAGTTTCTAGGAAAGTGAAAAATGGTTTCTGCCTTGAGGAGTTTGTAGTCTAAAGTTAGATCTGACAAGATAAGAGATTGCAAACAAGAGAGCATGAGAGTTACAATAATAGGAAAGTTGTGTTTGCTGTATTCTCCCTTTCTTGTTTACACTTGTTCCTATCTTTGGGAGCAGTTTGTAATTACTTAATTGGCGTGAGCTTGTTGCTCTGTGGTGAAGCAGTTACATAGAATAAATGTGTGGAAATGAGAGGACATGACAAAGAACAAAATAGGGAGAAGAATAGGACAAGAGGAAGGTAAAAAGAATAAAATAACTGGGTGGGTACAGAAACAGTTATGAAGGGCAGGGTAGAAAGGAAGGAGAGAAAATGAAGTAAAGTAAGGAGACACAGCAGACCTGCTACAGACCATCCATAAGACTAGATGAGCAAAGACAAAACATCTGTTACACATCGAAGACCAAGATGCTGAAAATTTCAATATGGTATATATTTGGAGGCCTCTGGGACAAACTCCTTAGGAAGGTGGTAGAGTCAGCTGGAATGAGGAATTAGAAGCCCATTCTGGTTACTATTGCAGCTGGACTACAGAAACCTATAGAGAAAGGTAGAGCTTGCTCATTGCCTGGCTTGTAGACAGTTGTGCAGCTCTGTAATTACAGAGGAGACCTCTAGGGTAGCGATCTCCAAACATTTTTGATTAGAGACCCTTATCAACAAAAAATTTTTGAGCACACACTGCCAATGTATTTATACTTACACATACTTATACTTATACTTATACTTATACTTATACTTATACTTATACTTATACTTATACTTATACTCATACTCATACTCATACTCATACTTATACTACTTATTTACACATTATATACATTTACTACTGTAAGATTATATTATGCACATCATAAAAAGTACGAAACTCTTATAAATTTGTAAAAAAGGATGAAGTAAAGATGGAATAAAGACCCTTTTAATTTTTTTATTTTATTCATTAATGATACAAATAATATTTTCTTCACAAACCCCAATGGATTTGTGCACCCCTGGGGGTGCAGGCACCCCAATTTGGAGACTGCTGCTCTGGGGTTCCATTAACAGGATGAAAATATACAGCGTTAATATACATTTCTGGGCTAAGGTCAATCTACAGTCCTTTGCTCAAACAGATATTTTCTCTTCTGGAAGTACACTTCAGTACTACCAGTAGAACAGAGAAAGACAGTAGAACAGAGAAATTCCTCTATAACATACGAAATGCTAATTCAGTGAGCTCCATTCCCTGGAAAGACTCAAATCCCTCATGAATTGAAATGTGTGTCTACAGCAAAAAAGTGAGGGATCTGAGATAAGAACTAGTTCAAAACTAGTGAGTAAAATGGGAGAAGCTTTTTGTTAAACTCAGGTTGGAGCTAAATATTGACAACATTCAATCTCTGCAAATGGTTAGATTCCTAACACAAACTACCACTTCTTGTTAGTAATTCATGACTTTGCTCTAGCTTCCTGTGATACAGAGACTAGAAGAATTTGCGTAAGTGGAAAAGTAAGTTTTGTAAGTCAGAAAAATGCCACGAACTTAGCTAGCTCAGAGACATATCTAGTTCATTATCAATGTTTGAAGAATATGCATAACTGATCTATGATAATAGGGAATTTTATTTGTACAAATATTTCTGTGTCCTGGCTATATGCTAAGAAAGTATGTTTTTAAACAGTCTAGACAGAAATGTGGAAAATTGTAATGAGAATGATATTAACATGGCAAAAAAAGTCTGCAAAATCTCACTATATACATTATCTTCCAAATCAAATCTGACATATAGTGTTTGTGTGAACAGTATACAAAATTGTAGTTTATGAACAAAATCACTGTCAATCAAAATTTCAAATCAAGCGTGCACGATTTGCTTTGTTTAGATTAAAATGTAATTTCGAACCCTATACACAACTCAGTATGTTGTGAAAAATACGTTCTATACTTTATAAGACAACATCCAAACTGTGAGAGATCAAAGAAAGAGTGTAGCCTTTTACATTCCATGTAGAAAATTAACAATTATTTCTTTCTACAAAGTATGTCCTGGTTGACACTCTCTTCCTCTAAAAAGAAAATAGAAGGCAAATGAAGCTCACTGGACCAGTGAAAAAAAAAACCTACTTCAAGAGTAGATCTGCTATTATGAGTACAGGTTGATTAGTATGCGTTAAAAAATCAAATTTAAAGTATATTCAATTTATTATTTCAGTTACACTTGCAATTTAAAACATAAAATTGCCATGTGACAATGAATAGCTTGGAAAGAGTTATAATGGAAAAACTAAACAGTGAGGACTACAATTGAAGGTTATGAAAAAACATTTTCTTGATTTCAGTCTCTGGCATAAGAATAATATCTGTAATTTAATAGCTGAACTACTATAAAAAAGCAATGGGGAAAAAAAAGGATTTTTTTAAATCAGGAGTAAAATTTTAGTCCTGTTACAATAAATGCCAGATAGATACAACATCCCACAGATCTCAGTAAGAACAAGATCAATCCTACATACATTTCCAATACTGCTCTTATAAACTGCTATGCACTAGTTCACAGATAGTTCATGTAATCTGGATTGCATGTGGTTTTGTTACTTTGCCTTTTAGTATTTTCTCTAGCAAATCATACACGAAACTAGGAAAATATATTTAGTTATAATTTTTATTTCATTTTCAAAACTAGGCAGTGTATGACTATTTTTATATGTACATGTGTGTCTATAGATACATCTTTTGGTGTTCTCTAAAAAACCTCTTGTCAAAAGGAAAGCATCAATATTTAATTTCATATTTGCGAGTGATGTCTTATATTACTGTGACTCCTTAACAGATTTTGCAAATTAGTCTATTGTATGACAGGATATGAAAGATAATTACTGCAGTAAAAAAAACCCCACAATAATCATGTTAATCAGCAAGATGGATTTTCATACACTAGACTACAAACTTTCTATCTTTCATGATGCCAGCATATAATAAAAATTCCTAGGCCACGCTATGAAAAGAACAATAATATCTCTCCCACAGGTATTTTTCATGTTGTTCTTATATGAACAAAAGAATAGTTGTATGCGTACAGAGCAGTCCCTGTAGCCATTGCCCACAGTTCAGAAAAAGTACAAAACAAAGGTAATGGTGTAGCAATACTTCTTTGGTAAATCATCCAAACCCTTAGCAATCATCAGCATAGAGAATTCTTGAGCCAAGGTCTTAGCTTCTTGTTTAATATATTTTGGTGGACTTGATTTTTCTGTGACTTTTGTTTTTTGTTATAAGTAGACTTCCTTGGAATTCCTAAAGTGTCTTATTGATGCATAGAAGAACAGATTTATTGAAAAAAATTTGGGAAAAAAAAGAGTCACAGGAGTAGAGAAAGAAAGTAAGTAACTCTAGACAATCAAATGGGATCTCTGTTCAGAACAAGATTAGTAAAAGGCTTGTGACTGGTCTTTGGCACTGAAGCCAACTGGCAGAACACAGTCAGTAGTTTATTATTACATAGCATTAAACTCTCTTACCATTCAAAACAGGTTGCATGAAATTATCTATAAGGAATATATTCTGGTCTATGAAAATCCATGACTCAAATCTAAACATTGTTGGCTCAGGCCAAGCCCATGTTAAGGAACAAACTAGAAATTTATGAACCTCCAGAAGCATTGATGAAGCTTCAGTGCCCAAAAGTCTTTCCTGGCAATATCATATCAATCATGAAAGGTAAAACCTGTGTGTTTCTGCTGGTATTTTAAGTTCTACAGGGTTGTGTTAGAATCATAGAATAGCCTTGGTTGGAAAAGACTTCTAAGATCATCAAGTCCAACCATTAACCTAGCATTGCCAATTGACCACTACACCAAGTCCCTCAGCACCTCATCTACAAGTCTCTTAAATACCTTCAGGGATGGGGACTCCACCACTTTGGAGACCATTCCAATGCTTGATAACCCTTACAGTGAAGAAATTTTTCCCAATATCGAATCTAAACCTCCCCTGGCACAACTTGAGGCCGTTACCCCTCGTACTATCGCTAGTTACCTGGGAGAAAAAAGACTAGAACTAAATGATCTTTTTAGCATGTCAGTTTCTATTAGTAAAAAAGTTGTAATCTTGAGGAGGGAGTCTCCCAGAATCATAGGATCATAGAATGTTAGGGGTTGGAAGAGACCTCTAAAGATCATCTTGTCCAACACCCCTGTCAAAGCAGGATCAGTCTCAAATTACAGTAGGAAATTTATCTTAGGAAAAGCTTTGCTGTCTCTATTAGAAGTCACTTGTGCATACTGAAGAGATAATAGAAATGATCCTTAAGGAAAAAATAATTGCCCATTAGGATACATAGGAGAAAATTGTTCTGCCATTCAAACATGGTTACATCTATTCTCATCAGAATCTGCAGAGATGTCAGAGACAATTTTTTACCAGTGGTACAGAAGGAGGTTGATCCATCCTTGTGAAAGAGTCTGGTTGATATTTCTCTTTTGTCCAAAGGAGATCATTAACTACAATAATAATCTTGATTGGTTTGTTTAGTTATTCTTCTTCTATTTATTCTTCTCCTGTAGAATACTAGAATTTAGATCATGCAAATGCTAGAATTTGATTTCTGCACAAATGTTGCCAACTCAGCATTAATGAAATATTTAAGAAACACAACTCAATCAAGACACATCCATTGTTCTGAAATAGGTGATGAGGCCTTCCAGCTGATGAGCCTAGTGTAAACTTCCTGACTAATTATGTCACACAGATTAAAAATTGAAACCTTACTTTTATGTCTTCAGACTGCAGCACATTACAAAATTACATGTTATAAAGGAAATCATATTAATGAACTAGTTTCAGGAAATTTTCCATGCTACAAAACTGTTTTTTTCTAACAGTCAGTGAAAGCTGTTATTGGTTTCAGGGTTGCCAGGACGCTGCTGCTGATAATGATGTTTCTTTATATTACAGCACTGCTAACTTTGAAATCTGGTAGATGGTACATAAATAGAAAGGACAGACAATCCTAACTTCAGTTTCTTAGGAAGTTCAGTGAATTCTGTGTTCACAGCCCGCTGTGCCTGGGTGGAGAAGCAGCAATGCTGCTTCTAGCAAGATCAAGCCTGTAACATGCCTATTCTTGAAGTCAATGAAGCTTCAAATCAATATATGGATTTTCTGAGGTGAATTCCCTTGAATGACTGGTACATAATATTTTGTATAGCTTTGAACGTACAGTTGCAAATACCCTTGTACCAAAAATAACCTTTCAGTGTCTTGCTGACTGCATTTCGTCAAAATCCATTAAATTGATGTAAGAATGAAAAATCAGTGGAAGGCTTTTGGCATATTCTAGTTTCTTTGAGGTATGTCAACAAGCAGAAAAGTCATGTATAACATTTTCAATCAGTAATTCTCATTATTCCTTGCATGTTTCTAGTCCCTATAAATGGCCTCTCTTTTTTCTTAAAAATATCCTAATTGATAAATGTCTAAACCCCTTCAGTATTATGAAAACTTGGTGCTGATGTAAGAGTAAATTTATTCTTTGACCACTAGTGTCAATCAGCTTTTGCAGACAATTTAATCAGTGGCAAGCATTTCATAACAAGTCTATCTTTTTGCAGCTGGCATCTGTAGTACTTGCAACTGACTGCAAGAGAATTGCAAGTAGTGTCATGCTTTCATTTGCACTCGCATTGCACTTAAAAGCATTGTAAATTGAGTTAAGGCTAGGCCTTGGCCTAAGTTTAAGCTAACCAAAAAGAGAAGGAGAAACTACTGGTCACAACAGGACTTGCTGAACAATCATGAGAAGTAACAGCATAGCAAGGGGATTTAGTTTCTAATGCTAACCAGGGTGACCTACCCAGGTTCTCCTCTTGAATCACCATTGCTATGTCATGGCCCCAGAAAAGTGGTATACTGACCCACTAAGGACCCCATAAAAGATGGATGATCCTTAGCTGCAAAGGGGTAAATTGTTTCCAGTCTCTTTGCAACATTTAACTTGTGCAAAAGGAGCACAGTGGGAGCATCAGCCGCAGGAAGGGGCTTTAATTCCAGAAGCAGCCCTATGACTGCCTATGTCAGAGTTAGGTCCTGCTTAATCTTTTGCTTTATTTTGCAGCCTGTTATGCACTTAAGTCTTTTCTCTGCTAAAATACAGGATGTTTCATGCTGTTCATAAACTTATGTTGTAACAGCAATTATAGCTGGAGAGGTAACACCTAAGGTGTTTGACCTTATCTAGACTTATTTTATTGACTAATACATTAATACTTCATGATGATCCTTCTTACATAAGGAAGATTACATCTCACATGTCAATTCTGTAGCCCATTCGTAAGATGCTTTTTCTGCATGTTTGTCATGCTATAGAAAAGTTCAACTATTGATTCTTCTCTCAGTCTTTTACAATAATTTTATGTAAGAGATCAGGAATTCATACTGTGTGGAGACATGGTTTCTGTGTTCGAGGAAATAAAAAACCTATTATACTTACATTTTGACTTAATGATTTTTTTTGCAAAATTATAGTTTCCTCTTTCATATTTACAGACTCATGGAGAAGGCATTATGTCTGTATTGGAAAGCTATCTACCTACTTTATAATACATGCTATCTCTATTTTATAAGGACTATGTCCTGCAAAATACTAAATCCTTTGGCTCTGGTCCTGCAGAACACTTACATGCATGAGACATCACACTGAAATCAAAGCAATGTCTCAAACAGGCAGTGATAAAAACATGTTCAGGTTGTCAAACTGCATTACAACACTATGAAATTTGTGGAATTAAAATATACAGGAATATTATCAATACTGGAGATAGGTTTGAGCCAAACTGCCCAGATCCAGAACAAAATTTTGTTTTGTATTTCAAAATATTAATTTACTTTTATAAAAATCAAGCCCTTGAGGACTGCATCTGTGGCTTTAAATCTTGGTCTACCACAATGATAAAATCCAGCCAGAAGGCTTAAGTACTCAGACAAACTTCCTCAAGATCAGTGGTATGTCCGTTGAAGAGTTTGGTGTAAACTTTAATTACTTTACATAAGAAGTGGGTCATGCAGCAGAGTGTACTCCTATGGTCTCAAAGAGGCTCAGGCAATTAACATTTAATACCAACTGTGTGGAGTAATTTTATCTGTTCTGTGCTGCTCGGTGATCTAAATATCTCTGCCTATGCTTGGTATACATTATACAATACCAATCTGTTTGCTCCCTTGACAGCTTTAGCATAATCGTTTTCTCAACAAAATCGTCTCTTTTCCCCTTTTCCAGCAGTTAACTCAAAAACAATTTATTTTATTTTTCACAGACTGTTTACAGAGTTTTCCATCAGCAGATATTAACTCAGACAGGAACACCAGCTCCAGTGGATTTGCTCATGTGAGGAACTACCTCCTAGTGTGAGGACATCAAGATCTTCACCAAAATTTGCCTGTAGCTAAAGCACTGCAACTGTTGCCGCTGCAAAAGAAACAATTTACTTGCTGAAAAATTCTCAAGTACAAAATATAAAATTTAACTGTATTATATTTATTAGCCTTGGATCCCAAGAGCCTAGCAGTGATACAGCAAGTTATGTGCAAAAAGATACATACGATTGAGAATATGTAGACCTAACTTTGGTTGCTGTGCAAGATTTTGCAGTTCACCTCTTTACTAGCACTATCTTTCAAAGTTTGGATCACTATCCAGTTTATATTTAAAGATGAGAGATGAGTACTATGTGAGATGAATGACATGGACATGTCTCAAGTGCCAAATTTATCCAATTTATCGTCTAAAATTGTATATAGTATTGTGTCTAGCATTATTCAGTTCTTCTTTAAGAGAAAAGATGGAATACATATATTCTTAACAACCAAGATCTACCTCTGTTCATTCAAACCCATGGTGTTTGTTGTAGTTTCATCTACAGTACTTTCTACATGGCCTAAATGCTGGCAAGCATCCCTCAAGTGTTTATATGTGTTTATACAAATATGGAGTTCATTTAAAGCTTATTTCTCCCAATCTATCTGCATGTTCAGGCATGCAAATCTGCAAACTATGCACTCAAGGGTCAGTGCATCCAAAGGTAGTGCTGTCTGAAGTTTGCACACCAGTGGAGGGCCAGCTGAGGCACCTGAAAAACATGGCAAAGACTGGAAGATTTTATTCCATGTCTTGAAAGTGATAACAATGTGTGAGTGGGAGGTATAATGAAAACTGAGGCACAAGTAGAAATGCACCAAACAAAACCCATTTGATCACTTTAGCATTTTTTAGAGGAATGGTTATTATGTATTGATTCTGAGTAACATCAAATTTTTCTGCTGGTAAGTATTGTGGAAATGTAGGACTACTTTACTATTAGTGCTTTGCTAACTTCTTCCTTCAGGGAAATACTATAAAAAGGATGAAGGGGATAGATAGACTGATTTGTTAGAGATGAATAAAAGACTTATGTATGCATAGCTCTGCTAAATGATGATTAAATGACTGACGCTAATACTAGAAAATGCTGCTTAGCATACAATCCTGTAATGACAAAGAGTGGGACTAGATGTATTATTATTTATTAATTGTGTTGCAGTTGTGCCTGGTGGGCTCTGGTATGTTAGCTACTACATAAACACCCAGTAGGAGACAGTGCCTAAAGAGCTCACTGTGGGAACAAGGAGGTGGAGGAAATACCTTGCACCAAGGTCACGCAGCATGGAAGCAACTGAGTTAGCAGTAAGTCCAGAGCACCATCCAAGACTGCTGAATTTATCAGTTTCACTGGTGACGTGCGGAAAAGACTCTATAACTCTCGTAAAGTTATAAAGTAGGTATGTTTATTCAGCGCCGGGTGCAAGGGGGATCGCTCCTCCGAACTTGCACACCTGGGGGGCCAAAGCATGCTTCTTTTATGGCACTAAGTAATACATATTCATGAGGAGTGTATCATAAACATTACATCATTGTATCAGGTCATTATAATATTCCACACCGCTTGCTCCGCCTGGTTGTGCCTGCACAGTGCTCCCTGGTGGTCCTTTTCGGGGGTCTCGGGAGGAAGGCTCTAAGTCTTCCTCAATTGGCTGTGCATGCTCTGTGGGCCTCTGGCTCTTCTCCAGGCTGTGTCATCGGTTCCCACCAGCTCAAATGCTGAGATGGTGGGAACCAACCTTCCTCTTATCAGAAAGAGCAGGAGCTGTCCTCCCTTTCTCAGCGGTCTTCTTCTAATCAGCGGCCTGTAACACCTGTTTCATCTAGCAGGTGAGGTTCCCATGCAAGAGAGGCAAGATTACATACTTCCCAAGCAAAAGCTGCATACTTCTTTGATTAGACTATTTCTATTAACTCTTTTGCCCCTGTGTCAATGGTAATTGCTCTGAAACATATTTCTGCTCCTAATCCTATGGGCATTATATGAGCATTATTTCAGAAATGGTGTCTGTTTTTCAGTGTGTTCAGATCAGTCTGTTTGTAACTGTCAAAAATCCTGTAACATTCCTACGTACAGTCTGCAGCACTCCTATACAAGAAGTAAAACTAGCCATTCAACTAACCACACAGAATACAGACAGTATTAGACGATGAACATGCTCGTTATCCACACTAATCAGCTCCAGAAGTGAGTAGCAAACTACAGTGAATGGAGATCCAGTTTTGTGTTGTTATAGGTTCTCATGGTAAGGTATTTTAGATGTGAAATAAATATTTTAATTTGCAGCACCCTCGGCCTTTCTACAGAACGGAACTCTGTTCTCTCTTCTTCTCATATACTTACTTATAATGAAATGTAAGCTTTTTTGAATACCATCTTCACATAAAACTAACCTTGTTGTGCTCATCACAGATTCTCCTGTTGACACCAGCCCTGTCTGGACTGCATGCTGGTGCATCACCATGGTGAAACTTGACTTCCAGTGCAACCAACAAACCTCTCTGCTACCTCCTTTGCTGGTAAGGAGTCATTGGTTGCAGAAGGGAGGTCGAGTCTGGAGCACCGTCAAGACGGACATGAAGCCAACAGGGACTTGCTGTGGGACGAGGGGGAGCAGGCCTCACCACCCACTGCCGCAGGTACCACTCACCTCCATGGCATAACACCTTGGGTGTCCCAGAAGATTAGAACCAAAAATCAACCATTGGATGATTAGATACTTGCCTGTAGATTAACAGAAATGACACAGAAACAAACACATTATCTAAAACAAGACTTTTAATGCACGTTATCTCCTTGCAGACCAATCCAACACAGACAGGCTTAGAGTTTAAGCTTTTTATCCCTACAATTAAGCTTTATTCTCCCACAAGTTCTATGTCATAACCTTTCCTAAAAAAGTAAGGAACTTTCCTGATGCTAATCTGAAAATAATGTTTTTATAGTACAGAAAAATAAGAAGTAATTTCTGTTCAGAGCAGAAAGAATACTTCAATTTCTCTGCAAGACAGATGTTTAGAGAGCCTCAAACAGCACTGCCATCTGCATGACATGTCACCCTACCCAGATGGAAAATTGCTACTTAATACTAGCTATGGGCAGAGTTGTGTAAAAATAGCATAAAATTTCAAATTAAACAATGCTGGAAAATCCATTTAAACTATCAGTAACTAATTCATCATTTCCAAGAGTTTGAAGAAAAAAAATCTGTATGAAAATCAGCAGAGTTTGCCATAATAATAGAACATGTCTCTGTATTCAAAAGCTATTAAATTCATGAGGAACATTTTCTTTCAACTAAGCGATTTTTAAATATGCTAAGTGAAAATACTGCTAAAGAAAGCTGCAGCTTGTATTTTTTCTTCTGGCAGGTGCCTTCATTGCCAGCTCTCATTTTTCTGATAAGAATGGAAACAATATTGCACAAGAATGATATGTAGATAAGTAAATCTATTATTTCTTGGAATATAATATTTTGAGATTAGCTCAGATCTAGATTTAAGACTGTACAAAGAGAGCTGTGTGTGTTATTTAACAGGAACTTTGGAAAACATATAAGTTCCTCTATCCACTGTTTTTAATGTGCTCAGTTAAATTTCTAACCTATCATACGGCAAAGTTTGAAATAAACAGGAACTATTTAAAAGAGTTTAGAAACTGTGTTTGAAGGCCCATAGAGGAAGAATAAATATTTTGTTACTGACCCTCTTGACACAGCCAACACCTATAGTGGATGCTAAAGTATTTTTCTAGCCCTTCCCAAAAGTAACACCCAGAGAAACAGTTTCTAGGAACGGCAGTCCAGACTTGCTCTGATTCAGTTTGTTGGAATACAAGAGGACCCTCTCATAGTGGCAGTGAATGAAGTGAAGCACTTGTAACACTGAGAAAGAAAGTCCCCAGGTGCTCCTTGGCTTCGAGGCACATTTCTGTTTACAGCAGCTTCTCATTTCCAGGGACTGAGCTTTGTGTAAACATATCGTCGGCCATGCAGTGAGGCCCTGGCGTGCGGCTAAGGACAGTGTCTCCTTCCTTCCCTTTCCCTGTGCCATGCAGTCCTGCGGTCAGCACAGCCTACCCCTGCTCCCCCTGAACCCCTACAGAGAGCCTCTTTAGACCCCCGCTGCCACGTGTACGCAGCCATCCAGCCACTTCCTCTCCTGTCTGCTGTTCCGTCTGCTGCCTTCTGCTGGGGTGGGGAGTGGGGTGATCTCCCTCCAAATGCATCTAGGGCAGCCTGATTTGTAAACCTGCGGACTTTCTGTTTTTTTTTTTTCCAGTACACTGGCACTCATCTATACCTTGGCAGGTCTATCACTTCTGGAGGGGGAAATATATACTGACAACCCAGACTGTCCTGTTGGCTAGCTTTGAACTGACAGAAATCTTGCTCTCAGGGTCTATGTTCACCAGCAAGACAATCACAACTTCTTCTGCAAGTCCCATTGAAATG
This sequence comes from Podargus strigoides, assembly GCA_028020825.1. Lineage (NCBI taxonomy): Eukaryota > Metazoa > Chordata > Aves > Caprimulgiformes > Podargidae > Podargus > Podargus strigoides. The sequence continues at coordinate 27,604,135 of CM051620.1, forward strand.
CTACATATGGAAAGAGAATTCACATTAGCTTTTCTTTTAGGAAAATATGGAGAAGTATATCAAATTAAAAGCAGTTGATTTAAAGACTTTTATTGCTAAACAATAGTTACACCATAAAAGAAAGATTCATTAGAATTAGAATACGTCAGAAAATTTAGGTGGGTCCCATGCTGAAAGCTGACTAGTAGGACATAATGAATGCTAATTTTCTCTGCTAACTTCTGCTGCAGGTTTGTTGAGTTTAAAAGCACAACAACTGTAATAATAACAGTTATGCAGTATTTCATAACTGCCCACAAGGCAAACTCCGATCATGACTGAAAAGCTGTGCCACATTCTCTTTATTTTGCTTATTCTTGTACAGATTCTGCAGGGCAAAATTCCTTTTGGTACATCTATATACTCAGGTAGATACTCTGGTCTATACACGATTGCCTTTTGTTCTGCACAGTGACTGGTAAAAGAGCTGTAAGTAGTTTGCTGCACTGATTTTTCTAAGAGTTATAACATTTGAACATTTACCCATGGGTACTTCTATTGCTCATATTGATGCCTGAATTACAATTTTTCCCACTGTTTCTGTAATGTATATGAATCTGGGTAATAAGTCACTTTTGTTAGAATTGCTGCCTTTAAGTCAAGGACTCACAGTAGCTGAAACAATAGCTAAAATTTTGGCTCCTTTGGTTCCCATTTCAGAATACCATGACACTGATTGTGTTTGTCAAAATTGTCCTGAATTCAACATGGAAGTATCCAGACTGACTGAGAATCAAGCTACATGCAGGCTCAAACATAGCAGTGTGTTATAGAGCTTATGCCATGGTGTCAGTCCCCCCAGTGCAACACACCCTCCTCCTCCTCTTTGCCACAGCACAAAGCAGGTGACCTACCTGAGGCCAGCACTGTTATATCCCTTTTACTGCACAAGAAGGCTTGTGATATGCTTAAAATGCTTTAACTGCCCTGAACACAGATGTAGGCATGTTAAATTGTTTGACCTGTGCTACTGCTTGTGTGGTTAACTGGCTTAATTCCAGGGCACAAAAACTCCACCTGTCGTCTCGGAGACTTCCTGCCCTGAAGGGTAAATTCCCTTAAAAAGTACTTATTTCCTGGTAGAAAGACACTTCCTTCTGCCAGGAGTATTTTAGTTTTCCCAGCTCCACTGAAGATCATGACATGTCACATAATCAACTTGGCTTGAATTTGCTAGCATGTGGCTAGATCATACTCAACACAGGCTTCAGATTTGGACCAATATTTAGATCATACATGGGATTTTCAACTATGTTACTAAAGTATTTCAGACCTTCCACTTGATCTCTGTTTTTTTATTCCAAATGTAATATTCACCTCACTTTTCTTTCCATTCCAGATGACCATTCAGCATTATGATTGTTTACTGTGTAATGGTTATCAGGTAATTCCTGGAAATTCAAGTAGACAGTAAAAAAACCCTAAACACTTCCCTGAGCAGTTTAAAGCTCAACAAGAGACAGTGCTTGAAAGGGCTTAGAAACAAGAACTTTTAAAACCAGGTAGAGTTGCCTTGCTAAGGGGAAGATTTAAATGTTAGGAGCCTCCATATATATTGGAGATTATTACATTATGACAGATATAATCTTTCCCATAAAAATAACAGAAATCTGCATAAAAATAAGCTCTTTATAAAATAGCTGGTGATTTGGCTTGTTAAATGTGTGCCTAAGATTCAGAACTAAAACTTTAGGTACAGAAATCTATTTGCAAAAGAGCGTATACTGTAATTTCTTCATGAATGTAACTTCTCTGTGGGTTAACCTTTACTACTATGTGAATCTATACCCTGTTTTCTTAGAAAAATCAAATGAGAAGCCTCTTAGGAAAATTATGTTCAAAGGCATGGATGGACAGGTTTTGCTTGAACAAGCAGCTGAATGCTTTGGTATGGGGAACTTCCTGTCATGTTTTCCACTAAATATCTCCATGCATTTGATGATTCAGAGCAATTCAGATTACAGTTTTGTGTCCAAATTACTGACCTTAGAGGTAGAAATCCAAAGCTTGCATGCACAAAGAAGCACAGAGGAAAAAGTTTTGTCTTTCAAGACAAGATCTGGAGACAAATCTTTGAGGACATGATGTTAGACACAGCTGGCTGAGCCTCCAATGGTGATCTAACAAGTAGAGCCCTGTACTATTACAGTAATCACAGCATCACTGTCAATCATTCCTTCAAGCAGAGAAAAGTTGCCCAATGCATTTCTTGCAATTGTCTCTGTCTTCTGTTGCACTTCATACAAAAGTCTTTCCCAAATTATTTTGCACTTATCACTCCCACTATTAGCTTTCTGTAGCCTTCCAGTTGTACCTCTCAGACATGTTAACGATGTTTTAGTGTCATTATAAAGCTGTAAGTATCCTTTCTTAGATGTGGTTTATAATTTTACTTATTAAAAAGTCTACTTGCAAAATCTTCTTGGCCATGAATTTTTATATTCCAGGTAACAATTAATATCTATAATAAAAGTGAAGAACTGACTGTACTTGGTTTTAAATCTTTCTTTTAATTATTTTTATAAAGGCAAACAGTGAGGAGAACACTGCAAAGTGCGAGTCAGTGGGGGAGACAGGTAGAAACAAGGCTGCTCAGACGTGGGGGAAGAGGTTCATTTTAAAGAAAAGATGAAATCCATTCTTCAGATAGCATTTATATCCCATGAGCCAGGTTTTGTCCTGGACTCAAATTAAACCAAAACCTCCATGCACAGAATATATTCTAACCTCTGAATTTCACTTACTCTGTGTCAAAACTAGAATCAGTTTCCCAAACTTTCTTTAAAGGGTTACAAACCTTTTGGACAGCTGAATTCACTCTTGAATCTGTACTGAAATATGAAATCTTTCACATGGTTCTTACAGGGGTTTCTGAAATACACTTACATTTTCTGGGTTGTGAGCATTTTGCGATACTGTAACTTCAGTTGTTCCATCTATTAAATGTGGATAATGCTTACTGAGCTGGCAGGGAGGCTACCAGGATCAGTTGCTTTCTTTAAATGGCTTTGAGATTCCAATCACAAAGTACACAGAAAGTGTATATAATATATTTTGAAAGAACATGAAAGGGCTTAGCATCTGGTTATTTCTATTGGAGTTGCTACGTACCTAAACAATATATTTAACTTCCTTAAGTCACATAAGAAAAATACTAGGGACGGAAACCAAACAAATTCATCCCAGATTGTTAATACTTTTGAAATTTAATTCATATTTCTTTTCAGTGAACACATAATTCTAGAGATGTTTGATCGGAATGTACAAAATATTTCAAACAATCTTCCTATTGAAGAACTCTAGATAAATACAGATAATTTTTTTGACTGCATAAAGTAATTTAAAAATAATGGATTATTTAATGAAGCTGCATATTGTTCCTTCCAGAAATATTGGGGAAATGAAAGAATATTAGAATTTTTGATTATGTCTTACTTCCTTTAAATATATCCAAACTTAAAAATCTGAAAGTTTAATATTTTTAAACTATATTGCTTCACTTCTACATTGTGTTAGAAGAAATTTTAGAGAGTACATGACTCAATAGAACATAAGTAGGATAGAATAACTGCACATTAAATAAGTAGAAAATAGAATATTACAGAATATTACTTACCACACATGCTTTTGGAACAATAAACTGTTGACTTACTCTCTTGTTATTTAGAATTTGCTTTCTGCTCTCTGAAATGCCCGTGACTCTAGAGAGAATGTCTGCAGCTGCAGACATTGTACTGATGAGGTTATATTATATATTGAAAAAGCAGATCCACCTCAAGCTGGTCAAAGCTGTGACACACTGCATTCCAGCAAGATTCCAGGAGGAATTAATCCATTGGTACAGCTGATGGAGGATTCAGATTTCATAGTCTGATATTACTTTGGAAATGCTTTGATTAATCTTTGTCTCCAAACTACGAGATTCCATGACACAACTGAACTGTGCTAGGTGTAAGAGGCATGATTTAGTGCAGAACTACCCAGCTATTATATCAACTACCGTAAACCTTCTTAGGTTATAAAAGAAAAAAAAAAAGTAAAAAAAAAAAAAAGTTTTATTTCACCAGAATTTTGAAGTGAGAACACTTACCAACTGAAAAATAATGGTAGGTTTAGGAACTGGGTGGATGGAGTCTGTATCATAGAGAAATATTCAAAGTGTCATGATAAGGTAGGAAGACTTAGAAAACATTTTGTTGAGTATATTTTTAGCAAAATAGTTCAGAAATCTTTGTTTCTGATCATTTTTTCTGGTGTCGTATGCCAGCAATGGAGATGATTCACCTCTTTGTAAGAATAGTGTTGACAACAAAGACCTTTAATAGAAAACATTGCTCAAATCATCATATTCATGAATCAGAACATGCAGGTTAAAATATCTGAGCTAGAGAAAAGTAATAGTACAGTGGGCATTTTCCTGGGTGATACAAATTGGTATTTTTGTGTTTCAGGTTGAATTGAAAGCTCTAAATGTTTTGAAAGTAATTGCCACAGTATTTGACTATGTGTCTGACAGCATTTTTTTTTTTTTCTTTCCTATACTGAGGTGGTTATTAACGTGGAAGTATATTCAGATGAGCAATTTTAGAAGTTAGCAGTAGAAATATCACATCTGTTTCTATTTCATTTTACTGAAAGACAGAGTAAGTGATAAAAGTATTTTCTTTGTTCTTTACTGGAGGAAGGAGTTAGATCTGAAATAAAAGCACTTTTTCACTAAAGCTCTTCTGGAACATTTGAATTAACAAAACGTTAAAAAGTATTCGTCAGGTAAGTAAAGCATTTTAAATAGTCCTAATGAATTAAATGAATTAAGTTTGAGTTGAAGGTCTGACTTGTTCACTGTTCTTCATATTAGTTTAGACTGAAGGTTTATTTGTTTATTGCTCTTCAAATTTTCTCATTCTAGGAGAGAAGACATGGACATCTGAATTAATAATGTAAAAAAGTAAATGAATATTAGAAATAAATAATATTTTGTTTTTCTGTTTAATTTTTTTTTTTAACAAAAATGTTGGAAATCCAGAAACTTGTTATAGGTTACCCTATAGAAAAAAAAAGCACTCTAAACTCAGATTTTGCTGAATTCCAATTATAACACTATCAAATATAAAAGATGCAGAGGTTAATCTGTGTGTTCCACTTTCAGAGGATCCAGAAATCGTTTCCTTTCGTAACCAAGGGGATTTCTGGGTTTTAAGATAGAGCAGGCTCAGAAATGTACATAAGCCCTGATGGGATGGGAAGTCTTTTGCAGCACTGAACTTTATCTTTTATTATAAAATTAGCATCACTTTGGAATTTAAAAAGAAAAGGCCAGTTACCAGAAAAAATAAACAATGTGCATGCTAGCATTAATACCTGACCTGGAAAACACTTCCAGGTTCTGCAGAGGTCTGTCATTTTTAATTTTAAAACATAGAGAATTGTAATTAGGCTGGATTTCTCATTAATAATAGAATATTTGAAATGAGAAAAAATTAGGCTACTTTGCTATAACTTAGCATGCTTAATTTGAGAATTGAGGTATTTCTCTCCACAAAAATATAGTAGAAATGTACAGAAAGAGACAGAAAGAGAACCAAGAGTGAGGAAAATCTTTCATTTGAGTTAAACTGATTCCAGCTGTTCAGGAAATTTGTTGGACTCTGAGAAAGCTCCATTTGTATTAATACTTTAAAAATAAATTTGTGTAATATATTTTGCACTTCTATAGCACTTTCATTCCTCCTTCAACATCAGCATCCAGAACCATCACTGAAAGTAGGATCACAGAAGATACTCAAGAACTGTAATAAAAGGGCCAGTGTTACCTAAAGAAGTTACACCAAAGGGAAGGGGTGCACACAAATTGGAGAAGAGAAAAAGAGGTTGAGGAGGTGATTTTCTCAGGGGCTGAATGCTCCATTTCACACGAGTGACCCATCCTGGTCTAGTTCCTACTCTGGTCTTTATCTCTCTCACTGGACTGACTGCTGCTCAAAAAGATCAAGATGCAAAATTCTGCAGCAAAAATAGTTTTCTCAAAGTGACTGGAGTCACTGCTACTGGCAAACAATGGTGCAGAGGGGTTTTGTTAGACCCTCTGTGCATGGCCAATGTTACTCATTAAAGAATTAAAATAGGAAGATCCTACAGTGCTGAGAAAAAATAACTGCAATATGATAAATTTTGTAACAGCATGAATTCAGGGCAGAAATGAATAATCATCCACAGCTCTAAAAGTCTGAATACCAACTTGTATAACTGATTTGCTGCTGTTTCTTAGGAGGCATAACTGGAGGTCTGCAACTACCCATGGAGATTATACACAGCATTTACCTCATACTTAGTTTTTCTCTTAGGAATGAACAGTTTCCTGTTCTGCCTATTACCTCTAAGTACTGAAAAAGTACTTTTTCTGCTATGCATTCTTTTCTTGTCAGCCTCACTATTCAATATTGATGAACATGAGTCAATATCAATGTACTCCAAAACATGCATTTTTTGTTCCAGAGTTTTACTTAATATCAGTTGCACTCCAATCTTCTCTGAAACATATTTTTTTTCTGACCTTCATCCATGACAATTTAAAATGTTTGCTGGAACTGCTTTTTTCTTTGCGTTATATTAGATTTTAATGTTTAACAATTATGATTTAACAGCAACCCTCATACATACATATTGGATCTTATTATCTAAGAAGGACAAGCTTTACACCTTCCACCTGTAAGGGGAAAGTATTTTCCTTCTCTTCTGAAATAAAATGCAGAAATGTATTTACAAGCTGGATTTCAGCCTACTTACTTGTCATTATTGAAGGAAGCCCAGGTCTATAAGTATAAATGCAGAGCTAGTTATGATGTAATTTGTGTGAAATGTTGGAGCTGGGATTGAAGTCTAAAATTCCTCCTCCTACTGCTGTAATTTAGCCAGGAGTTCACGATCAATCTCCTCTTTAATAGGTTTATCTGAAAGGGTAATGTTTAAGAGAAAGTTAGGTAAAGTTCCTGTTATTAATTTATGAAATAAACAGGGATAAAGGGAAGCTTTTTGATGGATTTTTTTGTGGCTGTTGAAGACATTCTTCAATTTCTATCACAAACAGTTTGTAAGAAGTTTATCTGTAACTCTGTTTCCTAAGGAAATGAGGCTTATTTAATAAGCCTCTGTGTATGTGTGTGTGTACATGCATGACCCCCCTTATTAGCTTTTAGACCCTCTGTCCAGTCTTCATCATATTAAATGGAAGAGTTAAAGAACTTGTATCTATGAATCATAAAACCAGATTCTTGGATACAGCAGATAAACTGTATTAGGGAAAGGATATCATGTGAGACCCTAACATTTCATGGAGAGAATCTGACCCAGGAACTCACACTATATATAAATCAGTAGAAAACCGAGCTTGGTTGCTTTTGCTGCTCACAACATATCTCATTTACGATATTTTATTGTGCGCTAATCATTTTGAGAAAGAGAACCTTTGACTTTTGTGTTCATTAGTAGTGATGGTATTTATTTCAGTTGAGTCCACAAACCACTTCATACTCTTGTCTTTGTTCCTGAGAAGCTCATACATAGCATCTTCCACCATGGTGTAAAGTTGCAGCTGTCTTTTTTCTGATTCTTGTCTCATTGTCAAAATTAAAATTTCTCCAAACAAGTTAAATTAAAAAAAAACACCCACAAAAAAACCCCACTGTATGTTATGAAACAAAACCTGAGGAAAGACATTAAAAAAGGGGCAGGACTTTGGTTTAATCTATGAGAGAAAAGCAGTTAAAATGACTTGGTATATAAGATCCAGGAGTGACCAGTATAATTTTACATGACAGGAATGCAGAGTCCTATTTGACTACATCATATCTTTCCTTCCTTTTATGCAGAGATAGGATTATTTTTCCTTTAAGCTTCCCAATGTTTTCTAGGTTTTACATAAATCTCTCACATTTTAATATGCTTTATCTTTCTCTCCACCAGTTGTTGAGAAACCTGCTTCAAATGCCTTATAACCTTTTTCTTCTGCTGTTTTGTAGATAAGACACTAAACCCAGCATATAGCCCAAACTCTTTTGACATCTCATTTGACAAATAAGCGTGGCCAACAGGTTGAGGGAGGTGATTCTCCCTCTCTACTCCGCTCTTGTGAGACTCCACCTGCAGTACTGTGTTCAGCTCTGGGGCCCCCAACATAAGAACGACCTGGATCTGTTTGAGCACATCTAGGAGGGCCATGAAGATGACCAGAGGGCTGGAGCACCTATTCTATGAAGAAAGGCTGAGGGAGTTGGAGCTCTTCAGCCTGGAGAAGAGAAGGCTCTGGGGAAACCTTTTAGCACCTTCCAGTACCTGAAGGGGTCTACAAGAAAGCTGGGGAGGGACTTTTAACAAGGACGAGTAGTGATAGAATGAGAGGTAATGGTTTTACACTGAGAGAGGGTAGATTTAGATTAGATATCAGGAAGAAATTATTTCCTGTGAGAGTGGTGAGACACTGGCACAGGTTACCCAGAGAAGTTGTGGATGTCCCCTCCTTGGAAGTGTTCAAGGCCAGGTTGGATTTGAGCAACCTGGCCTAGTGGGAGATGTCCCTGCCCATGGCAGGGGGGCTGAAACTAGATGATCTTTAAGGAGTCTTCCAACCTAAAACATTCTGGATTCTATCTATGATCTCTCCTCATAACATAACCTGTGATTGCCACTGATGGCATCAGAACAAAGTTTCTCAAGAGGAGATAGATAGCCTATGGATTACAGGGTGCGGTTTTCAAGGTCTGATTTGAACTCTGTACTGCACCATAAATAAATTATGTAATCCTGAGGCCATACCTAAAGCAGGATTTAGGTATAAAAGGTGAGATTTACATAACTTTTAGAAACCTAACCATTCATTAGAGTAATCTGCATAAGCCAATAGTACTTTTTGCTCCAGTAAGTTTCTCACAATGCTCAAAATGCTACATTGGAAAATTTTTCACAGAAATAGAAACCTCATGAACAGAAAATCTATCAAAGAGGAAAAAAGCACAAGAACTTTATTCTCTGAAGTGCTGGGAAGAATGAAGTTTGTAAATCAATGTCCTTTAAGAGTCAGCTCTTTTAAAGAAGATTTTACTGGATCTGACATTTTGACACTTTTAGAACAATAGGCATTCTGATCACTTAACAAACATCTTTATTCCTTTTACAGCAAGATACACCTCCATCAAGTGATTTTTCATCAAAGATTTCCAATGTGAGCACCTTAATTGTACTATTTATCTTGAACTAGTCATATATTTGAATAATAGTATGTGTAGCTGGCAAATGATTACATAAGAGGTCTGAGAAACAGAGGAACTAGAAACCACAAGAGATATAGCCAATACAAAAAAAAAAAAAAAAAAAGAAAGAAATGAAAACTTCAACAAATTAACCGAAGTAAATCCTGTCACATTATTCACTGTGCAGCCCTTTTAGAGTCTGTTGCTTGTGGTTCCTTCTTTGAAAACTTATTTATCTGTTTGGTCTATGGGAGAGCATGCAGTGTCTACAGTTCTGAGGGAAAATCAAAAAAGGATCTAAAGTGTGCCTTTTAATCATTGGTTAGACTAATTCTGGATTTAATCCTCATTGTGTTTTGTTTTGGTTTTTTACCTTATCTGAAGAAGGTGCAGCTCCAGAAAGTTTTGTAACTTATTTTTGAATGCACATACGTTTCAAGCCTGCTTCAGTTTTTAAAATTAATTTCTGATGATACTCAGGCATAAATATCTGTAGCCCCAATATTTCAAAGTTCCTGAGAAGACTTCCTTCTCATGGAGGCTCTATATTAAGTGAACTGAAATATCAAATTTTCTCACAAGATGAAAGAGTTCGTATATAAAAAAAACACCCCTATCTTAAATGAATGACTTGGAAATCAGAGCTAAGTTAAATAGCAATAAAGTGTCCCTTCATTTACTTCCAAACACAGAGTAAACTGAAAAATTGACGTAATTTATATGTTAGAGGCTTTGGAACAAAAGATCTTTTGGAGAATAGCTGCCATGGGAACTGGATACAAAGAATTGTCCAGTTCATTTTGTCTGGATATCCTCCAAACTTTGGAAGAAGAGGGGGAAAAAATGGAATTAAAAGAAAAGAAAACTTTAAGCAGCTTCAGAAGATCACTACCTATCATACTGAGCAAAAGCTCTTCTAGCCACATAATCTGGAGAGTGCATCAGTACCAGATTATAGAAAAAAACCTAAACCGAACATTACTATTATCTAGACACTTTGGGGCATCAGATAGGAGAACAATTATACTGTTAAGGTTGATAATTATATTTTTAAACACTAAATATTTGTCATTTTTGGACCAAGGTTCTTCCAACTAAACAATTCTGTTTTAACAAACACGAATAATAGCTCTTTCCTTGATTTTTGATGTTACTTTATTTTTTTTCCCATGTTCTGAGTTAATTTTCTTAAAGAAAAAAATATATTTATTTACTGCTCCCCTAGAAACTTTTGTTTAGACAGCTTGCTCTATAACAGAGGTTCTTGAATGATTCATAAGGGAAAAACCAGTTGTCCACAGTGACTTAATGAAATCATTTAAGTATCCCATAACACAATATATCAATGTATTGTTGGGATTTTGCTGTGGGACTCTCATAATAATATTCGATGGAGACAAAAGTATATTAGGATTAAATATTAGTTAAATATTCTGAGAGAGCAGAAACACAAAGTGAGACTGACCATTAACATCAGAATGAATCACAGAATCACAGAATGTTAGGGATTGGAAGGGACCTCAAAAGATCATCTAGTCCAATCCCCCTGCCAGAGCAGGAACACCAAGGTCAGGTCACACAGGAACGCATCCAGGCGGGTTTTGAATGTCTCCAGAGAAGGAGACTCCACAACCTCTCTGGGCAGCCTGTTCCAGTGTTCTGTTACCCTCACTGTGAAGAAATTCTTCCTCACATTTATGAGGAACCTCCTATGTTCCAGCTTGCACCCATTGCTCCTTGTCCTATCATTGGATGTGACTGAGAAGAGCCTGGCTCCATCCTCATGACACTCACCCTTGACATATTTATAAACATTAATGAGGTCACCCCTCAGTCTCCTCTTCTCCAAGCTAAAGAGACCCAGCTCCCTCAGCCTTTCCTCATAAGGGAGATGTTCCGCTCCCTTCATCATCTTTGTGGCTCTACGCTGGACTCTCTCAAGCAGTTCCCTGTCCTTCTTGAACTGGGGGGCCCAGAACTGGACACAATACTCCAGATGTGGCCTCAGCAAGGCAGAATAGAGGGGGAGGAGAACCTCTCTTGACCTACTAACCACCCCCTTTCTAATGCGCCCCAGGATGCCATTGGCCTTCTTGGCCACAAGGGCACATTGCTGGCTCATGGTCATCCTGCTGTCCACCAGGACCCCCAGGTCCCTTTCCCCTACACTGCTCTCCAGCAGGTCAGCTCCCAACCTGTACTGGTACATGGGGTTGTTCTTCCCCAGATGCAAAACTCTACACATGCCCTTGTTGAAATTCATTAAGTTTCTCCCCGCCCAACTCTCCAGCCTATCAAGGTCTCGTTGAATGGCAGCACAACCCTCTGGTGTGTCAGCCACTCCTCCCAGTTTAGTGTCATCAGCAAACTTGCTGAAGATACATTCTGTACCCTCATCCAGGTCGTTGATGAAGATATTGAACAACACTGGTCCCAGTACCGACCCCTGAGGGACTCCACTAGTCACAGGCCTCCAACTAGACTCCGTCCCATTGACCACAACTCTCTGGCTTCTTTCCTTCAGCCAGTTCACAATCCACCTCACCACCTGATCACCAAACCCATACTTTATCAGCTTATCTACAAGGATGCTGTGGGAGACAGTGTCAAATGCTTTACTGAAATCAAGATAAACCACATCTACCGCTCTACCATCATCTATCCACCTAGTTATTTCCTCATAGAAGGCAATAAGGTTGGTCAAACATGACTTACCCTTGGTAAAACCATGTTGACTGCTCTTAATGACCCTCTCATCCTTGATATGCCTCGAGATCGTGCCAAGAACAAGCTGTTCCATCACCTTTCCAGGGATGGAGGTGAGGCTGACCGGTCTATAGTTACCCGGGTCCTCCTTCTTGCCCTTCTTATAGATTGGAGTGACATTTGCTATCCTCCAGTCCTCAGGCACCTCTCCTGTTCTCCATGACTTACCAAAGATGATGGAGAGTGGCCTAGCAATGACCTCTGCCAGCTCCCTCAGCACCCTTGGGTGCATTCCATCTGGTCCCATTGATTTATGGATATCCAGATTGCTCAACTGATCCCTAACCCAATCCTCATCTACCAAGGCAAATTCCTCCTTTATCCTGACTTCTTCTGGGGCTACAGGTATCAGGGGCTCCTGGGGAAAGCCAGCAGGAGTAAAGACAGAGGCAAAGAAGGCATTCAGCACCTCTGCCTTCTTTATATCCTCTGTCTCTAGGGCACCCACCTCATTCATCAGTGGGCCTATATTGCCTCTAGTGTTTGTTTTATTAGCTATGTACTTGAAAAAGCCCTTTCTATTATCCTTCACCTGACTTGCAAGGTTAAGTTCCAAGGAGGCCTTAGCTTTCCTAACTGCCTTTCTACATCCTCTGACAACTGTCCTATATTCCTCCCAAGTGACCAGCCCCTCCTTCCATGATCCATAAATTCTTTTTTTCCACCTGAGTTTGCCCAGCAGTTCCTTGTTTAACCATGCTGGTCTCCTAGCTCCCTTACTTGATTTCATACCCATTGGGACGCTCTGATCCTGAGCTTGCAAGAAGTGGTCCTTGAATGAACCAACTATCTTGAGCCCCTTTACCATCTAGCACCCTGTCCCATGGGACTTCCCTTAACAATTGATTGAGGAGGCTAAAGTTGGCCCTGCGGAAGTCCAGGGTTCTGGTCTTGCTAGGTACTCTATTCCTCCCACACAGGATCCTAAACTCCACCATCTCATGATCACTGCAGCCAAGGCTGCCATCGACCATCACTGCTTCAACAAGACCCTCCTTGTTGGTGAGTACAAGATCTAGCAGCGCTCCTCTCCTAGTCGGCTTATCCACCATTTGCATTAAGTAGTTGTCATCAATGCACTGGAGGAACCTTCTAGACTGTGAATGGCTGGCTGTGTAAGTCTTCCAGCAGAAGGAATGATGTTCACTGGATTTTCTTGCATTTTGTATCAATGTAAGAAGAGAGAACAAAACCAAGTCCAAAGGATTTTATGCTCTAGAACTTTGGAGTTTGTGTAGTATAAATGTGTGACATTTGAAGGTTTCAACCTCTTTTTATTTTCAAACTTTCACAATTAAAGAAGTAAAAAAGTTCTACTGAATGCAAAGTTGATAAGATTTCTAGTTTTAACTGGTCAAGTTCCACATGCTTACTCTTTCTTGACTCAGGAATGGTTTCTGGTATGCACAGGGGATTACCCCACATTCAAAGGCTGAGCCTGTTTTACACTATACAGATTGTCTCATAGGAAGATTTACTTATGCACTGCATAGCTAGGTTGAGTATACAGCACATACCTTGTATGCCTAGATCTCTGCATTATTTTTGAAAGCATGTCTTGAAATACTGTTCTGCTTTATATTCTCTTTGTTAAAGAAACAGATAATTAAAAAAAATATTTTTTTCCAAATAAGAATTTGTGACCTGAGTACTAGGGAAAAAACATTCATAGCTTTTTACTCTAGTCTGATGTTCCTTCTGCTGTTCCAATACATAGCACTGCTTTCACTCACTTAAAACTTACTATACTATCAGCCCTGTAAACTCCAGCTCCTGTATAGGGGTCTTTAATCCCTTTAGCTGTCTGCAGCAATTTATTCTGTTATACACCAAAATGCTTAAACAAGAGCTTTTTATTATGTGAGTTTTTTCGTTGTGGTTTTTTTTAATGTATGTAAATCATTTCTGTACAGAACCACAGCTTTGAGTTATTAATCCAGTTAGGCTGAGGCTTGCTTTTGTCTCTTGGTTATTGTGTTTGAGAAAAAAAAAATCATACAGTATTTAACAAGCTCTAGATCTCCAGTCACCTTGTAGGTGCTAGCATAAATCAAATGTAAATAATAAAGGCCTCGCCTCCAGACTGCACAGATTCAGATTGAGACAAGCCTTCCACTGAATGCATAGGCTCTGTAAAATATAAACTTCTAGCTAACTCTCTAGCAGTTGCTGTACCACTCATCCCATGCAGAATCAGCAGATCTGGAAGAAATACTTCTACTCAATACCTAACAGATGGTGCTGCTTAAGACAAGGCCGACTCAGCATTGGGGCTACAAGTATTTCAAAAGAAATTGGAAGATTTTGTTAGTTTTGACTTTCTCAGCTCAGAATGCATTTTGACATAAACATGGGAGAGAATGACTTCTGTGACCTGAATTAGGCAGAAGACCATTGACATGTCATCCTCGAAAGAGATTTGTTCCTCTCCTTGTCAATCATTGCCATTTCCTTTCTCATACATTGATGTTTGCATCATGGCACAACAACATTCTGCAACTAAGAATGACCAAGTCCTGTGCAAGAGTCAGTTATTTATATTTAGCACATAATCAATCCTGGTAGTTATTTATGACAAGCATGTATAGCAGAGCCACAAAACTGGACTGGTACATTGTTGCGTTCTACACCCATGAAATAAATAGTCACCACCTGAGAGAATCTCGTCTGGTAAAGAACAGAAACAGTGGGCTTAAAGAAGGGTTATACTTTCAAAACAGCACAAGAAGTATCATATTCCACTGGATATCATCTTAAATACCAGTCCTGCCCTCTTCTCTGCTGCTGACTAACTTGCAGGCAAGCCAAATTACCTCTCTCTCATTCTCTACTCTGTGTTTTTAGAGAGAAAATTCTGTGGGTCTGAGATTTTATCTCACACTGACTACACAGTGGAGACCTAATCTGTGACAGAGACTCTTATATGTTTCTGTAATAAAAATTAATATTAATGAATGATGAAATTGGTAACTGGCAAGTGTTCCTTAAATTATATTTTATTATCTTTTTTTTTTTTTAACAGCTGGCTTGATAAAGTGCAAGATACACATTCATTATAGTGCTGACTCACCCTCAGGATCATTTTTCCTCATTACTACTCTTGCACAAATCTCTTCTGTGCTTGCAAACTCCCTCACTTGCAGGTAGATAATACAAGCATGCCTTCTGTCACATTAACACATTGGTTAAGTTTTCAGTTTGATTGGAACACAAATAATTTTGGCCTTGGGCACAATGTTAGGAAACTCGATGAGACTTTTTCCTGTGCTCTCCCTTGTCGGTATTTGTTTATCTGCTGTCTTTTGCTTGTAAATTCTGGGTTACATGTTCTTGACTTCTTACATAGCATAACAAGCACTTGACCAAACTCCTATTCCCTTAATTTAAGTCTCAAAAAGGGAATAATTTTATGATGAATTCCAAATAACTGAAAAGATAAGAAAACAGTATATCTATCTATCTAAGTATCAGAATAATCTTACAATGTAGAAAGAAAACACATGTAAAGTATATTACAGAGAGAAGAGTTCCTTACAAGAACGGAAAACTGTGATCATATGGTTAAGACTGCCTCAAACGATGTAAGGTTGTATATTATTCTAACTACTAGTTATAGGTGCACCTAAGATGCTTCTCATACCACTTCAGTAGTCCCCACCTACACTATCAAATATTAATTTATGAGAAGTCAAATGAGGAAGATAATATTGGAAGCTCCTACGTTTGCTATCAGATAAAATTATTTAACCTTATAGCTGTAAAGTTATACAGTTGTTTCTCAAGTCTTTCCTATGCAAAGCAATAACATTCCATTCAATGGAATGTTTTTGTTTAGGTTCCAATTTTTTGGCAGGCTTGCAATCCAGTAAAATTTCAGAAAATGCTTATTTCCAGTAAATTAATTTAGTGTAGACTAAATGTCAATTATGTGAACCTAAATGCTTGTTTGAAACAAGTAGAGTTATCAGTACTAGAGTGTGAATTACTTACTCATTTATCTCTTCTTCTGAAGCTGTAAAACTTTTCAAAGATATAAAATACGATTCATATCTCGGCATGTAGAAATCTCTTCATCAGAATTTAGATAGAGTAAGAAGAAGCTCAGTGATGACATTTTCATTTTAGACATTCTTTTAAATCCTTTCCTAGAGATGACCCAGAATGCAAGTTGATACAGAATTTTAATTTTCAGTGATCACATTTTAAAGAACTGCTAATTGCAAAAAATATCTTTCTTCAATTAATGTTGTAATTTTAGTAGTTTTATTTAGTATAATGTATCCCAGTCCTTGAATAGTCAAAGGGACTTAGTTGTGCATTCTCTCACAGGTGGTCTGAAGCCAATGAATAAGTTCGTATGTAGAAAATAGCATCAAATGTCTATTTAGTGAAGTGTATCATGGTTGAGAATTTCAAAAATGGCTAGGAGGCTGGAGATGTTTTGAGGGAAACTTGAATAGATCAACAATTTTTAGTTTGGTTGATCTATACCTTATGATACTAGGAAAAGTGTGTTATTAGGTTCCAAGGGAAAACATATGTGTAATCAACTACTCACTTTTGAAAACCTTGGACTGATAATTTAAAGCTGTAGTCTGATAAGTAATCTTGGACTTCCTTGCCTCTTATTTTACTTGTTCATACAGGTGCTTATCTGACAGTGCACTACTGCAAACACATTCTACTTTCAGTAGGCAAATAAACGAGCAAAATGATAGCAAAAGTAAATAAAAAATTGATGGAGGTTGGCTTAGTTGAAGATTCAGAGGGCTAACATACAAGAACAGCAAAAGGGTACAATTCCCAAACGTGCAATCAGATTCTATGAATGAACTGGCCTCACTCTTTCTCAATATTCCCTACATGTTTAGTACATTCTCCAGCAGGGACTGATCATGGATTTTGCCATGTGTGACCACAGTATTACCTTTTATACACAGATGTATATGCTGCATGATTTTCCAGCAGATATATTTCTGACTTACATGAGGAACATTAAATAAGGCTGGATCAAATATCAAGGACTGAAAAATTTTTTGAGAGTTTACTCAGAATCTCATTATTCAATAACTTTCTACTGAAAACTACTTAAGGTATCTTGTATCTTATTATCTTGTACTTTATAGAATGAGAAGCAACAGTAAATCCAAGGCCTATTTAGAATTCAGCTGTATTATATGTAGACAATTATGTTTAGGAATCAAATATGCATTCTCAGAAAAGAATTAAAACAACATTTTTTTTTTCATAAGTTCTATTTTTCCTAAACCAGCTGTTTAGAACTTATGATAATTCTGATAGCTAATTAAATAACTTCTCTATTATATCATTTTTCTTCCCTCTCCTCTCCCCCTCCGCCACCAATCAATATTTATACTGATAATCCAACTGGACTGTACTTGCCACAAATGACTTCTCTGCCCTTTATATTACTGGAACATCACAAGTTCTTCTAGTTTTGCAAAATTCCCTTGGTATCTCCTGGGTTGTGAAAATTCAAAGATCAGCAGGCCAGATTCAGTCAACTCTTCTAGGACTTTTTGTTTCATGTTATTAGAACAGTCACATTAAATATGTGTGTCTATAATAGAAGAGTTTTACTATTCTCTGGGGCTAGTCATGGCCTGAAAAAGCATTTAATTGTACTCATCTGATACATATATAGCATTCTGCTTCTTCCTAATTACGTAACATTAACATTTCTTGAACATCCATGCCTTTTCTGCATCACTGTTAATATCTTACCATCTGTGGTCAGTTATGAGATTTTATCATCAACAGAATTTTATTTTCTTCCCTAATATGCTTTATTGCCTTTGCTGTGCAGCTATGTGCTTTTCCCTAACTGCATGTATGTAGTGTGTTCAGAAGGTACACTCTACATACAACACTATCTACAGAAGTTATCCTACACTGTTTGGACTATCAAATCCTAAGTGTATGATTGTCACTGCTATTACTGCAACTGTTAAGAAAGATATTACTACCACACTATAGCTTCATATTACTTAATTTTAGTTTTACTTGTAGTAACTAGAGTGGTTTCACAAACTAGTAAGTGTCTAGGAGTGTTTTATATTCCATGTTTAGGTCTTCAATCTGACATTTATATTGTACATATACTAGAACACGTCCCTAAGTGTTTTGTCAGAAACACTACAAAGATGTTACCAAGTTTCATCTATCTTTAAATTCACAAGCTCATAGACACTCCAGACATCATTTCCAAATAAACTCTTATGAATTGAAATAGTTAAGGGAGTTTCATTTCAGAGATATGCAGCTCTTATGTTTAAGCTTATTCACTTGAACGTATGGGTTATTCATCATACTTTCAAATCTTAAGTAGAACAGCAACATATCTAGCCTAGGAATGCACAGCATCTTTGCTCCTGTAAAT
Source organism: Podargus strigoides (assembly GCA_028020825.1). Lineage (NCBI taxonomy): Eukaryota > Metazoa > Chordata > Aves > Caprimulgiformes > Podargidae > Podargus > Podargus strigoides. Next base: position 27,622,585 of record CM051620.1, read on the forward strand.
CAGTTCCTGACTCTTCCGCTTGAGACAGACTTTATCTTCTTATCTCCTGCAACTGAACTCTCTCAAATGCTATGAAATTTTCAATGGCATGACTCTAAGCTTTGAGTCATGCCTCTCTTAATTCCTCACAGGACAGCCTTCTATTCATTATGACTCCAAATAGATGATTAAAGACAAATGGGACAAATGGGAAGGAAACTCACTTGGTGTCATCTCTAAGTGAAGACCAGCTGATCCCCAAGGGACAGGGACCCAGGAGCTGGGGGCAGAACACTGACATGGCACTGTATCCTAGGGGCTGAGCAGGGGAGTAGAGCTGGGAGCTAGTAACAGGGTCAGTCTATCAACAGGGAAAGGGGCTGAACCAGGGGCAGGTACCAATGGGAAGTTCCATCAGGGTCACAAAGAGGCAAGGTCAAAGACAGGGATGGAGACAATCTAAAAGATACACAAGGGGCTCATCCAGAAGATGGACCTGATGTCCATCTTGGGGATGATAAGATAATAAGAAGAGTTTTTACACATATATTAACAATAAAAAAAAGATGCAGGGAGAATCTCCATCCCTTATTGGATGCGAGGGGGAACACTGGTACCAAGGATGAGGAAAAGGCTGAGGTACTTAATGCCTTCTTTGCCTCGGTCTTTAACGGCCAGACCACTTATCCTCATGGTATTCAGTTCCCTGAGCTGGAAGATTGGAATGGAGATCAGAATAAACCCCTCATAACCCAGGAAATAGTAGTGAAGGACCTGCTAAGCCAATTAGACACACATAAGTCTATGGGGCCAGATGAGATCCATCCAAGAGTGCTGAGGGAGCTGGTGGAGGAACTTGCCAAGCCACTCATCTATCAGCAGCCCTGGTTATCAGGTGAGGTCCCGGATGACTGGAAACTTGCCAATGTTCTAGTCAGCCTGGTCCTTGGCAACAGAAGCAGAAGACCAGGAGGAAGGAGCCGTGGGAAGAGGAACTCCACCCTCAGTAAAATCCCTCCTTTTATAATGAACATGATGAAGAGGTGTGGGATATACCTGTGAGTCAGATGCCTTGATTGGATCTCCCAGATGACTTGGGGCTACTCATGGCCTGCCTGCATGGATGGTTCATGGGTCTGTTCCTGGGAAACCAGGACACGTCTCTTTCCTGAAAAGAGAGCACTGATACCAGCCATCTCAGCTGCAGACTCTGTCCGAATGCCTAGTCCTAATTATTCTGCTATTTGATTTATCCTACAGATGAAAAAACAGATGTTTCTCGTATCTGCCATTTTATAGTTGTCTTTTATTGTTTTGTTCTGAAATAATCAAATTATGCCAACAATATTCATGCACTGCCAGACTACGTTTCTTCCAAAATTGCTTGTTTCAGTCCATAGTTGATAAAGAGGTGCAAAGTCACCACAGATAATGCTGAGTTTCCTGCTGTTATCAGAAAACATATCTACCTATCAAAACTTTCACAGGAGATCCAAAATGGGTTGTGGCCTTCAAGCATTTAACCAAAAGAACTAATAAACCTCCAAATTGGCCCCCCTTTGAAGCCTTGAGACAATGAGAGAGAAGATCCAGGCACTCACTGCTCAGCCAGAACTGCAAGGGCAGCCCTCCATCACCATGTGTGTCTAACAAGGTCACGGACCTGGAACTGAGGGAACTGGGAAATGGTAGGAGGCTTGGCTGGGGAGATGAGGTGGAAGAGGTGACTGATAGACACATGTCTTTGTGTCATCTTACACAATCACCCTTATAAATTTATGAATGCAACTGATAGATCATGTTATTAACATATTCTAAAATAGAATTAAGTTTTACTTAACTGTGATGCCTGAAATTTTCACAGGAGTAATAAAAATTTCATTTTCTTAATGTACACTTAATTTAGGATATTGGTACTGACCAATTACATATTTCTGTGATGCTGACATTTGCAGAAAGGCTTGTAGGCCTTACAGCTTGTCTCCTCTTCAGCTATATCAGATGTTTTAGTAAAAGATATAAAATGTCTAAAAAGACTGCCTCCATTTTATTCTTTGACAATCAGAGCTACAACAATACTATTATATGTTTGTGAGTACAGCTATTGACATCTTTAACTACTTTTTATTTTAATAAATGCAGCAGGTGTTCACAAGAAAACTTTCCAGACAAAGAGTATACATTGATTCTGCTCCAACCAAGTTAGAATCTAGAGTTTGTGGTAGGGTCTGTCTTTCAGTTTAATATCCTGCTTGTACAAAATAATCAGATAACTGGCAAGATTAACATGGGAAAAGATAAATTTCTCAATCCAGCCCTCACAGACAAAGTGTGATTGCATTTCATATAACACATACCAAGTTCAGGACAGCTAGAAAGCCAATGTTTGTGTTCCAGCTGTATGAGAAAGTTGTTTTTGGATGTGGTAGCTAAGTGCGTGAAATCCCTCATTATTTAACTAGATTAAGCACTAAGCAAAACATTTACTGTCTGAGTGAAACAGCAAGTTCCAGAAAACTTGCGAAGGATTTCAGCTTCAGTAGACTCAGGGGCCTTGGCATGCATGAAGACTTGCTACATAAATTTGATTTATATGGGCTTTTTTGGTAAGCAATCCCAAACTTAAAAAAAAAAGACTTAGAGCCTTTTCCACAAATGCATTCCTGTTCCTTAAAGAGCAGGCCTCCTGACAAATTTATCACTGTTCTTCTGACTTGTATGCAGAAGGAACAGCGTTCTTAAAAAGTAATTGTTTTCAGAGTATAAACATAAGAACCTGGAATAAGCAGGAGCATTTTATCACATGAATCTGTGAGAAAATCCAAAGTCCACAAGCCTAGCGAAAACTAAGTACATCTTCTGTTGCTTCAATAAATTATAAAACAGTTCTAATCAAATTAATATAGCAGGTTGTTAGAAGAAAACTGCAGGTAGCTAAATTATAATTTTGTCCCATTTATTTTATTTGTTTTGGTGGGTTTTTAGTTGGTGGGTTTTTTTGCTTTTTGTTTTCCTTTGGGGATCTGTGCTTTTGTGTGTCTGAGTGAATATTTATTGATTTTAGATACGTATGTAGTTGTATATGGATATATGTATGTCAATATCCAGAAACATCTCCCCTAGTCCCCTTCCATGTAAACAGAAAAAGTTAAGCAGTGTATTTCTCTTCAGGATGTAGAAGTATGCAGACTATGATATTTGGGCTTTCCTTTTTTTTTGCTGTTGTTGTTGCAGAATTTTTTTAAGGAATGTTGTCAGAGCAGACTTAGATTTAATGGAAGGACATTATTTAAACAAAATACTAATGTATCAATATAGAACCGAATGAAAATTAACAATCAGACAAGGTTACAGGATATGATTAAAATTTATCTCTCAGCCACTCAAATATCATGCCATTCATCTTTCTAATATCTATATTTCATTAGTTCTTCAGACTTGAAATAGTGCCAAAGTTCAGAATAACTGAATGAAGTAAAATTTCCTCTCAAATTGTTTCATCTTTAAGAAGTCCACCACCCTTTAAAACAAATCTTAGAAAATCCCAGAGCAAATGAAAAACATGTTTGTTTTGTTTGTTTTTTTCCCTTTCTTTTAAAGCCACCTATTGTATTTTTTTCCTGTGCAAGTCCTGACACTAAGCAAATGATGTTTCTGGGCAACATTTAACTTGTCACAGCATGCAATCTCTTTTGAAGTTTGTTTGAAAAGTTCAGCTCATGACTGCAAAATAATTATGTTTTACAGCTGTATTCTGATTAGATGTATTTATTACATTTCCTAGTCTATGTTCCAGCTAAAACACTGGTTAAAATAAAAGAAAATAACCCCTTCAAATACATAAGAAAACTGATAGTCTAATATATTAACTAATCAAATGAAAGTTGTTGTTAAAACTGAGTTAATTAAAATTTAGAAGGGCAAACTGGAATATAGACTTTGATAGTAGTAAGATAGTGAAAAGGTTGGCCAGAATGTAGTGGCAGTGTTAAATACTTTCTTTTTTTTTTCAGAAAATTGTCTTTCAAAAGTTAGTGGAATGTATTAACAAGAGGGAAAGAATTGAGCCTGATGCATTTCGTGTGCACCTAAATGATTTAGAGGATGGTAAACCACCTTTGTTTTAATTTCCATGTCTCCAAGTAACACTGAACCATTTGGATCAGCAAAGATTATGAAATAAAGAATCATAGTTGAGGAGATCTAAATGGAACTCATATATAACTGTATATATATATACATATAAAACTTGGCTGTAGTGACCATGAGATGGTGGAGTTCAAGATCATGTGCAGTAGGCACAGTGCAACAAACAGGATCATAACCCTGGACTTCAGGAGGGCTAACTTTGGCCTCTTCAAGAAACTCCTTGGAGAAATCCCATGGGAGAGAGCACTGGATGGTAGAGGGGCCCAAGAGAGCTGGTCAATATTCAAGCATCATTTCCTCCAAGCTCAGGATTGTAGCATCCCAAAGAGTAAGAAATCATGTAAGGAAGCCAGGACACCTGCATGGTTGAGTAGGGAACTACACAATAAACTCATGTGGAAGAAGAAAATTTACAGAACATGAAAGAAGGGGCTGACCACTTGGGAGGAATACAAGAACGTGGTCAGAGAATGTAGACACCCAATAAGGAAAGGTAAGGCCTCCTTAGGGAGTTCAAGGATAACAAGAAAGGATTTTTCAAATATATTGAAGCCAAAAGGAAGACTGGAGGAAATGTAGGCCTTCTGCTGAATGAAGTGGGTGCCCTGGTGATGAAGCATACAGAGAAGACAGAATTGCTGAATGCTTTCTTTGCCTCAGTCTTTACTGCTAAGGCAGACCTTCAGGAGTTCTAGACCTTTGAGACCACAGAAGAAGTCAGGAGAGAAGACGACTGTGCCCTGGTTGAAGAGAATTGGGTTAGGGAAAAGCTAAGTGAACTGGACACCCACAAATCCATGGGCCCTGATGGGATGCATCCGTGAGAGCTGAGGGAGCTGACAGAAGTCATGGCTAGACTGCTCTCCATCATCTTTGAAAAGTCCTGGAGAACAGGAGAGGTGTCTGAGGACCGGAGGAAGTCCGGTGTCACTCCAATCTGTAAAAAGGGCAAGAAGGAGGACCTGGATAACTACAGGCCAGTCAGCCTCACCTCCATTCCTGGAAAGGTGATGGAACAGCCATCTCAAAGAATGTTGAGGAAAATAAGGTTATCAGGAGTAGTCAACATGGGTTCACCAAGGGGAAGTCATGCTTGACCAACCTGATAGCCTTCTATGAGGACATAACTAGATAGACTGATGAGGGGAAGGCAGTTGACGTGGTCTACTTTGAATTCAGTAAGGATTTTGACATTGTCTCCCATGATATTCTCACAACCAAACTGAGCAAGTGTGGACTGGATGATTGGGCAATGACGTAGATTGGGAACTGGCTGAAGGACAGAGCCCAGAGAATAGTAGTCAGTGGGGCAGAGTCTAGTTGGAGGCCTGTGACTAGTGGTGTCCCGCAAGGGTCATTACTGAGTCCGGTCCTATTCAATATATTCATTAATGACCTGGACGAGGGGACAGAATGTATCCTCAGCAAGACTGCTGATGATACAAAGCTGGGAGGAGCAGCTGACATGCCAGAGGGCTGTGCTGCCATCCAGCATGACCTGGACAGGCTGGAGAGCTGGGCAGGGAGAAACTTCATGAATTTCAACAAGGGCAAGTGTAGAGTCCTGCATCTGGGGAAGAACAACCCCATGGATCAGTATAGGCTGGGGGCTGAGCTGCTGGAGAGCAGCTCTGGGGAAAAGGACCTGGGAGTCCTGGTAGACAGCAGGCTGACCATGAGCCAGCAATGTGCCCTTGCGGCCAAGAAGGACAATGGGATCCTGGGGTGCATTAAGAAGAGTGTGGCCAGCAGGTCAAGGGAGGTTCTCCTCCCCCTCTACTCTGCCCTGCTGAGGCCTCATCTGGAGTTCTGTGTCCAGTTCTGGGCTTCACAGTTCAAGAGGGACATGGAGCTACTGGAAAGAGTCCAGCTCAGGGCCACTAAGATGATGAAGGGATTGGAGCATCTCCCATATGAGGAAAGGCTGAGGGAACTGGGTCTGTTTAGCTTGGAGAAGAGGAGGCTGAGGGGGGATCTCATTAATGCTTAGAAATATCTCAAGGATAGGTGTCAGGAGGACAGGGCCAGACTCTTCTCAGGGTGTCCAGTGACAGGACAAGGGGCAATGGACACAAAATGGAACACAGGAGGTTCAATCATAACATAAGAAAACACTTCTTTATTGTGAGGGTGACAGAGCACTGGAACAGGCTTCCCAGAGAGGTTGTGGAGTCTCTGTCTCTGGAGCCATTTAAAACCTGTCTGGACATGTTCCTGTGTGATCTACTCTTGGATCCTGCTCTAGTAGGAGAGTTGGACTAGATGATCTTCGGAGGTCTCTTCGAACCCCTACCATTCTGTGATTCTCTGATAATGAGTTTGCATTTATGCAAGTTCTAAAATAAAGAGAATACATTTAATAATGGTATTTTATAGAACATGCAATAGAAAACGAGACAGAAGATTATCAGCACAAAGTATGCATCTCATGGAAAAGCAAAATGTTGGGGTATGCCAAGATGACAAAAATGATAATTTTACTTTCAGCAAAGGAGTCAAAAGTTGAAGTAAATTTTTTACAAGGCCTGAAGGTGACTATGAAAATACTTTGTGAACACCTTAAATGGAATATAAGAACCTCAGATCAGAAGAGTTATCCAAAAACTCCCCCTCACCTCACTTCTAACCTGCTTAAAATGCCTAGCTGCTTATGTTTACTGGCAAGAATTCTTTCAAATGCCTACAGTTGTATTTCTGTACATGACCAGGAGTGATGTAGTTGAATTGGTACCCCATCTCTGTCTCTCACCTGTGGTTGCTTTTGATACGGAATTTGGCAATTCTGTTCCCCCTTCATTGAACACGCTCTTGAAACTGTATCTAAAATTGCACTGTGTCCAATTCAAAGCAAAGAGGCCAGTCTGATTCAGTAGGTACCTACCTAGAAAATGGTTAACTTCTCTATCATAAGACAGAAGGAAGTGTTATGAACTAATAGCCTTCACATTCAAGAAGAATGCCTGTAAGTACCAGGCTGAGATCTTTTCTAAGTGCTGAAAAGCAAGTGTCACCCTTCCCCACTTCTGAAGGAGAGAGACCTATGCACCCTGTGGGATGCAAAATGCATGAAGAGAAAATGGTGAAGGAAATCGTTCACTGTAGTTAATGGTGAGGCTAAAGCTTACATTGTCTGTCTTGGATATTTAAGTGTCTCAAAGCCCTTAAAACACCCAACAGCAGTTCACCAAATTTTAAACTTTTTCTAGCCCTTCAGGTGCCTGAAGTTAATGGTTATCTTATTGCTTAACCTATAGCTTCTGAAAAAAACCCTAATTTTGGATACATGACCAGATTCTGAAGTGCCTTTTCTGGACAAATAGGTACTGATCTCTACATACAGTTCTTCTGCGCTCCAGATTTAGGCTGGCAACCATCTAAATCCTAAAGACACCAAGCATTTGTACTTACTCTACAGTTAATATGGAAGGCATAATATTGATGTAAGGACAGTCCCCATGATTAGCTAGGAAGTGGAAGATGTAGTGTTAAGCACCCTATTTCTTAGCTGTTGTAGATAAGAACTTTGTCTTAGGGTCCAGGGAACTGTGCTCCACTGTCCAAATGAAGATGATTTTCTGTTGAGATGGGAGTTCAAGCATCTCATAAAGGCAGAAAAAAACCCAAGCAAAAGTGAATTGGAAAAGAACAGAGACATTTCTTTATCTCCTACACTTTATCCTCTGAAGCTTCTTGTGGCTGGTGTATTGTGGCTTCATTTACAGGACTCAAGCAGTTCTCCATTCTCTTCTTTTATCCAGTTCCCAGGTTAGGCTACCTAGTTAGGCTAAGATTGTTGAAGAGAAGTAGAAAGAAAAGCCAAATTTTCAACTAGAAAGAGGATTCTCTAGGTTTTGGTCCTACTTTCCTTAACCATCTGTCTGTAACTGATGTTCATACTCACATACAGTTCAAAGAGCAGCATTGAAGAACTTTTAAATGCCATGACGCCTAATGTACGCAGATATGACAGACTTACTATTGTTCTGCTCATACTCTGAGCTGGTCAGAACTAGGAACTGCTTAGCCACACTGGGCTGGTACTGTGCCAAAGCTAATAAGCCATGGACTTGCCAGGTCAGGCATAATGCCACAGAAAATCCTTTATGTGGTTTATGGGTCAGAATAGCTTCATGTAGCCAGCCTCAGAGCTAACATAAAGAAACTTGAGTCTGTTTCTTCATGTGTGTGGAGATAGTGCTCAGGAGCATAGCTTCTTGCTGGACCCTTTCTTTTTGTCTAGGTGCAAGAATTATTTTCCACAGGACACAAGATGGCCCAACTCCAAATGTAGGGGTGGTGGATACTTCTTTCCAAGATACTATGGAGGCATGTTACACTGCAGTATCCCACAGCTGCTAAAGGCCTCAGTTCTCCCACCCCCTTGAGGCACCCCATTGCTACCTTTTATGTAGGGGATTGGCATCTTTAGTCAGGAAGCATAGCTGCCTGAGTCAGCATTGTGAATCTATTCAGGAAACCAGGTGCATTATGGATTTATGCTGCATCTTTAAGCTTGAGTATATTACATTCTTCTTCTGGATTTTGACTTCATGGTGCTGTTTCAAGACAATTTATAAGCCAATCTAAATCATTTCTCATTTAGACTGGAGTCCCACACTTCTCATTCCACTCTTTCTCTCTGCATTGACAGCTGCTCCACAGCTGAAGTGAGACAGCTGATGGAGCTAAAACAGTTTTTCACAAAGCTAATTTTGCATGATGCTAAAAACTCTGAAATGGTTTGCCAGTTTCAGCTATGCTCCAATGTCAGGGAAGACCAGGAAAGAGAGTACAAGTGACTGTTCAGGGGGCAAGGTGGTGCTACAACACAACAGCACCAACAGCTTAGATTGGCTTTAACTGTTTTGGAACACTAAAAAAGATGTGCTCTCGTACTTAATTTCAGACACCCAAATCGAGTGGCTAAATTATTAAATCAATCTCTTCAGACTATGACATAAACAACACAGAGAAACAGGCATTTCTACACAGCTATTCAGAACAGCAACCAGACACATAGGCATTGAGTTGTCTTTTGGAAAATCCCATCTCCTCATGAAGTCTAGGGAATCAAGACTCCTGATGTAACTACCTAGGTAGGGAGCTTAGAATTGGAGACAGTGGACTTTTGTGTGGTCACACTGAATGTCAACTGTTGGTGACTAAAAGTGGGTTGTACTTAAGGCCCTTGTCCATGGAGAACACATGAATAACAGATGACTAAGAAGGAAGAGGAAATGAGAAAGACAATATTTAAACTAATTCATCATTGCAGTAGGCCAGAATCCTCATGTCATTCACTCATCTTTCTAATTTTCTTTCAGAAACACTGGCCTTGAAGGGAAAAAGAAGTCTGAAAACAAAATACTTTGCCTGGTGAGAAGGAAATCTGAATAATGAGTCACACTACTGAGCATACCTATCAACTTGTTGAAGTATATAATGATGACTGTCTGTGCAGCCATCGAAGAGCATTTATGCACCTGCATTTTGAATTTGACACTGATGGGCAATGCAAGGGGGAATATGTATGTATGAGATTGTTGCATGGCCAATCTTTGCTGTTTTCTTGATTGACTGATTGGCTGACTCACTGCTGAGATTTGCCTCTTCCCACTTAAAAGATTCTCTGCAGTATGATTGTCAGTGAGAGGGGGATTATTTTTTTAGTAAAAGCAGTCATTTGCAGCAATCAGGGAAAGAAGACCAGCCATAGTAAACGGAGCTAGGAGAAACGACCTTAGATATCTTGTTAGTACTCACAAAGTCCTGAAAGAGAATATCTGCAGCACAGAGCAGAGGGCAAGGCCAGATCTTCCCGATTTTTAATGGCAGCTGAAAGGAAATCTTTTTGTCATTATTTTATGTGATTTTGTGTTCATACTAGGTTTAGCTGAAAAAATAAATGCTGCTTTCAAGAGTCTTTCCATGGGTGAATAATTGCAAATAGATTATCTAGCCACAAACAAAATGTTTTAGCTAGAGCTTTTCTTTAGTATGAGAAGTTTGCATAACCTTGTAACCACTATGACTGCTATGGTTACCTCTATAGAACAGTAAATAATACAAAACAGGGACTGATCTCTGGCTCAGCACAGTTCACGTCTCCAAAGTTAATCTCTGCTACTGCACAAACCAGAAAGGCTTCATTCAAACAGCCCATCATGAGTTGTTTCCAGCCCGTACTAACCTCCAAATTGTACTTGGGTACTGGCTGTGAAAATAATCATTCACATGAGTCAAAACTATGTCAGGGACCATGCCAACAATCTAAATTTTGTATGGCAATGCCTCTTCTGGGCCTTTACCATTTTTTTTTTTTTTTTTAAATTAACTAGTGTAGCCATAGTCAGTAAGATAAGGAACATGCTTGAGAGAGTAAACTAAAATACGCCCAAATATGCACATCCACAGATTCCATCTACTTTTTGGCTATAGCTTAGTGATAGTTTCTAGTTTTGTTTAGTCAAGGAAGGATATCTGCTGGCCAACAGAAGTGAGGCAGACTCAGCCTTGTCCATATCCTGTAAAATCACGGAATCATGGAACCACGGAATAAATGTAACAGTTTGGATCTACACTGAGACATTTATTAGTTTAACTTCCATTCCACTGCACTTCAAGAATATGAGAGAATTAGCTGAAATTTGGGTTTGAAAGTGGGTCCACACCTGCATTTAATGATGTAAGAGACAATACTCAGATTATTCAGCTTGAGAAAACTAGAGGCCCATGTGGGCACTGGTTTCTTTTATTTCATGAGCCATGTTGGGAAGAAAGAGGAAGAATGTCTTTTTTAGCTTTTAGTAGCAGTTTTCATAGCAACAGAGGACAGATGCCTTGTGGGAACTTTTAATGTGCTAAGACCAATCAGGATTAGAGCCTGTCCTCCTTAGGGATAATATTGCTACGTGAATGAACAATTTTAATTATCTGCAGGAAGCTGTTGAGATGCCGCGTGTCTGTGTCACTAGGGAATTTTCTGAGCAAAACTTCTATAAACGCTTATGGAATCTGTTCTGAATTGCAGAATGCCAAACATCAAGTACATCTCAGTCTTTGAAAGGAGAGGGCAGGTATGGATACCATTGAGACCCCTAGAGACAGAGGAAATTCTCCCTTAGCCAGTAGTAAACAGACTTTCTAATTGGGTAACAACTTACCAAACTGTTGAAACCTATATGGTTATGTTCCTACAAGCCACATGCTGTTAAAATTTGTATGGTTATACTCCCAGAAGCTACACAGTGTGGCTACATTGTCTCTTTAGACTCTCGCTAGTATCAGTTTAAAATTTGCTGATTCTTGCAGGCAGATGCTGTATCTTCTTCCCCCCATTTTGTTCCTTCTGCTCTTATCTTTTCAAGCCACGTTGTTGCTTTCAGGTCTCCTTTAATCTTCTTGGTTTAATTGCTTTAATCTTGGTTTAATCCATTTGCCAATGGATTTTCCTGTTTGCCTTGCCCTTTCTTATGCAAATACTTTAACAAGTCTATTTCTTTTCTCCTTGTTCTATTCTTTGATCTTCTGTTAGACACTTTCTGTTTCTTTTCCATTTGTTTGTCCTTCTTCCCCAGATAAACCCATAGATAAATAGAATATAAACAGGACCCTTGTCCCATATTCTTCTGACAGTGTGAGATGTTTATCTGGACTGGGAAAGTCTATCTAACTCTTGAAAACTGTCATCTATGAAGGGACAAGAAAGCAGGTTTTGTTATGCTGGTGTTCTAGCCTTAACCATTTCTAGTAGTGAGTGCAGCTTTTCACGCAGTAAGAGTTGATTACATTCTGTCTCAAACTCTCCCTTTTCTCCCTGCAATATGCATAAGAATTTCTCTATTTTTGCAAGGCTGTGGCAGACTAGGACCCATAGAAAATTTTCCCAGACGTTTTTTTTGGAAGTTGGCAAGTGGGATTTTGGCGTCTGTTTTGCCAATTAGTAGGCCCAGTAAAAAGGACACAGCCAGCAGCAGAAAAACAATCCAGTACGTAGGTTCTATTTCACGTAAAGGGGTCAGTATATAGAGGATTGCTGGGGGTACAAACAAGTCAGATAGATCACGAATAACAGACATCAACTCCAGCGACCCCAGGAACGACACAATATCACTCATAACAGATGGAACAAACAGAGACATGAGATAACCCACAGAGAAGATGGGAGACAACCAGGAGAACAAGGTGGTTACATATGACAGAAGTAACCCCATGTTGCCTCCCCACAAAGCCTGCGTTTGTATGTGCCAGACCTGACCGCGATCCGGTTGCATGAGTGGTCAGGAGGTCCTTCCCCAACAGGAAAACTCTGTGAAGTACATTCACTCCACAGACAGACTCTCCAACCCTTCCTGCAAGTGGGCCCAGTTTTTATCCCCAAACAGGACACCTGGCACTTGTTACCAAAATGCAGGGCACCTGGGGCTTGTTTACCCGAGGGCTCTCCTTGCAAGGCCGGCTGCACCTTGGAGGAAAGCCAAAAGGTAAACTCATCCCCTCCTCTTAAAGGGCTGTGGGAACACCCATATGTCAACCTTAATTCAGGGCTTGGGGTTCAGACCCCAGCACTTCAGCGTCAGATGAGTCCATTTAGTTAAGTCATTGCATTATGTTTTATTTATACATATGAAGTATGTAGTTTTTAAAGTCTATATGGTGTGGATACTTAACCACTAGTGCAAAAGATAAAACTTTGACAGTATTTCTTTTCAGGAAACATTCAATCTTTTTTTTTATACTCCCTTGGGAAGAAGAAAGCCATAAGAGATGATGACAAGATGGATACATATACGATTTACAAAGACTTGTGGCAGAATATCAAATCACAGAGAATGGTTAAAAATAACCCTGCAGAAAGAATTTAGTTCAGCCAACATGTTTCCTTGTGCAAGTGATTCAGAACTGTTTTGCACTGTGACTTAAAAGTATCTGTAAAATTTGAGCATAATAAGATGCCTTTGTGCACCTGGAGACTAAGCGTAGAACCTCTGAGTCTCAGAATTAGCAACTACAGTTGTTACTGTTTCAGCAAAATCACAGTACAACATGTATATTCTCCAGATCTCCTAGACCTGCATGTGGCAAAATACTGGTAACGGTAAGTTTGTTTCTAAAAAACACATCCCTACAGTAAGTAGGCACCAAATAGGCTTTCATTAGGTTTCATTAGCTCCGAGTCAGTCTCCCTTTACAAATTAAAATATGGACAAAATGAGTTCGCACCATATCAAAGTTCAGACAAGGTAAGCTCATATTGCCTCTGAGTCTATGTAGGGCAGGCTTGCCATCTGCCTGCAGCAGACACACTGTAGACCCATATTCAGGGCTCAAGTTGTTTAAAGTGACTAGAGAGTCCCTAAGAATATATGTGGATTGCAAAAGACAAAATACAGGAATAAAACATACCTGCATGACAAACTAGAGGAAAGGACACTCAGCTGCATTTGTTTTTCAAGGAGACTGGAGATAGAAGACATTGTTCATCCTTTATCATAAATCCTACTTGCATATTCAGAGAAGGTTTTTGAACCATCTTTCAGATAAAAAAAATTTTATGGCCTCAAGTTACATCAGGGAAAGTTTAGGTTGGATATTAGGAAGAAGTTTTTTACTGAGAGGGTGGTTGGACATTGGAACAGGCTTCCCAGGGAGGTGGTGGAGTCGCCGTCCCTGGGGGTGTTAAAAAACAGGTTGATGAGGCACTTGAGGCCATGGTCTAATGGTTAGGAATATGATGGGATAAAGGTTGGACTTGATGACCCTGGAGGTCCCTTTCAACCATAATTATTCTATGATTCTATTCTATGATTGTATAATATCTGATTTTTCACACTGAACTGAGAAAGCTCAAAAAGAATGATCCTGTCCTACTGATATTTTGCCATATCTGTGTATTGATGCACTATTTGGTTCTAAACTGATAAAGTTTAGACCACTAATGTGATAGTCCCAGAAGCACCTAAAGGAGGCTCCTTTTACTAGGGAAACTGGAATAACTTGAGTAAAGTGGCGGCAATGGCAAGTTAATTCCTAAGTGTGCTGGAACAGGACTACACTGACAAGAGAAAACCTTAAAAATACTTTGAAAATATTTTTTAGATAAAAGACATATGAAGAGGACAATTGCAATGATAATACTTCAAGAATAATAGCAAAAATACACTCACATCAAGGGAACTCTTTGAAGTTAGTGGAACTGAACTAAAAAAAGGAGAACTATGAATTTCAAAAGAAACAGCAGAAGTTTTTTGTATTGAGGGACTCAGGGCAAGATGCAATTTAGTGACGCAGTTTCAATTTCGACAGTAATATTTGCTCAGCTTTTAACTAAAAACATATATGTAAATAAAGAATGAGAATCAGAAGGCAAACCTTACAATCCTGCTGGTTTAGGATACCTAGAGCTATACTGCCATTGGTTTCAGTGAAAGTTTTCCTGGGCTTAGAGGGCCAGAGGAAGCTGTGAAACAAAAACAAAAAAGGAAAAATTTGATCTATTTTGCTTTGGATTCTGTGAACTAAAGAAACAGACCCCTGCTCTCCAGTCCCTCTGATTTCTGTCATTTCTATGCTCATAATTTTACTATCCTGACAAGTCCTATATAAACAGCCTGTTTAAACCCACTTGGCGACAAAGGGCTCTTGTCCCTCTTGTCCTTAAATTCCTAAGTTTCTTTTTCAGCCAGGCTTTCTCTGATGCAGGAAGTGAGTCATCTTCAGATCTGCATTACATGTTAGAAGAACTAGGACCAACTCCTGCTGTTTTTCTCATACAGTATTGAGTGTAAGAAAGACAGCAGCACTGGGACGTCTCATAGCCTCGGTCTCTTCAGATGGCACAAGCTGCCAGTGTGTGACCCTTTGCCAGGGCTAGTTTTCAAGCTGTGGCAAGAGGTAGCCTCTCGCTTCAGGATTCCCACCCTTAATGACACAAGTGTGGCCTGGTTGTCTGCAGTAGGCTAGCAAGCAATGTCAGTAAACTGGTCTCAAGCTTTAAGTGCTTCAGAGAATCTGTGAAGGCTTCATTATTTTGTTTATTCATTTGAGTTGAGTTTTTCTATCTAGACACAGCATGGCACAGCAGAGGCAATCAGGAGAAATGGTTGCACCCTTCCTGTTCTGCTCTGCTCCAGAGGCCGCTACAGTCCTTCACTGCAACTTCAAGTAGCTAGGGACACCTGCAGGGTCTGATACCAACTTCTTTGAAGTTGCTGAACTGCTTCAGTGCAAAATTCCCTGTAGCAAGAGAGGCACAAGGATTCTCTTCCCAATCCTAAAGTTTCTCCTGCCATGGTAAACCATTTCAGCCAGGGCTTCTTTGAAGATCTACCAGCAGATTCTAAAGCTACCACATGCTGTGTCTCCCCTGGGTGACTTCTTACCCTGGTCTTTGTGCAGACTAATCTGAACCAGCACATTGAGAGAAAGACTCAGGCCATCAGCTTCTGCCTCTGTCCCGGTTTGAAAGACAGGTGTCTGCTAAGGAAGGCAGGAGCCCCCCTTGGAACAGAAAAATACAACCCCCTTCCCTCCGAATTGTTATAGAATTGAAATTAAGGGGCTTTCAGGCAAAGATATGAGGAAAATGGGAATAACAGTTTTTACTAATATATACAACAAAACTATAATACAGAGAAACTGGTTACAGGCCTGACAGAGTCAGGGATACAACCTGGCCCCCTGCCGGGCAGGGTGCTGGTACCAGTCCGATCCAGTGGCAGCTGCAGTTCTCTCCGAAATGGTCCGGTTAAAGCGGTGGTCCGTAGGAAAGGAAAACAAAGTCTGAGCAATCCGATTTCGGTGGCAGCTGCAGTTCTCTCTTAAATGATCCCGTTGAAGCGGTGATCTTGTAGAAAAAGAAAACTGGTCCTCCTCCGAAAATCCGGCCGCGGTGCAGTCCCTGTCCTCTGGGATCCCAGCGGGTAAGGCCCCGAGCGCTGCTCCAAACCCCAAAAATATCTCCGGCGGGAATGCTTGGCTCCACCCCTCCCCCCCTGGCCGGGGCATCTCACAAAGAGATGGTGGGTCCTGGGGCAAGGCACTGATGGGCGCATTAACAGAAGAATAGTCCCGGGGGGTGGGGGCAAGGAACACCGGCGCCAGGCCTCAACGGCTCATGGTAATAGAATACATTGCAACCCAGGACATTATCCACCCCTTATTCTATTACCATTTGCATCATCCCAAATCAATACCTTTCTTAAACTTTACACACACACACAGATATATATATATATATATATATACACATACATATACAATGAAACTCTACACTCAGTTCCCACTTAAAATAAGGTCCCCTTGTGGTACACACCGGGTTTCCCCATCTTTCTGCATTACCCACCAAGTACAACCTGGTCCCTGAGCAAAGACAACCCCACGGATGGGTTTGTCTTTGCCCAAGGCAGAATTAACCCAAACAGTTTTCCCAAGCATACCTCTCATGTGCACTACTGGAACCCTATCCCCGTCTGTTGTCTGTAAGGATTCAGATTGAGCGGGGCCTGCTCGGTTCGTGGAGCCTCGGGTGTTAACTAACCAGGTGGCCTTTGCTAAATGCATCTCCCAGTTTTTGAAAGTTCCTCCACCCAGTGCCTTCAAGGTGGTTTTAAGCAGTCCATTGCACCGTTCAACTTTCCCAGCTGCTGGTGCATGGTAAGGGATGTGGTACACCCACTCAATGCCATGCTCCCTAGCCCAGGTGTTGACAAGGCTGTTCTTGAAATGAGTCCCGTTGTCGGACTCAATTCTCTCAGGGGTGCCATGCCTCCAAAGGACTTGCTTTTCAAGGCCCAGGATGGTGTTCCGGGCAGTAGCGTGAGGCACAGGGTAGGTCTCCAGCCATCCAGTGGTGGCTTCCACCATTGTGAGCACGTAGCGCTTGCCTTGGCGGGTTTGAGGCAGTGTGATGTAGTCGATCTGCCAGGCCTCCCCATACTTGTATTTGGACCACCGCCCACCATACCACAGGGGCTTCACCCGCTTGGCCTGTTTGATCGCAGCGCACGTCTCACAGTCATGGATAGCCCGGGAGATACTGTCCATGGTTAGATCCACCCCTCGGTCTCGTGCCCACTTGTAGGTGGCATCTCTGCCTTGATGGCCTGAGGCATCATGGGCCCACCGAGCCAAGAACAACTCTCCTTTATGCTGCCAATCCAAATCTATCTGGAACACCTCTATTTTTGCAGCCTGATCTGCCTTCTCGTTGTTGCGATGTTCTTCATTAGCCCGACTCTTGGGGACATGAGCGTCTACATGACGGACTTTCACAGGTAGCTCCTTTACCCGAGTGGCAATGTCCTTCCACTCATCAGCAGCCCAGATTGGTTTTCCCCTACGCTGCCAGTTGGCCTTTTTCCACCTCTCCAGCCAACCCCACAGGGCATTGACTACCATCCATGAGTCAATGTAGAGGTAGAGTTTTTGCCACTTCTCTCTCCCAGCAATGTCCAGGGCTAATTGGACGGCTTTGAGTTCAGCAAATTGGCTTGATCCACCCTCTCCCTCGATAGCTTGTACAACTTGTCGTGTGGGGCTCCATACAACAGCTTTCCATTTCCGGCTAGCACCTACAATTCGGCAGGAACCATCGGTGAAGAGGGCGTATCGTCTTTCACTCTCTGGTAGCTCGTTATATGGAGGGGCTTCCTCAGCACGTGTCACTTCCTCTTCCTCTTCTTCAGAAGACAATCCAAAAGCCTCACCTTCTGGCCAGTTGGTAATTATCTCCAAGATCCCAGGGCGATTTTGGTTTCCAATACGGGCGCGCTGTGTGATGAGGGCAATCCATTTGCTCCAGGTAGCGTCGGTGGCATGATGCGTGGAGGGAGCCTTTCCCTTGAACATCCACCCCAGCACCGGTAGTCGGGGTGCCAGGAGGAGTTGTGCCTCTGTGCCGATTACTTCTGAGGCAGCTCGAACTCCTTCATAGGCGGCCAAGATTTCTTTCTCTGTCGCAGTGTAGTTGGCTTCGGACCCTTTGTAGCTTCGGCTCCAGAATCCCAGTGGTCGGCCCCGAGTCTCATCAGGCACCTTCTGCCAAAGGCTCCAGGACAGACCCTTGTTCCCGGCTGCAGAGTAGAGCACGTTTTTCACCTCTGGTCCTGTCCTGACTGGGCCGAGGGCTACCGCATGAGCGATTTCCTGCTTGATCTGAGTGAAGGCCTGTTGTTGTTCAGGGCCCCAGTGGAAATCGTTCTTCTTGCGGGTAACCAGGTAGAGAGGGCTCACGATCTGGCTGTACTCGGGAATGTGCATTCTCCAAAAGCCTATGACACCTAGGAATTCTTGTGTTTCCTTCTTGGTGGTCGGTGGAGACATCGCAGTGATCTTATTGATGACCTCGGTGGGAATCTGGCGCCGTCCGTCTTGCCACTTCACCCCCAGGAACTGGATCTCTCGGGCAGGTCCCTTGACTTTGCGTTTCTTGATGGCGAAGCCGGCCTCCAGGAGAATCTGGATGATTTTCTCTCCTTTCTCAAACACTTCCACTGCCGTATTCCCCCATACAATGATATCATCGATGAACTGCAAATGTTCTGGAGCCTCACCCTTTTCCAGCGCAGTCTGGATCAGTCCATGGCAGATGGTGGAACTGTGCTTCCACCCCTGGGGCAGTCGGTTCCAGGTGTACTGCACGCCCCTCCAGGTGAAGGCAAACTGAGGCCTGCACTCTGGTGACAGAGGAATGGAGAAAAATGCATTAGCAATGTCAATAATGGCATACCACTTTGCTGCTTTGGACTCCAGCTCGTACTGGAGCTCCAGCATGTCCGGCACAGCAGCACTCAATGGTGGAGTCACTTCATTCAAAGCACGATAGTCCACAGTCAATCTCCATTCTCCGTCAGGCTTGCGCACAGGCCAGATGGGGCTGTTGAAGGGTGAGTGGGTCTTGCTGATCACCCCTTGGGCCTCCAGCTCACGGATCATCTTGTGGATGGGGATCACGGCATCTCGATTCGTCCGATACTGCCGGCGGTGCACCGTCGAAGTGGCAATTGGCACCCGTTGCTCTTCCACCTTCAGGAGCCCAACTGCAAAAGGATTCTCTGATAGTCCAGGCAAGGTGTTCAACTGCCTAATGCCTTCTGCTTCCACAGCAGCTATCCCAAAAGCCCACTTAAATCCTTTTGGGTCTTTGTAATAGCCACTCCGGAGAAAGTCTATTCCCAGGATACATGGGGCCTCCGGGCCAGTCACAATTGGATGTTTCTGCCACTCCTTCCCAGTCAGGCTCACCTCAGCTTCCAACAGGGTCAACTGCTGCGACCCCCCTGTCACCCCAGCAATAGACACAGCTTCTGCCCCCACATGTCCCGATGGCATTAGGGTACATTGTGCTCCAGTGTCAACCAATGCTTCATATCTCTGTGGCTCTGATGTGCCAGGCCATCGGATCCACACTGTCCAAAAGACCCGATTCTCCCGTGCCTCTTCCTGGCTAGAGGCAGGGCCCCTCTAGGCCTGGTTATCATCCATTCCCTGGGCATACCTGCTAGATGTTTCTTCAAGGGGATCTGACATATCATCCTCCCTTCTGTAATACCTGGCAGCTCGGTCACGGGAGGCTGAGGCTACTTTCGCTTTAGCGGAACCCCCTCGGTTAGTGTTTTCCCTTTTGAGCTCACGAACCCGTGCTGCCAGGACAGAAGTGGGTTTCCCATCCCACCTTCTCATGTCTTCCCCGCAGTCACACAGGAAGAACCACAGCTCAGATTGTGGGGTGTACCCTCTCTCTCTAGCTGGGGGACGTCGGGCTCTGGCTCTGGGGTTTATGACCTGCACTGGTGCCACATGAGAGCTGCTCCTCCTCACCTCCTTCATCACCTCCTCCCTAATCTCTTCCTTGAGGTCCCTAGCCACAGCAGCGACATGAGCTTTCATTGGGCCATTGACTAAACTCTCATAGTATCTGAACCTGTTGGCAACAGAACCCACTGTCTCTTGGTTGTCATCAGCATTAATTGTTGCAATGAACGTGGCATACTGCTGTGGCCCCAGCTTTGCCAGGTTCCACAGCATCTGCCCTGTACACTTGACCTTGTCGGGGTCATTATCATGCTGTCCGTCCCTCCCAAAGAGTACCTCTAACACTGCCACTTCCCTCAGCTGTTGGATCGCTTCCTCAAGGGTCTTCCATTGCATTCTATGATGGTACTCCTGCATTCTCTCTCTGTGGACAAACCTTTCCCTCACACTCATTAAAAGCCGCTCCCAGAGAGAAAGGGGCCCCGGCTCCCTTACAAATACCTGGTCCACCCCCGAGTCTTGGGCCAAGGATCCCAAATACCTGGCTTCACCACTATCCAGTTGTACGCCTTTACCCATAAGGTCCCAAACCCGAAGTAACCAGGTTGTATAAGGCTCACGCCCCCGTCGCGCAATGTCTTTTCGCATATTACGGAGACTGTCGAATGACAGGGATTCGATGATAATTTTAGGCTCTGACTCCCCTGCGGGTTGTGAGGGCTCTGGCTCATCACCATCATTAACTGGGCGTACTGATTTGGCCTTGCACTTTCTCCTCTGCACAGGGGCGACTGCCGCTGGCTGTGGCTGTCCTTGTGGTTCAGCTGGACCCTGCACAGTTGTAACATCTGTGGGTCCCACTGCTGCACCATCCGACTTTCCCTCTTTAGGACAAGGTTTCCCACTAGTTTGGGAGGTGTATTCCGTCAGCTTCTGGCCCATCTCGCGTATTTCCTTTATCAGCACCCCCACCCAATTAGGCTGGTCCATTTGTGAGGTGGGCTGTTGGGCAATGCCAGGTCGTGGGACAGGGTCAGGCTGCGGGGCAGGATCTCTGGCCTCTGGGGCCGTGTCAGGTTCTGGGGCAGCATTCCTAGTCTCTGGGGTGGGTGCCCAAGTAGTTATCCAAGCCAGTCTCACTTTATCTCTGAAGGCCAAGCAGCCCATTAGCAGTAGGCCTATTAGCAGCAACACATGGATAATATCTAGGGGAAAACTAAACCCTTCGAAAGCTGATGGAGCAGACCCAAAGAACTGGTTGAATGGTTGGGAGAAAACTTCCCCTGGTGTTATTTCCTCACAGAAGGTACCATTTTTAATGTAATCCCCGAAACATACGCTGAGCGTGTGATAGCCCTTTATCCATGTGCCCACATTCCACAGGAAATCGAAAAACCATGAACTCCTCACCTTACCAACCCACAGTGCAAGCTGGATAACAACCACAGTAGCCTTAGTCAGAGGACCCATGTTTAGACAAGGGGCTGCAAAGGGGAAAAGCATAGCCACGACCACGTGCCACCCGAAGCAAGGTAAACTAGACCACATGGTGCTGCCTAACAAAGATCCCACGTTCAGTGCACAAAACATCAGGTTAGCCAGGAACTGTTATTCCTTTTTCACCCTTTTTCCTCAATGCCCTCAGGCCCCACGTTGGGCGCCAAAAATCTGTCCCGGTTTGAAAGACAGGTGTCTGCTAAGGAAGGCAGGAGCCCCCCTTGGAACAGAAAAATACAACCCCCTTCCCTCCGAATTGTTATAGAATTGAAATTAAGGGGCTTTCAGGCAAAGATATGAGGAAAATGGGAATAACAGTTTTTACTAATATATACAACAAAACTATAATACAGAGAAACTGGTTACAGGCCTGACAGAGTCAGGGATACAACCTGGCCCCCTGCCGGGCAGGGTGCTGGTACCAGTCCGATCCAGTGGCAGCTGCAGTTCTCTCCGAAATGGTCCGGTTAAAGCGGTGGTCCGTAGGAAAGGAAAACAAAGTCTGAGCAATCCGATTTCGGTGGCAGCTGCAGTTCTCTCTTAAATGATCCCGTTGAAGCGGTGATCTTGTAGAAAAAGAAAACTGGTCCTCCTCCGAAAATCCGGCCGCGGTGCAGTCCCTGTCCTCTGGGATCCCAGCGGGTAAGGCCCCGAGCGCTGCTCCAAACCCCAAAAATATCTCCGGCGGGAATGCTTGGCTCCACCCCTCCCCCCCTGGCCGGGGCATCTCACAAAGAGATGGTGAGTCCTGGGGCAAGGCACTGATGGGCGCATTAACAGAAGAATAGTCCCGGGGGGTGGGGGCAAGGAACACCGGCGCCAGGCCTCAACGGCTCATGGTAATAGAATACATTGCAACCCAGGACAGCCTCACATCCATTCATTTGCACAACACTGCACTCTCCTGCCCACTCCAGAAGCTCTGTCCCCAGATGCAGGCATCTGGCTTGATCTCTGAGGTCCTGACCAGTAGCTTAGCACTGAGGAAACTATGTGAAAAGGAAAGTAGGCAGTCTTGCGAAGATGTCTGTTAAAAAAACAACAATCCAAAACAACACTTTACAAGCAAGTTCTGAAACCCACTTCTCCCTCACATCGTTCAATGCACTCATCTCACATCAGTATGTTAGGACTCCCAGGCTGAGGCATAGAGTTCAGAAGTGTGTCAGTAAGGTTCCTCAACAATGTGCACTGACCATGGAAAGAGGTGGGATCCTTTCATAGGTTCTTCATCTTAAATCAGAACTGTTGTCTCAAAACATTAACAAAATTTCTTGTCTTACAATTCTATGACCATATCTAACATCTTTTTAAAAAATATGAACACAGCACTGGCCACCTTCCAGCCCTTCCAGTTGCTTTATTTATTGTTTCCTTTAGCTGCTCTACTTTTTAATTGCTTCAGTGCTCTGAGTGGATGAATGCCATTGGCCCCTAGTGATTTACTGCTGTTTTGCTTCCTGTGCTCAGCTAACAACTCTTGCATAGATATGTCTGTCTTTGTTTGTGTTTCACCTTGATTGCCCATGAAATAACTTCTGAGCAGGAATTTCTTTATCCTTAAGAGTGATGACTGATACAAATATTCATTTAGTTTCCCTACCATTTATCATCTTGAATTTCCCTTTTAGCTACTTGGTGATGAAACAGGCCTTCATACTTATATCTGACTTCAGTCTGCAGCATTTACTGAGCTACGGGGTACCTTAACATCTTTAGCTGCTTCTTCTTCACAATTCCTCTTTACCCCCACCTCCATGGCTAGTTGAGAATTGTCCTTTCATGTCATTTAATACGTGCAGTGTCAAAAGAGGATTTCTGAAAATGAAAATTAAACTTTCATTCCACTGAAATAGATAAAAATTATTTCATCTCCAATAAAAGTATGTTTTTCAGGCAGCAAAAGTTTAACTTTCCAATTTAACTACTATTTATGCCCAGTGAGGGAAAAGAAAGGATGACTGACAATTAGATGGTCCAAAAATGAAAAAGCTGTGACTCCTAGAAATGAAACAAAGCAATAAGTTTCCTAAAATCTGTAGATGCTGCATCCATAACACCTTGAAATATTGACTCAACAATATTTTGTGAGTTAGTTTGCCTTAAGAACTATGCCTGTCTTACAGATAAGGTAGGTGAAATCTATCCAGCTGATGTAAAACACTAAAGTAAGACTTCAGTGGGCACAAATCAAAATCAAACTGGATTCTTCCAGTCTTAAAAGCATTTGTAGGATTTTGTAGTTCCCTGATTACTTGGTGTGCCTTCTGGATTCAGTTGCTGCTCCTGCAGAAGAATTTCAGGGATTATTTTCTCTTGAGATACTTTATAAAGAGAAATTCAGAAATTATTTTATCTTGAACTCTTTATAAGGTAATTAAATGTGCAGGAAGTTAATAGTAAAAACAAACCTTTTAGACACATTTATGAAAATAGCTACTTAGGTGAATTTTGTTGTTGCATAATTGTCTGCATGAATGTCATAGTAACTTTGTGTGATGCTGTAAGAGGAAGACATTGAATGATAATGAATAAAGAAGATAGGTTCAGTCATGAGTACAAGACTCTTGATGTTCTTGTATAGTTTATAATGTGCTTTTTAGCATTGAAAATACAGATGGTGTTTTTCAACCACATACAATTCTGCACCTGTAAATTGCAAATTACTTTTTTCAGTGTTAGTTGATATTTTTACAAAAGTGAAATTTTAAAACTTAGAACTGTTACCTACTCCTTCAATACAGCAGATTTTAACATTTGAAGGAATCTATATTGTAAAATTAATTTTTCAATTGTAGAAATCAATCCTGAAAAACAGTAGCCTAATGTATGCTCCTGATTATGTGGAACATTAGCATCTTCTCTCAATCATCTTTCACCCTAGTTTGTCAACTGAAAAAAATTGTGTAATCAAACTACCAACAACTAGCAAAATTTTTAAGTAGTGGACAAAATTAGGCAAGCCTATAGTGTAAAGAACAGCTTTTAAGATTATGAGATTTCAGGACAGAAAATACTCAGTCCTTACAGGTAATATTCTCTCATTCAACATGTCTGTGGACAGAGCTTGGAGACCCTCCTGCACAGTGGCTCTCTCTTCTGCTGAGAGCACAGCTAGGGAAAGAACAAGTGTTCTCTATTTTGTCAAAATGTGATGTTCATTCTTTCCCTAGCTATGCTCTCAGCAGCTGCCTTTCTAGGGAGGCTTGTGAGATGCCAACCTTTCACACAGAAAGTTCAGCATTTGAAGCTGTGTCCAGGTTAGCACGAAAACTGGGTTATTAAGGACTGAGTTTGTCTAAGTCAACAAATTGTGGAGAAAGCCTTTTTCACAAGAAATATCTACAGCTCTGGAAGAATAAGACTGCTAATTATGTAAAAAGAAAGGATATACAAATTTATCAGGAAAACTTCCCTGTGAGAAGGTCCAGAGATCGTGCCTGACCAGTTCTGCTTCACTACTTCAGCAGCTATCTAGCATTTGCTGAATGCTGTGTGAGCCTAGAAACTAATCCTGGCAACTTGGCTTGTACTTCTTGAAAAAGGAATTGCAAGAAAATCTTGACTCTGAATTTTGCATAAATAACAAATTGTCATATTGCTTGAAGCCTGGAGTTTTCTTTACTGCCCTGTTAAATAATTCCCAGTGAAATCTGAAAGGGCAAGATTGACTCTGCAAAGCACATTATCTGAATCACATTTAGAAAAGGTTTTCTTTACTTTCATCCCAAAGAAAGTGAATACCTTTTGTTGTTCTGATGTTTTTGTTTCATTTTCCCTTTTCAGCTGTGCTTAGATCATCAGTGCACAGTATTTTGCCTTGTTTTAAAAAAAATTGCTAATAAAAATATTGATATATAGTTGAAGTGTATTGATTTTGCTACTGAGTCACACAGTGTTGTTTGGTAATTAGAGGGGTAGGGTTTAAAGCTACAGTTGTCTTCCCAGGGTTTTGGGGCTTAGTTTCTATCTTGTAGAAAATTATATTACAGCCTGGAAAAAAAATCCAAACAAACAACATCACAAACTCTAGTGAAGATAATACAAGTGTATTATGAGGAGTTAGAGGTCTGTGTGCGGTCTAAAGGTTATGACCTGGTGGCAATTACAGAGACATGGTGGGACAGCTCATATGACTGGAATGTGGTCATGGATGGCTATGTCGTTTTTAGGAAAGATCGGTCAGTGAAGCGAGGTGGTGGAGTTGCTCTTTATGTGAGGGAGCAACTTGAATGTATTGAGTTTTCTCCAGGGGCTGATGAGGGGCAAGTTGAAAGTCTGTGGGTAAGAATTAAGGGGCAGGCAGGCATGGGCGATACAGTTGTGGGGGTCTATTACAGACCTCCTGATCAGGACGAGGGAGTTGATGAGGCTTTCTACAGGCAGCTGAAAGCAGCCTCGCAACTACAGGCCTTGGTCCTCATGGGGGATTTTAACTACCCCGATATCTGCTGGAAGACTTACACAGCCAGCCATTCACAGTCTAGGAGGTTCCTCCAGTGCATTGATGATAATTACTTAATGCAAATGGTGGATAAGCCGACTAGGAGAGGAGCGCTGCTGGATCTTGTACTTACCAACAAGGAGGGTCTTGTTGAAGCAGTGGTGGTTGATGGCAGCCTTGGCTGCAGTGATCATGAGATGGTGGAGTTCAGGATCTTGTGTGGGAGGAATAGAGTACCAAGTAAGACCAGAACCCTGGACTTCCGCAGGGCCAACTTTAGCCTCTTTAATCAATTGTTAAGGGAAGTCCCATGGGACAGGGTGCTAGATGGTAAAGGGGCTCAAGATAGTTGGTCAACATTCAAGGACCACTTCTTGCAAGCTCAGGATCAGAGTGTCCCAATGGGTATGAAATCAAGTAAGGGAGCTAGGAGACCAGCGTGGTTAAACAAGGAACTGCTGGGCAAACTTAGGTGGAAAAAAAGAATTTATGGATCATGGAAAGAGGGGCTAGTCACTTGGGAGGAATATAGGACTGTTGTCAGAGGATGTAGAAAGGCAATTAGGAAAGCTAAGGCCTCCTTAGAACTTAACCTTGCAAGCCAGGTCAAGGACAATAGAAAGGGCTTTTTCAAATACATAGCTAATAAAACAAACACTAGAGGCAATATAGGCCCACTGATGAATGAGGGGGGTGCCCTAGAGACAGAGGATATAAAGAAGGCAGAGGTGCTGAATGCCTTCTTTGCCTCTGTCTTTACTCCTGCAGGCTTTCCCCAGGAGCCCCTGATCCCTGTAGCCCCGGAAGAAGTCAGGATAAAGGAGGAGTTTGCCTTGGTAGATGAGGATTGGGTTAGGGATCAGTTGAGCAATCTGGATATCCATAAATCAATGGGACCAGATGGAATGCACCCAAGGGTGCTGAGGGAGCTGGCAGAGGTCATTGCTAGGCCACTCTCCATCATCTTTGGTAAGTCATGGAGAACAGGAGAGGTGCCTGAGGACTGGAGGATAGCAAATGTCACTCCAATCTATAAGAAGGGCAAGAAGGAGGACCCGGGTAACTATAGACCGGTCAGCCTCACCTCCATCCCTGGAAAGGTGATGGAACAGCTTGTTCTTGGCACGATCTCGAGGCACATCAAGGATGAGGGGGTCATTAAGAGCAGTCAACATGGTTTTACTAAGGGTAAGTCATGTTTGACCAACCTTATTGCCTTCTATGAGGAAATAACTAGGTGGATAGATGATGGTAGAGCGGTAGATGTGGTTTATCTTGACTTCAGTAAAGCATTTGACACTGTCTCCCACAGCATCCTTGTAGATAAGCTGATAAAGTATGGGTTTAGTGATCAGGTAGTGAGGTGGATTATGAACTGGCTGAAGGGAAGAAGCCAGAGAGTTGTGGTTAATGGGACGGAGTCTAGTTGGAGGCCTGTGACTAGTGGAGTCCCTCAGGGGTCGGTACTGGGACCGGTGTTGTTTAATATCTTCATCAACGACTTGGATGAGGGTACAGAATGTATCCTCAGCAAGTTTGCTGATGACACCAAACTAGGAGGAATGGCTGACACACCAGAGGGTTGTGCTGCCATTCAACGAGACCTTGATAGGCTGGAGAGTTGGGCGGGGAGAAACTTAATGAATTTCAACAAGGGCAAGTGTAGAGTTTTGCATCTGGGGAAGAACAACCCCATGTACCAGTACAGGTTGGGAGCTGACCTGCTGGAGAGCAGTGTAGGGGAAAGGGACCTGGGGGTCCTGGTGGACAGCAGGATGACCATGAGCCAGCAATGTGCCCTTGTGGCCAAGAAGGCCAATGGCATCCTGGGGTGTATTAGAAAGGGAGTGGTTAGTAGGTCGAGAGAGGTTCTCCTTCCCCTCTATTCTGCCTTGGTGAGGCCACATCTGGAGTATTGTGTCCAGTTCTGGGCCCCCCAGTTCAAGAAGGACATGGAACTGCTCGAGAGAGTCCAGCGTAGAGCCACAAAGATGATGAAGGGAGTGGAACATCTCCCTTATGAGGAAAGGCTGAGGGAGCTGGGTCTCTTTAGCTTGGAGAAGAGGAGACTGAGGGGTGACCTCACTAATGTTTATAAATATGTAAAGGGTGAGTGTCACGAGGATGGAGCCAGGCTCTTCTCAGTGACATCCAATGATAGGACAAGGGGCAATGGGTGTAAGCTGGAACATAGGAGGTTCCACATAAATGTGAGGAAGAATTTCTTCACAGTGAGGGTGACAGAACACTGGAACAGGCTGCCCAGAGAGGTTGTGGAGTCTCCTTCTCTGGAGACATTCAAAACCCGCCTGGACATGTTCCTGTGTGACCTGATCTAGGTATTCCTGCTCTGGCAGGGGGGTTGGACTAGATGATCTTTTAAGGTCCCTTCCAATCCCTAACATTCTGTGATTCTGTGATTCTGTGATACAGATAATTGTGTTAGCCTATATTTATGGAGTAATAATATATGAGATGGTGACAGTTAACCTGCTTCTGTTGATTTGTCTATCTTTTTTTTAATCACTGGGAGTCCCTGTACAGAAGTGATCCTGACACTGAGAAGCTGATCTGCCTCAGTAAGACAACTTGTTCTTTGAAGGGAGAATGTTCTGTGTCTATGCCACCAGGGGAAAATGGTTTAATTAAGACTTATTATAACCAGCAATTAAAAGATGGAGAGACCAAACATGAGCTACACCTTTGTAGTATGAAACCAGAGTATTCCTGAATAGTACTATCACGGCTATAGTTATGACAGGAGTTATAGGAGGTGCGTGAGCCATTCAAGTTCATGAATTCAGAAGTGAGAAACTGTTTAGTTGGCAGTGCAGATGTGGGAGGTAAGGGACAGGCTCTTTCCAGCTTGTAGGAAAAGGATTGCTCCCGTCCAGCCTTATGTATTCACTGTAAGAAGCCATGCCCACCCTCAGTACAGGGGTGTTTTAAGTGCCTTGGAAGATTAAATTTAATAAAAACAACACAGTTGAATGGTCACACTGAGTAGATATTTTGATCAATACTGTTCAAATAGCATTATGGTTTATTATCCTTAGCTTGGTCATACAGCTGATGTTTGGCATATTCCCAAAAAATTGAGATGAGATTGGTGCCAGATGAAGTATATTTTTTGCTTATTTTTAA
Source organism: Podargus strigoides (assembly GCA_028020825.1). Classification (NCBI taxonomy): domain Eukaryota; kingdom Metazoa; phylum Chordata; class Aves; order Caprimulgiformes; family Podargidae; genus Podargus; species Podargus strigoides. The sequence continues at coordinate 27,651,551 of CM051620.1, forward strand.
TCTGTGAAGTACATATAGCAGTTCTATTTACCTGAGCACAATCAGGAAAACAACAGTAGGCTTTATCTTAAAATATCCTTAGATGCCTTTCCAGTCAGGTAGGGTTATTTCCTCAGCTTTCTCATCTTCTTCCACTTTTGGTTGTTGCAAGTCAATATTTTGTTCTGACACATTCACATCTTACACTAGTCAGGGCAGCAATATACTGGGCACGCAGAACACAGTTTAATTGCCAGCTGTCTTTAGATTCAGTATAGGCTGCAATTTTAGTGGCTTGCAAGCCAATCTAATTACCGGTTACTCTAGTGCCTTATCATCTTGCTTTCCCTGGCTATGCATTCCTGTCTCTTCCTCGTGCTGGCTCCAGTGCCTACTGGGTCTACATTCAGCACAGTAAATCAGCACAAAACAAACCCTACAGTAAAGTCAGGTGTTTACTGCTGATTCAGCATTCTGTATCAGCTCAGCTGGAGCTAGTCCAAGAAGGCCTGATGGAAGGAGGGGGAGACCTTGGCAGGCATCACTGAGATCAGTTTATGCTGCCATTGGGTAAACCCTTTCATGTCTCCCACTGCTGTTTCTCCATGGTATCTGCACCTATCTCATGAAATAGCCTTTTCCATTTAACAGAAACAACAAGTGGCTAGTGTGCCAGTCAGCTTTTGCAGCATTTATCTTTACCCACAAACTGAAGGCACACCTGAAGGCAGTCATTAATACTAGCATTGTAACACATTCCTGCTACTTTAAGAGTATTGTCAAAAACTGGAAATATAATACATTAATTTTGCTAGAAGTTGTATTTATCCACTTAAGACTATCCAAAAAGAATATCAGGATAACAGAGCCCCAATCACAATGTTATAGCAGAAGCTATATAATGACTTAAAGCAAGATGAATAGGTAGTATGAAGACAAGAGCAGCTAGTTTGTAGCATTACAAGCTTTCATAAAAATGGATATGGACTATCTTACATTGTTAACAAAGACTTCAGTACATAACTTAAGAGTATCATCTTCTGAAGAAGGACATGTCTTCGTCAGGTGAATGGTGAAATGTCTTCACTACCCACAGGAGGGGGGGGATGACCCCTGAATGTGGGAAAGCAAAAGTCCCAGATTAATAGTCTTAGGTGATATTGCTGCAGGGCAGAGCAGTATGCAGCTAGGGAGATCTAGGGTCGCTCACTAAGTGTTAAAGAACAGCAGGGAGAGGTCTGCAAACTGTGTTGGGGAAAGGTCTGTTGGGATGACGTAATATGATATAAAAGGTACTTGATCATTTATGGGTGGATAAGAAACAGCACAGGAAATGGGAGATTTAGTACATCTCCCATCTGTTGTTTTTGGACATTTCTGTATCCTCCCCCTGTCCCTTTGCTGGGGATAAATAGACTGTACTTTTCACATAAAGAAACCTGTTCTGCTCCCACTGCTGTCTGTTTTAAGGGCAATAAATAAAGCAATTAGAGTGCTAGTGCTTTCCCGTCTCTCTTTTTCAACTCTCTATCAAACAGAAATTTATATTTGCTCCTTGTAGAATTCCTTCACTTAAAATAAAGGTCACAAAGAGAAAAAGTATGTTTTGCTCTTGCAGTATGGAATGCATAACAGCTGGAAATTCATAACTTATCTAAATAGTCACATTTACATTTGCTCAGAAGGAATGACTAAGTGAAGCTTTTTTAATATGTATACTTACGTCCAACCAGACCCGAAGCCTTTCAGTGTTTGGTGTCTTTAATGGATGGCTCAAACTCATCTGCTCACAGTGGTGTTTTAAACAGCTTGGGTTTTAGAAGAATCAACAACTAAATGCTTGGCCCAGCTGCTATGACCTTTTCCAGATCATGTTTGGTTGCATCAAGTTTCTCTCAGAAATTGCAGCATTCTTTAATTATTTCCTGAAATTTAGTAATTATGGTTGCACTGCTGATATTCTAAGGCACACAACAATAACCAGGCTGAAGATGTCTGATGAGTCAAGTACTTCTCCAAGCTTATTCTTCACCCTTTATTTTAAAATAGCATTCTGGTTTAGATATAAAAATATAAGTGTTTCTTTCTCTGTGTGTGGAACAGTAATTGTGACTTAGAGCATTTTCTGGCTACTTTGTTCTGGAAGAGTCTGTAAAGTACCTCTGGGTTCCTGGTTTTAGTTTCTTTACTAATTTACTTTCTTTTGACATTTTCTTTCCTTCTGTGATTTGAATACAATATCGTATAGCTTTTCAGTATGGTTTTCATAGCTTCTCATAAGAACAAAAGAGACATTTCCTCCATTGTGTTTGCTTCCAAATACATTTCAGTTGTTTCTTTTGTATAATGTTCTTGCAGAAGCAGGTTGTTAAGTCTCCATTGGGAGGAATATAGCAGATGAGTTTCTAGTCCTTTGTTCATTCATTTAGATATGTGATCTTTCAAGACTATATTTCCTAAACTTCAGTAAAATATATTATTTAATAGTTATTTAGGGGCAAAACCAGTCCCTTCCCCCCAATCAGTTACACAAAAATGATAATAAAAATATTTCTGGCTGGTTTTCTTTCATTTATACTTGTTTTTACCTATATTACTCCTAGTTTGCATCAAAGTAAGTGTTGAATGCACTTAATAGTTGTCAATGACTGCCAGGCTCACATTTTAGCTCCACAAAAAATTAGATAAAGACTTCAATTTATCACACAACAGTGTGGCTAGATAATTCCTTCAGACACTCAGAGCTGGATTATAACGTAGGGCAGTGATGCTTTAGCTGTATTCTGTAGGTTCCCTGTTCACCTCCTGCGTTAGAGAGTTCTAACATACAATGAGGCACTTTTATTGGTAATACAGTTAAACCACATTGTCCATGTGGATTATATACTAGTGCTGTCAATGCATTATAAAGCATTATAAAGACCTATCATGGAGGCAGCACAATCATAACACACATGGAGAATCACTGTTAATCATTCTGTAGATTATTTTCTAGGACAACATAGGAACGCTAGTTGAAACAAAGAAAAGTAAGAGAAATGTTCCTCTTCCTTAGCAACTGAATACACAACTGGAACAAGAAGTCAGTTTGGACTAGTCAGGTGCAGTTAAATGAGATTTCAAGGGATACATCTTATCAACCATTTGATGACATTCTTTGAAACAGGTCCATCAGAGAGGCTACGTTTTCTGATGCTTTCTGCTGGAAGCAGAAAATAAGAGAGGGGAAAAGACACCAGAACACTAAACATTAGAGAGTACCTGTGATAAAGAAAAAAATCCAAAATCCAAACCAAATGTCCTTTCTACATCCCTAACACATGATAAGGCGACAAAAGCAACAGAGTAAGGGGATCGGTACTAATGAGGTACCAGCACTGCAGAAACAGATAAGTAAGCAGGATTGCTACACAGCTGAGCTCTGAATTTAGATGTTTCCCTAAAGAGCTTTAGATGCTGCACTGAGAATAACCCTGAAATAACTGAAAACACAGAAGATGCTTCACGATTCTAGGAAATCTTGACCGTGTCAATGAAATTAATAGCAGGCAAGCACATATTTTTCAGAACAGTTGGTTAGTTTAGCAGCTGTTGTGGAGAAAATGGACATGTTACCGAAACTGAGTGAGTGCCTGGAAATGAAGAAAGGAAATCCAGTGCAGGCTTTACAAAATGGAGAAACATCTAATAAGCCTGTAAGAGGCATGCTGCATCATCAGGCAGGTTCAGAATTAACTCCCCTGTTTCCTCTACCAGCAAATATTATCCCTACCTATAGCCCCTGTGAGCTGTAAAAGAGTAGTAAAAAAGCTACCTCTGCATCACTACAAATCCTTTAAGATGAGAAGCGGAGGCTATTGAAAAAAAGAGGCAACATGCTATTATATGTTATCCTCCTGACAATGTTTGTATCAGGAGACAAACTAGGGCTGTACTCTCCCTTCCTTTTCCCACTACTGAAGGTAAATTGGGTGACCATATCCATGTATTGGCTGTGGGGTTCTGTAGGATGGCTTCTGTGAGGAGTGGCTGGGACTGCCCTGTTCTGGACACAGCTGGAGCCTCCTGCTCTATCAGACCCACTGAAGCACACAGCTGAGCCCACCAGCCAAGTGAGTGGCACCCCTGTGAAGATGTATTTAGGGGAGGAAAAAAACACCACACAAGCAGAAAAGTGAGGGGAAAAAACAGTGAGAAACAGCCCTGTGAACACCAGGATCAGAGAAGGATGGGAAGGAGGTGCTACAGGCACCAGGGCAGCTCTTGCAACTTGTGGAGAAAACACAGTGGAGCAGGTAGGTAGTTCCTGGAAGGGACTGTAGCCTGTGGGAATGACCCACTTTGGAGACATTTGTGCAGGACTGCATCTCATGGGAGGGACCCCATGTTGGAGCAAGGGAAAAGTGTAAGGAGGAAGGAGCACCAGAGAGGAGCTGCTATGGAGTGACCACAACTCCCATTTTGCATCCCCTTGTGCCACTCAAAGGAGGGGAGGAGGTAGTGGAGTCTGGAGTGAAGGAGTGAAGTTAAGCCTGGGAAACTGACAATAAATTAAATAAAACTGTTCTTCCCCAAGTCGAGCCTGTTTCTCCCATGACAGTAGTTGGCAAGTAGATGATCTCTCTGTCTATATCTTCATCCTTGATCTGTTTCATCCTCTGTTCTCCCCCTGCCTTATTGAGGAGGGAGAATGAATGAGCAGTTGGGTGGGTGCCTGGGTCTTGGCCAAGGTCAAACCACAACACCCTCAATATTTAAGTCTGTTTGAAGCAACAAAGTGCTATTCAAAATGTCAGTTATACTGTAGCAAGCTTATAGAGACATCAATGAAGGGTTGCTCCTACACCAGCAAAGTCAGTGCCTTTCATTGACCTTCACAGGATCATGGGGTTTAGAACCAGAAAAACCACTATGATTTATTCTTAGAGATATATTGCACAAATTTGATGAGAACTGTACATAAACTTGCCCCAATTTGGCCCAAGGGGCTCACGTTTAGCAGGCCGGTGAGGTGGAAAATACAAGCCAACAAGAAATGAGAATGAATATTCTTTTTTCCCCCTCCCCTAGGAATTTTGGAAAAATCAGATTGCAAATGGAAAGGTTTTATCAGTGAATTTGCCTTTGTTATTTGCATGCATTTATTTTATATGGAACAGAACAGTTTCTTCTGTACTTAATATAGTATATTCCTTTGTCTATTCCAAAGCAAAAAAACCCCAACAACAATCGAGAAAACCCTGCTTCCTTTCACTCCAGCATTTCCAATTTGTATATTTAAAGAGAAATACACAGAAGAATGGCAATTTTGCCTTTCTGTGCAGAGCTAATAATGAAATAGCAGAGAATGGAAGAAGACTTTTCTCTATGTGGAACAGAAATAGTAGACTAGAGAGAGAAACAGATGGAAGAGTAAAATGATGCTTGGACTGTTGTCAGCAAAAGTGTTGTAGCTGGCTCCTTTCCTGTCCCCGAGGAAGTCCTAATGCTGGGATAGGCTCCTGCTGCCCAGCAGATGACATCAGTGTGATATGTTCCTGTGATGAACTGTGACTTCTGACTGTCATGCCGAGTCTCTCATGGGACAGCTGTAATTTTTACGGACGCTGATCAACTTTGCACTTGAAAAGCTGCTTCAGACAAATTCTGTTATAACTTTTGAGCACAATAGTAACTCTTAACTGAAAAAGATAATAATAATAACCCTAATAGTTACCTCAAAAATACCACACAGAAATAATTGCTCTTTTTTCTCTTAATGCGAATTGTAATCTACCTTCTGTGCCTACAGTTTTCCGTGCCTGTAATGCAGGAGTTTGTGTTTTCTCAGGATCTCTCTCTCTCTGAGGTGACTGTGATGAATTTTATTAGAAACTTTTTAAAACTTCTGTTAAGTTGACAATTAAGAGAAAAGTACAAGCTATGTTTTCTTCCAAAAAGTTTCAGATGCCATATATTTATGGTAACCTGGTCCATTGAATGTCAACACTAAGAATGAATCACATATTACAAGGACAATTACCAGACCATAAAGACAACCTAAAATTCTGAGTTTTGGTGGATGAGCTGGGGAGGTAAAATGTCATGTGTTTTAAATTACCCATTAGGACTGAGAGAAAACAAAGTAATTTTGTGCCTGAATAGCATATTTCCATGACACAATTGACCTCTATATGGTGTAATCCTTTTTTTTGTTCCTGATATTGTATTGTCTTGATGATTCCTGCCTAAGTGCTGTTACTTTCATTGAATGGTATCCTTTTTTTCCAGATGATACTTCTGCTTGCCAAAATCATTTTGAATTCATTCCTATCCTCCAGTATACTTCCTATTATCTGCAAATTCAATAAGAATATGCTCTGTTCCATCATCCCGACTACTAACAGAAGTTTTAACAGCACCAGACCTTGGCTAGATCCCTGCAGAATCCCAGTCAATACATTTCTCCATTTTGTCAGTAAACCATTACTAGCTACTCTGAGAATGGTTTTTCAGCCAGCAATAGTAATTGAATGTACACTGTGGTTTTTTGTTTCATAAACATCATATTTGAAGCCTTCCTTAAATCGAGCTGCATGACATCTACTACTTCATTTCATGACATCTGTTACCTGTCATAGAAGGATATGTGATTGTTTTGAAACATTTTTTTCTGACAAATCCATATTGTTTGATTACTTGGATACATATGGGTAGCTTCTGTTCACCTGGTCAGCCTTAAATTTTACCCTGAGGACAAGGTGTTAATGAAACGCTCATCCATGCTGGAAACAGAGTTCATCAAGACAAAAGCTTCACTAGTAGTATTTCAAATTTCTTTTTTTATTCTTTCTAAATGTCCCATTGAACTTTGACTTCTCTCTCAAGGAGTATAAATGAAATTAACTTCCCCTGCAGATGAAATTAATTCAAACACATCCTCCTTGTCCTAGTCTTTTTGGAAAACACAAAACGTTTTCCTTAATAAATTAGCAAAACAAAGAAAAGCAAAAACTGAGTGTCCTGTAATGAATTAGGAACTTTTAACTTGTGTAATGTTTTTACATTAATGTGGGCCAAATGGAAAGCTAATATACAGGATGTGCATTTTCATGCAACATTAATACTGGAGGCGTCAATCCAGCTGAGCTGCTTTTTTGTAGATATGATTCACAGTCACTGTGATGATATTGTGTACTTTCACCTTAGCTGGTTCCATGTTCTTCTACTGTGTAGATTATTGTGTATTAACTAAAAAAAAAGATGGAATTTTCAAGTTGAGATCGTTGCTATTGCAAGTCTTCACAGCCATGTGAAAAATAATGAAGCACTGGGAACTGCTAATGTTAATTCAAATGAGATGATGCTATGCTAGATCTTTTTTTCACTTTAGAAACAAGGGCCAAGTAAAACAGATTACACACTCTGAATTGAGAGGTTATGATCTGATACAGATGAGATGAATACAATCTTTGTATTCAGGAGGGTCAAATAGGAAACTAAAATTACTTTATTTATTATGCTTCAGGAAAACCAGAATTAATTCCTAAGTACATTAATTTTTTTTTTTCAGAATTCTTCTTGGAGACTTAACTGCCCATATTTTGCAGTAGATTTTTGCAAAACAGATGTATTAAGAAAGACAGAAATCACTTCAGGTTAGGTTGTTTACAGTTTGGCAGTCAAATTTTTTATTATTCTCTCTACAGGTTTTGAAAATCAACATGTACTTAAAAATAAATAATGCAAGCTAACAAAAGCTTATTTCAAATTACCACAACAGACGCTATCTATAGCATGAAACTGCCCAATTAAAATAATCTTATTTTGTTGGGCTGAAGGTTTTATGTTGTTTAGTTTTTTAAAAATAAATTTGGGCTAACCTTATGATAACAGCCTCATCTCTATATATTTCAAAGGGCAACTTCAATACATGTTCATGAACTGGTGGGAAAAAACGGAAATAGTTAAGTAAGATAGTCAAGGATGGTGGAAGTAAAAAAGAGTAATAGGATCAGATAACTTGGGTTTAGTACAATTTAATTAATATGGAGAAAAACCACAAAACATTATCTTCTATTAATGTGAAGTCCATTCTTTTCTGTTTCCCTCTGCCTGCCAACTGATTATTTATTTAATAGGCATTTTGAAAGAGAGATCTGTCCTATTGTATGGTTCTGATGTCCTATATTCTACATCCATCTGAGGGTTTTGTATTAAATCCATCACCACTACCACCAAGAACTTAGCTCAGGTAAATTAGATCTGCAAAGTCATACATAAAAATCATATTGCAATTAAAAAAAACACAAAAAATGCTGTTACTGTAGTAAACATGACTATGAGTCTTCACTGTGTAATTACTTCTTCAGTTGTACAGTCTTGCCATTTTATTTTGGCCCTAGAATCACTTAAGAAGACAGGGGATCTACTGAAATTCTCCACTAAGGATTAAGTAATACTGAATGAGGCAACACTTACATGAAACAACGGAGAAAAGAGGAAGAAGGAAACTGAAGGAAATGGAGAGGGAAAAATGTGATAGCTGAATTGAAGAGGTAAGATTTGTGGCAATGTTTACTTAGAAAATATTAGCCCTATAATTAGGACCTTGCATGAAGTACCTCAAGGAAAATCCATGGAAGAAGCACTGAGAGGATGGGAGTAGGGAGAGAGAAGGCATATTACAGTAGTAAATCAGGAGTATCATACAAGGAATCAACCTGATTATGGTATAGAGGATTAAATGTGTATCTATTGAGAAATAGTCTTGCTGCCTCTATGCAAGTGTAGGTAAGAAATAAATGAACGGTGGTGGGTCACTGACTGCACATTTTTTTCTGTCCCTGAATGACTGCAACCATTCCTGTGCATCATTAATGCCTCAGGAGCAAATGACTTTGTGCTGCACTGGAGTTGTCTCAGCCATTTGAACCTAATTGTTGCAAGACACATCTCTCTGTTACCGTTCCCCAATTTATGTTTGCTAATAAGTATCACCTCTAGCATTCAAATACCCCTAGCAGAAGAGGACTCAAGGGGTATAAAGCAGATCTAGGGCATTATACCAGCCATCTGAGAAGGGAAAATGAGATAATTTCAGGGGAAAATCATGGTGACTTTTTCAGCATTAGAAAATGACCTTTTGATGGAGCTTTTCCTAGAATTAGGTTATTTAGACGTCTCATCTAGCAAATGCCAAGTAAACATTCTAAAAAGGCATATTCAGAACAATATGATGTTATATTCAGACTGAACTTTATTTAAGCAGTTAGCCATTAATGAAACAAGGAAAAAGAGGTGTAGCACCATAACTAATTCAATGCACAAGGTATTTAAAACTGACTAAATTCAGCTCATTTAAAAGACTTATTTAAAATTCATAAATGACATCAAAAGCAATTTAATAAGATGGAGAGGTATTTTAATTCGGTACTTGGGGTGCAGAAGAGAGACTAAAGCTTTCTCTAACCTTTTGCAGAAAGTCTGTCACACACCAAAGGAAAGTGACAGCACACTCAACTTCATCTGCATGAGAAACTCTCCACCTCTAGGCATTCAGAAAAAGAAAGGTCACACTTATCTCAGAAAGCAGATTTTTATCCAGAAAGCAAGTATGCTCCCATCATCAGAAAGGTATAAAACATGGGAAATGAATGAGTATTTGCAACTGATGTTCTTTAGCAAAATACTTTATTCATTGAAGACCCAGAAATCCAAATGGGCATGCAAGACTTCCACTGTGGTTGTATAGGGCAGAGGACATGAGCTAACTGCAGAATGTGGGGTTTCCATCTTGATATAGAAACGATTGTGTCTTTCATTCAAGTAGTCTGGGCAATTTCAGATTTTATGGGTTCCTATGACTCGTTTTTTAATTCCTTTCTCATTTTACTGTCTCCTTCAGTTAGTTTTTCCTGTCTCTTTTCCTTTCTCATTTCCTTACTATTACCCATTTTTGCTTGCTTTCTGTGCTGATCATGTACATCTTCACTTTACCTTCCACACTTATTAAAGAAGTGAGTTGAAGAAGAAAAGTTAACTGAATTCTTTGAACTAGTAATCACTACGGAGGAGATGAAAAAGTGTCTTTGTTTTATGGTAAAGAAAATGAAAGATGAAGTACACTGTCTATAAATGTAAATGATTCACAAGTGGAAAAATAACCCTCCATAGAGTGACAAAATTATGGCTTTCAGATGAGCTATTAGCATTCAAAAGGTATTCTAAAATATCTTTGGTTTTTTTGTAGACAAATTTATTAGTCCACAGGCTACAAAAACATGACCTGAATGCTCACAGCTGTCAAAAAAGCATAATGAATGTGCACAGAGAATTAAATAGGAAACATATCTATAGGGACTATTTAAACCCCTGGTGCCCCTGTGTCTTGAATTATATGTGTGGCTGCCAAATCCTGATGAAGAAGATTTAGATGAGTTGGAGGTGATCACAAGTATGAAATAGCTTCTTTGTAAGAAGAGATTAAAAATATGTGAGTCTATATCCTGGAAAAACAATAAATGAAGATAGGTATTGTGCATGATTATAAATCATGAATTACATGGAGAAAGCCATGAGTGAAAGGCTGCTGACTGCTTCTTACAGTATAAAACGCAGAAACATATCTGAAGTGTTTAAGTTCTGGAAGAAGTACTGTCACAAGCAATATCCAATACTGGTACTTGCACAATACCAAACTGGTATACTGTGAAATTTAATGCTGCAGAAGTTTGTTAAATTCAAAAGAGTTACGTCTGTCAATCTCTGATACGGGAACTCACTGAACCACATGTTGCTTCAAGCATGAAGCCAGAGAGGGAGAAGGTAGAGGAAAAGGGATATATTTAGTAAATGTGACTGAAATTTTCCCTGGTTTTGACTACTGTCAGAAATAGGTATTACTATAGATATTCTTTTTTTTTTAATTATTTTTTTTTTTTCCCCTAGCTCAAAATGTTTCTTATTCACTTTGGGAATTGTTTTTAATTTTTATTTTATTCTTTCTGCCTCTTTTTTCTTTCTCTTTTTATTTTTTTTCTTCTGTCAATGAGCCAACATCACAACTTGCTGAAGGCAAGCACAACTAGTCTTGCTATGCAGTAGTTTTGCTATATTAAAAAGCATTTTACATCTATCAAGGAAGTAGGTAATATTTTACTCCCATAACTTGATTGCTTTTTAAAATAAAATTACAAAGTCACTAGATGAAATACAGCATTACATGTGAAATACTTTACTAAAGCACTCAATGAAGTGAATAATGAAATCTTACCTGGAAAAATAATTCAAATCACTTTTGATACATAGAAACATTGTTCTATTGATTAAAAGCTGCATAGAAGATCATAAACAAAGTGCACAGTTAAAGAGGAAAGTATTGAGTTGGGAAGCAACTCAAGCCTCATCTTAGATTAAGTTTTTCTTAGTGTCTTTGTTAATGATCTGGAAAAAAAGGGAATATACAGCATGTTGATGACATTCAAGTCCTGGAAGGGAATTAGAAGTACAGTAAGGATAGAGGAAGGAAAGAGAAGTACAACCAAAAAATAATAAGGGAATCTATTTTAGAAGCAGGTAACTTAGAATATCTTTGAGGATCATAGAAGTTAGACTGCAAAGCACTTGTAGAGAGGCAAATACTAACCCCCAAAAAAACGTCTAAAAATAGTTCATGGAGGGATTGTGGAATTGAATCTTGTTCAATATTCTAGAATTTTGGGGAAGATTGTGTTTTGCTCTGATCATTTATTCCAGCAGCTCAAAAAAGCATCCATGTTAATTTGAGTGACAATGAAGAGTAAAGAATGCCAAGCAGAGTTGTAAGAAGATTCCTCTACACTTGCAATTCATGTGCTTATGAAAAATAAAGCATGACAGTCAGAATTTCTTGTGCACTGCTGGTGAGATAGAGATTGCATTCCTCTCCACAGAATGGGTGTTTCTTTAACCTTAACTTCAAGGGTGCTTTGAAACAAATACGATTCATACTCACTATGGTATATTTCCTCAAGGGGTAACCTGACGATCAGTAACAATAATGGAAATTGCCAGAACTAGATAGCTGTCTGATAAAATTCCATTGAAGCAAAGGCTTCTCACTACGCATGGAGACTTGTGTCATGAACGAGACCTGACGAAATTTGAACTTTTTGACCTTAGCATGAATGAGAAAAGTGTTATTCTGCCGTACATGGACTATCCTCGTAGGAACTGTACACCTTGTACACGTAAGGAACTCTACAGGCAGAGGAAGGGTTAGGACGCTCACTGAAAAGGAGGAACACCTCTTATGAGTGTCGAGCTGGTACAGACTTGACAGGTCAGTGATCCTGGATTGCGTGTTCTCCAGAGGTACTTTCTTCAGGTACAGAACATTTTACTTCCTCAGCAAGAAACTTTTTACTTCAGAGGACCCTATAACAAAGCAAGCAAGAAAGCTCACTTTAATAGAATAATAGATTGCATCATCATTCAAGTAGTTGTAATATCATGCCATATTTCAGTTACCTCATCTTTAGTTTTGTTTCCCGTCCTTCCCTCCATATCTCTTTTTTTCTTCCTTGTGTTTTTTTAGTTGTTTTGGTTTGGTTTGATTTGGCCATTTCTTTGCTGTTCTTTTGCCTTTCCTCGTTCTTCCACATTTAGTCCTGTTTTACATATTTGTTTATTTACTAACTTTCTCCCATACTTATTCAAATAGATAAAAGAAAAAAAAAGAGGGGGGGGAGGAGAAAAAAAACTGATATCTGACAGCCAGTGGCTTGTCCTTTTAACTTGATAAACTTGGGAAACCCTGCCTAATACATTTGTCATTTGGCTTTAACTTCTTGCCTTCCAGAAGATAACTTCTAGATCCCTTCTGCTGGAATGGACGTAGTTACAGATACTTTCCCTTCATGGCATCATCCTAAACCTTAGATGTTATTTAGCCTCTTTGGAACAGTCTGTGCTATATTCCCTGAGAAATCCAATGATTCAAGTAGCCTAATTAAAAACAAGATTTATTAATAGATTTAATCAGATTCAAATAAGAGACAACTTGCATAATATAACACGTACAGTACTCAGAGAATTTTAAGTCAGAAAAAAACAGACTTGTTACATCATTGTATGATTTTAGACTTCTTTTCATCTTTTTGACCCTTTTGTCTAGCCAGTCAGTCAGAGAAAAAAAACCTTCTTGCTTTCAAATAGCTAGCATATTATTTTCCTCTCCTCTGTCTCAAATCTTGTACAACCTTTGGGTTATCAAACTCATTTTTAAACACCAATAACCTTTCTTGTTCAAACGGGGCATAAGTATTACCCAGTATTACCCATTATGCCTCTTCCATTGCTTATTCTTAGCCTGGTAGTCTCCTCTCAAAAAACCCCCCCAAAAACCCAAACAACAAAAATTAATTGACTGTTTTCTTATTTCACCTTCATACTTTAACACTGCAAGCAAGAATCTCTCTCTCCAATAGAATCTGCCCTTGAAGCTGGCCTTAATGACCATGATTTTGCATGTTAATTGTCTTGGCAGGAGGTTACCACGTTTTGCATGTTAATTGTCCTGGCTTTTAAGGATGTAGAGTTTATATAATTATTATAATTTATTCTTGGCTTTAATTCTCGTCTGTCACATATGACTCATGAACGGATTAACTTTTCTGTCACATTTCTTCCTTTTCTGTCAGAGAGAGACATAGAGAAGGAAACACTTACAAAGACATGAGCTGGGAACCAGAGAATATTTGATAAATCCTGACATCCTGGAAGAAGGAAAGATCCATTAAACTACTTAACTGGCCAGCTTTTATCCTGCAGTGTTGCTGATATTAGACTACCAAATAAATATTGTAATTGTAAATTTTTGTGCTGATTTGGTCATGTTGATGACATTTGATCATGCACAGATATTTTCCTTTAAAATTCTTAATCCAAATAGAGAAATTTATTGAAATATATGTGTATTCAATATTTTGTTTCCAGTACCGAAACTAGTGTCAGAACGCAGTACTTTTCTGTGACCTTGCTCATCAAATAATGTGAGCTTTTTTCTCTCTCATTTTTCCCAAATAGTATTAAAAATCTATTGCAAAAGTAGCATATCTTGTACATTAGAAAGTTTGGGATGGAAAGATGGCAGATAAATTTCCACAGCTAATGAAAACTGAGTTTTTGTAAGTATCTGATATTGTTGTGATACTAGCAAAGCAGAGGTTAGAAGAAAGACACTGATCTGCAGTAACTAATTATACATTGTATAAAAGCAATATAGAAAAAATGGCTACAGGACAAGCAATAGAAAGAAAAATTAGTATAGATTTTTTTCTAGAATATTGTTGACTGGAGAGAAATCCACATTCAGAGGACACTGCCTTCTCTCTCTCACTGTTAACTGAAAGATAAGAAACCCACTATTCAATGACAACCTCTTTGTCCAACATGACACACTCCAATTTCCAGCAAATCTATGGAAACTCCCATATCCTTATTGGAAATGAAAACATCCACGCTTATCTAAAGTCTTATATGTTAAAATATTCAAGATTTTGTATTTTAGAGAATGTTTTTGAAGTGGTTCTCATCCAGAATGTTAGGAAAATATATGAATTACTTTAAAAAATCACTAGCCTTAAGTGAAAGCATATTGTAAAATTTTGCACTACATATTGTACACTGTTAGCACAAATATTACCTTGGTGGAATATTTTTTTATGAGTAGTATACTTATCACAGCTATAGTTCCAATAAATAATTAAAAAATACAGTAGCTGTCACACGTATGATAGAAATATGGGTAGATTTATGTGTATACATGTGACAAAACATAAGTGTTTTGCCACACTTCAAAGCTAGCATTTTTTTTTCCCAATTACACATATATGGCAATCATTTTATAATGCACTTTCCAAATTTGCTATCACAGCAATCAAGTGGCACACATGAGTTTCAGTGGCTTAGATGCCTTTGAAAAAGAGCCCAAATGAAGAGAATGTGTAGGAAGGAGTATCTGCAGATAATTCCAAGGTTAAAAACAGATAAAGACAGGCAGTTTGATTCTTTAAATAAACAATTAAATAATTAAGTAAGTAAAATCTGTACTCACTCGCATAAAATACATGGATGTAATAAATATGGCTGTCACAGTTGTATATCAAAAGAGAGAGAGAGAGAGCAGATTAACCTATTTTCCCAATCATGGCATCTGTTATAAAACGGGTTGTGAAAGGTAGTACATGTTCACCTGCTGAATTCAAACAGCTCTTATGTGTTGGAGTTTTTACATTTATCTAACAGAGATCCCAAAGGAGATTTGACTTCCATGTTGTTCCTCAGAGATAATTGCAGCTATGCAGTTGAACTCCTACGCTCACACATAGAAATAGAAATGGACTAATTGTAAACCTGGGACAAAAAATACACAGATACTGTCTCTGATCTAATTCTATTTCCACAGATGTTGCAACAAAACTTGCATTGATTTTAAGGAAAGCAGGGTTTGGTCCTTGGTGTATTGTTCCTTTGCAAAAAAATGATTCAGTAAAATTCCTCAAGTGGAATGCTTCTTGGCTGAAATTCACTTGCGAGAACTGATCCTGTACATGAAATAGGTATTCTTTCAACCAAGTCATCAAAGATTATTAAGCTTGGCTTTGTATAGAAACATATGTCATTCCTTCTGTTTAATATGAAATATCTGATTTCAGTGATTTTTGTCTAGATCCTGATTTATTTACATTGTACTTACTTCACTTACTTTCTCCAGATTTGAACCTGTGGAAATATGATCACAGACTGGACCTGTCGTTATTTACCAGCTGGTCTGTGGCACATAAAAGATTCTGAGATGAAGTCTTCCTACCTCATTTATGAAGGACTGGATAATAAAATTTTAATAATTTGAAGGTACGCAAAAAATAATAAGTACAGTGAGATTTGACTAGATATTACTGAATATTCAGCTTGAAGAGGATGCCATGAATTCTAACATAAATAATTGTTTTATCTGGCAGGGACACTGGATTATTCCCTGCTTAATGCATCTGGTGTAATGTGTAGTACCGAATTATACTGTTGACAAAAACCTGTATTTTTTATTTAAATTGGGCTACTTATATAAATACATTATTTAATGCTGTGTTGCATAGTTAATATGCATTAATAAATTCCTTGTCAATAAAAATAGGTCAAATATTTATGTAGATAGAATTTCTCCTTGGTCTGAATCCCACAGCTGCCTTCAATAACAAAAAGACATCATTCAGTGTTCTAGTATTCCAAAGAAATTACTGATTTTGTCAATGCTTTTGTTTTTCTCTTTCTATTTAAAGATAGAAATACCTCTTTCTCTCTGGCCCTCTATTTAATGCTTTTACAAACCTTTTCCATTTTGTTGATCTATTATTTTCCTTCTTTCCTTTTTTTTTCCATTTTTCATTCTACAGCTATCCCTTTTCCTCTACTACATTTTTCCCCTACTACTTATTTTCCTCTTCAGCTTTATCACTTCATTTTCATTCTTTTCCACTTGTCCTGTTTTATAGTTTTGAAAATGGTCATTAATGAATATTAACAAGTACAGCAGAGCAGAACAGCCGCATCAATTGTTAATTTCTTGATGATGCCCTCAGTTCTGCAAAATTTTCTGTAGCATAGTTAATTAAGAGCCCATAACCACTAGAAATTTTCTGCCATTCTTTTGACTGCCTCCTGAAAACAATCCAAAATGCTGAGATTAACGGTACCTACAGGAGCAATAGAGACAGTAGGATTTTAGAAGGCAATTTCATTGGTTTTGCTTGTTGTGCTGTTTAGTTTCGGTTGTTTCTTTTCTTTCCTTTTCTTTTTTCAGTAGATGCTATTTTATTTTGTGTAATATATGTTTGTATATAAGAATAAATATTTTTATATTTTATTCTTTATATAAGAATAAATATTTTTTTGTGGGTAAAACTAGATCATGTAATTCAACCCAAAGACCAGTTCAAAAGTAGCTGGGAGAGACAGTTAATGAAGTTTATTAATGAGAGATAGGAGCCAAGAGGATAAGATTTGGAATGGACAATGCCACAGTTTTAAGCTGAAGACCAGCAGCTACAAAATACAGATTAAAAGAGCTAGATGGAGAGAAATGAAAAAGACAAAGTTCTCAAAGGAATGTCTGTTCATGTAATGGATTACATTTGCCTAATGGCTTGGCTTGAGATTTTCTCCTTCAGTTTTAAACACTGCAACATTAATCAGTCTTTTAATATCACTTAATCTAAGCTCCAGATGGTCTTTCACCTTTCATTGCACACATTTCTTTATCTGAGAGAACTATACCTTGAATTCTCTGATAGTAATTATTTTAAACCTAAAAGGATAGAAGAGAAAGCTCAAGGATGAGGCATGCTAGTAAGTCTTTTAGAGTGGCACAAGCTTTCATCTTTCAAACTGCAGCCTTTGGTTCTATTTTTGGGGAGAAAAAAAAGCCCTGTTTCTGCAGATGTGTTTCATGGCAATAGCCAACTCAAGGTTCAGTGACAAAGAAAATAAATCTACAATGCAATACTCAGGGGTAACACTTCTCAAGTTAGATGCAAGCAAGCAGGCATGTTCACACAGCAGACTGGAAGCGAGATAGCTGTCCTTACTCAGTTGCATCACTTTCAGTTCAATGCATTTGATGTTTCTATTACAGTGTGCGATGTTGCACTGCATGGTGCTGACATATCCCAAGAGCCAGGAAACCTGAGTTTAGGTTGGTTAAAGAGCCATGACTCTGCTGCAACAACAAATTTGCAAGAACACTAGGTGTTGCCTAATAAGCACTGGAAAATTGTTATTCAATGCATGGGGAAAAAGGAGCACATAAGGACTGTAGGAAACAAAAGTGACAAAGGGAGGAGTTGAAGACAGGAGTGGATAGATCTGAACTCCTGCTTATTGCCAAGTTGTAGTCTACTACAATGTGGGAATCGCCTAACTTCACTAGCTTCTTCCTATGCCCAAGCCATATGTCCTCCCCCTCAAGGGAGTCTGTGTGAGAGGATTGTCATCAGACTAAGGACTAATAAATGAAATCTTGATTATATTGTACACCACCAGGGCGGACATCCTGTCACTTAACCAATGGGACTGACAGTGTTAAGCCTTAACTGTAGAGTGGCTGATTGGTTGCTCAGTCTCAGAATGGACCTGGGATTAGTAGTGTAGGACACTCACTTGTAGGACAGTTAGTCTGGCAGATTTAATCAGCCCTAGGTTTGCTATTAAGAACGCATTTTCTCCATACTGAGCAATTTTAAGTTTTCTTTCCATCCTTTGGCTCTATTTCCAGACTGACAAGTAGCTACCTTTTTAATCAAGCACCTTGAACATCTTCTTTCTGAATTTTATGTCTCTCAGTGGAAAAAGAACCAACAGAAACAACCAACAAACTCTTTCTTTCTCTAAGTATCTTGTTACTTTTCTTAGTTCTGAGCCTTAGTAAGATTTCCTCAGGATATTTTTTATATCTAGTTTGAACTACAATTATAAAGAGGCTATACTACCTGGAGCAGCTAAAATAGCATATCCATTGTCCAGGGTACTGCAAAAAGTTTGAAGCACTTACCAGCACACTAGTAATACACATAAAGAGGGAAAATAACACAGAACCAAAAAGCACTAAAGAAATAAAAAAATACCAAACAATTTACTTGAAGACTATCAACTATTTTTACAGTAAACTGTAGCAACCATTCCAGTGCATTTTAATAGATATTCACTAAACATGAAGTGCCAGTTTTCAGGTAGTCATCTTTGAATGAATTATCTCACTTGCTATATTTAAAAATATCAGAAAGAAAAAGAGATCACAATAAAACTAATCGAAATGTCACAGGTGCTGGGTGCTTCAGGGTTCCACTTCTTTCACCTGATTTATATTTCTACTGTGATAGCCAATGAATAAGAAAATTCATTAAGTCAGAGGAGTTCAGACTTTTGAAAGTGCAGTGATGGAAGTGCCTGAAAGTACATCTTGACTGTCACATGGATCTTCAACAATAACTGAGCTGAGTTCCCAGGCATTGTTTTCAAATTCCGTAAGAGGCTTAAACATACCTCTAGCTACTCAAACATCTTTAATAACCTGTGTGTTAATTTTTTTTTCTCCTGAACTAATGATTGAGTGATTAAGAAAACAGGAATAAACCTAAAGGGTATTATAATTCTGTTATGATTATTTATGTGTAACAAATGATTTTTTTTTCCAAGATTTTTAATCATGTTTACCAACATGTGTTTACTGTATTATTTCTCCAGTGCTACATGATGGCACTGGCAAAGGGGTTCACAACTGAATCCTGTACTTTTACTGATAAAATATTATCAAAACATTATTCAGTTAGGCCTCTTATTTACAGAGATTTGGTATTTACACTAGTATTGAGGAGACTGTAAAGAACAGCCAGCGTAGGCTGAGAAAATGAAAAGAACATTTGAAAGAGGAGGAGGAAGTGCCAGATGATCATTAGTAAAGTGTGGTTTAATTGCTAAGCAGAAAGAGACATAAGAGACATTCCAAGTCAGTCACATCTTTGAGGAGAAAACTGAAAGTCCTAGCTATGCAAAGACTCAAAAGATTTTAAATTCAAAAAGAAGGTCTAAATAAAATTTAAATAGGAATGTGTAAATTTTAACATTAAAACTAATTTCAAAGTAACTGAGTAAACCAGAATGGAAATACTAACAAAAAAGGTGCTTTATTAAATACTTGTTTAATGCTATTCTTGCTATTTAGTCCTTTCATCCTAGTCACACATGCATCTGCACTCCTACAAACACAGCAGCCTGATCACTAAGAAGGGACTAACTCTCACACCCCCAAGAGGTATATTTGCCTCCCAATTTCCTCCAGAGGTCTTTCAGGTCCAACTGTTCCTTGGGCTCTTTCCTTGAAGAACCCTGCAAGTGTCACAGACCCTTTTTACACCTACATTTGTCTAATACCTGCTGTAAGTCAAAGACAACTGATAAATCATAGTACTGATAAAAAATCCGCAAAATGAATTAGTGAGTCTAAGAAAGCTTTGTGCTGTAGTAATTCCATTCTTTTGTGATCATCAGCTGTTCACTGGTGGAACTGACTGCAGTGAGCAGGTTGCTTGGCTGAGCAAGACCTGGTAGCTCAACCCACCTGAGCTTTGCAGCAGTTTTCCCTCTCCAATCTGTGAATAAAAGTCATCTTTGTTTCCTGAACCATTCCATTTCTCCCAGTTGAACAAAGTGTTAATTAGAGGCCACATGCCATTTAAATTCTAGTTAAACTCAATTTTAAGAACAAGTGGCATGTTGACAACCGAATGGCTCTTAACCAAAGATAAATTTTTTTCATCATCTGGTATGACATACATCTTTTACAGTGATCATGGGACAGTGAATTTCCAGTACAACTGATACTACTGAGAGAGTAAACAAAGTTATCTGGGGAAAGTACATGTTTTATTGTACCAGAAGCTCTTTATTTCCAATCAGTAGTCTTTCCAGTGACATTTAGGTGATATATTATATATTCGTAGCTATGCGAAGCAATCATGCAAAGCATATTAAGTAGCCTTTCCAAAAAACCCAAAGGGATTTAGATGCTAAATTCCCACTGAAACTAAATGAACCTTATTCATTTACACTTTTTGAAAATTCCAGATCAAATAAAGCTTTTCAGAAACAAATATTAACCAGAATTGTTCTGCTTTATAATGATTTTTTTTGTAAATAAAAAAGTTCTGAAATAATTGTGATAACATAGGTATATAATTATGTATGTGAACCCAAATTAGGTAGAACAGGGTTATAGATAGACTTTGTCACATTTAAGATTAATTTAAATAATATTTTTCATTAAAACTTCATTATAATTAAAGGTTAATGCAGTGCATTAATTTCTGTGGCTACTGTGACTTTTAATACACACATATTATATATCATGCTATTCAGGTAAAAAGACTGGTAAAAGACTTAATTTATCATCATGCTAATCTTTCCACTTCATAATTTATTTGAAGCGTATGCACTACATTTTACAAAGTCAGGGTACAATTCCCTGGACTGCATTTGCTAACTGCCCCACGTAAAATGCCAGTGCTCATTACTCAACAGAAAGTTCATTTTAACATCATCTGAGCAAAACAAAAGCATTAAGAAAACTCATGCAAAACTCAGCTCATAAGGAAGCATAGGATTTGGAGGGAAGTAAAACCAGCTGCTAGGTCTTGTATACTACTTCATTAAATTCAGATTTTTATGGCTTAATTTGACTTTTCCTTTCAAATTTGAACTTACCTTGTGAACTGATCACTGTGTCTGAAATACACTTGAATGAATCAATAAATTTGCAGAAAGTGCATAAAACTTGGAAGAAATAATAATCCACTTTGATTTTAAAGACTGTTAAAGCACTTAAATATTTGTAAAACTAGTTTTCATGAATTTCAATCTTTATAAAACACATTAATTGACAATAGTTAGGAACTATTTGAACAGTATTTCTGGCTATACGCCCTAATACTGACTGTACTCTCTACTGAGCCTGCCATGGCCAAGACAGCTATGGAGAGTATCGGAGCTAACTGTGAGAGGTTACTGCTCTTAGAAAATGTCCTTACATAAATAAGTATATATTTAAAAAAACTTCCTCCATTTGCTGACTTTAGCTGGGATTTAGATTTAGAGGACCTAAACTGTGGTCTTGTCACCTGCATGAGACAAGATCCTGGTGACAGTCCTGTAACAGCTACAGTTCTGTAACAAGCAGGATAAGTAACAATCAAAGATAAAACACCAGTATGAGCTGGCATAGTGCCTTAGCTCATTGGAAAGAAGAATCACCTTATTCTTTCCTTCTCCTCCAAAGTTGTCCAGGATACACATTGATCCTCAAAGATGAATGCTAGGCCAGTAGCAACTTCACAGCAACAACCTCTATTGCAAAGCTGAAGGGGACAGCCACCTTGGGAGGGAAATGGGGCTAGGGACGACAAGGTCTCAAAACAGGCTAACTCTCGTATTAATGAGAACCCTCTGTGAACTTCACAGTCAGGAACACAGCCATTGTGTTATCAAATATTTTACCTAATTAACGTGAATATTGCTTCTTTGTAGAAGGTTCATTGATATAATAGTATGCCTGGCAGGTACCTCTCAGAATCTTTAAACACCCTAATGCAATGCTATTTCACTCTACCTTTCTTCTCAGATAACTGAATCGGAAGTCTTGACAGCAGGAGCAAGTTATTTGCCTTTATTCTACAAAATTTTCAGAAAATTTTGTGATGAGCTTGGAAGAGATTAGACATAGTTAAAAATGACTGAAATACAGGAGACATCTGGTTAATAGTTAGCTTTATTCACACTCCTCTAGTCTAGGACAGCATACTAGAGATTTTTTTTCCTACATTATCTTGCTGTGTGTCTTGTCAGAAATTGTGAGTATAGTCCCACTTGCACTGTGTAAAGAGTGTAATTCTGATTTAATTGGAGTTACAGAGCAAAGAAATTAGCAAGAAATGAGATTCAGGCCCATATGCAGCTACATTTACTTTGAACTGAGTTAATTTTTAAAATCTTCTGCTTGACAGCAAATTTGCAAACAACTGTCAACCTGAATGAGGCATTCAGACACCCTCAGTATTTCTTCAAGCCTTCAGCTTCTAGTCCAGAGTGTCACGAAACCACAAAAACACAGAATAGCCTTGGTTGGAAGAGACCTCTATGATCATCAAGTCCAACCATTAACCTAACACTGCCAGTTACCCACTAAACCATTTCCCATACGGATCTCCTGTGGATCTTTATCTTAAATACAATCTCTGTGCAGATGTCTCAAATGCCACAGTAGGTAGGAGCATAGGTAGGTGATTATATTTAGATACATGGACTGACATGCCCATATTAAAGAGGAATTGGAGCTGTTGAAGGCAAATGTCAGATGACAAAAGTTATATTTTTAATAGGCATAAACAAACATGTATTAAAAGTTTGTGCTTTCTCCCTAAAAAGCATTTCTATCCTGTTGTTAATCTTACTTTGATTTCCATCCTATGAGATAGTATTTGAATATAATGGTAAATCACCTAGTTTAACTAGACAGCCTGTAAATTATGCTGAATCACTGATTTTTTAAAAAAATAAATAATGTAACTTGCTTCATCAATCTGCTCAGTGTGGCTGCAAATATTTTCGCAAAAAGATGTTGGTGAAACACTGACCTGATTGCAGCAATGACAGAAGTTTAAAAATTTCAGTGCCTAGAGTCATTTAAACTTATCCATACTCTTTTATCAGCCATTTCAAGCTGAAACCTTCTGGAAAATCTCAAGGGAAAAAAAAAGAAAATACAGTACCATGATATTTCTATCAGTTTCTTATTTTTGCCTAGCTGTATAGTTTGTAGAATGAAAATACTTGCTTTGATTTTTCTATACTCCAACATATGATATAGTCAAAATTTCTAAATAGCATAGGTGCTATCAGTAAAAAATTATAAGATCAATTAAAAGGTGAGGGGGGTAAATTTAAAGTAATTAGTTATGGTAATTTTTCTTAAGTATCAGACTTCAAAGCTTTTGGGTCATGTTTTCAAGGTTCTACCTGTAAGCCTGAGACATGTTTCTTACAACAGAAGAAAAACAATATTGGAGTATCTGTGAAAAACTCATGAAGATTTGTACCTCAACAATTGCATTTTTCAACAAGAAAATACTTTCTTGAGTTTATAACTTTTTCATAAAGTTTTCATGCCTTGCCTTTTGAATTGTTCAACAGTCCCTGTCCAGTGGATGTAGCATAAAGCCACTGCTCAGGGGGAACTAAAGAGTTTTGTGGGAGATCAGGGCGAGGGAGGATCAAAGGTTGTCCTGCTAGACACATTATTGCCTTCTCACCCACTGTTTCTCTTCTGCAATGTCAGCAATCTGCATTAGCAGGAGACCAGGCTGCCATAACTATGGGAAGCAGTTGTGGAGCCTTAAGGCTTGTTCACACATCCCCCTCTGACTGCAGCTGGGCAGGCAAAAAATTACTGTTTTGTTCCATTCTGCTTTTAGTTGCCTGTACTGCTTTCTTCCCAGCTGAGCTGCTTGTGTGAACACTCCCTAATCACTTTCAGTCCCAAAGAAACTAGTTAATAAAGACCAACTTTTCAAACTTCCAAAGTTGATCAGGGAAGGTTCAGATGAGCTGCCAATTTCCAGTGTCAGTAACTTATGTGTAAAGGGATAGTGACAAAGAGCTGATGGGGGAGTGAGAACAGAAATTCCTGCAGGCAGAGTAAAGTGATGTGTCAACAGGCCTTGCTAAACAGGGATTTTTCCACATCTTTGAAGTTTACTTCACCACCAAGGCTCAGAGCTTGTCTCTATTACTTCATCTATGTCTTGTGATTCACCATGTGTAAAGTAATGCAGAAAAAAATAAGTATTTTCAAATGTTTTTAGTTAAAGAGTAGCCAAATGAGTATTTAAGTCTGTATTTGTGTATGCTAATATGGCAATATCTGGATCTGATAATATTATTCATCCTATGGAAGTTTTCATCTGCTTTCATGGGAACTTTGTGTGTGGCTGGTTTTTAGTGAAGTCTTAACTTGTTCCTTCCAAATATTCTATAAGTATTCAGTGTCTAAATATTTCACAGACATGAGCTTCTTAACTTTTGTGAGACTGAAGATAAAAAGTAAAGTTATATGGATACATAAATTATACATATTATACATTAAAATATCTTTATTTCAAAATGTAATGACAAGAATGCATTTTAAAATTAAATACCAGGAAAAAATAATCCAATAATACAAAACCTGAAATAATCCATTTAGCACCAACAATTTATTAAAGTGGAATGGGTTTGAAAAGAATTAGCATTCTTCAGACTCATCTGTGAATTCAGTTCCTTAATGTTTGTACCTTTTGATTTGAATTGAGTTCAGCAGCAAAGAAGCCTTGTCATTCATGAACAGCAGTTAGTGCTATACTTTGCCCTTTTCCTCAGAAAAGCCAATAATCTATCACATTTCTGTTTACAAAGGTATAAAGGACTATTTTACGAGACAGTTGCCTCCAACTAATTTGTATAGACATTGGATTCTCTCACAGGACCAATGCACAGACAATCAATAATTAACTTTGTCATGTGTCTAGCAGCCAGAACTAATTATGCCTCTTATAAATAAAAAAGAAAGTTGCTATAATAATGGAAAACTTAAAAAGTAAATAGAAGAATTCTTTACTAACATGATAAATTGCCTGTTGCCTATTCAACTGGCTTTCACCTTCATCAGTTTTTGTCTTGCTGATTGGAAATAATCAATACTCTGAAGTAAGATAAACAGGACTGAAATGCCTACAATCTGTCTGATCTGTTTTTCTGTAATACTGATTTTGTCATTAATTCCTTCCCTCCCCCCAGCTTTTCTTTACCCTTCATTACAATTGCATGCATCAGCAGTGACACAGGGATTCTCTCTGATGTTAAGGTTAAAATTCCCCACGACTGGCAAAACAAAATTAATTACTTTTGGCTACATGGTCTAGCCCTACCCATGTCACTAATCACTCTGCTACAGACAAAACAGCAAAGATAACAGGGCTCATTACAGATTCTCTATTGCAATTAAAATCATTTGGGTACCAGAGGCATTCTCTTGCCTGCCTGACTCATATGGCATGACTGTCATCTGAGTCGTCATGTGGGTTGCACCAAAGACTCAAGACATTAAAAGTATGAGCTTCCACAGCTCAAGTAAATAAGACTTTATCCTCTAGTTACTTTAGTCCAGTGAATCTTGCACTGACTGATGAGATCCTTGCTGAAGATATTAACATACACACTCACACTGACTGAAGCAGTCATACTTCCGTGGATGATGTTAGGCACGTGAGAGATACAATTAATATGTGGCCCCATTTAATCAGTTATATAACAAGGCTGATACAGCTGGACCCAGAGGACCATATTAGCAGAGATCTGTCTTCTGTTGCAGCAGGGCACTTTCTGAGTATGTGTGTGTGTCATTCTGCCTAGCACAAATCCCAAGAGCCACAACCATGCTACAGCTGCTACTCGTGTGCTTGTGTTTTCTCTTGAGAAGAATCAGTCCCCATCCTCACAATGCTGTCATGATCTGGTTCATCTCAGACAACCATGACTGGAGCGAGCTCATTTGCTTATATTTTCTATTCGTTGATATGTCCTTTGATATTTAATCCTTAGATTATCATCACACTTGTAAATTATAAATGCTTAGACTCTTTCTTGCAACAGTATGTTATTCTAAGTGAAGTGTGTCTGTCACTGAGAGACAACATACAAAATCTTAACATGAGACTAAACCAGACTGTATAAGTCATACTTCTTTCTTTTTTGACATAACGAGATAGGAGGTTTCTTCATTTCCCAGGCTTGATGTATGTTCTTCCTTTTTAAACAAGGTGTGCTTTCCACAGCATCCACTCTAAAGTTACATGGTTTCCAACTCAAATGTGTTCCACAGGGTAGGAAAACCAGTATTATTTCACTATGCTTCTTGAGAGGAACATACAAGCATCTGAAGTTTAGGGACTTCATCCATACATAAAGAATAAAGGTCCACAGTGTACAATCAGAGAAGTCCAGGGGAAAAAAAATCACATGCACTTTCATTCACTCAGCCTTGTAATTTTCTTCCCTCTCCACTTTTGTGTCTACTTTTCTCATTCCCATTTCTAAAGTGTATCAGAATGTAAAATTGTCATATTTTATTTCCCATGATGTGCATTTAATTGTATTTTCAGATCTCTTACAACTTACTATCTCTTACATGCAACAGGCCAGATTATCAGTGGTTTAAGTGGACCTTCTAAGACTGAAGCACATTTGCTACCCTATTCAAGGCACTGCCTAACTGAATCTCAATTTTGAAACCATCATTCCAAGCAGCCCTTATAAATCAATTCTTCAACAATGTCTGATAGTTTTGCAGGAGCCATAAGTGGTGTTTTAAATCCAAAACCAAACAGTGCTTTTAAAATTGAAACTTTAGAGATTTTTTTATCATTGTCCAGATTCATGGCTACTCTGGATGATTTTTCCGCTCTTCTAACTCGACTTATTTGTACTGTCTTCCCTACTATTACCTTCTGAAAACACTCCAGCTATTCCAGTTTACTGATGAGCATGAATCCATCATAATCTGTGCGTTTACTTAATTTGTCTTTTAAAGTGGTTTATTTATGAGCGTAGGCTGTTCTAGTTGTAGAGTGATTAATATTAATCTTGTAATCTGCCACATTATTCTATAGTCAAATGATAGCACTATTAATTCTGACTTTATGTTTTGGATATAAGCGTTCATTACTTCACACATTTTTCTCCCCTTATCTCCTTCCATATGTTAAAATTCAAACATACATCCATAATAACAAACAAAAAATGAAACTAATGTCTGATGATGCAAATTCAGAAGTATTTGAGGGAAATTTGTCTAACTTTTACAATGCAAAAAATAGCAAAATTTAAACAGCATAGATTTAGGCACCAGGGAGTTTACGTCTTCAGATGACAAATAACAACAGGACTCAATGGGTCATGATGAAAAATTAAAGAGAAATGATCACAGAAAGTTTAAAGTACACAGAAAAATAAAAGTTAACAGTGTTGAACCTATCAGCCAATGCAGTTTTAAACAGGGCTGTTCTTGTTCAATGTTCATATGTGCTTCTGCCAAACATGAGAAACTATGCGCAATCTAATGGAAAAAGAATTTGATATCCAGCACTTTTGTGTAGGTAAGAGTTCATCTTTGGTGTAGACTTCACCAGACGTTGGGCTTCACAGAATGACAAAGCCAAATACCAGCAAGGGTATTGCCTTTCTCTGTAGTGAGCAAAGTCAATACACCACTTTGACTCTCATGAGCTGACATAGCTCTGCTCTAATGGGAAGATAATCCTGACTATACTACTGTGGGTAAATATAGCACTACACCATTTCAGGTGAGATTGTGAGCTTGTGTACATGCTCAAAGGGGAGGAAATATTTCTCTGATACCCAAGAAGCAATGGGCAAAAGCCCATTAGAGTGTTTCGTGCATCATTTTGCTCATGGTCTGTAGATCCTACAAAACTAATTAACCCAACAAGAGAAACAAAAGAGAAAAAAGAAAAAGCAGACAAGCAATTTTATCATGTACTGTATGTGGACGAGAGACTCATCCTGAGGTAAGTCTGTTTTCCTCATCCAAATGGGAATTAAGGTTATGAAAGACTTCAGGAGTGACAAACATCCTCAGAACTGAGATTCAAATCCTAACGTAACTGTGGCACTGTGTACCTCTCATAAATGTGAAGAATTACTGCAAGATCAGGCAGAATAAATCCTGTACATCAGGTTTTAGTGAAAATCTTACTACATATTGCAGGTTAAGAGTGTACAATCATATGTTTTAATGGTCAAATAAATACCAAAACTACTTACATATTATTGAGAGCTATTTACTGTACACAAGTACACACTCATAATACACTCTTCTAATGGATCTGTTCTAAAAAGAGTTTCTAACAGACATAGGCCTGTTTCATGTTATGCAAAACTATTTTATGGTTGTGTTCAGTGAGTGATACTGCCCTGAAAGAAGGTGAAACAGTACTCTGTAGTTTGCTCTTTGGGGGAAATTATAAAAAAAACCAACCAATCAACCAACCAAAAAAAAACCCTGAAGAATCCAAAGTCATGGAACTGAACTATAGAAAGTACACTTTCACAGTAACTCTGTGAAGTTTCTCTGATATACACCTTACCTGTTTCATTGTCACAGTAAAAATTTAAGTCCTGCCTCACACAAATTTTAATGAAATAATGTTCTTTCGTGGCATAGTGCAGAGACATGAAGCCTTTGAAATTCTACTGAAGGAAAAGATGAGACAAAACATTTTCTGGTAAAGTAACATCACTAGTAATGTGACAGGAAAGTCAAAGGAATTTCACTGTGTAGTTTATAGCCAACTTGATTTCAGCAGGGCCAGGCTCCTCATTTGAATTTTGTTTATGTGTTTAAGATATGTAATTCACAGACAGTAGATTATTTGGAGGTTCTTTTGTGCCTACTATTGAAGCTTACCACAGTGTCAAAAAGAAGAGAGAAATTATACGCAGCCCTCACTGAATTAAGTGTAACGGAAAAGAGATGTTAGTCCCCACTATTATGAATCATGGTCACAATCACAGTGTATTTCTAGTTTGTAGGTATATTAGTTGTAAGAAAATTAGATTTCCTATCTCAAGCTAATGGTTTAGCTATATAATGTGCTCTACTTTAAGTAGCTCTGGTTCCAGTCCATCAATTCCTCCCATCTTATTAATATTTAAATTCAATAACTGTTTTAACACTATTGATTTGTGAACTTTCCCTATTTTAAATTGACTCTCTCTTGAAGATTTAAATTACATCCTTTCTGTTCTCCATTTTCATTCCAGTCTAATATTTCCATAGGAACGTATGACAGAGGAAGTAGAAGCATCTGATAAAGCAAAATGATGTCTGTCAATGGAATTCCTCTCAAGTACATGGATGAAATACAAAATAATTTCCCCTCATTATTTTTATGCACTATTATTACCCACCATAATATAACAATTTTTGCAGTTTCCCTGATAGATTCAATTTGCTTCAACTGTTTAGGTATTTGAAAGCAAATTGAATTAAAAAAATAAACAAGCCTGTGAAAAACCTGGTAGCAGAATCTAGTATTTAGATTACTTAAGTCCAGCAGCACACTTAAAAGCCATATTATTCAACGGTAATGTGGTTATCCATACAAATTTCATTTTCTTTGGTATTATTTTGAGATTTTAAATCTTACACTTCTCTAGTTATATAAAATTACATTTAGTAGCAGGGAAATCAAATCAGATTGATTAAATACCAACGAAGCTTTTATCTCACGCTTAAGCTAAACCATTCTGAAGATGCAAAAAAAAATTCATATTTCTTTCTACTTTTGTTTCACAAAATAACTTAAGTAGGCCACCTCAAATGATTTTTTTTTTGCTGCAGAGTAGGTATAATTTAAGAACAAAATATTTTTACTTTGATTTTCATATATTGGTGTCCCAAGAAACCATTAATCAGATAGATTGCAATATAAGTGGCTGCTCATGACAATTTTGTTTACATAGCTTGCAGAAAACAATATGCCATAGTTTTGGGTTTGTGGGTTTGTTTTTTTTATTCCAAATGAAAAAATATTATTAAAGTTGCAAAGTCAAGTACACCAAAGTTAGAAAATGTAACCTTACTTTATCCTGCTGGTGGAGTCAATTTGTGCTACAGGCTCTAATTCTGTATTTGCATACTCTTTTTTTGTTGACTCATCCAATGCACCATTATGGCTGTAGTTATAACTGACAAGCACAAGCAGTCATCATTCCAGCACCTCCTGTCTGTTCATCAGTACCATGTTCCAGCATCCTGGATCTCAAAGTGAAATCCCACATGCATAGATTTTCGTTAAAAGTGTGAAAAAGGAATTGCACATGGGAACAAAATCCTAAATGTTAACATGAATCCAGAGTCTAGTCTCCTCCTGCTGAGGATCTCTGTGATACAGAGCGTCTTATGGTTGCACAAAATAAGTTTTCCTGAGCATTCCTATGAAATCTCTGCCACTGTCCATTTTTCAAGAGCAAACAACTGCTAAAGCAGAGCATGGGAGAGCTCCGGTATGCTCTGGCTTGCTCAGGGACATGACCCAAAATGGACTGCAAGGAATCAGTCCACTGAAATGATCTGTCTTGTGACTTTGGTATGTAATAAAAGCTAGGTCTCCACAAGGGCAGATGCAGCATATGATATCCAGCAGCTATACAAACAGGGAAGATTTCCTGGTCTCACTAGCCTTTTGTTAGGCCCTCAAGAAGGTCAAAGGTATGGAGCTGACCTGAGTCTGTGCAAGTTTTCATACTCTCTCAGCTGCTGCTTGAAAGAATCAAGTTACCTTTTTTTTCTTCAACGGCACAGTCACTTTCATCCTGATTGGAGGCAATGTGAGTGTTTGGGAAATTAAGAAGGTCTGTGCTGTTTAGACAGACTGCTCCAAGCACTTCAGTGAGACTGTACTGAATTAGTTTTGGCTGGCTGTGGTTCTAAAAGAACATTCAGAAACAGAATAATTTTTTTTAGCTCCAAGCTACAACATATAATTTATGCTTTTAATTTCAAATTCTAAAATGTGGCAGGAGAGGTTGAGGGGAAGTTTGGGCAAAGAGTTGGGGCGTTGCAATTACTTGTCAAAAGATCTAAATCCAGGATATTGATCTGGCATTTATTGTGACATATTTTTTATATTCTGAAGATGTAAATGTTTGTAAAATATCATTTTTTCTTCAGTTTAAGTGCAAGAGATAATTCAGTTCAGACTCTGCTTGTGTCTGATTTTACTGCTGAAAGATGAGTGAAAGGAGCATTTTTTTGCAAAGCGTTACACATCCATATATTAAAACCATGTAAGTGACTTTCCATCCAAAGTCATATTTTCAGTAGTGATTTAGACACTGAGTTGAAATCCTGGCCTTGCTGAAACCAAATGCAAAACTCCCAGTGGGAGGGGACTTATTCCATGTGAAGTCAAAGAGCTTCTAAAGGGAAAGAGCCTCAACCTAGACTACCTTAGAGTCCTATGAGTTAGAAAGCCTTTTGGTTAGATTTATTTTTCCCTGAAATGAGAGAGATTCATCCCTACTTTCCACACAAGGTATATGATCTAATCTCACATATTTCACAGAAAGTCACTAAAACATAGATAGGAAATACAGCCAAATCTTATGCTGTATCATTACCTTGCATTCAATGGTTGTATGCACAAGGAAAGAAGCAGTTTCTGAAGTGTTTATTTTTAATATTTTTCATTATTAATTTATTATTTTTATTATAAATTCATTTATACATTTTACAACTAATAAGAAGTGGGTGAAACTATTTACCACAATAGTTCCTCTAAATATGAATTGTTACAGGTGCATCAGGATGCCCGTATGCACTTAGCACACTCTGTGTATATTCCACATTCCTTCTTTGGCAGTCTGAATCCCAGATGATTAAGAGAATAAAATGCTATTCCTTATCTCCTAATCTTGTACATTTTATACATTGAAATTTAATTAGCCCTTCCCATAAAAGCACTGGAGTGTACAGGATTTACAGTTGATAAGACTGAGGGGCAGAAATGAAAAAAAAAAACCTCAAAACCCTACAGCAATGCCTGGATGTGCACAGGAATTCTTGGATTTCAGAATTAGTTTGATCCATTAGATCATACTGCATCGTGCCTTCTGTTCATGAATATTTCCTCTTCATCCTCTAGGAAGAATTACAAGCATAAATCTTCTATGCACTGATGAGAGAAAAGTCTTTCTTTCATCATAGCGAATACACATCTGGTACCTCCTATTCAGATAGATTGATGCTTACTTTGACGACTCATTATATTGCATTATACAGAAAAGTGTTTTATGCCTTGAGTTACATTTCTGTGTGCTTGAGCATGTAACAAATAGTATAAGGTTATGAAATATTAATAACAGGAAATTTCTGACATTTTTTCCTTTTCAAAAAAGCATTTTTCAAATTTTTCTCATGACTTGCTGATCTCTTAAAAATTCAGTATTTGTCATTTCATGGTAGAGAGATATAACTCTATTACACAGGGATAGTAGTTCATATTCTCTTTGGATAATGATATTAAATATCCAATCTGACTGGTCCTAGTGCCAATTCAACACCAGTTGTAGTTAGTCTACATTTTAACTGTTTTAAATATGGTAGTAAATAGTTATAAATTTCACAAAGTCAGATATTTTGCACAATATTTTAACTTGAAAGTAATTTTCCCAAACTCTCAAGTTTTGTTTTTCTGTATTCATATATATATTTTATTTCTAATTTTCTTTATAATGTTTTTGAAAGCTGTCCTACATTCGTTGGCCATTTTATTGGCCCATAGCTGGGCAAGAAATATAAGAGCTGCTCCATAAGAAGTCTTCTTCAAAGTATAAACTTCCCATCAACTTCTGTTGGCCTGAGATGAGACATTACAACCATGTTTTCAAGCTGAACACAGTTAAGCAGAATCCTGTGTTAGTCCTGCATTCCCTGATGTTGGTTGGGTGCCCAGACAAACAATTTGCAAGATTCTTTGTGCTCAAGTTTGGTTCACTGGCCACAATGTAACAAGATGCTCAAATGTGCTTTAATGCATTTTAAATGCTTCAGTGGTTACCTGTGTACTTAAAATTAACTGCATGTCTACATGCGCTGCTGGAACAGGGGCTATCTTTAGTAAGGTAATGACTGTTTCTACATTAGATGTTCAGTTTCCCTTGAGTCTTGGATGGAAAGGGAAAAAGGGCTTTGCCAAAGAGAGATTTAAGTCATACACATTAAGATCCTAATTTATCCAACTCCGCTTCTGAAGAAGCATATCTCTGCTCCTCTGTGGAGTATACACAGGAAGCCTTGATGGACTAGCATATCAATGCTCATATCTAAGGACATATCTTTTGCCACAGTGCTCAATATGCTGTAAGATTTCTGTTGTAGCAGTCTGTCTGATAAACTATATGAGGGTGGAGAGCAAGAAACGGCATCATATGCACTCTGAGTGTTACAGCTATGTGTGACTGTCTCCAGCTGTGGCTCAATTAGATAAATTTCAGAGATCATGTGGCACTTGCCCACTGTGTGTGGCCCTCATAATTCAAGGAAACTTCTGTTCCTTTTTTGCTTACACGTAGAAAAATAGCTAATTTTTTTCCGAAGTGATGTGTTCTTAATATAGTTGTCATTATTTTAAATGCTTTCATAATAATACTGCGTTGTGTGGTAGGAAGCAGAAAGGAGGCCAGAAAAGAACACTGGATGAAAAGCAGATGAATGAGAGATTCAGTGCTGCATTTCAAAAGATGGAACAAAGCTTCTTTTTCTCAACAAGTTAAACCAGCATCTCAATTAATGTTATTATATATTTGGAAAAAAAACCCAATATAAGCACTGAAAAATACTCACCTGCTTTCCCTTTTAATGCACCTATGATGGCTAAATGAATGTGTATTGGAAGGAAATAGTGCTGCATTTCTGTGAACCAGGAATTCGTGTATTCGAGGAATTCAAGCATGGGTATCACACACTCTGTCTGCACTACTGGGCTGTTTACATCCTGAAACGCTTGGGGCAGGGAAGCCATTCCATGATATATTTCTGTCAGGAATAAAAGTTGTGCTAACACAGTTCCTTCCTCTTTCCCTGCTGCTGGTTTCCAGCACCTTCACTGTAATTCACTGATCTCAGTTGCATTCATACAAATGTCTGTGTTGGGTTATCCCATAAGGCAAAAGAGGAAATGCAGAGGGGAACATGCACAGCCTCCTCAACGGGAAGGAGAGTATGGGCAGGAACCTCCTCACCCAGCTTCACACCTGGGGAAATCACAGTGCACAGCTACAGTCTGGGTGAAAAGAACATTCAGTATCACTTAAATATTCCCTGTTATGTGCTGTAAGTACATGTCTACAGCAATAGTAACCTTACTGGACCTATAAAAAAATATAGTCATTAGATTATCATTGGATAATTAGCTCAGTGGATTTATTTTCTTTTTCAAATTCCTTTCCCTCTCCCCTAAACCTCAATTAGGAATAATTTAACAAATTTGAAGACATCCACAGTCATAAAATCAGATTCTTATGTTCTTTGGACAGTCAAAGTTTTGAAGGGACTTCCTAAAAGTTACAATGTTAAGAAGACTACTGTTAAGCAGTATAAACTCACCTTTCCCATAGACCTTTCCTGTTCTATTACAGAATCACAGAATCACAGAATGTTAGGGATTGGAAGGGACCTCAAAAGATCATCAGATCATGTCATGTTTTGCCTTGAAAAGACAGAAACAATTGAGGGATACAGAAGTTAACAAGATACTGGTGTAATTCTTCTGATATGTATTTTATGGAGCAGGTAAGAAACTTAAGCGCTGGTTCCAATAAGCAAGGAGGTAACTATGCTGAAAAAAACAAGTTAATTGAAGTTTACTGTGGAAATATGAAAGCTTCAACACTAAGTTGAAGAAACTCTTCAAGTGAATTTGCATTATGAGATGTGTCTAATGGATAAACGTGTGAAGGAAAGAGATAACACAGAGATAAGAAATCTTCATAGCTACATATTCGTCAGATTATTCTGATTAGTATGCTTTATTTGTATTTTGTTGAGGTATAAAATGAAAAATATAATATGACTGCTTAGAAAGGTGACTGTAAACAGAAGAAGAGTGGGTTGAAGAATAAATTTTGACCCAATAGGTATTGAATGGAGCTGGGGTGAAATTAGAGAGCAGTACCCAAAAACCTGCTGCTTAGAAGAGTCAGAGGGCACAATTATGCTGGAGATAAGCCCGCAACCTTGATAACTGAGGGAGGTGACCTGAAGAAGAAACTTATATAATGACTAAAACTAGACTTACTCTACAGGTATACCCTGTTGTTGGGGTTTTTTTTCCCCTTTTTCTAATTTTGATTTCAATTTTGTACCTAATATTTACCATAGGAAAACTTACATATACACACATACATATAAAGAATTTTCATCCTTAATTTAATCTGGTGAGAGAAGATGTTCCAAAATGTGCTAACACTTACTGTATACCTTTATTCCCTAAGGAACAGCAGTTTTATAACTATCAGTGAACAGGCATCCTTTTTTGGCTCTGACACTCAAAATGTGTGTTGACGTTTGACTTCCTCCTCAGTCAGCAAAGGTAGGGAGTAAGGATACCAGTACCAGCTGATCCATTGGTGGGGAAGATGCTCCTGTGACAGGTGCAAATGTGTGTTTCACGGACAAGTAACAAGTGCAATGGAGACAGCCTCTGGCACAGCCATGATCTTGGCAGTGCATGGGTCAGCTGCGGATATAGAGAAAGCATTTTGTTAATGCATTATCATGGGATTTTTGTCAGTACTATGGAGCATGCATATGTATTATGGGCTGTATATTACCCTTTTATGAGCTTAATGAACAGCTTACCCCTTTTCAAATGTGTTACAACTTGTCAGTAGTTCCCATCTTTACTCTCCCAGAAAGTGAACACAGTGAAACACTCCAGTCTAGATTCTACTGTGCTTTTCATCGGTCACTTTTATAAAATTAGTAGGTTGTCCATGTATGACAGCCAATAAACTGTATACATCTGAAACTTTC
The DNA here is from genome assembly GCA_028020825.1 of Podargus strigoides. Lineage (NCBI taxonomy): Eukaryota > Metazoa > Chordata > Aves > Caprimulgiformes > Podargidae > Podargus > Podargus strigoides. Next base: position 27,687,747 of record CM051620.1, read on the forward strand.
ATAGCATAGATTTCATTTTCTTCAAATATAGAAAATATTTTTTTCTCTAGACTCTAGGTGGGAGGGTTAGAAACTTTTTCCTGATTTGGTGAGGAACAAGCATCATGCAGAATGCTGCTATATAGTAGGCGTCTCTCATCAGAACATGGGAATAATAAGTGTATTACTGTGTTGGCATTGTGTTAAAAATATGTGGTGCCCAGGGCAAATTTTACTTCACACGTAAAGTTTGGCTGGAAACATGGAAGATTATTGCTGCATGCATATTGAAAACAAGTCAGGTATTCTAACCACCAGTCCAGGGGGCTAGTTTAAAATTGTGATGCTATCCTCTGGATGCATGAGTACTGAGAAAAGATGACCAGGTGACATACCCTAATTTGGATTGCCTCCTGGGACTCTATCCTAATTTGAACTCCTTCTCAAATTAACCACATTTCTTCCATGGGAATTTTCTACAGTTCAGTTCAGAAACACTACTTCTCTGTTTTCTTTTCAAAATGTGTCTGTTGCTTGGCTGGTAGAACACCTGAATAGACTTTCAGGCAGGATATGTGTGTGTATACTGAATAGCTTTTTCAGCTGATTTCACCTCTTTCTGTTTATAAGCCATCTGTGAACAAATTATGAAAGTCTCAATGGCGTTTTTTATACTAAAGTACTGTAGCATTCTTTTTGAAGACCATTTCTATGGCTAATGACAATGCCACACCAATTTCTGCCTTGTCAGAACCTGTCACTATCCATACACCCAGCACTCTAAACATCAAAATGATTTGCAACCAATTTACTGAAAAGCTCAAAATGTCTTCTAAAGTAATCTCTGCACTGGAAAAATGCCATTTTTATAAGAGGCAGCTTCATATTTATCAAGCTTTATAACATTCATATGTAATAGATTGCACATAAGACTACAATAGCTCAAACTCTTAAGATCAGGTGTGAGAATCCTAAAAAGGAGTAAATGCTTAAAGCTTTGATGAAATCTGTATTAACTGAAACATAGAGGTGCTATACTTTATTTAGTTCAACAGACCCCCAAATAGTTAACCAGACTAATACTCTTCAGTTGAAATACAGGTGAGTAGTCTGCGTGGTGTCACATAGTTGCTTCCATTAGTTGTTCCTGTGGTAATCTGGCATGAGTATTATAATTACAGATCCAGCTATTAAAAGAGCTGTGCTATTTCCTGAGTATTTGGCACTATTTTTTTTCTACTCAAGCTTATAAAAGACAGCAATTACCTGTAATAGAATACATTTACTCTCTGTTGAAATTCATAGGAATTCAGGGCAGAAAGGACCACTGCAGTAGGACTCTAAGAACAACTATATTAGGTTGGACCAACCATTGATCTAGTTCAGTGACCTGTCTATGACAATGGTTAATAACAAATGCTTGGTGAAAGAATAAAAGTAAGACAAAGGTCCAAGATGCAGGAGAGATTTTTTCCTCATATGCCTTTTAAATTTCAGCAATCTACTGAGAGCTCCTGTGCAGGAGGCAGCAGCTCCACTCTTCATTACTTGCTAATTTGATGCCCTGCAAAAAGATAAGCTGTTTGAAACAGTGCTAAAATTTCAGAAATTATTACAGAAAAAAAAAACCCACCCCAACTCTGTTTTAAAGTTTCCAGATGTGGAAAAGCTGCCAATGACTTGGTGAGGTGTAAGATGTTGGCTAAACATAGAATCATAGAATCATAGAATCATTATGGTTGGAAAGAACCTCTAGGATCATCAAGTCCAACCTTTATCCCAACATCTCCCTAACCACTAGACCATAACTTGCTGTCGTAGAAGCTGTGTCTCTCATCTGCATTAGTGTAGCTTCTACTTCCGGTCATTAAACCTTAGTTTTATGGTCTGTGGCGCCATATTAACAAATTTAGGATCCTATTGCTCGTACATTTAGATTGTGACTGAATCACCATAATTTTTACCTATTAATTACACACCAAACACATCCTTCTTTAAATGTGGACACCAGAGCCAGACACAGCATTCAAGGAACCATCAAGTCAGTGCCAAACAGTGTTCATATATGTTTGTTACTACAGCCTCATATTGCTATGTACACAGATCCTAAATATTTAATTGGTTTTGTTAATAAAACCAATTGTAGTTGTCACACCTACAACTCATGTCACTCTGAACCTTTCTTCTAACTCCTAACCTAAAAAAAAAGGAAGTCAGTGTGTCCTCAGTATCTATGTTCTCCAAATGTGGTTTCCCTTGTTCCAAAATCAATGATTTCTACTTCGTCGCTTTAAATACATCTTGTCCTGACCTTATTAAATGGTCCAATCAATTTGAATTAGTGATCTATGGTCTGCATAATGCCATGCTGCCCAATACCTACTTATTTTAATAGTAAGAATTTCATTTTTCTACTTTGCCAAAGTTTAAGAAGTTATGACAGGATACTTATTAAAAATGTTTAGTGCTGCAGGCTTTCAGTCCCTTTTGATGACCAAAACCAACTGACACATCCCCCTAGATCTGGCTTTTATGTGTGTTTCAGAAAAGGCAGTATATATTAGAGCAAGAATGGATTTATGGTCTGACTCAGTCAGAGCACAGTCATCTTCACAGACTCATCATTACTCAGATGGTATTGTCTCTACCTACTTTATAGACTTTACCTTTGTTCTCTGTACCATAGAATCCCGACTGTCTTGAACTGCCTCTGTACTCCAAGACAATGTCCGATAGCTCATCCAAAACTCTTAGATCCAGATTATCAGTTCCAAAAAATTTTATTGGTATTCAACTCTTGTGGGTGGTTTTAAGAATTTTTTATTACTTCTTGATACCTTGATTTTATGCTAAGGAATCAGTATTTTCTAGCTCCTTTCCACTCTCTCCCCTTGCTGATAATTTAGCTTTCTCCTGATCAGTTTGGCTGGGGAGACTGGTTCTCTTTTGACTGAGATGAAGACCTTCCAGATTTCACCGCCACTTCTCGTTGAAAGTGGTCCATTGCTCCAAAATACCAAACTTTGCATTTTATTTTTAACCAACAGTACATTCCCAGAATCTTCTTCTTCCCGCTTTCTGCTATTCAGAAGATAGGAAAAATCTTGCAATTGCCTGTCTTCTCCATAATCCTTCAGAACTATATGATTCCCAGAAAGTCAAAGAACCCTTCTGTTGCCTATCTTATCATTGAAGAATGATTTTTTCCCCACTTATCTTTACACAGAACTGTCTTTTCTTTAGGCAGTTTAGATGCTTTCGCGAGCATGTGTAATAATAACGGATTGGGGTGAGAGTACATTTTCATTTGACTACCTGGCTTTGAAAGATAGCTTTTGCAGTTTTCTTTTAGAAACTTCATTGATATTTAAATATTTATTTTTCATCTTGATTTCAAAATAAGTGTTTCTTTAAGATAACAGAAGATTTTTAAAAGAAACTGTGACTCTGCAGTCAGAGCATGCTGTTTGATATCCGTTTAAAAAACAGGGCTTTGAGACTTGTATATAGATTACATTATTAAATATATGGACTTCCGAATTTTAAGTGGCTATAAGGAATTAAGTATTATTGCATGAAGTCTATACCTTTTCTCATAGCAAGCAGCAAGACTGTGCCATATTTTTAATAATATTTCAAATTTTCTACAGTTCTTACATCTTCTCTACAGATGGTTATCAACATTCCAGGTCATTCTGGGGAAATCTACCCTGAACAAAAGCTGTTATAGGATACTTCTCAAGCAAGGACAATTATTCACAAAGAAAAATAAGAGAACTTATTGATCATTCTCAGTCTTTTGATAGAAAGAAAATCCACCTCAAGACTTTTATGGAATACATGAGTTGGGTTTCAAGCTAAAAAAGTTTGCCATTGTGAGCCATGGCATGGAAATCAGTACACTTCAGAAGCTGGATAAATACTCAGGTGGTTAATCCATGTTGAGCATATTTCTATCTCTGCTAGCAGTTTTGTAAACTGGAAACAGCTGATGCAGCAGAGGTTGGATCACTGGTGATCCAGACGCAGCAGCTCAGTGCCCACGTACAGTATTAGAAGCATAAATAAGAAGAACTTTCATGGAACTTCTTGCATTCTCTCTGGTTGTAATCAGCATCCAATCTAATCTATCTAAAAGCTTTTCTGATTACAGGGCATATTTATATGAGAAGTCATAATTAAGAAGAGCAACAGGGGGAACTATGATTGTCTGGCATAAGAGATCCCTTGTGGATAGCAAGAGCATTAGCAAAACAATTTGGGTGCTTTTAGCTAAATGCTCAGTGCTGTCACAGCAATGTTTTTCACTAGCAGTCTATGTACAATTTTAACAGCTGTAATATTAATGTCTAGGTGTTTCTTTTGCTCTTATAAAAATATATAAAGTATGTAATGCATGATTTTTTCACTAGGATTTCCACAGATATGTAAACAGTGAATTTAGTATCTATATTATAACAATCTAACCAAAATACTAACAAAAATGGAACGGTAATGAGAGATCTCAACAGCAAATAAATGGGTAAAAAAAAAATGAAAAGAATGTATAACAGGAAAAATTCCGCTGAAGAGGCAGGAAGGGATAAAAGGACAGGCCATACCACATATATCTGGCAACCACAACTCATCATTAAAAGTCAACTTTGATTTTAAAATACTATTTTGGGTCATCTGAGAACCAGTAGTCAGTTGTGCTATTTATAGGGAGAGACTGAGGCAGCTCGGATATCACTGCCTTACTTTCACTAAGATGTCGTCTTCTCAGTAGCAACTGTATATTTCATCATCTTAATGACAAGGACTAAACCAGAATTTAACATCCAGATGACAGTTTTGATTCATTTTACAAACTCAGGATTCCTGCAGGATTTCTGCTTATCTGGTTTCTGACGAGGTACCAGAAGGGCCTCTGCCCTTCATATTCTGCCAAAGTCTTTCGCTTAATTTAGTTATTCTTTTGTTGCAAGAAAGAAGAGGGGGAAGTGAGAGAGACAGAGAGGCACAAATAGTTTCCCTCATGTGACCTGCCACAGAACAATCAATTGAACGGAGGTTTCTTTTTCAATTTTAAAGGCTTTGATGTTCTACTAAGGGATTTTCCTATCTCCTACATTTATTACACAGAAAGCTCTCTAAATATCAGCAGTTCCACAGGGAAGCACCAAAGTAATATTCATCCTTTTGTCCCAATAGGGAAATCTTGTGATATTTTTCATCATCTTTCTCTAAAATGCTACTCAGACAAATAGTAGGAATCATCAGCCTCCTCACTAGATACAGCGAGGCTTTCCTGATATCAGTAGACTCAAGATGACAAAAAACCCAGCCTAAGTAGAGGTGAGACAGTTAGTCAGAAAAAAGTTACTTCCCTTTGCAATGTATGACTAAAATGAGAGAGAAAAATATTTCACAGATAAAATGTACTTTTAAGGAAAATGAGCATGCTCTTCAGACTGCTGAAGAAATTCAAGCTTTTCTTTCTCCTGAAAGTTTTCCATCATCAAAGTGTATGGTTTCAAGCTAAAAAGACATTAATACTTCAAATAATAAGCCTTCTTGACATCCAGTAGACTAACCTAGCAAGTCTCTTCTTCAAGACCAGGTTTAGCAGGTGAAGGAGACCACAAGGCTGTACCACATCATGCAACAGTGAATCAGGAAAGAATGAAAATAATTGTTTAGATGTCTGAGCTTCTTGGTACGCTATTTAAAAAGTAATATCTAATCTATATCATGCAAATGATATAGATACTATGATCATGATATCATATTGCATCATTTATTCATTGGTTGTCACATACTATTTTTAGACCTTTTATATCCACGCTCTAAGGCAGATCGAGAGATCTGTTTAGGGTTCACCTCATTTAGTTTTCTCTCAGTGTCAGCACATGGAGCTGTTTACAGTAAAAAGGAATTACGTTTCAAGATCATGAACTCAGTATGCGGTTTACCCGAGTGCCACTTCCAAATGTCACGTTTACAAGAGATATGAAAATATACAAGGTTACAGACTAGCATTTTTGTGTGCAGACACTGTATTTAACTAATGGCTTCCACAGCTTGATCTCACTTGCCCTCAGAAAAGCTATTTAATTGCTTGCAAAATGTAAGATGGAAATAAGCAGTCTGAAAAACTTGATTTTCTTAACGTTGTAATCTTTACACAGAGTGAGGTAGAGCAGAGGTAGTGAAGGAATGGTGTTAGACTGGTGGGAAACCAATTATGGTTGCCTGTTTCTCAGCATTAGCTTTAATTAAAGCTGTGGGGTTGCACTATTCTAATGTCGTTCCCTGGAGGAGGTACCTAAGCAATCTTCAACCAATTGAGAATAACTCTGCCATACCCATCAACCTCAGGACATTACTAGAGTACCACTGTATTTAGGAGGATGTATTAGTCATAGACATTCATAAATAACCACTCCAAATTTTGTCAGGTACAAGGGAAGTCATGTATTTCATAAGGCCATGTATTAAGAGTGTCTATTGACTTCATTATGCATGTCTAAATCAGGTGTGATTCAGCTGAGCTTCCCAGCTTGTTGGTGTGGGTACATGTTTTGGCTGCATCCTGACTGCACATCAGGGTAAGATCTGAGTACAAATTATTCTTAAGTGTGCCTTGAGTTTCAGAATAGTGCCTCCAATAACCTGACACCCAAGGGACCAGGGCTGTAGGCTGGACTTGCAAAACTCACCAGCTCAGCAGCTCAGACGAACCCAAGAAGGTGTAAATGACACTTAGTTGCTAGGTCAGCTTTTCTCTGAAAGAAAGTGAGAAGAAAGAACAAAAAAAAAATGTAGTTTTTTGCTTCTATCTTTCACTGGTAATAATCTTGAATAGCACTAAGATAATATTTGAAAGCAGCTGAAACAGAAAACTGGTAGAAGTCGTTGTAATAAAATAAAGAAAGAAGAAAGTGCAGGGTTTAAGTTGAACATCAGAAGAAGAATCGTCGTGATTACTGATTAAATGAATCCTTTGCTTTGGTGGATGAGGGTTTGGGAAATATTTCTAGGTCAATTCATCCTTTAGACAACACAGCTTTTTCAAGGATCATGTCTCAGCAAAACCAGAAAAAACCTTCTCCAAACATCTAGTGAATGCAAAATAAACAAAGAGAAAACCATCATCATTCCACCTTACATATAGGAAGCAAGTGTATGGAGGTGTGCACTAGAAAAAACATTTTTCATATCTACTTGGTGACAAAAGTGACATTTGTACATTTTAGATCTGGGGTATGGTGATTTCCAAAATAACTCCATTTAATGAAGGTACAAAAATAAACAAGTTTGTTTGTACTTCCAATGGAAGACAAGCAGTTAAGAAGATTTATTCTGCTTCATAATCACAGAATCATAGAACCACAGAATGGTTTGGGTAAGAAGGGACCTTAAAGATCTAGTTCCAACCCCCCTGCCATAGCAGGGACACCTCCCACTAGACCAGATTGCTCAAAGCCCCGTCTAACTCGGCCTTGAACACTTCCAGCGAGGAGACTCCACAACTTCCCTGGGCAACCTGTTCCAGTGTCGCACCACCCTCACAGTCAAGAATTTCTTCCTAGTATCTAATCTAAATCTACCATCTTCCAGTTTAAAATCGTTACCCCTCATTCTATCACTACATGCTCTTGTAAAAAACCCCTCTCCAACTTTCTTGTAGGCTCCTTTCAGGTACTGGAAGGCCGCTATAAGGCCTCCCTGAAGCCTTCTCTTCTCCAGGCTGAACAATCCCAACTCTCTCAGCCTGTCTGAGAGACAGACCTGTCTGAGACATCATTCATAATGATGAGTTAAACATTCTGAGGAAGGATCTGAAAAAGCTTAAATGTAGTACTTTAAAAAGCTGCATTCCCAGAAGGTAGATACTATGTCTCTATGTGTCTGTTTAAGTATTCTGACCTTAAAGTCAGATGGGGGCTATTCCTACTCCTCCTCCAGATCCCACCTAGCTCATTCCCAACTCAGCTGGGAACTGGAGGTCAGCCAGACAAGAGCGCTCTACAAACTCTTTTTCTGAAACTTGCTGGTTGTTTTATAGACATTTTGGGTTACTGGCTCATGTTTCTTCTGTGCTTTATGCTTGGAGGTGTCTGTTCGGGCTGTGAATTCTAACGATCAAACTTGACCTGCCCTTTAGATAACTGCCTTGCCTCCACCTCATTTCACAGCAATCAGGATTCCCTGACATCTCAGCATTTCACAAACTATCAGGTCTTTGGGAAATCAACCTGGGAACTTTTATTTGATCTTGGTTTCAAGTGTGGTAAAACAGGTGGATGCCAACCCCTAGCACAAAGTTAGAGGACAGCAAAAAGTCAAATCGGTGACATCAAAGATTTATTGCTCACTAGTCAGAATACTTTCCCATTAATACAGGTAAGTGGGAAAGAATTTGTAACTGAATTATCATCACACTTTTGATAATTTGGCAAATCAGTGGAGAAGATTAAAAAACAGACCTTCATCTACTACAAAGTACAGCTAAAACTGACTGTGGCTGGAGCTACACTTGTATAGAAGGCCTGCTAGTGGTGCATTTAGTTTCAGTTTCTACATGGCTTAAGCTCACCAACTGTGCAAGGCTTGGGCTGGACAGATGTAGACAGAGCAATGGCTAGAGCAGACACTGCCATCAGCAATGCAAATTTTGGAGACATCTTTCCAGCACCTCTGTCAACAGGAGTATGCCACGGGAAAGGCAAGACAGCTGGAATTTTATCACAACATTGGTGAGCCATCAAGCAGTTGATAATACAATCTCTTTGTAGGGAACACGTATGGACTCACAAACCAGCCAACAGTATGAAAATATGTGCCCTAAGATAGAATATTTACCCTTCACTTTGACCCTTTCAGAACATTTATATACTTGAGTAGGAAGTCTGAATTTGATTTTTTTAATTAGAATTGAAATTAAATCTCACTTTTCTTCTCCCTGCTATTGTGTAAAAGTTTTTACTGCAAAGGAAAGTAAGGAGACTGCACAGCTCAGTACACAAACCCTTTTTGTTCTTTGTGAGTAAAAAATGAAACTATTCACATTTTTCCCCTGGAAAAAAAAGAAATGTGAGCAGGAGGCCCATTGAAACAGTTGATTATTCAGTTTCTGGAGTTAAAGCACATAGGGCTTATATCCACAGCTATCAAAAAGATTTTAATTTTTTTTAATAAAGAGTCCAAGTAGACAGGGAATTATTTAATGTCTGGAAATACTAGCAGCTATTATTTTTATTTTCAGTGGACACTAAACAACAACAAAAAAAGGTAACATGTGTGAGAAAACCTTCCGACTTACTGGAATTTAGAACTTAAAAAATATCCTTGATTAAAATAGATTTCACTGTCTAATTTTTTCAACTCTGAGTACCTAACATTAGGTTTCTAAAGGCCTATTTTGGCAATTCAGTTTACATGGAATGCTTTCCAGGAGCAGTTGAGCATTCATAAACTCTAGTAAATTTAGGGGGAACTGTAAGTGATGATTGCCCTTGAGAATATCAACTAGAATGTAGGATTTAGCAGCTCTGACTTAGTATACCTGGTCTGAATAAACATGGCTTCATCTCAGTTGTAACTGTCAGCATCTGCACAGAGCTCAGTGTTAGAGCCTGTATAGATAGTACACAGGGAAAACAAACATGCCAGAACCCGGCCCTTGAAAGATTAGGCTGATGCTTCAATCTAAGGGGAAGATGTTGTTATAAACCATATGCAGAGGTTTATTTTTGCACACCTAAGTCCCCTTGCTGCCAAGATAGCTGCACACATGATCCAAAAAAAAATATTTCTTTCTCTTCCAACTTGTATGACATTTTACCTAAAACCAAAACTAGGACTTACAACTGGAGCGACGGTTTTGTAGAAACAGTTGCAGATAGATCACTGCAGAGAATTTCATTGTGTGGAAACAGATGAACAAAACATTTTCGTGCAACTGTTCAGTTTAATTGGCCAGGTTTCATGTATTATGTCACTGTCTAAATTTCACTTTCAATACATTTCTGTTATCTAAAGGCTCTCAGCAATTTTTCTCATAATGTTGCATTTTTACAGGAGTTTTCAAGGTGTCCTTGAACTTTGTATGATCGAAATCAGCTCACTGTTAACAGGTATAAATAATTAACAATAAATCCTTACTGCAGAAAAGTTCAGCTGCTTATGGACTGCCATATATTGAGCTTCAATTAACAGACCTCTCTTGTTCAGATGCCTGATGTAGTAGTACATGGAAGCATGAAACTTTTGAGCTTGAAAGAGGTCTTCAGGAGATTTTACAAAGAGAAATGATATATTAGTCTAGTGACAGTCTTAATACTTCACTCATCTGTTTAATGATTCTTATTACAAGAAAATAACATAGAAGCAGGTCGCTATTAAATATTATCCCAGTCCATCAGGCTATTTGACTAAACTTCTCTTTTACAGAATTTCAAAGAAAATATTAAAAGCTGAAGGGGGTCCTTAGAAAATGAGATCTATTTTAAGTCTGTCCAAATGTGGCTTCCAAGGAAACAACAAGAAGAGTACTTTCAATGAGTCAAGTTATTTACAGACACAAGGAAAGCTTTGGCTACCAACACCAAAGAAAGAGAGATATATAAGGAAAAGAGAAAAATATATTTCAGAAGCAAGTACTTTATTTCAGAACGAGTTATTATTTTACAGTACTGATGATGTTTTTGACCTTGAAACTACAGTAGGTAGCAGCTTACTGGGATGTGAACAAATAAAAGAACAAAGATGAAATCAGTGCCATCACAACAAGCACAAGGCAGAACAAGAGCTGGCTCTAAGTATCCTTGGTCAGGACAAAAATTACCTGTTCAGAAGAAGAAATCAGAATAAAACCCCTAATAAATATTGTTGCAGGGAGGCCTGAGAAGTAGTTCTGCTGTAGAGTACAAAGGGAGCTCTCAGGATACCTCAATACCACAAGCTCTTTCAGGACCATGGTAAAATCTTTATTGTATTTATGCTTTTCCACTTGTTCACAGCAGGTACCATAATGGCCACCACTATAAGAGGTCCAGCATACTGTAGCCTTATAACGTCATCCTTGATCTTGCTTCATGTAGAATTTTTAGGGAAAAGTGGAAGAAAAAGAGTCTAGACAGGCTGATGGGTTCCATACCAAACACTCTACTCATACCAAGGGCTTTCCATTGACAGCCTCAAGCAAAGCTCTCTTCAATATACATGTCTCAAAGGCTTAAAGCATCTATTAGCAGCATCCATGGTTAGGACCAAAATATGTTTCCACCACAGATTAACAAAGAAATCACTAATTTCTAAATGCAAAATGCAACACTCAAAGTCTTGCATCAGGATCTGTCACTGATTCCAGATCAGCTGAACATCAAAGTTCCCTTTTATTAGGCCTCTACTGTGAAAATGCTCATCATGTCAGTCTTTCTCACATGCACACCTCATCCTACTCAACTTTCATTTATTTCTTGATCATTGCTCAGAAGCAAGCAACAATTTTCCCAGGGGAAAAAAGGGAACAAAAAATTGGAGTTCTGTTTAGTGGTCAACATAATTCAAACCAGATGGCTTACATTTGCAGAACTGATGCTTCTAATGCCCTCACCAATCTTGTAACTCCTCCCCTGACTGGGAAATGTAAACACAGACTTGTTCTGTTCTGGCTCTTGCCCTCAAAGGTCAGGCAACAGATTCAAAAACAGATTCTTCAGCTTTCTGCTTTGGATGCTGTGAGAAAAGCTCTCAGGACTCCAGGATCAGATCCTTCAGCAGACCACTAGGAAAGAGAAGCAAATATAATTTGTCCCTTTAGAATACTGTTTCCCTTCTGCCACGTGGAGGAGTACTGACTGTTAGTCATGGTTTGAAAGGATCTGACAGCTTGAGAGTAGCTGGTAATGTGTCAATGAACCTATACACACTTTCACTTGCTGGGTGCTGATCTTAGCTTGGATGGTGTTATGGACTTGACTAGTGTAGCAAAAATAAGCTTCAGCTACGTGGATGTGCCAGATGTTTTCCCACCCCCTTTTCCATAGATATTCTTAAACTGAGAGGCTTTATTTTTGATCATGTCTTCCCCGTGAGTGATGGGGATGACTGATTCTGATATTTCATTAGGAAAGATGATAAATGTCTTTGTATTAACTCATTTTGTTGAGATACTTTGCCCTTTCATTTCAGCCAAACATCTGGTGACAGTTGTCTATGCATCCATCATCTTTAGACTCATTCACTGTGCATTGCTGACAGGGAAGAGAGGAGATTCCCCTTCCCAAGGGACATACTGGTGAGAACAGTGTACCAGCAGCCTCTTGAATAATTTAAGGCTTCTGACATTACTTTACTATTGTGCTCCCCAGTCTTCACTGATTATCTTTCACTTCCAAAGCATACTGCAAACCATAGTCCTAATTCCAAAATTCACTGATGAATAAATGTCTATTTCTATCTATAAAATTTCTATGCATGACTCAACAAGTGAAACAATTTTTGGAGACCTTGAGATTAAGAAAGCAGAAGATGTGTTTCAAGGAAAAGTGAAGTAAAATATTCTCAGTTGAAGTAGTTGAGATGCTGAAAAAACTTTGTAGAAGATATTTATGGAAATAGAGTTCTACTTTTTTATAAGAATATTTGATAATATACCTCTATTCTTCCCTGTCATAGTCAATTTGTGAATAATGTTTTTACCAAGTAGAAAACCTGGAACTGGAAAATAATAATTTATTAATAAGTCTGTTGTATGTGGCCATGCACATGTTAATTGTTGGCCGAACTGGCTATTTAAACTTTTTCGGGACTCTGATTTCATTCAGACAGGAATTTCATCCAGCAATCACAGAGCACGCGGCTTAATCTCAGTACTATCTGATGGATAAAAATTACTGAATTTATTTACTTTTGGATGACTCTTACTCTTTGTTGAACCCTAATAGGACATCATTCCTTTTTTTCCTTCCTTTGTGATTATTATTGTATTCTCAAACTTGTGTAGCAGGAGCTATCATCTTGCTTTTAAGCATATTCTTCAAGTTAATATGAAAACATTTCAACACTGAGTGGGTGCTAGAACGAGAAGGTTGTGGAGCCCTAATTACACAAAAGGCTGAGAGTTCCATACCAAATCCGTTACTCTAAAGCAGAAAAATAACATAAGTAAGGCCTCTCACTTGATTGTTTTTATTGACCTATGATCAAAAAATGTATCAACACTAGCAGGTACTGTCAAAAGATCTGGAAATGCAAAGCTGTATTTGCATTTTTTTCAGTTTTGCTTCTTTTGCAAAAAAGTCATTACTATCTCTAGTTCTGTTGTGAAATCTTGCCAGTGACATTGCTATGCATAAAGTGACTTTTCAGGAATTCAGTTCTCTTATAATAGTTGTCAGTGTTAAGATTCAGAGCAGCTGTAAAACTGAAAGTGAAATCCTAGTGGAGCTATAGTAAGTATTTTTAAAGAAGTACAAGGTAATTCAAAACATGTTTCAGTATGTTTTATTTTACAAAAATCCTTGATAAATAGACTGCAGGCTACCATACAGAAATCCTTATTGTATTTTTAATATTGAAAAAATTAATACTTTATAATATGGGGTTTTTTTGATTAAGAAGGAAATTATTTTATGAAAATAGTGAAAAACTACCATTTTTCAATTGTCCTGTGTAGTTAGATACTAAGTTTTGGCCTATAATTATACATTTTTCACTTTACTGCCTTAAAACTTTGAAGCACAATTCACAATGGAAGGGGTCCTTGAAAAGCTGTGGCTTCTCGCTGGATCTTGTCATATCAAATTAAGTTTTAATCTATGATATTTACAAAATGTGAGAATGTATTTGAGTTAGGCTGGGTTGAGTTCATAGAGTAGAGGCAATATATGAAACTGTATTAAAGGCAATTTAAGTTGAGTTTCCTTGTTCTGTTCCTGAATTTAATAAAAGATTTCAGTTTCCAAGACTTTCTCAGTCAATAAATCATGCAAAAAATCAGAGTGAATGTTCAAATAAAATACACCTCCGTATCACAGAGCATAAACTATACATTGGTTTAGGGGCTTTTAGCAAAACCAAAAATCTTCATTTTGGGACTATTTCAGAAATAAAACAGTTCCAAATATTTTCAGAAGTGGTAGGAATAAAAAGTGAGCTCATCTCAATATTAAATGATTTTTAAATTTTTTTTTTTAAAACATAAGAGACATGCTATTTCTTCATTTTACTTTAATTTAACTTTTATTTTCATTTTTGTTAATATATGTTATTGTCATGGAAGTTAATGTAGTATGAAAGAAGTTACATGCCTAGTTTATAAGACCACTTTTTCCAAAACACTTGATATCCTTTGACCACCCTGCTACAACAACACTACCCATATACATGGAGGTTTTAAAAACTCTCAGTTTCTATCTGCATCCATAGGTACCAGAAAACATGAAGAAACGCAGCCCTTTTCTATTATTTTGCTTCATGCAGATTGAGAAACAAGTTTTTTGACATGATGGAGAACAATATTTTCATTAGCTCAGTCAGCAATTGAGAAAAATTAGTTTAGTCCATTGCTATTTGCATAATGAGATCCCTTTATAGCAGTAGACAGAGGTTTCAGTCATCTTCAGCTGTGGTCAACAAAACAGGATAGTAATGAGGTATTGCTGCAAGTTAATGCTTTTGACTAAATCCAGTGTCCCAATTGCCATTTTTTTACATAGAAGGTGTCCTCTCTTATGATGTCTGAGATGTATTCATTTAAGAGAAAATAAAGCAAGTTAATGTTATTCAAACAACAAACTACTTGAGAAAGCCTTATTCCATGTTTTCTATTTATCTTCTCATTCTGGTTTCCCAGGAACAGAACCAGGGGCCAGCCATGGCAGGCAGGCCATGAGTAGCCTTTAGTCAGCTGGGAGTTTCGGTCAGGGCAGCTGACTCACAGGTGTATCCTATACCACTTATATCGTGCTCATTACAAAAGGAGGAATTTTATAGAGGGTGGAGAGCTCTTCTTCCTGGACCTTCTCCCTCTTGGCCTCCTTCTCCTTCTGCTGATCCAAAGGACCAGGCTGGGTATAAGCTTGTACATTTTATGCTGGTGTTTGTTCAACCAAGTAGTTCATGAATGCTCAATCTGAAGAGGTAAATATGTGCTGAATGAAAATGTTTTATCATTATGCAGTACTCGGTACTCTTTTAGCATAAACAGTGTGTCTCTTATGCATGCAGCTATGTGACATGGTATGGTATTATTTATTTTAAGAAATTGATCCTACTTTCTCCATCACAAATTTGAGATGGAAGCCTAGAAAAAAATTCTCATGATAAAGTCAGTTATCTCCTCATTTCATTAATTTTAAATTATCTGAAGAATACTGGTTTCTATTTCACCCTTCTACTATATAACATCTGTGCTGGGTTTCCTCTGTGTTTCAGAAGACTGCAGACCTCCTTGAAAGGAAACTACAGTCAAACCTTGTCTGTACTTCTTGCATCTGTACAGTTACATTACTGGAGGCCCAGGCCTGATAAGTTGTAGCTTTTCACACAGTGATGCAGATATCCTTATTCCATCAATAGAAGCCAAAGTGAAGAGAGAAAAGGTGTGACAGTGAGTATCTTCCTTGGTCTTTGATTTGCCCCTTTTATTAAGCCTTAGGTTTCTTGCAATTAATACAGAAAACACCCTCAGAGAAGCCATAGGAACTTTAAGGAATGATTATACTGAATTTGAAAGTCTTAAATGAAAAGTATTAAGACAAAGCAACAAACTGTTTATTATAACTGTGTTTTCCCACTTAGGCCTGTGGCAAAAACAGGAGCTACATACGCTTATTTAATCATTAATTGCTTTTTATTTTCACAGAAAAAAGAATTTGTTCAAACTTTTACTTAATCATATTTTATCCATCTCATGAGTTTTATTTTCCATGTTGATGTTGGCACCACCTCTGGCACTGCAGCATTGGTGCTATTTGAAAAGTGATGCAATATGGAGACCTACCGAAAGAGAAGACAAATGTAATAGGTGTACTCAGAAACTCAGGAAAAGAATGCGTATATTGAAAGATTAAAAGAAAGATGAGCAATGAAATAACCTTAAATGAGCAAATCATTAGACAAGCAAGGTTATTATATAAAAGAGCTATAAACTCCACAGAGGTGATATAAGGATTAATGAAAGATCTAATCAGACATAAGAAATTCAAGAAATAAGTAAAGAAGTTTCATCATTGATTTATTTTTTTTGTCTTTAAACTGAAGTGTAGTTTTAAAATGAATTCTGTGATGTCATTTTGATTTTGCAATTTAGTCAAAGTAAACATACAAGTAGCCAAAGAGGAAAACTTTTTTTAGATGTTTTCCAGAAATCTAGTAGTCCTTCATCATCTTGATTACCAACTCGAACCTGAAGATTTGCTGGTATCCATGGATGTGAGAAAAAGTTTTGGATTGGCAATTCCAAAAATGTTTCACTGTTTCAGCCAAGGCAACCTCAAAAACAGAAATCAAGAAGAAAAGAAACTTCAAAGTAAATAAATCAGCAATTTCCAGATATCAGATATAAAATTAAGTTCTTACTAGGTTATTTATTATTAAAGACAAGGATGCTGACCAATAAGAAAAAGGCAAGATAGTTCAGGAGAATGATCCTATCCAGTATAACACAAATGCAAAGAATGTGGATGGGGGGAAATAGACTGAGAATACTCCATCCTAGACATCTGAAAGGACAGACAAAGGAAATCCCCTTTCCAGTAGCAAAACTTCTCCAGAAAATCTAACAAGTATGGAGGGTCTTCTTTACTGGTGAATTTCAGATGCGTATATGTGTTAATTTAGGCTTCTACAGGCCAATAAAAGTGATTTCAGAAATAAATGGAGTTTTAGAATAAATTACTGAAGGAAAGAATAGTTAAAAACATTGCATAAATAATGATATACAACCCAATGTTTGTTTATCCAAAATCAAATCAGTTTAATACCTTCTCTCATAGCTGATTTTTTTAGACAAAAAAAAATATTTATTTCTTAAATATCAGCAAAGCATTTGTTCTATGGCTTCTAGAGAAAGGCTGTTACTTAAGGAAGACAGATGAGAAACAGAAATTTGAGTAACTAACTAATGAGAAAATTGCTATAGAAAATACTGAATATGGACATATCAGATGTAGGGTGGTTAACTAGTGATGTTGCTGGGTTATATTGTGGGGTTTTTTATTAATAGCCTTAGTGTAAAGAATAGAATGAATTGCTGCAATTTGCTAGCATCATTAAGTTAAAGGCCTCGCACAGATGAATGATTACAGTACTAGACACTGAGAGCAAAACATCTTGAGAGCACAAGTTCTCAAGAATGAAAATAAAATGAAGAACTGACTAGAAGAAGATAAATCCGTTTTACTGTATGTGGAACTTCTCAGTTGGAATCAAGTAAGAAGAGATAAACCACATCGTATTAACCGATCACGCAACAACCATACCTTGCCTGTGTTATTTTAGAGTATAACAAGACCTGAAGAGTTGATAGTCCATCTTATGTGAATAGAATTAATTGGATTCCTTAGTCTTGAAACAGCTTAAAAGGAAAGTAATTGCTGTCTGTTATATATGTCAGAGGCATAAAACTAAAGGTAGTAGCTCTTTAAGCCAAAGCCAAATATTGGCACAAAAAAGAAATGAGTATACACTGATAATAAATATGTTAAAGAAGGAAATTAGAAAGTGATAAATAACCATTAGAACAAGTGTTTTGTAGTATTAAGTGGAACTATTTTTAAGATATAAATGGTACAGTGCAGTAGATGCCTGTAATAAAGGGCACCTCTGTCAATGACAGGACAGTACAGTCACAGATACAGAAGGTCTCTTTCCATCCTACAGCTCTGGGAGTAGGTTCCTTTTTTTTTTTTTTTTTTTATTTTCCTCAGCATATCTGAACTCATTTTCAAAGCTATTTAAAAATATAAGGTATTCAGATCTTTGCACTGAATCAGATTTCCCAAGCGCATGCCAAAATAGAAACCACATCTTGGTGCATAAAAGCATTTTATTTTACCTTTATTTAATTTTCAGCAGTCATTAACACGTGTGAATTATCACTTTTAAGTAGCTAATATTCTGATGTACTCTCTTAGCTATGTATCAGAAATCCAGCAAATTATAGAATCATAGAATACTTATGGTTAGAAGGGACCTCCAGGGTCATCAAGTCCAACCTTTATCCCGTCATATTCCTAACCATTAACCCATTAGACCATGGCCTCAAGTGCCTCATCAGCCCGTTTTTTGAACACCCCCAGGGACGGTGACTCCACCTGGGCAGCCTGTTCCAATGTCTAACCACCCTCTCAGTAAAGAACTTGGAATGTAGTTAATACTGAAATGATTTGATTGACAATCACAGAAAGCAAACAATTTAATTTGAAAAAGTGACAGAAAAATATTCATTGGATAATAGAAAAATATATACTATGTTCTAGAAGTTAGCATATTGCTATATATGTTTTCAGTCCTGGGTACTGTAGATAGTGGTGAATCTGTCTAGCTATAAACAGTTAGAGAGTTATGGCCCTGTAGCTATTGTGATAACTCAACAAAAGTTAGGGTCAACAGAACTCACATGTATGGTATTTATAAAGTAAGTTTATTTAACTGCATGTGATCATATGATTTTACTCTTGCTTAGACTTCCTATAACTCATGTATTCTTCATTTTAAATTATTGAAGGCAATTTAATAATTCTGTCTTTTAAACAAAGAACAGTTATTGCTCAAATGCCAAATTCCTTTGGCAGCCTTAAAGCAGGGTGTAATGGCTGAAGAAGTTAATCTGAAAATTTTGCTATGGGAATCTAAACCATTTGCTGAACTACATTTTGTGCCATGTGGAACACCAAAAGTTACAATAAAACTTATGTTGAATGTGATTAATACTTAATTCTAGCAAATAAAAAAATCCATGTGCTCAACAACTTTCAATCTATTGAGTATCCCCAGCCTTTCTACTATACATGCGGAAAAATAGACACCTTCAATGGATTTCTCAGAATATACTCTCAATTTTTTTTATTTGTCGTATAAGCATGCACTAATACAGATTTTCAGAGGTATGTGAACTGATGTGAGAAATTAACTCGTAAGTATTTTTTATGCCAAAATCACAACAGAAGACTCCCACTTGTTGACAATAAAGCAAGCAGGTTCTTTCATGTCATATGAGACTAGAAGAATTTTTTTAAACAATATTGTAAAAAATAATAATGAAAAAAAAAAAAAGAGAGCCTCTAAGTATTTCACGAGGATAAGGGCATGTGGCCAAAATTATGAACTGTCAATCTAGGTCACTGTTGTTGTATATGGTATTCCTGTTTGCAGAATGCTTCAGACATGCAAAATGAATGTAACATGTAAACTAAAGTTCCAGATGAGAATAGATCCTTCATAAAAATTCATTTGCACTGTCAAATCTAGGAAATTCACAATCATAGAAAATTTGTTACACGTGAACAATCTTCTACAGTAACTGAATGCACATGTTAGTTTTCAGCTGTTCCTTTTGCTACTGAAAACTTTCTGTTCTTGATTTGTTCCTCATGGTTTTAGAAATGGAATCCTGAAGTAAGGTCAGAATTTCAAGAACAGAAAACTGTCAAAGCAGGTCATGTGTGAGACAGCCTTGGCAATGCTTCTTAACAAGTTTTCAGCTCCACAAATGCATTAGAGATTATACAAAAGCAATGAGACATTTTAGAATTTACCTCAAATCCTCCTTCCAGCAGTTTGTTCTCAGTCACTGTAGTAGATCACCTTCCATGCTATTCCTGTGTAACTCCCTCCAGTGACAAACTCACCTAGAAAATATTCTCAGTATTTCCCAGGATAGTCAAGCGTGCTTGTTTGGAGATATTTGACTTCATGATACTGAAGAAGTCCAGTGCCTCATACCAGATATAGCCATGAGATATATCTTTACTTTAAGAAACAATGTTCTGTCTTTATGGTGAGTAAAAAGCTCATGATTGTCTTTGTTGCTTACCTTTTTCTCAAGAGCAAAGAAACCCATCTTTATTGACTACCTCATCATTCCAGACTTTTTCTGTCAGATTTTTTCACCCTTTTGTTGTAGTTGCTGTTCTTGTTGTTGTTGTTCTTGTTCCATTGCCATTTAAACGCTTTTATATAATTCAACTGCAATTCCATTATAATTTAGGCAATATTAAGTTTCTGTGTTGACTTCTAGAGAGGTGGTTCTCTGTTAGTTATTTGGATGGCTGTCATTCCTGATTTGTTTGTTGGTTTTCATTCAAAGAGGAAAAGGCATTCTACCCTGTCTTCATGATCCTGAGTATAATATGTGATCTCCTGGATCACCATGAATTCAAAAAAGAATCAGTCTTTCCAAAAATGGCTCAGAACCTGTATGTGATTTCAGCAGAAGGGAATTTCTGTGCACTAATTGAAGTCTTTGTACGTTTAGTATTGTGTATATAATAATGGGATCCATATGGGATAATGACAAAAGAAAGACAGAAGCTGTGAACTGAAGAATAAGCACAAAGAGAACTTCTTAGAATGGAAAAATCACAAAAAACCACCCCTTGCTTAAGTCACAAAATCTCAATATACTGTTTCTCAGTTTTGAGAATTATACAGATACCCTCTGATAAAAGGTAAAATTAGTTGCATTAATAAAGAACTGTTCTCAAGTAATGATTGCAATGTGATCAGCTTCCACATAAGTTACAGAGCAAAATATCAGTTATTTCATAGAAGCTGCTAAGTTACGAATAAAAAGCAGAGAGAAAATGAAAAGGCAGATGGTGTGGTTATCACCTATAAAAGAAAAAAAATCCTGCTCCTAGTAAGAGCATCTAATTTAAAAATAAAAATCAAAAATCCTACCAGAGCCAGTAAACAGTAAACTAAGGCAAAGAATTGTGGGAGTTACGGCACTTGGCATCTCAAAAATAAGTGTTCTACATATGGTAATGTCTGAAAATCTGCAACACAGACGGGCATGCTGCAAAATTATGCAAAGCAAATAAAGTTCACACAGTCACAGAAGTTTCAATTGAAGCTATAATTATGGCAGCAGAGGAAGATTAAAAGAGCTCTTGCAGGTAATCTTCAGATAGAAATCCAGTGTTTCTGTCAGAAGATGTCTACCATAATAATGGGTACAAACCTAGGAAGGGAGGGAAGAACAACCAGAAGAAAACCAAAAATCCAGAAATACAACCACCAATGTTCAGCTTAATTTATCTTTAGAATAATCAGCCTACTGATACTGTGAAAATCTAATTATTTGGAACTGGACAAAGTCTTAGACAGTGTAATAAAGTAAGAAAATGATTGTGCTGACATAAGAGAGAAGTGGATGATCTAGTACATATTTCTATCTTAATTTTCCTTTTCTTACCCCTGTTATTTTATGCCTCCCAGATAGTGGAACCTTTTTTTTCCCTTTGTAGTACAGTAGTTGGACTGAAAACTCTGTTATTTCTATTAGAAGAGAACCAGAAATTATTTCCACTTTTCTCTTTCTATCAGTAAAGACCTTCCTTGTTATTATTTTATAAGTGCTGGACATGATCATTGTCTGAAAGACCAAGGCATCTGGGAACAAGGTGCAATTATGCTGGCTATGTAAGCTTTTGGTAGTACTGTGACTAATGCTTTCCCCTTTGCATATAGGGACAAGGGAAGACTGATATAAAGGAGGCTCCAAAACCCCAGTTGTCAGAGATGTGAAAGTTTGGAGCTGAGAACAGTCATTCTAGAGCAGGGGATTAGAGAGAGGGCAGCTTGAGACAAGGATAAAATATCTGAATCCGTGGATATTTTAAAAGGTTGTGTCATCCTACAAGGCCTATTATGGATGTCACTATAATTACAGCTCCTTCTCAAATTATGTCAAGGACAAAAGCAGGAAAAGGACAATGCCTTAGTCACTGCTTCTTGCACTTGCTTGGCAGACCTCTGAAATTCACCCTTATGCCTTGGAGGAATCTCATCTTCATGCCTTTTCTTCCACTTTTAAAATTCCCAATATTTATAATATGGGCAAGGACTGTGTTTCACTATGTAGATGTCTCATGTGAAGCACAACAGGATCCAAATTCTGAGCCAAGACCCCTAGGAAATTTTTATTATCTGAGAAAAATCTAGTCTTAACTTAATCATGTAAAAGAAAAGCAGTCATTTAAATGAGAACTGTCAAAGCCAGAGAATCATTATTTGTGAACTACTAAAGAGAACTTGGAAATCAGAGAATTTTTACCCCAGAATTGTGTCATAAATTTGAGACTGTCTTGTGAAAATTAAAAGATATATGTCTTACATATCTTCTACAAAATGGACTCAATAACTCTTTGTATTATATAATATTCACTACCTTATTGTTAATCAAGAATGGTGTATTGTTGGGTAATGCCATCTAAAATGCAAGGAAACTTCAATGAGAAAACCTCTCACTAACTTATTTAGCTTTAATCTTTATTGCAGGAAGAAAAAAATATGACAGATTTTATTCCTTCTTAGGAAGTGTTTAAAAATGTAATCAGTGGAAACTTCCACAATCTATTATGAACACACATATTGTAAAATACCAAGGCATCCTTGGCTC
The DNA here is from genome assembly GCA_028020825.1 of Podargus strigoides. Lineage (NCBI taxonomy): Eukaryota > Metazoa > Chordata > Aves > Caprimulgiformes > Podargidae > Podargus > Podargus strigoides. The sequence continues at coordinate 27,710,344 of CM051620.1, forward strand.
ATGATGTGCTTTTATACAGCCTGACGTGCACATCTAGTTCAGTTAGAAAATCATGAAAATATAAACATTTGTTCTTATTCTTACCTCCTATTTTGAAATATGGTTTGTGTTCTTCATTGACTCTACTTTTAGCCAAATGTAATATTATACTCTAGCTGTGCAAACCTAGACTCTTAAATACAGAATATTCTTTCTTAATAATCTCTTTCTCTTAGCATCTATGATTTTCTCTTGCTTATCTCAAAATATATCTGGATTGTTCTTCTTAATTTGTGTCACAAACAAATGGTCTGTATTCTTTTCATATTAAACCCTTCCTCTCAAACATTTTCTGCAGTACTACTGATGCTCTAAATGCTTTGTGTTTCTATTCGGTTTCTCTGTGTTTATTCTACAAGGGACTAGGAGAACGAATGCACAAATGCAGCCTATGGAGCTGCTATCAAGTCTCCCCAGAGATTAGACATACCTAAAGGACTGGACTAAAACCTTCCAAAACTATGGAGACGCCTTCTAGGAAAACAAAATTGGTGTCAGCTGTGTGTGGAGTGGAAAATATTGAACAGACTTGCTATCTGAATCAGTGATGCACAGAAATGCACAGGTAGAGAGTGTGGATGTCTTGCAAACTTGAATGACACTGAAACATGCACTGTGGGGTCCTTTTTACAGTTTGATGGTGACTGTCTGATCAACCCCACTATCTGAATGTACAGATTAAGTGTATTTCCCACTATGTGGCACCTTACATGAGGGAAAGCAGGAAATGTTTATTCATTCCACATTAAAGCAATCAGTAAACAAAATATAGAAAGATGCCTTGGAAATAGCCCTTTAATCATTCTCCCTTTTTCTGGAGTCTTGTGTTGTCTGTGCAGTGATATAGCTGCAGTCAGAAGAAAAATAATATCTCTGCTGAACTAATAAGCTGAGAGGTGAGACAGTATGAACTCAAACCCTTTCAGGCTTAGAAAACATTGAACCTGGGTTTCTCATCTTGTGAGTGAGCACTTTTAAACAAAAAGTATCATTGATGCCACAGCTTTCTTACATGATCTTAAATAAAAATAACAATGAAAGTACAAGATATGTAGCACCTGTAGGTGTTAAGTGTTTGTGTTCAGAGAATATCTGTTATACTGAATGCCTGTAGTCTCCACTTAATTATGGAATCTAAATTAGATTCTAATGGAACACTAGGAGTAGGCGTATGCATGGACAAAGGCAAAAATCCAGATATGAAGAGAATTTTAAATTAAGATAACTAAATGTAAACCCCTCTGGTTCTGACAGCAGCTGAGCAGAGAATTTCATAAATGTAATTTCTCTTTTAGGCCTCTTAGTAGTGCCTATGACCCTTTGTTGGTCTCATCCCCAAGTGTAGGCTTTTAGCAGATGCTCTTTCTGGAATACCATGGAAAAAACAGCACTGTATATGTCGAAGTGTCATGTATCAGACTGAGACATGATGTGGCAATTTTCAATACATTTATTGAAAAATATGGAAAAGGGTATATGAGACATAAGCAGAAGTTATAAATATGATAAAATAAGGTATATGTGTTCACTAGAGGGTACAAGTATGTTCCATCTCATTTACCTTTACATATCTAAAATTATATGACTAAACTTGAATTTATCCTGCTTTTCTTTGTAGTCAGTGGAGAACAATGAAGGCATCCAGAAGGCCCATCTTGGCTCACGTTAGATAAGTATTTTAGAATAAAATGAATCACCCTCTGCAAGTGTCTCTTTCTTGCCTGTGATTTTAAGTGTTACCGACTCAGACTTAAGCAATTCGAAGTTAAACATCTCAATTTGGACAGAATAACTCAACCCTATATATCAACCTGATGAAGGTAAAGGAGCAAAATCCCCAAAAAGATGTTTATTAATTGCTAAAACAATCTTTGAGATGGTCCCAAACCAGTTCAGAAAAAAAGCTATTCTTAACCAGTAGAACTTAATTTCAAATAGTTCACACATCTGTAGTTTCAATTACATGCATATTGTTCTTTGTGGGATGCAATTTTTTTAGTGCCAAAAGTAACAGAAAAGCTATTTCAGCTGTGTCAGTGTGGAACAGCAATATCATCAGAAATCTAGTGACCTATTAAATACAGGTATTTGCACAGAGGTTGTCCGCCCCCCTCCCCACACACACACACTTTTTCTCCCCTAAACGCTTTCCTGACTGTGTCGCTTATATGAAAACATTAAGTATAGCAGTATTTTCTGTTGTGTTTTATTTTTAACTATTCCTTGCGTCATCAACAAAGGTTCTGATTTTCTATTTTGTAGCCTTTTCTTAGTTCTCTGGTACATTCCACTGCAGAAATGTCTGGGATACTCACTGTATCCAGAAAAAGGCAACAAAAGAGGAAATGGAGAACGTTAATGGATACTGTTTCCAAGGAAACAAAGCATCAGAGAATAGAAGAAAGTCAAGAGGGATGTCATTTCTTTTCCCCAAGAAAACGAGGGAATAGTGGGAATGGAAAAGCTAATGAATAAATGGCTTAGGTAAATAACCAGCCATTTAAAACATTATTTTTTCAAAATTCTTGAAGTTCTGTCACATAGATGATTTTGTCTCATTTTCAATCACTGCCTAAACTTCCTTGTTTTCTTTTTCTTCCATAGTGTTTCACATTGTGAAAGGAGAAACACCATTCGCTGCTTACATTGTCATACTGAGCAACAAATGTTTTTTGTTCGACATTATCAATGGATATATATATTTAAAGAACTTCAAACAGCCAGTTCCCCACTCACCACACAGACCACCTACCTAGACCATCTATGTACATGACAGCTATACGTTCACTTCACCTCTCCATTGGCTGTTCATCTTGATTTGGTTTTAATTTATTTTCCCCCACAACTTGTTATAGACAATTGCTGTTTGTTAAGAAAGTTGTTTCAGGCTGCAGTTGAATGCTGAGTGGAAGTAAAATTATAATTTTTATTATAATACATTTTATTATAATATAAATTATAATAAAATTATAATTAGGAACCATGAAAGTGCTCTTCCCAATGTACAGTTTTTCAGTTGGTTTGAGGTATGGCAAATTTGGACCTCTCACTTATTTCAGCATGACTAGAAATCCACCACGATTTGGATAAACTAAGCCAACCAACATGAGACTACTCTCTGCTTATCTGAATGTATCTTATGTTACATAATGTTCTTTGTAATTCATGCTGTATCATCTTTCTCCATTTTAACATCTTTCTTGAATAGAAGACATTATTGTTATGATAGGATATTATGAACAATGAATCTACTCAGTTTCTGACAGATATTGATGTCTTACTGGACAATGATTCTTTTTCATAAGAAAACAATTTTTTAGACTGCTTCTCTTGGCTAATTTATATTACCATTTGATGCAATATCGACACCTGTTTGATTGGCACAATATCTAGTTAACCACTCTTCTGCGATAACTACCTACAATGTTTTTTATATGGCATATTGGTTAGCGGTCTTCAGACCTCTGATGTGATGACTGCTATGCTTGAAGTAACTAGAGCAGAAATTTAGTAAAAGTTCAATACAGATCCAAGAAATTTAAAGCCAGATTGCAGCATAAACTAAGAGTGTAAGCTCCCTTTGTGTACAACTCAGACTGACTGCTTTGACGTGGAATCCTATCAAGAAAAGCCTTCAAGCCGTCTTGAAGATGTTGACATCTACCTTGTCAACAGAGTAGATCAACGGTGGCCTGGCAGATTATTTAAAGGTCATTATTTTGGAAGTTTTTTTTAACAGAATTCACACTGCCTTTTTGAGATGCATGTATTAAAAAAAAATACTATTGAATGTTCTAAAACAAAGCAGCTTTTTAGTATTAAAACTTTGTGGGTTTTAATTTGAGCTATCAATTACGTGACTATATGCAAACTGGGATAAAGAGGATATTGGACACAACTGTTCAGAGTGTCATAAACTGCAATGGGCAGACCATGGTTTGTCTGCAGGACAGCCAAGATGGACAGACTGACTGTCTGACTGCAGGATTTGCAAAAATGGTACCAAACCCTGCTCTTCTCAAGACTCCAGGGGAAAAAAAGAAAAATAAAAAATAAAAAAGAAAAAGACAAAAATATCTTGCAGTTATGCAGCATTCTGTGGAAATATGAAATCAAAAATGGTAAAAAGAAGAAAAAGAAGACAGTATGGCATGGTGTGATTGTTGTGCCTTTCTGGAACAGTGCAATGAGAAACCTTCCTGTTGAAAGAGAAATTAGTCGTGTTTGATGCTTTTTCTCCATACCTTTTTAAAAATTGTTACTCAGTGTAAAAAGGCTTATTTCTCTTTCTACTTTATCGAAAGGTGGAACAAAACCCAACCAAAGCGGCCACAGACACTTCTGCAGTGATTGCCATTCATCAGAGAGCCCAGGCACACAGGCAGCAAAGAGCTAGTCAGTCACCTTTGAGCTGTGTCTTTCCCTTAGCAACTGTGTGTTTCTCTGGCATCTTTTTTGAGAAACCCTGCACTGTAGAATTTTAAAGGCATCTCAACTCTCAAAATTTACTAGTCACTTCAAATAGGATAAGGAGCTTTTGTTTAGCTGTTCTGCAACATAAAAAAAAAATTAAACCAGTACTGCAATAACCATGGACTACATTGTAGTCTTCTTTGGCATTCTCCATACAGAAAGTATAGAGTAGTTAATTAAAACAATATTTTTAATAACCATCTCTTAAAAGCCATCTGTAACCAACCCTTCAGTGTCCTCTGGGCAAGGATTTTCCTATTTAACTCTTTCCAGGATGATTTCATGATGATTTCCGATGTGAACAACACACAAAATGGTTTTATTGCTGTCTCATAAAATGCTCTTTTGAAATGCTTCAATAATATTAAGGAATAATATCTTCTCCAAAGTAGTTGTCATTAATCAATCAATCTCAATTATATTTCTTTCTCTAAAATAAGTTTTAAAAGTCCAAGAAGTCTTGAAGTCATCTTATTTTAAAACATTATTTTTAGTGTGATATAACGTTAATTTGGAAGGCAAATACTGAATCAAAATGGATGCATTACTAAGAATATCTCTTTCCAACCTCTTAAAATATGGGGCTTCAATGGTAGTTTCTGTCACATGTCTCCAGAAAAACAGCCTCTCTAATCATCGTACCACAATTGATTCATAAATATGACATCACAATCAAGTGACAAATATGCAGCATTTTCTTTTAAAATGAAAAAAGGTATTTACTGTGAATGTGTGCTGTGTACACGGCAATACACAGCTGAATTAAAGAACAGTGCAAGGCATATATTTGTGCTTCAGTTATACAAAGGTCTCTTGGGATGTGGTACTGATTTGTCTCTAGAGATTAAACTGTCTCTGTATGCGATGCCTATTTCAAACCAGTGCAAATATTAACAATTCAGTTATTACTAAAAACTCTCAGAGGAACATTGGTAAATTGAGGAAATGTAATCATAAAGAAACCTGTGGGAAAATCTGTCATGCCTTGAAAACAAAAATTGAGTAGCACTACACTCAGTATAAAATACTAAGTGAAAACTGGTTTTCTTACCTGTTCCTAGCTGTTATGCCCAGCTTCAATCTTTTTAAAGCAAAACCAAACTGCCTTATTTTATGTACTCCATCTTTCCTTTCAAGACTAATAATTTCTCTAGGACATAGTGGGAACATCGTCTTAGAATAATCAATTTTTGGAAGGGAATTGTACTGAAAATAACACAAAGCAAATTTTTTTTTGTGCACTAGTATGAAAATACTGAATGAGTAGACATAGGAGTTTGAAATGTTAGAATAAAGGATGTCCCATTGAAAACAGAATACTGAAATTCTAACTTTTTCGGTAAAATGAATGTATTTCATGAACCATTTAAATAACTATTGCAGTGAAAAGCACTGCTTGTGGCTAATTGGATATAAGTGGAAAATTGGTAGAAAGCTGGATGCACTATTCTGAAGATGTTAACATTTTTAATATGATTGAAAAAATATAATTATGCTAATGCAGCAAACCCTGTAACAGCTTTGAGTGTTTCTTTTCTCATGTATTCGAATGTGAATTATATTCTTCAAATCCTATTCCACATGAGGAGAATGTAAAAATAGCACAGCCTTGTTTGTAAATAGATCATTGTTCCATTTAAAATTCAGTGTCTGAGGCTTTGAAATACTTTTCATAGTCAAGTAGGCTTTATAATTTTATCTAAATACGTTTTCATTAAAGTGAAAATTTTCTTTCAGTGAAGTGAAGCTCCAGGGCTGAACAGCCTGTCCATCAAAACCTGTTTTCTTCTCTAGAAAAGGTAAAATTAGAGGAATTTGCAGTGCAAGGCTATCTCTCAGAGTATTTTATCCACAACTTCCAACAGTTCATAATGTGAACACATTAGAGAATGAAAAACTTGCTTGGCAAAATAAGTAGCAATGTATTCATGCCTGAGCTTCAAGTTTTGAACTAGTAAATACGCATCTAGGTGAGGCTGAAAATGTTGTTGTTGCTTTTAAAACTCTATACTGTTTAGGGTAGTCCTTCTGATTTTCACATTTCCTAAGCCAGGCATATTAGAATTGAGATCAACAGGGGATCTCTGGGAGATGTTGTTAGGAGGAGTTCACCTGGGAAGTCCAACCTTTGTAATGTAATGCATGCCCTCTTCTACCAGGATTCAGTCTCAAACAGCAAGGATTATTTCCAATTCTTATTACATTTGGGTAGGTAGAAGTAAGGAAACATGTTTACCACACTTTGATTCTCTAATTTGAAGAAAAGCAAACTCCTTCCCACTCTTCCTAGATCCCTTCCCACTTGTGTCTCCCTTGTTCTAAGATCAGTAGCTAATTCTTTCCAAAAACAATAGTAAAGCAAAGTCCTGATCTTGGAGACAAAAATTTTCATCTTGAAAACAGAAAGCAATCAAAGAAGATTCATAGCAAATGGGTTTTATGCTAATAAGAGAACAATATGCATACACAGTTGCATTAGAAATAAACGATATATAACACCATACATGTATATTACATATATATAATACATATACATATTTTTCATGTACATGCATATCTATATATATGTGCATATATTTTTATGTGTGTGTGTATACATATATATAAAAATATATATTATTATAATATATAATAATATAATTATAATATACATAAATATATATATATATACACGTCAAATAATTGCTTACATGTTCCAGGGAAACATCAGTTTCCTTGGAAGATGAGAATAAAATAGTGAGTTCTTTCCTGAGTCAGAAGTATAATTCCCATTCTGAGTGGCCTAGTTTGATGATCCTATCATGTAAGCATTGATAAATAGCATTGATAAATAATAACATTGTGGTAGTGTCTGAAAATTAATGTTGTGTTTTAAAATTAAGCATGTTTAAGTAGACTTGAATCCTTATTTCTAAATAAAAGCAAATATTAAAATACCTGTGCCTGGATCTCTTAGATCTAAGCAATTGATAGAAGATTTTCCGTTCTATGAGCTTCAGAGAAAGGCAGTAAAACATGACAAAACATATCATGTACTCCAACATAGAGCTGAATATCCTACTGAGAGTGTAGATTTATAACAGATAATACAACACATCCAGAAGTGATATATTAAGGTGTATTTCCATGACTGACAGGAAAAAAAAACATACATGATGTAAAATTTCCATTTTATTCTCATAGATGCAGAATAATTTGCTAATGTTTAACTGCTTGACAGAAACGTGAAGTAGACTGCAACCAAAATTTTCTATTGCTATATTAAGAATGTTAATAAAAGCAATGGTTTATTCATGGCAATTTCTTCAAGTGAACACTTGCAAGAGAGGATATAAAAGGCAATAGAAAGACAAGTAGAACTGATTAGATAATTGGTAAAATAAAACTGTTACCCACTATATTCATGATGGTGCAGAAAATAAAAGCAAAAACCCTCAAAGGACTAAAACAAATGGAAGTTCATATGCTGCACAAATAAACCAAAGCCAACAACAATTCCTCCATTCAGTTTATTTGGAGTTTTATTATTTTTTAATTTTTCAAAATCTAGTTGAGTTGCAAATGCTTTGGAGTGCTTTGACCTCAGTCTTTCCCTGGTGCATAGATTTTAAAGGCCAGAAGCCTTTCATCTAGTAAGTTCTGCATGAAAACACCTTTGCTAGTCTAGCAGCATCTATTTCTAAAAATAAATCAATGAAAGATTTTGGAGCATTTTTAAATGCAGCAGCAGAGTGCTGCCCTTTGAACACCTATTTTTTTGACTTGGATAGTAACTTTCCCCTGTTGTATAACAAGTGTAACAAGCCCGATTAATTATTCGTTGGGTTTTTTTACTGTTGGATAAGACTTCCAGTGTTATTAGCGTAAAATGAATATTAAGAACATTTATGTGAATCTAGTTGAAGTTCTTAGCCTCATGGGATATTACAACTAGTGTCTACTCCATACAACAGAGCCAGTAGTTCTTGTGCCCCACCTTGATTACCTTTTGACTTCTTCCAATAAGTTTATTTTCTTCTTCTATCTTATCCTCTGTGAGATCAGTACATGTGGGTGTGAAACTCTCTGGAAACAATGCATCTTCAGACATGGCATCAATGAAATCACTTTAATTTTTACAGCATATGGTATCCTGCTGCTAGATAAATAGCAAGACATGAAACATAAATGTTGAGTTAAAGCCTAGGTGTTGATCCTGTGATAAGACTTCATTACAACAATTGTTTGATGTTGGACTGTGTGATTGACAATGGTGGGATTTTCAGGTACTAATAAATTGTTGGTGCAACATACACTTCAGATCTAAATTCTTAACAAGTTAAAGATCAGAAACTTGCAGAACCCCTACTTATCTGACAAGAGTTAACAAGGAAATAACTTTTTTATTTTCACTGAATCTTTAATCGATGAATAATTTCATTAATGATTAATGATTTAGCTAATGATTTCATTTAGAATTACAGAATCACAGAATCACAGAATGTGAGGGATTGGAAGGGACCTCAAAAGATCATCTAGTCCAATCCCCCTGCCAGAGCAGGAACACCTAGGTCAGGTCACACAGGAACATGTCCAGGCGGGTAATGGCTTAAAAGGTTTTCCAAATTGCAGAAGCTAGTGTGGTGAGTTACATCATCATTCCTTCTTTTTGTGTCCTCTATTTGAATTTCCTTCTTTCTAGCTTTGACATCTTTGTCAACAAAACAGGCATATTTTCATAGAGAGATAATTATAAGGCTGAGGGATACTCCTATTTAAGACATAAACACCAAGTTTGCAGCCTAATCTTACTATACCTGTCAATGTACATACTAATGACACTGGTTTATACCTACTGAGCAGACATATTTACTTAGACAGAAATCCCAGACATGCAAGTGTACATTTCCAGAAGACCGCTGCAGAATTTATGATGAACAACACAGACTGGATTAGTGACTGTGGGCTCTGATTAGATGTTCTCATAGTATTACCATTGCCTAGGACCTGATTACAATACAGTGTCACATAGATTAAATAATTTTCAGTTATATCTTGACAGTTGTAAATCACTGTAGACTTGCAATTTCCAATACAAATAGATGTTTGCTGTTTAATTGGCCAAATTCAGTGACTTTCAAGTAATTAGTGTTCAGTATTGCTAGGATTATACAAAGAGTGACAAAGAGGGGAAGCAACATATTCTTAGTCCTAGATAACATCCTTCACAGTTATTCTGAGTGCATTTTGTGTCTTAATGGAAAAGTATCCTTGAAAAGCCTGTAAATTTGGCTACATAATGAAAGTAATCATACAAAGAAGGGAAATACTGGTTGCGTCCCTCTCTAGGGTAGGAATTAATGTTTTTGAACAGTAGCTTTAAATTTTACTTTTTTCTTTTTCTTTTTTTTTTTTTAATTTGTCTTACCAGCTTGCCACTTTTACTATCAGGTTGTCATCTTACAAGAATGGAAAATGCTAAAATCGATGAGTTGTTAGATATGTGTGTCAATACTCATCTGGTTACCAGCATATCTATTGCTTTAGCACAAAAACTGACAAATGGACCATAGGATAATCAAGGCTTAGAAGTTCTATTCCTGTGTTAGCATTGTTAGTTAAAGGTTGTGAGTGCCAGTTTTGAACTCTTCATATTACCTTGAATAACTTTTAGCAAAAAATCTTGTATTATTTTCTTTTCATTTATGTCACTGTTTTCACTGTTGTTTAGATGCAGTCACTGTGACTACTTCTTATACGCAATAACTGTTTTAAAAAAAAAACCACAAAATTGTGCATGGAATACTGCCTACTATGTACACAAAGCAATTCTTAAAATCAATATTTACTCTTTAATTTCTTATATCCAAATTATACTTTAAAACGTTTGTGTCTCATAGTGCAAAACACATAATAACATCTGTTTGATTTATACTGCTGACCTTCTGATTGGAAGAAAAAAGTTCTACCTGTTAGCCTATAAACAAGACTCATAAAATCTGATTGTATATTTTACTGAGGAGGAAACATTGGAGTCCACAGAAGCTTATTATATTTTTGTCACAGTAATATGACATTACTCATATAACAACTGTACAGATGACTTTTGGGTGATATTTGAAGGTTAGGACGGTATGAGAAACAAAGGGAAGATATTTTTTTCTTTGTGAAACCACACAGCTTGTGATTAACTAGTCTGTATGCAGACATCTGTGCATCTAATTATTGTGCATATTTCCTATTGAAATTATCCTTTTTGTCCTGACAATTTTCCTCTCAACAAATTCTTTTCTTATAGCTTCAGTTCAGCCTGATTAGCTTCAGAACCTCTGTTAAAGAGGAAAAAAAACCCAAACCGCCGTCCATTTCTCTTGCCAAAATTTCAGACAATATCCACGTACATCTTTAACACATAATGCCTTCTATACACTGCAAAGTGCTCAAAAAGAAATACTGCAGTGTTAGCTGAATATTGGTAAGATATATCACCAGTAAGTGGGACGTACTAATCAGTGTCACAACACATCTTGTCATGTGAATGAATTAATTATATTGTGACATATCCTGAATGTTTGTATAGAACAGTCAGAAGTGTTAAGACAAACTGTCCAAATGACTGCTTTTGAATAAAGAGGAGAAAACAATCAGTAAAGGATTTATTTCATTCCACTCTCTTACAGTTTTCCAGCATAGCCCAAGGCATACATCACAGCAGGTATGCAATTGGTTCAAGCTACATTTCCTCAGCACCGGTGAGAAACCTGAAGTCAAATTGTCAGAGAAGTCGCTATACTCTACAAAGTAGATGAGGCCTGAGAAGAAGCCTCAGCTAACTCCAGAAGAAATAACAGAGGGAAGCCAGGTACTCTGAAGCATCTAAAGCACACAGCGCAAGGTAGAACTGAAACAAAACAAATTAACTTCATATAATGATATTTTTTTGCTTCTTTTAGTGAACAGAAAGAACTCTAGCTGTAGGTTACAGCTAGAAAGATAGACAGACAGTAGTTTGCACATTTTAGACATGCATGGACATTTGTGTTGCCACCACTTAGCGTGATTTGTTATACTTAAGATCTGTGCCAGATGTCTAGTTTGTATGCCTGAGACATTCCTGTTGGGAGGAAGAAAAGTAGTTCTGGAACTTCTTAAATCCTATCAAAATTGCCTGTCACAACACTGCCTTTTCTGCCTATTTAACTTTTTTAAGTTAAATGACTTTTTAGTCTTGGACACTCTTTCTTAAGATCTTCTTTCTTGCTGGCCTGATCTTTCCCCAGTAACTTTGGTTATCTCTTTTTCTCCTTTTTGGACATCAACCTGCCACGACATGTCCTTCTGATGCTTCCCTTGAGGCCTCAAAAGTAAAAGGAAAAATTTATTTTTTTATATCTAAGCCTACTTGGAGTAAAAGTCATATAATTCTCCTAATTTTAATATAGCTATGCAGACATACATCAAAGGTGAAAAGGGAATCACACAAAAACTTTCAAACTCCTTTTTCTTTCTCATTCTTTGTATAAACCCTATCTTTTCCTCATATGGAAGCTCATATGGAAGGATGAAGAGGCTGCTGATCTATGATACTTACATGGAGTGCACACCCAAATCATGTGGCATTTCATAAATCTGACAGTTTCTTTCTTTACTAAACTTCCATCATACCCATTATCTTTTTGATTATTTCTATCATTTTGATTAGTGTCAGTTCCTTCTAGTTGACTATCCTGACCTGTACCCTCTCCAAGACCTCCTAGAACACAAAACCCACATCTGCTGAAATAATATTTTTGGAAGATCCAAACAATGTACACCCCATACTAAGGCCCCTATTTCCCCAACATATAAATTCAACATATTCATTTATCTTTATTTTCAAATCCTCTTTTCATATGTTCATAGTCTTGTCTTATTGCTTTCCTGTTTGTTTTTTTTTTAAGAGCCCATGCTTCTGAATCCCTTTTATTCACAAAATAAACCTTTTTGCCTTAACTGTACATAGATGGTAAACATAATTATTTCCCTGTAATGTGATATTTTTTTTTATTTTTCTTCCAAAGCAAAAAAGAAACTGTATGCACATACGTTAATATTCCAGTAGTGAAAATGAAGTGGTAATTCATTTTTAATAGATCCCACAGACTTTGATTTTCAAAATTAATAGGACCTCCTACCCACGGAAATGCTGGTTCAAAATCTCTTTAAGTCATTTCAGCATGTTTGTTTGTTATAAAGCAATAACTCACTCAGGTAAATTACACTCCAGCTATCACTTGTCATGAATATTAAAAGGGTAAAGCAGCACCACACTGCACAAAACAGTTCACATACTGATCTAACATTGGAGTAAATCAAAGGAATAACTCCATTGCAGAACTAGAATGAGAACAAATCCACTAAAACTAAAGCTTTGTTTTGAATTTAATGAGTATTTAGCTTGAGCTGATGCATTTAGTTTAAAAACAAATAAACAAACTTTTTTTTTTTAATACTAACATACAAAAGATCTGTCTTGCAATTGAGGGATAAAATTTGTAAACAGACAGGGCTTAGATCAATATTTCAAATTTAAATATCTTGAGAGATTCTTTCACGATTTATAGACTTAGATATTATAAAGTGAACTGTCAGGGACACACTAGGCTACATTTATCCACTATTGGAGCAAGTATTAAGGAGTTCAGCTAAATCATTTCACTTTGAACACTAATCTGCTAATGTCTAACTTGCTTTTTTGCAAGGTAGCATGTATATATATATCTATCACACCCAGATGCCAGCTTCCTGAGAAAACTGCCTATACATTTCAGAGTGATTTTTAAATTAATATTTTGTAACTGAGGCTGATGAGTTGAATATCTTTTTCAGCTTTAGCTCCTGAATGGAATGGAAGAAGGCTTTGCATTTACCTTAAGCACTTTATAACTTTACAAAGGTATTAACAGTGACCATCAACTCTGCAGGAACACCTGAATGAATTGTACTTATATTTGCACACTCTAGAGAACACTGAAAATATATGAATTTCCAACTGACTAAATTTCGATGGGCATGAGACTGAACTTATGTTGTCTATTCATAACAAAAACAATATATAGCTTCCATAGACTGTAAAGCAATCGAGCCACTCATTTTTATTCAATTTTGTAAAATAATCTCTGAATTGATGATTTCAACTGAATCTCTTCTGTTATGGAAAAAATGCACTTCACTTAATTAAGGCAAAAGTTCTCCTGAAGTTTTCATACAGCTATAAAGGCAAGGCCTGACAAATAGTGAGAGGAGGGAACGGTGCAGCCAGTGATATAACCAGCCCACTGCAAGAATTAGTGTGTTTCATCTGCCTGTGTACAGAGAAGATTAAGACTCAGTTATGATCCAAATGCTGGATTATCATAGCTGGAGGGTCCTGAGTTCATAGAAACAAGTATCTGTGCAAAGAGACACTTTTAGGATTTGTTTCTACAGAATCTTGATTTGTTTAATCAAGATTACTTTACATCAGTTCTCTCTCTCATACTATAACGGCACTCACATTGTTTAGGGAACAGATCTGGCCCAAAACTAACATATATTTTTTTTTCCATAGTTAGTTTTTAGTCGAATCAACTTCCTGAACCACCTTCATTGAACAAACACTGTCCCCCCAACTTGCTAACTGTGCAATCGATGAAAAAATGTGGCCTTCAAACTGTCAACAGGTGTAGTTCACAAAGTTGTTATAATTCATATTCTGCTTTTATTTTCTCACCTAGTGGTAGAGTCAGCAGTTGAGTCATTCCAAATAGACCCATGAATACAATTTCATGGGACTGAGACAGGTAATTTCTGGCCATTTAATCTTCAGAACATCTTCTCAGGTTGGTGTAGTTCAGAGCATCACTCTTCCTCCTGCCTTAAAATTCAGAATTTCTCACTCCATTATTACAATGACTGAAATAAATGCTGTGAGTGGGTTTATATCATGTGCCACTGTATGTGTCTACTATGCTTTGAAAGTCTGCATCGAAAGTGGCACATGTTTGACAAGTACTAAGAAAGATACCCAAATTCAGGCTTGTGACTTGATGCTGTCTAACAGAAGCTTCATAATGCTCTGTACTGCCAAATATATTGCAATAGCTTTGGGGATTATTACAATATAACATGCAGAGAATCTCCATCACAATATCTTTATGTCATAATGTATCATGTCAAAAATCCCAATGCAGTATTTTCAGGATACACTAATGACCCATCAAAGTACACCAAAGTTTTATCATATTTTTATATGCCTGTTACTGGCTAAAAACAGCGCAATTGGAAAGTACTGTGAAATATTTTAGGGAAACCGACTGATTTATCTAGATAATTCTTAAAGGAAAGCAAAGTTGGATTCAAGCTTGTCATAGCAATTAATGCAGCTTGCATAGGAAATCCCTGCATATAGGCTAGGATTCTACAAAATGTTGAGAAAAATATTTTGAAATATATTAATAAGGAAAACCAGAGAAGGAACAAAACCATATGACATATAAACAAAACAGAAATCAAGGACAAGACCAGTAAGAGCCTGGAGTCTTTGTACTGGATGTTGCATATATGAATGATCATCCAAGGGCAGAATAAAATGCAGGTAGTTTGTGATGTTCCAAAGTGTTATTTCTTTAAACCAGTGCAGCTACATCAATTCTCTCTATAAAAAGCAACCTTATTGTTGCTTAATCTTTTTCTTATTAGTTTTAAAATGAATGAGATATTAGAATTCATCAGATATTTTTGGATGTTCTTGCTTCCAAGAAAAAATTTACAATTTTACATCATGGGTTTGGTGTACTTAGGTTCATACCCCAAAATTAGAAAGTGATTTTAAAATGGCCCAAAAAGACCCATCAGATCCAAAGATGACTCAAAGAATTTAAGGGTGAGCATATGACTAAATTGTCAAAAGCCTTGTTTCTGTTCTATATTGATCAAGTCTATCATAGTATGAACAGTAATCCTGTATACGTAGGCGTTCCAGTAGGGACATGGTGGAGGGTATTAATCTATATATCCATCTTCAGTACTGAGCAAATTGATTCATGCTGTAATAAAGAACAATAATATTAGTAAAAACTTGGACAAATCTGTTAAAGTAGAGTGGAATTATTACTATATGTCCTGGAGAGGGGGGTGGAAACCCTTACACAGCTATAAGGGTGTTTTATGAGGAACTAATGAGCATGTGACTAAGAATGTTTTGGTTAAGGCAGTATACTTGGATTTGCAAAAATGCTGATAAGTAACTGGCTCTAGATTTTTTGTGATTAAAATCAGTTTAAATGTCTCGCCGCTAAAACACAGAACAGTAGAGTAATTCAACTTCAAAGTACAAAACTACAGGAAAGCATCAAAGGAAAATATTCACCCTACATAGTATCATGGTTATGACTTGCTACAATGATGAATACCTTCAAAATGTATGCATGACATTATAAATCCAAACTCTAAATTTTGAATGTATGTATTTCTTTATGAATAGTCTAAAAGCACAATTTTGTGAAGGGAATGTTATTTTTAGTGAAGCAATTCAATCCGTTACATTATGTATCCTTCCTATCTGAAGTACTTAAAATCACAAGTGCAGCATTTAATTTGGATTATTTTTATAAAATTCACATAGTCAGATAATCATTTATGTATTGCTTTATGTTTGTATACATTAAATTTCATTTCATATATTAGGCAGCAGCACATCTAGTCAGCTTCGAAACATCTGATAGAAATGATAAGTGTAAAGTTGTACAAGATAGGATGCTGTTGGCTGACTCATTTTGTTTGCTATTTAGTATTCATTCTGGCTATTCCAAATATTCTATATGCTTTTTAGTTACATACAAGTGCAAGACATTAGACTGAAATAAGAATTATACTATCAAAGAAAAAAAATCCCTTTCTTCTAAGCACAAAATTCCTCAAGGAAATCACATTGGCCTGACAATTAAAGTATGCAATATACCATACAATTTAAGTACCTGATACCTAGAAATAGGTAGATACATGTATATGATATTAAACAGTAGTTTTCTATGTATGCATGCATACATCTCAAAAGGAAATATGGAAATAACATGAAAACAGGAACTCCTTTAAAATTCTGTGGATTTACCCTCTCTTTCTGACAATGTAGTGACATTTTAGACAAATTATAGACTGTGTTGGGGGGAATAAGATAAAAGGTTCATCCAGTCAGTTCAGAGTAAGGGAAGTTTGGAAGGTGGAAATGTGTGCATACCTCCTCTCTCGTGCAATTATATAAGCAGAGAGAGGAGGAAAGCTGAGCAGCATGTTGAGATGGAACTGTAACCCATTTAGATTTTAGTACTTTTTTGAACAAGAAAAAATTAATGCAAAGAAGAAATTCTTCATTAGTCCTGATTAGATCCAAATAGATTGTGCATGGAGCACTTATGAAAGCAACAGAAAAAGAATCTGAAAATATGCCGAAGAAATTGAATGGTCAGCCAATTTCAGAAAACAGTTGACAAAAACTGTTCAAAAGTGTTTTCACTTACAGGAGAATCTTAAATATAAAAAACACATAGAATTTAGCATTTGGCTTCTCGAAAAGCTTTTGTATTTTTTAATATATTTTACCTCATTTAGCACTTGCTGCTCAAAAGAATTATCCAGGAATAAATTATCAGAAAGCATTTCAAAGCAGGTTTGAGGTTAACTGGAACAATTATTTGGTCAAAAAGCACTTATCACCTCTCTTGTATGCAGAGAGTCCAAGACATTTGGGTCCACATGCATTGACATCACTATAAAACAATCACCTATTTCTGCTCATGAGAAATGTGACATGTCTAACACTTACTAACAATATGCATAAATAAAACACTGTCTAACACAACCATTGCTTCTTTATGTGTAACAAACTATAAGCATAAATTTCCGTATTAATTGTGCATTTAAACTTTATCCCAAAATGCCATTTACTTCTGGGATGAGCAAGATCCAGTTTCAGTGCTCTCATTCAGCTAGAGAAATCAAGAGGAAACTTTAATAATTGCCTAAGAGTTTACACATTTCATCATAATTAAAAACCACTTGCTACAGCAAGGAACTCTAATGGTTCTAACTATCTCCCATGGGAAGGATCAAAGCCAATTTAAACAGGGTAGATTGCACAAAAAGAGACAGACAAAGAGTCGAGGGGAGCTCATGGCTGACTAAGAGAGTACAAGTTGTTTTATATCAGATAAAAAGGAAAACTGCCTGAAAGTACAAGTACATTTTGTGGTCCTACACCAGCTGTTTCCCAAGTCATGTGAAAGCCATGTAACCACAGTCAAGATATTGCTGGATTAAAGGTAAATCCCCTCCTCAGAGACAAGTTATGTTAGCTCAGGATCAGTACCATGCTAATATTGCCACATAGACATGTCCTTGAAAAATCAGCATGGGCAGAACAAACTCACATTTGCCATCCACACACAACTGAGAGGTCCCATATGAGGAGAGACTGAGGGAACTGGGTCTGTTTAGCTTGGAGAAGAGGAGGCTGAGGGGGGATCTCATTAATGCTTATAAATATCTCAAGGGTGGTGTCAGGAAAATGGGGCCAGACTCTTCTCAATGGTGTTCAGTGACAGGACAAGGGACAATGGCCACAAACTGGAACACAGTTCTTAACATAAGAAAACACTTCTTTACTGTGAGGGTGACAGAGCACTGGAACAGGCTGCCCAGAGAGGTTGTGGAGTCTCCATCTCTGGAGACATTTAAAACCTGTCTGGACATGTTCCCGTGTGATCCACTGTAGGATGCTGCTCTGGCAGAGGGGTTGGACTAGATGATCTTCAGAGGTCCCTTCCAACCCCTACCATTCTCTGATTCTGCGATTTGTTTGCAGTGAAATATGAGTTTATAAGAGATTAAATGTGCACATATGGGAGGTTTTAAAAATCCTTTCCACATCCCCCATCACAAATTGAAATGCCTCATTCAAACTGCTAAATCAAAGTACTGATGGACAGCCACTCAGGTCCCTGAAAGTGAAGTGCAGGTATACAGAAAGCTGTGGGGCTGTACATGTTTGGTATACATAGAGAAGCACACTTGGGTCTGCTCTGGGAATAGCAGGCTGACAGGATATTCCCCTGAGGTGTGTAATGGTGAGACAGCTCTCCCTGGAGACTGCTGTCTCAGAAATTGTAAAGGATACAGCAGTCCAGCTGTCGTAACTGTGGCAATGGCTTTCTGGGCAGGAGGCATCCCTTGGAACACAGTTCCTGCAATTTATTTTTGTCAGCCAAATTATGCTAGAGTGTTGAGCTGCTGGAGCCTGTCCCAGGCTGAGTAAATATGAATAAAAGGTATGAGCATTGCAGCCACAAAAGATTTTAAAAAAATGTGATACAGCATTGCAGTTTCTTACTTCCTGCTGTTTCAAGGGAGACATCCCAATAAGTCAAGCTAAACACAGTTCTTTATGCATGCATAAAGCTAAATCTTAAGACAGAGATCCATAAAATTGTTAATGGGTAAGATGCTTAAAAAATTTAGTATGAAATTCCAAACAATAAGAAAAGGCTCAATTCTCCTCCTCCCTAGAAGAGAAATACCTCACGGTGGGCTGGAAGCAGACATTTGTCTCTGCTTGTGATTTTCTGCAGAAAAACTTCTGGAGTTTGGCAGTGAAGAAAACTTGAAGTCATCCCCTCCTAGTAAACCACTGCACTAAGAGGAGACTGTGTTACTATGGACAATACCTGCTTCCCCAGGCAAGTAATCTCTGCTGGCCTGCTAGGACTGAGGACAACACAGAGGACCTACACTAACAGCTCTTACTTCCAGGTGAGTGCTCTGACCATAGGATAGTCTCACACAGTGCTCTCTTGCTTGTTATTGAAACTGTCTCACTACACAGACAATATTGAATATTGATTAAGCCAGAGAGAAGTGAAAAAAAAGAAGAGATGTGTATCTGGGAGGGTTAAGGCTGTACTCCATGCCCCACTTCAGTAAGTATTCCAAAATTTCATGCCTATTGAGACAGGCTCACTAGAATAAATGGAAAGAGCTACCCTGAAAATGCCCTGTATCTTTGATACTCCCCGAGATGGTAAGTGAAGATTTAAGTTCTTCTAGTCAGAGTGAAAAATTAAAATTGGACCTCATGTGTTCAAGATGACAGCTTTAACTGAAAAACTTCTGCTTAGACATGGTGATTCATTTTACTCACCCTTCCAGCGATTTGCGTCAGACCTGGAAAGGCTATGTGGAATTTGAAAAGTACCTTTAGGGGAAACAGAAAATTGGAAACCAGAAATGGTGAAAGTTTAATCAAGTTAAATTTAAACTTCAGTTTGAACTAATTAAATATAAACTTCATTTTGAACAAGTTAAATTTAAACTTCAGTGGTAGTGTATGCATGATGACATGGAAGGTTTCAGCATAGCTTATGCATTGTTTAAGAGAGACTTAATATGAAGAGTACTGTTTTAACTCGAATGTTTAAGATTTCTTTTTTTTGCTTGAACTATGGCTTAAAAAAAACCCAAACCTACAAACCAGATGGCAAGATTTCAGTCAAAGGTTATCAAGAGCAACACACACAGAGGTTTGCTGGAGGGTTTTGGTTTATGACGTCCAGATGTTTGGTATTTTAAATAATTTAGAAGATATTCTAAAGAGACATCAAACAAAACTTAATGCTGCCATTGTCTGTTGCAGGAAATTGTAAAATAAGACACTGAGCAAATACTTTGTATGTACAATGTCAGAACAAATTAAGGGAACGAATGCATGTATCTGCTGGAATGTGTTACGTAACTCGAAGGTCAGCTCCACACAGTTAAAAATATCCAGGGCCTAGACTTGTGATTCTTTTTGCTGTACTTGCTTACTAATATTTTTTATTGCTTATTGTTCTTCACAGTATTTTTTTTCACCTTGTAAAAGCACTATTATTTTTCTTATGTAATCATGGGAGAGCTCTGGTCATCAGCCATGACTGAATAGAGTAGATTATTTAGGACTTAAATTTTCAGTCTGGATTCTCTTCCCCATCATACTTCACACCACTAAATGTTCCTGCTTCATCAGCTGTTTGCATGTGGAAATGTCCATGTGCACTCAAAGATATTCAATGTATCTCTTCCATTACTAATTCTGCCACAGAAAATATTCAACCTAGAGGGCTGTCTCAAAACTTTTGGGAAGAGCTACAAGCAAGAATTACAAGTTACCAGCAAAATATACCACAGCAAAAGATTCATGTCTTAGATTAGGCAATGTTTAAAAGTTTTGGCTGCACAACTATACCAGTAATAACATTCTAGCAGGGATACAGTTTACACAGGAAGAAATATGTTAGTCCAATCACACAAATAAGCTCTTTAAAAAATAAAAATAATTAAAAAAATTTAAAAGTCTGAAATATAGCACAAAGACTGTCATTAGTCTCAGTACGCAAACTTCATAAATTATGAAGTAAACACCAGCCATCTCTCACTAGCACTTCTCAAAGTAACAGAAGATATTGCTGACAAGATTAAGCCTGAAGCCACTAAAAGCACAGCTTTGCTCCCAAAACAGGAAAACAATTTTATGTAGATAAATATAACAGTCCTTCTGCTCTCTCCAAATATCCTGCTGGTGAAACTCCCTTTTCTCAGACCTGATCTCTGTGAATAGGTAGGGGGATAGTTACTCCTCACAAGCTGAAGTCCTAAATTCATATACTAATTCAACAAGTAATAAAGGAATAAAATCTTTACCAGACAAGAATTCAAAATTTAAAAGAAACTCTAAATTACCACTCCTTCCCCCAAGAATTCTTTGCATTCATGATAGAGGAAGGTGAAGGGAAGTAAGCGTGATCACCTGCTAGGTGTGAATTCCTCCTCTTACTAAAGCAAAGCTGATCCCCTGTGACGGAAAGGAGTCATAGTCCCACCATGGTCTCCTGTAGATTACTAACACAAGGCAGGATCTTAGGGGGCAATTCTCTCTCTGTGGAGTGAATGATTTCCTGTGATTCCGCATCAAACTTGGACTCCATGAGCACTTTGATGTTTAGTGCACATTTATCAAGCCTCTAACCTCAGTGAACGAATTGAGGCTACTTAACACACCTAAAATCCAGCATGTGCGTGGCCAGGATTACTGATTAATACTATGTTTATGGCAGAGCTTCCCTAGAGAGAAACATGTGCTCTGAGGAAATCCAAGTGACATGTGAAACTGGAAAGCACTTGATTTCTTGATTTTATGCACTGTTTTTAAGTTGCAATGTATTTTGAACATTTTCTTATTTACATTAAAATAAGACCAAATGAAAGACGGTTTACAAAACTGACAATAAGGCACGCTTTTTTCCAGTATGAGATTTTAAATAACAAGACTTGAACTGTCAGGGCCCTGAGGTCACCACCAATCCTAACTGTCCCTGCCAGCCCCGTGGGGCTCTCCGCACCCTGCCCATAGCCTAGAACCCCATGCCAGCACCCCACAACCATCAGTCCCTGCCCCTGTGACACTGCAGCAAGGCCAGACCCTAGCTCCCCACAGCCCTGCCCTGCCTGGCCATAGGCTCCTCTGAGCCAGGCTCACCTGCAGAACTATGTCCCAGCCCAGCCTCCACCTCTTCCTATCCCCAGGGAAGTGCCCAAAGCCCAGGGACAGGGCTGTCCCTGGCTGGGGTGATAGGACGGGACAGGCTACCAGGCCCTTCCTTGCCATCCCCACAGCGAACCCCCAGTGCTCCCAGAACCCCCGGTGGTCACAGTCCCAAATGTTGCCCTGACATCAGCATCTCAGTCAAAACATTGGCAGTTTAATGGTATCAAAACTGAAACCTTCCAAGCAGTCTTTGCAGTCCTCTGCTGCTGCCTCCTCACATGAGCTATGGTCAGTGCATCTGCCCATGGTATCAGCACATGGAAAAGTGGGGCAATAGGCAAATAATGTATTTTATTTACAAAGCAGCCGCTTCATGTAGTAACTAAACTGGCAGTTACACAGACAAAACCGCACATCTCTTCTGCTGGTTGTGGTGGTATCTTCAGTTTCCATAGGTCCTGGTGCTAGAATCAGGAAATTTCCACAGAAGACAGCCTTTAACTCATTCCTAAAAGCAAACAAGGCACTTACTTACTTATACAAA
Organism: Podargus strigoides; assembly: GCA_028020825.1. Lineage (NCBI taxonomy): Eukaryota > Metazoa > Chordata > Aves > Caprimulgiformes > Podargidae > Podargus > Podargus strigoides. Next base: position 27,732,972 of record CM051620.1, read on the forward strand.
TGGGTAAAAGTCCAGGACTTTTGGACAGTCCAGGACTGAGGCATTTATTGCAGAAGATCACATTTCAACATCAGCATCAACTGTTTCTCTGGAAGGTTTCATTCTGCTCACTTCAATAGAGATATAGGTCCATATATTAAAACCAAATAAGTAAATCCATCTGCTCTCCCACATATCACCAGGAGGCACCCTGGAGCACCAAGACATTCCCAGAGCCTGGAGGCTCCAGCCTTCGCCTCTCCCATCCACCCTACAGCTGCTGAAGTGAGCCATGGCCCTTATCTGAGGTTTGCAGATGGCCCCTTTAGGTGTCAGTCTGGCCCTGTGAAGGGTAATTGCAAGAGCTGGAGGAGTACAGCAGAATAATTACAGCAAGATATGAGGGAGCGAGATTTTAATAATTCATGAGATATACTTAAATTGCCATATTTTAATTATATCTTTATCAGTTCTTTATTTAAACTTCCAGTGTAGCAGAGCAAGAGAGTAAGCTAACATTTCCTGCTGTGTTGTACTATGGGCAAACTTTTGCAAAATTTAATTCCCGTGTTGACTCTCAAAATGACTTCAAATTTCTGACTAGTAGTTTAGAAATATTATATAAGTATATACTTACTTAAAGAGTGAAAAGGCAAATCTCTGAGATTTTTAGAAAACAAATTTGTTGGTTTAATAGTACTGATTACATTTTTATCTAACATTATAGTAAATATAATGAAAAAAGGAACAATGTATTTGAAGGTGAAGTGCAAGGCTATTCTTCTAAACAGATCGGTGGGCTTGTATAAATTCCTGAATCACTAAATCAACACTAATATTCGCTGTGAAATCAATCATTTTTTTTATATTTTGAAGCAAGATTCTTGTATATTAGTTTTTCAGTTACTATTAGTAACTTGTATCCTACAGGCAGGACTCATCTCCCACACCAACCCACACTTGACCTCACTGACAGTATGCAGAATCTCTCCCACACCCTGTATTTACATTTTCCAACCAACACAAACCATTTTAATGGTGCGTGACTTATAGCAATTAATGATGAATTGTTATAAAACTTTTTAATGTAGAATCATAATGTAAGTTATGCAAAAATAAGTCCCATTGTTCAATGGTCCAGCATCATATTATTTTCCATATCGCCTGTATTAACATCACCTCAAGAGTATTGTTATGATCATAGTATTTAAAGAACTCCATGTCTTAAACTAAGGTGCTAAAGAAAGCAATAAGTTATAGGTAGGAATAAAACCTTGTAACAGTAAGGATTGTGAGGCTTTAGGACAGATTTCCTGGAGATGTGTTGAGCTTCTCTGGAGGCCTTTTTAGGATATTATCCAAAATTCTGTGAAGAATGACATATTTATTCTTAATCCTGTTTTAAGACAGGAGATTGGACTAGATGAAAACCTGAAGTCCTTCCCAGTCATATTTTTTTCTATGATTCTATGTTATTATGCTTGTGACTGGTAATTTATTGTTTGAGATTTCTTTCTTCCAGTTTCACCAGCTTAAACTTACTTAGATCTGAAACAAGAGGATGAAATGTTCTCCTCCAATCCAGTTCAACTTGCTCAAGGCTGGTCCAATAATTTGAATTTTTATTTATTTCCCTGTCAACAGCCTCAACAGAAACAGATTTCTTACAGAGGACACACAAATCTTGAGGAATTAAGTTTAGTAAGAAATTTTTGCATGCCTATTTAAATAAGCCTTTCCTGGTCCTTTCACCTGTCTCCTGTTTCCTTTCCCCTCTTCTCAGTTCTAGAAAACACCTATAGAGATAACACTTATGTTTCATATATGTAAAACTTACTTCACTGTAAGTGAGACTGGCTTGCACTCTTTGTTCCTTTGTGCTTAGTGTTGCCAGCTCTAGATCCTTAGTGGATTCTTTAAGGATACAGCATGACTTGTAAGGAATCACAAGTTTTGTTGTTTTTTTTTCCCCAAAGAGGTGATGGGTAAATTAAATGAAAAGGAATAAAAACCAAAAGGGAATGAAGCATTTCAGACACGGAACAAACTAACCAGTTGTACAGCACCAAACACTGAAACCAGTAAATTGAAATAGGCTGTTGAAAAGGTCAAAACAGGTAGAGCTGGAATATAACATAAACGCCTGAGTTCCTTGATAGGAATCTGACAGGTTTCTCTCTTGACAAGACTGAGTCCTTGAGGGATTCAAGGCCTACCTGTTTCCCAGCTGCCACAGAAATGGGGGCCAGCATCAGGAGATAATGCAGACAGCACTAACCAAAGCAGCAAATTCTTCTTACCCACATGCTCCTGTTTTGTTACCTCAAATTCCATAATTACAGAGTGCCTGTCTAGTCTTTCTTAAAGCATTTTGATGGAATGCTGTTGCATGCTGAGCTTTTTTTATTTTGACATTTATTGTCATGGTCTAGCTTTCAAATGCTGTCCAAACAGCACTTCCCATCTCCATGTCTAAAGGCAAAGCAGAACTGTACATAAGTCCACCCATACTTAGAGGAGCTTTCATCTGTTTAAAAGTGTGTTCTTGAGTAAAGGTCTAAGTTTCTTTTACAGGTCTATTCATTTGAATAAAACAGTACATTTTTCTAAAAAACAGTATTTCTGAACCAGCTGCAACTGGACAGCTAGATACACGAAGGAACTAAGACAATGAGCAGTGATTTATGAAAAAGAACAGCAAATTTCATACACATGCAAATTTGAAAAAAAGATATTCCAATGAAGAGTTTGATCACTTTTTGATTTCTCAAGAGAGGTCATTCCGCTCTTGATTGTAACTCACACATTGTGAACAGAACAGTTCAGGTCTCCTGAATATTACTTGTATCATGTGACAGAGTCATAGCTGTGCTGACTGCTCCTCATCCCCACATAGCTAGAGGCTGTGCTTACACCAGCATTTAAGATGTGGATATGTAGCATTTTTCCCAGGCTGTATACTTGCTGACAGCCTAGCTGGGTATCGTACCTTACTCTTAAAAAAGCAAATAAGAGAAGTTTTGGGTTGGTCCTCTGTCTCTTTGTACTCTTGCAGTTGTTTGCTCCCTGTTTCTGTCAGCTAAGCAGTCCAGCTGTAAGCTTTTGCAATACTAATGACTACCCACACATTACCCAAAGAACAACATCCTTGTTCCCATCCCTTCCCTGAAATAACAGGCTAAGGAAAAACATTGCAGACAACCAGACATTTTTTTTCCCCTTTTTTTTGCAAGAATAGGCTTTCTTGTGAGGTTTCCATCATTATGTGGTTTTGGCTGGCTCAGAGAGACCAGGCAAAAAGAAGTGCCTCTCTCGCAATTTTAGGTCCAATGCAAGAGACAGCTAAAATACATGAAAAAAACAAAAAAGTGTAACTGTTTTTTTTCCAGGATTCAAATACAAGTTTAAAAGGTTGAACTATATTTTATCTTTATTAGAATCACTTTTAATTAATTGAATCATGAACTACAGACAGGACAATTAAAAGAAGGTGACGGGGTTGCTAATACATACAATTAAAGGAAGATGACAGGGAATTGCTATTACATATTTTGAAATAATTGCCAATATTTTTGTCTGAACACTTGATTCCAATTGAGCAGGACATTTATTTTTACATACATGTACACATATATTTCTCGTATTATTATAATTTATTATTATTATTTGTGATTTACCATGAAAAACATTAAGTCTTGCCCAGTCAATCCAGTGTTAGCCCTTCATCTCAGTCCCTTGCAGATCTGTGCCCCAGTATCTCTCCTAACTGGTGATATCTAGTAACCATGATCAAAGGGTCTGAAGTCTCCCCTTCACACAATCCTGCATCCAGGCCCTCACACATCGTAAGAATGTTCTTATATCCATCAATATAACGCATCTGTTCACATACCAGAAGCTGACAGGTCCCTTTAATGATTTACAGGCAGATCATACCTTCTATGAAGAGAATTAATTTTGACACTGACTTTGGTATCCAGATAATTTGCTGAGACTACAAGATTTCCAGGAAATTTATGATTAAGGTCAATTGTTAGTTGGCTGCTGAAGTACTTAACATAGGAAAATTTAGTTTTACCTGTTACACTGAAATTGCACAATAGTGATAAGCTCTAAATTTTTTTCATTTATCATAATTGAAGAACATTATAATTGCTCTGACGTTGCACTGGGACCCAGTGTGCTCAGTATTTTTGGCAGTATTTAAGCGAGAGACGGAAAAAATTCTTCCAACTCAAACCTTACGAAAACTTGGTGTTTTACAACACTTAGAGGGCAGTAAACAACAAAACTCAGGAAAAGCATTCCCTCATGTTTCACAGACAACTATTTTACTTCTTGAATAATTACTTGGAAAACAAATTTTTGCATACGTGTTCTTGTGAAATTTTTCCACAGTAGTAAGCAGGTAAACAAATATATAATTACTTTGTTCGATATATTACTGCTTGAAGAATTTAAAAAAATATTTTCAAAGTGAATTTAAGGTCAGTGATCAACAAAAGATTACCTTAGTTGTAATGATAGAAAACTGCTTCTAATTAATAATGTTCACCACTGTTTATTTTGTTCAGTAATAAATTTTAGAGACCTAATTAAACCTACTTTAATTAATAAAAAATTTTCTTCTGTATATACAGTCTATGGAGCACCATTTGTATAATATTTAAAGATCAGGACTTCAAAAAAAAAAATAATTAAAAATAATTAGTGTTTTGACTACAACATCTGTAGTTAACAAATCACAAAAATATGCTTGCTTCTAAATGAAAAATTACCCCCAGACTGTATGAAAAAATGGAGATCATATGAAGTCAGGTACTGCACTATTTCAATCAAAATAGAATGAAAGTTTACTTTATAACCTAAGCAGTTATATTTTATTAGTGCTTGGAATAGTGCTGCTAATTCTCAAAATGTTAAAGTTAGTCTTTTAAGAGACATTATTTTTTAAAGGATCATGTGACAAAACTTATTTCTATGTATTATTTTACATTTCTGGTTCTCACGGAAGTGGAGAAAAGTGTGAAAATATAACACAGGACTGAAGGCAGGAGGCAAAGAAAGAAAACCTGAAGAGATATATTTTAAAAGCAGTAATACATACATTTGAAATTTCCATGATGACAGTATATTCCTTTAAAATGTTATCTTTTCACTTTTTTCAGTATCATGGGAGTTTAGCTTTGCTGATTATGTTTACGTGTTATTAAACAATTCAAACCCTTTCTGATAAAATATCATATTTAAATCATAGGTGAAAATCCTATGTTTTTATTTGGAAATAAAATGATAATCCAGAAAGTCTCTTGCTAATTTATAGTTCAGTTCTCTGTTTGTTTAATATTGATACATTCACACTCTACTCTTCCTTTCTAAATCAACAGGCACTATTTCCTTTTAACTGGTTCAACCTTGACCAAAATACTGTAGATGGCACTGCAGAGCATATGAACATTTTTTTTTCTCAAGCTGAAGTCACTTCTTTATTATTCACATTACTGCACAGTACGTATAGGTGTAAATAGAAAACCCTTCTAAAATTTCAGGATCTTTTAAAGGATCATTTCAGAATGTGGCTAATTGAATCGAATTGTACAAAATGTACTATGAAACACAACTGATTAAAAGCTTTAAAATCAAAGACGCTTTTCTCTCTTTAATCTCAGCTGTGGGTCATGATGCCTCTCCTAGATATACAGCCCTATGTACTCAACCTTTGCACATTTCTTACAATTATTCAGCATTAACAGTGCTTATATTGAAGATTTTTAATTATTACATTTTTAAAATAAAATAATACCGCCTTTTTGGCTCCAGACCAGATTATTGTGAGTCTGTGAGTAGCTATGTCCAGATTAAAGGGGAAAAGACCCATTTTACATGTTTATTTCCCAGTAACAGCCCAGGCAATTCCATTGTGAGTTGGATACTTCCTAAACATACTAGTCTCTGAAGGTATAATATACAGAAATATGCAACTCCAGAATAGTTATGGATGCTTTTGCTTCTTTGGAATGTTAGATGTGCATAGTATATCAGGTCTACTTGAAAAGCTTGGCTGTTGTCCAAGGAGAGGCATCAGACTCATTTAGTCAGCAGAACCAAAGTCAGGACTAGGATTTCATCAGTGATTGTTTAAACTAATCTATTTTTAATTCACACTGAAGTGACAAAGGACCACATACATATACTGCTTGTATAAGTACAAGGCCATGATTTGTTCCCTTTTTTAAATCTTCACCATACTGCTGGACATTTTACCAAATACAGCTGTGTAAGACTCAGAGGTACTTTTCCTTTCTCTCAGCAAGCATGTGTCTCAGGCCTGAGATGAGGTACTAACATATCTATTTTATAATGTAATATCCAAAAAAGACAGTGGTGGTATTTTAGACCTTTTGAAGACTACAGCAAAGTAATGAATGTGATGTTTATGTCTTCCACAGGATACAGCAGTTTTGAAAAATATTGACCAATTAATATTATGTTATAAGCATAGACATCATTCAAAACCAAGCATCAGAGTACTTCACAGCCTTGAGAGCCAGCTGTACATTAATTATTTTATTCAGATTTAATTTAGGCTTAATTTATTCAGATTTTCAGAGAAATTGCAAGGTAGACTTGATCACTTTTTGTAAGTACACACAGAGGGAGAAGATTTCTGATGGCAGGTTTCTTGATCTGGAAGACAAAAGGATAATGAACTACAACAGCAAATGAAGCAGGAACTAGGCAAATTAAAACCACTTAGCAAAGGATAATCTTAAATAGAAACCTGGTGAGGATATGGTAGGTGGTTAGGAAACAGCCAACTAATGGGGCATTTGATAACCTATAACCTTAAATCTTTAAGATTAGATATTATTTCAGAGAGAAGTTCTCACTCAGTCACAAAGCTCCAAATTCAACACACAAATTTTTAAATAACATACCATACTTTATGTTACAAAGACAAGCTAGATGATCATAAAGGTCGTCTGATGTCATTAAAAATATCTTTTCTAGCGCTGACAATAAACCTGAAAGTTTTGTTTTATTAAAAAAAAAAAAAAAGAAATAACTTTGAGTTCAAGACACTGTGAGAATATAGATTCTGTATGAAACTATGACAGAAGACTAGCTATAATTTATAGTTGAACAGTAATTTGTCTTTTCTGCTTCCCACCCTCTCCTGAATGAAATGTTTCACAGGTTTTGATGGAAAGAAGATTCCAGATGGAGCCAATAAGAAAAAAAAACAAACCAGAAAATTTTTGTGATAAGAAATCAGCTGGTTAAAGATGTTTCTGCACAACTCTTTTATGTAGAGTCAAGAAGAAAAAATCCCCCTCCAAAATATTAAGCTCCTTCTGTCACTTACAATTTAGTTAACTTTTTGCTATTCGGCTGTATTCAGTATAAGGTACTAGTCTATCAGAGAGACTAGTCAAGACTTCAGAGAGCTAAAGATTCCTAGGCAGTGTGGTACATCAAGCCTTCCACTATATCATCAAATAACTCTGGCTGCTCAGCTGGCATTTTGAGAAAGGTGTAAAACAGTTTTGAGACATAAGGACACTTCTGGTTTTGCATAGATGGCATGATCAGAGCATCCTTGTTATATCAGTCTTTCCTGCAATTACAGTACCCTGACCTCACCACTGTGAATTAGAGAACCACTATTTTATGTTTAAGTCCCAAGATGAAAGCACTGCTGAAGTTTTATATGATTTTCACATTCTCCCCCAAACCATATGCAAAATCACAAGCTGTTTTGTCTCCAAGAAGTTTTACTTTCAAAATTCAGCTGATTTCTGGTCTCGTATATCTATTTGACTTCATGTATCAAAAAAAAAAAAAAAAAAAGACTTTACAAAATGATTTTTTAACAGCTGTGAGAATATGAGAGAATTATTCTCCTCCAGCACAGTCCAAAACACAGAATTAAATGCTATGCTATATTTTATATTTTTTAGACTAATTCCTCATTTCATTCTTAATCAAATTCTAATGGTCTCTTTCAAAAAGACCAGGGGAAACAAACACCCATTCCCAAATCAGAAGATAAATATTCCCAGGCAGTGATTCATCTTCAGTGAGTCTATGTGTGAAAGTACTTATTAAAAAGGAAATGAGAATTAAATGAAAGTATACCATTTTATACACTTTACCAGGATACTTCTATGGAATTATCTTTCTCTGACAATTTAATATCAAAAAGATCATAATGATGTAAATTGTACTTTGATGGTAGTAGCATGTGTGCTACATGTGTTTCTACAGCATGACTACAGGGAAAAAAAAGAAAGCTCAGGTTTTAACGAGTAACATTTCAGGGCTATTTTCTAAATCACTATGAGAGTCCATGAAAAATATAGTGTGGATATAATCTATTTTTTTGCTCAGATTACACATTTATTACCTTTTCTTGGTCCACAGTATAGGTATGTTACAGGGAATGAGTACCATCCAGGTGGACCTTGACAGGCTTGAGAAGCAGGCCCATGTGAAGCTCATGAGGTTCAACAAGGGACTGGGGCAATTCCCAATATCAGTACAGACTGAGGGATGAATGGCTTGAAATCAGCCCCTAAGAGAAGGCCTTGTGGATACTGGTGGATGAAAAGTTGGATATGAGCCAGCAATGAGCACTTGTATCCCAGAAAGTAAATCATAACCTGGTCTACATAAAATGAAGTGTGGCCATGTGGTCAAGGGAGGTTATTCTTTCTCTCCACTCTGCTTTCATGAGACCCCACCTGGAGTTCTGCATCCAGCTCTGGAGACCTCAGCACAAGAAAGGCATGGACTTGGAGTAAGTCCAGTGGAGTGCCACAAAAATGGTCAGAGAGCTAGAACACCTTTCCTATAAGGAAAGGTTGAGAGAGTTGGGATTGTTCAGCCCGGAGAAGAGAAGGCTCTAGGGGGACCTTATTTTGGCCTTTTAATACATAAAGGGGACTTATAAGAAAGATGGAGAAAGACTTTTTACTGGTGCCTGTAGTGACAGGACAAGGGGCAATGATTTAAACTGAAAGAGGTTTAGATTAGAAATAAGGAAGAATTTTTTTATGACGAGGGTGGTGAGACACTGGAGCAGGTTGCCCAGAGAAGTTGTGGATGCCCCATCATTGGAAGTGTTCAAGGACAGATTGGATGGGGCTTTGTGCGATGTGATCTAGTGGAAGATGTCCCTGCTAATTGCAGGGCGGTTGGACTAGGTGACGTTTAAGGTCCCTTCCAATCCAAACTATTCTATGATTCTGTAATTCTATAATTCTATTTTTGTAGTGTTAAAGCAAGTCAGTGAAGTCAATTTACTGCCTTTTGCAATACATAAATGCTTAGATTTTGGGGAAAGTAATTTTTTTAAAAAAAAAATACTAGCAGTTTGTTGATATTTTCTAAGTATGATGTTGCGAAAAGAATTCTGGTTTTCTAAAAACAGTATTTAGCATCAAGACACTACTAAAGTGGCAGGTCCAGGGTTTTCAGCTCTTGCAGGGCAAATTCTTAGGAAACACAGATATTACACACATGAATGGATAAGCATTTATCTAACAGTAGATCACTGAAAAAATACATTTCAGACCACTGCTATACGAGTTAGCCTATCCCCCCTCCTCTCTGTTCTATGTATTGAAATTTGCATTGATTGACATTCATTTATTATTTTACTGCAGTTCCTAGAGGCAAAATGCCCAGAACTTGCTATGCTATTATACAGGAAAAAAACTAAACCCACACTTTTATTTTCATTTTTTACTTCAACCTCCAAATTTTTATCAAAAAAAAAAAAGAAGGAAGAGGAAAAGAGAAAGAAGTTGTAGGGATGAGGAAGAAAAAAAAAAAAAGCAGAACTCATTAAAATAGTGTTTAGTGAAATATTGAGAGGACGTACTCATAAAGACAGTCATTCAATACAGCAGAAGAAAGGAAGCTAACAGCTAAGAAGAAGAGAATGAAAAAAGAATCAAGATGACTCTAATAGAAGCATTGTGAAGGGGAACCACTTGTATGATAAGTGCAGAAAAAGTAAGCTGCAGTGTATGACATGACAGAGGTAAGGGGAAAGAGAGATTAGGAATTTAGCTTTAGCCCTGCCAATCTTACACCAAACTAATGATTCCATCCATAACTTTACAAAGTTACATACAAGCACTTTAGAAGAAATAAATAACACTGGCTTACAAAACCCAGGGTACATAACAACATACATTAGGTAGCACATCACAGCAATGGTTTGTCTAGAAATATGAAAATAAGTTGGTTTTATTTTGACTGGGGTAAAAAATACTATTCTTAAATGTAAAAGCAACAGGCAGCATGTGGCAGACATTATAGAAAACAATGGTGTAGCACATTTCTCAAAATAAAACCGCATGTAATAACCATGTGTGAGTTAAATCAGAATTACAGTTTTATATAAAGGGAATTATTCTCCCCTCTTTTATTCCCATTGTTTTGTGTTATAGTACTTTGCAAAACATTGCAATCAATTTTTAGGGAGTAACTTTTGGCATTACAATAACTCTAACTTTTATCAAATATTGCAAACAAAATGTCAAAAAAGATGTCATGATCAGTTCATACAAATATTGGCTTAGGAAGACAATTGCGCAGAATTAAAGGACAGGCAATGGGATACAGAAGCAAAGAGACAAAAGGCCTCAAAATATTGATGTGGACATACCTAAATTAAAAAAAAAACCCCAAAAATCCAAAAAAACAAACCTCTGAAAAGACCTCCAACAGTTTTATATATAATTCTACACAACCAGTTATAAAATAAAGGTATTTCAATTCTTTTTGGTCTTTCACCTAAGAAACTAGGTACTGTGTCGAGGCAAAATAACCTCTGCTGTTCTAATAGTTCAATACATCTGTCTCCCAGTGGAAATGAGGGTCTGTTTACAAAAGAGAAGTATTGCAAAGATGGATGGATTCCTCTTATCTAAATAAGTGCCATACACTATTCCAGAAACTTATGAACGGTTGTGTTTATTCATACATGAAAAGACAATATGTGGTAACTTCTTTTAGAGTAAAAGGAGAGAAAACAGAAACAACTAAGGCATAAAACCTATAGTTTATTGAACCCCCTCTCTCTGTAATTGCCTCTATGGCCAGTAACCTCACAGCAACACCACTTCCCATTGCTAGGCAGGATGATTCCTTGCACTTAAAAGGGTGATGGTTTATTTCCAAAGTCAAGAAAAGCAGAAAAGCACCAAACATCTCCATGTAGTTACAGGCTCCACACAAGCACACACATCTAACAGAGGCAGAAAATCGTCAGTCATTTCCACTCCTGCTACTTATATGGAAAATAGCATAGTGTTAGAAACGTGTAAGCAGTAGGCACAGAAGAACACTAGTAGTAACGGTGTGGATTTCAGCCCAGAGCACTTTAGTACAGTTACCAAAAGCTTGTCCAAAGAACACAGTGGTTCATGTGGTGAGATCGCTGTCTACAGACCACAAGTATTTTGGTTCAAACTTTAGTCGTGGTCATGCACAGAGTGCTCCAACAGAATTCAAGGTAGCGTTTATAAGTTGAAAGTTAAGCATATGTTCGTCTGCCTTCCTGGAGTACAACAGAGTATTTGGTGCCTTGGACACTTGAGCCCAGGATGAAATCAGGCACGGAACAGAAGCCTGCACTGAGTGTGCCCTTGCTCCAGTGACAGTTCCCACTTGTGTAAGGAATGAAATGAGGAACATTCCTTAAAGTACATACCAGGATGCCTCTAGTATATAACCAAGATATCATGGCAAAGTCCTTACTGAACACTTTTTCTAAAACACTAGCACTATGTCAAATGGGTACCTGTTCAGTTTACACAGGTTTTTAAGTCACTAAAGTCTGAAAATTATTAACTTAAAATCCTCTTACTCAGTTTCACTAGCCCTGCTCAGATTAAGGCTGTAAAGGTAATCTATAACGTTTTGAAAAATGAGCACTATTGAAACCAGTTTACAGTACAGACAGCAATTATTTTGTCTGCTTTTACCTCTTGCAGTTTAACAGATAATTGTGCGATATTCAAATTTTCACCCCTGAACTCACCATCTCCCTCTTTATAAAGTCTTATGTTGGTGTCACAATCTCATACATGTGACAGTTCTTTTTAGGCTGGTGATTCAGATCTCATTACAAAATTTTCTCCATTCAAAACAAATGATTAGCACTCTTACAAAAGTGTTCCAAGTGATTTAGTACAGATTTTTCAAAGCTAGACAGCTGAAATATCAGATAATGACTTGAAACTTACATAATACTTCCACAGTGTATCTATCTTTGACTGGAATTTTTAGCTTCACTGAAAGGAGCCGACACAGCCATGTTATGCAAAGGACTGACTCTTTAGCTAGTAAGGTAGACCTTATTGAATTTTCTACATTTATGGAGGGGATCAAGGTATAATGGAAAGAGTATACCAGAGACGCAGCAGGTCACTGTCAGTATTGGACTGATATTGGATGCATACATAGAATTCAGCTGTTACGGATTTTTTCTTCCCTGTTACGCTCTCCTTATGTCATATAACTCGATCTATGGAAAGGTAGAGAAAATGTCTGTCCATAGACACTTGTTGTGTGGCTTTGGGCTAATTTCTTTCTATTCCTGTTTCTGTGTTAAGACCCTCTTGATTTTTGTCTTTCTTGTCCACCTACATCTAAACAGGAGCTGCTACTTGTAATGGGTTTAGGCTTTCTCATCACAGTAGAACCATCTTTCTCTTACTGTTTTCATAACTGAAAAAAAAAAATCCTTTAAGTAATTCTGCAGTGTAATTCATTAGAGTGGTTTAAGAACCTATTACACAGTTTTACATACTTTCTATGACAGAAATGGTAACAGAAAATCTCAAAAACTGGAAGTTTAGTGACTTGTTACTCAAATACGTACTTGGCTGAGCTGTGGGTAAGCCAGAGAGAGATAGGCCACCAACAGCTTGCTTTCAGTAGAAGCCCTTAATAGTGAATACAGCTTCATTTCTTGCAGCTTTTAGAACTAGAGGCGTGAACCAGGACCCTAAAGCAGAGAAATATAGTTCTGTGGTAAATACCTATTTCCTTATTTATATGTGAAAGAGAGTATGTGAAGAATTGCTTTTGGTCAGGCAAGTGGATAGCACAGTTACCTTCTCTGGCTGCACCATGTATTGTTTCATTGAAACATGATTGTGTCAGTGCAGATTTCTGGATTTATTTTGTGAAAAAAGAAAACTATCTTGATACTCTTAGCTGAGAAGCTTCTGAAGACCTTCACATTAAAAATGGTTTGGATTGATGGTAGCCTAACTGGCAGAGAAGCTTCATTTGCTTTATTTTTCTGCTTGCAATTTGTTATATAGATATTTTATGTTCTCTTTGTAAGCCTGATAATGCTGATTGCTGTTCTCTGGGGACCAGGGGAACTTCACGGCTGCACCTGAATGTGCGTGTACAGATGAAAGATAATTCTGAAATACAGTTTGGGAGACAAAGCAAAAAGTCTGCAGGGGCCAGCAGCTCTTGTGCTTGTCTCTAGGAAGGAATTAAGAGAGCGTTTATTGACAGGGAAGTTCATGTGATTGTTTTGATGATTTTTTTTTCCATTTGGATTGGTACACTGTTCCTTAACGTCACTTAAGAGTTTCTTGAAGAAAGAGAGTATGCATATGACCATTGTCTAGCTCTTCAGAACAACCTAAGCTCTTAAACTTGTATATAATAGGTGAGTTAAAAAAAAAATCACCTACATAATCTCATAGCTTTCTTTTCTAAATAAACAAAATCAATATTGCTATTGTAACTAGTGTAACTAACAAGATTATTACTGTTGCAGTGAAATTTTTCTACAGTGCATGAAGATCATTGGCCTACATAGAAGAAGATCTCAAAAAACTCTTGTAAAGTGTAATTAGAAAAGTGCTTGGTGTTTTTTTTTAATTCAGATAACAAAGACAAAAAAACAGGTGTCTTTTCTTTGCACTGACTTTTCAAAGCAGATACTTTGTTTCTTTTAATCTAAGTCTACCAGGATACCATGACTCTGCAAAGCCTACACACCTCCCAAAAATCTGTTGCCTTCCTTGGTAAATGAATAAAAAAGACATGTTTTAAAATAACTATTATATTATGGCAAACAGATGAATACTTGCAATGTAGTGTGTTATTGTTAAGGAGTTTTGCTGACTGGTTTTATACAATATTTACTTAAAGGACGTTTAAACAATAAATTTTGTGGGGAAAATGTAGATGTATTTTTCCTGGCCAGTTCAAAATGTCACATCATCCAACATTTGAACATTGCCTGGGAACACTTCTAAGGTGGTATTAACAGGCGCAGTAAAGTCTCAGGCCACTGTAGTTATAGAGTTAGTATTCTCCTTTACAAAAAGGATATTCAAATCCAGGAACAAATTTCTGACCTAACATGAATCTCCTTCATTGATCCAAATACTATGGTCAAATATCAAGATCAATGCAGGGTGAAGAGGACAGGCAATGAGAAGTGTAAATACTGAAGATTCTTCATCTGTTAAAAAAGGTCAGTGCAGCAAGCTTGCAGCTAATGAGCCACAAGCAATTCTGCTGTGATGCCAGTGCCAGGTTGTACTGCATGGCTGTCAGAGGGGATCTGCTCTTTTGGTAGGCAGTCCAAATCAGCTATAGCAGAAGTGAAACAGCAAAAACTACTGAGGATATTATGAACAGATCTCTCTGGAGACCAGCTGCATACCCACACCATTCTAGCACCCCTGAGAAACTTTTGTCATTACTTTCAGTGGAAGAATTACTAAGGATTCCTGTTTCTTAATTCCTAAAGGTATTTCTTAGATGCTTTGTAAGTATTTGTATGTGTGGCTTGCAGGGTCAGGAAAGCTGACTACTTCTGAGGTAGGAGGGAATACCTTTAGTACAGGAGATAGTCAGAATTGTCACTAAGAACTGAGATACCAGAAGCAGCAAGGAATTGTCATCGCATTTTGGCTATCTTCCACTGTTGAACTCTTTCCTCTCTTCTGGTGGAGCTGCATCTTGCCCTCTCTCTTTCTACCCAGTGTGAGAAGTGCTGTGGTAGAAGAACCACCCTTCCACCATTTGACAATAGCAACAGTGGGTGTTACGCTTGTGTATTTCTTAAAATTCTTCTCTGCTAAAGCAACATTTATACACACATACATATATACAGATAATTTTGCATTTTTTCCCAGTTTTTGCTTTTCATGATAATGTTTAATTAGAGAGGGTAAGGAAATAAGGTCCATAAATCTCTGTTCCACAAGCTGAAGTCCTCACCGTCCTCTTCCACAGTAACTGTTTTTCAGTATTCATCAGTTCAAGTCAGTGGAGACATCAGTTTCACAGTGAGAATATTATTAATGACTTGTTTAACAACCATAAAGGGAAGCAGTCTCCCTGCAGTCAGTCTAATAGATGTTAGTTTGAAAAGGACTTTTTATTTATCTATATTCTATATTTACATATATTAAGTGTATACCAAATACTGGTAGAAATAGTGAGCAGATTTCATCTAAAATTTAGTATATAATTCATGCTCACCCCATCTTCAAGAAATGGATATTAAACGTCTACATTAACTGTCCCTTGTGTATAACAGGGGGGCAGTAGGGACAACTTAGAAAGATTCACTTTAGTTTAGTGGGGCCTTTCTCTATAGCAAGGGGAGGGAGAGGAAGGAGTCTTGCAGGAGGTGGTTCAGAACACCTTAAAACACTATCACTGACTTTGTCGTCTTTGAATGGATGCATAGTAACTTCATAAGGCAAAAGATATCCTTTAGCCGATACTTTTAAAAGCTTCTTTGGTGGGGAAAAAACCAAACAAAATGCAATATAAAGGCAAAGGCCTATGAACTGATACAGGCTTCTCTCTTAGAAGGGCACTAATAGTGAGCTGCATGCTTAGAAGAAGTGTAGAGAAGTGTTTATAGACGACGTATGTATTCCCTCCATAGTTTTAGAGATTTTTGGACTCAGTTGAAAAACCCAATTTTCTAAATGATGTTGAGCTGGAAAGTCTATATTACTTTTTTGATGATACCAATTAATAATTCAACTGAATGAGTTTCGTCCTAAAAGGAGAGCTGCCCTAAATTACAGCTCATACTCCCTGACATCTGCTGGTGACACAACCTAGCATTTGCTGTCAAGTTAAAAAAACAAAAACTGCCAGCAAACAAACCCTGAACTATCAGAGATACTGTGTCCACACCTGTGGAGAATGTTATATCCAGGCTGGAGCTATTCCTGTTTTCCAAGAAACTCATCAATCTCTTTCTCGCCAACAAAAGACTTAACCTGTGTTTTTTTCACAACAGGTTCTAAAATAGGCAATTAGACAACACAATGTTTTCCTCAGGTTGATGCATTATGTACTAAGACACAACTGACCTTCAAGGCACGAGAAATACCAGAAAACAGCAACTGTTCTTAAGCTGTTAAAATGCTGGAATGAACTCAGATGCAAGAAAGGATGCTTTCAACCAGCTATCTTGTCTCCAAAAGCAGATGACTGGGTTCCTTCCCTCTTACACTCTGTGAAATGAAAGTAGATTTTTTACATTATAACTACAGCTAAACTGAAGTTCAGGGCCAACTTAAGATTTATTTTTGCTGCTGGCTCTCTGAGATGAGAACTGGACTTCTGGCTTTCTACTGAAAGGTTTTTAGATTGTATGCATAATGAATGATATGAGGTAGAGTGAATGGTTTGTTTTTTCACCATTGCTGTTATCTATGTTTAACTGTTATGTGGACAGTTGTGAGACAGAGATACAGGTCTCTGCATGGAATAACAACTGGAGGAAGGAGTTTGGTTAGACACATGCATTACAGTAGTCCTCTTAACAGAATATCAATTTTAGGGAATATAATTTTAGGTTATGTGCCAAGAAATGTGTGTTGCGTACCACTAAATGACATAAAAAGCTGCTGACTTTAGTCTCCAGCCACTCCCTACTTCTTCCCTCCCATATGTGTGGAGTGCACATTACAAGCAGTTTGTTTCACACCTCTGACCCTTTGATCAAGGAATGCAGGGGTAGACATTAAGTTTGTCACTCCAAGCCTGCATCTGTCTGTGGGGTGTTCCTCACCAGTGTTGTAGCTTAGGACATCATCTCTCTCTTCTTCCTCTAAGGATGTATTATATGTTGAAAAGAAATCATTAAAATGTGTGTTTGCTAAGTAATGGTGGAATCTTTTTTTTCCTCCCTTCCTCTTAGATTATTCAATCTCCCTTTATATTTTAGTGTGTGAGGAGGGGAATGTGGGCTTGTCATGAACATAATGCTCATATCAAAGATTTGTTTCCCTCTTCAAATTATTTTCTTTTCCTTTTATTTCATATAGACATATATGTGATTGATCAAACTCATTTGGAAAACAGCTTCCTTCTAGGATACTAGCTGGATTTCGATGTATGTGAGAACTTCAGTTTTCTGGGATTTATGTAAATGTCCTGTTGTACATTCATACCTCTGTGCATATTTAATTTACAGAAATCTCTTGGGAGTCCTCTGTAGAAATCAGGAATTAAGTCTAAATATTGACATAATCATAAAATGGCACTTCTACTGCATCTCATTACTATGGACATACCTTGGATGTTACATTGTGCTCATCCAAAGGAAACAAAATATAAGATGTCTTAGAGAATCTATTCCATATAATTTCAGTCATTTATAATGAAGTTCAAACCAGAAAATTGTATTGTATCAGGAAGGAATGAAGTTAT
Source organism: Podargus strigoides (assembly GCA_028020825.1). NCBI lineage: Eukaryota > Metazoa > Chordata > Aves > Caprimulgiformes > Podargidae > Podargus > Podargus strigoides. The sequence goes on from CM051620.1 coordinate 27,750,687, forward strand.
CTTACGTGAAGTTATCAAGTCAGACAAAATTTCTAATCTAACCTTATAAAATAGACTGCATTTCATTCATGTGGATTGTCATATCCCTGAGAAAATATATCTTGTCATCAAAGAGGTTAAAACAAAAAGCTGAAAACTTCTATAATCCCAAATAATCATTCTCAAGATGCCTCATATATCTATTGATTGAGCAAGCAGCTGTATTTTGCAAAACAGGGAATGACCTGCAGTCAATACCTAAGATAAAGCTTCTTCACAAGCCTGTTTAAATAGCTGGTTGTTCTGGTCAGATAACACTATTCAAAACTATATTGCAAGCCAAGAATCGCACTGAGATCCTACACTTGCTTTATGTGCTTGGCTTTAGTATCTGTCAAAGAAAGAAACACCCCAGTTTTCATTTATACACCCAGAGTTACGGCAAAGAAGTAGAGCAACAAAATGAACTGTACAGACCCTTAGTCAGACTGAGTAAACTGCTTCAAAGCAGATAAATTCTTGGACTGGGGTTTTGATTTCAGTATAAACAATTTTCATTTTGAGGAGAAATCCTCAAATAGTCAGAACTAGCAGGTAGTTAGAAAATAAAAGTTAAAACTGAGTGACCAAAACTATTTTATTCTTAGGAAATCACTGGCAAGGCAGTGATTTGCAGGTTCTAAAGAACCTTTGTCTAAAGAATCTTTTTCTAAAGAAGTGTGATTGAACAGAAAGGGTACCAAACCTATACTATTGTATATAATAAAAGAATGACTTTGCTAATTCAAGTGCTTTGTTAGGAATTCATAAAATTATCATCTCTGCTGCTTGTAATAATGTATTATAATGGTTTTCAGGGTAACTAATTTTCAGAAAAAATATACAGATTGACCTTTATTTTTTTTTTTCCCCACAGGGGGAAAACAAAAACTGAAACCTAAATAGGTCATAGTGCAGGAAGCAGAAGGAAAAGAAGATTTCCAAGTTGAAATAATTAATAGCTGCATGCTGGTCTACAGAAACAACAGTGGGCAAGATGGTTAATCTGGGAGGGCTGCTGAGAGAGTAAAGAGAACAGTGCAATGAGTTGACTGCAGTCCCATGCTTTTTATGGAATGATTTAGCTTAAATAGTAGTAGTGAGTTGTCCTGTTTGCATTTTCCTTCTCTCACTGATCAACTCCATTCATATCTCTGTTTCACCAAGCCAGGGGTAATTTCTCTGAAAAACAATACCTCATGCATTATCTTTTCCTTTAAGAAGCATCAAAGAAAATGAGAAGGTAATTATACAAAATTTAATGTTTGGCTTTATCTAAACACAGAGTAAAATCTGTGCTGTTTTACACTCTTTTTAGTTTGATAAGCTCCAGTAAGCAGTATGTAACTTGGCTCTTCTACCACTGCTAACATTGAAGTATTTTAAGATTAAGTCTATTGCAAATGCTGATGATACACTGGTTTATAACTTGCATATTTGGACAGAAAAGCAGACCTCAGATTTAATGTTTTCATTAAGGATGTATACTGTAAGGAGCCCCAGATCTTTTTAAAAATACTTGGAACAAAGTTACTTTTATGCTGAAATTATTACTGTTTCAGATCCTGTACATTGAGACACCCACTGGTTGATACCTCTTCACAGGAGACTTTAGAACAAGCTCTTTCTATTCACCAAATTGGTTTGAACACATGACAGAGGGTCTGGTGTTTTGTTTTTTTTCCCTTTTCTTGGAAATGAATGCCTGAGAAATCCAATTGAAATTTTCTGACAGGTTGTGGCCCATTTAACTGCCTTAATAATATGATTTAGTGACTTAAATAGGCTGATGGAACTGCTGTCGAGTTAGAACTGAGGTTAAATGAAAGCCTTTCTTCCCAGTGCTTTTTACTATCTGCAGTCTTCCTGTAGAAAGGATTGCTGTGGGTTGAGGACTGACTACATCTCAGCATGTCCAGCTGAGAGAGTCTTCAGACTTCAGGATTTTGTACTGAATGTACCAGTAGGGACCAGGAGCTACCTCAGCTTTTAGTATATCACAGTGGGGCTTTTAAATAGATGATGATTCTCAAGTGCAGTGAACCCTCCACCATTTTGGTTTCTGACCTTTCAGATTGGGAGTACCCTTGTATTTGTGCCAGTTTTTGTTTCACCCCAAAACATGCAATTTGACAGAAGCGATAATGAATTCTGTTAAGCAAGTTGAAATTCATTGTCTGTTTTAGCTGCTTACATAAAACCAAACCACTTAAATATTTTTTGCGTTTGGCACTGCAAGTTTATTCTTACCAGAACTGGGTCTTTGATATTTGGGTCTTATAGCCTTATGTTGTTTCCTGGGTGGTTGGGGTTTTTTTTGAGGGGACATGGTGGTTAACATATTTATTTTTCTATCCACCTATTTTCATCTCTAGGGCACGCTTTCTCACTTTCTTAATTTTTTATTATTTATTTAACTTTCCTTTACAATGCCATTATGCATAGAGAAGGCTTTGTAGGGTTGGTTCACAATGTGAAGGTAAAAACTAATCCAGTTTTGTTTTGAGGTAATGCTTTTCTTGCTCCTTTGTTTGTTATTGGTTTGGGTCCTTTTTAATAACATTAATAAATAATAAATCTAACAATAGTCCTTTCAATACCAGCAGGACATACAGTAAAATCTAACACTCTTCATCACAGAGGGGTATCTGGTCACTTTTAAACTGTGCACTGACAACACTTGCCATTACATTAAACACAATATGTGGTAAGTTTTGACTAGAATTTTTCATTGTATATCATACAGTTACAACTTGTATAAACAAAACGGAAGTTTGAGGATAGTTCTGGAGAGAGACAAAAGCATTCTGGTGATGTAAACACTAATGAGATTTGAGTTTTATATTCAAGAAGGAGATGATAGTAGGATACTACTGACATTGTGTCTGTAGGACTGTAATGTGGCAACCAAACTTTATAGGATAATATAAGTATCTACACAAATTACAGTGACTGAGCTAATTACTGCATAAACAAAATGAAGTTTTCTTTGCTTCTCTTATCAAAGGTGCCGGAGCCAGATCCACATATTGTTTTTTAATTACATGAATGTTAATATTCTCAGTGTTGACCACTGTGGATTGTCCTGATTGATGGGTTTATTCATTGCTCTAATTAATATTATCACTGGTAAAGAAACTGATATCTTATTAAGATCTAAGTTTTTTAGAAACAAAGTATACACTGATAATCCTTAGCCTCAGATAAAAATTTACTTGCTACAACTAAAGATCTATATTTACAAAACTTCATAGTATTCTTTTTTAAGATATTTCAGAACATCAGTAAGACACTATACAACAATGCCCTAATAATAAAATAATTTGTACTACCTTGATGCTCTGTCATTCGTTTTGCCTTTTTCCTTTTATGAATTCATGGATGACTTCTTCCTGAATGAATATAAAATAATGCTGATTACTCAATCTTTTCTTTGATTATTTAGTATTTTAAGTCTAATTTCAGTTACTATATTATTTCATAATTTCCTCAAGACTGCATGATTTAATTTATATACTCCTACACAAAATATATCACCACAAACCATGGGCAATAAGATTTCATCAGATAATGAAACTTTTTAAAATAACTATTCTCTATGAATAATTCAATTGTTTACCTATAGAGGCCACAATCAAAACCAGAAATATTTTCCAGCAAGAGCTTGAGACTTCATTTTTTTTTTTTTTGTTCTGTGTGTTTTTTAACTACTGGTAATAGTAAAGAATCACTTAAAATGTCTCACCTGTATTTCTGAAATGAGTGCATACAGAATTTAAAAGTCCAAGTACACACATTAAATTAGCCCATTAATTTAGTATTAGCCCAAATATTCATCTTCTCTTCTTATTTTGTGGTTCTGGTGATGTAATTTTTTCAGGCTTTGGGTAAATGTCAGTATAAAAAGGATGAAATCTCTGTCCAAAAGAATATAAAAGAAGGAAAAAAAAAAAAAAAAAAAAAAATCGAAATAATCATCAAATACCATTGCAATAGAATCAAAAAAGAAGCTTCCACTGGGACCACTGCAGCACTTAAATCTTTAGTCCAAGTAGTCCTTGCTTCTGACACCGAGAGGTAATATGGTGAACCTGATCCCCATAAGGTTCACATCAAGTGACAGTAATTACACTGGATCTGGTAGCTGGTGTTGTTCTCAGGCAGTGCCATGGTGGGAGATGGGAAGAGAGAGGCAACGCCTCTCTGGAGCTCAAAACCCGTCCTTTTTATCACACTGATACTCAGCAGTGGACAATAGTCAGAACTGAGAGATGTAGAAAATATGTGGGTGGCAAGGAGAAGAATAAGGAGGAGGTCTGCCAGGAGTGCTATGAATTACCATTTTAGATCCACTGCAGGGAAAACCATAGCTTATGTTCAAAAATTTGGTCTTGTGAACTTATCAAGGGCAACAGGGAAATCAGGGTAAAATAGGAATGAAGAATATGGAAGCTGCAGGCTTTGGGTCCAATCTACTCTCCGCATTCTCTTGCTCTAAATGTCAGCTTCTTGCAGCGTATGTCTATGCGTGGAAGTAATTTCTATTGGCAATTCTGCTGAGATTTTACCCTTGAGAGGAATGGCTGAACAGTTCAGAAAAGACAACAGAACCTTGGCACGCAGCTCAGCAATTGTGTCCTATCTGAGTCTCTGATGGTTTGATAAGAGCACACTAAACATAGTTGGTGGCTTTGTGCCAGAATAGAAATATAGTTTAGAATCATTTAAACCATTCAGAATCCACCACTAAGTTTTACAAGGATGGACAGCAGAACAGTCCTTACTATAACATAGTTTTCTCCTTGTTATAAAGTGCATAAGACAGAATATTCATATTTTTGCCTCACAGAAGCATTAGAATGGTACACTTCAGAAGTGGACAAAATTACTTTTCCCACATATGTTGTTACCTAAACTATAATGCCTATGATTAATCACTACTACCTTTCTTTTGACATTAATTTAAAAAATGGTGAGAGGAAAGTGCAGATAAGGGAATATTAATTTCAAGTAAAAAAATATTAATTTCAGGTAGAGATGCTGTTAGGGAGAAAAGTGGAAGACTTCTTGGATAAATTAAGTATCTGACATGTTAATCACTGAAATTCTCATGGTAATTGCCAGATAAAATTAAAGTGCTACTAGCAATCACTTTGAACAATTTCTAGACACCCACAAAAGAAGGTGAAGTGTCAGCAGCTAGGAAGAAGTTACTGAGTCAATCACTGGAAAGGATCAAACAGATGAGGAATGTAATTTAGATGGATTATACTCAAGACAGAATACTGAAATAAGTAAAGGCATGGATGTATAATTGTTAAAATAAAAATAAATTTCCATATTCAAATAGGATAAAAGTACTAAGAATACCCTCAAGAATGCTTCAGAGAAGGTCACATTGTTCTGAAAATGACAGAAAAATCTAAAACATTCTTGCTTTTATGATATAATGTTGATGTTAACCACTAAAAAAAAAAGTATTAACTTATATTTTAAACGATGTTGATTTCACACATTATCTTCTTTTTGTTTGTGTATGTTTGTTTGTTTACTTTTTTAAACTGCTACATCCCATTCCTATATTCATTGCCCAAACCATTTTATTCCTTATCTCCTTAGTCTCTTTCACCATATTGTAATTCCCAGTCACTTCCAAAACATCCTTGTCAACATTCAAAGTCCTTTCTTCTTGAGATGTCTTTGGCAGAGAACATTCTTGGGCTGTTGTAGTATTTATTAATAAGGCACTGCTAACTCTTTCTTTCCTCTAGAAGACATGGAATATGTCAGTGTCTTCCAAGAAGGTTCTAGGTTTCACCATGACATGCCCAAGTGAAACAGTAAAGGTTGCCTGTAACTCTGATCTCCAGTCAACCTATTTATTTTTTCTTAAAGAATGTGCATATTTTTTAAAAATAGTCCAGCAGAACAAAAAAAAAAAAAAAAAGAGACCTACTTGTAGAGATTCAGAGCTATAAAACAAAGATAAATGGCTTGGAATTTAAAATTTAGATTAGACATCAGGAAGAAGTTTTCAACAGTGAATGCCACTGAGTAATAGAATAAATTACCTAGAGAGGTGCTGCAGTCTAATGACTTCACTGAACAGGTGAGATTAAGCATGCTTGAGGGAAGAGAGAACAGGAAAACTCCATGTAAATGATTTACTGGATAAAATGTCCAGATTTTTTTCAGCTGAAAAGTTTAAGGCTCTGATTCAGTCAAGCTCACTGAAGATAACATAAGTTTTGCAGAATATTTAAAAATAAGTGAGGCAAACATCATATTTTCTTCATGGATTTTTCACCTTCTTCTTATGCCTCTTGCATCTCTTACTAGCAGAATGAAATAATTAACATTTTGTTGGAACACCACATATGAAAGAAAAACAAAATGGCATTAACTTAACAGAAATGACAGAAAGATTTCCACACTCTAAATGTTATAAATCATTATTTGTCTAACTACTGTGGAAGATATTTTGCCAGTTCTATCCATGGCTCAGGGTTTACTACTAAGCTGAAACCACAAAACACAAAATCTTAGCTTTTAAACTCTATATCAGAAAATCACTTTCCTTTCTTGCTTTTTAAAATTTATTCTAATAGCAGTCACAAAATAGCACGTGGAACTCCAACCAACAATATGAAAATATTCTTGTAACGTATCTGTTCATAGGCACCAAATGATTTACTGCAAAGTAAAAGTTATCCACTTGTTCACAATCTTCAACTATATCAGTAGTCATTGACACTTAATGACACTCCTGTTATTTGCTTGTTTGTGTTTTCATGGCTAACTAAACAAATCTGAATTCTATCAGTTTCCACCACACCTTATCATTGCACTCAATTTTTCTGTCTATTATCCCTTTACTTAAATTAGATTAAAAGCTAGTGGAAGACAATAAATTTATGCCTTTCTGTGTACATATGCAGCACACAATACAATCTAGTTGCAGTCCTGATGTGCTTTTACTTTCTACAGCATTAACATCAAGACAGTGTTCAAAAGGTTTAATATTTAATTCTTAGGTTGGAAGATCAGTTTCTGACCCTGTTACTTTAACTGAAAACTGCAACTTTGCTTCTAAGGTCAGAATCACACAGGTTCTTTTTAGATATATCCAGGCTTTAAAACTAAGATGATCAACATTTTCCTAGAAAACTTCTCAGCTCAACACATGTCTTTCCAGGAAATATCTGAACTGCTAGAAAAGTTGTTCAATTTTCCTTAGCCTAATTGTGTCAGTTTGGAGCCCAAAACAAACATAATCTAGTCATAAACCATCCTATGGCATCCATTCACCAAACACTCCTGATAACCAACTTGCAAATCTCTAGAGTAAAATGCAGAAAAAAATTCAAATCATTTTACAGATTCATAGCCAGAGAAATTTCTGTTGGCTCCACATCTGGAAAAAAAAAAAAAAAAAAAAAAAAAAAAATCAAACAGGCATATTGTTTCTTCCAAAGTCAATGTTAATATAAGTGTGCAGAAGAGGAGCCAACTTCTGGTTGGTTTTGTTGGGGTTTTTTAAATCAGAACAGTATACAAAGAACTCACTGCTTCTTGTGAATCCCTTCACCTCTATAGAGAGAGCCACAATCATAACTGTGGAATACCAATCAATAAATCCTTGGATTTCATAGGAAGATTGAATTTCAAGAGACGTGAGAAATATGGGGAGGCTGGAATCAGCATTTTAATCTCTTTGCAGGAAAGTTGGAAATACTGTGTGATCTCTGTGCAATTTAGTTATACAAATGTTAATACTTGACATTTTTCTTCTCCATTTATGTGATATCTATGAAAGGCTACCTCTGCTCTCAACAATGTTGATAAAATATTCCTTCTGAAGAAATATATAAATAGGTATCATTAGCAGCTAAATTTAGTATTCCAGTGCAAGTATAACAGTCGTTGCACTCCAGAGGGGACAAATGTGAAAGGTTATCCTTGTTTTCTTCTCTTATCAGAAATTACTGCACATTCTCAGAGAGTGTTATCTACTGTCACCAGGGCAGGGAAACATCAGCTGGCCCTTTCCTCTTTCTGCATTGAGCCTAATCAGTCCAGTCCAGTTCATATCGTATCAGACTAAAAGATAACAGCAGAAATACTGAAATATGATTTTGCACTCTAGTTAACTCTTAGTGAAGCTAACCTCTCCACATTTAGTGGAGAAACTCTTCATTTCTGTTGACAGAAAATAATAACCCCTTATAGTGTTTAAAAGTGGAAAAATTATGTCTAACAATGAATCACGTAAAAGAAAAATTTCTGATATCCATCTAAATGCAACACAAATATAATAAAGAATTTACAAACTTATGTCACATAAAGGAACTTTCAGTGTATGAAGATGATCCTCCCTTATCATGGTACCTTGGGAGAGAACAGTTATACAAGAGACACTTTACTACAATAAGTAAACTTTTTTTTCTGTACTTAGAGTAATATTCTTCTTTCTTCTTTCTTTCTGTTTATTCTTAAACTGTATCTTCAAAGGCCATTCTTTTCTACCTTTTTTTAGCAAGAATTGACTCGAATGCTAGGTACTTACCATTATATCAGATTATGGTATACTTTATTTTTTTCTGCTGGTGTTCAACTATATCCTGTATTTTCTCTTGTACCTTTCAAGAGAATACAAATGCTAGATCTGCATACCCTTCCTGTATTTTCTGCCTTTAACTGAAGTGACATGACACTTTACTCAGTGGATCTGTAAGTAACTGTCTAACAAATAATTTCCAGGGTTTTTCTTCTAGGTCAGCAGTTTGCAAACAACCTTTTAAAACTGAATAAAATATTTTATTTTTCCAGGGGTCTGTAGATAGAAGAACATCTGCACTTAATATTTTTTTCCCTTCAGAAAATCCTTCAGAGTACATGTGAAAAAACAAGAACCTCTGCTAGTGACCAAGTACCTCAAATTCCCCTTACTACTGAGCGTTTTGAATAGGAATCTGATTATTATGTTGAAAATAGCCTGAGAAATTAGGATTATTTGGAGCTTCTATAGGGTACTTCATAAGCATGAAAGTAGAACAGATTATTTTGCGTTGTTTTAATTGTTCTCCTAAAGCACAAGAAGTCTATGCTGTTAAGAATCAAAACTCATCTATATATGTAATTTTCAATTTTGATGAGCATATATTCTATGAGGTAAAGTTGTACTGAATGGACTAATCTTTTTTTCAGTATAAAGTAAAGAGCATTTCAGAATACTTGAACTTTGGATGAATTCCTGGTATTCAACAGAGATCCTTAAGCCTTGATCTATCCCAGCTAAATCAATGATCAAGTTCCTGAAAAATCTGAACAAATCTGAGCTTAAATTGCTTAAATAAAGACTCGGGGAATTATACTATGTGTTTTGTCAATTACTAGGCCTAGTACAAAGGACACAGCCAGCAGCAGAAAAACAATCCAGTAAGCAGATTCTATTGCACGTAGAGGAGTCAGTATATAGGGGATCGCTGGGGGTACAAACAAGTCAGATCACAAATAATAGACATCAACCCCAGCGACCTCAAGAATGACATAGCACGACCAAGAATGGATGGAATAAACAAAGATACAAGGTAATCTGTCGAAAAAATGAGAGACAACCAAGTCAATAGGGTGATCATATAAGATAGAAGTAGCCACATATTGTTCCCCCACGAAGCCCGCGTTTGCAAATGCCAAACTTGACTGGGGCCCAATTGCAAAGAGAGTCAGGAGGTCCTTCCCTAACAGGGAAACTCTGTAAAGTGCATCCACCTCACAGACAGACACTCCACCCTTCCTCCCAGTGGTCCCAGCTTTTATCCCCAAAACAGGACACCTGGCACTCATTTACCCAATGCGGGGCACCTGGGGCTTGTTTACCCAAGGGCTTTCCTTACAAGGCCGGCCACACCTTGGAGGAAAGCCAAAAGGCAAACTTATCCCCTCCTCTTAAAGGACCATGGGGCCCACCCATATGTCAACCTTAAATCAGGGCTTGGGGTTCAGACCCCAGCACTTCAACTATGTATGCCAACAGCTAGACCAGACTTTCACCAATCCAGCTTCAGAACTTGCGTTCACTTCAGATGATTTCCTTTCCATTAACATGTGAAATTGGTGACCAAATTGACTCCCCCACTACAGAGTAACCATGAAGAAGTAAGCAATACTTGAGGAGCACGAAAAGGTAGACCCCTCATAATGGTCCAGGAGGATCAATGCTAGTCAGTTTCTGTAGGTGCTGGAAGCAAAGCTGGGGGCTGCCTGACTACTGCAACAGCTCCTACAATGTGAGTGGCAGATACCACAAAGTCTATTGAGATCACCATGCCTGAATAAAATATGGTATTGAGATGCAAGTTCCAAAACATCTACTAAAGACAAAAGCAAAGTAACCTAAATTGATGTTTTCTGAGAACAGGTGTCCAGAAAATGAAATGTAGTCATGGGGAAAAAAATAAAAAATCCAAATGAAATTAGCATTTAAATATATCACTTCAATTTTCTTTGTGACTTGTGATCTCATTTAGTGTATTTCAACAACCTCCTGCATCAAGCTGCACTCTCTGAAGCATGACTATAGAAGCATGAAAACAAAGTACAAAAGCATGAATATAGAAGATATACCTGAATATCAAAGACACCTCTGCCCTACACAGCCTATGGTCATGCAACTTTGAGGATTACAGCAATCTTTATTTAATATTCGCTGCAAACAAAAACCATGAGTAATTTACTTCTACATTTCCAAAACAAGGAAAGCTTTGGGCAAGGAAAATACATGAGTTTAAATGTGAGTTGCTTTGGTTTGGTTTGGGGGGCGGTTTCGAATATTTTAGAGCAGTGATGGAAGGCACCTTCACTATGGGACCGAACAGGGTCAACAGAAAATTCTAGGAACACTCCATGTTCCAAAAATACTCCATGGTGCAATTGTCAACCAAGGGACTTTAGAAAAAGACCCAGCATACCCCCAAATATAATGGTCCTGAACATGAATAATTCCTCGGGGAATGGTATGGAAACTGAAGCAGGAAAATATAGCTAAGCTTTGTTTTTATTTTTGCTATCTATATCTATATCTTCAGATAAGCAGGTAAAAAAAGGTGTTATCAAAACCTCCACAAAATCTTAGTATTAAATAACTATAAATTATATTGGATGTCTTTGAAAAAAAATAAGTGGTAAACCAGAAGAGGGAGGTCCTTGAGCACATGGGAGAGTGTATATGTGGCTGCTGACGTGAAACAGGATCTAGTTCAGACAGCACTAGTTTTGTGGTCAGACAATTGGATTGGTAGTCCCACAGACGAAAGAAGTATAAGACACAAAGTTTGTACTTCTAGTGTGTTCCTACAGGTCCAGAGCTAGAAACTGTGCCCAGCATTTTTCAGTTTAGAAATCTAAGGGCATATAAGGGTTGAACAGCTGGATGTCATTACAACAATCTGATTAGTGTCTAACTGGGAGCTCACCCATAACTCCAACATGGAGAAACACCCCCTCTCACCTTACTTGGTGTTTCAATGCAGCCAGTCACAATGAAGAAAAAGTCATCTTGTCCTGGTGTGAATGCATACAAGAAATATAAAGATTTGCATGCTCTAACAACAGAACAGGAAAAAAAGAACTGCTCCAAAACTGGGGTGGAACTTCTGTAATTTAGATCCTTACAAACATATTACCAAATGTCTCCTGTTTTCAGTGTAATCAAGCAGTCGAGCATGAGAAATGCTTTCCATCTTTAGTGTAGAACACATAAACTGTTCATTAAGAAACTTGGAAGTAAGTATGTTTGGTCTAAACTGACATAGGGAAATGAATTTATTTCCTTGGTGTAGTATATTGGGGCTTTACTCCATGAGTACAAATAATCACATGGCAAAACAGCTTGTATTAACAATCTGTGTGACCTACATTCAAGGCAATATTTCTGATTCCTGCAGAATATATTAATTCACATTTTATCTGTTCAACCATAATAGGCCTGCCTTAATGACACCTACACTATGGAATACAATAAGAACAGGACTGGGCATACAGTCTGTGGTTTCCTGAATAGTTTACTGTTTTCTAAACTAGAATAAATTGGAACATATTCTTCCCTCTCCCCTTGCGATATTATTATCGGTTCTGAAATATATGGATTTTAGTACAGGTAAGAACTGAATTCCAGTTACTCCTGTCTTTGCTGACATTCTTGTCTGGTAATTGCACCACTAATGAATTAAGTATTTGAACATGTACTCTCCAGAGCAATTGTTTTATCCTTTCACATATCTGGACTCAGTACAGTATATAACAAGCACAGCTTTCTGTCAGGTTACTTCTCATGTGGGATGCAATCATCTATGGATGCATAACACGCTTCTTTTCTTCACAAACTGAATAACTAAACTGTATGTATCACTTTACCCCCACATAATATAGTGATATATTGGTTAGTAGATATTGAGCACACTGACAATGTAATGCCGTATGTACTTTGACCAAAAGTGCTGTGGGTTTTTTTGTTTGTTTGTTTGTTTTAAATAGCTGAAACCACAGTGGAATAGGTAGTTATTAAGGAGCAGATATAACTCAATGATATCTTTATATGGCATTAACAAAGTATAGTTTCTGTACATTAATGGTACTGTTGAAAGTGTAGTTTTTAAGCCTAGCAAATCACATCTGGAAGATTTATAAGGTTCACCAGGTTATCACAGAAAACCAGAAGGATCAGTAAATGACGTTGCATAAGCAGCATAACATCCAAGGCCAGTAGTTCAAAGATATACAGATACTGAAGCCTGATTCCTGCAATACCTAATCTTCATGGGTCTTCCCACTTATGCTAATATTCAGCCTTGTGCATAAATAGAGTTTGACATTGGAGATGTTTTCAGAAACAAGCTGATGGGCATTCACCAATAGAAGAAGTAAATAAGATGATAGTGAAAAAATACGCAAGTAGTTAAATACAAAACCTGGTGTGGCATCTGGCCAGTCATTTTACAGATTCCGATACTCACAGTTACAATCCCCAGCTGCTTGTCATTACTCGCTTCCTACAGGTCTGTGGGTTTTCGGATTTGTTCTTGTGGTCAGGTAATAAAGGAGGCAGAGCTCTCTATAGCTAGTTACTGTCAATATCAGGTTTATTGTCTTAAATCATTTGAAATATTAGTTCTTTGTGAATACAGCTAATTTTGATTTGCTAGACTGAAAGATAGAAACACACATACGGGAAGCCCTGTGTGTCCAATCTAGCCAACTGGTTGTGTGGAGCAGCTGGGGAAAGCAAGCAAGTAACAGTCTACTTCTTGAGAGCAGTTTTTTTCAGATGATGCACTTAGGAATATATAGCTGTGCCTCGCCAACAGCAGTATTGTCAAATCTGAGCTGATGTTACAGCGGCTCATATCTCTCCTAAAATGGATATAGTATTCAAATGACCAGAAAAAGATGCTTACATCCAAGCTTATTGTTCAAAGTCCTTGTGTTAGTGGAGGAAAAGAGGTACTTCTGCAACTCAGTTCTCCCTCATCTTACTGCAGATATCTAACATGGGTCAGATAATCTAATTCTGAAAGTTTCTTTCTATTCTTACAGAGAATGCCTGGAATCATCAAAACATATGCAGGTATCTGCATGGAGATATCTAAAGACAGGGAGAGTGATTCTAACATGTGTGTCAGTATGTATAAGTCCTATGAAAAGCTGGATTTATGGCACTTTTGTAAGACTGGTCATATCTAATACATTAATTCAGCCCCCTCAGATTTTTTAAATTTTTTTTAATCTTTTTTTAAAATTTTTTTTCTCAAGTTCTTGTGTAATGTGAAAATTATAAGGAGTTCTTGGAATGGAGAACCGGACCTCAAAGGTGCATCTATATAAATAATTAAACCTATCTGAGACCACGCTCAGACACCATTCAATTTACTAGTATGTATATATAGCCTCCTTGCCAGCTGAACATCCTAAGCCCCTAGCTATGGTTTCAGGATATCTCACTTGCCTCTGAATGAAACCTTGTATTCCTGGATGTCATGCAAACTGTTTTCAGAAAGAGAGAGAGCAAACACTCTGATAAATAATACCTTTTTGCTTAATGACTAAGAGTATTTGCACAGGAACTGAGCTATTATGCAGTTACTGTTATGTTGTACAAAAAAAATATGAATGCAGTTTCTCTGAAGTTCTGAATCTCATTTTAACAGAAGCACCTAACTGAAATAGCTACTGAGGTCCTGAAGAGAGCTAGAATTTAACTTTTTTCATTCACAGTTCTATCAGCTGATTTAGATTTCCCATTGCCCAGCATGTTAACACTCATTGATTCCCTCTACATGAGATTAAGGCACCAAGCTTCCCATAGTGAAGCCCACTCAGCATAATTTGAGGACTCTTTGGTCTTGAACATCACAATAACCACCTTTCTTTTTGAGTCTGATTTCAAGGCCTAAAATGAGGTTTATAGATTCCTCTCTGAAGGATAAGAGACCAAGAAGCAAGACAAATGCCACATACTGTGTCAAACTGTATTTTTATTGATTTATCATGGAGAGTGAGGATGAATCTACCCTTTGAATCCTTGGTTCACTGATTTTTCACAGAGAGGCTTTGAAGGACCCCATTTCAGGCATATTGGATGCTTAAAACTTTATCAAGCATCTAACTACTCTCAAAACCAGCTACCAAATTCTAAAAGAGAAAGGACATAAAAAGATGCTCTTGAATATCCTGTTAAATGTGTACTAAGGTGCCTTAATTTATCTGCAGATCAGTTATTACCTACTCTAAGTCACTTTTGAAAGTGGGATTCAGGTGTTTTCATAATTTTACCTACAATATTCGTATGCCCTGTGTTACATGTTTTGATCATTATACAATTTTAAAAAGGCATGAGTGCTATAACACTAACATTAGAAAATCACAGATTACTTGGAATATGTCAGAATCATAGAATCATAGATCAGAATTTTTCTAGTTCCATAGTGACCATATTATGACACAATCAGTCACTTGAAAATATCTTAAATTTCAAGCAGCCACACTGAACTAGCTGTGCTATTAAAAGTTTGTTCCTATGCAGCGTATAAGTGATGACATTTAGATATCTAAATCTAAAAACAAAGAGGAAGAAACTGTACTTCATTTACTCCTGCAAAGCTGCACTTTAATTAACTTTAAAAATAGTTGCAATGGTGTCAGTGAGGCCACTAATACAGGAATCTCTCCCAAAATAAAATAGAATGCAAGTTGACCAATCTGGAAAAACCACAGATGCTCATTTGTTGCTGTGAGATTTTGAACATGAAAAGGCACTGTGGATAGTTACTATTGTAATACAAATCTGTGCTCTAAATTTTGAATAGATTCTTCATTGATACCTGGTATTAAAATGATGCAAAATAATGAGAATAAAAAATACTTTAAAACAATTTCCAAAATCAGTCTTTGCTTTGGATTTGTGACTGCCAAGTGCAGTATGAATGACTTGGCCAGTTTTTCAATTTCTTCCCAGCTGTGCAACACTCTTAGGCTTCTAAATTAGACCCTTTTTGGCAAATCAATAACCATTTACATTTGGAAAACAGTAGTCCTCATCAAAAGAGGCCAGGTTGTGGGAAAGTAATTACTTTTAATGTGGAGAGAACAAGAAACCAAATCACTGAAAGAAAGACGTATTAATGAATCCATTTTCCACAGCCTCGCAGAGGAGGGGAAAATTAACTTGGCTCAAAATAACATTATAATAACCATTTGTATCATGAAACAGACAAGAGCTTAGTTCTTCTAAGTTGAACCCAGCACACTGTTTGACATTATTCTTTAAAAATAATGATAAACAGTTCAGACTTCTAGTCCCTGGAAACACTGAAAATATTTGGCTTCATTGCTGTCTCTAAAGCTTGGAAAGATCCCTTTTGAATCACTGTCAAATGGGAACAGTAAATGTTTACTAATTTCCAGCTATGGTATAATATTTTGCTTCCAAGTTTTTCCGCCCGAAATGTTGAATTCTCTAGCACTAGTACTTACTCTTTCAAAAAACATATTTTTTTTGACTAACATTCTAAGACTATAAAATATGGCATCAACACCTATGAAAGTCACCAAAATAACATTTAACCATTACAGAGGGTTCTTTTTACTTTAATAAATGTACACAGCTATTCACATTTCCATGTCAAACAATTAATCAATGGAAGCATATTCTAACAGGCTGTCCTTTGTTGATTATCTACAGAAAGGAAGTTTTGAATCAGTAGCAGAAGTGATTTAATCTTTAGAGTCTAATTCTAGGTATAATGACAGCTATATATTTGTGTCTTGAACCTTCAGGTGAGTTGACATAGGCAAAACTGTTTCAGTCATGCTGATGACTGGTACTTACAGAGGATTTTATATCCCCTTTTCCATGAAAATGAATGAAAAATGAAAATGGCTTTTGGGGGGATGGAGTTTCATTTTCTTAGCTTCCTGCTTTCTCCAGACATCATCTGGCAAACAGCAAATAACAATATTTGGTATGTTCCAGAATAACTAGTGTAAAACAATGAAAAGACAAACAGGTTGACCTAACCTGATTATTCTCATAAAATAACCTCCAGCTATATTTTGAGTATCAAAAATCATGTTAAAAACTACACAATAAGTATCTTCAAAAGAGACACTGATTGGGAAGTACATTATTTAAAGCTTCCCAAAAGTTTATATTTATGTGTCTTCTCTTGGATTATTTACAAAATGAAATCCCCAAGGAAACAACATTTACATAAAGTAATTACAGAACAATGTATGGGACTTTCATATTCTGTTCTCCATGAGATCTGCATGGTAAACTTCCATATGCCATTTTCCTAATCTTTGGCAGGAAAAAAAAAACCTGATGGGGTAGTCAAATTCCATGGCCAGGACATTTTATTTTATACATTTTTAATGATCATAACTTACAAAGTAGTATGATTTTATTCGTTTGTTATTTAAAATAAAACTCCTTAGCTTTATAACAATTTTTGGAGTGAAGCATCAGATCCAAAAATACAAGCCCTATGATTTCATAAGATGTTCAGGGGAATTATAAAGAACACAGAAGATGTTTTCATAACTCCATGAGCCAAAATATGTTGTCATTTCCAGATGTAATTGTTTAATGTTAAAAACAATAGTCTTCAGTTAACGCAGACTTATACATGATGGCAAAGTTATTTCCACTCATCACCTCCATAATACATGTGTAGGAGTGGGAATGGTTATGAGCAATTTATCTTCTCTTTTTTAATTTATTTAATATAGAAAGTAACTACAGATTGAGTCTTCAGTTCATAGAGGAACTGGAGGCTCTTTGAATTTAAAAAAAAATATGAAACAAAACAAAACAAAACAAATCCAGAGCATCCTAATCCTGGCATTCATATCCCACTACTCTGAACTGTGCAAATAAAACAAAAAAAAAAAGTCAATTTGAGCAGCAAAACAAATTGTAAATCAAGATTTTCAAATAAGAAAAATGCAAGACACGTGAAAAGCTCTTAACAAAAGCCTTAAAAAGCTCTTTCCCTTCCAAATACTCAAAAGTGTTTCTGAAATATAATTCTTTAAAATTAAATTTATCTTTCATGGTAGCTTCTTCTTCTCCTGCCTATCTACATATAGATATTGTGTTGCCATGACTTACCCAGTTTCTACATCGATGTATTTAGATCAACAGTGACATCTATAACCACTAAACTGGTCTGAGACTAGAAAATATAATGTCATTTTCTCTGTTATACAGTTAAACTATATCTGCTTAGTCTTTCATTATCCCTGAGCTATTGAAGTTACACCAGATTGCAGTCTGTCTTGTCAGGCATTTCCGTGCAGCATATTCCAGCCAGAGCTTTTCCTCTCCACTTTTCCTATCTGCTTTTCCCAGATATAATTATTGTAGCAAGCAGAAACTGGCACTGGTGAAGAAACATCATGCTTAGACCACCATTTAAAACCTTGCTTTCACTTAGCTTCAGTGGCCTCATGACTTATTTTTACCTCCAGTGCAGTGTAGTGAAAAAGCAAGGTTTGGTTTTCCCTTTAATATACAGGGTAAGTTTCACCAGAAACGTCTGCATATTTCTGCTCTTTTGGGGTTTTTAACAGCATCATATAAGAGGAATACAAAAATAGTAATAGTCAAGTGAATTCTCCCAACTTCAGATTTTAGTCTCTAAGGATGTCAATCAAGAATCTTTCATGAGCTCTCAATTCTCATGCATAGAAAATTTTCTGCTGACAAAAAGCCTTCGTCAACAATCTTTAGCAACTGCATAACTATAATTCTTAGTAACTTCCTTGAAGAAGGTGTAGTATTTTCCAAGTAGCATTGTGCATCACAAGAAACCTTGCGATATGTTATTTATAGTTTAAAAAAAAATACTGCTGCCAAATGGTGCTTTCTAACGCGAAGAGAGGATTTTTGGATGTCAAACAGGTACAGTTAGTATCTGCTTGTCCTCAGTAAACACTATTGCTCTCAGTTTTTAGAGCACTAAACACTTTCTGCTAGTATTAATATGCACCACTGAAAAACTTATGTGTTTTTGTACTCCTTTTAACTTAAGTATCTTTCACTGGTCTGGGATTTCAGAGAAGTGAGTTTCTATTAGCAACAGTTGAATGCAGAAGTTCTGAAATCTCTTATCATAAAACCTGTTATTTGAAGGCTTGTAATAGTCACCTGTTTTGTACTATACTCTGTATGAACACTAGCATGTGCTACAGAAAGTATCTTGCTTGTGGGCCCATTCTTGGACCATACTTTTTGTCTCCATTCAGACAAAAGCCTCTAAAAATACCTTTTAAACAGTGGAATGTCTTCAAAAAGATGGGTGGAATCTGCTTAATTTGGGCACATTTGTTAAAACTCCTCAATTAAGTGACCAAAAAAATGAAAACATTTCTCGCTTAACTCCTTAACACTAGTTTAACATTTTTGCTGACATTAGTTATTTGCACATTCATGCAATTTCAAATTCAACATACTCCTTTGGACATTTAAAAAAAAAAAAAAAAAAAAGATAAAGAAAAGAGAAGAATTGAAAGCTAAACGGGGAAGAACAAGAAAATATACTTATTTTCATATTTTCAGTGTTCTGTTTTGATGGGTTCCTCAGACTGTCTCACCAAAAGCTGTCTCATTAACTAGAATCATGTCACTCATGACACACAGTAAAACACCGTAGAAGTAGTTCTCAAACATTTTAAAGGAGTTGCAGACCAGTCATAACTCAGCATATCTAGGTGCACTCTTGTTTCAGCCATAGTAAGTTAACCTAATTTGTCTAACCAAAACAATTCACAAGACAGAGAATTATGATTTTAACTCAAGATCGGGCATCATTGTGAAACATCACAGTTAACTGGATATTCAAATTACATCTCTCTCACTCTATTTGATTCCATTGTATTTCTGATAGTTCCCGTTTTGTTTCATTAGCATGCTTTGTGCTGAAAATGGATTGGATGTTTAAACTGCATTGTGGTAGCAAAAATATAGCCACAACATTCATTTTTTTGATGAATCTAGTTAGCTCCTACTGTAGGACCAGTACTGAAAAACAGCGATACAACCTTTTCTGCTGGATAAAAAAAAAATTGAGATCATCCTTATAACGAAGACCCATATGTATAACAAGATCATTTGTGATCAAATCAGTGTTGATAACATGGGGATGTTTCAGTTATTGCTGAGCAGTACTTGAACAGAGTCAAAGCCTTTTCTGTTTATCACCCCACCCTGCCAGTGAGTAGGCTGGGAGTGCACAAGAAGTTGGGAGGGGACGCAGCCGGGACAGTTGTCCCCAGCTGACCAAATGGATATTCCATACCATCAGGAGTACAATGTTGATAACACACTGATATTTCAGTTGTTGCCGAGCAGTGCTTACACTAAGTCAAGAACTTTTGAACTACTCACACTGCCCTGCCAACAAGGATGTTGGAAGTACACAAGACTTTGAGAGGGGACACAGCCGGGACAGTCGATCCAAGCTGGCCAAAGGGATATACCATACCATATGACATCACGTTTAACATGTTGAACAATAAAAGTAGGGGGAGTTGGCCGGGGGTTGACGTGGCTACTCAGGGACTGGCTAGGCATTGGTCAGTAGGGGGTGAGCAATTGCATTGTGCGTCATTTCTTTTATATATTCTTTTATCATTATTATTATTTTTCCTTCCTTTTCTGTGTTATTAAATTATCTTGATCTCAACCCACGAGTTTTACCTTTTTTCCGATTCTCTCCCCATCCTACTGCAGAGAGTGAGTGGATGGCTGTGTGGTGTTTAGCTATCTGACAGGTCGGGTTAAACCACAACAAAAATTCAGACCAGGAAAGAACTAAAATACATAGCTTAAGAACAGCTACATTGTCCATCTTTGGAAGTGTAATGTTATCATAAAAATACTATCAGATGGATTACTGTAATTATTCCAAGGTCTTGAATGGGGGGGGTGGAGTGGGGGTGGGGCGAAAATTATCCTTTTCCCAAAGTGATTTTGCACCATTAATCATTTAGTCACACGTAGTAATATGAAACATCAGGGTAACCTAAAGCCAAATGCCTGAATCACGTACAGAATATGGATTCTTAGTATTTTGATAGTCTATATTCAACACAAATACTCTAGTGTCGCAGACAGGAGTTACACAGAAAGAGAGACTACTTGGAGGGAAAAATCCTGCATTATGCAGATGAACTGCAATAACTGTCTTTTATCAAGGAGGTCTCGATATTGGTCCCCTGAGCACTCATCAGTCCAGCTGCATGTGTCATCTGTGTGCCATTTCTTCTTTACTGGCCTCCTCAGCACCTTTGGCTCTGCCTTGGGGAATGAAAGAATGGAAAATACTCCCTTTCTTGGAGAGATGGCTTCCTTACAGTTTACAGATGTCCACGATCCACCACTTGTATTCACAATTGTACCACATTGGTACTGTATTGTATGAGTCACCTCAGTGAAGTCAGCAAATGCCTCCCTGCCTCTGAGAATGATGTCCTAGTGTTAATACAGAGAAAGGATTGAATATCCAGTTCAAGGTAGAAAAGCTTTTACTTTTATCACTTTTTTCAAATTTAGATGCTGCAAAAGATAGGCCTTTCCTTGTATAGCTAATGTTTATACGACAACGAATGATTTTTCCTGCAGATTCATCTACACTGAAGTTCTTAACTGAAATATCTAACTGCGAAGCCTCCTTGGTCTAAGTTGTCTCTATACCTACATGCAGCACTGATCTGGAGAGAGGAAATACTGAATCACTACTCAAATCTTAACAGGGGAACTGACCTCTAAAAGTGCAGCTACCTGTCCATTGTCTCTACAAGGCGCCTAGGGCAACCTGGCTGCCAAAATCACTGTCTCTGTTGCATGTAGCACACTGGGCTGTGATGCTGTAAACTGGGAAGGCTGTACATATCTGATGCACTGTCAGCTGCAAATGAGGAGAGGTGAAGCCTGCTCAAAAATATTTTAGTCAGCTGAGGTCTTCAGCTCTTGTGGATTTTGGAAACCAACAGGTATGCATTTTCCTGCTAATCTTCAGTTATCTTCTAACCCTTAAGCCTCTACAGAGACTTTTCTTCAGGGTTTACAGGATGAGATAATATCTATAATTCGATAGAAACAGAATCTTTGAGCTCTGAAAAAGAAGTTGCCTTGTTGAAGCTGAGTTTTTAGTTTCATGTACAACAGTATTGATTCAAGGTGTCCCCTCCTCCCTGGAAGATTTTCTGGTTTCATGGAGGTCACAACTACTTCTCTGAGCCAAGGAAAAAAAAAAGGTTTAAGAAAGAGGAAGTTGTTATAATAGGATTGGTTTATAATCATATCAGTGAGAAAGAAATAGATTGTTGTTCAAATAATATTTTATTAGATAATAACCAAATTTAAATTTAATATTTTAATATAAACTGAAAATAAATTTCATCACTGTTTAAATGAATTTCTGGTGACATAATATTTAATTAGCATGCAAATTATTGTGAGCATCTTTACTTGCTTCATTATCACTTTATTTTTATTACTTTATTTTTCTGAAATACTTTTTTTTTCCCAATTCCTATAATTCTGCTTATTGTATTTATAAAAATAAGAATATCACAGTGATGGAGGGAGGTGGGAGGATGTTTCAAAGACTTATGTTTATTTTTTTGTGACTCCTGATACAGTGAGAAAGGTAAACATTTGTTATAGTTTTTGAGTTGCCCGGTTCTTTAATGCTTAACACATGCTCGAATTGTCTGCTGAATGCTTACGACCCTATGACAGAACAGTCATCACATCTTGTTTGGTAAGAAGACAAACACAGCAACTGTTTCGAAGAATAAATTCTTGTACTTTCATGTACTTAGATACTACTTACAAAAATTTTACTTTATAGGTTTAATGAATATTTATTGTCTTACAATGTAGTGGACTAATGGTACTTGAGAGTTAAACTTGCTTTTCTTCTTTTATATAAGTTTGGTCAGGATTGAAACTTCCTTTTTTTCCCACTAATATTTTTTCCAAACTTTTAGCCAGAAGTTTCCTCATCCTCAGTGCTTTATTTGTCGTATGGCTTTGGTTCAAGTCTTCTGATTATTAAAAGATCCTTTCACACCACAAAGGGTATTCTCAACCACACAGAACAGCTATTTCTGAATCACTGCTAAAGTGAGCTATTCACAACTTACTCTTGAACTGGACTACCAAGTCCGGTTTAGCAGTCTACTGAACAATACACCAGTCTTCAGGAACACTACTGTCTTCCAGAACTTCAGTAACAACTCCATAGAGCAGTGTTTACATTTAGCCAGAACCCAGGGCTAATTTGTAACAGTTAGTCTACCACCCGATGCTCCTTCCCCAGTTGAGAAGGAGAATCGGGCAAAAAAAGGGGGAAGCCCCATGTGTTTAAGTAGAAACAGATCTAATTGAGTAACAAAACCAATACAAAAACTGAAATAAAGTATGGATGGTTCTACTCAGTCTAGTCCTTGATGTTGACAGCAGGAGCAGGAGACCACAAGGAAGGAGCTCCAGGAAGAGGAGGAACTCCCCCCTCTGTGAGGTCCCTCCTTTTATAATGAGCATGATGTAGTGGTATGGGATACACCTGTGAGTCAGCTGCCTTGATTGGATCTCCCAGCTGACTCATGGCCTGCCTGCATGGCTGGCCCATGGGTCTGTGCTTAGGGAACCAGGACAAGCAGTACTACTTATTCAAAGCTAGGTGAGTATCTTCTAAACCATTTGCTCTTTAATTTTCCTTTTGTTAACTTCCTTCACTCCAGCCATCATTCAGTTTCTTTCAGCAGTGTCCAACAAATACTTCTGTCTTTCCATTCTTGCTTTCACTGATTTATAAATCATCGCTGCTGATTTTCTGTGTGTACTCTTTGTTTTCTTCTCCTTGCCCTCTCTCCTATTTCTTCCATCAGTATGATTAATGAATCTATCCATATTTCCCAGTCCTCCACATCCAGTTTCTCTCTCAGAAGATTTTTTTTCTATTCCAGGGCCTTGGCAAAATCTGAGTATCTACTACTTCTGTCCCTACTCTTGGATAGAATACTGCAACAGTAATACCTCACTTCCTCTGTCATTTCTTCCCTGCTCTGAGTTACTAGCAAAGAAGGCATTAAGTAACTACGCCTCCTCTGTGTCCTCCATCACCAGGACACCCGCCTCATTCAGGAATAGGCTCACATTTTCCCTAGTCGTCCTTTTGCTACTGATGTACTTGATGAAGACCTTCTTGTTGTCCTTGACATCCCTTGCCAGATTTAATTCCAAGTGGGCATTAGCCTTCTTCAATGCATCCCTCCATACTCTGATAACATTCCGATATTTGTCCCAAGCATCCACTCCTTTTTACCACATTCTGTAAATTTTTTTTCATTTATATCTTCTTTCATTAAATACACTATTTTTAGTCACTACTTAGAGTGCTAGAATTCTATCTTTGTCCTATAACCAGCTTGTCATTTAAAAAAATAAAAAACAACAATCAAACAAGAAAAAGAAAAAAGAAAAAAAAGGGAAAAAAAAAGAAAAGGACTGCTAAACACTAAATCAAATTATTAGCAGAATCTACTAACAATTTTTCCTGAAAAAAAAATATGGGAATATGGAAAATGAATAAATGTCTGCTTTTACAAATTTTAATGTTATTCAAATATTCAACTTGGGTAAATATAACTTAAACTAGACGCAAATTCATTCTAGATTAAAAATATTTTTCCTCAATTTTTGTAACCATGGATTAACACATGGTTTTGGTTTTGCTTGATAAAAACCTTTTTTCTCTATTTCTTTCTTAATTCTAGATACCAGTGCAATAGTTTCCCCATATCTAATTTATACTTTCTCTAAACAGGCTTTGAAAAAATTCTACTCCCCATTATCTCTAAAAACCTTTTTCTAAACAGAAATCAGGATTACTTTTCTTGATTTCTCCACCTTTCTTCCCAAAATGTATCCTTGTTCCTCTTCTGAAGTGCAGTCCTTTTACATTTCTTCTTATTCTCTAATCATTCTTCATTTAGAGAATTCCTTTGTCCATCCTCATCCAGATGTTTGGTTCTTAGTCACTTCAGTCACATTGTATCAAGCAGAAACAATTTGTTTTTCAGGATTAGCCAATACCTATGCACATTCTTGTTTTTACACATTTAGCAGAAGGTGATCCTCAGAAGTATTTGAGAAGATAGTGTATTTTCTTTCTTAAAAGCCACTTTGAAATTCTTCTTTTCTGTGATGCCTACTGGAAACTTCAATTCAGCTAGAAAAAAACTCACAGAAGTCACTACCAATCCCACTGAACAACACTGTCCTGTGTTTCCCATCTTTCATCTATTTTTCTCTGATCTTTGTTCTGTATTTACTTTGTAGGCCTCTTGGGTCAGTGACTGTGTTTTAACACTACCTTTCTATAACACCTAGTGTAATAGCATCTTGGAAAGTTCAAAGAAAATATAAAGAAACATTTTGTCTTGATCTGCCTGGTCAGTACCTTTGATACAGTGATTTCTGAGAGCTATAAGCTAGAATTGGGTCCATTAGATTCAATTTACAGATTAACTTAAAGAAAGTATTAGGGAAATAGCCCATACTCACATGCAGTGATTCAGAGGAATGTTTTTTTTTAGGAATTTAGTGTGGCTTTTTAAGCAAGCTTCTTCAGATAAAGTTTACATGCTATAAAAAAATGAAATTGAGTATTTTTATTGTGACTATTTTGTGGCAGCTCTGAAAATCTATTGTAAATTCTTGTGCTGTCACAAAGCATAGCTGCAAGCAATCCCCACATACATACATTAGTAGGTGGATGAATTGACACAATAACTCTCACTTTCTGCTTCACTTTTCATTATTTTTTTTCCCAGACAAATGTAAAAATATTGAATGATACAGTCATTTTTAAAATATTATACTATTTTGTATTCTTAGTTAACGTGTTAGGAAGCTGAGGTGTGGAAAAGAGTAATAGTAGGGCAACTAGCTTTTACAAATGGGCAGTTAGCCTGGTTGATCATCAGTAACTATAGTTTCCACTCAGGCAAAAAAAGTTGCCACCAGGAGGACTGTGGAAACCCAGACGGAGGTCTCCTGTAGTCATGTGGAGGTCCAGGTTTGCGGCTGCAGGGAGTGCCTGAGCCTGTCAGAGTACAGCAGAGAGACTGGCTGTGTGAGGGGCGAGCAGATCAATGACCTGCTGGGCATGGTGGCAGAGCTGAAGGAGGAAGTGGAGAGGCTGAGGAGTATCAGGGAGTGTGAGATGGAAACAGACCGTCGGTGTCATGACTGAGCCCCCTGAACCAGCCCCAGCAGTCAGGTGGGGCTCATGATGCAGAGTGCTCCCTGTCCCCTCTCCGCCTGGCCGAGCGTGATGGCTCACAGGACAGCAAGCAATGGCAACAAGTTCCTGCACAGCACAAGCAGTGTGGGATGTGTGTCCCTAGGGTAACTGTCCCACCTCCCCAGGTGACCCTGCAAAATAGATATGGTGCTCTGCAAGGGGAACCAAACGGGGATGAGCGTGATGGTTCACCTAACTTGGAGGTGCCACTGAGGCCAAGTCAGACCGTGCCTCGCATCAAAACCTCCTCGCTTAGGGAAAAAAGGCGGGTCCTAGTCATAGGTGACTTGCTTCTAAAGGGAGTGGAAGGCCCTATATGCAGGCCACACCCACTTCTTAGGGAAGTCAGCTGCCTCCCTGGGGCCAGGATTAAGGATATACAGGAAAAACTCCCTACCCTGGTTCCGCCCTTGGATTACTACCCTTTACTGATCTTTCAAGTAGGCAGTGATGAGGTAGTCACCAGAAGACTAGGAGCAATGAAGAGAGACTTCAGGGCCCTGGGACAGCTGGTTAAGGGATCAGGAGCACAAGTGGTGTTCTCTTCCATCCCACCAGTTGCAGGGATTGATGAGGGGGTTAAAAGTAAGAGTCAACAGATTAACTCCTGGGTCCAAGGCTGGTACAACCAGCAGGATTTTGGTTTTTTTGATCATGGGTTGATCTTCAGGTCACCAGACTCACTGGCAAAAGGTGGGGGAAGCCTAACCTGAAGGGGGAGAAGGATCCTAGGACGAGAGCTAGAAGGGCTCATTGCAAGGCCTTTAAACTAGGTTTGAAGGGGGACAGGGTGGAACCAGAATAAACAAAGCGATGCCTGGGAGCAGCATGCCAGTGCTTGTGGGTAACAGTGCTGGCAAGCTCTTGCAGTCTGCTGCCTCAGTGAAGGTAGGGGATGGTGATTCAAGTAGTAGCAGAGACACAAGAGGTAATGATAGGTTGGAAGCCACAGAAGAGTCTGAGAGTGGTCAGGAAGAGCTGGAGGCCATGGTGCAGCACGAAAACTATGATTTAGTTGCCATCGCAGAGATGTGGTGGGAGGACTCGCACAACTGGAGAACTGTGATTGATGGCTACCAACTTTTCAGAAGGGACAGGCAAGGAAGGAGAGGTGGTGGGGTGGCACTCTATGTTAGAGACAAAATTGTATGCCTTGAACTCAAAAATGTGAATGACAGCGTGCAGTGTTTATGAGATTTTCAAGACTCGCCTGGATGCAGTCCTGAGTGATGTGCTCTGGGCTATAGTGCTTTTAAGTAGGGGAGCTGGACTAGATGATCTCTGGAGGTCCCTTCCAACTCTGAATATTCCGTGATTCCATGATTCCATATGCAATAAGCCATGCAGGAAAACGAATACTCTCATCATAACCTTGTTTACGTCTAGTTCCTCTTGAATAGCTTGAGGAAAATTCTTATCTGGTATAACTGTTGTAATTGCACTGAGCTCAGCATATGTCCTTCCATTTATAAATATATTGAATCTCCAGATTCACTTACCTGTGCGATAGTACTGAGTATTGCCTTAGCTGTTTGAAGAAGAAACCTTTGTGTCACCTGATCCAAACTTAAAAAGAAATTAAAAAAGTTTAAAAAAAAAATGCAGCCTAATAGTTTCCAAGTCTGGTGTTTCTTAATGCCTATTTTAACCATTCTGAATTCCGAATGCTGAAATTTACTGTGCATCATTGAAATGCTTTCCTGTAAACAATGAGTTTGGTTTGGTTTAGTTTTGCACAAAGATATGATTTACATTTAAAGTAATTTTAAGTATAGCAAGGGCTTAACTGTGCCCACTAGACACAGTTTATTGTAACGGTGGTATAATAAGGTTACATCTTAAGATGCAGCTGAAAATGCTCTTACTTAGTTTGGGAAATAACATTTGTTTGCTCTTAGCCTATTACAGAAACAAATTATGGCCCCACAGTGTTAACTTGCTGACAAAAACTGTCACATCCCACCTCAGTGTCCAGGGAAAAGCAATACTCAAATGCATGCAGAGCCAACTCCATCTGCTCCTCAAAAGCTGAAGGGGAGTTTGATTCTCCCTTGTACAGTGGGTATATCTACGCTAAATCTGTTTGGAAATTACATAAACCCCATTTATTTTTCAACTCTGAAATACTTCCCATAGAACTCTCAATATAACTTCTGACATATGCACATAGGCAGACAACTATAGGGTAAAAAAGGCAGATAAAATGAAAAAGCTGAGAAAAGCCTCTGTTACAGTAGAGTTTCTACCATTTTAAGGGAGTGTGACTGAAAATGGAATCTTGCCCAGGATCTGTTCTTCACAACACTTCACGCTAAATCAAACTTATAGCTCTAGGTTCATTAAATAGACAGCTAACAGTAAAGCAACTATAGAAAACTGTCAGGTTGCTCAGGGCCTGATTCTGCAAACATGAACCGAGCTTTATGAGAGCTAGTTCTCCCACAGAGATAAATGAAATGACGTGTCAAAAATGAATTTACTCCTGTGCATGTCTGCAAGAATGGATCTTTCATTTTATTGTTTCTAAAGTCATGAAGCAATAAAATCAAAAACATTGAAATAGACTGATTTGCCCTACAATGCAGGAGAGAATATCTAAGAGTAGAGATTGCCACAGAGGACGTGAAATATAGGCTATAGCTCTGTTGAGCAGAGTGATCTGTTTCTGGCTTTCAGTCGTACTGGCAGAGGTCATCTCTCTGGTGACAGTTGCTCCTGGCAAGGAGATTTACAAATGTTTATGTACAGGATGTTCTATGACACTATAGCAGTAACTGTAGGTTACCAGTAGTCATGTTTTTTGGCAAAGCTGTGGGGTTTGTTGCATAATCATTACTTTTATCTAGCAACAGGAATGCAGTGCTCAGTCTGAACTACTGACAGGTAAGCATGCGATGGATGGAGCAGAAATTGAGCAGACTGTGCAATATGAATAGTGAGCCAGCATCTTCTCAGTCTCTTTCTTTATGATGCTGACCCAGAGACCCCAGTGTAGGTGGACTGTCATCTAGGATGCATAACATGAACTGCTTCATTTCTCAGAGGTAAAGACTTCAAGAACATGTTTATCTCAAGGTAGATCAGGCCAAAGGTCTTTCACCCTTTCTTTTGCAAGTCCCAGCTTTGCTCTGTAACTCACTGCCTCCTCCTACATGTGCCAGCCTAAGATCAAAAAGGCTGATTGTCTCTTCTGAGGCTGTAATGCCGCTCTCACGCAATCATTAAGAAGCGCTTGAGAGTGCACAGCACTGGCAATTTTATGACAAATTCTGTACCTGGAGAAGCAGACTAAATACTGAGCTCTGGTTAACCTTACAATCCTCCTTTTTGCACCTACTGTATCATTTTCTTATCTGTTTGTAATGATGCCTGAGTATACACTTTCCTTTAACTGTAACTTTTGATGCAATGGTTTGTTTTCCTCAGTAAATGATGACTGGCGAGTAAGAACTCCACTTTCCATTTCCCATCACTTATACATTGAAAAGAATTTAATGAATCAAAATTTTACCTCACTGGGTAAAATAAAAAGCTTTACTAAATTGTGGACAATAAAGTTTATTTCAAGTAATAATAACAGTAGCTACATCTGTCTAGTAACTTTTACTAATTTCGGAAGTGAAACTGTCCTGTACAAATGACAAGTGTTTATCAGCATGGGGAAAAACCCTCAGTAAAATCTAGAAACTACTGCAGACTTTAACAACTTTTCTTCAATCAGTAGAGTAAACTCTGTTTAACGAGCTCTCAGTAATTAAATAGCACAACACAAAGAAGAAATTTTAATTCTGAAAATATGAGTATAGTTTCCCTTTTACAAAAAAGCAGAAAAGAGAAGGGTCACAAAGCATGAAACACAATTAAGTGCATAGATTAATTAAGACTAGAAAAGAACCTAAGCAAAGAAGCATACTAAGTGGCATATTTATAAAATACCCACCAGCAGTCCACTGAAAAATAGCAAATGATTTTTAGAAATCGATCCAGATGTGAAAGTAAAAATAAAAAAGCAGTATCCCTGTTTTTTCAAACGGCAAGAGTCACTGGCTATAATTAGTATGAACACTTCAAAATCAAAACAAATCCTGATGTATTTGTAAAGATCTTTTTCACTGAGTAAATATTTAGCTGTTAAAGACAGAAGCACTCTACCAGATCACACTCATCAATGTTAATTTTAGTGAAACCGAAGAAAGATTAAAATCTGCTTCTAGTCTTTAGAAGTCAACAAACCCTGACTTTTAAATTGTGCAAGACCAAAAGATTCAGATAATCAAGTAGGGTGAGCCACAAAGATATCATAAACATAGAAAGGGAAGAATGCAGCTTGAGAACTGCTTCTTCTGTGAAGGTGATGCCAGTTGCTTTTCTTTAACCTGAAATTATGGTAGCAATCATCCTAGTACAAAAAATACAGCATCAGTTGTTTCCAGGACTCAGGATATAATCAACTCAGTTACAAGGGGAAAAAGATAACAATCAGGTCCACCAAAAAATATTTACAAAATAAGTATCACTTACGTGATATTATCTTCTATTATCTTATATGGGAGAAAATAAAAAGTAGCAGCAATAATGGAGCAATTTAGTACAGACAAGCAAAGGGGCAAAAAATGTAAAAATTCATCATGGTTTTATAACCTCTCATGTTGTTTAGAATAGTTTTTAAATAAAACACATTTTTGCCTATAAAAACACCATTTGGTTTCAAAGATAAAAGTACTGCTACAACAAAGTTTTGAAAATATGCTCTTATATGCTTGTTTTTATGTTATCTGCAAGTTCCTTGATAGTCTTATGCTGCAGTCTTACTCAGTGGCTTTCATACTGTCTTCAAAATGTTATTCATTGGTACTTTCTGTCTGTGTATCACCACTGCATATGCAGGATGAACATGCAGTGATAAAATACAATGAGCAAAAGGAATTCATCCTGCACTCTTAGACCCATTTTATCATGAGGGATTTATTAAAATAATCTGATTACTTCTAATGACTCTTAGAAAAATCCATCTGGCAACAAGTACATTTCCTTTTTCTCCACTGAAGTATGTAATTTCTTCTTCAGAAATCATCTACTAACATCAACTGATGGAAGGATGTCAGCTGGAGTTATGAACAGCCACTCTACCAAGTCTCTCAAAACCAGTTGCATTGCAGCCCTGAAAAGCCATGGAGGTAGCATTATATTATCAGAAAAGGTAGTTGCTTGCATTTGTAAGTATTGTTACACCTTAAGATCCAGAGGTAGAGCAAATGAAAGCTATTACAAGCAATTGAACTGAAATGAAATGGTCTCTTCATAGAAGGATTACCTACAAAACACTTCATGAGATTAGTGTCTGACACTTTGTAGATATTTTCAGTAGAAAACTGAGAAAGAAGTAAAAAAAAATATTTAGTACTAATGTCAATGTCAGAAAAACTGAGAAACATTGACTTGA
Source organism: Podargus strigoides (assembly GCA_028020825.1). NCBI lineage: Eukaryota > Metazoa > Chordata > Aves > Caprimulgiformes > Podargidae > Podargus > Podargus strigoides. The sequence goes on from CM051620.1 coordinate 27,782,025, forward strand.
TACATATTGTGTTCACTGACAAATCAGTCATCCCAGTATAAAAAGTCACAAGGTGATGAATTGTCTTCCAAAATCGATGACAGTACTCTCAATGAGTTCGGAACGCCCAGGACTTCATTAGCCTCATAGGCTTGTGTAAGTTCCAGGGATAAAGGGTGACTGTGACTTTTACTTGTGAATTTCACCCCTGGAAACTGCATCCATTGTATACTAATCTTTGCCTAATTAACATATCACTACAAATAGACTTGTAAAAAAAATCCTATTTTGGAGACTAAAATTCATTTTGGGGATTGGCTACTGATTTTTTTCAATTGTCCATTTATAATTCCAGTTCTTTTATGCAATATGAATATTTGACTATATATAAGAAGAAAGCTTTTTATCCTTAGTAGCAGACATTCCAACTTGTTATCCAAGATCTCTTGAAATTCTGTTGTCAGAGGTTGCAAATTTGAAAAAGATTCACTGAGTAAAAGCATTCCCAATGCTGTTTTATTGAATTTTTATTTAATAGATGTCATGTATTACAGCATATTGCATAAAGCTAAGAAAAAGCTTACAAAATGCTTATTAAATGAATAGAAGTTACAAACCAGTAAGATTTCTTTATTTCTAACCCAGCACTCATATTTGCATTGCTTTTTACATTGCAAGGCCAGTAACTGGATGACATTTAAAAACATATGAAATTAAATTAAATTAAATGAGAAAAACAATAGAATTTTCATATAAAGTTGCACTTTATCAAATATCTTTAGCTGACATACTGATAACTTTCTCTCTAAATGCATTCAGGTCACTTCTTATTACCTCCTGGTAAGCATTTATCAGACACAGTCCATTGCATCTAATTCCTGTTACTGATCTTCCCTACTGTGTTTTTAATCTCTTACAATGCATTAAATTCCTTTTATTTGTACATGTCCAAGACCCCTTTCAATTAGTTGAGTTACTACTATTCCAATAGTATGCCTGATACCAAAATAAAACATGCAGTAGTAGAAGAAACCATTGACTACATACTAGATACTTTAGTATGACTGAGCCTACTTCTATTTACAATTATTTCAGTAGGAGAATTCTTACTGTTTTATTTCTCACTATTGTCTACATAACATTTTCATGGTTTAAATTTGAATCGATTATCAGACACATACCTTATTATCTGCTGCCTACGGAGTCTGGACTTCTCTTTTTTTTTTTTTTTTTTCTATTTTTAGGAAGAAAAGAAAATATGGATTTTGCAATAACAACTTAGACATGTAAAGGGCTCAACAGAAAAAATAATGCAGTTCTCAAGCTAAGCTCTCCATTTAGTGCTTTTCAGCTTTAAGGGTGACATGGGCAATAGTTGCAAAATCAGCTGGGCTCATCTCATTCACCTATCATCAGCAGATCAAAACAATGTTATTCAAACTGAGATTGCAAACAAATACCCCCTCTTTGCTTTTCCTGTCCTAGTTTCTAACAAACCCCAACAGAAGCCAGGTTCTTTATGTTAGCAAGAAGAAAGAAGCCTCTTCCATTCAGGAAGGGTCCTGAATAGCCAAGAGTGTGACCAGTGAGAAATGAGAGGCTTCACTACAACACACATGCTTATCAGAATCTTACAAAATGAGCTTTCTGAATCTAGTTCAGTATTTTAAGTACCCTAACAAAGCACCAATGAACTGCACCAACACAGTTCAAATCCATTGTTTATAGAAGTATGTCAGCATTCAAGGAAAAGGAATTTTTATATTTATAGAAGAAAATATACCTAGGAGTACTTTCTATGTGCTATATATTCATATAGAATGCATTTTTCATTCTTATGGAAGGCAATGAAGATTAGTTTTGATAAGCAGATAACTAAAATATTTCAGTTTTTCAGTCTTTCACTGTGCCTTAGTAATTTCTTTGGAATTATATATGTCCATTCAAAATTGACCTTTCCTAGCTATGTCTATTTTTAAACGATATCTCCCACTTACAGAAACCCATATTCAAACATTGGCTTATCAATCTCTAAATGTCTTTCTTTTCTATCACAAAAGTTAAGCCCTATTTCCTTCTTAGGATAAACTAAAGATTGAATGTCAATCTGTTCAATACTTTTTAGGATATTCTATGAAACTGAGAAAATTCACACTAGGTCTAGTTCTCACCTCGGATTTTCCTTTTTTTTTTTTTTAATAAAATTAACTTACCTGTGTCAGGTAACTCTTGAAATATATGGCTGTTTTCTTTGCACTGTATTAGCTGTTCATGATCTGCTTCTTTTTTCCCCAGTGTTATTTCATGTACTGCAGTATCCCTTCAAATGGTCTATTATTCTGATCTTCTCTAGTGCCTAAGGAAAGAAAAGAGCAAAGGAAAATATTTGCAGGATGGTCTGGCTGCACTTTTCAATTTGCTAACTCAAGCACTCTCAGCTGCATCCTGCTGAAGACTATCAAACAAGGAGTCTGCCATCATTTTCGGATATAATGGATGTGACTGCAAGACAGGAGGAACGATGATCTCATAAGGAGATCATATCTTGGAAGAATGTGCCTTGCTGTGCTGGTGTGTGTAGTGGGTCACTGCAGAAGATGTAAGGAGGAGGCAGTAATTTCAAGCAGAATCTAGACAGAGTATAACCATAGAACTTGATTGTAGAGACCTGTATGTTAGTATGAAGAACCACTGTATAATCTGTACCGTGACTGTCTTTGGCTCATTCCTAAGGCAATGTGTAGGAGCATATTACTCTTAGAAAACCCCAGTGAAAGCTGGATGAACTTGGCTGATTAGCTGTAACAGAGAAGCCTGTACATGATTCCCAGCCAGCACACGCGGATGACACTGTCTACAAACCTTGTCCTATCCTGAGCTGTCCTATCCATAGCTGCATGTAACAGTCCTTTACCTGACAGTAGAAATGATGAATAGATTTGTTTACCTCTAAGAAAATCCTATAAATCTGTAAGGATGACAATGCTGGTGCTCCTCACCATGGTCAGGATCTGCGCAGTGTGTCATGATCAACATGGAGGGGCTTTTCTGATGCTGCAGCAGCCAGTGTTCCCAGCATTATCAGATTGCTGTTACCTTTTCTATTGCTTCTGTTAATGTCAGAAGGAACATAAGACTGTTACCACCTTTTCTTCCACTTTATTGCTATCACCTTTTCTACTATTTCTATGCTTTGGTCAATAAACTAGTTAATTAGCCTTGAGTGCCCATGCCTTTCTTCCTGAGATCCTAAAAGAACCAGTACCTACAAAGTGCAAAACAGGGCAGCTTATAAACTGACCATATGTCAGATATGACCAAATGCCAACATTACTAGGACCTCCCTGTCTTAAAGGTCAGAATTAAATCACCAATTTTTCCTCAGTGAAACTGAAAATTTCTCCCCTTTAGATCTGATGCTAATTATTCTTTTCTGTATAGATAAACTGTCATATACTAATTCAGTGAGTTTGCTATACAGCACAAATGAGCATTACTAAGTAACAGTAAAAAAAAAAAAAAAATCACATTAAGGGAAAAACTGTATTTTTACACAGCACTAATAAGACTTTTGACTATGTTCTCTGTGTTGTTGGTAGAATAGATATGATTGATCACTAGCCAATTGCCACGAAGCCTCAGGTAAGAACAGTATCAAAAACACACTTTAAGCATGACAAGCTTCTGTATGTAAATTAATGAGAAATAGGAATACAAACAAACAAGCTATAGATTATCCATGGAATTTTTGCTTTCCCCCAACCCCCTACAGTTATAGACAATTCTGTGGAAAAGTTTCTATCTTTTACTCATACTGATGTGGGGTTTTGTAGTTTGGTTTTTGTTACATAGGAATTGATCACAGTGCTAGCATATAGAGTGAGCTTAATGAATATTTTCACCAAAACAGAAAATTTGATAGCAGTGTACTTTATCTAAAATTTTTACTTGTGTTCAAACTGGAATATGTCATGGTTTAGAAAACTGTGGTAACTAAAAATGTAGGTTTGCTTCATAAATCACTCTGCCCATTTCAGGAATAATTATAAATTATCTCAAGTAAAATGGAGAGAGAAAGTGGAGATTTGGATCACTGATCTGGAAAACACTTTAGCTGAGTATGGCTTCTCTCTTTTTTCTCAGATCAATGATATTAAAGTGTTGTGGCTGCACACAATGAATTACATGGAAAATGAAAATGAAATCCAAAGCCTTGCCTAAAACAATCAAATCGAATAATTTACAGTTTTCTTCGGTTTGGGGGGCTTAGATGTATGGGTAAGTTATAAAGTACTATCTGATCTGGAGTATAGCTGTTGGCCATGGATCTAAAAAGATCAGACATGTGCTAACTTTTGTTATAACCTCAGTTATCACTGGGGGATGATCTAGTTTGTGTTACTTTCTGTTTTCCCCTGTCCAGAGTATGCACAAATATAGTTACCACAGAGCAGGAGGCATATTAAATAAGTTACCCTGGGGCAGCAGGTTCATTCACTGGAGCCCTAAGAAGTGCTTACATAAAAGGAGTAGACCTTTTCTTACTGCCTACACAGAGTGAAACTTCCTAATTTATGCCATAAAAATAGGCATTAGTGCTTTGTTCCCTACCTAGACCTATAGAGCCATGTACCTTGGAAGGAATGAGCTGGATTTCAGTGTTTAATAAATTTGAATCCATTACCATCAGATCAATCCAATTACCTTCAAGCATTATGTTAAGGTTTCTCTACGTGAGAAGTCACTCTGGAACAAGTGTTCTTGCACTGCTTTTCCTGATTAACTCCATGTGTGAAACCCTTGGTTTCCGGAATGAGAGAGAGAATTGGAATGAGATATTTTCTGGAATCACAGAAATTGCAGACAAACTTAATCAAGATGAGTTAAGTCATTTTATATTGACACTTCACCTTATTCCAAAGAAGTTTTCATATATAGGAATTATGAACCTTAAATTGTAGTTTAAAAGCAATGGAGTTATAGTGAACGTGGGTGAAAAACAAGCTTCCTTTCTGAAGAATGTTTTGATTACATTTGCTAATATTTTTCTCTATTGTAATTATTCTGTTTTCCCACAAAAAAAAAAGAAAAAAAAAAAAAAAAAAAAAAGAAAATCCACAAATTTTCAACTAGAAAATATAAAAATAAAATGCTGACAGAGGAAGCTTTTGCTAAATGGCCATGGTCTGTAAAAGACAATTTTTGATTAATTATTTCTACAAAAAATTCCCATCTGTGTCAAATTGTAATGCAGCAGAAATTCATTATCTGAGAAGAAAGAAAACTGTTGTCATGTTTATCTCCTACATTTAGTATTCAGATCTATGGACTAGAAGAGAAGATCTGGGGTTTTTACATACATAAACAGATGTTAAACAAGCTACTAAATTTTTATTCCAGAACAAAATACTTATTCCAGCTTCACCTGACATATCTATAGAATGCTTTATTCTGTATTAGAGCACTTATTCCAGTTTTATCTATCTGGATGTAGTGGTGCAGACCACCCCTCTCCCAAATACAGGTATAGGGAAAATATTTGGAATACAGCTGTGAGACAAACTGCTGTATTGCTTCCTCTTTTTACGTAAGAATCCCACAGTCCTGCAGCTAATATGGGCGCAAGGGTATCTCCTTCAATAAAACTGTGAATGGCTCTTGTGTAACAAGTGTAAATGACTTACTCCAGGGGAAGGAAATTATCTCCTTCTCCCACTAACATATTTACAAACAATCTGCTACTAATGATAACAGTCTCCCATGTCCATGGTATGTGTTAACACAAAAGAAACTGACCAAGTCAGTAATCTCTGACCCTATAAATATTGATCCTAAAGTGAGGCTTTTTGGAGCTCTCCAGGTTCTCAGTGTGTTGTATACCTGCATCTCCGTTTGAGAAGGGATATCCTTTCAGGATGACAGTCCATTAGTAGTGGATGAAGGGTAATTTACCATCTGTCTTCATAGACCAGCAAAGGGAGAAAAAACATCCGCTGGGGCCAACAAAGGCAGAAAATGTCTGTTTGCAATACAGCCACCTAGACTGGTAAGTATATTTGGTTTAATCTTTTAAGGAATTATCAACTAACCTCTATACCTGTACCTGAATTAGAAAATTTTATTGGATCTTTCAATTCAGTATTGTTACTGTTATTGTTTTAATAACATGTTGAATCACTATATGGCAACATACGTGAACCTTTCCTCACAACATTATTAGACAAACCAAGTCTGGGACTTGGACTGGATTCAGCTGCACCTAGACTCCTCTCTGAGAAGGAGTTTAGAAAGCAATGGGGTCCACTCTGAACCTTGTGACTCAATGAGAGGGTCTCCCTCATTCTTTTCCCTGATCCTTCTATACATCTTTTCTCCTGTGTAAATCGTTCCCAACACATCCCAACCATTACATGTTCTTTTCACATAGTAAGTAATAGAGTGAACCTTGTCATCAAATTCTATTAAGTTGTGCTTTTATAATTCACATCAAAATTGTTTCTGCTAACAATTTTGGCAGTGCCTATTTTTTTCCTTTTTTAAAGCAAACTTAAGTCCTTACCCTCACTCCTGCAACACTGGATGACACTTCTATGGGTATTAAATTTAACAAACACTAAATATAATGCTAAGTATAATAAATAGAATTTGTGCTTTCAAAACACTATGTTTTCCACCATTAGTTAATTCATATCCTTGTAGTACAGTCTCCTCAAGTACAGCTGCACTTTCCTCTTGATACTGCTGGCTAAAGCAATAGTTTAGATTATTACTTTCCCATAAAAAAAATATTTTATCAAAATTCACTGTTTGTGGTTACAGAAAATTATCTGTATTTAAAAAGAGACTTGAAAAAGAGCAAAAGATGTTAAAAAATGGACTTTGAAAAATGTGTGGGTAATGCTGACTAAAAGAAGTGAAACTGCAATAAACCAGCCAGATTGTGAAATGAGGATTCAGGCTAATTCTCAGAATGTTTTTTGTTGATGTCCATGGCTTTTGGGCCAAGCTCCCTTTATATATGTCTCTGTATATAAGGTGAATCTACATATGCAGATTTGCAAGGCCATAGTTCCCTCTCTCACACCCCCAATTCTTCTTGAAAAAGATAAAAGTTGAAACGTGGAATGTTTCTGATTTTGTTTTAATATGTGAAAGCAGTGGTCAAAATGTGGGTCTCTGCTATTCCAGATGTTATTCTCTTAAACCTTACATATTTTTAAAAAACAGTGTATGCTGCTTTTTTGGGGAGGAGGGGAGGAATTGCTCCCTTAACAGCCTGCTACCTTTGGTTGAAGCATGACATATCTGGTCAACAGTTTGTGGGGACCAAGTTACCTTTTGTGAGGTAGCAGGAGCTGTCACTCTAAGTGAAGTTTCTCACTATTAATTTGTACTACAGTCATTCACGAGGCAAAATCACCTATGCAGTTTTTTTTTTTTCTCTCATTTTGAACATCATGTAGAATGGAACAATCCGCATCAAACCAAGTAAAATCTTTGGCAGCTAGCAATTCATAGAAGTTAGGATTATCTGGGACAAGAACAAAGGAGACACTGAAAGAAAGAAGCATAGAAGGAAAGACAGAGAGCAAGAGAGGAAGAAAGGAGAAAAAGGGAAGGGGAAGGGGAAGGAGGAGAAGAAGGAGAAGGAGAAAGGGAAAGAGAGGGAGAAGAGGAAGGGGAAGGGAGAGAAGACAACCAATCAATGAGTGTCTTAAGAGAAGCAGCCACAAGACCTACAGTAGTTTTGATAAATTACAGAAAAGCTGAGTTAGAAGGAGAAAAGGAAAGAATGTAATGTTCATAGCCTTATCTCACCTTGATCTATTTTTGCAGTCAATTTAGCTGAGCTAGTGCTGACCACAGTTTAACTGTAAGAACTGTCAATAACAAACCAAGGTCATCAGGTATCCATTTGTCTGGGGTTAATTCCAGACCAGTTCACCCAAACTGATTTCTTAGGTCTATTTGATGAAATAGTGCCATTTCAAGTGTGCATATAAATCTTCTCTGATATTTAACAGCAGATTTTCAGAGCGGTGCAACTATCATATGGGATCCTCAAAAGAATTTTGGAGAAACACTGAATGCTATGAAGCTTAGAAACCTAAATAATAAGCAGAAAAGCAGAAGACTTCTTTAAAAGAGAAGCAGCCCTGAGGACAAGGACTTGAGGGTGCTGGTTAACAAGAAACTTGACATGAGCCATCAATGTACACTTGCAGCCCAGAAAGCCAATTGTACCCTGGGCTGCATCAAAAGAAACATGGCCAGCAGGTCAAGAGAAGTGATTCTGCCCCTCTACTCAACTCTTGGGAGACCCTACCTGGAGTACTGTGTTAATCTCTGGGGCCCCCAACATAAGAAGAAAATAGACCCATTGGAGCAAGTCCAGAGGAGGGCCATGAAGATTATCAGAGGGCTGGAGCTCCTCTCTTATGAAGACAGGCTGAGGGAGATAGGGTTGTTCAGTCTAAAGAAGAGGAGGCTCTGGGGGATCCTGATAGCACCTTCAAGTAGCTGAAGGGGCCTACAAGAAAGTTAGGAAGGGACTTTTTACAAGGGCTTGTAGTGACAGGACAAGGGGCAATGTCTTTAAACTGGAAGAGGGTAGATTTAGATTAGACATTAGGAAGAAATTATTTACCGTGAGGGTGGTGAGTCACTGGAACAGGTTGCCCAGAAAAGTTGTGGCTGCCCCCTCCATTAAAGTGTTCAAGGCCAGGTTGGATGGGGCTTTGAGCAACCTGGTCTAGTGGGAGGTGTCTCTGCCCATGGCAGGGTGGTTGGAACTAGATGATCTTTGAGGTCTCCTCCAGCCCAAATCATTCTATGATTCTATGATTCCACGATTCTATGAAAAGAAAGGTATCTTTACTGTAAAGAATAGGGAACTGTGAAATTACCATTAATACATTACCCTTATTTGACTCTATCTTTGAAATAGGTAGCTAGAAGGATGTAAGTGAAAAGCTATTTGTTTCTTTTCTCTCTGGTAATTTACAGAGAGTTACTTTGTTCAAAGTGTAACAAAACCCTCCTGACTCAGAGTACTATCATTTCTAACAGTTTTACTGAATTAGAAATATATATGCTAGGTACAAATCACCAGAGGATTAGGACTCAGATCACTTATATTGATAAAACAGGAGAATTACAGGAAAATACCAGTAAAAGTCATTGAACAGCTCAAGAGAAAAGTCTGACAAATAAAGTGTAACAAGTGTGCTGCAAGTAGAAATTTCTAGTAATTTTGTAGTAAAGAGCTAGCAGGATGCATTGCAAGGGCTTTAAACTAGGTTTGAAGGGGGACAGGGGTGGAACCAGAATAAACAAAGCGATGCCTGGGAGCAGCATGCCAGTGGTTGTGGGTAACAGTGCTGGCAAGCTCTTGCAGTCTGCTGTCTCAGTGAAGGCAGGGGATGGTGATTCAAGTAGTAGCAGAGATACAAGAGGTAATGATAGGTTGGAAGCCACAGGAGCGTCTGAGAGTGGTCAGGAGGAGCTGGAGGCCATGGTGCAGCACGAAAACCATGATTTAGTTGTCATCACAGAGACGTCGTGGGAGGACTCGCACAAATGGAGAACTGCGACTGATGGCTACCAACTTTTCAGAAGGGACAGGCAAGGAAGGAGAGGTGGTGGAGTGGCACTCTATGCTAGAGGCAAAATTGAATGCCTTGAACTCAAAAATGTGAATGACAGGGTAGAGTGTTCACGAGTAAGACTTAAGGGGAAAGCCAATAAAGCAGACATCTTGGTGGGAGTCTGTTACAGACCCCCCAGCCAGGATGGAGAGGCTGACGAAATATTCTATAAGAAAGTGGCAGAGATCTCACGATCGCTTGATCGTGTTCTTGTGGGGGACTTCAACCTCCCAGATGTCTGCTAGAAATATAACACAGCAGAGAGATCCGTCCCGGAGGTTCCTAGAGTGTGTGGAAGACAACTTCCTAACACAGCTGGTAAGGGAGCCAACTAGGGACAGCACCCTACTGAACCTGCTGCTTGTTAACAGAGAAGTCTTGTGGGGGATGTAAAGGTTGGAGGTCGTCTTGGGCAGAGTGACCATGAAATGAAAGAGTTTACAGTTCTTGGAGAAACAAGGCAGGGAGCCAACAGAACTACCACCCTGGACTTCCGAAAGGCAGACTTTGACTTACTTAGGAGCATGGTTGACAGTGCCCCTTGGGAGGCAGTCCTGAAGGTCAAAGGTGCCCAGGATGGCTGGGCATATTTCAAGGAGCAACTCTTAAAAGCTCAGGAGAAGGCCATCCCCAGGTCCCGAAAGACGAGCTGGCAGGAAGAAGGCCAGCCTGGCTAAATAGAGAGCTTTGGCTGGACCTCAGGAACAAAAAGAAAATCTATGGCCTTTGGAAAAGGGGGTTGGCAACTTATGAGGAGTAGTAAAATGTAGTGAAGTTGTGCAGAGCGAAAATTAGAAGGGCCAAAGCTCAAGCGGAACTCGACTTGGCCACTACGGTTAAGGACAGTAAGAAGAGGTTCTTTCAGTACCTCAATAGAAAAAGGAAGACTAGGGAAAATGTTGGTCCACTGATGAATGAGGCAAGCACCCTGGTGGTGGAAGACACAGAAAAGGCAGAGGTACTGAATACCTTCTTTGCCTCAGTCTTCACTACTAAAGCAGTCTCTTGTGAATCCCAAACCGTGGAGGCAAAAGGGAAGGTCTGGAGAGACAAAGAATTTCCCTCGATAGAGGAAGACAGCGTTAGAGACCACTTGGCCAAACTGGACATCCATAAGTCCATGGGCCCTGATGGGATGCACTCGTGAGTGCTGAGAGTGCTGGTAGATGTTATTGCTGGGCCACTCTCCATCATCTTCGAAAAGTCGTGGAGAACAGGAGAGGTGCCTGAAGATTGGAGGAAAGCCAACATCGCTCCAGTCTACAAAAAGGGCAAGAAGGAAGACCCAGGAAACTACAGGCCAGTTAGTCTCACCTCCATTCCTGGGAAGGTGATGGAGCGACTCATTCTGGAGGTCATCTCCAAACATGTTGTAGAACAGAAAGTTATTGGGAGTGGTCAATATGGATTTACCAAGCGTAAATCATGCTTGACCAATCTGCTAGCCTTCTATGATGTTATAACCGATTGGCTGGATGAGGGGAGAGCAGCAGATGTCATCTACCTTGACTTCAGGAAGGCTTTTGACACTGTCTCCCATAACATCCTCATTAGGAAACTCTGGAAGTGTGGGTTAGACGAGGGGACAGTGAGGTGGGTCAAGAGCTGGCTGTGTGACAGATCACAGAGGGTTGTGATCAATGGAGCAGAGTCAAGTTGGGGGCCTGTAAGCAGTGGTGTCCCCCAGGGGTCCGGTCTTGTTCAACATATTCATCAATGACCTGGATGAGGGGACAGAGTGAATCCTCAGCAAGTTCACTGATGATACCAAGCTGGGAGGGGTGGCTGACACGCCAGAGGGCTGTGCTGCCATCCAGTGAGACCTGGACAGGCTGGAGAGCTGGGCAGAGAAGAACCTCATGAGGTTCAATAAGGGCAAGTGTAGGGTGCTGCACCTGCAGAAGAAGAATGTCAGGCACCAGGATAGGTTGGGGGGGGGACCTCCTGGAAAGCAGTTCCGAGGGGAAGGATCTGGGAATCCTGGTAGACAGTAAATTATACATGAGCCGGCAATGTGCCCTTGCTGCCAAGAAAGCCAATGACGTCCTGGGCTGCACAGGGAAGTGTGTGGCCAGTAGGTCGAGGGAGGTCATTCTCCCCCTCTACTCTGCCCTGGTGAGGCCACAACTGGAATCCTGTATCCAGTTCTGGGTTCCCCAGTTGAAGAGAGACAGGGACCTACTGGAGAGAGTCCAGCAGAGGGCAACGAGGATGACTGGGGGATTGGAGCATCTCCCCTATGAGGAAAGGCTGAGAGAGCTGGGACTCTTTGGCCTGGAGAAGAGAAGGCTGAGGGGTGATTTAATTAATGTTTATAAATACCTAAAGGGTGGGTTGAGGGAGGATGGAGACGGACTCTTTTCAGTGGTTCCCAGTGACAGGATGAGGGGCAATGGGTACAAGCTGGAACACAGGAAGTTCCATTTAAATATGAGGAAGAATTTTTTTTCAGTGAGGGTGACAGCACTGGAACAGGTTTCCCAGAGAAGTTGTGGAGTCTCCTTCTCTGGAGATTTTCAAGACTCGCCTGGATGCAGTCCTGAGTGATGTGCTCTAGGGCATCCTGCTTTTCAGCAGGGGAGTTGGACTAGATGATCTCTGGAGGTCCCTTCCAACTCTGAATATTCCGTGATTCTGTGAAATTTAACTTCATCCCTCCTGTAATAATGAGTTAAAAATCTAAACACCTGCAAGTACTTAGAAGCTGAAACACAATTTAAAAGAGCTCAACAATGATTTCTTTGTTCTTATACAAAATAAGGGTCATTTGTACAATTGCCAGTTTTATACCGAATACAATTTTAGAATACATTTTCAGGCATCATTTCTATGTTCCGTTCCATGTACAAGTGTAGGACAAATTCTGACTTTTTGCCACACAGAAAGTTAAGAAGAATCTACCAAAGGCAATTGCAAAATACTTTCTTCAAAAACACATTGTCTCCTGGCTGTCTGCTCCTTGAAATTCTGAGGGACTTGTGGGATTTGTTGTGCAAAAGGTTATCCAGGCACTTTAGGAAAGCTGCAAATGTTTCTTCATTTTCCAGGCACTGCTTGTAGGCAAATAATTTTCTATCACAAGAAGTAAAACTCCTCTATTTGTCATTGGATAAGGCAGCTATATTAAATCAGAATCTATTTTCCCAAAGAGCTCCTGAGAATCTAAGAAAGGAAACCCTCTTCTTCATGGAAATGTACACAATAATCTCTTCTTTCAAGTATCTCTTTTGAAAATGACATTCAAATGGCCTGAAATTACAAAAAATGTTTTTTTCCCCCATCTTTGTATTTCATATAGTTACACAGAGAATATCTGCACAGCTAGGGAACAATGGAACTACATAATGTTACAGCAGCATTATACAGTCAATACCATTATCCAGCTTAATAATGCTGGCACCTGTGATGGCAATCGAAAAAAGAAAGCTCCATGTCTTTAAGCAGCAGAAACATTATGGCACCCATTGATTTCAGTAGATAACTCTTTGGGGCTTGCATTGTTAAGGAACATTGCTTTGCTTTCTTTATAAAACAGATCACTTTGGTTTGAGAGTCTAAAACTCACATTGAGTTTTATGTAGTTTTACTTGCTGGCTACATTTCACACTCAGCTCTGAGGTTGGACTCCAGCTGTTGCAGTACCTAGATGGGAGTTGTTTCCATAGGAAGCTACAGTGCTTTGCTCTTCATTGACCAAACTACCACATTTCTATCAGCAAGTTCTCCAACAGAAGCGAATATAACTCATCAACCTTTCTGCAGGTGCAGAGATATCAGTCTTACATAAAACTTTGCCTGTTGTACACTGTCTCCCTTGTGCAGTTTTAAATGTTGCATAAATAAATATCCAGTGCTATTAACTCTACAGAATAACCTTTGAAATAAATGAACAGGAAAGAAGTGGAAGAAAAAAATAATCTGAAATTATGCTGCATATCTTTTCAAACAATTAAACTGCCATCATAAAATGCAGCACACTAATTAAAGGTTTTGTGAAAGTCTCACTTGTCTCTTCCAAGGTTATTCAAGGAAACAGAAAAAACAATGTTAATTTAGTGTTTCTAATGAAATAATAAAAATAAGGTCAGTTACTAGTAAGGAGTCTAAAGCCATAAGCAACATTTTGGTGATGTGCAAGTACTCAGGCCTAATTGCAGCATCCTTTAGTGACTGGTACCTGAAAGTCAATATTGTGTGATAACACACGCATAAAATATTTAATTTTGTCACATGCATGCAATCAGATCTTTCTGGTTATTCTCCTTAGAACAGAGGCAGAAAAGAACTATTTTTTTTTTCCCATGCTGAGAAAAGATTGGTTTATTAGATCTTAGAGAAAAAATAGATTACCTTATATTTAACAATTGCTCATTCAGTTCATTAAAAAGGAAATAACAGTTTCATACGTGGGTCCTATCATCTTACATGAAAAGTCAATACAAAAATATGAGTCACTACTCTCTGAAGGGTAAATACAGATTCTTTTTGACAAGTTGGTAATTGCGTTCATTATAAGGCAAAATCAGATGTTAATTTAATTTTCCACAATTGGGAGAATTTTCCACAATTTTCCACAAAAGGTGAGACATCTTTTAAAAAAACGTATCACTATTACAGTTTAATGATTTCTTCACACTCTCTTATTATTACCTTAATATGTTTATTTTTAATCTTTCCCCAACTAGTAGTAACTACATACTGAAATAAAACTGTATGGTTTGGGAACATTCTCAGTGTGTAAATTAACATGACGTAAGGATTTTTTTATATTACAAATATTATTGTTAATAAATAGACAAATTGAACTTGTGATATACCTTTGATATACACATAAGAGAAGACTGTTCCCTGGCTACTTTTGAAAACATGTCATTCTTTTTTAATTCAGGAGTATGAAGTCATATGTAAAGTTTACTCCATCAAATTATATTCATGGATACAACTGTATTTTGTCCTTAAAAGGTTTTTGGTGATACTAGACTTTGAAAAGAACATCATGATTACTAAAATATAATACTTATGAGTACAAATAGTGTAAGGAATGCATGTAAATCCGTAGATACATACAACTCCTGACAGATATGACTGCATCAATGAGAATCCTAAACCACTCTTTATTTTTTTCATAGTTACTTAGTTTAAGAAGTATTTAATCCAATTCAACATGTATTTCAACAGGCATTTCTATGAAAAGCAAGAAGATAGACAAAGAAACACAAATGAATTGGTTGTAGCCATGTATGAAGAAATGATTTTTCATTTTGGTAGGTGAAAACATCAAAATTAAAACATCCTCCTTTACTCTCAATTGTGGGAAATGAACTAATTTTATTTATAAGTCTTTTGCCAAGAGAAACAACCCTTCACTTTAGTGTCACTTCCTCTCATGATTAAACAAATCTAAATTATTTGAAACAGCCAGATTTTCTGAGAAATTCAGAGAAAAATATAAGACCATGTTCATAAAGCTGACAGAAAAGAATGAAAAGTTATTTTACTTTTTTTTAATCAATTTCTTGCTAGTAAGAGTACTCAATTTCATTTTTTTTCACTTCCTCTGAGTGTTTGAACTCCAGCTCTCATTTTCCAAGAAGCCAAACAGGTTAAGAATACATTGGGAAACCAGGGAAGGAAGTCTCCTTAATCTGTCCCATCTAGTCTGTTCCATCTTGTACAAATTATTCAATACTGATTATGGTTAGGAATGTAGGCTAGGTCCCTCCTCTTTCCAAGGAGCATCAGACTAGACTCTCACTTTCTCATTCTGTATTCCAACGACTATTTAAGTACTTTATCTAAAAGGCAGAAGATTCAGAAGGAGGGAAATAGGAAATTGTCTGGCTAGCATATGTTATGTAAGAAACTGACAGATTTAAGGATTAAGAAAATGTAGTTCAAGTCTTTATCCTGACAGAAAAAGATTTCCAGCATATGTCTCCCACAGGCTCTATAGAATTCCCTACTCTACATAAATCCATTCTTTATCTGAAGATAATGGTTTCATAAATTACAGGTTAAAACAAAGTTATTTTAAAGTAAAGAATGCATTTATTTAGGGAAGCAATACAGGAATGGTAAGTGGATACAGGATGAAATTCAAAATAAGGTATCCAAGAATCATTGAATCAGATTAGCTTGATATCTGCAGCCTATAACATAACATTAGTGGGGAAATAACAATATAGTTAATCTATCAAACATATTGTAAAACATCTGACAGATTACCTATGGGAATTAACAACTGGGAGAACATGAGAGTTTATGCAAGAATTGTGCGGTAGATAGTGAACTGATAGAAAAACAACTGACAGTTGAGAGATCTCAAAAGGGAATAATCAAGCTGGGATCAGTCACTAATAAAGTCAAGGATTAGTCATGGTACAGATCTTGTTTAATATTTTCATTATGTTACATTTCATGCAGGCACAAGTAAAGGCTAGACGATAAAATTTGTTAGTAATACAACATGAAGCAGACCACAGCATGATACAGAAGTAACTGGAGGAACATGGTGGTAGACAACTCTAAAGCAAGCTGATACACTTAAGGGGGAACAAAAGTTCTGCTCTAAACATTTAGAAGAGAAGAAACATAGTGTGATGTGGCCGGGTTGTTGTTGACAATAATGTGACACATCCATCAAATAGCAAATGCAATTCTGGGATGTATGCAGTGAGGTCCCCTGAGTGCTGCAAGCCACATGAAACAAGACAAAAAGGAGTTGTCTTGTTTAATTTAATAAAATGAACTGAGATGTAATAAGATTGCTCTACATAAATAGATGGAGTGTTTAGGCGTAAACACAAGAGAAGAAGAAAAACTATTGAAAATAAACAACAAATTTGACCTAATAAAAATATTTCTAGACAGGCCATAAATACATTTGGCCTGGAAATTAGAAGTTGTAATCATCAGAGACAGAATATCCTGTAACAGCTTTCCAATAGGAGTAGCAAGGGCAATAAACCAAACTAGTTTTAAGATGAAGCATGTTGCAGTAATAAAAATGTTGTATGTAAACATCTGTTCCAACTAATGCTTGCCAAAACACAGACAAGTATCCAATTAAACCTTGCCTACTATTCTTGCCAAATTGCCCTGTGAACTGCAAAAGAGCAGAGATTTTTAGAATCTATGACTCTGAGACAGTTCCTCCATGACAACTGCTTTGGAACTGGGGACTTCAAAAGCATTGAGAACCTCAATTTGTGGGGATTATCTGCTTTTCGAAATTCAAAAGCAATCTGGTAGTTCAGGAAGTTCAATGTTGCATTCTCAGATTTTTCTTTGTGGTGATGTTTACACTGAGCTGTGGAAAATTTCTGGGTCACACTAAAAGAAAAGGCATTTCCTAACTATCAGTCAATTATGAGAATGAAGAGGATGAGAATGAAGAGGATGAAGATTTGTTTTAAGCATTGGAACTCCTTACCTATTACCCACCTAATAAACATGTGGCTGAGAGACTGGTGCCGCAGACAGAATTTTGGGTTTTTTGAGCATGGGGAGCTTTATGCTGTGTGGAGTCTGCAGGCAGCAGATGGAGTTAATCTGTCTCAAAGTGGGAAAAGAATCCTGGCGTACAAGCTGGCTGGGCTCATTGAAACGGCTTTAAACGAGGTTCAAAGGGGGAAAGGGGTACAACTGGGCCTGCTAGAGTTGAAACTAAGGGTGGCAGGCCATGGTTGGAAATGAAGTCGTTAAGCCGGCTCAAGTGCCTCTACTCTAATGCACGCAGCATGGGCAACAAACAGGAGGAGCTGGAAGCCATTGTGCAGCACAACAGCTACGACGTAGTTGCCATCATGGAAACGTGGTGGGATGACTCTCATGAACGGAGTGCTGCAATGGATGGCTATAAGCGAAACAGGCAAAGTAGAAAGGGTGGTGGGGTGGTGCTCTATATTAGTGTTTTGATTGCATGGAGGTCAATAAGTGTGACGGACCAGTTGAATGTTTATGGGTGAAGGTGAGGAAGGACAACGAGGCAGATATCCTGTTGGGAGTCTATAACAGACCACCAAACCAGGATGAAGAGGTCGATGAACTGTTCTATAGGCAACTGGCAGAAGCTGCAAAGTCGCAAGCCCTTGTTCTTCTGGGGGACTTCAATTTACCAGACATCTGCTGGAAATATAACACAGCAGAGAGGAAACAGTCCAGGAAGCTCCTGCAGTGCATGGAAGATAACTTTCTGACTCAGCTGGTAAGTGAGCCCACCAGGAAAGGTGCCTTGCTAGACCTGTTCTTCACGAACAGAAAAGGACTAGTAGGTGATGTGGTGCTCGGAGGCCACCTTGGGCTAAGCAATCATGAAATGATACAGTTCTCCATCCTTACCCCAGTTAGGAGGGGGGGCAGCAAAACCATCACCATGGACTTCCGAAGGGCAGACTTCAACCTGTTAAGAACACTGGTTGAGAAAGTCCCTTGGGCAACAGTCCTAGAGGGCAAAGGGGTTCAGGAAGGATGGACTTTTTTCAAGAAGAAACTCTTAGAGACACAGGAGCAGGCTGTCTCCATGTGTTGTAAAACAAACTGGTGGGGAAAACGACTGGCCTGGCTGAACAGGGAGCTTCTGTTGGGACTTAGGAGAAAGAAGAGAGTCTACCACCTTTGGAAGAAGGGGCAGGCTACTCAGGAAGAGTACAGGGATTTAGTTAGGTCATGTAGGAAGAATATTAGGTAGGCAAAAGCTCAGCTTGGACTCAGCCTGGTCACTGCTTCAAGAGATAATAAGAAGAGTTTTTACAAATATATTAACAATAAAAAAAGAACCAGGGAGAATCTCCATCCTTTATTGGATGCGAGGGGGAACACTGTTACCAAGGATGAAGAAAAGGCTGAGGTACTTAATGCCTTCTTTGCCTCGGTCGTTAACAGTTGGACCAGTTATCCTCATGGTATTCAGTACCCTGAGCTGGAAGATTGGGATGGAGATCAGAATAAAACCCTCGTAATCCAGAAACTAGTAGTAAAGGACCTGCTAAGTCAATTAGACACACATAAGTCTATGGGGCCAGATGAGATCCACCTGAGAGTGCTGAGGGAGCTGGCAGAGGAACTTGCCAAGCCGCTCTCCATCATCTATCAGCAGCAGTCCTGGTTATCGAGTGAGGTCCCAGATGACTGGAAACTTGCCAATGTGACTCCCATATACAAGAAGGGCAGGAAGGAGGATCCGGGGAACTACAGGCCTGTCAGCCTGACCTCGGTGCCAGGGAAGATTATGGAACGGTTCATCTTTGGGGAGACCACGCGGCAAGTGCAGGACAACAGGGGGATCAGGTCCACCCAGCATGGGTTCACGAAGGGCAAGTCCTGTTTAACCAACCTGATCTCCTTCTATGATCAGGTGACCCGCCTAGTGGATGAGGGAAAAGCGGTGGATGTTGTCTACCTAGACTTCAGTAAGGCATTTGACACTGTTTTCCACAGCATTCTGCTGCAGAAGCTGGCAGCCCATGGTCTAGACAGGTGGACTCTTCGCTGGGCTAAAAACTGGCTGGATGGCCGAGCCCAGAGCGTTGTGGTGAATGGAGTTAAATCCAGATGGAGACCGGTCACAAGCAGTGTCACTCAGGGCTCTGTTTTGGGGCCAGTCTTGTTTAATATCTTTATCAATGACCTGGATGAGGGGATCAAATGCACCCTCAGTAAATTTGCAGATGAAACGAAATTGAGTGGGAGTGTCAATCTGCTTCAGGGTAGGGAGGCTCTGCAGTGGGATTTGGACAGGCTGGAGTGATGGGCTGAGGCCAATTGTATGAGGTTCAACAAAGGCAAGTGCTGGGTCATGCACTTTGGTCACAACAACCCCATGCAGCGCTACAGGATTGGGGAAGAGTGGCTGGAAAGCTGCCTGGCAGAAAAGGGCCTGGGGGTGTTGGTTGACAGCCGACTGAACACGAGCCAGCAGTGTGCCCAGGTGGCCAAGAAGGCCATTGGCATCCTGGCCTGTATCAGAAATGGTGTGACCAGCAGGAGTAGGGAGGTGATCGCACCCCTGTACTCAGCACTCGTGAGACCACACCTTGAGTACCGTGTCCAGTTCTGGGCACCACAGGATAAGAAGGACATTGAGGTGCTGGAGTGAGTCCAGAGAAGGGCAACGAGGCTGGTGAGAGGTCTGGAAAACAGGCCTTATGGAGACCGGCTGAAGGAACTGGGGTTGTTTAGTGTGGAGGAGACTGAGAAGAGACCTTATTGCCCTCTACAACTACCTAAAAGGAGGTTGTAGTGAGGCTGGTGTTGGTCTCTTCTCCCAAATTACTAATGATAGGATGAGAGGAAATGGCCTCAAGTTGTGTCAGGGGAAGTTTAGGTTGGATATTAGGAAGAAGTTCTTTCCTGAGAGGGTGGTTAGGCAGAGGAACAGGCTGCCCAGGGAGGTGGTGGAGTCACCGTCCCTGGAGGTGTTCAAAAAACGAGTGGATGAAGCACTTGAGACCATGGTCTAATGATCCTGTGGTTAGGGAGATGATGG
This sequence comes from Podargus strigoides, assembly GCA_028020825.1. Lineage (NCBI taxonomy): Eukaryota > Metazoa > Chordata > Aves > Caprimulgiformes > Podargidae > Podargus > Podargus strigoides. Next base: position 27,802,137 of record CM051620.1, read on the forward strand.
GATAAAGGTTGGACTTGATGATCCTGGAGGTCCTTTCCAACCTTGGTGATTCTATGATTCTGTGATTCCTTGTGGGGAGAGGGATGACCCTAAAAGTTTTCCTGTTCTAGGTTACTCGACAGATACTGTTTTCAGAGGAGATAAGTTTCTTCCACCTGACTGCCACTCAAAACATAACAGAAAGGGCTGCAGCAGCTTAGATTTGACAACTAAGGATAATTCTTACATGCAAAAAGCAGAACATTTGGCCAAATTTTCTTTGTAAGACAGAAATTACATTAGTTGATAGGCCCACAAGGACTTGCAAGTTGTAAAAGATACAGACATTGAGCATGACTTTCTTGGCAAAACCTGCTCCAGAACTGGCCGTAGACCCAAGGGACAGCAGGAACAAAACACCTACAGAATCAGGTCCAAGTGCTTTGACAGTCTACAGCTCCTCTCAAAGGAAACCAGCAGAATTTAGTTATAATGGAATCAGGTCTTCATTGACATAAGATGCTGATCAGATTTAGATTTGCAATTATCTGAGAAAATCTAGTTTTCCAGAGAACTGCACGATGTGGCTTTGTCAGTCATAAGGCCAATGTCCATACCAGCATAAATCTGTAACTGATACCACACCGTTAATGGTATGCTATGGCCACTTTTCATAATTTATCAGCAGTCCTGGCTAACCAGAGAGGTTAGCAAATGTGATGCCCATCTACAAGAAGGGCCAGAAAGAGAATCTGAAAACTACAGACCTGTCAGTCTGAGTTTGGTGCCGAGGAAGGTCATGGAACAGATCATCTTGAGTGCCATTACACATCATTTACAGGACTACCAGGAGATCAGGTTCAGTCAGAATGGGTTCATGAAGGGCAGGCTCTGCTTAACAAACCTCATCTCCCATGATAAGGTGATGGGCTTGATGGATGAAGGAAAAGCTGTTGATGTTGTTTACCTGGACTTCAGTAAAGCCTTTGATACTGTTCCCCACAGCATTCTCTTGGAGAAACTGGCTGCCCAAGGTGTATACTCTGCTGGATCAAACACTGGCTGGATGGCTGGGCCCAAAGAGTGGTGGTGAATGGAGTTAAATCCATTTGCCAGCCAGTCACAAGTGGTATTCCCGAGGGCTCAGTGTTGGGGCCTCTACTGTTTAATACCTTTATCAATGATTTGGGTGAGGAGATTGAGAGCACCCTCAAAATGTTTGCAGACAACACCAAGTTAGGTGGAAGTGTTGATCTGCTTGAGGGTAGGAAAACTCTGCAGAGGGATCTGGACAGGCTCAATTGATTGGCTGAGTCCAATTGTATGAGGTTCAACAAGGCCAAGTGTTGGGTCCTGCATAACAACCCCATGCAACACTACAGACTTGGGGAAGAGTGTCTGGAAAGCTGCTTGGCACAAAAGGGGGATGTTGGTTGACAGCCAGTTGAACACGAGCCAGCAGTGTGTCCAGTTGGCCAAGAAGGTCAACAGAATCCTGACTTGTATCAGAAATAGTGTGGCCAGTAGGACTAGGGAGGTGATTATGCCCTTGTACTTGGCACTGGTGAGGCCGCACCTCAAATATTGTGTTGAGTTTTGGGCACTGCAGTATAAGAAAGATACTGAGGTGCTGGAATGTATCCAGAGAAGAGCAGTGAATCTGGTGAAGGGTCTGGAGCACAAGTCTTATGAGGAGCACCTGAGGGAACTGTGGTTGGTTGGCCTGGAGAAAAAAAGGCTGAGGGAAGACCTTATTGCTCCTTATAACTGCTTGAAAGGAAGTTGTAAAGAGGTGTGTGTCAGTCTCTTCTTACAACTTACAACCAATTGGACAAGAGGAAGTGGAATCAAGTTATGCCAGGGGAGATTTCAATTAGACATTAGGAAAAACTTCTACTCTGAAACTGTTATCAAAGACTGGAACAGGTTGCCCAGGGAAGTGGTTGAATTGCTATCCTTGGATGTGCTTAAAAGACATCTAGACATGGTACTCAGGGACATGGTTTAGAAGTTGTCCTGGTACAGTTAGATAATGGTTGGACTTGATGATCCTAAAGGTCTTTTCCAACCATAATGATTCTACGATGTGTAAGTGTAGAGTTGCCTCAGGAGCAGCTTTGAGAGAGAGAAGAGATTCCTGAGAAGCATATCCATCTTAATGGTATGCACTCAGAACAGCACACCTTATCCTCTGAAGTGTGTTAAGTGCAAAGGCAGGAACCATTTTTAGTATGTTTCCAAACCCTATGGGATACGCACATCATGACAAAAAGAGTGTCCAGACTAATCTTTTCTGCTCCAACCATGAGGAAATTTTCCTTATTTTGACTGTAAGTGGCACTCTCTTTGGCTCCTCATGTTGTTATTTTAGATGGGAGTTTTCTAACCATTTTAATTTGCCATTTTTACTATAGGTGCAGTGCTATGTTCTCACAGCATTGAAGAGCATGGCGCCAAAGTATGCTATCTGAAATTAAAAGCTAATGAAACATTCAAATCCATACTATAGTCCTTATTTCCGTACCATAGAAAGACATTGTTATACTTGTTCACATTGAGAGAATTTAAGACTTTCCCATAACAGGTATTTACTCATTTACATTCATTGGGTTACCAAAAAATTATGACCAATTTTATATCACAGAATCACAGAATCACAGAATGTTAGGGATTGGAAGGGACCTCAAAAGATCATCTAGTCCAACCCCCCTGCCAGAGCAGGAATACCTAGATCAGGTCACACAGGAACATGTCCAGGCGGGTTTTGAATGTCTCCAGAGAAGGAGACTCCACAACCTCTCTGGGCAGCCTGTTCCAGTGTTCTGTCACCCTCACTGTGAAGAAATTCTTCCTCGCATTTATGTGGAACCTCCTATGTTCCAGCTTACACCCATTGCCCCTTGTCCTATCATTGGATGTCACTGAGAAGAGCCTGGCTCCATCCTCATGACACTCACCCTTGACATATTTATAAACATTAATGAGGTCACCCCTCAGTCTCCTCTTCTCCAAGCTAAAGAGACCCAGCTCCCTCAGCCTTTCCTCATAAGGGAGATGTTCCACTCCCTTAATCATCTTTGTGGCTCTACGCTGGACTCTCTCAAGCAGTTCCCTGTCCTTCTTGAACTGGGGGGCCCAGAACTGGACACAATACTCCAGATGTGGCCTCACCAAGGCAGAATAGAGGGGAAGGAGAACCTCTCTCGACCTACTAACCACTCCCTTTCTAATACACCCCAGGGTATTAATTCAATAAAGGCAAAGCACTTACACAATTCATATGCAAAGTATGAATATAGTATTTCATTAAAGGGTGGTTTCTAAATTATGCTTATAATAAAACATTAAATATGAAAGTGAATATACAAAAACAGGTTGAAAGCAAGAGGATCGTAGTAATCAAAATCTATTGCTGAACATTTTATCCCTTAAATCTAAACGTGAAGTATAAGGTACATTTTGATGATTTTTTGTGATTAATGAGTTTCACTACCTTATTTGTCTCTCATTATATACAAATAGGAGTACTCATGTAATCAGCTGCCACATTTCAGCTGTGTAATAGCTTTTTATTAAGCTGTTTCAAAAAAATTATGGTCAATTTTTTGTCCTCTGCTTAGAGCAAAACCATACATTTTCAGAGAAAAAGTGGAGATGACAAAAATTGAGTGTATTTCTTTCTGTTATCATGCTGTTTCCACCCCCTCAAGTTGCAGCTAACAAGAAAAAAAAAAAAAAGACATACTTAATCTATGGAGAGTAATAACCAACAACCCATAGCAAATGTCACATCAAAAGAAGATTGCCAGAATCTATTTTATTAAGTGTGCAATCTATGACAGTATACTTCTAGAAAGAGTGACTGTAATAGAACTTGAAATTTGAAATCCAAACAGGTCTACAATCCTTATCGAGTGTATTAGGTGGGTGAAACTGCCAGATGGTGTAGAAGACGTTAACATATGTTTAGAAAAAGCACTTTCATGTGTAAAATGTTAATTTTATATAAAACAGCCCGATGTGTATTTGTCTTGCTTCAGTTGACCTCATTAGTATGGAGAAACAACTGTATGATGGAAAGAGTTATAAATGCAATGGCAAATAAAAGACAATAATCTAAAAATTGCAGTGGCATTCAAATACTCTTTCTGTGAATCAACAACAACAAAAATTTTATTAGATGATTTATCACCTTTTTGTAATGAAGCTTTACCATTTTCTGATGATAAGAATATGATATCAAGGGTATGAATAATGTCACAAATCACAAAAAAAATTAAGGTCGTTATTTACAGTGAACAGAAACACAGTATTAAAAAAGGCTAATTTTATATATTTTCTGTGACTGCAATTAACCATGTGCCAAGGGCTGTTGCACACTATTTATATTATTTTAAATTCAAGAGTAGATCAAAGGCTTAATGGAGTGGGGAATATAAGGGGATCGTACATTTTTATCCATGTCACATGAGATGGTGCGTGTATGATGTCAGCCAGTAATGAGGGGGAGAGGAAAGTTCTCTTTCCACCCTGAGCTCTTTTATCCAGTAAATCTTCATCTGAAAATGTTCAAAGTAAAGCTTCAGTGTCACACAGGCTTTGGGCTAACCTGTAGCACAGTACTGGGTGAATGTCATGTAACATGGAAAAAGTCCACATAAAACTATTTGACACAGGAAAAGCTCACAAGGTGAAGTGCTTACCATCTTTGGAAATGCTGGCCTATTTCTCATCCAGTGCCACTTTGAGATCTTGTTCCAGGACTCCAAACAAAGCTGAAACTTCCTACATTGCAGAGAAAATGCTGTTGCATTCTAAAACTCAGAAAAGCATCAAACCAGGAATGTGTATATTAAGGACAGGAAGTATGCAAAGGAAGTCTTGTCTTTTTTTTTTTTTTTTTTTTTCCTTTTTTTCCCCTCCTGCCTCCTGTAACATTAGGAAAATGAAGAACTAGGTTATATTATTTGATTAAAGTCAGCTGGGTGGACTGAAAAAAAGTCACCTCTCTTAATCTTCTCCCATCTGTGTAAACAAATGGGCATGCCAAGAATGAAAGCCTTTCTGCATAGCTAGCATGTCATCAGCATTAATAGTCCTCATTCTGACAGATAGTGTAGTGACAATTGTGCATGTGGAAGGTATCTGAAGGAGAACACCGGCTTCACCACAGGATACAACCCTATGAAGATGGTCTACAGCAACCTTCCTCATTCTTCAAACCAAGTAGAGAAACCAAAGTTTCTATGTTTAGCATAGCTAAACTATAGCTGTATGAAATTAATCCACTCTAAAAGATAAGGCTAATATATGTATTCATGTGCATACACACACATTCACAGACAAAAGATGTATATTGTGGGGACTTAAGATATTTTGCTTGAGCTGATTGCACTTATCCAAATGTTGCTGTTCTGTGAGAAAATAGGTCATGAGTTTCTGTTTCACTGCTTGAGAAAATTCAAATGCTAATTTACTTCCAAATTTTGAGTATAAGTAACCAATTTTCTTATTATTTTTCTTGGAAATTTAATTTAATGTGTTAAAAAAAGGGCACTAGCCATGCATTAAGTCTTGATAGCTTTTCTTTCTATTCAGATTTGTATATATTTTCCCATTTGTCTTTAAGCATTATTTTTCTTCACAAGTCCTATGAAAATTGTGAAAGTAACAGAACTAATAACTTGAGAAAAGGTTGTGTAATTTGGCCTTCTGAAAACTGAGGTAGTGCTACAGTGCTATTTTGGGGGGACAAACAAATCTAACTTTATTTACAGTGGTTAGAAATATTTAGATGCATCTCTGATGTGATGAACTCAAAGAATAGAAATCAACTTACTAAATATATATTTCTTCCCTCAGTTCATACAAGTGCAACAATGTGCAGTTTTTAGAAATGGTACATTTTTTTAAACAAAGTGGTGTATTGTACTCCTGTGTCTCCATCTCCATTCATTGACAATTTCCCTCATATACTGATCCATACCTCATTTGTAGGAATGGACCAGAAAAGCAAGAAAAGTTTAAAAGAAAAAGGGTAGCTGCAACTGCATGGAAGGCAACATGGCAGCTGAGAAAGATTCTGTTGTGTTACCTCCAAAAAGAGTATCATCCCTACTCTGCAATTAGTGTTATTGAATCTGACCTGAGCACTGCATAGAGCATCATAAAACAGACTCCACCTCTAAATTATATTTACCAACTGTCGACTTTGTTTAGCAAGCAGTGCACCCTTAAAGCTGACTCTGGGTAATCTACACTGATTGACCCACTATGAAGAAGGGAAAGTGGGAAAGTATGGCCTATACTTCAGAATTCCCTCAGTTATATATATATATATATACCCAGAATATGAAGGAATCCCAGAATTCCATCTGTATTCCCTCAAGGTCCACATGCCTTGTACCATTTCTTTGTAACAAGGTCACATGGCTGACAATAGAGAGGCAAGGAATCCTGGGGTCCTTCCTAAAAAATGAGACAACGAGGACAGTAAGACATTTAGGCATTCCTAAATTCATTATTTTCATTTTTTTTCAAAATATTTTAAAATTTTATTTCCCTACAATAGCCTTTTTTTATTTTTTTATTCCTAATTATTTTGTTCCAAAACAGAACCACTTTTTCACAGAAATGATGACATTTAGTTAGTTGCAATAATGGACCCTAAAAACATATCATCACTCTTCAGAAGCAACCTGTTCCTCCTGCCCACCCTTATCACTCATGCTTGGGTGTTTCCAGATGAGCTGACACATTGGAGGAATTCAGCAGTCACAGATTGTCTTCAGCTCATCCAAGCTCTTAAATTACTTGCTGTGTTTGTGTGGCATTTCTGATATCCACAGCAAGATCCTCTAAGCTGGCCCAGCCACTGTGAAGTAAACAACATTCAGCTTCTCCTTCCATATCACCCTCCCTTCTCCACGCTGTGTCCAGCTACAGAACTGTGCCCCTCTTTTTGGAAATATGTCTCTTTTTTTTATTTTATTTTTCTGTTATGTAGGTGGAATTCCTTCTGTTGCCATTGTTGTTGCTGTCTTTTCAGGCTTTATTTGTTTTATGAGAAGCTTTGTGGATGCCAAAACTGCACTCTGGCTATTGCGTATGGGTTGTATTTCTCTTGTGAACAGCACACTCTTAATAAATACCAGGCTTAGAATTTCAAATACTGGAAACAGAAACCAGAAAATCCTGCATATAAAAAAGTAATGAACCTCAAATTCTGTTTGTTCTATAGCATATCTTCTGTAAAACTATACAGTCCTGATATGAAGTTCTTACCTAACAAGAAACTCACCAGATCTCTGAACAAATTGCTTCAATTTAATTACCTTTGTCATTAAAAACCCATGTTTCCTTTGTCCCCATTTTTTAGTTTCAACTGAAAACTCATGACATCCTTGCAGTCCTCCTGAGTTTCCTGCTCCTTCTTCCATAGGTCATAAACTCTCTTTTTTTTTCCTGGGTTCCAGTCAAAGCTCTCTGTTCAGCCAGGCCATTTTTTTTTCCTGCCAACTCGTCTTTTGGCATATGGGGCCAGCCTGCTCATGTACCTTAAAGATTTCCTTCTTGAAGAATGTCCAGCCTTCCTGGACTCCCTTGCCCTTCAGAACTGCTTCCCCAGGGACTCTGTCAACCAGGGTCATAACCAGGAAAATCTCTGCCCTCTGGAAGTCCAAGGCAGTAGTTCTGCTGGCCATCCTCCTTACTTCTCCAAGAACTGAAAGCTCTATCATTTAATGATCACAACTTCAATCAATACTTACCAGAATATACTCTTCCATTTCATGTACAAAAAGCTATGCTCTTCACAGAAGACACATTGTCTTCCATTTTGGGCTTACAAAACATATAAACTCACCTCAATGCACAATCCAGACTGGTTTATACTGTTGATTTATCCCCTGCATTGTTAATTATCCCTTAATATATGTCAGCTTAAAATTTTAGCAAGAGTGTGTATTATTTTCTTTTTGGATAAAGAATAAATCCCTGGGTAAACTCACCAGGAAATTTCTGACAAGGGTAAGGAAGAAAAACAAAACCAACGAACAAGTAAAATGCTGATTTTTCAAAATGTTATTGAACTTACCCTTTTCCCCAGTGGTAGCTCCATAAGTACTTTGACTTCTCTGTAAATATTGCAGAATCCAGAACTAATAAATCCTAAAATGCACTTATTTCTCCAGTTTTACTTGCTTTGAAGCAAGAAAAGCAACATACACAAAAAAGCGTATTGTAAGAAGTTCTCTTAAATAAAAAAATATATAAGGCTTATTATGCATTATGAAAATACACTTCATATACACACTTAAGTTAAATCATTAATTCACAATGAAGACCCATTCAGCTATACAACTGCTGGAAACTTGAGGATATCTATGGGGATCCATTCAGATATTTTGGGTTGGGATCATAACTTTACGGTAATTATACTTACAGTTGCTACGGTAGTAAAGTTAATAATGATACTTATCAATATCAATCACATTCAGTGAAATTATAATCTGTTTAGTATATGTCTCTTCTAAGCAAAGCAAACTGATGTTCCTAAAGAACAGGTGATGTTTTCCAACAGGACTGAGTATTTTTCTCTTGAAGGCAAGACCATTTAATTAAGAATATGCAGTCTTTGAATTCTAAAATTTTCCAAATTTTTTCTTTGCTTCCCACAATGACTGTTAATGTCCACAATGACAAAGAAAAGTACTAAAGCTATTTTAATCCCACAAATAATTCAGATCTTGAAATTGGCATAAATTTACTTAATTAATTTGAAGTTAATTTAAACCTGTGACAGCAAAAGACCAAGTCCAATACTGATGAGATATTTTAAATGCCCTTTTTATAAACATTGTTTATAAATATTTGCTTATCGATGTCATTCTGGTTTATTCCATCCCATATTTATGTCATTGGAAAAAGAATTATTTCATAATTCTGCTGGAAACATTTACAACTTTTTATTTGTTTATGTACGTATTTTACTGTTCAAACAAAGCTACCACTACTACAATGTTTATTTGACTAGTACTAATAAAACTTGTTGAAGAGCCACATAAATAGCTGGGAATATGTTATATCATTCTAGCCTCTCTAATTCATACCCTAAAGTCATGAAACCAGGCAGTGTTCCAATGAAGCTATGCTAACCTACACTATCTGTATCCTAAGATTCATTAAGCAATCATATTTCTGCATAGATGGAAGAAATAAAAGTAAAAATAAAAATAAAAAAAAAAAGACACAGATAAAAATGAATTCTTGGTATAATTCTGCTGTTCAGTGAGGTAAAGCAGCTGTTAACCCAACTCAGAGAGCCAGCTAACCCAGATTTAGTATGGTTTTTCTACAGCCAAAATGACTTTGTCTCTTGACTCTCACAGAATAAGAAAATTAGAATAAATAAGAAACTTACTTAAGTCCACAAGTTTCAAAGGATCAGAGATATTTTGGATGGCACCTTTTCTAAAACACCTTGGAAGAGACAAAAAAAAACCCAAAACAACTCCCAAAAAAGGAATTGCTTTTCACAGAATTAAATCCCTTAGCTTCCTCCTAGTTCTGTTCTGAAGCTAGAAAGAGTTTATCATTGTCATTAATGGGACAAGAGACAAGACAAGTCTTAGCAAGTCTGAAAACCCTACCTGTAATCTCCACTGAGGATCTAAATGACATTCTTGAAACTGGTACATGAACTAGAAGTGATGATACCAATAAAGAGGAATCATTTTGAGAATCAAATAATCAGTAGAGAAAACCCTCCTAAGCATCAAGGGAACCATAAAGAGACTATAAGCAGTCTGGAAAGATATAAAACGTATGAAAAGAGACAGTCAAGAAAATATAAACTGTCAGAAAAAAACATGGAAAAGAATGAAGCATGACACATTTGTGAAATGAAGCAATGCACAAATTAAACCAAAAGTCTGATATGATGGAGACCAAAAGAAAGTACATTAAGGTTACTTTTCGTAAGTCTTGAAGGAAAAAGCTAACAAACACAGTGAAGTAAGGTGGAAAACAATGTTTGATATAGCAGTCATAGAATTCATTAGTTCAGAGGAAGACAATGATTAAGTTTTGATTTCCTGCTAAGGAAGTGTCTCAAACAAAAAACAGGAATTTCTAAACAAGTGAAGTAAGGTTCATCTCACCTAATATAAGATTCTAGTAGTTAGTATAGCCAGCCAGTTCATTGCTTATGCCCCACTTATAGTCAATGTATAGAGATGAACACTGCAAGGATCATTTTCAGAATTGGTAGTTAGAGGGTTCTTCTTGGAAAAAGCCGTCCACTCTGCTCCCTCATAACAATAAGAATAGTCTAGACAACTATCCTAGTATTGAAAATATTCTTTTACCTGGCTAAGGGTAAGTGAGTCTAACTCTGTTCCAGATTTGTTACTTTCAAGAAATTCAGATCAGCTCTACCATGTATGGCATTTTAAAAAATGGACAACTAGGCATTCAGAAAGAGAGAAGAGAACTTCATGGCCAGACCTACAATTCAAAAACATATTTTCATTTAATCTGGATGTTAAACATATACTGCTATTGGTAATTCATCATTCCCCTAGCTCATTTTTTATTTTACAAAGGTGCTTTATACAAGAATTCCCAGTGTCACTTCTTTTAGATTTTATCCAGTTAAGAATGGAACAGAGATGACTCTCAGGTGAAGATTTCTAAACCAAAAAGTAACTAGTTATTCTAAACACAAAGCCTTTTTTAAAAAAAAAAGAAAAAGAAAAGAAAAAAAAGAAAAAAGTAGAACATTTTATCTGCAGGAATTGTGCCAATATCTCCATGCAAATGTATTTCGTCTACAAATAAGTGTTTTTTAATGGTATTTATATACATTTTATTTTCCAGGTGACCAAAGAGGAAAATACTATCATTTGTAGCTCTTTATAGTTAATTATATATGTAATTATTTGCCTGAGTGTTTATTCAGTTATAATCAAGGAGTTTTCATTGACTTTTAAAGGATATTTAGAAAAAAAAATCATAGACTACATATATTTAACATTAAGTTTAACATTAAATGTGTAATCTATAGCTATTTTTATTTCATCTCTTGTGTAGTTGTCCTCAGCTCATACAAAATGACTTTGTTTACGTAATGCAAAAATGATGTAGAAGGTCTTCTGCCTTCCTGTACCACACATCTTCCCAGAGTAATGATTTTATTTTCATATAGCCTAGCAAGTAGCTCTAGATTTGTGGAAGGAATGAGCAGCATGTAGAAATGTGACCAAGGTATTCAATATTCCTAAATGCACTAAACTAATACCACAAAAAGGAGAAACCAGGAAATTGAATATAAATAATTATTACTATGTACTTCTTACACATCCTGTAGATTTTAACGCAATGCTAGCACACCTCCAAAAAGAACTCGCTTCAAAATGTATGACATACAGAATATACAGCAAGATCATATGACAAATGTTTTTACTGGATTCTCTCTTAGGACACTTCACATAACTTCCTTTCAAGCCTATGAGGATAAAAAAACTGAATATCACACCTTCATGAGTCGTGTATATCTATTTATGTACATACACGCTTATGTAGAGCCACAAATATTACAAAAATCTTTATTAGCTCCCAAACATTTACCTAAATGTTCAACTAAAATATAAGAGTTTTATTTTGCTCATGTGGCTATGACTAAGCTTGACTCATGCCAATGACAAATGTTTCCATAACAACTAGCGCACTATGAATGAGAAAATGATAGAGAACCTATTAAAAAAACAGACCAAAAATTACCCAGTCCAGTAATCTGACAAAATAAACAATAATCTGACCATATGAAAACTTTATTTTCTTTATATAATTCATTGAACCCTGTCTTGGAAGCTATGTTGTCCACCTAGCAGAAACACCTTACAGTAGTCCCCAAGCTTCATTAGCAGTGATATTTAAGGAGCCAGAGCTTTTTTTCATTATTGTCTGGACATCAGTTTGTTTTTTCTCACATTACAGCATATTCTGGGCTAAAATAGGCCAGATGTTGAAATTCATAATAGAGCATGCTCAGTAGTCTTTTTCAAGTCTTTTACCTACCAAACAGTTCTTACAAAAAAAAGGAAACAAAAAATCCCTGGTAAATCTAACTTGAATTAGGGTGTCGTTTGGAGAATGAAATAAGAATTATGATAACACTTCTGCATATGAAAATTTTCCTGTGTTTACTGCAGCAGACTTTTCAAGCTGTCAAATAGATACTCTACCAGAGCTTGCTCTTGGTGCAGCTCTCCAGGATCCCAGCGGCCAGTTTCTCCAGATAAAACTCATGTCTAGAGGACAGCATATTTTTTCCTCATATCACTGGCTTTGTTTCCTTCTCTCTCAGGGAGTGCGAATAGGCTAGTGCACACCTAGATTAAACCTGCTACAGTACAGATCACAGAACTCACCTAGATCCAGAAACATAGCCTATACTACTAGTTTAGGTGCAGCCATAAGGATGCTGTTATCTCCTGTCATATTCTCCAAGCAGAGCAAGACCTCACTCAGCTGGGAATAGAGACCTCTGAGAAGCTGTGTGCATTAGGAAAGAAAGTAGATCACTGGTAAACCACTAAGACCTTTCAATGTGCATTTATGAATGAACTGAGATGCTTCTGAAGAGTCGGTGTTGTCATTCCACCTGGAGGAAAAGGTAGCTATATTACCAAATCCTACTTTGCAAAAAGAGGAACCATGGACATTGCACATATTTTATACTCAGATATTTTCAGTGAAAATATTTCTGGAAAAGTAAAGGCTGCCTGACATTTCCTCCACTAATCCTTTTTAGTCTTTCTCTGTCGCCTATCCAAATATCAAGAGCTGGTACCTGTGGACATGAAAAGGGGGGTGTTAAAACAGTTAAGACTGAATGAAATTACAATTATTGAGCAAAATATTTTCACCATCATATATTTCACTGCCACTTTTTACTAACAGTTGTAGCATAGAAGTAGCTGGGGCTAGGAAGTGGAAATCTGGCAGACATGCTGCTTGGAGGGGTGCTACATGTCCATGTTCTGCAACATGAAATACATGTTCAGAATAATACCTGGCAAATATTAAGTCAACTTCTACTATTGAAAGGTCTTGAGAACATAACTTGTGATCTAGTTGGTATTGAAATTATATATTCAAATGTAGGTGTCATTTATGTATGCAGATATACACAGGCAGCTTAGCATGGAATAAAAATATCTTGCTCTGTGCTATATGTGCAAGGCCATAAATGTTAATTTTGAGATAAGTCATTTTCAATTATTAACATAACAGCTTTCTAGTACCTATGCGAAAGTGTATTTAATTCAAGCTGACATCAAGTATTATTATAGATGCTAATCATGCTTCTTAGGGTTGTAACTAAGGATCAACATAGCACAGAGCTCCAGTGTGTTAGGTCCTTTGCTTGGAGAAATACATTGTTTTTTGTCTGAAAGGGCTGTAAATTAAACAATCCAGCACAGGAAAGCCGAAGAAAAAAGCCGACAGAATAAATTATCTGACGACTCGCAACAATGTTTTAATTCGCATTTTCAGTAGGGTGAAATGTGCTTAGAGCTAGTTGAAACGAGACTCAAAGAGGAGGAAAAAGGTAATGAGGGGAAGATAGAGCAATGAAAAAGGGTAAAAGGGCAAATGTGGAAAAGAAATTCTGAATGACATTGGAGATTAGAGCAAACAGCTAAATTGAAGTAGATGAAAGTCTAGTCAAAACTATGCAGGGCTTTGAATGAATAAAAGTCCAAGCTTTGTTTACTTCTGCAGCTGATATTAATAATGTTTCTTACTGATCTTCTCAGCTACCCATCAAGATCAGTGATAATACACTATTCTGCTATCTTCAGGTCAAGAAAATTTTCAAGCTTCATCTTTATTTATCAGGTTTTTTCCAAACAATGATTGGATATCTGTGCTTTCATTTAGTTTAAAGGTGTCATGAATTCTAATATAGTAGGGTACTGAAAAATATAATGAAGATGCCTATAGCTACATTGTACTACATGGTACATTTTCATCAACATTAATGGCCTTTTACAGATTAATAATTGGAAATTTACCAGGTAAGCATTTCATGAGATGCTGTCTTAATTATATATATACTTTTTTTTTTTTTCCTTCCTCCAGAATACATGACAGAATGTATTTTTTTTTTTAGGTGATCAAATGTGCGATTAATTTTGGAACAGATGAAGTTTGCAATTGCAAAAAAGTTGTCACAGCCTTGTTTGTCATGGCCTTGTTTGTCACATCCTTGAATTCTATCTATTGTGTTGGGAACAGGCTTTCACTTGAATAAGCTGAATGTTCATTAAAAGAAGTCATACATTTTGTATTGTTGTTATTATTATTATTACTATTACTTTTTTGTTCTTAAAATACAAGAAACGAGATATTATCTGGACAAACAGCAATGTTTGAAATACTACTTAGCTGAAACACAAACATGTCTTTGTCAGAAGGAAAAAATTATATCACATGGAATACTTCTGAGAACAGCTGGTCAGCAGAGGATAGCTACTGGCAGTTTTTCCCAGGCAGCAGTGTTAGAACATGATTCAGTTCACACTTACACAAACAGGACCCTTTAGATCCCATGGCAGAGGTTGACACTGGGGTGTAGAATGTCCTGGATTCCAATATCAGTATTTTGAAGGATTGCTCTGTATTCATTGCAGAATAAACAGCTTTTCCTCCAAAATCAGCCTCTTACCTGAAAAAGATCAAAAGTATGTTCCCTCTCCCCTAAAATGTATTTTGTTTCTCTTTTGGGATGTTTTAAAATGAGTATTTCATTTAAATTGCTTCACTATTTATTTACACATTCACTAGTAATAGTAAAAGTTTATTCCTTTCTTATCACAGTGCATAATTGTTTCAAGCCTCCCCAAGCCCTTCAGATTCAAGCAATGGTTTCAAATAGTCTGTAAATATTTTCCAGCTTCTTCAGAAAATAATCTTATGCTCTGTCAGAAGTTTTAGAACAGGACTATTAAAAAATATGTACAGAGGCAAGAGAGAACAGTCATTTCCTCAAAATGAAATTGGTTCTGAAAGTTTTCAATCAAAGTATTTATACAAGCTGTGTTATGCTGGGAATATTTTCAAATTCCTGTGAATTGCAATATACCATAGGGTAGTGAGGTTCTAAAATAACGCTTCAGCAGCACCTTCTGTGTAGCTGCCAGACAAACACTCAAACCTTTGTGACTCTGTGTTCCCAAGGACGCTGGTGGCAGGGAACAGCATGAATGGGAGCTTTGCTGTGGGAGGCTGACTGAGTGCCTCTGGGGATATGGGAGTCTGGGAGGGAAAAACATTACCTGTGTATTATTTCTTTGAATAGGCCATTGAAATAAATTGAAACACTAATAAGTATGTACAGTGAACAGCCACCAAACAAGTAAGTATGTCAGATCAAAATATTTTTTTTAATGTGACTTCATTTGGCTGCTGCTTTCTTAGGAGGGCACTGCTGCCTCACGGAATGTATTTTGTTTTGATTAATGAGAAACTGAATCAGGCAATGGGTCTATTTCGTTACATCAGGCCATGTTTCTACTGCATTTTGTCATTTTATATACCAAAAAAGTTATTAGCAGGTTGATTTCCCAAAAAATGTATTCCAGACTTATGTGTATCATTCAGTGACTTAATTTTACTTATATCAATGCACAATGTATAGAATAAGTTTAGGCTTTCTAGTGATTTTGAGTTTAGTTTTTTTGAATACTACCCCAAAAGGTGTCCTATTTTCAATATATTCAACCTGTGTTCTTATTAGTTTTCCTTTAGGTCTTAAAGAGAGCTAGAGGTGTTTTAAAAGATACACCCAAAAAGTTATGAGGAAAATTAAAACTGATATTTGAGTTTGAACATATGAAAAATGAAAAAACTCAATTTAAGAAATTCGAAGAAGAGCCCACTGAAAGTTAGGTATCCATCATGAGAAATTTTGAGACTTCAGAAAGGTTTTCCTGTTACAGATCCAAATTAAAAGAAAAATAATTAAAAACAAGAAGAAAAAATAAGTGAATTCATTGCAAATATTTCATTTATCTAGCTGTGAATGTTACATGAGGTTTTGTATTATAGAATATGTATTATGCAATAAAATTTTGTGTCATAACTAACCAGAATTTAAAAGTTTCATTTTGACATGATAACATTAAAATTTTCATTTAAAGAAGAAGTCTGAAAAATGTAACCTAGCTGGACCATTTTGAAAATTAAATTTTTTTTTTTTTTTTTTTCCTAGATCAGTTCGTCAAAACCAAACTTTTTTTTTTGGTTAATAAGATATCAAAACCTTATAGATAAACTTATCAAAACTTACAAAACTTAACACCAGAGACTCCAGTGACACAGATCCAAGATGAATATGCCGAATACAGCTGAATCTAAACTCATTTTCTTACTATTTAATGTGAGAAATATGCCATCAAATTTTTCTTGACAAAACAACAGAAGGACAAACCTTGTTTTCTACCTATCACCTTTTCTTCTGAAATATTGGCACCAGCCCAGTACTCATTGGTCTTAATTCTTCTACTGCAGCCCCATTCTGTTTAACGTGCAGTTCATCTAATCTGACAATTGAACTTCTCTCCAAGGGATAGCAGAGAATTAACTTTCCCACTGAGCAAGGGTACACATTCTGAGCTGTAAGGAAAGCAATGTAAGTGCTAGCTAGGGAATGTGTCATAAAATCCTCCCCAAAAAATGTAGGTAATGTTCCCATAGCCTGCTGTCAGAGGAAGACCATCAGCAGTATCTATCAAATAAAGCAGCAACAGTAATTGAATATGTTGCAAGATGTACAGATTTGCACAAAAATATTTTGGCAATGTTCCCATCATTCACTATCCAAATATTCACAACTAGAATTTCATCTGTATGTCTGCTCATAGATTGAATTACTTTCTAGAACAAACACTATATTTTGAAACTCCTGGACTATGCACAAGTTTTCTTTTGGTATTTTAATGCACATGACACACATCTCTTGATGCTTAAAAGGGGATTATTATGTAACTGTTGTTTTCATCTTTCTCTTCTCTCCAAAGAAAATCAGCTGAATATAAGCCTGAAAAGGCAGTCAAACATAAGTATAATCTATGGTCTAATGATGCATATCCACCATCTCTAGATAATTTGGCTCTCTTACATTTTTCTAAAAAGTGTAGTCACAATGCTCAAGGCAATCGATCTGGGATCAGTATGTGTGTTGCCATTTTGGATGAGTTTAACTTCAGAGTTGTCTGTTAGAGAGGACCATACTCTGCAAGGCTCATGCAGTTCAGAATCTCATGGAAACATACCAGTTTATTCTCCAAAAAGCTGCCAGAATTCATAGTTTGGCTGGTAATGGGTGTCCGCAGTGGAGACAGGTGCCTGGTCATGAGGGTGCTTCTTCTCTGAAGCAGCTTGAGATGGAATGAGAAAGGGGTGATTTATACTGGCACAGAGTGAAGAAAAAGTATTCTGGCAATCAGAAACTGCCTCAATTACCCAGTGCCAGCTAGCAGCTGAGAGGCAGCAAGATCCCTCTTAGCTGTAAGTGACTGTTTCAAAGCAAAGTCAAGCATGTTGTCTCAAAGTACCTCCAGTGATGGTTTGAACTAAAGTTTAATTTTGCCATGAAATGAACTGTAAGTGCTAACAGAGCCAGGAAACAGCTGAGAGGCAGTTCAAAAAACTGCTTAAGCCATTCATCCTCTGTGCCTCTTAGCAGCCAGTTACCGTCTACTGGTTCAGAGGTGTTGTGCGAGCATTACCCATATAAATGAAGTGAATATGCATAAACATGTCGAGTCTATGACAAGTTTAGGATTAAGCTAATTATATAAACAGTGAAAATCAAACCAAAGTTTCACTGAAAAGTTCCAGTTCACTCAACCTGTAATATTCTGTCTGAAATAACTTACATGCAGGAAACTTTCACAAAAATCCAGGTGAACAAGATCTGCTGCAGAGCACAGCCTAGTAAGGTCTAGAGAAATTTATATTTCACTGAAGTTTCTAACAGCATAGAGAAATTCAGCATACCTAGCTCACCAGATTATTTTCTTTTTTAAACATTTTTATTTGGACCAACGCAAATTCCAAAAAGCAAATAAATACATTCCAAAAGGAAAACAAAAATTTATTGCCATCAAAGTTTCTGAAAATCAAACAACTTTGTATAAGTGCTCTGTAAGGGCAGTAGATGAAAACCTTTGACATAAATGACATAACCATCTGTGGTGGGTTGACCTTGGCTAGCTGCCAGATGCTCACTGACCTATGCTCTCTGTCTTCCCCTTCTTGAGAGGAAAGAGGGAGAAATTAAGATGGAAAAATTCATGGGTTCAGATAAAGACAAGGACATCATTTACTGCCGACCATTGTCATGGGCAAAACAGACATGGGAAAAATTAATTTCTTGCCAATTAAAAATAGACTTTGATGATGAAAAATAAAAACCAAAACATCTTTCCGACTCTGCTAGCTCTACCTGGAAGAGGGTTTGGGGAATGGGGTTGGTCCCTAATGGTTCTCTGCTACTCCTTCCTCCTCACACTTTTCCTGTTCTCTAGCATGGTCGCAGTCCTTCAGGATGAACCTGATCCAACATGGGCTCTCCATGGGCCTCAGTCCCTTCAGGAAATAACCACCTGCTCCAGCACAAGGTCTGCCTCAGGCTGTGGTGTAGATATCTGCTCCACCATGGTCTCTCTATAGGCTGTGGGGGAAGCTTTGCTCCGGTGCCTGGAGCAGCTCTTCCCCCTGCTTTTTCTCTGGCCTTGGTGCTCGTGGGGCTGTTTCTCAGAAGTTTCCTTGCTCCTCATTGTTTGTGCAGCATTTTGCCCTTTCTTACATGCATTTTCCCAGCTGTGCCATCTGCATGGCTGAGGGGCTCAGTTGTGCCCTGCAGTGGGTCATGGCTGGAATTGGCTGTGTCCAGCATGAGGAAGCCCCTGCCTCTCCCGAGAGGCCACCCTGCAGCCCCCGCTACCAGCACCTGAGCACTGACACCCTGTACACCATCACGGCATAATTATGGTTTCACCCCTACACTTCACACCTTACTAAAGTGAAATGAGCATGCAAGTATCACATCCAAAGTGGATAGTTTAAAGAGAAGTACTGAGTAGAATCAAAGAATAGCCTCTCAAAGAAGAGACCTCTAAGATCATCAAATCCAACCATTAACCTAGCACTGCCAATACACCACTACACCATGTCCCTCAGCACCACATCTACATGTCTCTTAAATACCTCCAGGGATGGAGACTCCACCACTGCCCTGGGCAGCCTGTTCCAGTGCTTGACAATCCTTTCAGTAAAGAAATTTTTCCTAATGTCCACTCTAAACCTCCCCTAGCACAACTTGAGGTCGTTACCCATTGTCCTACCTCCAACCCGCAAAATACCCAACTGATTGTTAGGTGAAGGTACTTTCATGGTCTCACAGAGTAAATTTTCAGTTCTGAAGCAGAAGAAGGGATTGAGTCTCGGACTGCCCCATGTTTGATGTGTTCTGCCAATAACCTGTTATATTAAGGACATACATAGAAGGCCACCTTCTCCAGTGGCTATGTCTTTATAAAGGATCTTCTTTTCAAGTCTGTATCGCATAATCTGTGTAATTCTGATAAATGTCAAGGTGTTACAAGGCTTAATTGTTTTTTCTAAGGCAGAAATCAGACATCCATTGCTTAGTCAGTTACCAAAGAAGTTGTCCAAGTAAACATAAGAAGAGAACAAAGTTTTAAGCCATTCTTCAATTCATTATGCACTATATATAGTTGAAGAATTGTATAAATAAATAATTGCTTCTATGTATTGATCAAGTGCACTAACACACTTGTAGTGCGTGTGAAAGAAGACAGTGACCTTAATAATTGTTCATTTGATCTCAGCACCTCTGTTTTTTCATGTCAAGAAAAGCCTAACCCATCTTCAGCAGACTTTTATCAGTGGTTAAGATCTCTGGTCTAATTTGTTCTTTAAATATAATCTTCAGCAGTAAGACAATTTGTTTATTTATATGTGATAAACTGAAGGTACTTTCAGTAAACAAGTATATGTTTGGCCTGTGAACTTTTCTGAATCTTTACAAGTCCATTGCATTAGGCCCCCCCACTCTCAAATGTACATTTAAAAACAATAACTATGATAAATTTTTAGTTATTGAATTGAAGATTAAAAGAAAAATTTAAAAGCTGGAATACATCATGTTGATGTAAGGGGGAAGCTTGTACTTGTCTTATATATTCCATTTGAAGGCTATGATAACCTGCCATACAAATTAACTTCTTTCTAAAGAGAGCAGGACAAAGGCTCTGATGTTTCCAGGTCATTTACAGCAGTCTAGGAAGAAGAGGTAACAAGAGAACAACAACAAAATAATAATATTGTGAACAACAGCCCTTTCACAGGAAAAAAAGTGCTTTTATTTGAAAAATATCTAATATTCAACATTGAATTAATCATTCCAAAACCAAATATAGTAAATATTCTGAATACGCAGTACATCTATTATGCATAAGTAAAGAAATAATCAGTCATTGTGTATAGCTGATGTTTTCTAAAATTCATTGCATTACATGTATTTAGAAGATGAAATATACTTTTTTGCTTGCATCAATATCGAATGTAAGTAACAAAAAAAATAAAAGGGAAAGAACAGGTTTTTAATGTTTGCTTGTTATTTTATGAAAGCATCATTAATCAAATTTATAATACCCTTAACAAAAAGCAGCAATGCACTACATCATTACTGGCAGAAGTTTTTTAAATCTTAGAAGAGTTAGAATGCAAAACTCTAATATTGGTCATTTTTTAGTTTTGTGACAACCAAGTGAAATCCGTTGCCATTTGTTTGATTTCTCTGGCAAACACAATCTGATCTAGTATTACAAGTATATTCCTACTCTCTACTACCTCCAGGAGCATGAGACTAACATTTTATTTCAAACTATTATCATTTAACCCGGCAGGCAGCTAAATACCACCCAGCTGCTCGCTCATTTTCCCCCACATGCCCTGGGAATTGCAGGAGAGAATTGGACAGGTAAAGGTAAAGAGACTTGAAGGTTGAGATAAAAACAATTTAATAATTAGAATAAAATAATAATAATAGTAGGATTTACAAACAAGTGATGCACAGTGGAACTGCTGACCACCCGTTGACCAATGCCCATCCCATCCCTGGCTAGCGATCGCAGAGGAGAGAAACCCTGAAACCACAGTCCCGGAAGAGAGAAAGAACTTCCCAGGCAACTCTCATCTATATTCTGAGCATGACATTCCATGATATGGAATATCCCATTGGCCAATTTGGCTGCATTGCTCTGGTTGTGCTCCTTTCAAGTTTATTGTGCACCTGCACACTATCAAAGCATGGGAGGTTGATTTCTTAGCAATAACTAAGAACATTAGTATATTATGAAAATTCTTCTCATACCAAATCCCATACTAAATCCAAACCAGAACGCTAGTCTAGCTACTAAGAAGAAAATTAGCTGTTTTCCAGATGAAACCATAACACAAACCAGTGGAAATTCTTTTAATATTGAACTACAAGGCAATGGTTTAGCTGAAACTACAGGAAGATGCAATTAAATATGTGACTTTTAAAATTTAATTACTATAGAGAAACCAATCTGCCACTGAAACAAACTTGTCAAAGGGTAAGATAAGTGACACTTTAGATGAAGACTGAAATCCTTTCACAAGAAAAATACATTTGATGCAACCACTGGTTCTTGGCTTTGATGCTGGAATACTAGACGAAAATGTTAAGACCATTTTACATAGGAAGTCAATCCAAACACACTTAAAAGACTTAAGTAGTTCCCAAAGAGAACTTACTCATAGTTGTCATTTCTGTGATTAATATTTCCCTACAACTGTTCTATCAGAAAGGTAGATCATACCATTTACCTTAGAATTTCTGTCATTGTTCACATAACAAACCACTCTGGCTTTTGCTCCCATAAATGGGTCTACATATGCAACCTATATGGTCACATGGAGATCAGTGATGCTCCTGGTAAACTTATAAGCTACAATTCACATAATGAATATGCAGGATCAAGTCTCTGATGAATTTTCTGCTATTAATCTTTACCAATTAATGACACTGAGGTGGACTGAGCAGGTGAGATTCATCCTAACTGAAGTCAATAGTGCTGTGTCCTGGTTTGGCTAAAACAGAAAAAATTTTCCTTTCAGTGATTTTACTTTTCAGTTAGGTCTCATCTAAGACTGCACTTTCTGAAGTCAACATGTTTTTCAGACGCTGTCTGCTCCTAGAAGTGATAACACTCGATGTTTATAGTTAGTACTGAGCTCTCAGTACAATGGTACACAGAAAGGCTCCTGCTTATACTTAATCTTACAGAAACCAAGGTCACTGTCAAATTCTCTCAGTGCTGCCCTGACCACCCCCCTTAGGGTCAGGGTGCAAAAGGGCTACACCTGTGGGGAGGAGTGGACAGGACAGGTGACCCAAACTGACCAACGCAGTATTCTATCCCATGCACGTCAAGCTCAGTATAAAGCTGAGAGATCACGGGGGGCAAGGCCCCTCGCTTCGCCCCCTTCTCTGGCCTGCCCTTCTTCCTGCCCTTGCTTGTCTTCTATGGCCAGCATCCCAGGAAGACTTTGTCTGTGATCTGCACGCTCCTGAATCCAGCTCCCATCTGCTGCTGTGTCCAGGAGCGCAGCCTGAGATCTTTCCAGAGCTGCTCTGCAGCACCAGTGGTGACGTATTGTCAAGGGGGGTCGTGTGATGTGGGGGGAGAAGCTGGATACTGTTCTTTTACATATCTGTCAATATTTCATTAATTTTGTTCTCATTATTATATTTCTCTTTTTATTGTTATAGTTTTCATTAAAGCTGTTTTAGTTTTATTTCCAACTTGTAAGTCTCTCTCCCTTTTCTTCTTTCCCTTCCCCTGTCTGGGAAGGGAGAACGGTTAACAGAGAGCATCTGCCATCCATTTAATGGCTGGCCCAGCCTCAAACCATGACACTATACAAGGTATTAAACTGATCAGGATGTTTAAAATTCTCTAAACTATCTTCTATTGTCCAGTGTGCACATTCTTTTTAAAATATTGCCTAAAGAAACACCAGGTTTCACATACATAACCTTTAACAAGGTTACATGTGTACTTTTAAGGAAGACGAAATAGTCAGAAAGCACAATAAAAATTTGCAACATTTTGTAACTCAAGACCAAATTCAGCAGAATAGTTGCATTTAATCAGTATTCTGATGCATTAAGACCATCATAATTTTTATACCAGTCCTCGTATGATCCAATGTGTTGTACATATACTTCCTATATAGTATCTTAACACAGAATTACAGAATGTTAGCGAATGGAAGGGACCTCAAACGATCATCTAGTCCAATCCCCCTGCCAGAGCAGGAATACCTAGATCAGGTCACACAGGAACATGTCCAGGTGGGTTTTGAATGTCTCCAGAGAAGGAGACTCCACAACCTCTCTGGGCAGCCTGTTCCAGTGTTCTGTTACCCTCACTGTGAAGAAATTCTTCCTCACATTTATGTGGAACCTCCTATGTTCCAGCTTGTACCCATGGCCCCTAGTCCTATCATTGGATGTCACTGAGAAGAGCCTGGCTCCATCCTCATGACACTCACCCTTTATATATTTATAAACATTATGTCCCTATACCAGAACTGAATTAAAAATTGTGCATTAATCCAGCAAAGAAAGTAAATGTGCTGGAAGCAGAAGCCAGCTAAATAGTAAATATTTTCTTTTTTTATCTTTTTCTTTTTAAACACTGAGAATGATTGACAAAACACCATATTAGCGTGACAAAAAAAAAAATGCGTCTTCTCACTGTTTATTCTTCCTATCCAAGTTTGGAGACTTTTCTTCTGGAGCAATATTGAACTTGATGTACTTTATTGGGCTCAGGAGTAACTGGATAGAATTAGAAGGCCTTGTTTACATAAGCAATCAGCTGAGTAATGACAGTGGTGAATGGTGAAAGAAAGCAAATACAATGATATTTTGTGTGGAATGAAGTCAGGTTACTGTGGTTTCAGGTTGTCTATTGGATTTAAGCTTCCCAAGGTAGATGAAAGGAAATGATAATTTTGAGGATACTGAAGGGGTTTAGAGTTGAAAGTTATATTTAATTGCACTGTGATGTTTAATTTAAAAAACAAGTGTAGTTGTCTGGTAACATGAATTTAAAAAACAAAGTCTTAATGGAGTGATGGTAACAATCTTAATTATGTAAAGGTTTTTGAATCTGTATTTTGAACTCAAGTGCTTTCACTTGCCTTGAATCCTCAGTAAAAGTGATATGTCTGCTTTATACTCATTTTGTAACTTCACAGGAAAAGAGTAGAATATCTCTTCCTAAATTTTCTATTATCTAGATCATTATTTATGTGACTTAGTATTTCTAACTTCTCTGTAAGGGTGCATTTGGCCAGGGCACTACTAATGCCATTCTAATTCAGTTTAGCTTTCTTGAGTTTTCCTGTGGGCATCCATATGAAGTGTCAGGTGCTTTTTTTTTGTTTCATCTCAATAATGGTTGGAACCTAGAATATAATGTGCCTCTTACTTTGAGAAAAAAGTTTGAAGAACATTTTAACACTTCCAATACTTTACCTTTTTGTCTGTTCTTTTCTGAATTGACTTTACTTTCAACAGCTTTTCTACCCTTGATATTCTGTTAGGTCACCTTGTTATATTAATGACTGTCGAAAGGGTCCTCACTCCTGCATTTTAGAAAAGGAACCACTGGAATGTGTAGCAGCAGACATGAAATCTCTACCATCTAAATAACTAAAATCTGGGAAAAATTTCCCCTAGCAACATTTTTATCATGTAAATGTTGTCATTACAATTGCACTTACGTTTTTGGTTGCTTTTATTCGACTGCTAATTTGGTTGGTTTTATTTGACTTGGCCCTTATGGCCAAGAAGGCCAATGGCATTCTGGGGTGTATTAGAAGGGGTGTGGTTAGTAGGTCGAGAGAGCTTCTCCTCCCCCTCTTCTCTGCCCTAGTGAGGCCACATCTGGAATATTGTGTCCAGTTCTGGGCCCCCCAGTTCAAGAAGGACAGGGAACTGCTTGAGAGAATCCAGTGCAGAGCCACAAAGATGATGAAGGGAGTAGAACATCTCCCTTATGAGGAAAGGCTGAGGGGGCTGGGTCTCTTTAGCTTGGAGAAGAGGAGACTGAGGGGTGACCTCATTAATGTTTATAAATAATGTATAGGGGCATGAAGGTAAAGAAGTTCATACACTTCTGATACTTTCTAAAATCAAAGACAAAGCAAGTTACAGGAAAAATGATTCTGCCAATAAGTAGAGTGATGATAATTATTTCCTCAGCTGCTAGCTCTCAGTTTGAAATTATCAGAAACCCTGTGTTGTTCCATTTCTCAAATGTTGGTACAAAAGCATGAAAGAAGTCATGAAGAATCACATTATTGATGCCTCCATAGGGAACACCTACACTCACACAGAGACAATGGTAAAATTGCCCATAGAGAAGAAGCAAAAAGCAATAAAGAATGGAATGAAAAAAAACCCAAACAACCAACCAGAGAAATGTAGAGACAAATATGGATAAATGTATTCTTTTTACAAAGAGAGAATAATTTGAAATACAGACTAACAAAAAGGCCAATCACGTCCTTTATAGCGAGCAAAATTTTGCTGGCACCAAAAATATAATTTAGTACCAGTAAAATAGACGACTGCAGGAAAAGAAAGTCTCAACTTGTGCAAAACAGAGATGATATTCTAATGAAATTAGAGATTTCTGATTGATTGAGGACTCACAGAAATGCAGAATTGGCAGTGTTTGTAAGAGATATTTCACTAAGTATCTGTCTTCTGTATTTGTATACACAAATACCTGGACTCCCTTAAGACCTTGAGACCCATTAATAATTACTTGAAAAAGAAGTTAAGGAAAAGCACCTGATAGATAAGATTCAACTTTAACTATATTATACATGAAAGTCTGGGGTTGTGATTTCTTCATAGAACTGGGAATCAAATCATTTCCTGACCAAGAAATGGTCATTTTCTGGGCAGAAAAGTGGTAATTTAGTTAATAACAAGAGTAGGCAATAGATATACATGTATTTTAAATAACACAGGCATTTTGTATGCTGTGTGTGCTGAGGTGGTTCAATATGCCAGAGAAATATGTACACAGTGAAAAGAATTCAGGAGGTGGCAAAACTATTGCCAGAGGAATGAGTACAATTCTATTTTACATTTCTTATAAGATCATTTTTAATTTAGAAACCTATTATAAGATCTTTCAGTATTTAAATTTCACCTTAGCTGCAGAATCATTTCACAGTGGAGATAATCTCAAACCAGAAGTGCTAAATACTTCAAAACAATTGACTCGAAGATTTTTCTTAGTTATCTTTACCTGTATTATGAATCTCAATCAGCATTTAAAAAAAGAAACCAGAATATGCCTGAATAAGTACATGTATTTGTAAATAGAAATTGAGAAGAAATTCTTGTTTGAAATATGTGATTTACTGTGTTAGTTACAGGAAACCTTATGCCATTATGTGTTTCCATCCAAGCTAACATAATAGGAAGAAGACCAAATACATATTGTCTGATTATGGATCAGACTGCATCAAGAGTTCAGGTCTGATAACTGTCATTTAGCTGACAAATATGTGACTGTCTCTTCAGATAAGTCTATCTGCAATACTTCCTCCTGCTTTCTCCCAGCTAGAAGTTCCCTGTGGGAGCGTTAAGGATCTGTGACTTTTGTGAAAACCCAACCTCCTTTGCTCATAGCAATAGTCACAATGTGCTCATTCTTCCACACAAAAGGATGGTCCTTGCCCTGAGGAGTTCACATGTCAAGAGCAGAAACATGTCAAGAGTAGACAGAAACTGGAGAAAGGACAGGCTGTGGAAGATACTTATACCAACCAATTACAAACATTTTGGACACTGCAACTGACAATCTAGGGTTAAGTTCACACTTTACTCAGACTGGGTTTAAGCCTAAAACTTTACTTATCTAGGCAAATGATTTTCCAGTCATGCCATCAGAGGCGAGTCTCACAAGCACATGGTGGTTAACACCCCCGAAGTTAATACTAGCCCCATCTTTGGAGTCTTATCCTTCTTACCAAACATTTCTGGAAGCCAGACAGGTTCTGTTTTCAGTTGAAAGTACATGCTGTTGACTATCCCTTAGACAGAACTGGGGAGGAAATCTTCAACTCGTCTGCTCTGAGCTAAGAATCAAACATCAGTAGCTTCTGCCTCCCAGCTGAATCCAGAGCCCAAATAACAACATGCTTTTTTCTCTCTCCTAAAAGGCAGCACCAATCAGCAGCCATCATACCATTTATGGGTGTCTGTCACCTTCTGTTAAGTAATACATCCTCATCTCATCCATAAACTGATAACTAGGGTCTAGGAGCTCTCAGCAACAGTTTACTGTGTTGTCCTTCAGGCTACTGATTCGCGACAGGGTGGCTTTGATGACAAAGCTGTCCAAAACTGCTTATGCCTGAACTGGGATTCATCATCAGAGCAGCTGTGTCAACATAATCACTTATGTGACTCCAGGGATGATGACTGACTTAATCTCTATTAAAAACAATCCTTTCCTTTTGCAGCTTTCTATTAACTTCAGTCATTTCAGTAACCTTGCTTACATTGGGGCCCATACAAAATTATGCTAGCACAACCGAGTCAACAATGAAATGCAGCATGTGGCTAGAGCTTTCTAAATCAACATTGCCATCCAACTAGCACACTGAGAAACTCATCTGTGACTGACCTTATTTTTGAACAGCATATTAATTCTTAGCAGTTTAGTACTTCCGGCTGTAGGCTCCCCTACAGATGTGAAGACCTACCTGAGGAGGTATTGTAACAGGTGTGTTAAGACTGGAAATGTTATTGGAGTGAATGAACTTAGGGCATCTCATGAATATCAAACAGAAAAGAACACTTAAGTTCTTTATTTTATACTGACGAGTAGACTTGAAATTACGAGTATGTAAATTCCACAGTCTTTAGCTGGATTTCTCCAGAAAATGCCTCCCACGTCCCCATTACAGATCTTTCCATTTTAATTTAAGAAAATTGAGGTGCTCAAAAATTATAAGTACAATGTTAGAATCATAGAATCATAGAATAATTATGGTTGGAAGGGTCCTCCAGGGTCATCAAGTCCAACCTTTATCCCATCATATTCCTAAACATTAAACCACTAGACCATGGCCTCAAGTGCCATGTTGGTTCACACAGAGTGATTCATCATTTGTTTAAAGAGTAAAGGATTCCATCCTATTTCTTTAAAGTTCATTTTTGTCAAAGTACTATTTAACTACTTGCCTTTACATACATATGTATATATAGCTGTTCCACATTATATATGCTAATATCAACCAATTAAAAGAAGTCATTACAATCTACTGTCACTAGGTTAAATTAGTTACCAGGTAGGTATTCAATAAAAAACCTGTTCCAATTAAGTAGAGTGTACTGCAATAATATTTTACATTTATACAGCACCTTACATTTGGCATTTGACCAATTATGGTGAGAGAGCAATGCAAAATCACAGCAGGTCCTTTGAAAAAGGACAACAGCTAACTGTCAAGTTGTTCTACTACACAGTGAGAAACTTTTCACAATAACAGTAGACAAAGTCCTAATCTTGTAACATGTAACAGGAATTTTTCAACTTTTAGAGAAAAACAACACAACTCCAGAATGACATTGATATCAGTGCTCTTCAATAGGCTCAGTATTTTAACCATAATGATGTCTCTTTTGTCTGAGCACTGTCTGGAGTGCCTACAACGAGGATGAAAGCCAAACTCCGAGTCAAATTTGAAGAGACACCAAATATTTTAAACCTGTTGTTTAAACTAATTACACACCTCCTCCAACAAAATTCAAAACTGTTCTGGCTGTACTCTGTGTACAGTTTTATTAAAATCCCTCAAAAAGAATGTGTCTTTGCAAAAAATAGATCCCCTCCCACCTCTCCTGTATTAAGACTTTGAGGCTTTCCCTATTTACTCAATCAAAAGGAGTAAATGTTAGGAATTAGTTCTCAAGAAAAGTAATCCCTCATCTCAATCTGTAGATATGTGCATTCACTTTATATTTCTGTGTCTCTATAAAATTGGATAACTATGACAGTCATAATTTTAAGGAGTGTCATCACACAAAATAACATTTTATATCTTTTTATGGAATTGTTAAACAGTAAATATATTTGGGAAATTGTTTTGTAAGCAATCTATGTTGTCTACCAGAAATATATGTAACAAAATAATATTTTTCCTTTTTTTCACTTCATTTCTAAGTCACACAAAACTTGATGAACTCAGCTATATTGGAAAGGGTTAATGACTGTTGTCAGTAAACTGAAGCCACTGCAGGTGTGAGGTTTAATTGAGAGGCAGATGCACAAAGACAGCAGAGATGAAAATTAGATTAGTAAAGGAACAGGGCAAGTTGAATGCAGAATTCTGTAACCTAAATAAAACCATACGCATTTCAACTGCATTCACTTGTGCTCCATTCTTTATAAATGATGTCAAATGGTTTGTATTTTATAAGCAGCTCATGATTTTGCAGTACATGCTCTCTAATATGTGCAAGTATTCATCACCAATTATTCACTTTCTTGAAGAAAAAAAATAGTTTTTCTTATGACAATAGGGAATATGTTCTCATTTCAAACTGCTGTTTGACATGCATAAGGGAGTATTTTTACTTGCACCCTAGATGAACTAATGATTTTATACACTGCTTGCTGAGCTTCTAGCAGGAAATATATCCTATTGCTCACATACTGTTAAAATTAATCATCTAATAGGAAAGGCCAAGTGCCTCAATCACAACTCCTTCTCAATACATTTTATAGTGTATGTTTTCAGAGGAAAAAAATAATTATGTTAATAGGAAGACCTGCAATCATAACAAGATGGGATGCCTGGGGTTAAGACTATTGTTGCAGCACTGCTGAGCCCTAGTGGTAGGAAGCAGCTTGTACTGGAAGCCAAAAGGCAAATTTTGGCCAAGATTTTGCAGCATCAGAAAGATTTGGTTGAAATCAGTGCCTACTCTTCTTAACTGGAAGACCTTTGAGAACTCTTAAGTGGACCACTAAAAGCATACAAAAAACCTGAAAAATGGTATGGAAAATGTACACAAAGGAACTATTTTATCTGCTCAAGTATGCCTTAGTTCTTTAAATCTCTGTTTCAACCCATCTTCAATTTAGAGTAAACATGTCTAGACAATCTTTGCCTATAATTTCATAGTTGAAAAGGCATGGAGATAAAAAAAAACTCTTGCAAAACTGCTTACTGTAACATGACATTATGTGTTCTCTTGACCGTCCACATATTGTTAGTTTATGTGATAAAAGACTTGCTCCAGATACAGTAAGGATCTAAGAGGAGGCAAAACAGCATGGTGAGG
The DNA here is from genome assembly GCA_028020825.1 of Podargus strigoides. Lineage (NCBI taxonomy): Eukaryota > Metazoa > Chordata > Aves > Caprimulgiformes > Podargidae > Podargus > Podargus strigoides. The sequence goes on from CM051620.1 coordinate 27,832,630, forward strand.
AAAACCCGGTTACCCAATCAGTGAAATAACGTCCTGCCTCAGCTGCTCCCAGGACAGTCAAATGAGGGTCATCACCCCATTGGCTGGAGGTCTTACCCAGCACTTTAGGAAAATAGGAACATGTCGCTGAAGAATGTTACAAAATGAGGGGTGTCACTGACTAGGGTGTATGGGACATATGAGGTGTCAGGAATAGCATTTTGGGATTATACAAAAGTTATTACAGGATTGTTTAGGGAAGAAAACAAAAGTAGAGAAAGGGAGAGATTAGAGTGGTTTGAGCAAGAGCAAGAACTGGAAAAATAGAGGGACAGGGGCATGAAAGGGCTTGGTGGTATATAAACAGGTTGCTGGTCAGTATGCTTGTCTGGCCATGCTCCATGCCTGGTCAATGATGTCTGTCTTATCTTTTCATTAGGCTCCACTTCTGACCACCTTCCTGGGTGAGAGCATCTCTATTTTGTGTGCATTTGTGTGTATAGGTGTTTGAGTGCTGCAGTTGTGGGCCACAGGGGCTTGTGTGTCTGGGATTCCAGCAACTGGAGCATGTGACAGCCTGTATGTCAGTGTGTGATTGCTAGTGAATATTCAGCCAGACTAGCCATTGAGTAGGACAAGAGGCCTGGGAGCTAAGTGTTTAAGTGGCCATAGGTCTGGGTAGAACATGTGTGTGAGTGTTTGTGAGTGATGTGAGATGCACAATACAATTGTCCTGCATCATGCACCATCCTTGAGTAGAGAATAGGGCCTTTTTTCTTAGTGAATAAAAGCATAATCTAAAATCATGTTTCTGCTGCAGAAACAAGATACAAAAGCCAGTCTTGCCATTCTCAGCATAGAGCTGTTCAGCCTTTGAAGTACTAAGGTTCCGTTTAGACAATCAGAAACAGCTGACCTATGAAGCAACAAAATGATACCTTAAAGGGGTATCACATTCAGGATATCTTTCTGTGCTCTTTGAATGATATCACCCTGCAGCTTAAAAGTGGTTTAGTACTGAGATCTTTCAGACATGACAACACATTTTATGATTCTCCAGAGTCACCTGTCACTACACATGGCTGCATCAAGTTTGAGAAATTTTACAGTCTAGTATGAAGAAAAGTGAGTCAAAGAACATAGTGTTATATTACACAACATATATAAGTTCCAGGATAATATGAAATGGTATGAAAAAAAGTTTCTCATCTGATCTGTCTACCTCAGTCATTACCTTATCTTTTAGCACATAACAGCTTTCCTTAGTCAAAAGAGGGGAAAAAAAATGGGTCCAAAAATGTTTAGTAGAACATACAGGAAGAAAGAATGAGAAATATACAATATTTTAAAAAGCATAAAGTTCATCTGAAAGTCTTACTTCAGCCCATCAGTCCTAATCATCAATATAAAATTACTTTCCATGTAATATGGAAATTCACAACTGCTGGTTTTAAGCTTTCCTTCTTTAGAAATGAATCTGTCAGGAATTCCACTTTCTTTTAGAAGAGTATATCACTGCTTGTTCAAAGTCCACTGACTGAATTTTTAACCTATCCAATCACTGCCAAAGTCAAAATACTTCACTGTGCACTTTATTGAATAACAGTCACCATTAGGAAGCATATGGTGCCTTTTCTTAGGTTTCCAAGTGCTTTTAGAAGATCATAGTCACCCTCTGTATATACAGAATTACAAAATAATAAGGTAAAGCCAACTGCTGGAAGATCACCTTGGTGCAACCTTGAGAAGTCCCTGGGACTCACTAGAGAAACCTCGTCAGAAAATGGGACACCTCGACTCGGCCTCAGCAGCAAGTCCGGCTACAAGACTTTCAGTAGTCATGTTTCCAGCCTTTAGGGAGCTTTTATGTACACAACTTGCATAGCCTCTTTATCTTAGACATATCTTTTGTGGGTTATCACTAATCAGAGACCATGAGACTCTCTGAAGATGTGTCTGTTTTTCTATCTGCCACATTTTCACATATCCTACCTATACAGCTTAGTGGAGAATAACATATTTGTACACACAAAACCAAGATATATAACATGTACTTGAACAGAATTTTCCAAGTGAGCCATTGATATTTTCTGGTTATTGGTCTTATCTTATATTCGAACATAGTGAACATTTGGATTGTGCAATAATTCAGCTTGAAAAAAATGTGACTAGTAGCTTATTGCTAAGAGATATATCTTCCTGTTTAACATGCATAATTTAAAGGGCTACTATTACACACAGATTTTTTTGTAGCTTTAGTGGCTTTAAAATTTTATTTCCCTAAGTGCCTTTGTCTGTGAGGAGTCTGTAGGTTTTTGAACCTTGATTTGAGAGTATGGAACTTAGATTATGGATTGGGGCATACCAGGTTAAATCTCAAATAAAATGTCATTCTTAACATATCTGAAATTCCTGGACAAAATTTATCCTGGATTTTTTTCTCTGGCACATCATTTTAGAAACTTCTGCTTTCTCCTAGCCCTTCCTGCTTGACTGCAATTTCACGCCATGTTCACCTTCTCCTTACACTTGTGTCAGCACAAATGCTTATGGGACCATGCAGATAGCCAGGTTAATTAACTGGGAAAAAAAGAAGGAAAAGGGATAAGGGGGAAGGGGTAGACATGAGAAGAAAGAAGAGGAAGAGTTTCTGTATAACTTTACTGCCAGTGAAAAGCTGCATGGAACTGTATCCTAAATCAGAAAGTTCATAAGTTCAAGCTTAGCTGAGGAATGAAGAACTAGAAAACCTCTCAGCCAACCTTTCTTAGCACTCAATAAAACATTAATTTTTCATGTCTTTTGCTTAGCCACAGGTAGGCACATTACAGCTAATTTTCAGTTTAGGTTAAAACTCAACAGAGACCTCCTGTTTTCAGAGCATGAGCTGGCATTTGACAATTTGTGAGGTGTCAGGTGAGTACTGATGAGGTTGAAAACTAGGTGTTGTCTTGTTAATGTGCTTGGCAGGGAAGCAGAGCAAATTCACAGCAGAAAGAGCCTGTAATAACTCTTGAATAATGACACATCTTGGAGTGGATGATGGGCTTTAGAGGTATGGATATAGCAGTTTAAAACTGTATTTGGCATTTTAACGTTATGAAGAAGGAAGTTTATGGTTGCAACTTCAGGTATGGAATTGGTTTTAGCATACAGTCTAAATGTAACTATTCACAGGCTTAAGGTAGGTACGTAAAACTGAGACTATAAGTGTAAATATGAAAAAATAAAAAAAAATACTTTACATGACAGAGATATTTCAGCTTACAGATAAAATATATAAAAGAAAAAAATTCAAAAAGGTCCTAAACTCACAGTGTTCTTGTAGTTTACTTTTTTCACTCTCACATAATCTGAGCAAGAAATTTTAAGAATTTTACAGTTTTCTTTAATGATTGATAGCTGGATACTCTGCATTTTTGATGGGAACACTCCCAAAGTTCCAAAACAGCTTCCTTTGACAAACCACCAGAAATAAACAATTAAAACTTTAAATAACACAAGTAATTTCTCTGCTTCTCTATAAAATATTCTAATAGATTATTTTTTGTGCAACCACTTCCACTGAGAATTTTGTATGCAGCTAAGTATCTTGATGCAGTTGTCTGTGTTAAGTCTTGATGTATATTCCCTTTGCAAAGCACAGTCAAGATATGCTCCTTGGCAATGACTGATATTTTATGCATTAAACATGCAATCATGTGGCAATTAGGGATGGTGATATTAGATCAGAATAGTATGATAATGAAGTTCACTTTGAAACACTGTTTGGTAAACAACTTCTGTACAGAATCTCCTAACAAATGTTTTGATTGTCTCTTCTGTATAATAGAAGTTCATTGGTGGAAGATCACAGGAAAGTGTTTATGAAAGACAAATTTTATCAAAGACATCAGAGATAATGTATTAAAACCAAGGATTATGTAAATCAGAATTTTGTCAGTTTGTGTAGAATCATAGAATCATTTAGGTTGGAAAGGACCCTTAAGATCATTGAGTCCAACCAGTAACCTAACACTGCCAAGTCTACCACTAAACCATGTCCCTAAGTGTCTACAGGTCTTTTAAATACCTTCAGGGATGGGGACTCAACCACTTCTCTGGACAGCCTGTTCCAATGCTTAACAACCTTTTCAGTGAAGCAATCTTTTTTAATATCCAGTCTAAACCTCCCCTGACACAACTTGAAGCCATTTCCTCTTGTCCTATCACTTCTTACTTGGAAGAAGAGACTGACACCCACCTCACTACAACCTCCTTTCAGGTAGATGTAGAGGGTGATAAGGTCTCCCCTCAGCCTCCTCTTCTCCAGACTAAACAACTGACAAATAGCCTCAGCCCATCGCTCCAGCCTGTCCAGATCCCTCTGAAGACCCTTCCTACCCTCAGGCAGATCAACACTCCCACCCAACTTGTTGTCTTCGAACTTACTGAGAATGCAGCTGATCTCCTCATCCATATCATTGAAAAAGATATTAAAGAGAACTGGCCCCAGTACTGAGCCCTGGGGAACACCACTCATGACCAGCTGCCAACTGGATTTACCTCCATTCACCACCACAATTTGGGCCCGGCCATCCAGTTTTTTACACAGCAAAGATTATGCCTGTCCAAGCCAGGAGCATCCAGTTTCTCTAGGAGAATGCTGTGGGAAATGGTGTCAAAGGCCTTACTAAAGTCCAGGTAGTCAACATCCAAGGCCTCTCCCTCATCCACCAAGCAGGTCACCTTGTCATAGAAGGAGATCAGATCTGTTAAGCAGGACCTGCCCTTCATGAACCTGTGCTTACTGGACCTGATCACCTGGTTGTCCTGTAACTGGTGTGTAATAGCACTAAAGATAATCTGTTCCATGAGCTTCCCTGGCACCAGGTAATCCCCAGATCCTCCTTCTGGTCAGGACTGCTGATAAATGATGAAAAGTGGCTTGGTGAGCACTATCATTTGAATGAGTCTGCACTGAAGTAGCCAAAGAAAAGTAATAACTTCAATTTCCATTTAAATAACAAATAAACTAGCACAACTACAGATTGAGAATCAGTCAGCAAAAGTTCAAAAAAAAGTGCTGCAAAATATTTCAGCTTTTCTTCTATTGAACTCTTCTGATTCTTCCTTGAATGCTACTTATAAGGTGTATCTCCCTTATTGTTTTTACACAGATGAGACACATGCTGTTGCAGATACTGTCCTGAACTTCCACACCTACCACATTTCAGTCTTTGGGGGACTAAACTTCCTTCCTTTTAGATTAAATTAAACTGCTAATGGGCATTTGCTCATCCAACCTAGCAGAACTAGTCCACAATAATGCCCTAAAATCCATATAGTGTAGATATTGGGTTTTCAGCACTTTCATTGTACTGATTGGGTTGCAGTATATGCTTTTATATAGCTGGCTATACTAAGATACAGTAACATGTCTCCTGATATTTCTAAGAGGCAAATGTATTAATTAACTACCAACTACAAATCTTACGCAGTTCTGCAGCTACCAATTCTGCAATTCTCAGGACAGTATCAAAAGTTTTTAGAAAAGCTGACCACTGGCAAAGATAAGAATCTCCATCTATCTTAGATGTGTCAGATTCTTTTGATGTCAACAAGATGCTCTTGTAATTCTTTATAAGCTTAACCTTTACAAGCTGTTGTAACATTACAGTGTAACGCAGACAACTTCTCTTAAAATGTTTGTACATTTGTTTCTAAGTAGCATTCTTTGTAGTGCTAATTAAATGAGACACCATCTCATCATATATTCATGATTCCAGAAATTGCAAATGTCAATACTGTCAGTGTTCTTACACTGCTGTGACATAAGTAGAATAAGCTTGTTTTGAATTACTGATCTCATTATTCTCTCATTTCATTTTCTCTATCATCAACAATAATGTTCAAGAAAAAAATAATTTGAGCAAGTAATATTCAGTATTTTCTCTGAAACCGAAGGTTCTGTTTTCAATACTGTTTTCACAATAAACTACAACAATCGCATACTCCTTTAAGTATGAAGGTATTGAAATTGATTGGGGCTGGGAACACTAAAACAGAACTAAATGAGTAAAGACTTTTTGTACTTTCAGCTTTCTTACATTTTGCTTTTTAAATGCAGGTAAACTTTAAAATAAAATCCTAATTTTTATTTGAAATATTTTCTTTTTTAAACATTTATTTTTTTATGTTTCCCCAATTTTCAATTTAGTTTAATTTGAAAATATTAAAAATATTTAACATTGACTTTAATCATATAACAACTTTAAAAATAGTTTCAAAATGAAATGGCTTAAATGGCTGAAAATCAGCCTAAATTTAAATTACACTTTTATAGTATCTAAAATCAGCCAACCTAATTTTTTTCTCAGAAATATAAGAAATCTTTTTTCTTAGATAGATAATGATTCTGAAGAAGAAATAACTGATAAAGACATAGAAATAACTTTTTAATCCTGTGATTTTAGCACTAAATGACAACATTATTAATCCGTAGTTACAAACACAAAGTAGCTGTTTTTATTTTGGTTCCTATTTCACATCAATTTCCCAAATGATAGTGCAGTAAAATTTGAAGTAAGTAAATTCTAACCTCATATATTTTGATATTTGTCTAAGAATGAGTAAATTTCAGCTATTACAGGACACTGCTTAGACACTTAGCAGATGGCCATGGTTCACAGATTATTCTTCATATCCCTCATATAAAAGCAATAAAGTCTGAAACGCTTCTCCTGCTAGTGCTAATAGCAAAGCTCCTGTTGACTACAATGTTGTGAATCACACTGAGCATGCACTGGACAAGAAATTGATCTCACAACCTGCAGACAGGAATGTAAATGAGCATGTTTTGAATATATGGGGGTTGTCAAAGGAAAATGCAATTTGAATTATATATTTGGTTTACAAATTTATCTCAAAATTAGTTTTTCTATGTATGTTGCTTTGGAGAAATAGAAATACAAACAACCAGTTTCTCTTCATCAATCTTGCTCGTTTATTACCAAGTGTCTTTACTTCAAAAATTGAAAGCTTCAGTGTTTTTTCCAGTTCTTTCTGACTATAAGGGTTATGTTTACTGAATCAAAACGAGAAAATAATACTGATTATGTTTGTAATAATGTGATCAGATCAGCATAGCTTTTGTGTAGAGTGTTTACAGCCAACAGCATGCAATAAAGCTATAAAACACTTTAACAAATATTAATGAAAAACCACTCCCACAAGAAAAAAATTTCCACCCCACTCACACTGCCAAAATCATTATTACAGCTTACAATTCATTCACCATGTTCTCTGATTTATCCTCAGGAAGGAAGGCAGCTGAGAATAGGCTGTAACATTTTTTCATGCTGTAGGAAATGTGCTCTAATTTCTGTGGCAACTCAAGGAAGTCCTTGTGTCATACACTCTTATCCCACATGCACTGCCATCAATTTGGGCATGTGCAGCAGGTCTGTCACTTCCCTGAAGCACCAGTCCCACTGTGTCTTTGCAGATGGACTGTAAAAGATGTGGCCAAGCTGGCCTGAAATGTTGGAGTAGATACCACACTATTACACAAGTGGATATAACTCACTTCTGTAGCTACACTACAGTCTTTTCTTTACAGATCTTTATATTCTGTTGCAGAACTTTGTCCCAGTTCTCAGAAAACATAATTTATTGTGCAGAGATACATGTTTAGAGTTTTACTAAAGTGAATTAATCAAATCAATTTTGGCATCTCCCAGCAAAGGTGTTTACTATTTGGTTGGGTTTTTTTTCCATAAATTGACCCTTTATTTACTCATGTTTTTGTTTCACTTCAGAGCTCACAAGTATTCAAAGGCCTTTCTGAATATCAAAAATATCTGAGGGGCCCTTCTCTAACACAGAAAGCTGCATTGCCTCCAAAAAGATCTCTTAAAAATAATCTACAATTCTCTGAAACAAAACCATAAATATATATATATACACACGCATATATATATTTAAAAGGAACTTGAAGAAGCAGCTGGGATAAGTAAAACTAATCTTTTAGTTTGACTGCATCAGCTGAGAGGTTAATTTAAAGTTATTTCCACCAACTGAAATGGTAACCAAAACTATACTGTTACTCTTATAATCATAGCTAAATCATGACTTGAGTAAGGATTGTAAACATTCAGGCAAAATAGCTAATTCAAAGATATTGCTAAAATTTACGGATTCAGTTTCACTTTTTAGTATGGTAGGATTTATTTTATTTCATTTCATATTTACTACATGGTTAATGCATCCTGTGGATATTTAATTCATGCATAAACCATCCGATGGATACTTGCAATGTTCTGTTTAACTCAGGGATATTTAGAAAAAATATCTAATTCCTAACATCAGTGTCCATCCTGAAGGAGAAGGCAATCATGCCAGTTACTCAGTGTTCCAGTACAGCAAATGGAAAGGCCATTTCATGCACACAATTTAACTCCTTCAAGTACGGGGACCAGTAATCCAATCTATAAATAGATAAGTATGATTGAAAAGTAGTTAAATAGAATAAGTATGGTTGAAAAGTAGTTATACCTTCCAGTTACTCCAATTAAGAGTGACCCAGAACAAACTCTGATGATTAGGAACCCTTTTCTACTTTAATTTGCATAGGCCAGTATTTATCCCACCACATTGTCCTTTGTCTTACATAACCACCTCTTTACATTCCTCTTTCTCTTCCCACTGTATTTCCAAAAAGGAGTGGTATATCTTACAGCTTTTTTTTTTTTTTTTTTTTTTTTTTCCCATGACAGCAAAGCCAAGCTGCTTTTGCCTTCTCTCACAGTTTCTATGAATAATGAAAATATTGGCAAAAATTATGAGAATACTTACTTAGAAGGTGAATGCGAAATCAAGGGGTAAAATCATTTGTTTTGTTGACCTGAATATAAGGCACCCATAGCGGGATACAGGATACCAACATCTGGTCATAGCAGAATCTTCCTCCATTCAAGATCCTACATTTTTTCTTACAGTTAACTATTTTCCACCCATATAAACAGAAAAATTAAATATGCATCTTCAAATGGCCAATATCCAAATGTCTGCTGCCTTATGTTAGACTGCAAAAAACCACCTGACTTAAACCTCTGCTTCAAAAGATACCAAACAGGGATGGAAACCAATGTCCCACATTTCAGATGCCCTGGATGACCCTAATAGCCCAACTACTGGCAGCAAGTACTTGAGCATGCTCCCCACATTATTTTTCCTAATATCCAATCTAAACCTCCCCTGGCAAAACTTGAGGTCATTACCCCTCATATTTATTTGTCATTTGGGGTGTAGAAGACCTTAGATCTTCTATATCCCCAGCTCCAGAACCTGAGATGTCAGCTTCAGGTCTCTCTGGGTGCTTTCTATTAGAGGCTCCAGGTAGAGTCATGCTCCTTGACTGTGGTACAGAGCACTCTTCTCACACCTGATTCTGTCCAGACTGGCCTAAGGGCTATTGCATGAACCATATCCTGTTTGATCTACTCAAAGGTTGGTCACTGCTGGAGGCAAAAAAGTTCTTTCAGGTTGGTTGATAGAGAGGACTCACAATCTGACTGTCATGGATTAATCTCAGTCCGCAGCTGAGCACCACAGCTACTTGCTCAGTCTGCACTGGCCAGCTGTGTGATGCTCAGCTGCCAATGGAGGTTGACCTACACAATGACTGTTCTCAGTCATATTTATGATGTCTTCTTCTGGAAGCAGTGCTATTAATTTCACTGAGGCTGCTGAAAGAACTGGACAATATTTAGTATTATTAAAGGCTTAGAGACCATAAGTGGCAAGAAAATGCCATTAAAATTTCCATTGCTATTTCAGATCAGATATAAATGGTTCAGAATTTTATATACTATACCATCTTTTAAAATATTTTGAACTTACTAAATCTGAAATGGAAATCTTTCACTCTCAAGCATGTGCTCTGTACCTGGAGAAAGAAACAGATGAAAACAGAAAAGTTGTAGTTCCAATGCACAGAAGTTGAGTTGCCATATACGTTAACTCCTTAGCCAATTACTAACCAAGGAAAATGTTTCTTAATTTTCCTGCCCACAGACATAGAAAGATTGAAGAAATAATGCAAGGAGGCAAGGCTAAAACGTATCAGTAATTTTGTAAAAGTCTGCTTTACATAATGTCTGCAACATGAGTTGATATGTTCAAGATAACTTTTTAAAAATTCTCCTTAGGTAAAATACCAAATGCAAAACCACAGGGACAAGATGAGCAGCCCAGACTTTGCAAGCTTGCTTCAGTTTGTACGTTTTTGCTTCCAAGGTTAGACTAAGCCAGTGATGGTTCTTTGCTGCTAGCATTTAACCTAATGAGATGAAAGCTATGGGTGCACACATGCCATAATGAACATGCTGGAGCATATGCTGGAGTATTTCACAAGAAACTGATTTAGCACCAAGATTATCCTTTTTTTTTCTTCATCTAAGAAACTAGTAATATGAATTAATTAATGAGCAAGCCTTTATATGGAAATTAGCATAGTCCAAACCCACAAGACACTAGGTACTGTTCATGAATTCTAGCTAGCGCACGTACTATCCCAAAAACAAATTGCATGACTATTTTGAGAAGGACCACACAATGCATACAGCAATCTATTAAGGCTGATGAGCACACCATTACAAGCATAATTTGACTTCATCAGGGATTTAAGTGTTTTGATAGAAATAATAAAGATTAGATGTCTCTCATTGGCTCCAGGATTAATACTATTCAAGCACAGTTTTCCATAATTAATCACCCTTCTGCCTCCCTCTGCTTTGTTTTCTTTGCCTCCTCTTCCTCAAGTTTCTCACTAAATGAGACTGTGGCAGCTGTGATTTCTTTTAAATGGTAATACCTTCCTCAAAATTCTGAACCACAGGCATAAGTACATATTACTGCATGACAGCATTACCTTACTAACAAGGAACAATTATGAGAATGAAAAAGTTGTCATACTTATTATCTAGTACATTCATTCATTGTTTAAGAAAACACCATTAAACAGTGATCTAATACAAAACCTCAAATACAATAACCTAACATCTGCTGCAAGGTACTTTGATTTAAAGTCCTCAAAGATTTAACAGAATATGTTGGAACAAAATGAAGTACACGTTATGTATCATAGAAAAATTAATAGAATTTGATGGTGTTTCTTTTTAGCAGACACCAGCTGCTCTTCTTACTGCATAAATCTTATGCAGTTTTGTTATCTGTAGATAGGAAAATAAGTGATCTATAGCTGATTTTTGCTTTTTGAGTTTTAAAATATCACAAAAATATGGTGTAACAGAAGAAATGAGAGAAATTCCTCCAACAAAAGAGAATCCCTACAGAACAGCAAAAGAGAAGATTCTCTTTTAATAGAATGGGATGTAAACAGGACGTTTGGAAAAATCTTCAAGCTGAAATTACTTGGTGATCATAAGTTTTGGGTCCTGCATTGATTTTTCACCGACATAGTAGTAATAAATTTAAATTGATTAAATATGTAAAAAGGAAATTCTCTCTTCATTGTTTCAGTAAAGGACATCAGTAAACTGATTTAATATATGCCAATAAAATTTAACATCTTCATGTGTTTTATAATGGGAGGCAGTATATATACAATATACACTAACACTTTCAGCCTCCCTTAAAATGTGTACACATTCAGTTCCATGAGTATATTTACTCTGCAACAGAGGAAATTTGCAAGGATTTTCAGAGTATTTGGCAACACACACTCACTCTTTATAGGTTATAGCGGAGTCCTAAACCAAATGGATCCAAATGGCTATTCTTCCTCCTTCACCATGTGGGAATATAGAAACTGGACATGGCAAATATGCCTGGAACAGTAACCCTCACAGGCCATTGTACAGCTAGTACCAGACCTACTGAAATAGTCACTCTTGTACTGCTGCTTTTTCATTGTGCACAGAGGGTAGGAAAATGCATCTATTTCATCATATACCCATAGACCCCAGATACCTATTTCTTAGACAATTCTCTTCTGTTTAATGTGTTCCTATTCAACTGTTTTGGGGGAAGATAAGTGGTACACTCTTCCCCACAGGTAGAATAAAAGAGCAGGATCTTTGCATTGTGCAGCTCTTGACACCTATGTATGTAAATAAAAAAAAACCCTGTCCTCAGTATTCTGCAGTCCAGCAGGAGAAGGAGTAGAAATTGTTTCTGCTAAACAAGAGCAAATGGATTACTTCTCTATCTTTTGGCAGATTAAAAAGGTGGAGGAAAAAAACAAACACAAAAATACAAAGTTACTACCACCTTCCTTTTGAATAAGAAGATTATGAAATGTATTAATATCCTCAAATTCAGGCATTAGTAAGTATGTATGTTTTACATATCTTCAGAATACAGAGAACAAAGATAAACTTCAAGTTATCAGAGCTTATCCAATGGCAGAAGCAGTTATATATAATACTTTTATATCTTCTTTCCCAGAGGTAATGGATTTATTAAGTTTTATTGTTGAATTGTCTATGTCTGACAGATTTACAGTACTTCACCAAAATTATTTTCTGTTCCTTTCTTCCTAACATGGCTTTATCTTACAGAACACACATCTAGAGGCCATGTAGCTGATGAGCTTGTCCCGCCATTTAATTAATGTGCATAATAAACCACAAAATGCCACAAGTGGAAAATCACAGGGTTTTTAGTAATGTAATAATGGGTTTGTATCATATATCCTCCAAAGCTGAGAACTAAAATTAACTCTGTCCATATACTGCTGCCTTCATTTCTATAAATAAACCCAGCCTACACACATGTCCCACCAAATTCATCCAGAGGGAATGTACTCCCCTTTTTTCAAACCTGAAGTAAATTGGGCTTTATGAGGGGAATTATTACAATCCCAGGGGACTGAACTCAGCTACCTCCTCTAAGCCATATGTATAGACCTAATTTTGTTTCTCCACAGAGACTTTCCTTCCTTAAGGCTAGAGCAGATGTCAAAACTCCTCCATCTAACTTCCTCGCTGTCCAAGTCCTACAACCTTCTGTGGCTCACCCTGCCCAGACCCAGCACATCAGGGAAGGTCCACAGTGCCACACCTGTGTACTATGTGGCACAATGCAGGTGAAACACTAAGGTTTTGATGGTCCAGACTTCTCTGAACCTTTGCAACTAGAATGCATTTCTCCCTCTAATATGGAAATAGTTTTCCAACATGCTCAGCAGGTGCATAAATCGTATTATGGCATTCAGCCCAGTGCCATAACACAGATGCAGTTTCAGTTTACTGTTTATCTTGGCTGGTGTGTTAAATTATGTCCTCAATCACCCTTCATTCATTTCAGTTTCATTCAAGTACATAAGCTTATAATGTGGTGGTGAAATTACAAATTTATCCGTGATGTATGTGTGTGTTTCCAGTGCCGAGTATGCAGACATCAGAAGGAAGTTGTTCAAGGTTGGATTTCAAAATAATTTTGCTTGAAGCATGCAACCTGTTCAAACTGAATTGCTCCAAAGAGATACAAAGTTTAATAAACACACATACTGCTTAAATTTTGCTGAATCATTGCATAAATTTATGAGAAAGAACAGACCAAGTGTCTATCTGCACTTCATAATATAAGAAATAGAAAAACAAAATATTAGCAGTTAAAGAGCTTAAACTTCATCCATGTGGTTTCATAAGAATGAAATTTGTTTTATTGCATATCCTGATTTTAAAATACTCATAGCTGGAAATAGCTTCAATAGCAACATCCATTTCCATCCAGTAACTCCAAATATTAGTAGTATGTAGTTAAATCTTTAATCCCAAAATAAGATGCAAAGTTCTTGAAAAAGTGACTAAATTTAAATATCAGCGGAATGATTCTTCTTGATTGCTATATGTGTGATGCATATGAACACTAGGAGAAGATTTATATTATTTTTATATTTCCCATATAAATTATATCCAAGTATTGGCATATAGATTTAAATAATCCCTAGAACAATCAGTGTTTCTACAGGAGGGAAATTTCTGTAGATTCAAAAGTAAAATGTGGATCTCCTGTTTATTTGTCATTTCTCTGTATAGAGAAACTTTTGCCTAATTACTATGTTTGTTTGAAATATATTTCTAAAAATAGAAGCAAATTAAATGATTTTTCTTCACAGCTCATCAGCTTTTCTCTAATCAGAGTGCCTTCAATATTGATTTATATCCTAATTCATCTATTTATATTGCATTTTCTTTTTTTTCTTTATCTTCTTGTCCACATACTTATTATCAGTGTTGGTTTTGTGTGAACATAAATTTTCCTTCTCTAGCTTATGGCCTCTCTTGATGGAAGAACCAAGTACACTCCAGAACTGAGAGTCATAACTCACAGAAAAGCACAAATACAGCCCCCACTGTGTTCCTGAAGTCAACTGGAGCTAAAGCATCCAGGAGCTCATCAGATCAATTCCTAAACCTACAGAAAGTAATAATGTTAGATTTATGAATCCACACACTTTTTAAAAAAAATAAAAATAAAAATAAAATTATAACAGAGCTTCCCTTTCTCTGCAGTATATAGGGAATGGGAAGAAGAAAGGTCTCATTCAAAGATGAAGTGTCTTAAATAATAGTATAGGGAATACAGAAAATGGCAAGGCAAAGAAGTTGTTTTCTGTATCACTGCTGTCTTTTTCAAGTGTATTTCTGTGTCTTTTAAGGATTTTTAAGTATTATTGTTGCAAACATCCATTTTCTGGAGGTCATAACATGGATAGAAGAATTTGCTTGAGGCCAAAACACAATAGCTACTGTCAACCTTAGGACTGTATCAGGAGAGAGGTTTCTGGTGAGGACATGGAAATACTAGTGCCATTAGAATATAACTGCATGGCACAGTTATATTCACCTACCAATTCCTGTTGAAGCAATCTAAAGCTTGTGAGTCAAGATAAGGACACGGAGATCCCTCACCAGTTACTGCCATGGGCAAAACAGACTCACCTTGGGAAAATTAATTTATTTTCAGCCATCAATAGAGTACGATAGTGAGAAACAAGAACAAAAGTAAAAATGCCTTCCCCTACTCCCACATCCCCCAGTGCCCTGCCCCTTCTTCCCAAACTCAGCTTCACTCCTAACTCTTCTGTCTCTTCCCTGTGAGTGACAGCAGGGAGGTGGGGAATGTGATCAGCCCATTACCCTTAGTCTCTGCTGCTCCTTCCTCCTCACACTCTTCCACTGCTCCTGTGGGGTCCCTCCCACAGGAGGCAGCTCTTCATGACCTAGTCCAACATGGGTCTTCCCCATGGACTGTAGTTTTTCAGAAATTGCTGCAGCATGGGTCCTTTCCATGGGGTACAGTCCTTCAGGAACAGACTGCTCCAGTGTTTTAGTCAATCAAGAACTGAAATAGATAATTCAAAAGTTCCCTTTTCATTCTACCAGCAGGAAATCAGTACATTCCATCATCTCATTTTTTATTTTTTTTTAGGTTTTCAATTGAAGAGTTTCTGATTTCACTTCACAGCAGTCAAACAGTTCCTTCTGAGTAAATGGAGGTAAACCTAAGGGTCAGTCCTAAAACAAATAGGCTCAGAAAATCAGCAACCATTATCAGCTAAATACGTAACATAAGTAACATACAACTTATGTTTGCTTGACTGGGTGAATCGTAGAGCATTCTGTCTAGTATGACAAAGGAAAAAAAGGTCAGATCAGGACTAACATCAAACATACAAAGAAAGGCTTTACAAAAAACCCACCAAGAGATAATTGGAATAGTGACTGAAATCTTCAAGGAAGATTTATCTTTGAATTGTCTGGGTAAAAAGCAAAAGATAATGAAACTTGTCTCCTTGCCATTCTACTCAAGGTCAGCTGTTTTATTTTAGTAAGATGGCATAAAGAAATTTCAATGTCCCCTTTTGTGAGACACTAAGTCTTATTCCTGAAGGCATTTAGAGTCCATTTATTGTTTATTTTGATGAGACAAGGTATGTGAGTGACAATAATGCTTAATGTGTTTTGAAGGAAAGCTTAACAGCATCAATTCCAGCAGGTTGCTGTAAGCTCACTGTAAGTGACAAGGCCATCCACACAAAATCAAGCAACTTTCCAAACCTCCAAGTGTCAGTAAGAGCTATTCAGACTACACAACAACAAGGACAGGCAATTCCAGTTTTCACAAATCATCTTCGTATTATTCACCCAGTAATTGCTGGGTGCTCAGTTAATCATCCATGTTTGTGTATACAAGCCTTTAAGCAGTGGTTAAGTAGGAAGTATATTATTTCCTCAGAATGAACTAGCTACAATATAGTAGTAGTCTTTCTTAAAAGAGAGAGGTTAAGCTTAAACATGTAGGCATGTGCTTTATGTAATCCATTATAATAAGTAACTCTGCAAGTATATATCATTAACCCTTCTTTTTTTGTACTGAGAATTAATGAGAAAATGCAGAAACAGAAATCTTGACATTATTAGTTTAGGTGTCTTGAAAGATACTAGCAGTTTTAATTAAACTGGGGAAAAACAAAATCTAGAAATAAATAACAAAATAAATTTTAATTAAAGTAACCTTTCTGATACATCTCTGTCTAAAACAGGTTAATACAAAGTCTTCTTAAGAAGCCATCGCCAAGATACAGCAGCTAGATATTTGAGGAATACTTTTAAAGGGTAATGAAAAGCTTTTATATTGAAATTTTGTACCCCAAGATTTCAAAATCAGCAGTATTATGTCCAAGTTTACAGATGGAAAAATTCTTGAAATATGACTGAACTAAATACAATTTTAGCATACCTTTGTTATTTATATAAAGTTTTGCTGAATTTTTCCACTTTGGAAGAGCTGATTCGCAGATCTCCACCTTATTTTTATAAAGGAGCCTATATGAGGCTTGTAGGGAATAAGAGTCTGATGTTGCAGACAATTAGAACAAGTGTATATAACACGACATTATTTCATAATACTCATTGAAACAATAGTTCTTATGTATTTGTGTTTACATAACTGCATGTCACCATATACCTTAGATCAAAGAAAGATTCTCAGTATCCAAGTAGATCACTTGAAGTCTTACAAACCAGTTAAACATCAACCTGATGTAGCACAGTCACTTTTTGATCAAGATTTGAGCCTAATATTTTCATACTCTTGCACTGGACAAAAGACTTCCAGAGGAGTTGTAACTGATCTTCAGTGTAGCAGTTTTTTCTGTAATTCATACCTGACTGGATAAATCATTTACTGATCCCTGAGTAGACTAAGGAGATGTCTCCATGGGAATCAAAGTTTTCTCCCAACATTCTTCCATAAAGTCTTCTTTAAGGTCCATCAGAAACTTTAAATATTGCATAAAACCCTTGATTTTCAACCACTGGAATAAAAAATAGCTTAATTTCTCAAGCTATTATAGACAGATTTCCTAGGTACACTTCTCTGTATTCATTTTTTTAAAAATGTATTTATTATAATAAATTTAAGACTGCAAATGTGAGAAGTTTGTAACAAAATATGTACAAAGAATAAAATAAACCTACAAAAATTGCCTACAGCATAAATATCCCTTGCAGAAGATCTAACAAATTTTGTTTTTCTTATTTTTAATTGAGGTTCATAAATACTGCCCTAAGAAAAGAACTCAAAATCCTATGATTGCTTAAAATCTGGTAGTCCACCTTTTTCTGATAAGTCATAGTATCTCGGCCATAGAAGATTTTTTATCAAGTAAGAATGCAGATTTTTTAAATTCTACTTAAAGAAATCACATTCTTAAATCATTGAACATAAATTAATAGTGCTGCAGTGTAATCACTGGAATATTGTATACCTAGATTAATGCAATTTTTTAAAAGTTTAAATGCTTATTATAGGCAAAAATGCAAGAAAAAGAAAGTGACATTACAAGCTAAACACTTAATGAGATAAATATCTTCAAAGTATCCTTTAGAACATCCATGCTCCTCATTCACTTTCAAGAGCTACAACTCATAACAGCAACAGAAAGTATTTTGTATTATTAAGGCTTGATTTGTATTATTAAGGCTTGATATGCTGACCATTATATCTGGCATTATATATAAAGTACTTATCCTCATGTCTATCTTCTTTACTGCATTAATGTGCTCTAGATGCTACTTCTACCTCAGGTTTTTTTCACTGCACCAAGTCCTAGAAAACAAGAAGTTCTTACTAAAGAACTTGATAACTTATGCCATACACTTCATTTTTAAAGAAAAACCCGTTTATTAAATAGCATTTATCAATGGCTGTGATGGCAGAAAAGATGAAATGTGAATGTAAAATAGACTACATGGTTTGTTTTTCTTAAATTAACTGTGTATCTCTCTTAGCGTAAATCATAGGTATAGCTATGGCATGGGTTAGTGCCAGTAACATTTTCACATCTGTCAGTCTTAAGAAGCCTTACATCAATTCCACTCCTTATTATAGTTTAGATCCCATGTGTCATACTTCTTTGTCCTCTCTATCATTCTAGTTCTTAAAATAAGTTTGTAGCTCTTCTTATTCACTAATTTTTTTATCAGGAAAAAAACCCTCACTTTTCTATGTGAGCCAGTCCCATCAGCCTCTGCATTCATTAATTTTTCTCCAAAATTTCCATTGTTTTCTCAGCATTTCTGACACTGAAATCACCTGAATGAAATTACCTGAGGATTTCTGTGGGAGTTTCTAGATTTCGTATAAAAAATTATACAATAAGACATATGAAAATATTAATGTATGGTCCAAAGACACAATCCATGATCAGCCTTGCCAGTCATAAACTACTGACTGCTTCATCATAGACCTTTCTTGGTATTTTTGCAGCACTATATTTGCATACATCTTTTGGAACCTTATCACCTTATCTAGTAATATCAATGAAAGATCTGGTTTTGATTTACTGCTCACAGAAACAATCTCCTGAACTGGAAATGTTGGATGTATTTGTCTCAAAGCAAAGGAGCATAGAAATCCTTGTTACATAATATATTGGGGTGTATAAGAGAAGTAACATGTTGGTTTCTTAACCTGTCCTCTGAAAGATAATATCCAGAGATTAAAAACATACTGGGCATATATTATTTGAACAAGTCTACTTTACTTAGTATAAAATTAATTTACTGTTTATTTTGAGGTCTTGCCACCAGACTAGACTGAAAATGTTGTTTAGTCTCATTTAAGAACCAGTAATAATTGCATTTGGGTGTAAAAAATCTTAATCTGCAAGGAAAAATGTCACAGTGAGTCACTAAAATCAAGTTTTATTCTATCCCACTTCTTCATGATCAGCAGTTTTTGCCTTCATGTTACACCATCCTATAGTTCTGAATAAGCTGAATAGTCCCCCAGGAGAGAGGAAGACTGTGCCCTGGTTGAAGAGGATTGGGTTAGGGAAAAGCTAGGTGAACTGGACACCCATCATTCCATGGGCCTAATGGGCTGCATCTGCGAGTGCTGAGGGAGCTGGCAGAAGTCATTGCTAGACCGGTCTCCATCATCTTTGAAAATTCCTGGAGAACAAGAGAGGTGTCTGAAGACTGGAGGAAGGCCAACATCACTCCAATCTATAAAAAGGGCAAGAAGGAGGACCCGGATAACTACAGGCTGGTCAGCCTCACCTCTATCCCTGCAAAGGCGATGGAACAGCTTGTTCTTGGTGCAATCTCAAAGAATGTTGAGGAAAAGAGGGTTATCAGGAGTAGTCAACATGGGTTCATCAAGGAGAAGTCATGCTTGACCAACCTGATAGCCTTCTATGAGGACATAACCAGATAGACTGATGAGGGCAGGGCAGTCGATGTGGTCTACCTTGACTTCAGTAAGGCTTTTGACACTGTCTCCCATGACATCCTCACAACCAAACTGAACAAGTGTGGACTGGATGATTGGGCAGTGAGGTGGATTGGGAACTGGCTGAAGGACAGAGCCCAGAGAATAGTAGTCAGTGGGGCAGAGTCTAGCTGGAGGCCTGTGACTAGTGGTGTACTGCAAGGGTCATTACTGGGTCCGGTCCTATTCAATATATTCATTATCGACCTGGACGAAGGGATAGAGTGTATCCTCAGCAAGACTGCTGATGATACAAAGCTGGGAGGAGTGGCTGACATGCCGGAGGGCTGTGCTGCCATCCAGGGTGACCTGGACAGGCTGGAGAGCTGGGCAGGGAGAAAATGAAATTCAACAAGAGCAAGTGTAGAGTCCTGCATCTGGGGAAGAACAACCCCATGGATCAGTCCAGGCTGGGGGCTGAGCTGCTGGAGAGCAGCTCTGGGGAAAAGGACCTGGGAGTCCTGGTAGACAGCGGGCTGACCATGAGCCAGCAGTGTGCCCTTGCGGCCAAGAAGGCCAATGGGATCTTGGGGTGCATTAAGAGGAGTGCTGCCAGCAGGTCAAGGGAGGTTCTCCTCCCCCTCTACTCTGCCCTGCTGAGGCCTCATCTGGAGTTCTGTGTCCAGTTCTGGGCTCCCCAGTTCAAGAGGGACATGGAGCTACTGGAAAGAGTCCAGTGCATGTCCACTAAGATGATAAAGGGATTGGAGCATCTCCCATATGAGGAGAGGTTGAGGGAACTGGACCTATTTAGCTTGGGGAAGAGGAGGCTGAGGGGGGATCTCATTAATGCTTAGAAATATCTCAAGGGCAGGTGTCAGGAAGACAGGGTCAGACTGTTCTCAGGGTGTCCAGTGACAGGACAAGGGGAAATGGGCACAAACTGGAACACAGGAGGTTCAATCTTAACATAAGAAAACACTTCTTCACAGTGAGGGTGACTGAGCACTGGAACAGGCTGCCCAGAGAGGTTGTGGAGTCTCCATCTCTGGAGACATTTAAAACCCATCTGGACGTGTTCCTGTGTGATCTACTCTAGATTCCTGCTCTAGCAGGGGGGTTGGACTAGATGATCTTTGGAGGTCCCTTCCAACCCCTACCATTTTGTGATTCTGTGATCATAACATAGATGTCCCAGTGACCAAGATTTATAGGGCAATTCTCAACTAATTTCCTCATTCTTCCTAAAATGTGAATACTGCATCAAAACAGCTGATTTTCATGACTACCACTTGAGCCATGAGCTATGACTTTACATCTGTCCTTTTCACTATCACCATATCATTATGCAAATGAAGTTACTGCGTGCTCACATCTTAGCTCAGCCTGCCTGTTAATTACATAGCAATGCTTTAATGCAAACACCTCCATCATGAGTTTCACATTTTGATTTGTATAATAACATTAAACACATTATTTCAAATATTTAACAAAATATTCCATACAAAGACTAAATGCATCTTTATAATCTAACAAGGTCCCATGGCTGAAGCTGTAGGTACATCATGCCATCACTACCACATAGCTCTGTGGCTGTAGGCTCTTAGCCTACAATTCAATTCACTAACTAGTGCAGCCATGGATGACAACAGGAAATCTGCCATATTCTACATATTTTCACAGTGAAATATATTCTGTAATTAGACAAACAGTGTCAGAAGCATCATTTTGTCTACAGAAAGCATGATTTATTTGCATATTCCACACAGTGCTTAATTTTGGAGACACAGGCAGCATTATTAACCAATATCTAATTTTTACAGCTTTATTGTCTCAAGAGAGACTTGCTCCCAAAAACAGAACAAAACCAAGAAATAGGGATTAGCTTTTCTCATTCCAACCTTATTTTATGCAGTAAATGTGAACCATGCCACATCTGTAAAGAGGTTCCATTTCGTATTATATACTGTCAAACCAATGCAACCAGTAGAGTATATAGCATTGACTATTATTACTCTGATGATAGATAACTCCAAGCAACTTGGTCTTATTATGTATTTTACATCAGGATTGTCCCCTTACTAGAATATATCATCAGAGCAATGGCTCTTTGTGTTATCCATCACTTCAGCAATGCTGCCTAGTGGCATTCATCATAAAGGCAGTGACACTTCAAGTCATACATCATCAAAATGATGGACCTCCACATACAATGCAAAAAAGCCTTTCTCGATATTGTAGATGTGGAGAAGAAATTATAGGAAACTTTTTGATGATTTTTAAAGAAAATAAATTATTTGTAAAAAATAACCACACCACCTAACAGTATGTAATCTGCAGGGATTTAGTAGCATATTATTATTTTATGAAATAAACCAAAATTATTAAACTGTCTTTATTTCAACCCACAAATTTTCTCACTTTTTCCATTCCAGTTCTCTCCCCCATCCATCCGAGTGAGTGGCTCACTGCCTATGAAAGAACGGTGCATCTCCTGTAATACATACGAGGCCTGGAATTAAGAATCCTCCGTTCCCTAATACGAGTTTTCTAATTTCAGGAAGCAGTAAGGATGTGAGGAAATAAGGCTGGTGTTAGTCAAATACATATTCTCTGAACAAAAGGAATTACCACATACTAATGCCTTGAATTTTATGGCTGTATGTTACAGCAAGCACGCAATACAGTAATCTTCTTATACCCAGTATCTACCTTGCCCAACAGATTACCCTTTCAGCTGTAAAGACTTAGTTGGGGCTAGAAATTCAGTGACAATGGCAAATGACAGTGCCCAAAATGTTCAATTTACCTTCACTCTCTCATTCAGATACAATAATCTTTGCATTTTTAGGCCTTGGCTGTCATTAACATGTGTTTTTGTAATTTACATTAAGTATTACTTTGCAAGAATAAAATTGTGCATCTTGAAAAAGATGTTCATCACTAGTCTAAAGTATACTGCTTGTTCATTTATTGTGAAAAAGTCAAGAATAAAATACAGGAAAATGCATGACTACAGCTAGTTTTCAGCTGTATAAAGCTTGGAATGTCAGGGTAAGAATTTAAATAAATTTCCACTGACTTTCCATTAGGCATCAGAAGCATCTTTATGTAACATATAAACTTAAAACAATGAATTTATTTAAATTCTCATATGCTTTAATGCAATACCTATGTAATATCACTTAAAGCACTGAGCAAGTGAAATTTTATATGGAATATACAGGAAATATAAAATACATACATTTTGAATTAACATTACTATTTTAATCAGGTAATATTTGCTCACCTAGAACAATGTTTTTAAATGATGTAAAGGAAGTAAATTGAATGCTTTAAAAGTTACACTAGT
Organism: Podargus strigoides; assembly: GCA_028020825.1. Classification (NCBI taxonomy): domain Eukaryota; kingdom Metazoa; phylum Chordata; class Aves; order Caprimulgiformes; family Podargidae; genus Podargus; species Podargus strigoides. Next base: position 27,855,689 of record CM051620.1, read on the forward strand.
GTTATTACAGCTTTAGTGAGTCTAGAAGAACTATGCTTTTATTTCCAGGTATCAAAATTGTGGGGAAATTCAGGAAGAGCCATAGTATTCAGCTATTGTTCCAATCCCCTTATGTGCAATGCTTGTTTAGATATAAAAAGGACTTTCCTGGCTAGTAACCACACAATTATTCATGTTTGAAAAACATAATTTTATTGCTACTAGGTAAGATAAGACTATTGTGTGGATGTCTAGCCCACATGAAACAAATTATAAGTCTCAGTTCTGGCTTTAGTGTTTTGCCTTTGTAAGTAATTAAAGATTTAAGAATAAAAGGTCTAAGGTAAACCAGGTAGCTACAATTTATTCAGACATTTTTAAAGCTTTTAATAGAAGTTCCTTACCAAAATATGAGAGTTTGAAAAATCACTGGCTGATTAATACTTCAAACTGTTATAATGAATAAAATTAAATACCACAAATTTAAGAAATGGGAATAGATAAGAAAAAAATATTCTGTTTTCTCTCAGAGTGAAGAGTATGCTGCTTCACAAAGAGTTTCTCAAGTTTTCTACTGAGTAACTCTCAGAATGAAAATAACTTAGTAGTAGAGTGATTTTGGGGATCAGGACTGTTAAATATATTTAAACAGTGATTTGAAAGAAGAAGTGAATAAAGAAAGTCGGAAAAGAGGCTCTTCATGAGGACTTATTTTTGGTGTTGAATGCTGCAGGCTCTAATGTTGCAAAGAATAAATAATGTGGGCCAGTACGATCATAAAATTATGTATCAGCAATGGCAAGGAAAATTACATGGAAATTATTAATTTTGCCTGATTATATACACTGATAGCTTCTTAGTGGCTGGAAACACTGTGGAAAGAAAACTAAGCAACTTTAAGGAGAAAGCGATGAATAACCTGCTGAAATAGACAGCACTCATATGCATAAATAGTGTACTATGATAGATATAATTAGAAATGGACTAATAGACATCATGCATAATTGCTTTAAGTACGACTTTGAGATTACCATGTTTAAGGCTAAAAGACTTCTTTCACACTTAATGATTGAATATTTTGTCTTCCTGTAGCATTCACAGAGCTAATTTAATCTCAGGACCTTCCTTATGTGTATGATATTCAAGCAAAGTGTACTGAAAAACATATTTGACGTATTTCTTGTTTCTCTCTGACCAGATTGCTCTGTGCACTTTCTTCATTTCTTTCTCCATCTCTTTGCCTGTATTAATTTGGCCAATAAAACAAAAGTCTAGGAAGACATCTTTCAGAGAAGGCATCACTGTCTACAAGGATGTCTTACATGTTCTTATATAGAGAAGTCCTTGTTTTCAGTCAGATTACTTGTAAGGCTGTAGGTGATAACATACAACACAGCACCAGTGCTGGATGTTGTAACACTATCTCAAGGCAGTGCTTCCTTTTCAATAATAAGTCTGCATGTTTACCTTAAATACTGTCAATCATTCTATATTCAGACTGCAATTAGACAGCTGCAACAAAAGACTGTATAAATATTTCACAGCAATTATTGCAGATTAGAAATGTTGCTTTTTTTTTTTTTTTTAATATATCACCCCTCCTCATGAAAACTAAAAAGTAAATTACACTCATTTGTTCATGAAGAACTGCCAGTCTCACTGACTTTGATGGGAGATCTACCAAGCACTACCTACTTCGGATTTACAAATTGCTGGCAGCACAGGTTAAAAAAACTGAATTTGAAGACACCCAAAATCTATGCAAGCACACGCAATACATCTCGTATGTCCTGACCACACCAAGAAAAACCATGCAAGTGATGCAAAGATGACTTGCTTACATGCAGTAGAAGTGTTGTTCTGGGGACATGTCTGCCAAGCTGTGTATGCACAGTTCAGTTGTGTTAGCTTTCATTTCCCTGACTTGCTGAGTACTCAGAAGGGATTCAGAAACATAGGATTACAGCCTCAAAATATGTTTGACAGCAACCTTGATTCTGTTCACTACTGGTTTACAGCTTGTAGCTCACTTAAAATAACGCATAGCATTTCTTTATTTCTATCACAAACTACACAACAGTTGCATTTATACTTTAGAAACTTCCAAACTTCTGAGCTAGGCTCTGCTTAAATGCTTTTTATATTTCCATTGCACAGTAGAAGACATTTTTCCTCTTAAATCTCTGTGGCTTTACCAGGTTTGTTACTATCATTTTCCTGAATCCTGTTCCTGTTCCCTCTTGCTTGCTGGGACCAAGTAGTGTAAAACTAAGTATGAACACCTGCAAGGGTGCTGCTTGCAACGCTGCATATGGAACCCACCATTGTTTTTCCAGCCTTTCTTTACATATGGTTGTTTTGGTAACTGGTTTCCCAGCTTTCTCTAAACTTTTCCTTTAATCCTACAGTTAAGAGAGGTTTTTCTTATCTACTTCCTGTTCAACATTTAAAATTTTTGGAACAACCTCTTTTTGTATATTCATAGCTATTGTATATTGATCTAACTGCAGTAGTACAGCTGCCTGACCATATCCTGTTCTGTTCTTAGGAGATGTCTCAACAATTGTATAAACTGAAATAACATAATGTAGCATGAAATAATTTATCTTCTTTTCTATAGGAAAAATATATAGGTACTGTTGAAATGACTTGTACCAAAACAGAGCTGAAATTGGGATTTGTTTCACATATTAAATAGCAGAGTGCAACAATTAGAGAAAAATCCTATATAAAAAGTCCAAATATTAAAGACTTCTAAATTTTGTGCATCTCTAAAATTAGAGAGATTTTCAGTCTATAACCTGCCTTCAAGTAAAACTCAGCCAAAGCTACATACTCAGCTCATATTAAGCACAAACTAATTATTATGTATTGTTGTAGCCATCATTACAGCATGACATAAAGTGCAGATTTAACAGCCAGTCAAGCAAATCAGATTTTCTCTTCAGGTTAACCTTACTGTGGTCATTTAGATTTGCAGGAACAGAGGAAGGAACATTCTGGCCCAAAGATTTTGTATTAACTACAATAAGTGTACATTGATATATGTGAGTTATCCTATTACCTGGCTATAATGACATTTTGTTGTTCATAAAGAGAAGTAAGATATTTTCACTAAATTAGAATGTTCAAATCATTCACGATAATTGCTTTTGGTTAGTAATTAAGTAAAGGTTATTCTACAATAATAATGTAACTATGGTAATATGATAATAAGTAGGGATGTAATTTTGTTAAAAGCGATCTGTGCTGCCAATAATAATTACACTCTCCTGTGTTAACCGCTGTGATTAAGAAATGAAAAGAAAATTAATATCTAAGGTAGAGTGTAAAAATTATGTACACAGACTGTTTGCTCGGAGCTTCTCGTACTGGTGTTGGACATCATGCCAGGCTGCTTCTGCTAGACAATTTTAAGACAAAAAAAATAAATAATATAAACAACTGGTTTGGTTTTAACCACAAAGAAGGATGATCTGTGACATTCTACTTATTCCATGTGTCTGGCATTAAATGAACCTAGAAAAAGTTTTTGTGTTTTTTAAATGTTTAGGTCATCTATAACTTTAGATTTTAGATGGATCTGTCCATCTCCCATAGCACAACTGCTTGTCTACCTTTAAGAGACAGTGCCCGTCACCCTGAAAGAGGTATTGTCCTGCAGCCAAAAGTGTTCACATTTGCATGCTGAAGAATTCTTGACTAAATTAAAGTGAATATAATGTTTTACAGTGTTTATTGCATGAGACTGAAAATTTATCCAGTCTTACAGGGTACCCTACCTGCAAGAGAAACTCTTTCATCATGTCAAATGATAAATTGTAGAAACACCAGAGATCTGTACGTGCACTCAAATCTTGCTTTATCCATTTCCACTGTAAGTCACTACAGACCACAGGCTGAATTGGTTCATGCATGACAGAGATCAAAGGACAGCCCACAAGCAAGGTTTACAGACCTCACTAGGAAGATTCAAATATAACCTGCTCTGAGAGCAAACACTAGCTGTTCCTAATCCCATTCCAATAAACAAGTCCAGTGAGTCAGGAAAGATCTGCAATAATTTTACTCTCAGAGTGAGGCTTAAGTAGCTCACAGACTGCTAAAGGAAAAGGGTCTTAACAAACTACAGGATAAAATAAATGCTGCCTATCATTTTCTAGATAGTGGTGAAAATCCCATTAATAGCTTGGTCCTGCCAGCATATGTGTCAGGCTGTGTAATTTACTTGAAGACACACACTGCTCAGAACTTTCTCTCATTTCTCTCCCAGTGCTCACACTACACAGATGATTTTGCATTAAATGTGATGCCAATTGTGCATCAAAGAATGAAATCTTCCTCTTAGATTAACTAGTGTTTCGTACACCCTGTACAAACTGCCTTCCTTTCAGCTGCAAATTTACAAGGTACAAGGCTTACAGGTTATCGAGGACTGCATACCTCACCTGATTTCTAAACTGCCCATTCTTGGATGACTGAAGGAAGGGATTCAAGAATAACCCAGGGGACTGTGAGGAGGACATTAAACAGAGAGGCCTAACTTCAGGACCACCTGGAGATCACCTAAAGCTTGCTGAATTGTAGTGAACTGACTTTTGGTCCCCATACTCCAGACCATGAGATAGCCAGACATGGAATTGTGTATGACAGGAAAAAAAAAAAAAAAAAAAAAAAAGATAAAAAAAAGAGTGCTGCTGGGCTCTCAGGGCCAGGTGTTTATCAGCATACTGCCAGGCAAAACTAAGCCCTAAATGTTATAAAGATGAATGAAGAAATGACAAAGCTGCATGCTAATCATACATTCCTCTCTCCTTAATCACTGGATTATTCCTAACTGTTCCCTCAAACCCTCAAGACTCCTTTCACAGGCTTGACTTTAAAAGGCCACTTGGGTTAAGCAGAGAGACAAAAGCTATTAGAAAATCTGCTCAGCATTTTGTTTTATCTGGCACCAAGACATCGGGTCACTGTCAAGGAAAACCATTAAGAAACGGGTGCTTGAATGTTTCGTTTCTTCACTGAATAACAATTACAGGGAAGTAATTTTCTCTACCATGAAATATAGTAAGGTACTTTATTGCCTTAGCCTTTCTGTATTTTATCTTTCAGCTAGCAGCTACACCTTCTTCCTCAAATTAACAAGGCCATCAACAATAAAAAGAATGAAATAGCTAACCAGTCACATATAAAATGCAGAAAGGTGAAAGCAGAATGCCACATTGCTAAATTTTTTGAGAATAGATCAAACATTAATATTGTGAAACATTATTTTTGTGTCAAAGTTTGTGGACATCAAGTTCACGTCATTATTTTGTTTACAGGAAGTGTTTTTGACACAACTGCTTTCTGTGAGAATGTTGCTATGGTAAAGGGCCCTTTTGGAGGCAATAGTGCAGAACCTTTAGTTCAGTACACAGTCCTATTAATAGTGTGTTTTTATGGGAAGAATATCTATTTTCCAATGCAAGCCTTCAAAGTCTCAGATGATTAAAAATTAGGATTTCTTGCTACAGGAGAATGATATACATCAAGATACATACGTCTAACACTAAAGCTGTACAATACAGGGAGAATTTATTCCAGATATGCCCTAACAGAGAAGGCTTTTGGCCACTCAATTTACTGCATATTCAAAGCACCACTTTTTTTTTTTTTTTTTTGGTAGAAGTACACTTTGGAAATGCAGTCTCCTGGCACTATCATTTTCCCTTACTAAAAATAAAATTGTAAAATAATCTCAAACTTGATGTATGACAAACTGAGGAGGAAAAGTACAGATAGCATGCAGAATTGGTAAATTTTAGTTGTAAATGCACAGGAGTAAACTGATCTTTGTAGATCCTTTTACTGTTCATCCTTAAACAGTATTCTAATGCCACATTTATGTATAACTGCATTTTAAAATATACTATCATAATTTATGCATTTACAAGAAGAAAACAGTTGCATCTTCCTAAAATTCTCATAATAAAACCCAGTATCAATCAAATAATGCAAGCAGTCATTAGGCAAGAAAAATCCAAAGAAGAGGTTCCTTAGTAAATAAGGGCAAAACCATTGAATAAAATATGTTCCATTTGTCAGAGAATTTATAAACTGTTTAAATGGTATAACAGTATAAAGGCAAAGGATTTGGACTCCTTTATGACTCATGCATGAGCTCAAGCAGAAAATGAGTGTCTGTCTCTTAACAGGCTTTAGTGCAAGAGAGTTGTCATACTTAAGAATGTTTTTTTTCCCTTTGTAAAGCACTCTCCAAACTTGGAATATTTTTCAATGACATTTAAATAAAAATAAAAATGCTTGTCGTCTTCGAGTTATGGCAGTTTAGTTATGACTGATTTCTCCGAATGGAAAGGTAATAATGGCAAAAACTATTTGAGTTGTTGCAATGAGAATATATGTTCAAATGTTCTAGGTTCTGAGATGGACAATTCACAATCAACTTTTCGATACCAGACGTCCAGCAACCTTATTACGTATTAATAGCTAGAAGAAGAAAGACATATTTGTTTCAATAAGAAGGAATTACTGAGCCTGAAGGAGCAAAAGAAAAATATCACGCATTCTATGAACCGAACTTAACATGAAAAGATTTCTAGTGAGAAATTGTAATGAGACACTTATTTTCAGGAACCTCAGGGCACAAATGGGGTGCAAACCTCACTACGTCATCTTGAGTACTACAGCTCTCCATTCTGGATGCAGCTCAAGTTCATCCTCTGAGTGTGAAATTCAGTTCTGGTAACACCTTAAGATAACCATTTACCCAATTAGAGTATTTTAAAACTATTGAAGTGGTACAGAGCCCAGGTACAGGAAATGTTTATGAACTTATGACTTCCCTAGATATCTACTGAAGCGCTACATTGAAAACGTCTCACAGCCTGTAGGTTAGAGATTAAAATCATCTATCTTTCATTTGGATATAGCATTGTCACCTCTTGCCTGGACATCACACCTGATAACATAAACACATGCAAGTTTTTCCTGTCCACTTTCAGATGCCATTAGTTTTCAAAAGACATGGATCAAAAAGCTTATAAGAAATCAAATGGGAGTGCACAAGTCCTTTTTAGAGCCCATAATATCTCTCAGATTTCATGGCCTGTCTGTTGCTTCTCCTGACCACCTGTGCAGCTTCTCTCAAAGGTCTAAGAGCTAGCAGTGTGGCCTGAAGCTTTTGCAGCTCACCCTTCTTGAGCTTGCAGACATTATTTCAAGGACTTTTTTTAATATATATTGTGTTGCTTTATTTTAAAAAAGTAATTTGATCCTAAACAATGAAGTACCTCAGACTTTCGATTCAAATTCACATTGAGTTAAAGACTTCTGCAAACTGTCAAGACTGACTCACAAATTCCCCCCTCAACACACATATACCTCCCTGCCCTTCTGAAGTGCTGGAGGCTGAATCCCAAGCCCTGAATTAAGGTTGACATATGGGTGGTTCCCACGATCCTTTAAGAGGAGGGGATGAGTTTGCCTTTTGGCTTTCCTCCAGGGTGCGGCCGGCCTTGCAAGGAGAGCCCTTGGGTAAACAAGCCCCAGGTGCCCTGCATTTTGATAATGAGTGCCAGGTGTCCTGTTTTGGGCATAAAAGCTGGGACCACTTGCAGGAAGGGTGGAGTGTCTGTCTGTGAGGTGGATGCACTTCGCAGAGTTTCCTTGTTAAGGAAGGACCTCTTGATTCTCCTTGCAAATGGGCCCTGGTCAGGTTTGGTGCTTGTGAACGCAGGCTCTGTGAGAACAATATGTGGCTGCTTCTGTACTATATTATAAATCTATTGGCTTGGTTGTCTCCCATCTCTGCCATGGGATACTTTGTTGCTTTGTTTGTTCCACCAATTGTTGGCTGTGTTGTGTCATTCTTGGGGTTGCTGGGGTTGATGTCTGTTATGTGTAATCTGACTGACTTGTTTGTGCTCTCAGCGATCACTCATGTACTGACCTTCTTGTATACAATAGAATCTGGTTACTGGTTCGTTCTACTGCTGGTTGCGTCCTTTGTGCTAGGCCTAGTAATTGGCAAAACACCTTCCCAGCTTTTTCTTTTTTAATGACATTCAAAAGCAAAGATAATCTATTTTCAAAGAAAATGCTAGAAATGCTGCAAATCCTAACAGCTTCCTCTTGTGAGATTTCCCACCACACTCACAGTCTAACCTGGATGAGGGGATCAAATGCACCCTCAGCAAATTTGCAGATAAAACGAAATTGAGTGGGAGTGTCGATCTGCCTGAGGGTAGGGAGGCTCTGCAGCAGGATTTGGACAGGCTGGAGCAATGGGCTGAGGGCAATTGTATGAGGTTTAACAAGGGTAAGTGCCGGGTCATGCACTTCGACCACAACAACCCCATGCAGCGCTACAGGCTTGGGGAAGAGCGGCTGGAAAGCTGTCTGGCGGAAAAGTACCACTGTACCACTTTATTTGATTACCTAACCAAAGAAAAGCATTAAAGGACACACTGCACTTTTCAGGTTAAGTCAGCACATGTGCTGCCTTCATGGTTGGCTCCTGTGCTGCTCTATAGATGTAAAAATCGACAAGTATGAAAACTGGTATTGTCTAACTGAAAAGACAAGGAAGAAAAAAAAAAGAAGACTTCTACCCTTGGAGATTTATTACATTACTTCTGCATTTTTAGTAAGTCTGTAGAATATTTAGTGGAAATTAAGGGCCTGCCTTTCTTACTTACCTTACTTACCACTCTGAGAGAAATAGTATAGAAGTAAGGCAGAAACAAATCCACAATGCAGTGAATGCATCAAATGGAGAAAAATCCATTACTTCTTTTCTTTCCTATCACACTTAAAAAAAAAAAAAGAGTCATTGAGTTATTATCTTTTCACCATATTTATTTAAAGAACACTACTATACCTCCTTAGTATCCGTTTATTAGCAGTAATTTCAGCTGGCAAGTAGTATACCAAGCACTGTGTCCTCTAATGTCAGAAAACCCATGGAAGATGCCAAGAAAGATGCATAACTCAGATATGTGCTACCCTAAGGTGTTTTATGTGCACAGAAATGGACAATACCACATTTTGGTGCCTTTCAAGTTTGAAATGGCCTTTTTTATTTCAGTCCTTGAGTTACCTTCTGTTTCAAAAATTATAGAAAAATAATTAAAATTTAAAATAATTATTCCCTCTGAACAGCTTTTCTGAGTGCACAGGGTGTCATTCTCAGTGATTACAAATAAAATAATTTTCTGTTTGGAAACTATATCTCAGGGATCTGAAAATACTTTGTGTGATTTATGGTAAATTAAATTATAAAAGAGTCAGCAGAAACTGAGCAATCTAATTTAGCCTTCTGTCTAGGTAGGAAGGACTATAATATGCTTCGCAGCTTGTGTGTCATGCTGCTTAAACACAAGGTAGGTGATTCCCAAAGCTGGGGGGAGATCAGAACAGGGAGGGCTAGAAGTAAACAGCTATCACTAACTTTCAAATGGGAGCTGGAAACTAATTGTACTTCTGTGTATCTCTTTCTGAATACAATTCATTACTATACCATATGCTGCCTCATATTATATCAAGTTAAATAAAGAATAACAGAATCTTGCATCAAATTCTTTGTTCTTGCAATGCTTTTTTCAGAAACAAGAAGGTCAGGATGTCGCCCAGAGGCAGAAATCCTGGGTATGCATTGATAGATTGCAGTCTGGATCAAGAGTGCAGTATCTCCATGCCATCCTCGCTCCTGGTGTGCAGAGTGCCTTCAGTGCCTTTGCACTGCTCAGGGCCTTCTGGTTGCAGCTCAGTAGTTTGCCTTTCCTCTGTACTTTCAGTTAAGCTGTTGCAGCACAGTTTTCCGGTGCTTCTGGACAGTATTTTTCCTCATGACTCTCATGCTGTTATTGTTATGGCCTTTAACTCATAAATCCCAAAATTATTCCCATGGCTAGTTCATAGGGGAAGCAACTGGCACTCACATGAAAATCACCCCTTCTTTCTCCTGTTTTCTACCCTTGGGCTGTAGCTTTTGCATTAGGGTTTACATGTAATTTAGGTTACCCAACAAAATGCACAGACGAATTTTAACACCCAGTTGGCATGCAACTGTCCCTGATAAAAACGTGCTCCAATTAGTGCTGATACCATTATAAACAAAAAAAAACCAAACAAAAACCCCCAAGAACAGGGAGCTGGAGTGAGTGCTGACAAACACTGTGTTACCATAGCCAAAGTATTGCTGGGTACCCCTGCTGCACTGTAAAGGATACCCAGGTAATATACTTACCTTGGGACTTCTCCACCACTTCCTTTCCCAGACATCCTCTTAGCAGAGTTCTCTCTTTCCTTTTTCCCTCTCAGTGTCACACTCTCTTTTTTTTAAATTTATCTCCAGAAGTAACTTCCACTGTTTGAGTCAGTGTATGACATCAGCAACATACCCCCCAGAACTCTTTGTGAGTATGAACTAATTGCACCATACTTTGTTCCAGGCTGAGTAGCAATCTTGGAGAGCATGAGCTAGATTAATTTCAAATGAAACTAAACTGGGAGAGCACCTAATACGTGCCAGGTGGCTGTTCAGTCTATGGGACTACATTAGAAGTAGACTGAAACATATATATTTATTTTAAAAAGAAATTTAAAATGTGCTGTGAAGTATGGATAGTAGAGTAGCAGGTCCTCAGCAGCAGCTGTATCACTCTAGAGATTGGTCTGAACTTGCCAGTGTAGACATACTCAGTGAAGCTAATTGCCAATCATAATATAAAAGGATCATCTTAGCAGAATATAAAAGAAGTATTCAGGGAAGGCAAGGCCTCATGAGGCCTGGAGCTGAGGTTTCTATAAGAGTCATTCTTTACAGAAGGGGAGACTGAGGAATCATCTCCAACTGGTTTGTCGATAGAAGAGGATTTAGAACAAGCTGAATAGCAACAAACTGCCAGAAGCAGATAGTATTCATTCAAGTGCTCTAAATGAACTCAGATGTGAAATTGCTTCAGTGTACAGCTTATTATTTAAGTCAGCATCCACACCAAGAGGTAGACAATATGACACAATCTGAAAAAAATCTCCTAGGAGATATCAAGGAGTAATGGCCCAGGAAGGCTCACCTTCATACCAGGCAGTTCAATGTCATCTCCTCATTCTATTCTTTATAAGTGTATAAATAAAGTATACTGGGGACTGTTTCCCTAAGAAAAGGTTAGTCTTGCCCCTCTTTTCTTACTAAAAAAGGCTGTGTACAAAGATGATGTGATCAATGAAGTATATTTGGGGTTTCAAAAAGCTTTCAGTAAGCTGTTTCCGTAAAAGATTAAGGAAATTAAACCACTATGAGATAAGAAGAAAGTCCTTATGAATTCATAATTGTGAGGAAACAAAGGAAGATGGTAGTTAAAACTTAGACCAGAGAAGGACTGCCCAAGGGGACATTCAGGGTCTGTGATGCTTAAGATATATATGAGTGATCTTGGAGAAGAGGTCAAAAGTGAAGCAACAAAGTTTGCTGATCATGTAAAAATGCTCAGAGTATTCTCTGTATCACTAAATAGAATATAATGCATACAAAAATGAATCTGGCTATTCAATTACAATAACACTGTCTAAATTAACCACTGACTTTCAGTAAAGAGATTTAAAAAGCCTCTTGTCCAGAAATATTCTGAGGACTGCTTATGAGAAGCATAACTGCTGGTGATAAAACCTTTTTAAAACCAACAGAGGCATGAAAGTGGTTAGAGAACTGGAGGCACTAGTAAAGAATCAAAGAGAAAAGACGTTCTCTGCAAGCCACAGGTGGGTGCTAGACAGTGGCTAAAACACAAATAAGCAGCTAAGAAAAATCACTGAAAACAAGGCAGAAAATATTACAGTACCACTGTATAAATGCATGATGTACCCACATCCTGAATGCAGTGTGTAGTTTCATAAAAAAAGATAAAGCAGTAAATATAACAAAGGAGGCAAAGCAAAGAGGTATGAATAGGCTTCTGAAATGCATTTATTAGGCTATTTTTTTCATCTGAACAAAAAGATATTTGTATATACCAAAAAAAAAATAAAAATCTATGTTACAGTGAAATCATTGGGGATCACTTATCTACTGTTACTAGTCAGCCTGTAGAAAGCAGAAAAGTGGAATCAAAACAAAAGGGAGTTTATTTTTACAATATGCAATTAAGTTGTGGAATTAATCTACAGAACAGAGTGGAGAGCAAAAATACAAATTACTTCGAAGAGGAATTAGATTAAGCAATGTAGAGTAGGTTCATCAGTGTCCATTACACCTGAAGACCTAGGAGATGTCTTGGTGTACCTGGGAAATAATTTTTACTTTTCAACAAAAGTAATTTAAAGCCTAGGTAACTATTACCTACTGCAGTCTATCTTTAGATTAGCTTTGTACAAATGTTTGTGGCAACACTTAATCCTACATATATAGTTTTGTAACTAGTAGATAGTAACAATAAATAGTTATTTTGTGTAGAACAAACTGCCCATAAGTACAAACAATACATGCAAATAATTAGGTATATAAGGACATTACTTATAAAAAATTATATTGACAACCAAATATGAAAGTGACCTGCAGAAGTAGAGTTTTCAATTCTTTTTCAAAAATAATCTAAGACATATAGGCATTTGGATGAGGCACTTGAATTGCATGAAACATCATGGATCTAGTGTAGACAACATCTTTGTTCCCTAAGGACTATCTTAGAACTTTTACTTAGATTGTAAACTTAACTTAAAACATAGCACGTGATTGCCTTCCCTTCCCGATTTGGTCTCTATACTGAAAAATAAATCCCTAAAGAACAATTCTCATACCCTGGGCATAATTAACAGTGGAAAAAAATCACTAAATTTTTATGATATTTCAATCAGCTGGATTTTCCTAAGGTAAATACTATCCAGTATTTCAAGTCTGTAAAGGAGGTAACTGACCTGTCCCACATCATCTGGTGTGGGACTCTGATTACATGACACAGCTAAGGAGGAAATCCTTGAATTAAGCAGCTGAAAATAATATGGGAGAAGTTTCTCCATCGACATGCTAGAAGCTTAGAAAGGAAAGATACACATGAATGAACACCTCCTCCAATATTTTTAGGATAATTCAGTGCAAAGTAGGATGGATTCCATCCAGCAAAAACTTCTGGATTCCATTAGGGATTCTGATATGAAGGTCAAAGCATATTATGAGGGCTAGGGAAATCAAAGCAAGAAAGAACATTGAAGTATTTTTTATTTATTTGACTAGATCTGCAAATGCCTTTTACTGGCTAAAATAACAACTGATGATTAAACCGTTACATGGTCTATGTATTTCTCAGCTACTGCCTGAAGAGATAAACTTTAACCAAAGCTGAAATTTCTACAAAGCAGTTGAAGAGAGGACACACACCCAGCTCAGACAGCTGGAAAGCACAGAGCTCTAAAATTAAAGCTGAGACCTGGCAGAGCAGCCAACTGGACATCTAGTTGAGAGGCAAGACTTGTTGCCAGGGCTGTAACAGGCAGCATGAGTCTTTTTGATCACAGTTCATCAGATAATTAATAAGTATGAATTTTGACATGTAAAAGGTTTTCTAAAATTTCCTTGATGCAGAACCGTATCTTGACAACAGCCATTAAGCCTAAGTCTCTTTGAAACTAATGATACATTGTGTTTAAATACTAATAGTATAATATGGTCTACAGGGGAGAAAAAAATCCCCTTTGATATAGACATTCAAAATACCCGATTCCACTCTTGCCTCATGGAAATTACAGACAGGTTTCCTGAGAGGTATTTGATTCAGTTTATTTGCTTACCTTGACATTATTCCTAAGGACAATTACATGAAAGGGAAAACTTTTATTGATGAAGCATGTTTATCTCAGTTCTGACTTGTGATATCATATGCATTCACAAAGCAAATAATTCACATCACAGGAGAGATGGTTTTCTACTAAAATTAAGTTTTCAAGGTTAAAACGTAAGACCTGCCCTGTATCTCTGGTTTCTTAGTAACTTCTTGCATATTCACAAGATCTTTTGAAAGAAATTATGTGATCTTTATGTACATCCCCTACTTATGTTGCCATGTAAAAATTATTATTTTCCTTGTATGGTAAATCAGAAGAGTGCTATGTGGAGGTTTGTAAACCTTTCTCTGGTATTTGAGAGTTTAAAAGTTAATTGAGGCATTCATAGAACAGAATTTAGGTTGGAATAGACCTTTACAAGTCATCTGGTCAAATCTGCTCTCAAAGCAGAATGAACTCTGAAGTAAAATCAAAGTCACCTAGCACCCATTGCCCACAACCATGTTCAGATGGCTTTTGAATATCTCCAAGGACAGAGACTCCACAAGCTCTTCAGGCAACTTGTTCCAGCACTCGGTCACACTCAGAGTGAAAAAGTGTTTCCTGATGTTCAGATGGAGTCTCACCTGCTTCAGTTATGACCATTGCGTCTGGTCCCATCACTGGGCAACACTGAAAAGAGCCTGGCTCCATCCTCCCTGCACCCTCCCTTTAGGTACTGATATACCAACCAAGGCTCCTCTTCTTCAGGTTAAACAGTCCCACCTCTCTCAGCCTTTCCTCATAGGAAAGATGCTCCCGTCCCTATGATCCACAGTAACATCAGACACTGTAATGCAGTAACACGCACACATGGTTTATCAAACATCTGCGCAAGCTAAGGAAAATTGTAAAGATCACAAGCAACGGATTAAAGCAAAACCTCATGTATTTTGGCAAGTTTAGCAACTGAGAATAACACATATATTAGCTGAGGAAAGATCAAGAAAATATATTCAGAATCAAAAGTCTTACACTATTTGTTCAAGATCAGCACAGGTAGGTCTACTAATCTTGAATGGGTACTAAACATCAACAAGCTTGTATATCTTTGCAATACATTACAGTATATCCATTCTATAAAGTATCACCACTATTTGTGTATTAATTTTTGTGAAGTCTTCGTTTTATCTGAAGCTTAAAGTATTATGAAGCTTCAGTAGGGTCACATGGCCCACAGTTCTAGATTTACTGAAACCTCTCTTTTTGCAGAGTAAGTCTGAAATGAATGTAGTAGTTATCTGACACTGCATACAGATGCCATGGCTTCATCCATCAGAGGAAAAATGTTAAATAACAGTAATTTGAGCATGCATCAGAGATCTGAATTTTATAAGGAAAAAATAATAATGACAGCACTTACACAGTACATAGAACTACTCTAGAATCACAAATCATTTTTCACAGACTAATGAATTAAATGACAGTCTCTGTGAACTGCATAAGCTAACTTCTTGCTCCAAAATGTTCAATATATGAGGGGAAGAAGAATGAACCATAACTCCAAATGCCACAATTTCTGTACTGAAAACTATATAAGGAGTGTGTGTAAAGAGTATGACATTTATACAGAGTTGGACCATATACAAGAACTCTTAAAGCCTAATGGCATGTTTGAAAAACAGTCGTACAACATGAAATGAACATAAAAATAGGTCAATCCATTTCTGAGATTTCAAAAGCCACATATTATAAGAGTGGCATGAAAAGGCCTGATTTATGAATTACAGTGCAATCACCCCTTGAATTTTACATTATTTTCTGAGCTCCTGCTGTGACACATGAGTCAACTAAAACCAAAATAAAATGAAGACAGCTTAGGCTTTAGATCAGAGCAGAACTTTGCAATAATATTGTAACTTAGTTAATATATAGCTTATTTTATCAACCAATCTCTAAGCCCTTTACCAAAGGCATGGTTCTCATCCTGTTTATGGTAGAATGGAAGACCAGGAGTACAATCCCAATTTTCTGACCCTCAGAGACAGTCTTTGGGGGGGAAAATATTCTATATGGAATGCTGAAGACACATAACAGTGAAAAGAGGTGGTAACTTTCCTTTTTTTTCTGTAGCAAGAAAGGTTAAACTTTGCTTATGTGATGTATGCAGATGATCCAGTTCTATCTTCAGATAATTCATTATTAAAGGATTTTCATCAGCAAACTGCATCTCTATTTGGCCTGGACAGATTTGCTAACAGAACAGAGCCTTGCCCTGCCTTTCTCTGTGCTCAATAGGGTTTTTCCTCATGGAGCAAAACCAGCCAGTGCCAAGTCTCTTCATGAGTCCTGGCACACACAAGATCTTTCACCAGTATCTGTTCAGGCCTTTAAAAACACATAAACAGGTAACAAGTGGATAACCACTATTTCCAGACTAAATTAGGACTATCATTGTGACTGCATCACACAACGCAGAAATGACCACCTCTGTTTGCAGAGTACCTGGGTTAGGACATTACTGTCCCTGAGATCTCACTGTGGAAGTCAGTCTGCAACAACATGTATACATACATATGTATATATGTATAATAAAAAATGCAAGAAAACAACATTGGAAAATATAAAGTGGAAAAAAATGAAATGGCTATATAAAAACAGAAATCAATTGAGACCAGAACTGAGGTTTAAAAAAAAAATTCCACAACACAATATCTTGGATTATTTTATCCATCCAAATACTGGACTGTGAGAAAACTGCATAATAAATATTAAAATATGAGTGCCTTTGGCTGGGAAAGGAAATTGCATTTCAGGTTCATGCCTATACTGTTTGATAGAGCTAGAGCTTTAAAGTAGTGCAGAGTTGCAATATGCCAGCTATGCATCAAAATTATATGAGAACTAGAATGACTTCCCTTGGATGTCTATAATATAGTAGTAATGAGCCAAAAATAAAAAAAAAAAAAAGAATTTCAATTTCATAGCTATTTTATAACATATAGCATGCGTTCAATGCAAAGAAATTTCTAGGTGCTTCTGTAGGTATTGACAACTAATCTTTAATTCTACATGATATTGTATGGGATGCACACTTGAATAGTATGTCACACTTGACAATGTCACACTTGACAATACTATGTCAATAGTATGTACACTTGAATAATTCTCATTTTTTGCCCTTATCACACTTCCTGAAGTGGACAGAAGTTAATATATAACGTCAAGTCCTAAATTTATCTGGCATTGAGGTGTTTTTGTGGGTAGTTAGTACATTTCATAATGAGGCCTAAAGACCACACTATGAAACAGAAAGCTATGAAATTTACTGACTTTCCCTTTGGTGCTGCTTTAATGTTTGCATACGTAAAGAGAGGACAAAAGGCAAAATAAAACCAAACCTAGGACTTTCAGGTTTCCTTTCTTTCCGTGTTTGACATATTGGTTTTAGTGCCACTCTGTAACTTAGAATATATTTGGTGTACATTAACAAGTCCTGAATAGTATCAGGACTTTATCACCTTACTTTAGGAAAAAAAAAAAAAATCCTCTGAGACACAACAGCCTTGTTTCTTCCCATTGCTCAGAGAAGAATAGGCAATAATTTAATCCTAGACAAATTAAAATGTTATTCTCCTTGGTTAGTAAACTGGCACTGCAAGTAGCTATCATTTCTTCCTTTCTACAGCCTTGAGGGTACATGCGAGAACAATAGGGTCATGCTCTACTTCTAAGACTTGTATGGGGAATTCTCTCTGTACTGCAAAGGCCCTTAGTCTTTACCACACTGTGCCCATCTTGAACAGTGCCCAGTATCAGCAGTGACACACCAGTTATTCTTAGGTTGAAAGTTTTCATCATTATAAATCTCATTGCTTGATGGGGATTTGAGGACTTTTGATTCAGTCCATGGGCATAGAGGGAAGTAGATCAACCTTCATGGCTGAATCATGCTACCTGAAATCTGTGTTCACTACAGTAGATAACTCCTGTTTTTCTTGTCCATGTGAAAAAAAGAATAAAAATTAACTCCAAGCCTACTTTGTATATAGTCAGGGTCTCACTAGGGAGTAACTGCTCTTGATTGCTGAAACATAGATGTGACCTCCTAACGTTCTAATCAATCTAAATTTCATCAGACAATACAAGATTGTTTTCCAGCACAGTTTGGAATTAAGACAGAAAGTTACTGTCAGCAATATTTTGGGTCTTGCTCTCTTGGATTCATTAAATTTAAGGCCATCCTTTGACAGCTACAGATTCCAAAGGGAGGAACAATCTGCATTAAACAATTTAACTGAGGGAAAAGTTGCAAAAGATGAGAAAAAAGAACAGCTTCACTGACAGAAGTAAAGTTGAGCTGGAATAAGTTTCGGTTTGCTAAGGAAAACTAAAATAATGTGAATGAGTATAGAAATTAAATTAAAAAAAAAAATAAAAATAAAAGGTGCTCAGTTCTCATTTAATATAAATACACCACAGCCACACTTCAGCAGAAATTACATACATAGTCACAGTTGTATACATATTTAAGAAATCAAGTCACAATGTTGAACATACAAGAAATGAAGGCTTGACCAAACATCCACTGGGATGTATGGGAACAGTCCCATTGACATAACAGGTCCAGAGTGAAATTCTGCTAGACGTAGGTAATTATATTAATACACTCCAAACAACTGCAGCTACATACAATTCATTTTCAGAAGGTATATCTTAGCAAGACAGAAATATGCAGGTGCTCATCTATTTTGTTGCTGTATCTGTTTCAAAAGTCATTTTAAGACATAGATATTCTGGGGATTATGTTGGTCCACTCCCACTTCTAATGTAATTTATAGCAGCCTTGAAACTGCTGTAAAACTTACCTGCTTATCCAAAACATAATGGCTAATTCTGTCCACCAAAGAACACCAGACTATGGTTGAAATATGGCCACAAACCCCCTCCTCTGACCATGCTCTATAGCCTGAAGGTTGACAGGGTCTCTATCACCTGAGAGAACACTCCACTCTGGAAGAATTTCCAGGGTCTGGATCAGGCTGCTGGTTCCATCTCCTTTAACCCTGCCAACTTTCTAAAGAAAGAATTAGCAACACCTTTACATAAATGCAAGCTCTGGAGTTCTGCTGTCGTGCAAACTGAAGATGGAAAAAGCCTACTTGAAACTCTTCACGTTTTATTCTCCTAGCCCTCCCATTTTGATATCCTTTATCTGTAGCTTATCGCTAGTTGCACAATTCTCTACTCTCTCCTTATGCACAGCAATTCAGTCCAAATGCCTGAGAAAATCCACTTCTTTGCATTCTGATGTGTATATAAGATTCTAACAGGCTTAGACAACAAAAAAAAAAAACAAAAAAACACATTTCCTGTCATTCATATGCCAAACTTCCCACAGTACCCATAGGATTTAACTTCATAGGCATCTACTTATACCATACACATAAGAATTCTACTGTATAACAAATTAAAAGCTAAACAATGCCATATTTGTGTTTTTCAGGGAAAGGGAAAGAGAAGACGAGGGGAAGGGAATAAAGGAAAGGGACAAAGGAAAAGGGTCAAGGACAAGGCATCAAGGATATCTTCACCTACCTCAAACAATCTAAAGCTGCTCGTGAAGCATTGCCATAATGCTTCTCAGTTGCAAAGGCACAAAAATTAGGCTAAATTTTAAAAGAATATTTATAGCTTTAGTTTCCTCTGTTTTGTTTGTTTCCTTGCTAGTGTGTGGAGGAGTAACTATAAGTGTTGTAAAATAGTTATATTTTGTGATTCTGTAGGTTTCATTACATTTTTATGTCCTACAAATCAATAGAAATATATAAATATGCTAAGGTTAAGACACAACGATAAAAGATGACAAAGCCTAGTAAGATCTACATAAACTGATTTTCCCCACATACACAGTTCTTTGGTGAGTATTCTTTTTGCTTCAAACTGTAAGTACCAATTAAAATCTCAATATTTTTATGAAGCTTTATATCTTATTTCCTGCAACTCTCATCCTTTCCCAATCTCCTACCTCTCTCCCACCATTTTCTCTAACCTTTTTATTGTTAGAAAAAGGTTCTTTCCTTATGAAAGAATAACAGCAATAAATACTTTTGCATTTTTAAAAATTACTCTTTGATATATCTAAATGTCTTCAAAAAGGCCATTTTATAACTAGGAAGTCGGCACCTCAAAAATTAAATCACTTTCCCAAGATAATGAAAAAAATTCAGTTCCAGAATGAGAAAAGAAATTTATATTTCTGGTTACCACAGTTTATCAGACGTCCTGCTACACTGTAGGACAAGGCTAGTTAACAGCTTCTTGAAGTTTGCTCTAGAACAGGAATCCAAAGTTTACAGTACTATTCCTCAAACTCCAGATGTTAAGGGTTTTTTGTTTTTTCCCTGCAGTCAAATTGTTCTTGGAATCATCACCTTTCCCTTCTACTTTACCTTTTCAAATTAAAAACATCTCACAAAATCTTCACAGCATGACAAATTTATAATCAGCTAAGCGTTTTTCAGGCCCTGAGACGCTCAGAAGTACTCAGCACATCGCCTTAGAAATTTTAATGAGCATCATTAGGGCAGATACTTATTCCAGTACATGCACTGCAGTCTGGGAACTGTTGAATGAGGAGTTTATGATCCTCAGTCTTCAGCACATTTTTCTTCTTGTGATTTCCATAACTTTAGAAATGGTTTAAAACCTAGCTCAATGTGCCTACAGCTAGCTTTGTAAATGATGAAACCTGATTTTGGGCTCATTTCTCAGATATTCTTACTTTTTTACACAGATTTTAGATCTGATTAGTATCTAGTTCTTAAGGGGACTGCTTTCTGCAAATAATCTGAGAGATTTGACTGTACTGCCTGACTTCAAAGGCTTTTTGATCAATAAACATACTTTAAATATTTTCACACACTGTAAATATTTTATAAATGGATACTACATTGTTATTAGAAAATATTTTATTCTGTACTGCAGTAATAAGGCGCTTTTACACATGTATTTTAGTTTTGATACCTCCTTTTATGTTTAGTCCACTAAAATCCTGTATCACTTAGTCTGTTCAAGACTGCATAATATATACATCTCCTTTTCTTTCAGATTTCAATTTCAAGTTGTTTTCAGAATGATTAGAAAAAGCAGTTCCTTATATTCCATGTAAGCAATAATTATTAAGCAGATAAAAAGATACAAAATGGTTTGGTGAATAATGATTAACAAATATTTTCTAAGGAGAATTATCATCAGGGGAGCTATTCACTAACTAGAGATTATTCGTGTTTTTCTTTAAGGTCATTGACTAATGTTCTGTATTCTCCTGTTCTCCTATAACTAGGTTTCGTAAGAAATTTTGTATCACAAAATTCTAAATAATTAAAGACTTAAATACAAAAATTCACTGCTGAATCCTTACCTGTGTTAATGAAATGCTGGATTTAGACAATGTACATAAACAACTGCTATACCAGGCTTTAGTGCTACTTTATATACATAATGTACAGAGGTGGTTAATGCCCCACACCTATCAGTGTTTAAGAGGCATTTGGACAATGCCCTTAACAACATCCTTAAAGTTTTGTTCAGCCCTGAAGTAGTCAGGTAGTTGAACTAGATGATCATTATACATCCCTTCCAACTGAAAATATTCTTATTCTATTCTAATTTAGCACTGACTGAAAGTCTTCCTGAGTGCCACTCTGGAATCTCATTTATACAGCTAACAGGGAGAGGCAAACTATAACAGTTTAGCTCTTGTTAAATAAAGGATCAGAGAGCTATTTTATTTACAGTAAAAGAAAAAAGAAACCAACACAAAAACAAACAAAAAGAGGATTTGAACAAATGTACTGATAAAGACTTTTTTTTTAAATCAACATAAACTGAAAAATCACTGTTAGCTACTGAACAGAATAAATGTGCGTGTATACAACTGTACAATATTATCTCCTTGCATAAACATTTATAGAGTGATCTTGAAAGCCTTTTCTGATGCCTTAAACCAAGGCAGAATTTAAGCATATCTCCACAGATCCAGAAATCTTTCATTCTAAGGGCTTTTTAGCTCTGAAGATACCCTTTTTTCTTCTGGGATGCTTGCAAGGTGTAACCCCTCATTTGAAAGAAGACTTAAATCCACTGCTTAAATCCGTATTACACATAAAACGATCTTTGTACCTCTCATGGGTGCCAGAAGTACCTAGACTTGCATATGTGCTCTAAAGGGACCTCTACATAAATTTCAGTTCTGAGTCATGCCAAAGGTGTCCAGACATCTATTTATAGATGTTTGGGAGTAATCTAATATCAGGGCAGCTCCTCCAAACTCACATCTAAAAAAAGTGGTATCTGACTTATAATTAATTTTGATTCATGAGGTCTATGGGGGTATGTGGGGGGCACTGTTTGGGGGTTTTCCCTTGGGGTATGTGGGAGGTGTTGTTTAAGGATTGTGCCCCCTTCAGTAGAGTGTTTGTATGTAGGTTCTGTCCTATTTTGGCACCAATATTTTAAAGATCTCTAAGAACATATTTATGCTGTCACTACCAATATCTGGCAATTGGCTAAAGCGCTTGTCTGTCTTTGCCTGTCACTTTTGAAATACTTATAAAATGTAGGTTTTGGTTGCTTATCTCTAAGCCAAGAGCTGGCTAAAAATGAGACCCTCCATCTTGCAAGTCATGCAGCCTCCTGTTCTTCATCTCTAATCCACAGAGCTCATGCATACAATATTGAAGAGAAAACAATCATATCTGTGTTTTTATGTATATATATCAGATGAAGACTACTTTCCATTAGACAACATGACATGGAGTTGAAAGCCCAAGGAAAAGGACTGTATAAATATATGTTATAACTGGAGTACAGGTAATTTTTTCTTATTGGTCCTAGTCCCTAGCTGTCCTCTGTCTTCTTTCTGGCAGGACCCAAAGGCTTGTGCTCATTGCTACACAAATATTCAGGATGCACATGGAGCCAGTCCAGGTCTGTCAAAGCCCTGACAGACCTCTGCCAGAGCTGTGCTTACTCAAGAAGCGACACATACACAGTCAATAACACAGTGACTGAACTAATGAGCCCTGCTAAAGCCAAGTGACCTGGATCATCTGTGCACCTGCATTGCCCACACAATCATTACTGGAGCTCTGCCCTCCCTGCCCGTTCATTTTAAAATTGTTGTGACACTCATCTCATTTACAAAAAAAAGGATTCAGTTCACCCATGATTCCTCATCTATTTAAGAACTGACACAAAGGTTAGCAGTCAAAGAAGAGAATAACAAACTTGGCTTTTAGCTGTTTCTTACATGAAAAGTGCAAAATTAAAGCAAAGATAAATAAAGCAAACATAGGACACAACTTGCCATTTACATTTGGGTAGAATCTTCTGAAGCCCATTTCCACTTAGAGCACAAGTGAACTGGAGCAGAACTGGGGTGAGGGGGGTGCACTGATTAGTCTCCACTGGGACCTTAATTTGACAATTTTAATAGAAAATAGTGGAGGCAGTTTATATTGTCTGCGACTGATGTTGGTCAAAGTCAGGCTTCACCTAAAAAAAATCACCAATGTACCAATATTAAAACAAAAAAAAAAAAAAAAGATTACATTGAGAAGGAAAAAACTTCAGTATAAAACACTGTTATAGACAATAAATTGCAAGAAAGGGTTACACATTCAAGGGTTTACATCTGCAAATTAGAAAATACTGGGTTTGTAAGATGCAAGAAATTTTCTCATTTCATAGATTATACCAAAAAAATATTGTTAAGCCAAACAGATGTCAATCTGCTTAGAAACAAATTTTCTTTTCAGGACTAGATTTCCATAGAGAATAGAAATAACAGAAAGTGGGTCTGGGAGGGACTTGAGAGATTACTTGGTCAAATTATAAGAAGGGACTCAGTCTTCACAAGGCTTCAGCTCCCATACAGATCCCTAAATAAATGGCAGGTACTCAGAATTGTTTAGCATCTAGCAACATTAATCTCTAGATTTTCAGCAGCTCACTAGCCAACATAGTGAGCACTTCTCAGAATTTAACCACTTATCTGTCACTCGAATGGACGAAAAACACTTGGCCTTTGCTGAGTGCACTGAACAATTCTACAATCTTATCATTAGTGCTTTTATTACAATCAAGACTTTGAACTCTGCTTTGAAGTGAGCGAGAAGCCAGCACAGCCACAAAGCGTCCACATCAGTCTTCAATGTTAATGAGATGTGTTTGGTATGCTACAACAGCACAGCTTGAGCTCTTTTTTGTAGCTATTACCTCCAAACCTAGGTAGATTAAGTTGAACTGCAGGCTGAAACTGAGGAGTACAAAAGACAAGAAATACAGAAGGACAGAAGGACAGACCCTTCAGCTCCTTAAAACAGAGCAAGACGGCAATATCCTCACACTTGCTGAAAACAGCTGTCTCCAAATACAGTGTTTGCATTGAGTACTTGATCAGCTCTCACAAAACAGAACACAATGAATTGAAAAATCAGTTATATTTGAAAAAAAAGTATTACAAGTTTTAGCTATACCTAGAGCAAGGTTCCTCTAAATCACACTCCTTCTCCTTGTTATACTAGGGCAGAAGATATAAGAAGCAGTGTTAACTCTTAGAGTCGTCTACCCAGCCAAGGGTCTCTTTTGCTCTAAACTGAAATTATCTCTGTAGCACCCTCATAAACAAGCAGTGGTAATGCATAATCTGTAATCTTGAAAAACAAAGTTGCTTCAGGCTTTTTAATGCAGCTTAGTGTAGAAAAATATTTAGAAAAGGAGAATACTATTTTCCCAAGATTTGACAAGACCTATTATTGAATAAAACTATTATTAAATTAGAGAAAATAAACAACATGCTTGAATATTTTATGTAGGAGTTGTAGTAGACAAAGCATAATTCCTGAAAGATAGACAGTAGATTTATCACTCTGACACAAACAATCCTGGGTTTAACTGTCATCACTGACAAAATGTTTCGAGGTCTCCAAGACACAATGGAGGTATTTCTGATTTTAACAAACCACTCCAGCATTGTAAGGAAGTTGACAAAGAACTGCTTATCTTTGTCTGCATAGCAAGTAAATTCTTTTTTTCCAGAAGGAAGAGATGTGCAAAATAAAGGAAATTACTAGGTTTGGAATTACAGGATAACATCAATTAAAACAGTTTTTCTTTATTTAGGATCTTACAGATCTTATAGATTATTTTGCTTCCCTGTGAAAATTTTACTTTCTGGCATTATTATTAAGCATTACAGCAATTAATAATATTAAAATACTTCAGATGTGTGAGGGGTTTTTTTTCCATATAACTCATGTACAGTTTCTTTTATACTTCATGATATTTAATGCTTGGAAAGGGGAAAAACACAACAACATTTTTTATTTTTTTTTTTTTTAAAAAATGATATGAGCAAAGAAATTTTTATTCTGAGCTTTCAGTAAAGATCTTAAATAAAATGTAATAACTACAGAGGAAAAGAAATGCATGGAAAACAAAGGAGAGAGGTTCTAAGAATGAGCTTTTTAAGTGCCAAGATTGTTTATTCTATCTTATGTCTTTTTTGTGTAGGTATAACTGCATAGCAGTACAGTTGATATTGAAATAAATTCCACTTATTTGGAGCAGATTGGTATATAGCTACTGATCATGTTAATATGTTGAGGAAAGCAGGACTTTCCTGGAATAATTTTGCTTGAGGAAGATATGGAGCAGTTAAACTGCAGGGAGCAGCAGATAAATTCTAAGTGTGACAATAATCCCTGCCACAACATCAGAATGCTCACAGAATCATAAAGGAGAGGAAAAAAAGGAAAAAAAAAAAAAAAGCCAAACCCAACAAACAGCTAAATAGAAGCCATGCAGAAGCCATTTAATTCAAATCTCTGCCAAGGTCACATTTCTCCAAAACCTAACCTTTCTCTGTTAGATGATTCTCCATCCATAATGTGCCTACTAAGTTACTCTTGCTCCAATTAAAACCCACTGTATCTTTTTCTAGGAACTATAGTCACAGAGACTTGATTGTTTCCTTCATTTATGAAGTTCTGTTTTATGTATTTTAAGACACATCATGTATTCTTTCAGGTTTCTCTAACTAGTACACAAATCCTGTTCTCCTGATGGTTTCTTAAAAAATTATATTCTGCTGGATCATTTCTGAATCTTGTTTATATGGCACGCAAACCAGGTATCTCAGACCTAATGAAGGAGAGGGTCGATCTTCATCACAAGGGTACAATTGCCATGGGCTGAGGTTTTTAAGCCAGCTTTGCTGCTGAAACATGTAACACAAACACTAATGAAGTTCTCCCCATAACTGATTTACAGACATTTAACTGACTTAGAATCTAATATGCTTATTCTCTCGTCTAACCTGAGCAACCTGATCACAATCATCTCAAGTATACTAGTTCCAGTAGGAAAAGCAAATATATTTACTGTGAGATAGTTTTACATATTCTATAATAAAATTAATTTAAAGGAATATGAAAAATAAAGTTTATTGAGAAAAAATATTAAAAGGACAGGAAACAATATTTGATTTACATTTCAAAGCTGAGTCAATAGAGCAAACCAGATAATACATATCATTACTATGATCTACTAATGTTATAGTAAAACACAATTATAAAACTGAACGAGTTTGCTACTAAGCAGCATGTACACTATCCAGAAGGTCAGTTCTACAGTGAGTCTATTCTTGAGGCTATTTCATGATACTACTATTTCCCATTTATTGGAAAATCAGTGGGGCAGATTATGAGAATATAAAACCATCAGACCGAATATCTTGCATCAGTGAATATTGTATGCAGTAGATAAAAGTCCTGCTATTGCCTAGCACCAGAAAATTAATCCTTACAATGGAATTTGGCACTTAAATGATAAATGTTAATTTGACTGCACTGCCATTAAATTAAACTTTACTTTCCTTTAACAAGAAACTAGTGTTTCTCTCCTCTAATACCTTAGCCCAAGTAGGTGATGCAGCTAAATAGTAGTTCATAGTTAGGAGTCACTGAGTAAAACATTACTACTGTTGTATATACTTTTATGTCTGGACTTTATCTGAAGAGACACATTTATTATTCTTCTGTGTAGGGATATAAAAAAAGTGATGGAATTATATATTATAAAGCACTTCTGAATTTAAAGACTTACTTAGCAAAGAAGCAACTGTTCCTTTCCTATTAAATGTGCCAGGACAGGGCACATTTCCATTATGCACATATGTTCACTCACAGTCATCTAAATCAAAAATATTGCTGAGTCCACTAGGGAGACAATATCGTTCCAAGGGCATTCATCCAAAGGAAACCCTAAAACACAAATATAGGCTCAACAGAAACCGCACTGAGACAGGCTGACATAAAAGAGTACTTCACTTGAGCCAAGGCAATTCAACACAACTGGCTTCAGTCTTGGCTCAGATGGATCTTGAGAAGTTTCTCCTCCCAAGCCACTTGCTCCTGCACCTGTCACAGAAATCACTGCCTCACTTTGCCAATATCAGCATTTGGGAAGTTGTGTTGTTAACTGAACTGACTTTTGTTAAAAATCATTTACATAAATGTTCTCAATGATGAAAAGCTATTCAATGTTTTCTATTTGAAAATATTCTTGGGTCAATAATTCTTTGAAACATTTTTAGGAATTCACTGGATATACACTCCTACTGTCCTGATATATGGTATGATGCCTTTGCCTAAGCCTAAGTATTTAGATGAATAAAAATTCCAGATGTATAAGAATTTTATCAATTCATTAACAAATATTACACACTGTAGACTCTATTGAGATAAATTAAGTAGTCTCTGTTGCGCCTGTGAGTTTTAATGTGGTTTAATGATAAATAAAACTAAATTGCTTTATTTGGATTTTTTCCCCAAACTATCCACCCATAGAAGAGCTATCAAAGAACGCTTCCATCAATTATAAATTCAGTTGATCAACATTCTTTTTGTGCATTGCGGGGACAAAAACTGGATTCCAAACTCAACTATGGATGAAGTTGTCTTTCTTGGGTACAGGACTGTTTTGCCAATTACTAGGCCCAGTACAAAGGACACAGCCAGCAGCAGAAAAACAATCCAGTCAATAGGCTGATCAAGTACAATAGAAGTAGCCCCATGTTGCCTCCCCACTAAGCCCATGTTTGTAAGTGCCAGACCTGACTGGGGTCCAGTTGCATGAAGAGTCAGGAGGTCCTTCCCCAACAGGAAACTCTGTGAAGTGCGTCCACTTCACAGACAGGCACTCCAACTCTTCCTGCAAGTGGTCCCAGCTTTTATGCCCAAAGCAGGACACCTGGTGCTCGTTACACAAATGCAGGGCACCTGGGGCTTGTTTACCCAAGGGCTTTCCCTACAAGGCCGGCCACACCTTGGAGGAAAGCCAAAAGGCAAACTCATCCCCTCCTCTTAAAGGACCATGGGAACCACCCATATGTCAACCTTAATTCAGGGCTTGGGGTTCAGACCCCAGCACTTCAAGGACTTCATCTGGTCTTGTCAAATTTGATCAGGTTACTGCTGTCCCATTGTCCTAGCTTGTTAAGTTCCTTTGAATGGTGGCCCTGTCCTCAAGTGTATTGGTTGCATCCCCTCAGTGTGGCCTCACCTGCATTTTGACAGGTGTGCATGCTTTCTCCTTCTGTCAGATTCATCTCCAAGAAAAATTATCTGAACTTTCAGTGCTCAGCAAACTCATGTCCTGATTTATCCAAGTTTAATATACCTAGTCTGTCATCTTTATGCCCTACACTGGAATTACTTCAATAAACCTATGTCTGCCTAAGAGTAGGGAGCACAGAACTGGACATGGTACTCTAGATATCGTCTCCCAAGTGCTGAGTAGAGGGGAAGGATCACCTCCCATGACCTGCTGCTCTTCCTGACATAGCCCAGGATGTTGTTGGATTTCTTTACCTCAAGAGCATATTGCTGGCTCATATTCAACTCTTATCTACTAGGACCCCCAGGTCCTCTTCTGCAAAGCTGCTTTACAGCCATTTAGCTCCAAGCCTGTGCTGATGCATGGGGTTATTTCTCCCCAGGTGCAGAACTTTACATTTCCCTGTATTGAACTTCATGCAGTTCCTGTTGGCCCATTTCTACAACCTGTTAAGGTCCCTCAGAATGGCAGCACAACTACCCAGTCTATCAGTCACTCCTCCTCATTTTGTATCATCTGCAAATTTGCCGAGGATACACTCTGCCCCTACATCCAGGTCATTTGAGCTAGTGTTGATGCCTGGGGTACACTAGTGACTGGCCTCCAGCTCGATTTCACTCTG
Source organism: Podargus strigoides (assembly GCA_028020825.1). Taxonomy (NCBI): domain Eukaryota; kingdom Metazoa; phylum Chordata; class Aves; order Caprimulgiformes; family Podargidae; genus Podargus; species Podargus strigoides. The sequence continues at coordinate 27,884,733 of CM051620.1, forward strand.
CTGATTACAACACTTTGAGCCCATCAGTTCGGTCAGTTTTCATTCCACCTCAATGTTAACTAGCCCATACTACATCAGTTTGCCAAGGAGGATGTTATGGGAGACAGGATCAATAGCCTCACTCATTTTGAATCACTGTTTGAAAAGATAAGTATTTTTAATACAAACAAAAATAATTTTACAAAAACAGTCAAAAAATGTTTAGGCACATGATTTTTTTTTCCTCCACTTCATCAGGGTGTATTCTCTAAGTTCTGAAGAAAAATCCAAGTGTAACTTCTGTGTTACAGTGCACATATATATATATATATATATAATATTTCTGTTTTCTGCTCTGCACATAATACATTAAAATTTCCTATGACTTATTAAAGATTCGTTTCATTATTAGACAATGAAAAGAAACAATGCTCATAGATTCTGCTCAGAAAATAGCCTAAGGAAAAGATTGTATTTTGTTGATATTATGTGAAAGGATAAAATTTCTACCAAACAAGGAAAAATATGTATATAAAGAGAGAAGTCATTTGTGACAGTAGAAAAAATTTAACACATAATACCAATATGAACCAGCTGAAGTTACCTAGGAGTTCTTTTCAGATCAATACATAACAGCACACTATCTCAGTTCTATTGATGGAAGACACACAATAAAACCAGAAGTACTCAAACAGCAAAGCAAAGACAAATAAAAATATAATACTGAAAAAAATCTGAATACTATGATTTTAAATAATGTTTTCAAACAATTACTCAAGGAAGCCATCTTCAAATGGTCCATGAGCAGATTTTCACCTGGACTAAAGTAGTTAATGCAGCACCAATAAAGCAACTATAAACATCATATGAGATTCCTGGGTTTTTTTTACTAAAAAATCTTATCTGTTCATTAGTAGTGCACAGAAGAGCTCTTTTTATCTATCCAGAAGCAAATAAATGAAATGTTGAGATCAGTAAGCCAAAACAACAAAGAAGCAGACCATTAAACCTTACATTATGCAGTTAAATGAGGAAAATTACTATTAAACATAATTTATAAGTACATTTGTTCATATCAGGGAAGGCAACTCCCTTTTCCAAGCTTATGTCCACTTCACTTGAGGACTGTAAACTTTCTTACAATGAGAGCAATTTATTATGAAATTTCAGATGACTTAGATAAATAACATGTAGAGCTCTGTTCAGAAATCACTGTGTTTATGGGTTGTCTTAATCCTTTGGCTCCGGACTTTTACATACGTATTTTTCTGGAACATAACTCCCTTTCCCCAGCATCAGTATTCTGGTCATTTGGTATTTGCCTCCTTACCATGCATCTGCAGAAACACTGGCATGCGCTTTTGAACTGAGTATTATACACACTATTCTCATGAGCTCACATTGGGCAAACTGAACGAATGGCCCCTTAGTTTTACTATTCCTTCTGCATTAGCACCACCACTGTTATCCAGCATCACTCAGCATAGCAATAGCCCTTCAGAAGATGAGAGTTTACCTGACAGCTGCCAAGTCATTTTGTAAGTGCTTTGTCATAGGCCTAGAAAAAGGTGTCAGACAAGGCCAAGAGCAAAGCTGATTTTCTTGTATTTGCAGAGGTGGCTGCCACAAAATTAGCCATGTCTTTAAAATCATGATCATTTAGATTAGAGTATAATTACCTCTAATGGGTTCTCTTGGAAGCTGCGAGTTATTTACCTGCAGTTACAATAGCATTCAAAAGAAAACCCTTCCTGCTTTTGAAATAATGAAAACAAGCATCAATGACCATAAATGCATTTCCAAACTTGTACCTATGCATGAAAGCCCTATTGAGCAGTTTAAGGAAGATCAGATACCTTTTGGATAATGAAATGTGTCCCTAAAGGAGAAATGAGATCTGCTAGTCCTGACAAAGCTAACAAATATGTAACACATCTGACCCTAGTTGACCTGACATAGCAAAGCAAATTTCCCCCCTGCAACATATAGATTTTTTTTTAATATTCATTAAACTCCTTTCCTTTTTTGCCACCATCAGCAAGTCAATTTTCTCATTTGCAAATCACCCAACATATCATTCCAGTATTCCTCCAAGCTGGGTTCTATGTGTGACTGAAGGTACCAACAAGGAGAGACCAGCAGTTACTGTGCATTTTCAGCAGCTGAAAGGACCTAGAGACTTCCATAGGACAACCAAGCACAACAGACTGATCATCCCCCTGGAATATTTCACCGCAAGGTGAACTGTTTTCAAGAAAGTGTATTGGAAAACAAAACAAACAAAAAACCAAAAACTGTTCTTCACGATAGTTGAGAAAGCATATTTAATTAACTAAACTTTTATTTACTGCCATTTTCTGAAGAAAAGTTAATTGTATTGGTTTGCAGCAACAGAGCTTGGTAAGAATCCAGGATTTTTCACACTGTCTAACTGTACCCTCTCTTGCTTAAGCAAGACATCCTTTCTATTTTCCTTTCTTACTCTTTGTGTAATATTTCCTTTCTTTCTATATTGTTCTGATATCAATCAACAGAGGAAATGGAGACAGCTTTCCCCTAGAATCGTTTTAAGGCTGGTGGCTTCAGAGTTTGCTGGAGAACTGGAAACTGTGGTCTGGAACTGGAAACTTCCTCAGTCTGAACACAATAAATGTGTACTTCTTGTTTCCTCAGTGTGCGTTCAAGCCACGAGGCTACCTGATCCCTAATCCCTGCCCTGTGTCTTCTCTCTTTCCAACTGAAGAGTGATCATAGTCCATGTACAAGAGGGACAGCTTGAGCCCTTGAATCTAGGAGTGGTGTTTGGGCCAAGAATCCAGCCTTCAAGGAAGACTCATCGTCAAATGTAGGTCAGGGCTTACTTTAGAAGAGAGGCACACCATCATCTTTTCGTGTTCCTTATTGGCTGATATGAGCAACCCCACACCATGTGCTGATGGTTGTTCATCTGATTCTGGACATTAAAGTAATGATTTCTATAATTTTAAATTGATTGCTTTTGTATTTCATGCATTCCACTGTTGATAAATTTTACAAAATGGAAACACAGAAGTTCTGAATAACTATGTAGCTCATCTATATTACACTGTGGTCTATTACATTAAGCACAAACAAATCTCAGTCCTAAACTAGCTTTTTTCACTGAGTTGCATCATGATCCTGTGCATATCACTTGACACCTGAGACTGAATTTCTCTACTTATAAACTAGAAGCTGCTATATGTGCATTCTAAGCAATATGCAAGGATTTTTGGCTGGAACACACTTTCACTGTATGACATTTCATCAAATGAGCTTTTTAGTCAAGAGAGGATGCTTTGCAAAGAAATACCAAGTTTGATGAAAGAAAAGGGAAGGAGAAACTGATTATTAAAGGAACTAAAGGTCCAAATCCTTAGTCTGCCTGATTCAGCACGCTCTAGCAAGAAAATCCCAATGAGGGGTGGCTGAGGGAACTGGAGTATTTTAGTCTGGAGAAAAGGAGGCAGAGGGGAAACCTTATTGCTCTCTACAACTTCCTGAAAGGAAGTTGTAACGAGGTGGGGTTCAGTCTCTTCTCACAAGTAGCAAGTGACAGGATGAGAGGAAATGGCTTCAAGTTGCACCAAGGGAGGTTTAGATTGGATATTAGGAAAAATTTCTTCACTGAAAGGTTTAGCAGCACCTGGAGGTATTTAAAAGATGTGTAGATGTGGTACTCAAGGACATGGTTTAGTGGTGTGATTTGGCAGTTTTAGGTTAACAGTTGGACTCAATTATCTTAAAGGTCTTTTACAACCTCAATGATTCTATGATATGGAACAATGTAATTCAACCTGGGTTTCCCCCATACCAGGCCAGTTCCCTAATCACATCCACATGTTTTGATACATAAACATTGATTTTGATAATTCCATTTCTGCTGCAATGTACCAAAAGGCTTTGGCCATGTTCCAAGGTAGAATGAAATCAAACGTAAACCTCATCATGAAACCTCATCATGAAATCATAGAACAATATGTGTTGATAAGGTATATTATACATAAAAATATTAGTTAAGGCCATGTCTATCCTAAGATGTGTGTATGCTCAAGATAGCTTTAAATCAGCTAATTCTGGTATTTCTAACAATTTAGACAAAAAAAAACCCCTGTAGATACAAGCTTGTACTGAGCTTTGTGCCATAACAATTAGACTGGTTTGATTCCTCCACAAGCTTGTTAAAATCTGCTTTGCATTCTGCTGAGACAATATACCAGTTCTGGTTGGTCTTTCTTTTGCAAATATAGTGACAACCAGGAATCAAATAATTTTGTCCACTAATTAGATTATTAGTGTCGTAAACATGAGCCAAGTATATCTGTACCTGGATGTACCCAGATAGGAAATTTGTCTAGAATAATAAAACATTGTTACTTCCTTAAGGCTGGTAATGGAGATGTTACTGGCAGAGGGCAAAAGAGCAGGAAGCAGAAAGTCAAGGTGGTTGTCCCATTGTTATCATCCTGTTGTGTGTTGTCATGATGTGTGTGTGTCCCTGGTTTCACTCCAGAAAAAGAGGGAGTTTTTTAGAGAAGTAGTATGAAAGTTCACGCAGTTAAACAGAAATACATTGCAGGGCATCTAGCTTTCTAGGTTCAAGTGCTTTTTATTCTTATAGTCTCTGTAGTCTCAAAATACGCTGCTCTGTTCAATGCCATCTTTCCCATCTAACAGCTTTTTTTCAAAATTTTCAACCTGAATACATACTCTCTCAGGTTTTCTCCAGAAAATCTTGATCTTGAATCATACCAGTAGAGGGCTGCATATAATCTCAGCCCAAAGAGTGCACTTAGAACTGGAACTTAGCAGGGGCAGATAGAGCATTTCTGGATGTGTTGGTGATGGGCTATAGTTATTTGATATAATGGCAGCTTTTGTTATAGCCTGCAGAAAAGCAGATCTGATCCAACTGTCTTCACTAGGTTCTACTCTGAGACATGGTTACAGTCTCTTGCAAAAAATTTTCTTTTAAGAAAATGAAATTAATTGAAATATTTGTCTTAATGAAATATCTAATGACACACTAAGGAAAATTATGATATACATACAAGATTCATTACTATCTAATTAATAAGGAAACTATCTAGCCATTTATAAGTATAGGTATGAGTGTATTAATTTATCTTCTGTTGTAAGAATGTACCTTCCTGTACCTTCAGAGCTTCATATAAAACCTTAGTTAAAATCATCTTTAAATTTTTCTTTAAACAAATAAATTTTTCCTTTTGTGTTGTATCTTCTTATCATCACTAAAGACACTTTGTATTTTCCACCTAGAGGCAAATCATAATATTAACAGGTAATGTTCTTGTATATTAAGCCATTCCTCACATAGTCAACAACTCAGTGGATAAAACCTTAATATTAGGAAAAATAAAACAATTAAATGAACACATACTTTGCCTATATATTCTACAATTTTTATTGTAGTCTAACATAGAAACTGGACATCCTTGGAAAGAGAGGAGAGAAAAGGAAAGGCAAAGAATAGGGACAGGGAGAGGAAGTTTTTATGGTTTTGTAATAGATAACCTGTATTACTCAGGGCTGTTTAAAATAATTTATGCAAAACCTGTTTCAAAGGGCATATTTGATTTTATCAAAAGAATTCGGAAATAGTTTCTGCTTTCTTCTTGAAATAAAAAGGGTTTGTGAATATGATGAATAACTGTCCTACAAATTATCTACTTTTTTTTCTTTATAATATTAAGTACTTCCAAAAGCACCACACTGCATTTCCAAATGTGTATGAGGAACAGCTCAGAGTCATGGAAAACTTGACTGGAATACATTTGTATCTGCTTTGTCCACTGACCTAAGTAAGATTAATACACAAGTGTCTACGTTTATGTTCCCTTCCCTTCAGTAGGGAATATCCTGTAGGTTTTGACCAGATGTTCAGTAACTGAAGTGGTACATCTACATCTGCCACTGAAAATTATAACTTGTAATTATGGAAGGAAGCTTCCAGAATAAAGAATATTCTCTTCATTTTTAACTAAAAACATAGTAGCAGGAAAATATTTCACTTTGGAAGTAAGTATTCTTACTTCTCTTTTACAGGAGGGAACTCTTTTACAGGTGGGAACAGTACAGCACACAGCTGGCTGCAGTCAACAAGTATGCCAGCATCAGAGCTGGTGACAGAAAGCATGTGTCCTGAACATAAATGATCAAGTGCTGTACCCATAAAGTCACAACAAACTTGAACAAGAAGAGAAGAGAGTCTGTTGTTTGTAAGCTGTGACTATCAGAGAGAATATCCAGAGTTTGTGTTCAGCACCCCTGGAACAGAAAACTAGAAGCTGTGGAAGGTCTTGTCTTTTCTGCCTCATTTGAATTAGGTATGCTTATTTAAATACAAATGAATCTCAGATTAACTTTGTACGACAGTAGGTAGGAAACGTGACTTTTATGAGCAAATCTCATGCTAGCCTACTTTCCAGTATTTTTTGCTTGTGAAATACCTTTGCTGAGAAGGCAACATACCCTTCAAGAACAGCTCTGCAAAGATAATGGCTGAAGTTTGGACTATTTATTTTGTTTTATGAAAATCTTTAGGTGCCTAAAGAATACTGTCAAGTCTTAAACACAAAAATGCTTTGGAAAGAAACAGCAAATATTATTGCTGTGTCATCTTGATACTGGTAGAAATTCCTTCAGCTAGATTTCTATATCAAATTCTATCTCAAGACAAGGCTCACTGGAGAAACTGCCATTGATGACAGCAAGCTTTGAATCAGATCTGTTCTTCTTCGAGTTTAAGAATGCAAAATAGATTGGCCATTTTAGTCAAGTACTTAACAACAAAAGACATGCTCTCTAGCATTTTTCAAACTGACCTAGACTTTGCTTCTAATATCTGAACATTATGTCAGGAACATAACTTCATCTTTATGAAAAGCAATCTAAACCTTATATTGTTTATTTTAATGGAGGTGAGATATTTTTTTATTTAGCTTTCTACGTAGGTATATTTGCCTGCACCTATACATAGGTACATGCACATACTCCTGTTACATGCAGTGGTCAAAGCAATCTAATGCTGTAGCACTTGCCAGAATGTCATACAGACTTTCCTGGAGCAAGCTGCTAGTCAATTAATTAGGTTTTGTTGTATGAATTCTGTATTTTTGTATGTAGACTTCTAAATTTCTACTTCGTCCCACTTTGTACATTCATAAACATCATTAATATTCCTCAAATTCCAATTTCCAAGTGTTATTAACTCTTACTCTTTCATCAGTAGTCTAACACTGTTTGCTGTAAATAGGTAAAAGCTCAGTACTTGGGAGGCAAGTGATTACACAGGAGTTTCAGCTTTCAGTTACGAAGGCCAATCACAAAAAATTCAGTTCACTGATTTCAGTGAAAAACTTACAAATGTAACATAAATGACAAAATCTTCTGAAATAGGAGTAAAATTTTTTAAAAATATAGAAATACAAGCCAAAATTATCTTTTTGATTCATGCATTTAAAACCATACCTAAGAGTTTTAAAAATTTGGGACTGATAAAGCAGAGCACTCCAAAGTTCTTAGCGCATTTGGGTTTTTTGGTTTATGGCTTAAATGGAAAGCTGTGTTCTAAACTGATCATGGTTACAATACTATGAGTATGGTTTATATCTAGACTTGAAGCAGTATTCCCACCTTTAGAGTTAAGGGAGAAAAGTTCTCTTATCTGAGTAATCACATTTTCTAAATATTATCTTTTCCATATGTTCATGGACAGGAAAAACATGAAGTCACTCGTGAAAAGACTTCTTAATCCTTAGCCCTTCTGCTTTTTGTTTTATTAATTTTTGATCTTTTAATACTTTTGATCTTATAATCTAATTTAATATTCTAGTTACCACATTAAATCTCTTATAGTATCATGTATTCCGATGAAAATTTTAGCACCAAGTATTTAGCGTAACATACAGTACAGGAATTGTTGGTTACCTTTTGTAAACATCCAGAAAACTCTCATAGGAAGTGTAATACGTATATGTTTAGGCCATACAGCTATGAAGGATTAATTTCAAACCGACTTTGTATCCAGATGCAACTTTCTTGAGAAATATTTGCCAAGTGAAAATCAAACAAAACCAAGTCTGTTCCTGCTACAAAATGACTCGTTGGTGACATAAAAATTACTCATCTTTTTGAATTCATAATATAGCAGTACACACCTTTTAAAAAAATGTAATTTTTAGATATTTGCCAAATTTATAATTGAAAACATATTAATTTTAAAAATATAGAAACTTCAAATGTATTAGCTAACTCTGGAACCCATTTTGTGTCCAAGAGCAAAAGAAGAGAGAAAATACATAATAGCTTGCTGGCTACCTAAATTTGGCTTTAGATATTAAAAATGAAAAACATGAAAATGGTAAAACAGAAGAAAATGGACAAAATCAACAACAAAAAAAGCATGCATATGCATGTACAAGTCAGATCAGGTGAGGTTCAGATATTCTTGTCATTCTCCCCTGACAGGATCCAGGGATGTACCTACATTTCTAGATAAAAGAACAAGGAGCAAGCTCAGACACTGAGCCCCTTGCCACCCACATGGCTTGGTAGTTGAAGTGCTGGGGTCTGAACCCCAAGCCCTGAATTAAGGTTGACATATGGGTGGGCCCCATGGTCCTTTAAGAGGAGGGGATGAGTTTGCCTTTTGGCTTTCCTCCAAGGTGCAGCCAGCCTTGTAGGGAAAGCCCTTGGGTAAACAAGCCCCAGGTGCCCTGCATTTGGGTAACGAGCACCAGGTGTCCTGCTTTGGGCATAAAAGCTGGGCCCACTTGCAGGAAGGGTTGGAGAGTCTGTCTGTGGAGTGGACGCACTTCACAGAGTTTCCTGTTGGGGAAGGACCTCCTGGCTCCTCATGCAACTGGACCCCAGTCAGGTCTGGCACTTATAAACTTGGGCTTTGTGGGGAGGCAACATGTGGCTACTTCTATCCTATATGATCAGCCTATTGACTTGGTTGTCTCCCATTTTTTCTGTGGGTTACCTTGTATCTTTGTTTATTCCATCCATTCTTGGTCATGCTATGTCATTCTTGAGGTCACTGGGGTTGATGTCTATTATTTGTGTTCTATCTGACTTGTTTGTACCCCCAGCGATCCCCTATATACTGACTGCTCTACGTGCAATAGAATCTGCTTACTGGATTGTTTTTCTGCTGCTGGCTGTGTCCTTTGTACTGGGCCTAGTAATTGGCAAAACAGTAGTTAACCCATCCCTGACTCTGCTATGAACTACTGCAGGCAACCACTTCCAACACAATTTTGCTACAGCTACCAGTTTTCAGGGTAAGAGATAATCAGGGGCAGAGATTAGCTCATGGTCCTCTTTTTTTGTTTAACAACACTGATGTAGCCAGGGTCTTCCACAGCAGGCTGGTTACAGATCTAAGCAGGAATGCACGTTCTGAGTGCACGCTCTTGCCAGGCTAAAGGGCCACTGATTTCAGGCCATTTTTCAAGTCATAAAGTATTCAAGTACTAGAGTAATAAGCATCAGAAGAAACACAGAGGCTCTACGATCTATCCCTATTACTCAAATAGTCTCTGCCATGCATTCCACCCCAGAATACTCGTTCGAGAAAGACAGTACATCAAAGACAGCATTTTGAAGAGTGTCTCAGTCAGTGGGACATAAATGGGTTCTCTATGCTTTGTAAATTATCATATAAGGGAGAATGTTTTGCTATTTTTTTTGTGTGTACAGAATGAAAAGTAAATACGAGAAGAGATGAATGAGGCCAGTTTCTTCTGCTACTGGAGATGTCAGGTCCTTGCACTAAGTAGGTCATTCACAGCTGAGCTTGCTGTTCTTACACTACTTAGCCTATGCATTGCCCACTATCACCAGCTACAGCTCACTCTCCTTTTTTTTGTGTCAGTCCATGGTCCTACAAGTGCACAAAAGTAATAGGATACCTTGATCTAGTATTTGCAAGTGCACTTTTTGGCCCAGAGCCTGATGCACAGATGGAGCAGAAAATTACAGTTTTCTATAAAGTATCCTGCTGCTAATTTTTTAAGACTTCTAACTAGTCATATCAGCAAGTCCTTGTGTATCAAAGGCTTCAGATTATCTATACCCCGCCAAGCACTCCCCTGCTTGTAACTTTGGCTGACAGAACATTTGTATCTAGAGATCTGGCAGATAAAAAGCATCCTTCGCATCTGACTGGGCTGCTAACTTTAAAAGCCTTTTACTCTCATCATTTAAAGAGACTCTATTATCAATCACCTCCATCAAACAAGTAATACATGCATGGCAGTCAAATATCTTAGTTTGATGTAAACCCCTCCTTTAACATGTTAAAATGTTCTCTTTCCAGTCAGCACAATTCAGTTGTGTCAAAACTTGGTGACATGCTAAAAGCTGGAAAGATAGATTAATTATTATTTTTTTAAGTAAATATAATATAAAAACAAATAGTACACAAACTACTGTATTGATTCTATAGCTCATTTTCTAGACAGTGAGTATGGAAGGAATAGTCCAATTAGGATTTAGACCACATTCATATTCAGTCCACAGTTTGATAATGGATTATGTAATACAAGTCACCCAAGAGATCCTTTCCACCTCTATTTCTAAAACTGTTCTGGTTTTGTTTTGGTTTTTTAAAAGTACTGATATCTGCCCTTAGGAGCATTGACAACAATGAGGGCTTTCTGCAGAATTAATGTCCAGAATCCAGCAAAATACACAATTTAAGGATGGGGAGACAAGGATAAAGACATGGCTTTATATATAATATAAATTAATAAAACTCCTTGCAATGAGTGTAGAACTGAAAAAATATTATAATGATGAGCAACAGGTTTTATCTGAAGCTGTATGTTACCTATCTCTACATGCAGAGCAATGGGAAAAGTCTTCCTCCTTTATAAGGCACTCAAAGTCCTTTCCTGAAGGAAGTCTCAACTTTTCTACTCTGCAAAATAATTGACCTATTTTGCAAATCTTTGGGGCGAAACACTACTATTTTTTCCCATTTACATGTTTTTTAGATACATTCTGCCAAATATTGACATGCATAATGTACGTAAAGTAAGGGGAGAGATTGTGAGAGGATACGAGAAAAGGAGAGCTCATGGCTACAAGATTTCACGTGCACATATGAACAACAGATGTAGAAACATTTAATATTCCAACACTAAACAAATAAGTTCATCTAATAGCCTCATTATAGAGACTATTAAGTTGTGAAAAAGCTTTGTTTGCATGCATACTCAGACCTAAACAGTGCAGGATTCTGTCCGTGCCAAAACATCCCATGCTAGATTAGAAGAGATGTTAAATCTTTTGAAAGAAAATATGCTGCTTAGATTATAGGCTTGCTGTGGGTATTGATCCAGACAAACTGATACTTTATAATGGAGAAAATCTGTAAAAATCTTAAGAATAAACAATAATAAACAGATATTTGCAGTTTACTGCAATACTGCCTCTATACAAAGGGGCTGTAAACCCTTTGTATACTGTAGCCTCAAACATGCAATCAGATCTTTTCTCTTCAAGCTTTAAAACCAAACAGTTAGCAATTTGCTCAAGGGTCTACCCTTGAAAATCCAATTGTAACATGAAGTGTTATTCTTGCTCTTGCATTACCCATCCCAACTATTTGTGTAGCTGAGCATGAGGATAATTATAGCTTTTTATCAAAGATAGATATGAGCTGCATTAGACAATATTACAGTGATGCTACACAGTATGTCAAACATTTTATATGGTGGCATGGGTCAGCAGACCAACAGCACTATGTATAATCCAAATTCTTCACAGGCAAACTGTTTAAGGGAGGGAACTGGTAAAATTTGAGAAAATGGTCAATTCTCAGTCCAATGAATTTTGATTTTATATTGCAGCATTGATTCTGCATTAATCTCAAACCCCAATCCCACTTGCTGCTGTAATCTTTTTATCTCTCTCCAGTGAACAAATCACTACCTTAGTAGAACTATCACAGACTAAAAAAGTAGCACTGAATGCCATTGTTTATCCCGTTTCCTCTGTTGTAAACTAAACTGTACTGGCTTTTTGCACTACAGGACACAATGCGTACAGACTATGATGACTACTAATTTTAGCTGCTTTGTTTCTGCTCCTGTTCCTTTTCATACGTAAGCAGTAAATATTCAGGCTCTAGTTTCCATATAATTTATAGCCCAAAACATTCTTTAAAATATATATATATATATGTAATCAGAATACCTATACAACCACTTATGTAGCTGTTGCAGCCTTTCTTAAACATGAACACTGAGTCAAGATTAATTTGAAAATTACTTTTATTTTTATACACTCTTCAGTGAAGAACCTATTTATAAATTTAAGGTATCAATTTCCATGTGACAGCCTTAACTCTGGTCCTAGCATTTATATAGAGTAAATTTTCTGGTAAGTGTAATGAAATATATTCATGTTCTTGCAACATATTCAAGGCAATTCAAGCATCAAAACATTAGAAAACAAAAATTCATGCTGCCCAGGCAGCCTTGATGCAAGCTCTTCGATGTAAAACTTAGCTTAAAGACAACTAACGAAATGCAGCAGAAGACATTCAGTTGTGATATAACATTATTTTTCACGGGACCTTTTGTTTCGTTCAGTACCTAGTAGGCATGCTGCTCAAAGTACTTCCTTTTATTACCATTCAACAAAGGTCCGTGTGTTTACAACAGATGCCGTCCACATTCTGCAATGAGTATGGAATTTTTTTTAAACAATTGCAATAATATATGTATAACATATATGCTTCACAAATTTTAAATGTCATTGTCTTCTAAAACCTGCTCTCACAAATTTGTCTCTGAAGCTTGTTGACTGAAACTTTTGATAACATGGCCTTTATCAGTTCCCAGTAGTTCTTTATTCTGTCTTATCACTCACTATTTCATATTCTAGTCTTGAATCTTACCCTTTTAGAGGGCAGATATTAAAACAATACATTGAAAATAATTTATCGTTACTTATTTTCACTTTTTACAGCTGTATTTCATATTAATCAGTGTCTATGGGTAGGTCATATAAATAAATTAAGTAACATACTTCCTTGTTTGAGTATATATACTCAAACATTTGTCTTGTGTTTATGGGTGACAGTAAAGAAAAATGTTGTAAGTCATAGAGGAATAATTAAAATATGTACACATACTACAGTTCAACAACACCCCCTGAAAAATTACACCCATAACCCATATTCCCCCTCTTTATTTCTTGCTCTATTGCCTTCCCCACAAAGCTGTTTTTCTCCTTCTTCCCTTTCCATGTCCAGGAATGGTAACTGAAAGAGGAATGGGACGGGGAAGAAAAAGTAAAGCTGGTTTTTAGGCCAGGAAAGAGCAGTCAGCAGCTGTGGGTTCCTTTCCCATTCAAAATATCAGACAGCAATCTCTGAACTCCCAAACAAGCATGTTGACACCAAAACTATGACAACTTTCAACAAATCAAGGCTTCCATTAGATAAGGTAGAGAGGAGATTTCAGAGTATGGACAGGAGTAAAGCAAAATGGATTGGGTCCTGCTTAGATAGTTTATCAGATCAGAAGGCAGACCCAAGCAGGTAGAAAAAAGGCAGGAAAAGGACGGATAGGGTGAAGAAGGTCAACACTTCACACCCCCAGGCTTAGGATGCACTAGTAGATAGTACTTTCAGATTTTCATTGGAAGTGTTCAAGATCAAGTTAGATGGGGCTTTGAGCAACCTGATCTAGTGAAATATGTCCCTGCCTACAGCTGGGGGGTTCAACTAGATGATCTTCAAATGTTCTTCTCAACCCAAACACATTCTATGATTCTATCTGTGTATTAATTATTTTAATTCAGTATAAAGATCTACATTGACAATATTTCCATTTTTATTTGAGAAAACATTAATAGAAATTGGATGACTGAATGCTGGTTATAAACAACTGCTGAAAAGAAGGACGGATTTCCATGAAACAGTGGAAGTATTTAAATAGCAAACAAAGAGCAATAAATATTTCAAATAACAGAGAAGGGGCTATTTCCCTTTAATTCTTTTATAAATGCATAGGAGGCTGCTTTTATTAGAGTGGAAGAGTATATCTGTAATTACCCTTTCTTAGTTTTTCTTCTTAAGACACAAATAGGATGTCATGTATATTATAGTAATGATACATCACTTTTGGCTGCTGGCCTGTGTCTTGTACAGCTGAAGGCATATAAATGTAATATTTCTTGCTTATTAAAACATTGTCAGCTTTCTTTCTGAGTGGAGAGGTGTGCCAGTAGGCATGAGAAAAGGAAGTTTCATAATCAGGGAAGTAAAACATTAAAAATACTGGAACAACAACATGTGGCATGAAAACAAAGAGGACAAATCTGTCTCTAATATTTGTTTGCTTTCCTCTGTAACCTGTCTTCATGCTTGAAAAAGATATTATACAATAGAGCTGATTGACTCAGACTGACTAAAAGTGAGTCTATTACTATTCTAGAAGTCTTATGAAAAAGCAAGATGCGCTTTGGGTCAATCTGTGCTGGCTTGTAGCAGGGGTAATGAGACCTGAATATTTTCCTGTTCTATTTTCCATTTCTGAAATTCTTTTGTTCCAAATTTGACATTTTGAACTCTCCCTACTGAATTGTTTGATCTGATATGAGGCTGAACATTTTGTTCCTCTGCACTCTTAAGAAGAGATGTCCTCACCAAGGAGCAGGTTTGGTTATCTGGGTTCATACCAGTTGTCCATTGAACCATTTGAACCCACATTTTCAACATGCCGGGAGAGCTCCCTAGTGATCATGTTATGGGTCATTCAGACTGTTGTTCAGAGACAAGTTTCCCTGCATGATTCTGTTTTGCCCCGAATAAACCATTAAGTAGGCAATACAGCAGGACTAGAATTCAGGGCTCCCCCATACCAAGAAGAGTCATTTTCATTTATTTGAAATCTAGCTCAGCAAAATGCCAAAAATTCACAGAAAGTGAAAAGGCCAAATTAAATAAAGCATATCCTACTGCCAGGGAAATTAGGATAACAATATCAGATACTGTTTCAAAAGCATCCTCTGCTGACTCAGACCTAACATTTGGATTCTCTTTCATTTACCAGGTGTATGTCATTAGACTGAAAACAAATCCCCTTTTATTTCCTTCCTTTGAGTCCTATTTTGCAAGGAAGATTCTCTAAATATATTTGAACCTAAGACAAAGTATATCACTTCAGTTTTATGGTGAAAATGTTTCCTAGGCAGGTAGAATGCCATTTTCTGTTCCTGAGAGTTTCATTATTCATGTAAAAATAGAGCAGCAGCAACTTGAGAAACCAAGAGGTTTTCTTCGTATCACTTCCGTACCTCTTCCTTCCTCACGGCCACCAAAAGGCCTTTAGTCTCATGGTTTGGGCACTCTTCTGAGCAAAAGGATGGTCCAAATCCTGAGAAATAAATCAGAAGAGAACAATGTCTTCCACGTAGTGGACGTGTCCTCTTCACAGGGAACCACTACCTGACTGTATAGAGGGAACTGCTAGCTAATCCTCCAAGCATTTCACACATTTGCTTGGAATGTTTCCTCTTTGGTGAAGCTTGAGTAGCAAGCTTGCTGGATTACGAAGTGGGATTGCTGAAGTACTCAAGGCAAACGTTATCTTTGTTCAACATCGTAAATCATAACTCCAAAGGTCTACATGGAGAAGTGACATGTAAAATTTAATACATAGTTGTGATGTCTGTTATAGTTCTAAAAAGTATACAGATTTTGTCAAATTTCTGAAGCAAAATAAAAAAATTAGACAATTTAATGTTGCAGTTGACAAAGCCGGGCATTTTGGCTTCAAGTAGCCAAAGGCGAAACAGCACTTGTTTAATGTACCAATAAGACTAATTTAGCAGATGCTAAAGTATACTGCCTGTAATCCTACTGTTTTTTAGAAATTATTTTGAAAGTTTACATGCTCTATTGTTTGCAAGTTAATAACTCAAAGCTCTGCCCCCAGGAACTTTCCCTAGAGGGTAAAATATGGTTAGAATGGTTTTTAATTTGTATTGCACAAGTTTGAGAAAATAAATTAATCTTTCCACAGGATTGCAGTGAATTCTCCAATTTATGACTGAAGTACTTGTCTTATCATACTTTTTTATGATTTATTAATTTGTAAATACTGGGATCTATTTTTTTCTGATATTTATTTTGTTGGCAAAATAGAGGGTGCATCTGCAAATATTTTTTTTTACAATGTGCATATACTTTTTTTTTTCCCACTGGTGAGGTAAAGAGATTGTAATAGGTGTGGTTTTTGAAATTATTTTTTTTTTAATATTATCTATGGAAGAATTGCTATGTATTTCATACTTAAAAGTTCTTGTGATATCATATATTTCAAAATATAATGCTGAACTTTACAGGGCTTTCCCAGCATCTGAGAAATACAAAAGGGCTTTTTCCACCTGGAGATCACTGTAGAGTGCACCCAGTGTGCAAAAAGCTGTTTGTCAAGCTTAAGCTAACACCCTGTTTCTCTACAACATCTACATATAAAAAGGATCATTAAAAGGTGCCCCTAGACTTCACTCTGCTCTTAACATTCCAAATATTATACCTGTGAATAACTTTAAGAAGACAAAAACAGAGGCTCAGTTAACTCCTGTTTGAACAGTGTTAAAGAGTACAACTGGCTACTCTGTGAAAGGAAGCAACAGGGCCAGACAGGAAGACTGCCACAAGAAATCAGTCTGGATACCTGAACCTTCATTCCAAATTTTAATTGTTGAGTGGCGTTTCAGTAAAACATTCAGCTGTCTATAGCTCTCTGTAAACAAGTGCCCACTTAATGAATGATAATGCAAATTCTGACAATAATTCCAGAAAACCAGGTTCCCTAATGTGTGCCTCGTATTCACTGAATCACAGAATGTTAGGGATTGGAAGGGACCTCAAAAGTCCAGTCCCCCTGCCAGAGCAGGAATACCTAGATCAGGTCACACAGGAACGCATCCAGGTGGGCTTTGAATGTCTCCAGAGAAGGAGACTCCACAACCTCTCTGGGCAGCCTGTGCCAGTGCTCTGTCACCCTCACTGTGAAGACGTTTTTCCTCACATTTCTGTGGAACCTCCTATGTTCCAGCTTGTACCCATTGCCCCTTGTCCTATCATTGGATGTCACTGAGAAGAGCCTGGCTCCATCCTCATGACACTCAACCTTTACATATTTATAGACATTAATGAGCTCACCCCTCAGTCTCCTCCAAGCTAAAGAGACCCAGCTCCCTCAGCCTTTCCTCATAAGGGAGATGTTCCACTCCCTTCATCATCTTTGTGGCTCTGCGCTGGACTCTCTCAAGTAGTTCCCTGTCCTTCTTGAACTGGGGGGCCCAGAACTGGACACAATACTCCAGATGTGGCCTCACCAAGGCAGAATAGAGGGGAAGGAGAACCTCTCTTGACCTACTAACCACCCTCTTTCTAATACACCCCAGGATGCCATTGGCCTTCTTGGTCACAAGGGCACATTGCTGGCTCATGGTCATCCTGCTGTCCACCAGGACCCCCAGGTCCCTTTCCCCTACACTGCTCTTCAGCAGGTCAGTCCCCAACTTATACTGGCACATGGGGTTGTTCTTTCCCAGATGCACGACTCTACACTTGCACTTGTTATATTTCATTAAATTTCTCCCTGCCCAACTCTCCAGCCTGTCGAGGTCTCTCTAAATGACAGCACAGCCTTCTGGTGTGTCAGCCACTCTTCCCAATTTTGTGTCATCATCAAACTTGCTGACAGAGCACTCTAATCCCTCATCCAAATCATTGATGAAACATATTCCTTGAACCAAATTAATTTTAAGAAGAGATTAATAACAAAAACCACAAATTTGCCAAGAACAATCATATTGAACAAACCTAATTTCCTTATGGATAGGAAATAGTTGCTGCCACATATCTTGCCTTTAAAAAGCATTTGTCTGATATTGCAAGCAAGTGGTAAAAGCTGTCTTGATAATATGTCTATAGAAAATTGCTTGGATAACAGATTGAGAAAATATTTATCATCAGCTTGTGTCAGTGCTCCTTTAAAGCGCTACAGATTCTTTGAGGCTAAACAGGTATTTACATGAAATAATTTGATTGATCAATACAAATTTAAAGTTGAATATTTCCTTGCCTGAGGAATGTAGGGTCAAAATATAAAGGGATTTTAATTAAGGTTTATCTCCCTGTTTCACTTACTCTTTCTTCTCCTCTTTTCCTTAAAGCAATAGGGCAAAGCAGAGCTCCTTCTCTTTGACAGGTATAGTGGCTTTCAGAATATGGTTCATGTTATTTCTTCCCTCAAAATGAGAAATCTGAACATACATCCACTGATTGTGCAACAGTTAAGCTATTAGATGATGTGATGTGAAATCCAGAGAGAAAAAAAAAATTAAAAAAATTGTTAGGGTTCACCTCACTTAATTACTTCATTTTGAAAGATGAGCAGTTTTAAACTTTGGCCATCAAACACATTTTGGGCATTTGTTTTAGAATTAGATTAATTACTTCAACTCAGCCAAACACACCACTCTTTACACTGGCTATAAATGTAGCCTGAAGAGATTAGTTCAAATACAAGCATTAAACATCTAACATTGCATACAAGAAATTATTCCAAATATGAAATATGAATATAATGCAAAACCTAACAATGACATAAATTCAGTAGATCTTTAACTATGTTTGCTATATGTTAATATGGCAGAGAAGGACACAGAAAAATCCATATTTGGAAAACAAAATGCCATAAAGCTCTACTGAATAAGACAATCATGTGACATCTCATGGAAATATGATGCTACTTCATCAGTCTTACAGATCTGATCACAGGAAAATTGCTTCAGTACTCTGATTTTAGGTGGATGAAATAAGATTAGATTTTATAGTTACGTGTCAGAATTTGTATGATAGTGTACTCTGATAGTCTAACATTTTGTACCATGAGTATTAGGAACAGAAAACTCAGAACAGGAAAAAAAATTAAAAAGTGGTGCTCTGAAAGATATTGTACAAATATTAAACTAAAAAAAGTACATATCAAACAACAAAAAACCCAAACCATAACAAAGCCTTATGCTGTCATTGAAATATGGAATAAAGCTAAAAATACATCTTTCAAGCCAAAATTTTCAATCTGGATGCTTTACATATTGAAACTTATGCCTTCAAACTCGTATTTGGAGAACCAAATAAAAATAAATGCCTCATAAAACTGAGTGAGATATGAATATTGTAGACTACATTTTTCATTTCTCAGCAAGATTCTTAGTGCTCAAAATGCTATGTGTTAAATACTATTAACACACTAGCAGCATAAAAATATAATTACAAAACAGATCTTTGCTCTCTTTACCCTCCAAAGATGACATCTAAAGCTTATCAGCCACTTTGACTTCCACCATGTTCAACTTCATGGAGAAAAGAACTCTCCACTTTCTTCCTTCACTAAAAAATACACATAGACATGGTGTAGATTTTGTCTTAAAATCATTAATCACTCAATTATGACTGCAGTTCTGATAAAGTCAAAGGAATACTAAGCAAAAAACAGAACACTGAAAAGCAAGTTTAGAGTCTGAAAATATGCTGATAGAATAATATTAATATTTTAAAATATGAAATTCACAATTTTAAGTTAAGTAATTTCATTTACTCAAAACTGAAGAAGAAATAAAATGGACAAAAATAATACGGAGAATTGGTAGAAAAGTAATAGGGCTGTAGAGAACAACTGAGGTTTCTAATCCAGCTCAGGAGTTTTGAAATGGAAAAAAGCAAATTCGGAAGATTCCAAGGTGGAGGTTAAAAGAATAAATAGAGTTTTAGAAAAATTGCCTCTAAGGAAGCTGAAGGACTTTGTTTAGTCTATAAAAGAGAAGATTGAGGAAGGAAGGACATTGATAACGATCTTCTAATAACTAAGTGGCTGTCATTAAGAGAAGGACAATCAATTGTTTTCCGAGTGTCTGGAATTAGAATGAGAAGGAAACAGCATACTTTGTAGTAAAAAAGATTTATGTTAGAAAGTATGGACATAATTTCCCTCTCTGAAACATACCAATAGGTATTCTAGAGGCACTATGAAATCTCTCTTTGAGCTTTTTAGGAAAAAGTTACACATACTATGCTATGATCTAAGTATACTTAATCCTGTCGTCCACAATGAACTACATGATCTCTTAAGTTTTTCCCAGGCTTACTTTTCTATCATCCTGTAATAGGCTAACACAGAAAAACAGAAACTACATGCTCATCTCCCTTTTCAAGTGCTTAGGAACAAGACTAGATAAGTACCATAACAAACAACCATTGATTTTGTTTACTAGTAACAACATAGAATCACCTACTAATGGTGAATACACTGTCCATCAGAAATACCAACAGAAAGTCTCACTGTCTCATTAATCACTCACAGGAAGACAAAAGTGGGATATAAGACATTCACAGAAGGCCTTCTGGATCTTTTCTACACTAAAATTAATTTCTTCCAATATGTAAAATTAAAAATCCTTTCTTAGACAGAAAACATACTAAAAACAAACAAACAAAACCCACCAAAAAAAAATTAAGTTGAAAACTAGAAAAACTGTCACTTACCTTAAATTTAAATAAATAAATATTTAATGGAAGTAACCTTTATGCTTATGATCTTCCCAGAAGTTATTACTGGGAAGTCATGAGTACAAAATTGCCTAGGATTTCACCACAGTTGTGCTTTTGCAATAAATTGAGAGTGATCGTAAATACATGACAAAGCATATCAACTCCTTGTGGTTTTAATTTTTCATGCAGCAATTGCTTTGACTGAGTTTAAGAACAGAGCTAGATAGCTTGGATCAGAAAGCCAAACCACTGAAAAAGAATAAAATCAAACAGATTTGCTTTGATTTTTTTTGAGGAGCATCAGACATCAATTAATACTAACGAAACATATTCACTAATTATGATAGTAGTTGTGTTCCAACTCACTGTGTGATTAAAGCTGCTTGTTATTCATGACTGTAACAAATGATGGCTAAAATGTTAATGTGATTCTTGAACTAAAATTTGACTAACAAAATTTACTTTTTGATTAAGATATTTGCATAAATATCTACAGTTTCTAATGACTGAATTTGTGAATGCATTAAAGTTAAATATGGTATTTTGACATATGATGATCAATTATAAAATTGCCTTAAAGTAAATGAACATAAAAATGTTCAGTTTACTTTAGTCACAAAATTACTATTATTAACTTATTTAAAAATGCGTATTTATCAAATCACCCAAACCAGAAGACTAAGCAAAAATCTTATTTCCAATGCATAAGCCTGTGAGTAGCTTTTGTTGTACAGGGGACCTGTAGGTACTTGTTATTTTTCTCCTCAAGAAACCATTGAATTGAGACTATATTGCACTCCCTTCAGGTGCCTTTAACAGACTACAGAAAACTCCACAGCAAGATCTCAGTTAGCCCTTCATCTAGGTAGGTGCATTGCAATATATATAACTGAGGACATGTGAATTGTCAATACTCTTAAAAGTATGCAGAGACTTGATAATTCTGCTGAACTAGGGACCCTGGTTTAGGGATGCTGGATTAATTTGCTGGAAGATACCTGTTAGTTTTGTTTATTAGGAATGGGCTAAGCCGAAAATGAGTTTTAGATGTCTCTTCAGTAGTTTACATTATGCAATGAAGTAGTGTATTTTACTTAGAAAAGAACAATAAAAGATTGTTTGGGCTTTTGTTTTTTACAAAATGTATTCTGTGCTATTTTAGTAGAATATTTGAAAATATAAGTCAAACTAAAATTATTTAACACTCAAGTTTATAATAAAAAATGCAAAAAATGTCATCAATAAAGGAATATGTAAAAAGCAGAACATGAACAATATTAAGAAAAAATAATCCAAAACTGAGTGTACACTGCCAGTAAAGGCATTCCCCAAACCATGGAAGAAGTACAGAGTTGGGGAACATGACTAAGACAAAAATAAAAAAGTCTCATACTGAGACAAAACAAGCAGCCTTCAAACTACAGGTTTGGATATGCCTTTCAAAGAGGAAGACTGACTAGGTAACATGGAGTTAAACAGAGAAGTGCTGTGGATCAAAGCTCTCGAATCTCTGAGTATGTCATTAGCATAAATTTAAGAAAAATACAAATCTCTACATAGGAGGGAAAGACTGTATTGCTTGAACTACATTTTAAGAAAATATATATATATATATATATATATATTTTCGCAAACTCCAGTCTTTAGCTCTCAAAATTAAACAGTTATATTTAAATAGCTTTTAGGAGCTGTCAGATTTATCATCAGACTGCATCTCTAACTGAACATTGTTTCTTTCACTCTGAGTGAAAGAGTTTCATTGTTGTATCCACAATACTCCGGTTTGTGTCCTTTAAAGACTAAATCCCCAAACCACCATGAACCTGTCAGATTATAGACCTAGATCTGCTCTGCAATTTATGAATTTAATTTAGTGCAGTGACATTATTGAGTTTCCAAGATAATTATGAGCATCACATACAATACCAAGATGTTAGTCAGCTGTCCTCTGCTGCATCTAGTCCTAAATTCTTATTCATATTTCAGCTCTTCCATTAGAAATTATACATTTTGTCCACTATATAAGCTTAATATTATATTCTAATATTATTTGACTAATCAGCCTTAATTGAAAAAATAAGCAGTGTGTTTATTCTTTTACTGGAACAGGCAAAATTACTACTACTGAGCAGTGCATTAGTATGGCATGTTGGTTTTTTTTTTTCTTCTTTTATCTTTCTGATCACAAAACTTGTTCAAAGATACTTTTGAAATTGAAATTTGCAATATGCATGAGATTTCTACTCGATTCTTTACATGACTTAAAACTAAAAAAAATGTAAATGCAATAGGTATAAAAATTGAAAAACTATCAAGAAACAGTTATCTTTCTGAGTCTTTTTAGAACATCTAACAAAAAGTATCTAGCACAAGGAGAGCAGTTGCATTAAATATGTATGTCTTGGAGCTAACTTCACAAATACAGAGTCAAATAATCAATACTGATCAGATATAAAAAGACTACAAATTTACTTAGAAGATTCTAATAAGGAATATTAAAGATCTAATTCTTCTGTAAATAATTCCCCAGAATCTCCTATTATCAACCAGAGCCAAGTAAGAGCCATGTATAAGTTAAATCCTATTGCTCTTCTTTGCATTTCCTAAAACATTCATGAAAGTTATTTATGACAGAGTAGGACCCTAAAATTAAAGTTCAAAACCCATCCTAGACTTTTGCAATCATTCACACGTCATGGGATCAGGAATTTAACAGTGCAAATAGGAAAGGTAAAGAATAAGCCTGGGAGAAATCCTGCCTGGTAACAGCTCTGATGCTGTAAAAATTGAAGATTTGCATTATAAAAAAGCTTTAGAAAATGTTACAAAGATCAATTTGATACATTTCTATATAAATCTATTTCTACAAATGTTGGCTAAGATTTTTAGATTGTTTCTACTGATTCTAAATGTCACTTTTATTGAGGATTGGCAACCAGAAGACTGATAATCAGTTCTCTCTGAACGTCATGATTTTCAAAAGTCTGTTTTAATGTAGACCCAATTTATATCCTAAAATAACTAGTTGTTTGCTTAAAATATCAGCCTTGGAATGGTCATTATAGAACACTGTAGTCATTATTTCTCTGTCAAGGACGTCAAAGGTCAGATAGGATACCGTATAAATGAACAGATGGGTTTTGTCAAAGATTTGCATTTTCTGATATGTGGTATGATAACCAAAGGGAATACAAGAGAAATCACAGTGTAGAAATATCACGTCTTTCTGACTACCTGTGTAATAAATTAAACTGAAATTGGCCAGCAGACTTAAAAGTTATCATGAGGAACCAAAAGGCACAGAGGTCATTCCCATAAGCATTACTTCTTTGGGAAACCAGGTCAAAAATAAACCCACATTTCAGTTAGTTACAGTACAATGTGATTGTTCCAAATGGAAAAAAAAACATATTTAGCTAGAAGGAGATCTAATAATTTGATACTTACAGGTACATTTTTCTTCAGATTTTTTAATAAACTGAGAAGTTCCATACTGACATGATAAACCAGCACGTTTAGGAAGAGTTAGAAAAAGCCTTTTGTTCAAATTGTCTGGACAAAGCATCATAATTTTCACTGCAGTACATGTTTGTGAAACACAGGGATGCTGAGAAAAAGAGATAGAGGCTACAGTATCAAGATTATTTGGGCAATTTGTATCCAGTGATAAGCTTTGTGATACTAACTAATCTCCAATAGCTACAGGAAACTCATTAGTGTTGTTTTTCACCATGTAAGTAGAAAAACATCATGGAGACATGAAGTTACATTTCCACACATTTAAGAATGATTATCAAAGAACATAACCTAAACGGAAAGAAAGACTGCAAACATGACTTTGAAGCCTTACCCAGAGCCCAAACACAATACAAGGAAACAAGTGAAATCAAAATAAGTACTACATATTCTGCAGTTGAGCTCTTGACTTGACACAGCTGGGAAGCCTAGGAAAAGAAGTTCACTTCTTGAGTGTTAACTCTTAATGAAGACTTAATTCTTCCATTTCTGCACCATTAAATTTCTTTTTAATTGAAGCAGAACCAGAGAAGTGAAGAAAGCAACTCTGAAAACCTACATGACTGTGTTGCTAAAAAGCAAGGGCTAAATGCATCATATGAGTAATAATAATCTCCACAGAGGAGATTAAATAGAAGACAAAAATAGTTTCTTTGCAGTTAGTAAAATATTAAAGTTTGAAGAACATTGAAAAAAGATACTCAGTAAGAAAAAATGTGAAGATAACAAAAATCTTTCAACTTCATAGGTGCTACAGGAGATTAAATATTAAATGCAAGGCATTTAGGAATGTTGCCTGCACGTATCTGAGAAACAAATCTACTGCACCCTGCCTACACATGGTCTTAAAATAAAGGCCAGAATGTGTCCACAATACACATACAGAAATCTAACTCCACACTGAAGCAGGAGGGGAAAGAGTCCACAGATGATAAAAAAATTACCTTAAGCAAAGAAGTGGTGTAATTCAACAATAGGTGTTTTGGAGTTTTTTGTAGGGTGGGAATTTCCTATCCAAAATAGAAGTCATTGTTGTAATAAAAATATTCCAGGGAGTAAAGATTTAAGCAAATATCTGCCATACAGAGGCCACACTACTCCTTTACTAAAGGTCATGATGACCTAAGTTGTTGTACTGTATTAGATGAAAAAAAAAAAAACCAACCTGAAAAAGAAAGAAACTGGAAAATAGATTCACACACAGGAAGAATTACTATACTTGATGGAGCTGAACTTCAGGTGTGTTGACTCTGCTTCCTGTCACTCAGCAGCATGATAAAAGTCATCAGCACCAGCTCCTAATTGAATGGATTGTGCATTGCAGACTCTTTTTCTCCCATTGCAACAGCTCCTGAGAGACATCAATCCTTGTTCTTCACTGGGACTTTTCAACACAGTTGTTAAAATAATGTTACAGAATTTTCCCTCCATTTGAGGTCTTTTTCCCAGAGAATCACACATCTACAGCTACTTCTGGCACTCCTGGTTGCAACCAGGACTGGAGGGCCAAACAGGTGACGCTGGCCACATATAGACACAATCGAAAAATGCAAGTGAGAAGAGGGGAGCACCTGCCCTACTTCCAACTGGTTTATTACCCACCACAGAAACAGAAACCAAAACATCTAGAACTTTTCCTTTTTGCAGAATCCATTTATTTATGTTTTTCTGTAAATCTTCTCTAAACAACCGCAAAGTATTTGTATTATACTCGTAAGTCAAGTTTCCCACCTCTGTGGTCACTTTTGTGACTTTTCTCTAGATACCCTGCAGCCAGTCTCCCTTTCTTCAATCACAGCACTCAAAAATGGACACAGTATCTCAGCTCAGAAGGGTGGAAGAAACACTTCACTCATAAGCCATTTTTCTACTTATGCTCCCTGTTCTCTGGAATCTTTCAAAATTACATGAGATTGCTGATTCTTGTTCACTTTTCAGTCCTCTGTAGCTTTAACTGCTTCCTGAGAAGCTGTTACTCATACCTGTCTTATTCTGTAATTCCATAATAGCTTTATAAGAGTAATTGATCGTGTCATCTTCCAGCCAAGCAATTAGATAACAAATAAAACACCTATTGGCCAGAAAATGACATTCCAAAGGTCACAGATATAAATTGAACCCCAGTGACATGGACATTCAAGCAACAGTTATCAGGCAAACTCACACCACAGTTTTGCACATGGTAGGGGAGGGACAGAAAGAACATGGGGAAGTTATAGCTGTCTAATACACTAGGATAATCATCTAGAAGGTGGCAGGTATTCCGTGGGTAAAAAATAAAAAATAAAAAATAAGAGCTTTGCATGCAATTAATGAGCCAACTAAAGAGGAAAGGAGCACTATTTATACTTGCCTCTTGTTTCCCTGGAGAGAAACAAACAGCAAAGTTCTGCAAAGAACATAGCAAAAGTTTCTGAGAACCATGAATCCCACAACTTTTTCTTTTAAACTAGGTTTTATTTTCAAAGTAGAATCCTGAAGAAAAAAACTATCCACTTCAGCTAGCTAGAAAATGAAAGGACAGTTTCCCTTCACTTGACCTTCCCAGATCTCCTGACCTTTGATGACCCATTGATTGCTCCTGTACAGGAGGCAGGAAGCCACTATAATCATTCTTGAGTGACTAGGCTGAAAGTTTTACAGAGCCCCAGGAGCTACAGAAGACTGACTGGGTTGTGCACACATGCTTGAGGGCCTAGAGTTCTGCTAAAAGACTGTTTAGGAACATTGGCTTTGTAATCAGCCTCCACCAGTTGCCAGAAATAAATTATGCCCATGGTAAACAATCAAAACAAGAAAATCATCCTACACTTTTGAAAACACAGAAAAGAAGAAGCAGTGCCTGAAATGACTGACAATATAAAAAAATTAAAAGAGATCAAGAAGTCAGTTGATAAATGAGGTTAGAAGTCACTGATGGGGTGAAAATAGGTGAACTATTGAGAAAAGTTTTCTTGAAAAAGCTATAAGGACTAATTTCTAGAGGTTTTTTATGGTTGTTTTTTTCTGAACAACAAAACCACACATGGCAAAGGGCATGTAATCACTAAACCGAGTCAGATTAGGCACAACAGTGCCATCATATGTCCAAAGTTCATGCATTTCAAAATGTTATTTGAGAATCAAAGTAAGATAGAAAGCAACAGATAATAAAATAAAATACTGGTTTTAAGCACATGAACATTCTAGCACAAAGAGCGTTCGTGCAATTAAATGTTGAACATTTAATGATGGAAACAGTTCTGCGGGGTCAGTAATAAAAAACAATTTCTATTTACTTCAAATAGCTCATAAGAGACTCAGAAATGAAGATCTGTGTGCATAGAAACCTGATGAGCACAGTCACTGGAGAGAAATCTCCTTTGTAAGTGAAGTGCTGGGGTCTGAATCCCAAGCCCTGAATTAAGGTTGACATATGGGTGGTCCCCATGGCCCTTTAAAAGGAGGGGATGAGTTTGCCTTTTGGCTTTCCTCCAAGGTGCAGCCAGCCTTGTAAGGAAAGCCCTTGGGTAAACAAGCCCCAGGTGCCCTGCATTGGGTAAATGAGTGCCAGGTGTCCTGTTTTGGGCATAAAAGCTGGGACCACTTGCAGGAAGGGTGGAGTGTCTGTCTGTGAGGTGGATGCACTTTGCAGAATTTCCCTGTTGGGGAAGGACCTCCTGACTCTCCCTGCAACTGGGCCCCAGTCAGGTCTGGCATTTGCAAATGCGGGCTTTGTGGGGGAACAATATGTGGCTACTTCTATCTTATATGATCAGCCTATTGACTTGGTTGTCTCCCATCTCTGCCATGGGAGACTTTGTTTCTTTGTTTATTCCACCTATTATTGGTCGCGCTGTGTCGTTCCTGGTGTCGCTGGGGTTGATGTCTGTTATGTGTGACCTGTTTGACTTGTTTGTACCCCCAGCAATCACCCATATACTGACTTTTTTATGTGCAATAGAATCTGGTTACTGGTTTGTTTTGCTGTTGGCTACGTCCTTTGTGCTAGGCCTAGTAATTGGCAAAACAGTACGCAGTCTAGAAATAGCAGAAATCAACCAAACAAGAAACAAACAACCCCTTGACACATATTTTTTTATCCTTCTCATTGCAAGTGATCACTAAGTCATTATTAGAGCTGAGAAATTTGGCAAATTCTCTGTTTTCTAACATTCCTGAAACCAACAACCCCACAGTGAGTTCTGTTGTTACTTTTCCTAAAGAGCACAGTCAAGCCTGCAGCCACTGAAGTGAAGCATCCTCAATACCATTGAGGCTTTTCAATTCTACCAACTCTGGAAAAACTTCATAGCAATCTCAGATCTGTTAAGAATAAGAGGATTCTCCTTAAATGAGTCGGAGCATGAATATTCAAACCAGCAGCCAACTCCTAAGCTTTTATTCAGTTGGGTTTAGATTGTCCCCAGCATTTTCAACTTAAGATCTGCTATAAGGTTTTTATAATGATAATGTTTGCTGTTTCATAAAAGCTGCCAGGTGAAATTGAAGATTTTCAAAGTAGGATATTAGGCAGCTGGAATTTTTGGCACCTGAAAAGGCAAGGAAAGCAGCTTGCAACTGAGAGATAAGCATGCTGGTTGGATTCTTCTGCTCAAACGTTTGGAACAGAAACTAAAAGCAAGACAGATTTCTCTTGCCATTATGAAGTTCCAGAACAGCAACACAATACAGAAGTGGATACCATTCACACACACTGTTTCAGGATTTTTTATTGCAAATTCAAGAAGTCATTACTGCTTTAGTAATGGTGGTTCATATTTTCATTTTCAGTGTTTCATAGTTTCAAAAGAGTACTTGCAGTCCAAAACTATTATCCTTGAGCAGTCTGTTTGGAACAGAGGCATTCAAAACAAAGGCGTTCCCTTGCACATACTATAGAATACACAAAGCTTTAGGTTTGTTTCAAGCCTAACATATCCAGACGCAAATTCTGTTGAATATTCAGATCTGAATGTCTCATTTCAGTTCCCTACACTAAATGATACTTAAACTGAAGATGAAAAACAAGCAACTGTAAAAAATACAGTGTGATGTAAGGAATGACGAGTTATAAAGTGACATAAATTTCTCCAGAACTCAGGTGACACCAGAATGGAAAATCATTTACAAAGAAAGACCAATTCATATTGCATTCTGCAGAGTATATAAACATGATCCAGAATTTGTCTATTAATGTGTTATAATTTTTAATACTTAAAAAAAAAAAGGTTATATATCAACCAAGCATCCAGGAGGCAATATATATTTTGTATCTAGGACTGTGAAGATAAATGAGTAAGTCTTCAGCTTGACTTTATTTCCATTCAATTTGATGGACTTACTTTGACGTAGATTAGATAAAAAAGTAAAAAATAGCCTACCTCATTTTTGTATAAATTCTGATAAATTAGCAAGTTTAACAACCACTATGTGCAATTTGCTCAGTTGAGAATAAATTATGAGAAAGTCCAACAACAAGCTTTGCTAGCACGACATTATTTATAGACAATGATGTTAATGAAAACTTGTTACTAGTACAGTACTGAAACAACCTGAAAATTGAAAGACCAATATTAACCTTCAAAAGAAAGTGAGATAAAGCATAGGTCACTGTAAGTTTTCTAAATTGAAAAAAAAAAACCAAACCTGCTCTCCCCATAACTTCATGTGGTAAGGTATCCCATCCACCAGCATCTAATTAGACAGGATTCTGATTGTGGCAAACTGAGCAAATTTAGCATCAAAGAAATAAAAATGAAATAAATAAGCATTTGTATTAGTATTTTGGAAAATGGTTGGGTCTACCAACAAGTATCTGCCCAAAGTGTCCATGAGTGCGGGGGCAGGGGGTGGGGAGGAAAGAGGGGTGATGGTGAGGAAATAATGCTACTTGTATTGTTGCTCTCTCAACAATTTCATCAAAAATACGTGTGCTTCCTGATGTAAAGGGAACAGCATTTCTATATATGGTATAGCACACGTAATTGCTTGGCTTTGTGTTTGCTAGGCAGACAGGTGTTTTCAGAAGGGGCAATGAAGGGATCCACAGTACTTTTGGAAAGCAAGAGAGACACTTCTTTGATAGTGCTAATCACCAGTAGCCGGGTTTGGCTACTTGAGTCAGTTGCTACTCTCGTTTTCCCACTGCAGACATGGACTATTCCACTGATTATTTACTTAACCAATTAAATTCAAAACAATTCCAACAGGAATACTTATTATGATGGAATGATGGACTGTAAAATTTTAATATTATGAGGGAAAGAATACCTTAAATTGCTAAACTCCATAAGCATGTTTCTTCCTCCTCACCATATTCTTAATCGTCTAAGTTGCACAGGGTTACACTAGTAGAGAAACCCAGAATTACATGAAAAGGACAAATATATAAGTCAACATACTGCTGTCACATTTTGATTCTGTTTCTTGTTCTAAATCTGTTTTTAGGACCAGTCTGTATGGCAATAATTTAACAGACAAGATAATCCATCATCTTGAAGCCACAGCTCCAGCTACATTACTCATAATGACAGTATCAAGCCTCTAATATAACTTCAAACAGTGTGATTAGCTAAATTTGTATGATTTGTGGTGTTAATATTTATTATACTTATGAATATAAAATATAACCTTTTACTTCAGCAAACAGAAAGAAGTTTTAAGAGCTAAAGGATCATGGCAAACCTAACTTGTTTTGTAGAAGAATATCTTTGATTAAGAAACATCCAATTAGTAGTGGCCAGGAACAGACTCTGCATGAAAGAGATCTAATCAGTCCAAGTAGATTACAAAAGGAAACAAATGACTACCTTTCATCCCTGAAGTGGGGTGCTGGTCAACAGCCAGCTGAATATGACCCAGCAGTGTGCCCAGGTGGCCAAGAAGGCCAATGGCATCCTGGCTTGTATCAGAAATGGTGTGGCCAGCAGGACTAGGGAAGTGATTGCCCCCTTGTACTCAGCACTGGTGACACTGCACCTCAAATATTGTGTTCAGTTTTGGGCCCCTCACTACAAGGAGGACATTGAGCTCCTGGAGGGTGTCCAGAGAAGGGCATCGAAGCTGGTGAAGGGTCTGGAGCAGCTGAGGGAACTGGAGTGGTTTAGTCTGGAAAAGAAGAGGTTCAGGTGAGACCTCAGTGTTCTCTATAACTACCTGAAAAGAGGCTGTAGCAAGGTGGGGGATAGTCTTCTCTCAGGTAACTAGTGACAGGATGACGAATAATAGCCTCAGGTTGCTCCAGGGGAGGTTTAGATTCGATATTAGGAAAAACTTCTTCACCAAAAGGGTTGTCAAGCACTGGAACAGGCTGCCCAAGGAGGTATTCAAAAGGTGGTTCTGAGGGACATGGTTTGGTGGTGACTTGGCAGTGCTAGGTTAATGGTTGGACTTGATCATCTAAGAGGTCTTTTCTAAACAAGGCTATTCTATGAGCTTTTGATCTCCTTTCATAGAATCACTATGGTTGGAAAGGACCTCTAGGATCATCAAGTCCAACCTTTATTCCACCATCCCCTGACCACTAGACCTCAAGTGCTTCATCCACTCACTTTTTAAGCACCTCCAGGGACAGTGACTCCACCACCTCCCTGGGCAACCTAACCACCCTCTCAGTAAAGAACTTCTTCCTAATATCCAATCTAAACTTCCCCTGATGCAACTTGAGGCCATTTCCTCTTGTCCTATCATTAGTAATTTGGGAGAAGAGATGAAACCAGCCTCACTACATCAGCCACATGTTTATCAGGTGGGTCCTCCTTTGTCTTTCAGTATTCTTCCCTGCCACTGAAGGAATTAAGGAGAACACCACCTGGGCTCCCGAGCCCTCAAGTCATCTCCCCAGGGCCCTGAAGCCTTTTTAAATTGTTTTCAGACTCCTCTCTGAAACATCATCACTACTAACCTGGATAACCAACAGTGGGTAGTAGTCTGTTGGCCGAACCAGACCAGAGAGTTTTCTAGTAATATCCCTGGCCCTGGCCCCAGGGAGGCAGCAGATTTCCCTGTGGAGTGGATCTAGCCAGCATATGGGGCCTTCGGTTTCTCTCAGAAGGGAGTCACCGACTACAATTACCCCTCTTTTTTTCTTGTTGGAGCTGGTCCTAATGTGTGTGGGAGACCTACTTACCTTGGGTGACTCCCCTGATGGACCTTCATCTCCTTTGTCATATATTTGTCCCTCAATTTCCAGAGCCCATTACCTGTTCTGTAAGGGTAGCTGGGAAGGGGAGGGAGGCCGGGAGGGGATTTGCCTGCCTTGCTGAGCAGGGACCTGTTTCCATTCCCCCTCGTCTCATAGACCCTCTCCTTGTACCTGATGGCAAGGGAGGAGGGGATCCTCTCTTCCTAGTGGAGCCTCCACTCACTGCCCTGTCCTCAAGGATGGCAGGGCCTGACTCCACCGATCTATCTCCCTCTCACACTCCCTTATCGTCCTCAGCCTTTCCACCTCCTCCTTTAGCTCAACACCAGGCTGAGCAGATCATTCACCTGCTCACACCGGACACAGGTGTTATCCCTGTCACACTCAGCTAGCAGTGTCAGGCTTCGTCACTCTCTGCAGCCGGAGACCTGGACACCTGCGTGCTTCTGCAGGACCTCTGTCTGGGTCACCACAGTCATTTGCTGTACCACAGGAGCTTTTGTCCGAGTCACAACCATCAGTGGTCCTGCTCAGTTCCTAACACCTCAGCTCCGGGTTGCTCATGCAAACTGCCCCGTGCACAGTGCCGTGCCCCACCCCACTGCCGCGCTGCGGTCTCTCTCGCTCCCCAGGGGTGTTTACAAATCTCCCGCGCGGCTCCTGGCCACGCCTCTGCCGCGCCTGATCGGCTGCCGCGGACTGCCGGGAGCCGCTGGGGCTCGGGCTGCGAGTGGGGGGTCCCTGGCTCAGGAATCCTCTGCACGGCGCGATCGACCCTCACCGCCCCGAGCTTACCTTCAGCTGCTGTCGCTGCTGCCTCACCAACTGAAATTAGCAATGTCATAGTCACTTGAGTCAAGGGTCTGGAGCACAAGTCTGATGAGAAGTGGCTGAGGGAACTGGGGCTGTGTAGTCTGGAGGAGCCTGAGGGGTGACCTCATTGCTCTCCTTTCTACCTGAAAGGAGTTTGTAGTGAGGTGGGAGTCAGTCTCTTCTCCTGGGTAACTAGTGATGGGACGAGGGGTAATGGCCTCAAGTTGTGCCAGGGGAGGTTTAGATTAGATACTGGGGAAAAAATTTTCACTGAAAGGGTTGTTAGGCATTGGCACAGGCTGCCCAGGGCAGTGGTGAAATCCCTGTTCCTGGAGGGATTTAAGAAACGTGTAGATGTGGTGCTAAGGGACATGGTTTAGTGGGGAATTGGCAGTGTTAGGGCAATGGTTGGACTTGATGACCTTAGAGATCTCTTCAAATCAAGGCTGTTATGTGATTCTGTGTTTCTGTGAGTCACATGCCATGAATTTGTTAGGAAGTCCGATTTGGGAAAGGAACAGCATTTCTAAAGTTCTACAGGATATAAATCGTGATCTAAAATTTCTATATAAAAAGTGGGGGCAAGGGGGGAGCTATTTCCAGAACTTTTTTTCTCCGATAGCCCATTTGCTTTCATCCTCCCAAGAGTCACCTTTCAGTTCTTATGATGTCAGCACATGCTTATGAGAACTGCACCAAACATTGTTCTGGATCTTCACTTAGATACTATGAAACTTTGCATAGTCAATTGAGATTTAGCTCTGTTTTGATAGAGGAAAGCTACAGGAAGATGTTCCCCTTTTCACTGTGCTTTTGGTTTTCTGCATTGAGTTTTTATGTACTTTTCCTGAAGATATGAATGACAGCCCTGTACATGCAAATTCACTCTCAGTTATGTAAGGTTTTTCATAGCAATGGTGTCAGATAACTTTTGGAGAACTGGAATTTGATATAAAGAGTTTGCTAACATGAAAGTTTTTGTTAATAGACCCTGTGGGAACAGCTGACTACTGCCTGGGCCATGGGAATGACTGCTTTTTGGATGGTACTCTTTGGAACAACTCTGTACTGAACAGTCTGGTGTCTCAAGCTATTAAGCTCACCTAGAATAACAATTCAAAAATGTGTAAAATATCTTTTCCTTTGTTCATAAACAAGCTATGTTACTTGCCCAGTTTTTCCACCAGTTTGGGGGTTTGGGTTATTTTTGTTTGTTTGGGGGCTGGGTTTTTTAAGAAAAAATAAGAAAGATTTCCAACATTCAAAAAAAATATATATTAATGACTCAGGGACTATACATGCAGATTCATGGGTGTAAAAGCTTGGAAATGTTTGGTCAAAAATCAAAATCCTCTGGAAAATCACATCCCTTTCAGGGGGAAACAAACAAACAAACAAACAAATAAATAAATAAAAGCATGGGAGGCAAAATAACCTATCGGCGTGGATGTATTGAAGAGTCATTCTCCATGTTGGGGTACATGAGATAGGATTTTTACAGGAAGTGAAGCACCCGACAGTTGCTGGGAAAAGGTTTCAGGGGAAAAACTAATGTAGATTAACTCTGAATATGACAGAAGAATGGAGGCAATGGGAGGCACTGAAAAGATTTTAATTGCTTCGTTTTCCTAACATTATTCAGAGGTTTATTGAATTCATTAGGCCACAGGCAACTTTATTTTTTTTTTTTTTTCCTAGCCATGTTAAAGATTCCAGTGTTAAAAAAACTTTTAGTTTACCATCACCAACTGTGGTAACTATTATAAATTCCTAATATTACTTATGTTCAACGATAAGTAAGCATTTAATAGATCTTAGAAGCAAAGGTTAATAAGCCTACTTGGTACTTTTTAATTACAATTGGAAAGTGAATTTAGAAGACCAGGTGTTCATTTCAGAATAAATTATTGAAAGAATATTTTCAAAAACTTCTCCATAAAAGGTTTTGAAATAGACAATCTTCCCAAAGCCTCCATAAAAATTAATTTCCTTATTAGTTCTGCAAATGTCTGCAACTATTCCCCAACTGACTGTTGTTAAATAGAATGTTATGAAAAGTGACATGATTTAGTTGAGCCATGGAAATAAAATAAAGGAGGCTCAAAGCAGTTATCACGTAACAGTGATAAACTGACCCCATTTTAAAACAGAAATAGGATATTATCTTTGTTCTGACACACATGACTTTATGGCAATCCAGAATACTTTCATTCAGATATCAGCACAATATTTATCCAGAAAAAGATTCTTTAAGATCATTATTACTTGTTCTTATGGAGTTTTACATTTAATGAGATTGAATGTGTTAGACAGAAATACATTAGACACACCAAAATTATGCCAATTTGCCTAAGCAAACTGTTAAATATACATAGTTTCAATAAATACACAAAATATCCTAGAATTAGCAGTTAATCAATTGAATACATTTTACTTTACTTTAAATATGCATAACTGACATATAAAAAAGAAACACTTGGTTACAGAGCCTGATCCTGACTGGATAAGTGTACTATGATTTGGAGACAGGCTTCAAGAGAAGCAAAAATAATCTTATAATTTGTATTATACAAGGTCAGGAAATTTTCACAGGAGCAGCAAAATAATCATATTAGTCATGCAAAGTAGGATGACCTCAACATATGGAGAAATGGGCCAAGAGGAACCTCATGAAGTTCAACAAGGAGAAGTGCAAAGTCCCGCTCTTGGGGAGGAACAACCTTATGCACCAGTATATGATGGAGTTCACACAGCTGCAAAGCAGCTTGGCAGAAAAGAAGCTTGGGGCACTGGTGGACATCGAGTTGAACACGAGCCAAAAATGTGCCCTTGTGGCAAAGAAGGCAAATGATGTCCTGGGCTGCATTAGGCAAAGTATTGCCAGTAGGTAGAGAGAGGTGAACCTGCTTAGTACTGGTGAGGCCAGACCTGGAGCTCTGGGTCCAGTTCTGGGCATCCCAGTTTGAGAGACATGGACATACTGGAGAGAGTCCAATAAAGGGCCACAGACGATTAAGACACTGGAGTATCTCATATACAAGGAAAGGCTGAGAGTGCTGAGACTGTTTAGCCTGGAGAGGAGAACGCTTGGGGCAGATCTCATCAATGCATATGAAGGAAGAGTGTACAAAAGACAGAATCAGACTCTTTCCAGTGGTATTTTCAGAAATCTGTCCTTAACATTTTAGAAACAAACAAACAAACAAACAAAAAACAGCAACAACAAAAGAACACAAACAAAAACCTGTAAGAAATTATTTTTCTCTGTTGTTATGGAAGTGCCCAAGAGACAGTATTTAGATTTATTTTTTTTTCTTTCCAGATAATAACGAAGAATACGCTTGAATATTCTGTATTCTACTGTATTCTTTTACTACTATAAGCTAATTTACAAAGAGATCTAGCCTCTTTTGCTGTTTTAAGGTGACTTCAAAGTTTGGGATTTTTTTCAGCTTTTATGTGGTCCTAATTATCTATTGTGTAATTATTAGATTTGCAGCTGAGGAACTTGAAACTACGACAAGAAAGAGCCTTTTCAGAGAGATCAAGGAGAAGTGTTTTGACATTGCATTTCCACTGGATTTTTCACTTGGGAGGTCAGAAACCACGACAGCCTAGAACCGTGGGAGTTCAGAAAAGTCTTAATGAGGGGATGCCCAGAAACATGGAAATAATTAGCTGTTTCAAGGCAATTGTTGTTTGGGAGAGAGAACAGTTTTGTATAATTCCCTTTCTACTAGCTCCACAGAAGCAATTTTTAAAAGCTCCACATATATTCATTTACCAAAGGAAGACAAAAGAAAAAAAGATAAATATCACCACAAAATAATACAGTAATATCAAAGGAAAAACAACACATGGTCAAATCCTGAAGTTATTCATCCTTCTGTTCAGGAGAGTAAAAAAACCCACATATTCTGTAGAATTTGCAGATGAGTAAATTTATTTTGTAAATAAGATGTGTAATTTTCTGAAAACATTACTGTCCCACACAATCTATTTGATTCCACTGAAAGGAAGGATTTTCAAAAACACTTACTGTAATTTCACTTTACTTCAGCTGAAATTAACAAAGGAGCAGAGGCAGGTCAACAATGAACAACTCTGAAAAACTCCTTACCATTGACTTCAATAGATCTATTAACATGATAGAGTTAGGAATGTGATACCAAAGTTGACTGAGGGAAGGTCCAAGAGCTCACAGTAAAATCAGTATGCAATTCATTTTTGTAACTAGAACAGTGCCAAAAAGGCATCAGAGATTTTTCATCTTTTGAGAACCTGTTTGGTTTAGACTATAACAGAAGATAATAAACGCAAAGACTAGAGCTCTCAGTGAGACAACTGTATGACCTTATAGGATTGATTTTTGGACAGGCTGAAAAGTTGGGCAGAGAGGAACATAACGAAGTTCAACAAAGGCAATTGCAGAGTCCTGCACCTCAGCAAAGAAGTTCTACAGAGAAGGACCTGGGTGGGAGTCCTGGTGGACAATAAGTTAACCATGAGGCAGCAATGTGCCCTTGTGGCCAAGAAGGCCAATGGCATCCTGGGGTGTATTAGAAGGGGTGCGGTTAGTAGGTCAAGAGAGGTTCTCCTCCCCTTCTACTCTGCCCTGGTGAGGCCACATCTGGAGTATTGTGTCCAGTTCTGGGATCCCCAGTTCAAGACAGAAACCTCAGTTGTCAGGATACCCATTTCTATATCCTATCTTTGACTGCATAAAGAAATCATACCAGGAAGAAAAATTATTTCTTCCACTGGTGTAGATTCTAATCACTGATTTCTTCCACTCTGTTAGACTTGGAAATAGCAGAGGGTTGTTTAACATTGTTCCAGTTTTATTATCACCAATTAGCAACACAAAGCTAAAATTCTAAGTGTCCAAGAAAGAGAAGCACTAAAAGGGAAAGAACTAGCCAAGTCTTTCTTTCTCTCCACAGTAAAACTACTAATATAATACAGCCATTCACACTTGGGATGACAGGGAAGCACCAGATTATCGTTGTTTCTTACTTGAGTGAACCCACAGTAATACATTTAAGGATGAGATTCACAAGCTGCCTGAACAGAACTAAACTCAGGGGTACCACATCCAGAGTTTCTTCTGTTTCTGTTGTTATCCTGATAAAGCAATGAGGTGATTTGAGAAGTCATATGGTAAAAAAAAAAAAGCCATTTTTAAAATGGATTTAGTTTTTTGACCACATTACTTCTTTGAACTGGGTTGCCATCATCACAGCACAAGAACACACACTCAGACGTAAAGGAGGGAACTGGAAGATGTAGCATGACTGCAGAAGTTACATTCCAGGTTAGATTAAAATGCCTTAGAGCTATATCCTAAATCCAGAGCTTTGCATGCACTTTAAGCAAGCATCTCTGTTGTGAAAAGCCACTAAACCCTGCTCTGTACCATCCTTTCCCTTATGGCAATATATGAGTTTGCATCACTATTTGGGAAACTTGGTCTGGGCTAGTATTACCACAGGTCAGTTTTTCAGCTCCACGGCATTGCCACACAGATGCTTATGCTGACAGGCACGGAGGGAAGTGGGCTGGAGGGTGAGATTTTTTCTTCCAGAACATGACCCATAAACTGTCACGGACCGGGGTGGTCTCCTCCCCAGTCTCAGCTGCTGTTTCACTCCCTTGCATCAGATGTAACTAATCCACAGCTGCAGGATGAGTCACTTTATCAACTCAATCTAATGGAAAACTAATTCTTGTTTGGTTTGGGTTTATTCTTTTAGTGGTGGGCTAAATTTCTGTCATTGGATCTGACTCAAGGGAAATACTGGGCACATGCAGCCAAAAGCAGGAGTGGAAGAAGGGAGGGAGTTTCTTCTAACAGCTCAGATTTACACCACGTTAGGGATAATGTAGTATTTGATACTAAGAGGCAGAAAGTATCTGTTGACTACTCCATACCATTGACTTTCGTGGATTTTGGGCTCACTGAACTCAACAGTAGTTTGTTACTAAACTTGTATAAACATGAAATTCTGGTCTTATTGAACACTGACATCATCTACCAAAAATTTTCATTTTCCCTTCTTTGGAATATAACAGTCTGGTTACATCAAGATTTACATTACAGACTTCTCAGCAGCAGGTCTGGTTTAAATCATTATCACCTCTCACCCACTGTCAGCTGTTTGTTCCCACACTTCTGCCAATTACATTGACACAACTGTTTAACCCTTCCCTAAGCCATATCCAGGAAATGATGCAGGGTAAGGAAGATAAAAACTTAAAAAAACCAAACCAAACCAAACCAAACCAAACCAAAAAACAAACAACAAAGAGCAACTAAATAAATGCTTGATACTCTCTACACAGCTCATTTCACATACTCATTTTAATAATCAATACAATATATAGCTATGTCAGCAGAAGTGTGGGGATAGAAACCCCCATCATAGTCACGGAAATGGTAGGAGGAAGTGAGCAAAGGGCACCTTTGAGTCCCCATCCCTGGAGGTATTTAAAAGATGTCTAGATGTGGTGCTGAGGGACATGGTTTTGTGGTGGACTTGGCAGTGCTAGGTTAATGGTTGGACTTGATGATCTTAAAGGTCTTTTCCAACCAAAAAAATTCCATGGTTTTATGATTTTATAGTGAAAAAGTTAAGAAGTCCAGCTTCTGAGGTTAGACAATCCTGCACGTTTGAACCCACAGGACTCAGACAGGAGCTACAACAACACAAACACCACTGTTTCTCTTGTACCAAACTCTTCTCCTCACTTGCTGAGTCAATTCTACAAATATTAAATCAGTCAACATCACAGATTAGCAGTTTCATTTGCAATGCACACAGTCACACCTTTCCCCAGAATTCCCACCTTCTTACAAAAGCACACACGCAGGCAGCTCAGCACAGACACAGACGGGCAAACAGCAATGGCAGCAGCACTGTCTGATGTTTCTGGAGGGTAGATTAACATCTTGAAATTAAACAGTACAAAATGGTTATGAGCATGAAAGCATGAAGAATTTGATTATTTAAAGCAAAAGTATTTTGAAAGTAATAACAGCTACTTACAGTGGCAGAATTGTCAGTTAAATCAGATATGTGGCTGATATTGCATATACTACAGTAGGATAGTAGATGTCTTATGCCTGCACAGAGTAGGAAAAATTGGGCCACCTGCAACTGGGAAAGTAAATAACCAAATAAAAGAACAGGCTCGTTCTAAGTTTCCAGTACAAGAACAATATATTCAAGGTGCTTAACTTAATTTGGGTCAGTAGAATTACTGTTAAAAGAAATAGATGATACACTAACAGTAGTGATTAATGGGTTGGTTACTCAGCACAGAGAAATAGAATAATGATAATTCTTGGGGGAAAAAAAAAAAATCAGTCCTAAACTTTCAGTTTCTCTAGTAACATAAGTGCTTTTTCTAAATGCAGTAATCACTTAGGATAATAAAAAAGTACTTGCAGTGCAACCCAAGTATCACCTTTTCCTTTTTTTTTCCCCCTTTTTTATACCATAACAGAAATAGTGTAGGTACTTTACTGATAGATGTGAACCCAAGATTCCTCTTTCTAAAGAATTTGCAGCCTAAAGACACAAGAGAAGCAAGAGGAAAGACTGTCAAAAAAAAAAGCATTGTGGCTGATCACTGAGGATTACAGGCTGTGTGCCACATTTTAGGAGTGTATTTTTCTTTTATCTGACATTTCCCCTTGAATTCATGCAAAACTATTTTTCTCCCTTCAGTATCAATGGCAAAAGTTATTTTTTATCATAATACTTACAGTTTCTGGAGTATTCTTCTTAAGATGTCTATATGGCCCTTTTCCTAAGAGATTAAAATTCAGCTTTTCAACACCTCTGACATTCTTGAACTAAGTACCTATATGATATTTTTCAACTACTAGTTGACTAGACAGTTTTGGTGCTCTAAAACAAAAGAGAGCACCAAAGTTTTATAAACATTATCTCATGCACTTAAAATACAGCTGTACACATTTTAGGCCACTAAAGATCCTCTGTAACAATTTAAATTTTATAAGTAATCTGAATAGTAAAAAAAAATTAACATATGTTCGTAAAAGGATAAAGGATATCATTAAAAAAGGATGCCTTCATTTTTGCAAGAATTCTAGTTTCTTTAACTAACTAGCAATTTGAAATACAAGAACAATTCTTTCTTCAGTAAGAACAGCAGTGAAACAAAACTGTCCAACTTTTTCCCAAAGCTTTTTCCCAAAATAACCTGTGCTCCAGAATCCTTCACCAACTGTCCCAAGGTCCTGAAGTCTCTTTTTATCACCTTTGGACTATATGTTGCAGATTCATCACCACCTACATGGAAGACCAGTAAGGGGTAATAGTCCAAGTGCCATACCAAGCTAAGAAGTTTCTTAGAGATATCCTTAACCCGAGCTCCAAGGATGCAACAGACTTCCCTAAAAGGAGGGTCTGTCCACTGTATTGGACCCTCTGTTGCCCTCAGAAGGGAGTCACATACAACTATAGTCCATCTTTTTCTCTTTGTGGAGGTTGTCGTGATACGAGTGGTAGTCCCTTTCGACCTTGGTGATACCTCTGGTGTCGATGGACTGTCATCCACATAATCCATTGACTGGCCTTCCACATGCAGAGCCTCACACCTGTTGTATAGAGGCACCTGGGGGGGCAAGGAGGGCAAGGAGGGCGTTCACCTGTCACCCTGAGCATGGACTTGCCTCCATTCACTCCTTTCCTTTAAGCTACTGTCTTCAGCCTGGCAGCAGGAGTATACAGGGTCCCCTTGATCTTGGCTTTTTTCTGGTGGCTGTTCCTGTCTCTCTCTTGGGGAGGGCAAAGTGTGGCTCCACCAGTCTATTTCTCAGACTCCAGAACTGTGAAGAGAATGATACATACAAGTTTTGTATTGGTTTTGTCAGGGATAGAGTTAGTTTTCTTCGTAGCAGCTAGTATGGGGCTATGCTATGGATTTGCAACCAAAACAGTGCGGATGATACAGAGATGTTTTCATTACTGCTGAGCAGTGCTTACACAGTGCCAAGGCCTTTTCTACTTCTCACACACCCCCACCAGTGGGTAAGCTGGAGGTGCACAAGGAGTTAGGAGGGGACATAGATGGAACAGATGACCCCCACTGACCAAAGGGATAGTCCACACCATGTGATATCATGCTCAGCAATAAAAGCTGGGGGAAGGAGAAAGAAGTGGGGAGAACATTTGAAGTTATAGCATTTGTCTTCCTAAGTAAAAGCTACACATGATGAAGCCCTGCTTTCCTGGAAAAGTCTAAACACCTGCTTGCTGATGGGACGTAGTTAATTAATTCCTTATTTTCCTTTGTTTGTATGGACAGCTTTTGCTTTACCTATTAAACTGTCTTCTTCTCAGCCTACGAGTTTTCACGCTT
The DNA here is from genome assembly GCA_028020825.1 of Podargus strigoides. Taxonomy (NCBI): domain Eukaryota; kingdom Metazoa; phylum Chordata; class Aves; order Caprimulgiformes; family Podargidae; genus Podargus; species Podargus strigoides. The sequence goes on from CM051620.1 coordinate 27,927,188, forward strand.
TCACCCTTCCAATTCACAACCCCATGCTGCTGGGGGAGTGTGAGTGAGCATCTGGGTGAAGCTTGACTTCCTACCAGGGTTAACCCAGAAGTGCATTTTCTGTTGTCATTAGAATAGATTAGATGATATAGTGACATGTAAATTTGATTCTTTTCAAGTATCATCAGCACATTTTACCATTCTCCTTCATACAAAATATATAATTGCTAAATGTTTCCTTGTTGTTTAAAACAACCTTTCACTTCCTCTTTGTACAACCTTCAAAATATATAAAAATATATATTTCGCTATAAAAAGATAAAAAAAATTGAGCATTACCTTATGAGCTAATAAACCACCATTCATAGTTTTACAGTATTAACAATATGTGCTTCATCAAATCGTAATTTAAAAATGAGGGAAATTAAAACCATGGTTTTCACTTGCCAAAGGAAATAGTAAATTAGAGCAACAGATGGAAGATATTAAAAAATGTAGACTCCTGGTTAAATTTTTAAAAATTAAGAAAAACTAAAATTATCAAATACAAGTTTACAGAGAAGCTTCTTTCTGTAATAGTTTAGAATAGACTAAAATGTTAAAGTTTTGGCTGCTGGAATGCCAAACAAGCAAGACACTATGACTCCAAAGTGTTGGATTCTCATTCAGACCCTGAAGTGAACATGTTATAAATTTATCTGTTTTCCTCTTACTGTTTCCTACAGGTTGCCTAACATGGTATACCATTCTAAAGCAGATTTAAGGTTTCTCTTTGGTAAATCCAGCCTCCATGGATTTTGTCAAGATTTCATCCCTTTCTGCTTTTTTCTACTGGTTTGGTGTAACTGTCGCTTCTGCATCCTGTGTGAACCTGAAGATGAATATAAAAAGAGGCATTGACTTGTCAGAAGTAAAGAAGTATAATTAGGCATTTATATACTCAATCTGGCTATTCTATTATTCCTCCTCTCCCTTGTTTTTATGTTGTCCAGGACCATTACCTTGCTTGCAGGTTTTACAGACCACAGACAAAAGTAACAACTCCCTTAGAGATAGCTAGTCTATTTTCTCTCACTTGGGAAATAAATCTGCTCCCACAATATTTATTTCCTATATTGCTGCTCTTCATCTTCTTTAAAAGAGAAAAAAGAAGATTAATTAAGCCCAGTGGTGCCAATACAATTTGTGTTTCACTTGGTATAGATACACCAGAGGAAGCTATTTGTACATACATGAAAAATGAAATAACTACACAGGAAAAAAAAAAAAAAAAGGTTGCAGCAGGCTGAATAGAAGTTATAGAAGCTCCAAGAAGAGGCATCTCTCTTTTTAAGCTAACAGTTAAATTAGATCCGGACACAAAGTCATTGATGATAGTGAAATTATTATCTATTGATGTTATAAACATGTCAGAATTTAATTTAGCCTTCAATGTAGTCTCCTCATCAGAGCTTTGAAATTCTTAATAGCAAAACATCTGCCAATAGTACTGATATCTATATAGTAGTATAGCTTCCATGTCAACATTTATTTTGATTGTACAGTACTCTACTTTTTCTTAGCCCCTAATATTCAAATTGCTCCCAATTACCAAATAATCCAAAAATACTGTTTAAAGTATATCAGAAAAGAGTTTTCTTTTTTCAGTAAAAACTAGGAGTTTTGTCAGTATAGAGTTATAACTGCTTTGCAATGTTTTCTTCATACAGAAAAGTTCTGACAATGCCACATACTAGACTATCCAGTACAATTAGATTGAAATGAGATTTCCTTACTATAGATTGCCAATTTTGATTCCATCTGTAACATCAGGGAGCTCTGAGACAGTCAAAGCATTAAAGTCAATGTAATCTGTGTGACTAAGTTAAACAGCTCTGAAAATCTTTATTTCAAGACTGTAATCAAAAGCGTTGAAAAAGACAGCAGTTGAATAAAATAATAATCAACAATAACATTCAAACAAGTGAGTCAGTGGCCCTGAGTAATTCTAGCAAATAATGCATTAATTAAATTCATACCATCCTTCTGTTGTTCAGATGTCCATGGAAAGACTATTTTTAAAAACTGGCACGTTGTTCAGAAAAAAGGTATTTTGTGTGAACAAATTGAAAAACTGGCAGAATACTGTGGGATGGGGCCTGGAGAGCAGAGCCCCGAGTGCTGCTCAGTTGACAGGCCGGGACATGTTAGAACTTGTAGGCCATAAACAATGGGAAAGGAATGCGGTAAAACCTGAACAACACTGAGACAAACAAGTTTCAGTCGCCATGCCTAATAGACCTTAAGGACTTTGCCCTCAAGGTAAGACCAGGCTGCTAGCCTGACAGTGTGTCACTGACCAATCAGATGCAACTGCGTAAACAGTGTATGTTCAAAAAGACCAATCTGTTTGGTCATGTAGCAGCTCATGTAAGCATATATAAAGAAATGGTTGCACACAATAAACCGACATTTTGCTTGCGTCAAGCTGCGTCCCATCTCTCAATCGTGGCAGAATACATGGGATTTGTTCACATCAAGCAAAACCTGAAGTAATATAGAGTTGCAACAAATTCTTAGAATAGTTTAGTCTATATCACATAGTAGTGCTATTGTTTCACAACTGATCAACACAAAATTTTAAGGAGGATGACTAGATGAAAAACACCGTTTTGATTCTGAGAGACTGCATGGTAGTAATTCAGATGGACAAATAGCAAATCTTGCTAATTTAATCAGAATCATAGAACAGTTTTGGTTGGAAGGGACCTTTAAAGGTCATCTAGTCCAACCTCCCTGCAATAAGCTGGGACATCTTCAACTAGATCAGGTTGCTCAGAGCCCAATCCAACCTGACCTTGGGATGTCACATCTACAACCAAGGATCTACTTTCCAGGAATGGGGCATCTACAATCTTTTTGGGCAACCTGTTCCAGTGTTTCACCGCCCTCATTATAAAAATTTTCTTCCTTATATCTAGTCTGAATCGACCCTCCTTTAGTTTGAAACCAATTGCCCTTGTCCTATTGCCACAGGCCCTATTAAAAAGTCTGTCCCCATCATTCTTATAAGCTCTCTTTAAGTATTGAAATGTTGCAATAAGGTCTCCCCAGAGGCTTCTCTTCACCAGGCAGAACAACCCCAACTGTCTCAACTGTTCTTTCATAGAGGAGGTGCTGCATCCTTCTGATAATTTTGTGGCCCTTCTCTGGACTCGCTTCAACAGGTCTATGTTTTTCTTGTGCTGAGGGCTCCAGAGCTGAACACAGTACTCCAGGTGGGGTCTCGTAAGAGTGGAGTAAGGGGGAGAATCACCTCCCTTGACCTGCTGGCCACGCTTATTCTTTTGATGCAGCCCAGGATATGGTTGGCTTTATGGGCTTCGAGAACACATTGTCGTCTCATGTCCAGTTTTTCATGTACAAAAATTAGACTTACTTAAATTGGGATTCCTTCTCCTTGTCCATGTGCAAAGATCCCAGATTTTGAAAATGGCCTTGTATTTCTTCTTCTGTCTGACTGTAGTCTGGTTTGTGGAGCATGATTTGCAATTCCCCTTCCAAAACACTCCAGGTTAAGCATGACAGTCAGTCACAGTATGGCTTGGAAGTTGTGAGGCTAGAGTCAACTGCAAATGGTTGAAACTAGGGTTGCACAGATAGTCCTCAGGACATGGTTATTGTGTTTGTCAAATCAATGTGCTGGCAACTCCTGAGCATACAAAGACATATTGCACCTTCTTTCTTCTCTTTCTTCACAGCAGTTTGCTCCAAGTAGCACAGACAGATAATTATAAATTTGAGAAAACCGAAAGACATCTGGCTACTAGTAGCAGGAAAAAAATTTGGACAGTAAGAATAACAAGGAGGGAGACAGGGAATGAACAGTAAACCTTTACACTACAACCATACATGCCATTCACAAAATAAACACATAAAACAAACTGCTTGTCAATGATCTTACTTCTGTACTGCAATTGCTTAATGTCCTTCTCAGCAGAAGTGAAATACTTGATATGTAAAAGATGAGAAAGGTGGGAGAGTGGGTAAGCAGGAATAAGTCAATGAACACAAGCATCAACTCTTGGAATCCATCACTAATAGGCAAACAAAAAAAAGCTGCTAGCTTTTTACAGCTAGCAGCAGTGAGAGTCTGGATGTCAGAAATGTTTGTTTCTCACTCTTGTTAAGGACTCTTTTTGTGAAATTTAATTACACAATTAAAGCCATGAGTGTTTTCTGCACATGTAAAATCCACAGTCTGCAGAGTAGAGCGGCTCTGTTTTGTAGCTTTATACTATAAAAATTCTGAGGTAGAAATTGTCTCAAGAACCCCAGTGGACCACTTATATCTGACTGGGGCCATAATGGGCAGTAAACAAAGAGCTTCCTTTACATATACCACAGCATAAATGGTGTGTACAGGGAAATATATCCACTCTGATGCACTGGCACATGGCTGTGGAAATGGGCAGCAAATGTACTACGTTTGCATAACAAAATCACATTAACACCTCTGCTAAGACAAGATTCACTTGGGAGAAGAGCAAGCTGTGACACTTGGGCGTGAGATGAGGATAATTCTTCAAATGCTGTCAGAAAGAATAAGCATTCAATTTATGGGCTTCTATTTAACTGTATCTCCTTCCAGTACCAGAAGTTTGCCTACAAGATTGCAGTAAGTCTGATGCTGTGTACTTGAGGAATTGAGCAGTATTAATACGAATAGAGATCTGCAATTCAGTTTATAGATCTAAATATTTTGCTATCATGTAACATCACCATAGCTTACCCATGAGTACAAGCATCAGCTACCCATAAAATAAATAAATAAATAAATAAAAAGCAATTACATGGATCACAGTAGGAAAATGACTCAAACTCCCTGTAAGTGCAAGGAGAACGGAAACTAAAAGGGAGAAGACATAGAAGTTTTTAAATACTACTTACAAAAGTGGCAGTTGTTTATCTTAAATTCCTATATGAATTCACATTTGAATTTAGAGTGGGTTATTTCCATTCAGCTTGCACTTTTGTCCACATCCACTTAAAGCATTCCAAGACAGGCAACCAAACAATCCTCCATGCCATAGTAACCATTGTTCTTAAACAAGTCTCAAGACAAAGCTTCTAACAGCACAGACTTTATACTATGGAAAGCATACGTTTTTCTTATAGTTTAACTTAACTTTCCAACATTCGGGAAACACCGTGTGGTGGTTTAGACCCTGCCAGGAGCCGAGACCATATTGCCGCTGCCCCTCCCCCACCCAAACAACAACCCGAACAACAACAATAACAGTGATAACAATGTACAGAACAAGAGCTGTATCGCATGGACACAGCACGAGGGACAGACCGGGCCAAAAGCCGTTCTGCACTTGCCCGCACCTGAGCACCCGAACATGACCTCAGCATGGGATGGAATAGCCCGGCTGGAGCTCCCTCCCAACTGCTGGGAAAATTAACCCCATCCTAGCTGAACCAGGACACACTGTTTTAGACCAAGAGATCTTTTGACCGTCTCTGTTTCATTTTGATTAAACAGCTAGCAATTTACATTTTCATTTAAAGGAAGCAATTTCTACAGCCCTGTGCAAACTCCCACACTTTCAAGTCATGATTTTCCAGCTAACAAAGAAAACTTAAATCAGGTTTTAAAACCAGTGCAAAAACCTTCAGCTGAAAAAAATTTAATTCTGCTGCCATACCTCTCAACTAGTGCCCATAAGTTACAGTGCTGAATATTAACCAGCTGTTAGTGTCCTACTCTAGGGAATGCTGCTTTATAAAGATGCACTGTTCATGAGATTGTTTTACTGGTACTTTTGACACTGCTTTATGAGAAAATGGGTCAAAAGTTTCAAACACTAGTAAAATACAAGAAGAAACTTAAGAAAAACTCATAAAGCCAATTTCCAAAGTCCATTCTTTCTGGGATAATTTTTAGATTAAATTTACTGTATCTTTAATTCTTAGCAAATTCTGACAGTTTTAACCAAATTGCAGTGTCCTGTAGAAAAAAAAATATATTTTTTTAATGCAAGAGGGAAATAAAACCAACCACACATCTTCCTTTTCACTGAAAGATTGTTTAAACTTTTTCCATATAATGTGGAAGCCCCTCTTCAGTTCTTGCAAGGTACATGACAGATTGTCTCTATTCTTACTTCCACGTCTAGTAAGTCAGTCTCTCTTCCTCAGTCTGATAAACTATTAAAGCATTGCCTTTATGCTATCTTTATTCCCTGGAGTGTACAACTTTGAATTTGGTTTGATTAAGAACCTTGGGGGTTTTTTGCAATGTTTGAGCATTTTCTTTAGAATCATTTATATTCCTCAGAGAAAACTAGAAGAAAAGGGAACCATTGCCTAATTCCTGCACCCCTCCCCCCTGCATCTAATAGGATTGTCCATCAAGCAATGAACTAGTCATTAGTATGTATGTACATCTTTATCCCTTATACCCTGCAGTTAATATATGTATATAAACATTATTTTATTCATCTTTAGTTCACTTGTAAGCTGAAGTACACAGGATTTACAATGATGATTTAATAGGTCATTCAAAATATATTTCAGTGCACCAGCAAGAATGAAAGCTTCTGCTTCAAAATATATGTGTATATATTTCTTCTGTCTGAATCTTGGACAAAATCTTCACTGCTGATCTGTATTTTCTCTTGTAAGAAAATAAGTAACAGTCCCCTGAATGCTGTAATTTATTGAATGACTTCCTGAAATAAAAGAGATTGACTGTAACAAAGTCCTGTCACTGTTAACACTAGACTAGATTATATTTGAAATAATAAATTTCTGTAAAGGAATTCATTCTGTCCTATAGCCATCTCCCTCCAAGACATTTCTGTTAGCTCAAGGATACCAACTGGGATGATTACTGCTAAATATGTAACAAATACATCCTGATTGCTCTTCAAGATTGAGAATTTAAAACAGTTATGATGCTGTGCTCTCTGTATCTGCTAATATATCTTAGCACATTAAAACTGCCAAAGTTACACCAGATTTTGAAATTTTATTTGCAGGACACAGAACATGCAGGTTTGAAGCAACTTCTCTACACTTTCATTCCTACCTTAGAGCCTTCACATTGCAATGGTTGGTTTCACATAATTGTGAAAAACTTCTGGAAGAATCATAGTAGTAAACATGGGGTTTACTTGTACAAGCTACAAGACATGAGCTTGACTGGGACCTTAGATACAGTGTATAAATTAAGATGTTCTTCTCTCCTACTTTTGGGCTACTTAAACATCCTCACATGTACCCTCTGTGACAGAGCTTAAAGATACACTGATGTAATGGGGAACATTACTGAAGCTGACAGAACTGAAAAAAAACTTAACACTTTTTTTTTCCTTTCTTTTTTTTAAAAAAAAAGTTGGAGTCAACCAAAACTACCACAGGGCAAATGCCCATTCTTCAAAATTCAAAGCTTCTTTCTTACTTCAGGCAGGAGGGCAAGTCATTGAGCCATCCCCCCAGGACACATTGCCGATTGTGGCTCACACTTTATAGAAGTTTTAATGATAGAAAGTTCCAGTTCTATCTTCATTGCATGTTTCAGAATCTTCAGGCTAACAAATCTTTTGCCACAACCTAAGACAATGAAAATTGCTGGAGTCCACCTTCCAAATCTTCATTCAATATACTCGAAACACACTTATCAACTGTGCTGGTGTCACACCATCAGTGACACACCAAAGACATTAATCTAGGATTAACTAGAAAGGCAGATGAAAGGAGGGGATGACACTGGACTCCCATTCCTGGCCCAAGGTCAAATGTAAAGCAGCAGATTAAAGAACTTCATTTTCTCTGGCCAAAAGATTTAAGCTAAGAAACAGCAGCGCCAATGAAATAGGATCAAGAGCAGTTCCTCCCAAAATACCATCTAAACTACAAGATGGGACACAGATAGAAAAATTATTTTGGATCTCCCACTTCCCAGATGGATGCCATAACCACAAGAATGCTGCATAGAAGAGATGACATCCTCTTTTTTCATCTTTGGTGGTCTCTTGAAAGAAAGAATTGATGCATGTGTGTTTATATAAGACAAGTCTTAAGATTCACAGCCCTGAAGCCTTTTCTGAAGTTAAATGCTTAAATGCCTGCTACAATAAAAGCCTCCTAACTCTTACACGGTGTAAAAAGATGGCACTTGCATCTTTTCAGGACTTCTGGTGAGCTGTTTTCTTGATATATTAAGAGTGACTTTTCATTCTAACATTTAATTTGGGTTTGTAAATTCCTGCTGGCAGCATTTCCTGGTTCCATCCAAGCACCCTCGTGCTTTTTTGTTCCCTTTCTTCAGGCTGCTGTAGTCTCTTACAACATCCTCTACCAGGTTAACTGAGTGATCTAGTTGATTGCTTTTCCATTAATATTGTCCTGTCCAGTAACAGATTTTTTCTTAACATGAGAGCCAAAGCAGAACTTTAACAAGGTGGTTGTAGTGAATTAACTACATTATGTATGAAAAAAACCCCATATCATATTAGCTACAAACATTTAAATGGTCTTGCTTCCTTCATGTCTCTCTGACCTTTTGAGGTGTTTTTTGTTATATTTAGAGTGCAGTTTTCAGAGAATGCTCTTCTTATGATTCCAGGCTTGATCTGCATTCATGGAAGCTAACAGCTTTCTCATGTATTGTCCAATGATTTATTAAGTGAGATACTGTTCTGGTCACATCTTTATTCTACATCCTGGACACACACATTTTAGGAATCAAAGTCAGAAAAGATTAGTTCTTTCAAAAGTTGTTCATATAATCAGGTAGAAATTTTAAAGGGGGAGGAAAAGTTTGGGGCAGGAAATCTATTGGAAGATCTGCTTCCATAAAACAAAGAGAACTGCCCAAAATAAGCAGTGGTAGATCATACTAAACTGGGTGGGGCTTGCACATAATTAAGATCTTGCATTCTAACTTCAACAGTCCCAGAAGAAAGCAATTGCAGATCGCCTCAAAACCTGAATTCAGTAACAGGAGAACCTAAATATGCAAAGCTCAATACTACTTTGTTCAGTGCTGTTGCTGCAGGGCTCTTGTCTATAATCTAGCAATTACAATGTTTGCGTAGTACTATGAACAATTCCCTATACAGGACTCTGCAGCTAAGCCTGATGCAGACAAGCTCAAGTCACTAGGCCATATTTTGTATTCAGATACACATGCAATAATCCCACTGATACTTGTAAAACAAATTCTTTCCAATGGAAAAAAGGAGAGCTTTTTCCACAAGTTTGGCTCCCAGTCCCTGTCAGCATTAGTGAGGGCAAGGTAGAGACAAGAACAAAGAAACCATGCTACTAACCCTCTATAAAAATATTAAAATAAAACCCAGAGAAAACTACTAAGGTGACAGGGAAAATTACAGTACTTAGTTCAAATATGTCAACACAGCTTTTACACATCTCAAAGTTTTATAAGAGAATCATGTCTAGAAGAGTAAGATTTGTAGCTCTCCTTGGAAGACTATGAGTCTGTAAATCAAGGAATAATTTGATCAATGGCCTAAAAATGTAGGGGGTTTGGGTTTGGTTTTTTTTCCACTTACACTGTAGCCATATAATACTGGTAACCTTCATTTCACTTCTGTTTTATAGAGCACTGCTTATGTGAGAGAACATGAGAGGATGTAAATTATAAAAAAATGTGAGCAGAGGTAGAAGTAATTCATCAATATTTCAAGCTAGAGAAGGCAAATGCTTCTATGAAGTGTACTTTTAAAAAAAAAAAAAAATCAGGGTTAACTTTTCAGACAGAACAATCACATCTGCAGACACTGATTCACCAAAGTAGCTTTTTATATAGCACTCCGAAGACTAATTCAAATACAAAATTAAAAGGATGAGTTCACATGATGTTATATCCCATATTTCCTAAATGGAAGTGAAAATTTTGGCAAAATTTACTATTTCTAGAAATATCTTACAAAAGGTATTTGCCTGTGGTTTATTTATTCAAAAGTGTACTGCTTTTTCTCTTAGCAGTTATTAAAAATATTCATTAAAAAATGAGAAGTATTTTAAGTGGTTACAGAATAGTTTCAAAATTCATCTTCAACACACATTTACAACTGACAAACTTGCATACTAAGTGTTAAGCATAACACATTCCTGAGGCATCTTGGCTTTCTTGGTATTTTAATACCCATTTTAAAGTCCCCCCTAGTTCTTAAGTGCGAGATCTTTGGCTGTAAGTCATCCCTAGAGTACTGTATATTGAAAAGTATAGGAAGTCTATTTTTTTCCAATGTCATTAATAGATTTCATACTTTCCTGGAAGACCATTAATTTTAGGAGTATTCTGTTTCAAACACAAGTATAATCACCATTAGCATTACTAAATAAAGAGTATCAGCTTACTACTGAATTTTAGAAATTCGACTCACTCCCAAGTATCCATATTCTTTTTTCTGCATGTGAATAATACAAGCAGATTCACTTTATTCACTTAGTGAAAAAAAATTCATCAAAATGTTTTCCTTTGAAAAATCTGATACAAGCCCTTTAGATAGAGTACTGTGTAGGAAAGAAGGAAAAAAAAAAAAACCTGAAAGCAAGCCTGTAAGGTATAATCACTTAGGAGACCACATGCAAACTAATGCTGATCAAGGGCACCCATTTCAGTAAACTACAGACTTCGGGGGTAAAAAGTGTCCACTCTGCATACTACCGCAGTGGCCAAAATAAAATATAGCTGTACTTCAAGCAGCTTCTGCCACTGTAAAGACTAAGCACAGTCCATGGGCCAATGACCACTTGGGAGGTATTGGAGTTGACTGGGATGGAGTTATCTCTATCATAGTGCTGTGACTTGCATTTATAGTGGGAACAGTGTTGATAACATACCAATGATTTGGCCCAAAGGCCAGTAAGGTGGGAGTGGCAAATGTTTGGGAGGGGACATAGTCAGGATAGCTGCCCCAAACTGGTATTCCATAGCCTATAATGTCATGCTCAGCAATAAAAGTTAGAGAAAAAAAAAAAAAAAAATCACCTCCCTAGTCCTGCTGGCCACACCATTTCTGATACAAGCCAGGATGCTGTTGGTCTTCTTGGCCACCTGGGCACATAGCTGGCTCATATTCAGCTGGCTGTCAACCAATGCCACCAGGTCTGTTGCCACCAGGCAGCTTTCCAGCCACTTGTCCCCAAGCCTGTAGTATTGCATGACATTGCTGTGACCCAAGTGCAGGACTGGGCACTTGGTCTTGTTGAACCTCATACAATTGGCCTCAGCCCATTGATCCAGCCTGTCCAGATCCCTCTTCAGAGCCTTCCTACCCTCCAGTAGATCAACACTCCCACTCAACTTGGTGTTCTCTGCAAATTTACTGAGGGTGCACTTGATCCCATTGTCCAGGTCATTGATAAAGATATTAAACAGAACTGGCCCCAACACTGACCCCAAGGAACACCACTCATGACCAGCCACCAACGGGATTTAACTCCTTTCACCGCAACTCTTTGGGCCGGACCATCCAGACAGCTTTTTACTCAGTGAAGGGTATGCTTGTCCAAGCCATGAACAGCCAGTTTCTCCAGGAGAATGCTGTGGGAAACAGTGTCAAAGGCTTTACTAAAGTCCAGGAAGACAACATCCACAGCCTTTCCCTCATCCACTAAGTGGGTCACTTTGTCATAAAAGGAGATCAGGTCAAGCAGGACCTGCCTTTCATAAACCCATGCTGACTAGGCCTGATCACCTGGTTGTCCTGTACGTGTTGTGTGATGGCACTCAAGATGATCTGCTCCATAACTTTTCCAGCACCAAGGTCAGATTGGCAGGTCTGTAGTTCCCCAGTTCATCCTTCTGGTCCTTCTTGTAGATGAGCATCACCTTATCTAACCTCCAGTCCACTGTAACTTCCCTGGTTAGCTGGGACTGCTGACAAATGATGGGAAGTGGTTTGGTGAGCACTTCCACCAATTCACTCAGTTCCCTTGGGTGGATCTCATCCAGCCCTCTAGACTTGTGTGTGTCTAAGTGGTGTAGCAGGTCACTAATCATTTCCCCTTGCATTATGGGGACTTCATTGTGCTCCCCGTCCTTGCCTTCCAGCTCAGGGGGCTGGGTACCTGGAGAACAAGTGGTCTTACTATTGAAGGCTGAGACAAAGAAGGCATTGCATCAGCCTTTTCCTCAGCCTTTGTCACTGTGTTTCACAAAGCATCCAATAAAGGGTGGAGATTCTCCTTAGTCCTCCTTTTCTTGTTAATGTATTTATTTCATATTAATTAATAAAATTAATAAAATAATTTAAAGTTAATTAATATTATATTAATATTTAATATGTAATTTATCTTTTATTTTCTTTTACGGCAGTAGCCAGATTAAGTTCTATTTGGGCTTTGGCCCTTCTAATTTTCTCCCTGAATAACTTCATTACATTCTTGTAGTCCTCCTGAGTTGCCTGTCCCTTCTTCCAAAGATCACAAACTCTTTTTTTTCCCTCTAAATTCCAGCCAAAGCTCTCTGTTCAGCCAGATTGGTCTTCTTCCCTGCCATCTTGTCTCTCATCACACAGGGATAACCTGCTCCTTTGTCTTCAAGATTTCCTTCTTGAACAGTGTCCAACCTTCTTTGACGCCTTTGCCCTTCAGGACTGCCTCCCAAGGGACTCTGTCAACCAGCCTCCTAAACAGGCCAAAGTCTGCCCTCCAGAATTTCGAGGTAGCAGTTCTGCTAACCCTTTTTCTTACTTCTCTGAGAATTGAAAACACTATCATTTCATGATTGCTATACCCAAGATGTCCTCCAACCATGACATCACCCATAATTCCTTCTCTGTTCACAAACAAAAGGTCCAGTGTGGCATTTCTTTAGTTGGCTCACTCACCAACTCTATCAGGAAAACTTTGCTTCTGCACACAGCCTTTGCTTTACTTTATTAAACTGTCTTCGTCCTGGCTCATGAGTTTCTTCATCTTATTTTCTCCCCCTGTCCACTGAGGACAGGGAGTGATAGAGCTTGGATGGTACCTGACAGCCAGCCAAGGTTAACGCAGCACAGAGAGCAACTATGATCTCATAATCAGGCAGGTTCGTCAGCAGCTTACAACATGGGTGCAAAGTATGATGTAACTAGAATGGCATGCACCATGTGTATGCATATGTACTTTCTCATCAGCAATGTACTTTGTACACAGCTCATGTTTTTTACAAAATGCAGTAAATAAAAGCAGTCATACTTTTAATCTTCCTCCTCCAACACACAAACTCAGCTTCATGCTGAGAAATGTGTATGTATAACTAAATTTTTTGGAAAGGTTGGACAAATGAGCTTCTCAGCGATGAACAGATGTTTCTGCTCATGCAGAAAATGAATTTACCACTAGCTACTAATCTTTGTCTCCTCTAGTTGCTCCATTGTACGCAGTGGTAAAGCTTGTCCTGGTAATATCTTATGCTCTTCTTTATTGGTTTCTCTCAAGAACAGCTAGAAAAGAAACTTCATTCGTTTAAAAAAAAAAAAAAAAATATTCTTGTTGCCTTTTGAGATGTGCTTCATGAATTCTTGGCAATACACTCTTTTCCTGGTAGAATACTTTAGGATAAAGTTCAATAAAAAATAAAACTTTTGATGAGCTCCTCACATGAACTGTTTTTAAAGACACCACAATAAAAACGTAAATTATGTATCATACAAAGAAGCCACAAATACAATATAACTAAAAAGATCATGTTTGATTTCTCCAGAAGAAATAAAACTACTGTCTAAAGAGTAGAGCTCTCATAATGATTTTAAATAGCTGACTAAATTCTTTCTAAAACAGCTTTAACACAACATTGAAGAATTCAGAATTAACAGTATTCATCTCTCATTCAAGCAACTACATAAAAGTATTGGTCTTGTCTGTGAGCATCTTTAAACCATGCAAAAATTCTTGTGTCCTGCTAGAGTACATATACAGAGAAGACTGTCAAGTGTTAGCAGTTACAGTTATGCTGTACACTTATGGCAGGTGTACAATCGAAATAACCTTGAGACAGTACTGAAAAAATATTTTAAAACAGTCATAGGTGTCACAAGGGAATTAAGAGATGGCAGGTCAAAGCCAAAAAGGGAGGAAAGATTCAGCTATTAGTTGATTCTGAAAGAAATTTTCAAGTTTCCTAAAAACTTGTACAATTTTTATTCATTTAACCAGTCAGTCTAATAAAAGATACTGACATAATGCCTCTACTATGTTTCACAGATACTTCCTTTGTAATTCCTTCTCAGAAGAGGTAATACTTTCTAATAAACAGACAAGGAAAATATCTCTTTGCATTATTAACATACTAAATAAATTTAATTATTTGTGAACAATAAATACAAAAAATTATGCTCATAATAAAAAGTGTTGTAACACAGTGTCAAACTCTGCCAGAGTCAATGAAGACTTGCCTATTAGTTTCTAAGACAAGAAAATATCTAAGATGAGTCTGGCATGGTTATAAATATATGCAAGTTAGGGAATTCAACCTTCTTTCTTTGCATGCTAAGATTACCCTTCATATTTTTTAGACATAGAAATAGTCATATAAAGCACATATTTTTTTATTGAAGGTGTCAAAGGAAATGAAAATTTGTATCTTCCACTTCATAATAATAAAAAAGCAGTTTTATATGCTTTTAATCAATTTCAAAAACATCTAAATATACCCATAGCTGAATTATTTCAACTGGGTACTATCTTGAAGAAATTTTTATTGGAATTTTTCAGAAAAGCACTCCTGAGATGTCCTAAATGAAGAGGTTATTGCCATCAATAAATTATTCAAACACAGCTTAAAATTCATAATGTTTCCAAAGTGTTTACTTCTGGATACACGTTGCATTTGCTCAGTTTATCATAGGAGAGCAGAGCCATGTGTGGTTACTGTGCTACTCAATGGTGAGTGACCACTTCCCTTTTCACTTTATGAGGGGACAACTCTGTGAGTCAGAGTAATTCACACATTTAAGCTCAGGTGTCCAGCCAATCTTCAGTATGGTTACATTGTTAGAAATGCACAAAGAGATAGCCTTAAGGTTTCAGGCATAGTTGTGGATTTTAGTTTTCTTTGCTCTATAAATATTTGAAGTTGAGAAGCACATTCTGCAATGAATTCTTCATTACAAATGCAACAACAAATTATACTTCTCTTCTGAGGAGCACATTCATAAGGAAAATTTAAAATTCTGTAGCCAAGACCTAGCAATTATTCTCCTAAACACCATCAATTTAATGTTTCCCCTGGCAAACTATCAAATAACCTTTTTTCCAATCAGAAAAGTAGAAGTAAACAGGCAAGCTCTGCATAGAACTTGTCCTGAATGTGAATTGCTTTATGAACTAAAACAGTCTAGTCCACAGATTTCATAAATGTACTAAATAATTCTCTTTGAGCCATCTGATTTTATACAGACAGACATATCACATCCTGTACCATGATCAGTAAAGGTCTATAGCTGCTCTGGGTCTGTGTGAGGGACTCCTCAACCAGAGTGAAAAGCACACTGAACCAAAATAAAGAGGTCAGTACCATAACAAGCATATATTGCTGAGTAAAAGTAATTTAATGCTTGTAGGGTTTGTTGTGGTTTTTGTTTTGGGTTTTTTTATGTGGTTTTTGTGAATTTTTTTTTAAAAAGAAAAAACTCAACTTACACCATGCAAATATTAAAGAGAAATAAAATTATTTTTGGTTTCTCACATGAACCAAAAAAAAAAAAAAAAGGCATTTAGAATTCCAAAGATTTTTGCTAGGATAAGGCTAAATTTCAAAGTGGCATTCATGCTATCTCTTCTGTCACGTGCTCTGTGGCAATTGTAACCTTTGCTCACATTAGACAGACTAGCCTCTATCTTTTCTAAACTGAAAAATTATGAACAGAGACTCAGCCTCATACATGGTCATATTACAAGTTTTCTGACTATATCTTCCTCATAATTGTTTCTGTGTGAGCTGTCATGTGGGAGTTCATATCAAAAAAATTAATAAATAATCAAACAGAAACATCACTTCAGCAGAGAGGATATGTATTTTTCTGCTGGAGAACATACTTAGATTATATATTGCAGTTATATATAAACATTGCAAACACTGGCAAAGCCATTTCCTAGCAAAATCAAGTTTTCCCATTTCCAGTCTGGTTTCCTAGATGATCTTATGCCAGGACAGACAGATTATGGCAGAAAGATTAATTCCCAGTATTATATCCTCAGCCTGAGAGTTCAAGGTGGACTCTACAGTAGCCAGTAGCAATAAGAACTTAAGCATGACCCATAGGAGAGGTACACATATTGTGCTGGAGCTGTGACACATGACTGAGTTTCCTTGGAGTCTGACATAACTCATAGCATACGGAAAGGATCTGTATTTTTTTGGATAAAGAGACCACCAAGGCCAAAGAAACAGAGGTAGAAAAGGGCAATGTAGGATCAAAGACTGTAAAATAAGCAATAGGAGCATAGCCCTAAAAAGCAGCTGGGTGAGTGCTTTAGGGTTAAGCAATGATGAGGGAAGCTGGGACCATCTCTTCAAACATTTCAGCCTCAGGGACAGAAGGGAAGCTATACAGAAGACTATCACTCTTCCACTGAGGAAGTCAACAAACATGAAAGTACATTTGACTGCAGAAGTAGCCAAGGGATATGCTTCCCTAGTGTAAAATTATTCTTGATAAATATCTTCATGCTCACTGTATTCTGGCATCCATTTCTCTGACTAGTGCAAACACCCTAGAAGCTTTAAAACTTACAAAAAACTTAATAGTAGCAACAGCAAATAAGTTGAAACTTCCAGTGTATATGCTTCTTAGCACTGTACACTTCAAGTTTTCTAAACATGAGAATAAAGAGGTCTTGAAACTTTGGAAGAACAAAAAAGTGCATGAGGCTTCCTTTTGTTTGTTTAAATGCTCAGAAAGTGAAAACCTATTTAAAGTGAATTCTTGAAGAAATACATGGCTTTGTATAAGCCATTCTTCCAAGTGAAATACTCAAACTTTCTGCTTTCTTAATGATCCTAACAAATGGCCAGCTATAGGATTGATACTAGCAATCAGTTTACCCTGCATGTGCCTGGGCATTAACAGCTGTTCTAACGTGTTTTTAATCTTTTTACACACAGGAAAATTCTCTAAGCTATGATAATCAAAATTAGTCTCATTTACAAAGAAGTTCTGGAGTGTGAACAGGATGAATGCACATCTTTAGCTAATTCCCTTGCTGCTGCTGTTTTAATCTGCATTTTGCTATTTACAGGAGTCCAGGAAGTATTTAATTCCTGAGACTCAGAATCTGACAAACCCTATTTGGCTTCCTGAAGGAAAAAAAATACTGAATAAAAAAACCACCAAGATAAAAATGAGGCACCTTTTATTTGAGTAGCTGCTTCTGCTAATGGATTCATGATTTTTTCAAAGTGAAAAGGCAATGCTGAACAATTCATGTAACACAACATATTCATAGAATCATAGAATGGCTCGAGTAGGAAGGCACATTTAAAGATCATCTAGTCCAATCCCCTTGCCATGGGCAGGGACTTCTTCCACAGGTTAGGTTGCTTAAAGCCCCCTCCAACCTGACCTTGAACACTTCCAGGTATGGGGCATCCAGAGATTCTCTGGGTAACCTGTTCCTGTGTCTCATTACCTTCATTGTAAAAAAATTCATAGGAGAGGTGTTCAACAGGTCCATGTCTTCTTTCTGGTGCTGGGGACTCCAAAGCTGGACGCAGTACTCCAGGTGGTGGTCTCACCAGAGTGGAGCAGAGGGACAGAATCACCTCTCTCAACTTGCTGGTCACACTTCTTTTTATACAGCCCATGATACAACTGGGCTGCAAGCACATGTTGCTGCCTCAGGTCTAATTGTTCATCCACCATTATCATCAAGTCCTTCTCTGCAAGGCTGCTCTCAGTCCCTTCATTTCTCAGCCTGTATTGATACTGGGAATTTCACCAGCTCAGGTGCAGGACCTTGCTTTTGGCCTTGTTGAGCTTCATGAGATTCATACGGGACCACATCTCAAGCCTGTCAAGGTTCCTCTGGATGGCATCCTTTCTCTCTATCAAATCAACTGTACCACTCAGCTTAATGTCATCTGCAAACTTGCTGGGGGGACACAATTCCACCATCTGTATTGGTGATGAAGACATTAAATAGTATTGGTCCCAATATGGATCCTTGAGGGACATCACTTGTAAATGGTTTCCGCTTGGACATTAAGCCATTGACTGTAATTCTTCAGATGTGGCCATCCAGCCAATACACTATCCTTCTAACAGTCCATGTGTCAAATCCATATCTCTCCAATTTAGTGGTCAAAATGTTGTGGGGAACTGATCAAAGCTTTACAGAAGTCTAGGTACATTACATTGTAGCTCTTCCCTTGTCCACCGATGCAGACACTTCATCACAGAAGGTCATTATTTACTAGCAGTAGGCCACTATTTATTAGCAGTAAAACAGAGAGTTTCAAGAGAGTCCAGTTCCTACTACACTTGTATCGCTTGAGTTTTACTGAAGGCATAGTAATATTGAAGGTAGGAAAAAAAAAAAGATCAGCTGAAAGAGAAAGTGCTTCTGAGAAAAGGGAAGTTTACAAGAAGAGAAACTGCATAAGACAGGGAAAGATGTTACTAATTTTTACTACATGTCACACTTATCTTTTAGAATTATCTTAGAAGAATACTAACACCAGATTTAGGATAACTCTGAATATGATTGGAAATTGCTGGAAAGTGACAGCACATATGCCTAACAACAGTTGCTACAACCTTCTCTCCACCTCACCTACCTACCTTTGTATCTTGGATTTCTTCCTAGTCTCCTTGCTGGGCTTAGGTATAAATGTTTAAATGCCCTTTTTCTATTAATTCCCTCTTTCTTCTTGCTCTCGTCTTGCTGCTGTTCATGAACTGCTTATCATGAGGCAATATGATTGTGATACCTGCAATATATTAGTCAGTCACAGCAATATGCAGCTCACTTCAGCTTTTTGCATAATGCCGTCTTGCTGCTTAATATGCCTTAAATCTTATTTTTAATTGGAAAACAAAAATCTTTGATTTAAAATTTTTGGATGACTGAATGTCTACAGAAAAAAAAGAGTGATTTGCATGAGATTAATCTCATCCAAAAAATCAGAGAAGCAACTCATTGCACATGCAAACAAGTGAGCTTTAGCATAATAAATGAAATTGCTGTGTTAATGATGTGCTGTGGCTGAGATTTTCCATGCTCAGAAATCTTGACAGCCTAAGAATTCTGTTTTCTTTCAAGGACAGACTTCTGCATACTTGTGTTATTTAGAGGACCATATCACATCAAGCATTTCATACAAAACACATCTATGTCAATGCAGGACTTAACATACATGATGTCCTAGTATTATTAATACAACCAGCTATAGAATCATAGAATTGTTTTGATTGGAAAAGGTCTATAAGACCATCAAGTCCAACCACTAGCCTAGCACTTCGAGGTCGCCACTAAACTATGTCCCTAAGCACTACACCTACATGTCTTTTAAATACCTCGTCTAATGCTAGGTTCATTAACAGCATAGATTTGAGATCATGAGATTTTTTTATTTTTCCATATGATATTGTCAAGGAATTGAATTTGTAAAAATATTTCTTGGAGTGACCCACCCTGCCTTACATAGTCTAATTTTAATATGGTTGTCATTCTCATCAGTGTTAAAATTACTTTCAATGTGTGATGGAAGAAATTATCTTCTTCTAAATAGCACTGAAGGCTTTCATTAGTATTGGAAAAGTGAAGAAGTATGTTTCCATGCTATAGTACATGACAGTTTTGGAAAGATGCCCTAACTCTGTAGTAGTTTTCAGTATAAACTGAAATACTCCCAGCCCCAAAAGGAAGAAAAGAGTGCTGAGCATAAGCAGGGAGAAAATTACAGCAGGTACATTTTCCCCATGGACTTCTCAGACTGAAACCATGTTTCAAGAATCTTCATAACTACTTTCCTCCTTCAGCGTTACTCTAAAAATACACAGGCACAAGCTTATAGTTACCTGTTCTGGAGCCCACTGGTGTTACACAATTCATCCAAGTGATCATGATCTACCTTTTGAGAAGTTCTTTCCTTATCTGAAAGAATAAGTAAGAAAATATGAATTGCATTCCCAGAAAAAGTTAAAGGTCTCAAAAATATTCAGAAAGGATTAAGATTAATATTATTTTTGGACAGTGTTTTAGTGTCAGCCATAATCAGTTTTACCTGGGGTAAAACAAAGGCCAAGTCTGAACAGCCAGGAATAGCTTGAAACAGAACGTAAGAGTCTAACACGTATCCCACTGTAATTGCCTCTTAGTTTTTATTTCCCTGGATTTTCTGGTCCTGAACCTTTCAAGTATAAACTGTGTTGTGTATCCAGTTCAGAAAAACTAGCATTTCTCTTACATGAAGAAATAGAAGCAGAACTTAACCTTTATTTGTCTAACATGTAAAATGGACTGAACTATTAAGATAAAAGAGAAGTGAGTTAATGCATTAATATTTTTTCTATCAAAAGAAAGCTAAAAAGTAGTCCAGGTCCTCAGTATAGCTTTAATGTTTACAAGTCTGAAATAATTGCATAGAAGCTTTTTTGCAGGACTTATTTCAGGCACAGTAACACAGGATATTAGAAAAGTGTGCAATATCTACACATGCAAAGCTATTAATATATGTGAATATTTATGTAACTAAGGATAAAAAAATATGATGAAGCTAGATGGGTAAGAAAATGTTGACTAATGCAACTCCTTGTAGGACCAGTTTTAATTACTTACAATTTTGCTAAACCAGCTGAATCAGGCTGAAGTCTCCTACACCATTTAGAATCCCAGATCTCAGACTGAAATAAGATTGCTTCTTATAAATAATGCTTACATCAGAGTAAGACAGAAATGAGTTCACTGACTCATAGCATCATGTTTGCTTTCATCGGTGTTCCAGTGATTTAGCCAAACTCATAGTTAGACTATCTTTTCTTCCTTCTGTGATCTTTGCTTTCCAAAGAGAATGTTCTGAAACAAAACTGTTTATATTAACTTGTTAAAGTGCATCTTGAGAGCCAAATATCAGTTAGTTAGCTTCTTCTGTAGGAAGAAAAAATATTAACTTGAAAGTCCTAGACAGGAATGCTAGATATTACTATTTTCTCTACTGAAATGAATGAAAAAAAAAAATTAATCATTCTTCTTTGCTCTAGGTTGAAACTTCCTGAGATCCAAAGAGTAACAATACAATGAATTCCAGAAAGCCTTACAATTTTTGTATGGAGCCAGGGAGCCAAAAAAACCCCAACAGTTGTTCCTTGTCAGGACTAGGGACATATAAAGTGCCTCAGGAATTTAAGTTACAGAGGCAAAAGATGTTTTGTGTTTTTTTCTGGATATGATTGTAGCACATGCCTGCAAAAGAAATAGGACAACTAGAAGCTGAGAGAGAAGACATCAAAGCAGCATAGGATAAAGCCACCTTCTTCCTAGTGTTTTGACCCCAAAAAGAAAGGAATAGGCAGAATGCTTTTGGTTAAGTGTTGCTTTACATAATATTGGAGCTAAGTGCTAAAGAGGTTCTCCGTTTTTCCATCCCACTGATATTCAGAAGAGTCTTGCTTTGCATGTGAGATTTGAAACCACCTTTACTTTTCACCCCCAGCAAATCTATAAGGAACAAGACCCCATCCCGTCACCTCTCACAAGAAGCCCATGTTGCTCTCACTCCAAAGAAAACAGAAGACATGCAGTAGAACATATTTTTTCTCAAAGACAAATGAATTTTAAAATCTCATAACATGCCTGCTCTTCCACACTCTGTGTAGCACAGGCAAATTGTATCAAAAAGATTCAAAAGGAAAAATAAGTCTTTTCCTAACAGTAGACTATATCAAACACTAAGCCTACACTGTATACATTAATATGTCTTGCTTTAACATTATCGCTACAAGATTTTCTCTCACTTCTTCTCAGTATGGACTTTTTCCTTCCTTTTTATTTCTTCCAGCTAGCAAGCCAGGATCATGCTTGAACATTGCAAACAGGTGCCTTAAGTTAATGTCAAAATCAGCTCATTCACCTCTTCTTTCCCTGATACTGTCTAGGCTTTTTCACTTCATCTCACAAAACAATACATTAATGTTCCAGAAATCAAGAATTCAATACTTGAGCTCATTGTTGTATTAAAACTCTTACAGAGTTGCCTGTAAACTTGCCCTACAAGGAAGCAAAAACAAAAAAAATTTTTATGAGACTTAGGCCATATAAAAATTTGTTGAAAAATTCCATGTGATTCTCATCTAAAAATAATTGTACAAACATAATCCACTACCCTAACTGGTCTGGGAAAAGGTTGCTTTCAGTCCCTATGAGATGTTTTCCTGTCTGCATGCAAGAATCAACTACAGCTATGGTAGTCCTATGAGTTGAAAGCACTGAAAGTTATCATCATTCATTGTCACACACCAGGAACATTTGGCACTTAGCTCCTGATTTCCTAGTGTTTTGATCCCAGTTTTTAAAAAAGTTTTTTTTCAGTACAGGGAAAAAGATTATCAGTAAGTGAAATTTTTACCACAGTAGCACAGAGGGATTAAGAAACTAATGGCAAAATTAGCCCAAACAGGTCCACCTCCTTAAGCAAATATTCTAGAAGCTGTGGTGAGGGTCAATGTCCTGTCCTGAGAGAACACATGGAAAGTATGTCTTGGTTTGATGGCTCAGCTTACCTGGTTTCCCTATGATTTAGCAGAAGAAGACTAGACTGGGTCTGTACAGTCCCAACATGGTAATCTTGGCAAAGAAACAGATTAAAATGTTCCTGTCTTTCTTGATCTCATCCCCATTTCTGCCCACATGTTTCTGTCTGTGCCTTCTTTTCAGAAGGCTATCTTTTAGCTTAGATCAACCCAGTGATTCAGTTTTTACTGAAGACAGAAAAAAACCCAAACATCACAGCCAAGGAGACTGTGAAATCCAACAGAGAAGTAAAAAAAAGCAGTAGGAGAAGCCACTTCATAAATTACTTCATAAACTACTCCTGCTAAATCCAGTAAATCCTGAACTACAGCCTAAACAGAGCCCACAAGAGAAGCAATGAAGTAGTTAAGCAGACCTAGCCCAGGTCATCAATCAGCTATATAAATCTTTCTATAGATAAGATACATTATATATTGTTGGAAGAATTAAGCACAACATTTTGGCATTCCAGTAGCAGAGTGGACAAATCAGGGGCATTATAGCTTTCACATTCTTATGGCAGAAAGCTTTTCAAGACAACTGCCAAAACAGCAAATACAGGTAAAAAAAAATTGTAGTACAACTGAGACCAAACCCAAGCTTGTACATACCACAGCAGGAGCACCAGAGGTGTTTAAATCTTTTGCAATTTAGATGAGAGTGTGATTCTTCACATCCTGATTTCATAAAGGTCTTCTCTTCCTACCATTAGAACAGGTTTTCATGGACTGCTGAGCCCAGAATGTGTAAGCTTACAGCAAAAGGCTTTTTAAAGAAATGGCTGTTATTTTCTAAGCCTAAAAAGAACTGTTTGGGCTCCTTCCAACCAGTGCTGCTCACAGAGAATGGTACAGATCCTGCTGGCATATTGTCAACTCCAAAAATACAAAGTGAAAAAGCTAATACCCCCAAACTACTACCACTTTTTATTTCATATTTTCAGATAATGAAAATTTTGCCTTGGTACACAATAAATCTTAATGGGAAGATAGAGCTGTCTACAAATTAATCAGCAATGACAGATGCCACAATCTAATTAGAGCACTGAAATGTGCAAAGAACTATAATGAAAACTGATTACTATCCACATTTCTACAATTTTAATTACAATAAATACTTTAAATGACTGATTATACAAGGACGTCACATTTGCATCCTCCATTCCTCGTTATAAAAATCCTAAAGCAGTACAGTTGCAGGGCTCTATATTTTTGTTCCATTAGTATACTTATTCCATTAAAACTATTTTAAATTGCTTTTTCTGAAACAGAAAATTTAATTTACATGTTACTTCTGTATGAAGATGCTTAAAGAAGTAACCCAAAATGTCTCATCAGTATTTAAGCCACAAACAATGCAAAAAAAGAAACATGTCAGTCTTAACCCTTTGAAGATAAAAACAAAGAATAAACAACCAAAGACAAGCCTTGCACAAATTTCTCTCTTTTCAAAAGCCTAAGAAAATCTAACAAGCCCTAAAATACATCCAGAAAGTCACCATGAAAGGCTGATTTCAGGATATGTGACAAAATAGAGGGAATCTCAGGACTCAGGAAGCCTTCAGAGAAAGTGATATGGCATCTGAGTAAACAGCATCTCCTATGCTATCTTCAGCTAAAACATTTAAGAGTGATGAATGGAGTGGGGTTATAAAGGTCTGAAGAGCTCAGAAAACAGAAAGATGTGTGCAGAACTTCCCTCTCAAAAAAAAAAATAAATTATGGGTTCCCCTGTGAAGGTCAAGCTGGAAGAACCATACTTTCTTGGGCACTGAAGTTCCATTTTGAGTTTGAAGCTCCCATTACCACCCTAAAGTAGGGCATTCAAGCAAACAAAACAATTTTTCATTAAGAGAATGATATACAAACACTCTCTTGTGCATTTTAGGGGCCTACTACATGAAATCCTAAGAGTTGACTTTTATGGTAATCATGGAGAAAACGACTTGATAGAATCTCAAAAGAGCACCGAGGCCTTCATTTGTTACCAAATCAGTTTCAACATTACCAAATTCAAATATAAGCAGTACTTCTAATACACATACTCAGTGCATGCAAACAATATCTAAGCAAGCACACACACACAGAGCTCACTTTTATCAAATGGGAACAACTCCCCTGCATGCTCTTGGGCAGGTGGTGTAGGAATAACTATTCCCTTCTGCACCCGTCCTCTAAGCCCTGCTACACCCTCGCTCTGCACATACATACCCTCATATGCAAGGAATTTGTGTGCACATGCTTAATTCAAGCCTGTAGAAAAATAGCGGTATAGTGGTGTTGTGTCTAGCTCTCAGAGGCTGGCCTGTAAAACTTTATCACTTGAGAAGATACTTACTTTACCAAAACAGACTTTGTACATGGGTGAATATGTGTCTCCTTTTCAAATAACACTGCATATCCTTCGGCGTTCAAATCTCTTTGTAAAAATCGGTTCAAATTCACTTATATTCTGAATATGTGAATACCTATTCTGCACTAGGGGACTGAAAGACAGAAGAGCATGTTCTGAGAAGACTAGGAGAAGAGTGGGGAGAGATCAAAATACTTAACATAAAACTCTAAACTGCCCCAGATGCTCAACTGCTTTGAGTGTCCCTGGGCATACAGCTGTGCCTAATGAAGCAGTATTAGTACAGCCTTTGGATGTATCAACGCATTCAGTCGCCCCTGATTCATCAGTGAAAATAATTGGGCCACACTAATGGATATTGGATGAGTGCCAGAGATATGTGTCATTCAAGGTGTAAATGCCATAATCGTTTCAACTAGGAGAAGGAATGGCCAAAATAAAACCCTTGTACAGGCTGGCAACATAAAGTCCATTCTCATTCTGAAGACAAATGTATTTAAAAGTAAAACTGTTTATTTGCTTCTCAGAGTTGCAGTGTTCCCTGTTTTTATCTGTAATTTTCTGTCATTCATTACTTAATTCATTTTAATTCTGGTGAATTAGTTTTATTTTCTAATCCTTCTTAGCAACTTGATGTGACAGATGGAAAACTATCAGTATTAGAGCTCATATTTTTCAGTGTTCAGGGATTTTCATGGTGTCTCCAAACAAGAACGGATGGAATAATTGTCCTGCTTGTACAAGATGATGTTTGACCCAGAAAGAAGCAGCAGCCATTTAACAGCATTTAAAAAAATTGTTGCAGGGTAAAATCTCATCTCTTCTATTGCTTTTGAACTGGATGCAAGTTTTGTCACTAGACATGCAGAAGTCTTAAGCTTATTATTTTAAAGTGCCACAGTGCTTCAACTCATGAGAACAAATTCTGCTTCCTCATCATTCTTCTCTGCTGCCAGGGTGGCCCTGCCTGCTGCTCCATCTTGAGGACAGCAAGGAGATTTCTACAACCTTGAAACAAGCAGGTGTAACAGTTTAGCTACACACTAGTAGTTGATTATTTTCGGTGAAAAGATTTTAGATATGATCCTCCCAGTAAGTGACAGCCCTGCGCAAGCATTGTGCTTCACCATGGTGCATGGAAGAAGAATGAGCATAATTTGAAACAAGGAGGTTCAGACTGGAGATAAGAAGGATCTTTTTCGCCATGACACTGCTTTGACTAGGAGGCTGGATGGACTAGAGACTCCCTGAGGTCCCTTCTAACCTGAATGATTGTCCTGCATATGCAGAAGGAACAGGAATATGGACTGGATTTGTGCATTTGAATGAGTCACTGCAGCAATAACTTCTGCTGCTCCATCTGAAACCAAAGCGACTACGTCCTTTTTTTGCTACAGTTTCTGGTTAAAAGCTGACTTTGTAGTACACATATATATTTAAAAGCTTTATATAAAACATCAATTTTTATGAAAATGAACACGCAACATATAGAGTAAAACATATGTACCCCTTACACAAACCTGAATTGCGCATTCATTTACTATTTCTTCAATGGTAGTCAAAGTCTTTCGGATTATTTGAAGAAATGAAACGTCAAGGGAATCTGACTTTGACATATCTTTGGTTTCAAATGAAACAAAAAACTAAGCCAAGTGTCATTTTAGGTACTATATATTGTTTGAGTCTCAGAGCAAGATATCTTTAAGGTTGTTTTTCTGTTTGGTTTGGTTTGGTTTCTTTTCCTAATGTAGAAGTTCTCTCTCACTTCTGTTTCAATGATCTGAACAAACATTGAGGAAAACTGATGATTATGAACCTGTAAATGTGCCACAAATGCATAATTAATTCAGAAAATGTAAAAGATAATTATTTTCTGGCTCCCTTGATTATAAAAAAACATGCTGTTACTTGTAAAAAAAAAAAAAAAAAAAAAAGAATTACATAAACAGGAATGTGATTTCAAAGTTGACAAATCACCTAAACTGTTTAATAGCATCCTAATTATTTTTCAAGCATTCTAAAGAATTTGATAAGAGATAAAAGTTTTTCTCAAAAGTAACTGCTGACTCAGATTCCTAGAAGTGTTTCTTTTGGTATGTGTGTATCTTCAATCCTCAATAACATCTAGACCTCAGTTTGGCTAGGATACTAAATGCTCGCTTTCAGCACTTAGATTTTTAGCTTGTATTGGAAAAGCATCAATCTGGTTATTTATGCTGCAGTCCTCAACGCTGGCCTGGGGCGTAAGAGTCAGTGCTGGGGCAGGAGCCCTTTATCTCACACACGCTGCTTAACGTGACAGCAGTGGATGTGCAGTGAGGACTCCAGGCTCTGACCACAGGCTGAGATTTCAAAACCTGCAGCACTGTAGAAAGCTTACAGAAGGGAGCAAGATTTAAGCCTGGCAGAAGTGGAGGGTGAGGAGGGGTATTAAACATAACTGCATTAGCAAACCCTGGGTTTCTTACAGTAATTCTCTTTTGAAGTCTCTTTTCTTAGCCTAGAGGGCACTGACTGTTTTGTTGCCTAGTAGCACACTTCCAGAGAATAACTTGTGCTCACGGCATTCTTCAAGTAAGGCCAAATATCTGTGGAAACATCACAAACAGAAGCAGGCCTTCAAACTCGGTCTGCCACATGTATATCAAATTTTCATGTGCTGGTGTTTCCTGACGGCCCTCTGCTAAATCACTAGAACTGTACCATAGATAGTGTTGTCAGAAGGGGCCAAGATAAGCTAGAACACTGCCTCCAAAGAAAATCAAAAGAATCAAAATAAAGATACAAGAGACGAAGAACAGTAGTACTAGGAAAAATGGATTTTTAAAGGATCTGTTGTTAAGTTATTGAAAAAACCCCAACATTTTGCCACTATACAAGACATAAAATTTCCACATGATAAAGAGTTCATGAGTAAAAAAACAAGTTGTGATAGCTGTTCTCTGTTTAAATCTTCAAAAGGATCAAAGACCTCTTTGTCTTTTGTTTCATGTTCCTAGAACTGGCTTCAGACTTTAGCACTGCCTGTATGGTTCTGAAAAAGGACAGTCATTGTCAACACAAATTAAGTTGCTGAATTTTTTATTTCTATTCCATACTAGTGATCAAAACACTTCTATTCTTGACAGAGATTTCTCAAGAAACAAGACTGAAGTACTTATTTATTCCAGCTCCAGCAGAGGAAGACAATCAAAGAGAAGGCCAAGCACCCAGTAGCGTACTCTGAGGAAAGAGATGAAGGAGAGCACACACTTCCAGTTACAAATGCAGAAACAAGTAAATAAAATCCTAGAAGTTTTACTAACTGGTGTTATTCTGAAGTATTTTCTTTTGACAGATTGAAAATCTCACAGTTACAAACTAGTAGCTAATGAGAATCAGTATACTGGCATGTAGTTTCTGCTTTGGTACCGTAGGACCCCATGAGGTTCCCCCTAAAACTACAGGAGTGGAGGGTGGGGGAATTGTTATTCAGAGCAACCTATTCCTAGTTCAACCATATGCTGCTTCGTGTTTAATATTTAAATAAAGCTTACGGGAAAAATAATAATTATGAAACCAGTAAGGAAACTGTGCATAAATATTTCTCATAACACTATTTTACCAGTTTCTTCTCAGAAGCCAGTAACAGAAGAAAGAAGCCTGAAGCCAGGAATGTGCTAATTAAGGTGCACACATATTAATCAAGAGACTTAAGAAGAAGATAGAAAGGAAAGGACTTGGTTCCCTGCACTGGAAGACGAAATCCTGGTGCTAAATCACAGGGGAAGACAACCAGGCAATAAACAGCAAAGAGAAATACAGGCAATTTCACCTGGAACTCAAGAAGAAAAGTCTTTCCCCAAATCCTAACCTGAATGACTTCTGTAAACATCTTCCAAAACACAAGCAGGAGAATCACAGCACCAAGAGCTCTCAAAGATGCACCAATCCCTAAATAACCTTTTTTGACAGTTAGCCAGGTTTGAAGGCCAGTTTAGATGCTGAAATTGCTAGGGAGAGTCTTTATTGTTAAACACATTTTAATAATTTATTTTATGAATTTTTTAATAAGTTTATTTTTTTTTCTAAATCTACAGTGCTAAATCTATTTTATTTTAAATCCTGTTACATGACTGAATAAACAAGTCATTCATCCACATAGATTTGGCAATTTTGTAAAGCATCCTGCATCGTCTCCTCCTGTTTCCCCTGAGTACCAAGTTGTAACTCCTGTCTCCAGGCTGCACAGCCAGGCTCTGTACAGATGCAACCATCCCCAGGGATGAAGGACCACTAAGGAAAGCTGCTGCTTGTAACAAGACACAGCAGGGGAGGTGGGGATTTCCTAAATCTTAGTGTGCAACAATTCAATGTAAAAAGTGGTATCTCAGGGAAAAACTGAGGGGAAAATTGACTCTTCACTACCTCATAAAGCATCTAACACAAATACTGAAAGAATAAGGTGAAGGTTAATAAGTTAAATACTGCAGAGATGTTGGCCTTTGCTACAGACAGCTGTGGGAGTGGGGCAGGGACCACATTGCACCTGACATGGAGCACCACTGACATTCTCCAGTTTAGACAGCAAAATTTCCTAAACTTGCAGGTACTACTCATTCAATAAAATAGTTGTTCTCGTAATCTTTGCACATAGCTAATCCCTGCTCACACAGTCTTAGCTCCAATCTCTCTTGTCTCTGGATAAAAAGTATTTATGTCAAAGTAAACAATTATAGCTCAGAAGCTGAGATCATAATTGGGCCAATTATTGTGAGGTTTCCGTAACTTCCACCAAAGTGCCAATCTTGTGTTGCTGATGACTGGAGCCTCATTCTACCATTTGTATCTTTTTTCTTTTGCCTTTTTTTTTTCACCCTTACTCTTTATTATGTGCAATCCACTAAACATCACCCAAATTTCTTAATCATAGCACATCGCTTAATTAGACTTCATCCTAAAAAATTATATTTTTCTGTGATACTCCTCAACACACCACTAAAATATTTGTAATGAAGCCAAACACTTTGCTCACACCATTGCAGGGTGGATCCAGCCTGCTTTCTCCTTGTTACATTTCATTTTAAAGGACTTAGATTCTCAGGGTTATCATGGAGCATCTCTTCCCAGTCCACAGCCTAGCATCCATCACTGGACATCTAGGATGTCAGAATCAGAAAATGCTTTTCTTTTAAAGCCTAAAGAAAATGGTTCCAATTTTTAGATACAGGCTTAATGATAATGTACTTACACATACAGTTAGAGCTGCATAATTTTTTTCACAGTCTTTATCGGATACCTGATGCAAACGGCTAAACAAATTTTGAAGAATGGAATTTAATTTGTGTTTACAAAGGGAAAAAAAAATCATTATCTCAGCAGGAGGATGGCAATTTCATTTAGTCTTTTCATCTTAATGATCCTTTATTTTTGTTACTTTGTTATGGAATAGAAAACACATGTTCCCCATCCCATAACCTAATGGATAAGGTAACCTCAGAGAAGATTTGAGGTTCAATCTCCTGACCAGGAGGAACTGAAGTTAGATCTTCTTTATCCTGAATGTTTTATACCCTGATCTCCCGTACCTAAACAGTGATATCCCTTGTGACATACCTCAAAAGAAAGCATCTGCCATGTTTAAATCTTGTCCAAATTGATGCATTTGTCATACTCTGATAACACTCACTAGATCTGTGTCAGGTGAGACAGAGACATACCTCAGCTCTGGACCTTAACTAGGCATGAAACCAAACTGAGGTGTTTGGTCTTATTAAAACTAAAGTATTTCTCTGCATTTCCAGACAAGCCTTTGTTAAAAAATGGTGCACCTAGGAAGCTTAAGTATCACAATCCAAGTAAAAATGAGCAGGAATTTTTCAGTCTCAAAATTTTGAATAGAGATTCACACCATAGGGTTCTAAATTTATGGGAAGGTTGGGATGTTAGTTGAGGGATGGTTTAATCTAATGTATTCTTTCACAAAGGTGGCTGCTACGGATGAACAAGAAAGAATCCTTGATGTCAGAGACAATGAAATATAGATTATTTTAGAAAGTTTAAGGGTTTTCTTTAGATATTTTGAATTATAAAATATCTATCTATACTAAAGATAAACATTGATTTGTAGAAAACAGTTTTGGTGAAGGGTGAAGAAACACAGTGCAATTATAGAGCTGAAAAGATCTAATTTTTCTTTATCCATTGCCCTAGAATGTATGCATTATAGAACTGTGCGAGTTATATTTAATAGAAGACCAAAGTTTTTGCTATCAGAGGAGAACTTATTCTTTTCCAAAGCAGCTTAATATAAGTGAAATTAGTAGAAGAGTGGAAGAAACCTGGTAGGTTTTATCTAGGAGGGGATCTTTTGGGACTTTGAAGGCAGATGTCTCTATGAAAGAGAGGATAATGAAACTGATCCAACAAAAGGTGAAGTTTGCTGGACAGACTGGTTCATTAGGAGTGTTTCCTCTAGAGGTTTTCATTCTGCATTGGTTCGCAAGTCTGACAGGAGCAGACATCATAATAGCCTCAAACCAGAAAACTTCACTTTTTTATTTTCTGTAGTATCTCATGGACAGGGAGATAGAGCTCCTGCATAGGTAAAGATGATATTGCAGGACATACTACTCTGTGAAGCAGGAAGATATACAAAGTATACACTGCCTGAAAAGGAAGACATAAATCTCACAAATAAATTCAAGAAGGGAAGAGGGAAAAACTAGAGGAAATAAAATTAGGTACTGGGTTTCCAGCTCATTCCATTTCAGACCTCAAGGACCTTTTTCACTGTGTCAGCAACGGAAAAAGTTCCTAGACATTTTGCTAGATTTTCAGAAGATTAGACTGAAGAAAGATCACAAATACCTTATCACTACAAATCCCGAAACACATTGATATAACCTGAAAGGCAGTCCTAAAAAATGTATTTCACAAATTTACCAATATCTTTGTGCTTGTGGTAAAATAAGACTGTTCTAGCTACTTTTAATAGCTATTATTAAAATTCAGCAAGCAAGTGCATCTAAGCAAGCTTGTTTCTATGCTAATTATCTTAGTAAAGTAACTACCTTAGTCAAAGATAGGCTAGAGTTTCAAGGAAAGATCATAAGGAAGACTACGTTCATAAATTCATAAATAAATTTAGCAGAAAATAAAATTAAGTCGTGAGTCTGATGTTTCAGGGCAAGGGATCCTGCATACTCCTTTGCTTTTGCAGTGTACACTTTTCCAAACACTCTGCCTCAGGGACCACCTTTGTAGCTTTGGATTAATCAAGTAAATGCAAGTGTTTTCAAGTTAAAAAAAAAAAAAAAAAAATCCAAAACAAAAACCCAAACCCAAAAACCTAAAACAAAAGCCACAAGTCCAAATCCTCTTATGGCTTAAAAATCATTTCACTGAGTCATACTGAGAAGTTTCATCATTTGAAAAAATCAAGCAAGCAACTATAGATTAAGGAATCCTTTGAGAATGCAAAATCTGAAACATAGCTAGCATATATCCTTGGAAAACACACCTTCACCTTCTGGCTGATTCTACTGGTCTACAGTCAGTAGTAATAGTTTTCTGTAAAAAAAATACCAACTTTAATAAACACATTTTCTCTGCAAGTTTATAACATAACTGTTCATGTTAGTGTTTTCAGCATTTCCTAACATGATCTGGATTTCTAACTGAAAAAAAAAATAAAGGAAATACAACAGCAACAAATTCATGACTTCTCAGGAGGGCATCTGTCCTGAAAACACAAGTTGCCATTTATATTTTATCAAAATAAAGACTATGCATAAACAATTCAAGTTTTGCCAGGTTTAAATCATATTGGCCTCGAATCTCACAAGGGCATATATTAGTACTAGACTGACATATGGAATACTACCAGCACTTGGAAATTTTTAAAGAGAGAAAATTGATTGAAAAGTATCTCTTGTATAATATAAAGGATGGCTGACATGCTCATCATAAGCAGAAACAAGCTCAACAGCTGTCCACCTCAGAGAACTAAATTCATCAGGACATGGTTTAAAGAAAGTGCATTTCATGAGTCCAAAAAATGCTGCATGAAAGGTACAGATAGACAGGAAATTCATTTAGAGGCAAAATCACAGCAAAAGAAAAAACTCAGTACTATACAAAACATCTAAGCTGTGAATATATTTATTTATCTATCATTAATTATTACATTTCTCTCAAATGTTTCAGGCTATTTCCAAATCTTTCACTACTTCCTGGGCAAGTATATCTTTATAATATGAATATTTGGTGAGCCTAAAAAGCTACTTGGAATTATTTGTTCATTTGGCAAGACAAAAATCAAACCTTTTATGCAATACTTCATGTGTCAGATAGAGACTAGTCTCATAATGCAAAATATACTAAAGATTTGCCAACTTACTATGTTTCCAGGTCAGAGAGTAAGAATGAACAAAATTGCTCTTGCTTTGAGAAATTAAAGTTTTGTAAGAATTAGAAAACATATAGAAAAAATGAGATTTTTATGTGATGCTTTGGACACATTATATGACTTCAGTATTATTCTTCCATGAGAAGCTTATGACAGCCAAAGCAGCTGTCCAGCTGCACACTAGGGCTTAATATTATTATCATGTGAATTAAATGGTCTAAAACCCATGAATTTTTCCATCGTCTACTAACCAGACTTTTCTTGACATACAGGTACCAGAACAATCTGGTTTCAAGGAGCTTTCAAGAGAAACTGTTACTTTTATAACAATGAGCAATAGTGAAATTTCAGAAGCAAGAAATTGGGTTAGGGAAGATGTGATCCCATTTCTGTATACCCTACAAGGCTTGTTAAAACACTGTAATGGAAGACAACAATTTGGAGCCCATGGTATAGAGCAGAGGAATCATCACTGGGGGGGCACCAGCAATTTCAGCCATCCAAGCTCCTGCAATTTTGATGTGCAATGAGCAAGAGAATCCCATCATGGATAGCATGAGTGTCTCCACAGCAGGTGTTCCTAATGATGGCATAGGGGATATATCTTGTTCAAAAAGCCTCATATTTGGACACCCCCCCATCTCTAGGATAGTATAGCTATCTCTGCTCTAGAGTTCTCCACATAGCCATGGCTGGTTAACTGTACAAATCCTACAAACTTGCAATCCCATACAGTGGAAAAATGTTTTACTCATAATAATGCTACTGCCAAGTAATACTAAATGCATACAATGACCTCAGACAGCTCTGTGGACACTTGTGAAATGCTCACAAAAGTTCACACCTTACAACAACACTTGTCACAAATGGCAGACCAAATTTTACAAATAGGGACCTAAAAGATGTTCTGAGACTAAGAATGAGACTAAGAAAATTCAGAGTTCTCCTTCTGTCTGACTTCAAATAGTCTGGCAGAGAGAAGCTTGGGGCTGTTTAATTGTACACAGTGTAATATCACATGGAATACCTGAAGTAGTAGTCAAGTACTGAAGCAGGATCAAAGACTAAAGAGGGATTATAAGGAGCAACACTTCATAAAATGAAATGCAACATTTATGAACCAAGTTTCAGAAATGAAACCCATAAATCCAAATTAGGAGTTTAATTTCCTTCTTTGTTGAATAAGACGAGTTAGATTCTTTTAGATATCGTTTACAAAACACACTATGCTAAAGAAGATAAAATTTCCTGAGACAACTGGAAATGCTGGAAGGATGTCTCACCTCTTCCTGCATTTAGAACATATTCTCCTTTCCTGTTTCACCTGTCAGAGCCCAGAGCTGGAACTAACCCAGATGTGCCAGAAACAATCGAAGTTAAAATAATGTTCACTAACTTTACAATGTATAGGCTATTTTTACAGGTCTGTTTAGGGGCCTGATTTACAGAGTCTTGAGAGACAGTCCTGAAGCGCAAAGGAGTCCAAGAAGGCTGAACGTTCTTCAAGAATTAAAGATTTAAGGCACAGGAGCAGGCCAGTCCCCTGTGCTGAAAGATGAGTTGGCAGGGAAGAAGACCAATCTGACTGAACAGACAGCTTTGGCTGGAACTCAGGAAGAAAAAGAATAGTTTATGACCTATGGAAGAAGGGGCAGGAAACTCAAGAGGACTACAAGGATGTCTTGAGATTATGTTGGGAGAAAATTAGAAGGGTCAAAACAACCCAACAAGAGCTTAATCTGGGTACTGCCATAAAAGACAATAAAAAATACTTTTATAAATACATTAATAACAAAATGAGGGCTAAGGAGAATCTCCATCCTTTATTGAATGCATTGTGAAACATAGTGACAAAGGTTGAGAAAAAAGCTGAGGTACTTAATGCCTTCTTTGCCTCAGTCTTTAATAGTAAGACTGGCTGATCTTCAGGTATTTTTCCATATCCTTACCAACTGGCAAACTCTGGCTTTATATTTTTTTCCCACTGACCTGTTAATACATACCCAACAAATTCAACAGAACCTGGCAGTTGTTTGGAAGAGTCTGAAACTCCAGGTAACACAGATGAAGTCCTAGATTCTGATCTGGGCATGATAGACAGCATGTCATCAGGTCTGTGAGCAGAAGCTTCTCATCTAATAACTCCCTTCTAGACTTAAACAAAGAGTGAGTGATTCCTAGCACTAATAAGGTAGTGTTCCCTAAGGTCAGCCTTTTACATACCAGTTCAACACCTTGAAGTTTAAAGCTACTCCTCACCTGCGTCTTTCATGATACTGAAAAAATATCTGAGATGCAATATTGGGATAGAAGCCATTTTATACCTCCTTGGTGGAGCTGGGTGACTATCCTAGAGGAGATTTACGTGGTCAGATACAACTACTAGGAGGTTGCTAGATCCTAGCTCTATAACACTATCGTAGACTCTCATTCATATTCACCTTTTGCTCTTTAACAGAAAAATATAAAAAGTCATCACATAATGTCTTGTAATCCATTTACTGCAATCAGATACTTCAAATTATAACCTTGTCTCTTTATAAGAAGAAAAAATATTGTGGCACATTTTTTTATCTAACTGTTTTATAGTAATTGTAGGAATTGACAGAAGAAGTTCACTGCAAGACATAAATATACACATTTTGGATATCCTGATCGTACAAAATTCTCAAATGTCTATAAATTTATGAGAAAAAATCAATTATTTTTCCTCTCTCCTGGATAAAACATTGAAATTTCTTAATTAAAAACAAACTAATATATTTAATCTATACCAACCTTCAATTTGACTGTGGACATGAAATGATCACTAGCAAAATGCATTGAAATTTTGCTTGTATGGATTTTTTTTTTTTTTTTTTAAATGTAATTTCTCAATATTTCAAGTTCAGGGGGTTTTTTGGGCTAATTAGATCAAATGTGACAGAGTTCTCTTCTTGTCATGATACTCTGAGCCAGCAACTTAAGACAACTGCAGAATTTGTTCATGACAAGATAGAAAAGTCAATAAACACTTTTTGCTACAAAAATGGAATCCATCTTTTCAAATTT
Organism: Podargus strigoides; assembly: GCA_028020825.1. Lineage (NCBI taxonomy): Eukaryota > Metazoa > Chordata > Aves > Caprimulgiformes > Podargidae > Podargus > Podargus strigoides. Next base: position 27,963,696 of record CM051620.1, read on the forward strand.
GTTGCCACTCTGCTGTGTATGGCAGTGGAGATCAAAAAGGCACTTACAAATGATGGAAAACTGCCAGTAGGCAGTGAATTTTTAGAGACGTGCTTGACTAGAAAGATTAATTTATAACTAAGGGTCTTTTTCCTGGATTTGTTCATCAAAGGCAGCTGCAAGGTATAATACACAGGAATATTTGTCAGTAGAGAGGTGAAGCTGTCTCAGTGTTATTTTAAGAATAAAATTGAAGTTTTTCATGTTAAAAGACTTAAAATGTTCTACATTCACTTAGAAGCTCTTCCAACATTCTAAAAACCATGCATAAATGAAATTATCAGAAAAAATATTAAGGCATAAAGTCTCATTCATGAGATTTCTGAAGCTGCTTAATTTAAAATCTAGTAGTTTAGCCTAAATAATAGAGAGGCTGTTTTAAAAAAAATAAATAATGACAAAAGATTAAGAGGTACATTCCAATCATACTATATTGTAATAGAGTGAGCTACCTGTCAAATGCTCTCATGTAGATGAAAGATACATTGAAAGATAAATACTTTCTTGAAAAAGTTCTTTAATGTGATGAATATTAGGTTTTTATGCATATGGTAATCACGTAGTTTAAACATAATGAAAAACCCTTGTGACACAAAATTTTATGAGACGAATGAAGTCTCATTTCACATCTTAAAATTTTAGTTATTTTAATTCATTGTGAATACTTTACATCTTTATTAAGCTGTTGGAATTTGGGAAGAGGACTTTTTTTCTTTATAAAACTTCTCATGACAAGCACATACCTTCAATAAATATATGTTACAATCTATTATTTTTTATGGTATGGCCAGACCTTGCCTAAATATCTCCAAACTGATAAAGAAACTACTCTTCCTTGCTATTACACTATTGTGGATTTTTAAATCGGAGTGATAATGTGGAGAAAAGAATAGAAATATGAAGGGGGAAAAAAGGCAGAAAAATTCTCTAGCAGATGTAGTGAATGTCTGTAAAAAACTATATATCATTCATTGCACAGCATGTCTATGAAATGTTGTTAATCAACCATGACACTCTTACAGAAGGTCTTAGAAATTCACACTAAGCTAAGCCTATGTGAGTTATACTCAGACTGCAATTAAGGAATAATGTTATTCCATATTACCAACCCAGTGAATAACTCTGGTGGTGGCACTTTTACACACACACACGCACACATGCACTCACACACACACACACTCACTCTCCTTGTTTTTCCTCAGCTTTATAATATCTCCTTTATGAACTGCAGTGGGTCTCAATGACAAAAATATCTAAGAGGCTGACACTGAGCAGGGAATTATTAGTTTTGAAATACAAGGAAGCAGGCCTTTGTTAGATTCTCAATCAGACCATATATCCAATGGGCAGTTCATTTCCATATTTCCATATTTCCAAGATGGAATTTGAAAGCTAGTTTTGAAGCAAATGCAATTTCCTCCAGAAGCACAGCAAAATTAAAAGAGGAGAAATGTCCTGGGTACCAAATATCACTGGGTTTGTCTACCCCTGATCTTCTGCAAAGACAAATTTCCTTGAAAACCTGGGAGAGGCACAAAAAAAATTAGAAGTCCTGACAAAGAGTATGTGGGATAGGTTGTCTACTTGTTACTGGCTAATGTACTCCACTGCCTTATATCAGGTCCTTGCCATGTAAAATTCATTCTGTGTTGTTTTCAGAAAAAAAAAAAAAAAATATACTGTGGGGCTTGTGCAATCACCTTGATTCAATGGGTTTGTATGCTTGGATGTTTTTATGCTCTCAAAGAATTCTTGTTCACCTATTAGTTTCCATCAGGAAGAATGAAATAACAGTGAGGGTGTTAGTTTTTTTTTTTTCTTTTGTGTAGAAATGCAACAAATACATTTCCACAAATAAATAGTTCAAAAGCTCCACTCACAATTGGCTTTCAGCACGAAACAGCAGACCACACAAAACATTTTGAAACATTAGTCTGGTTTCATACAGTGGTTTTCAAATGCTGTGATAAGAGGTCTTTACAAAATAGAAGACTAAATGATGGAAGTGTATTGACTGAAGGCAAGATCTGCCTTTTTGTTATTCCATATGTCGTTACAAGCTTTTGGCATCAGAACAAGTTTTATATAAATGATGCACTCTTCAAGAACTGCCCTTACTCTAAGAAAAATATCAGAAGCCAGTCAAGATAGCAAAGTCTAATTTAAAATCTGTCAGAAATACAGAGCCCTCCTAGTGAGATTCACTATGACAAGTTTTTAGATATGAGATCACATCCAAAGCCCAAGTTCTGTATAGAAGTTACAGCTTCAACTCCATCACTTTTATAGCCCCTCACTTATACCAGAATTGAATTATATCCACTAAAGAGAAAACTTTATCTCTGTCTGTGGTTGAAGAACCACGTGCTGCTGAGTTGTACAGAGACTTAACCAAGACAGTAACCAGGGCAATTCACTTACAAAGTGTTCACCTGGCAAAGGCAGCAGAATACTGTAATCAAATTCAATAGGATTGCACTAGCATTTAGGCCCAGACATTTAGATTCTCAGCCATGATACACTCTGTAGATCTGTACATCTACAAAATGTCTACGTGGGAGATTTTAAACAAGATCAGAATGGTAGAATTTTACATCGTGGTATAGTGGCATAAAAATCACATTACTGTAGAGACTGTATTCACTTTCTTATAGTCTTTCTGGATCATAAATCTAGGCCTCTGGATCAAAACTCTTGCATCACAGAGTCCAGTCCTCTGTCAATACAGCCATCTATCACTCTATCATTAGTTTACTTAGCATCATCTGTAAAGCAGCTAGTCTCTGCCTCAGTGCTGTGATCAGAGGCAATTCCAGAATCTCCCCGTCCTTGCAAATCCAAGTTTGTTCATAGCCATTCTACACCTAACATCAGGTAAGATAACACAAACACAGATACCTCAGCAGTCTGTCTTATATTTAACAAATATAATCAGCAGCAGAGAAAAGATGAGCCTTCCAGCATTCACAGCCTGTCCTGTTTGACCAAAGCTTTGGAGAGCCCCACCCCAGTGTAAAAGTCCCTCATAAACACTAACCTCATTGCACCACTTCCCATGAGAATTACTAGGGTGCTGGAGAAGGAAATCTTGTCCTTTCAAGATCTTCAGAAGTATCTTGCAAAGTGGAATGGTACCTTTAATCATAAGAACTGTCCTTCCTCAGATTTCTCATTTATCCTCAGATTTCTCATTTCATATCACTCTGAACTCAGAGATGGTATGCAAAGTATTTGTATAGATGGCCAGTTAAAATGGTTGCCTGAGATCTCAGAACTGTCCTTAGACAAAGAACAATCCTTCAAAGTATAGCTTCCTATCCTTTAAAACAAACAAGGTTTTGAAGTACAGGTCAATCCACAGTTTTCAGCTTGTGAAGACATTAAGGGTACAAAAGAGAAGGCTTAATGACTTTCCATGCTGATTTACTTTTAAGGAAGATAAAGGTTCATATATTAAATGAAACTGAGGATGAGATTCACATCAGTTAACTTCATACACTCAGACTGGTATGCATTTAATGTAAGTCATCTATCCTGTTTTAGGAGATGAACTGGCCTCTAAAGACCCTTGTTTCTTTATTCCTATTTCCAACAAAATAATTCTGATATAGTAATCTAAGATTTAGATGTCCAGGTTTTAATTGCCTAAGCTGTAAGAGGTGACTCTTACAGGCAAAGTAGTCTCACTCAGAAGAGGTGCCTCTGATGGTAGAATTCAACATATCTAATAATTTGCCTTCACTTCAGTACCCTTAAGGTTACCAGTAACACTGCCTCAAATGCTGCATATTTGAAGCTAGACTCACAACAGGCATATCAATGAATTAAGGACCTGTGAAAACAAACACTAAACTCAGTAATAAACCAGATTTCTCCCTTTCTTCAGTTGTTTCTGTGTATAACGTTGTTGGTCCATAGGCTTCTCAACTCTGCTGTTCCTCAGACTTTTTACAGGTCTGAAAATTATTTCACATGTTTCTTCCTATCAACCAGCTTCACCTGCATAATGTCTTCAGGTGACAAGAACCTATGCTAAGTCAAGGGCTGAAACCCAAGTCTCTGGAGACCACAGGCTTCTGTACTAAGTTTGACAGCACCACAGAGTAATACCACATTGTCATCACTGTCAACAGCAGATAGTGGGGGAAAACAAGACCCTACTGTCTTCTATATCATGAATCTGTCCTCAAACTTAATAGTATAGGAATTGTCACTCACTAATTTTAAGACACAGAATAAACTATAAATCAGGATCCTGGCACTGACAAGAGGAGTAAAAAGAGATCTCAGACCTGAACTAAGATCTCCCTCTTTCCTGTTCTGGATAAGAAGGTGGTATTTCCTTGTATTTTTCCCAAAATATCACTGATTTTTCCAGTGGAGCAAAGGAAAACAAGGAGAAGAACTGAGAAGAACAAGTCTAACCCCACTGTACTCAGACAACACATTTTTACCCTATTTTTACCAGACTTCTAGGTCAATCCAGATCCTAGCATTCAAGCCTAAGTAATTGCATAGATGTTGAGAAGGATCAAGTAACCTTCATGGCTGCGTAATGTTCATGAATTAATCATAAGCCCAGAAGGAATTCATAAATCATTGCACAGTACAGCAACAATAATTGTTCTTAACTGCAGGCCCAGCTGGCTCCTTAACTTAACCAGCAAGAGTTTTGCTAATAACCATAGCAATAGTAGAAAAATATATACCTTTGCTCAACACAGTCATTATTTACTTGCATTCACCCCACTGGTGTAATTTAACTTGGACTCTATATTCTATCTGCTCTCTTCATGTCTCCCAGCCAGGGTATCCAGGACACAGGACACTAAAGGATATTTTGAATAACTGCAGCGTTCCCACACCAAAGAAGATCCACAGAGTGGAGCTGGGAGCAGTGATTTAAAAAGACACTCATTAAAATCTGTACAGGTCTCTCTTAGTTAATTAGTTTAACTCATAAAATGAATATAAATTTGTGTATCAATGTAAGGAATATCATGAGCAATCACAGCATTGGAGACTGTGATTTGTGTCAGGAAAGAAGACCTCAGAGCTGGTATCTAGAATTTAATTTTTATAAAATAAATTAAAAACCCCACAGTTTTCCAGTCACAACGGTAAAGTTTTCAAGGGGGGGGGGGGGGGGGGAGGGCAGGGCTGGGGTGGGGTGGGAAGACTGAAATCTGAGTGCAACTGTGTCAGAAATCGTGTGAAATTTGAATGTCTCCAAGCTCTTAATTCAGGAGAGGGTGTAGACCGGCAATTGCTAGAAATTAAATGGAAAGTAAGTTGTGACATTCTGTCAAACTTCAACTGCAAGTGCAGAATGTTTATAAAAATAAACTCAGCTCAACTCTTCTATTTCCATGAAGCATGAAAAATAGAAGACTGGGGTTATTTTCTCAGTATAATAAAAATGAATCTGTTTAATAGACCCAAACTTAAAAACATGTTTTGCAATTCTAACTAGTGTATTTATGTTATTTACTATATTCAGGAACATAGGTTAGCATTTTCTAAAGCGTCCAAGATTTTTCACTAGCCAGACTTTGAGTTTTCTTGAAAAGTTTGGTTTTAGTTTAAATGAAGAGTGCAGAGCAGCAGTTCCCAGCTGTCACTGGCACTTGAGTAACAATTCTGTGAAAGCAGTATTTTGAAAACAGCCCTGTATTGTATCCATCTCACTGTACTCAATTTTAACCTATCAGTTCCCTCTGACTCCAAGCAACATCACAGGATCATGCAAAGCATTCCCCTACAAGGTATGAACCATTGCTCTGAAATAGCTTCACAAGGAATAAGTGTTAGATATGATAGTTTTACTAAAGACATCTTGGACTATTAAGGTTTACTTTTCACTATGTATATTAATTGTTCAAAACCCAGTCCTCCAAGCTGATACATGTAGATGGATTCTTCTTCTATGAAACCCCACTGATTCCATGAAGTTTTGTGCCTCATTCTTTCCAAAGCAAAACCACATAGGCAACTATCATTTGTCTCTGTCTTTTATTTGCTCTAATTTAAGAACATTTTTGTCCGGATTCGTTGTACTACCTTATGTTTGCTTACATGCGAAAAATATATGAACTACAATGGAATTCCTGAAGACAATCATCAACATGCTTCTCTTCATATAACACTTCTTAAACTCACTCTTGATCCTTTTTGTGTGTTTTTTTCTTTTAAGTTTTGCAATAACACATTTATTTTTTTTTTGGTATAACAATTTGGCAGAATACCATTGTAGTGACTTCTGCAAATTGTGCAACATCTTTGGAAAGCATTATTAGTTTTGGAAAACAGAACTTTTTGTGACCTAAAGGAGTGAAAATGTCTTGTTTGTTTAAAAAGTAAAATATATTTTTAAGGAAAAGTGTTGCACTTTGTTTCCCATTCAGGCTGGCAGAAAAGGAGTGTACCAAAAGGATGTTTTAGAAGTTGTCCTCAGATGGTATGCACTTTGCAGCTATTTCTGGTGAGATGTTAGTACACAAATCAATTCTTCTCAGACAAGCTTTGACTTCCCTCTCTACTTAAGATTTTACTGGTACAATCTTTCAGTTGTAAGTATAATGTTTTGCTGAACAGATTATGGGCACATGTCATGGCACATATTTTGCGTATAATTATATGCTTGTAATAGGGGAAGAGGAACTGAGATGAGGGAGCAGATCAGCTTACTTACTGCACCAGTCTAAAATCAGATTAAATTTCCAGTGTAGGCAAAGCCTTACCTGGCTTCAGCAATCAGACTGTAGTGTGTAGGAGCTTTTCACACTGTGATAGGAGCCAGACTGCTCTTGCAAGCTCCGAGAAGGCTTTGGGAAAACTGGAATGGAGACTGAGAAAGCACAGCAATGAGCAACACCTGAACTTTATGAGCAACCAGCAAAATCCTTATTGAAGAAGAAGACCAATCAGTGGAAGAAGACTATACAGACTACATTATATGCCTAGAATGATTTTGGCTTTGTGTGTAAGAAGAGTATAACCTGCTTTCAAATTCTAAAAAAAAAAAAAAAAATGCATTCAAGGAAATTGTGTCCAAAATAAAGTCCTGTCTCTCCTTTACAAGACGAGATCAGTGCTGCAACTCAGCTATATTCCTAAAGGATGGCTAGATGAAACACTAAGATTGAGTGATCTAAACCTCTGTGGAAGATGCAGAAAGCCAGAATTGCACTACTGAACAGGGAACATATCCCGATCATACTAACTTCACATATGAATTTAGCATGAAAAATTAGGCAGGCAAACAGCTGCTGCTATTTCATTTCTTGCAAATAGTCCATTAAACTGCTGGTAAAGAGCAATCCACCTCCCTTCAAATGAAAAACGAAGAATAAAGAAGCACATTTAAATACTCCAAAAAAAGAAAATGACAGAATTAAAATTGCCCACAGGTCTTGATAGGCTTCCCTGTGTATGGTGGTAAGACTTCTTGATCCTCAGAACCTCTGTCTTGTTCATTCCAAATGTACAGTATTAATCGAATGAACATATATACTCTCTTGTTTTGCAATAACAGAATATATATATTTTTTTTAGCAATTTTTATTTCAATAACCTTAAAACTCTGCTCTGAAGGGGATGATTAAATCCTTCTAGTCATCCCATGATGCTCTCCCTTCTAACAGGTGTTTGACAACTGATGTCATTTCCTTAAACTGCTCCTGACTGAAGATGAATAAGGTTAACACCTATTTTACAAATAGAGAAGGCAGTGAGATATCCCAGCCAGATCTCCCCAAATCTGCATGCCTGGTTTGAGGTACTAAACACTTGAGTCATCTCTTTTAGCAGCCCTGCTGAGCACTGACTCAGTCCACAGCCATCACAGGGTTGCAAACTTATGCAAACTGGAACCCAAGGCCTTCTCCTAGGCCCCCAGGAGACAAAGCATAAAAGATTTGGGGATCAAAATGATAAGACTGGTTTTAGGGGCTTGCCTACTATCAAAAAAGAGCTCTAAGAACATGGCAGAACTGGCAGTCACTTCTCCAAGGTAGAATTCAAATAATTTGGAAGAAGGGTCTACTTGCAATGCCATCCGATTCAATACATCGCTTGTAATTGAGGTAGGGAAGACACAGACTTTAGTCTCCTTCGTGGATGCTACAAACCATGAATATAACAAAATTAGCCACAACCCTAAACTATGCACTGAATAGTTAAAAAACAATCCTAATCCTGCCATATTCTGATTTATAACTGTGCAGCATTATAATCTCCAAATTTAAGAGTTCAAGCTTGAATGCCTAGGTTAAAGATAAAAAAAACCTAAAAAACCAGACAAATCTCACCATGTGCCACTGCGCACAACCTTTTGGCAGTATTTTGGAGAGGTATTAGGACTTTCATGGAGTCCTGCATTAAACCACTGTATCTTTCCAACCAGCCTAATATATCATTCAGTATCCCTCAATGTACAGCAACAGCTTTTCTAAAAGACGTGTAGACGTGTAGGGTTTTATTTGATATAGGATGCATAGTTGAGGAAATGTGAGTATCTTTAGCTGTTCCAAGCAGCTTTACATTTAAGATTCTAGGGCTTCGCAGCCCAAAGAAATGTGTCTCCCAAACTTTTCTGGTAATTTCTTGTATCTATTTTGAGTCAAATCACAGAGATAATCACTTGAAATGGTCTCACCACAGACTCAAGTTACTCTCCTGAATTATGCCTGAAACATTTTCTCCAAGGCCTCTAACATTCTGGCCATAAAAATCTCTTTGAAGCTCCATAGCAGCAACTCTGGAGTCTCTTGCTTATGTTACTCAGTAATCCACTAATTAGAGGAGCAGAACTTGAAAGCATCTCTGTAAAGCTTCAGACAGCTGCTTCATTTTCTCCCAATGCAACCTTATTAGGCTTGTTTGTTGCCATAGATCCTTTATGTTCTGTTCTGATTTTAAGACTAGATTGAGGACTTCTTGGGACTATTAGTGATTTCAGAGAGTCCACAGAGATGCAGGTATATTTTCTTTCAAGTAGTCTAGCAGGTGTCATCATAAACATGTCTCCCAGAGCCCCTGCATAGTACTGAATGACAGCTAAGTTGCACCCAAACCGTCCTCTGGCTCAAGATGCAAAAACACAGTAGAGACAACTAAATTTCTTTTCAGAGTGCTTTCCACCAACCTGTTAGAGTGGGTGAAAAGATCTCCTAGAGGCAGTGGTAGAAGGCTATATAGACATGCAAAAGTGCAGATATTATGTTCAGGAGTTGAATTAATATATTACACTGACTCAAAAATAACTTATTTTCCACTACTTTGTACCAATAATTGGGATTTATTTTCTTTATGTCTTCATACCTTGTGTTGTTGTGTTACCATGCAGGATCCTGTTCATAGATGTTTATATATTGCTTATAGATGGCCACGTAAAACAGTATTTCTGTCCTGTTCACTGTGGCATCCTTTGGTAAAAAACATGTCCCACCCCAGAATTACGATTATCTGAAAAAGTCACAAGGCAAAGTGAGTTGATAAAACGTTATTTCTAATTCTTTTTGGGGAATCAAATCTGTCTCAAATCATGTTAATGTAAATTACTGTGGCAAATGTGACATCTCTGTCTGAGAGCATGTTAATGTAATTTACTGTAGTGAATATCACATCTTCATCTGCTAAATCAATCTGTTAAAATTCACCAGGATCATTATCTTCAAGAGGCAGAGGTTTTTAATCTTTCAGGTTGTTGTTTTTTAAGTTCCTGCTGACGGAAATAGTATCTAACTTATAATGCTGACTGACAACATTTGATTAAATTAAAAATGGAGTATGTAAATTCCTAGCTCTTACCAGCTCACTGTAAAATAGCAGCTGGTAGGAAGTTAAGGCCAGAATTTCAATAGCTCAAAACATTCAGTTTCAGATGGGATTTCATCATGAGTGGTAGACGGACACCATCTATGAGACTAATATGACGAGCTGTATATTTGCCTAAATTATATCAGCTTCTGTTATTATCCGAGATCAAAAAAACCTGCTCCAAAGTCCTATCACTAGAAGCTGTGCAAAAGTAAGAAAGTGAAAGAATGCAATGGTTATGACTATTTCATTATTATGGTAATGCAGTGTTTAAAAGAATATGATACATCCTGTAGGCACTACCTCTGTGAAAATCTGGGAAAAAAAAAAAAAAAAGGCTGAAATAATTCGAAGAATCACAAATATTTCCTAAGTGTTACCCATAATACTTAAACTATAGCAATATGGAAAGATAGATATCTTTACTATTAATTGAAAAAGTTTCAAAGCCTAATCTGGGGAGGATGTGTCATGTAAATACAAAAAACATTACAAGATTCTATTTCACAGAAGTCTAAAATGGGTCCAAAAATACATTACTTACACATGATCATATAAATGATGAAATTTTTATGTTAAAAACAAATTTCACTTAGGATTTTTTCACTTTAGCAGCTAATAGGTATTATGGTCTTAAATAGTAAAATATACATTAGGGTGCAATAGCACTTCAACAGCTTTGATTAAAGTCCATTGCACTGATCAAAACAGCTAAGTATCCCAATTTTAGGCACTTTTCCAGTGCTTGGGTGGATTTGGCCAGACTGGCTAGGGAGCATAGAGGCTTGAAGGCTGAAGACAGAGATCACAGAGCTTTGAAGTTGTGGGAACGGGGAATAAAAATACTATTACTAGTTTCTGCAGGAAAAAAACCTAAGAGGTACCTCCTTTCTGGATGGAAGGGATGTTTAATTTCCCTTCCCCCTTTTGCCTCAGAAGATGGCTTTCTTCCCAGGTGGTGGAGAACAGAAGAACTTCACAAAGTCAGCTTTCAAAGCAAGGCATCTGAAATATATATAACGCCTGTTCCAGCCTCACTGTTTCTGATTCCGGTTGCAGGGCACTTCTTCACTTTGGGGTATTGACATCTGCTGGCCAGTATAAAAATAGCAAACTGGTTTTCCTCAGGAACACAGTCTCTGTGCTGGATGCATATGGTTTCATATTCTTCCCCTGCCATATGGTAGAAACGTTCTGATTCAAACTGGTTTCAAGTAAAAATCATAATTTTAAAACTATTAAATCTTTAAAAAATATCTGTTTCAGAATTTGTTGTACCATTAATGCCAAGAAATCCTAAAAAATGAAAGCATTACCAAGACTTTCCAAATACTCCAGTATGTTATAAACAACAAAAATGTTCCTTCATTTCTGATTTGCACAGATTTCAATAAATCCAAATAACTATGTACTCCAGATTTTGCTGGAAAATAATTTGAAATAAAAAAAAAAAAAAAAAAAAAAAGTCCATATATTGAGTCTATATATTTCTGCTTTTTCTGTGTATATGGAAATCTCTTCTATAGTTTTTTATGTGTTTAGCTGTAGAATCTAAATGAAGGACAAGATACTGGGTTCAACTGTGTTTTGGTGTGGTCCCATAGGAATATTCTTAAATCTGGAAAATGTCTGTTGATGAATATATGCTTCCATAGATAAATGATATGATCAGCATCCTACTCCTTGCAAGCTGGGGTTTAGGGACACATTCATTTATACTCCTTTATGGTCCCACTGAAGTCTGAGGCTCCCAAGAATTTTCTACTTAACTCTACATCAAATAATATCTCAGTAAATTTTTTCCCTAATTATAAAAATAAAGCTTTACCTTAGATATTCCACAATTGGCACTTGCTCACCTGTATTTTACAGACTGTATCTTCAATATTCAAAACAGTAAGGCAAACATATTAAAGGTGTAAATTCAGTTCTCATTTTTAGCATATGTTAAATCCCTCTACAAACTCCTTCACTGAAGAGATTGAAGAGTAAAATGATTTTAATTAACTGCAGAATACTCCTTAGAACATTGGCATTGACTTCACGATCTCCATCAGTTTTCTTCAATATTTCTGAATTTTCTTGTGTAAATGAACTGTAAGAAGGATTAACTTTTCACAGAATCACAGAATCACAGAATCACAGAATCACAGAATGTTAGGGATTGGAAGGGACCTCAAAAGATCATCTAGTCCAATCCCCCTGCCAGAGCAGGAACACCTAGATCAGGTCACACAGGAACATGTCCAGGTGGGTTTTGAATGTCTCCAGAGAAGGAGACTCCACAACCTCTCTGGGCAGCCTGTTCCAGTGTTCTGTTACCCTCACTGTGAAGAAATTCTTCCTCACATTTATGTGGAACCTCCTATGTTCCATCTTGCACCCATTGCCCCTTGTCCTATCATTGGATGTCACTGAGAAGAGCCTGGCTCCATCCTCATGACACTCACCCTTTACATATTTATAAACATTAATGAGGTCACCCTTTTTTTCTCTTAATCTTAATTTTGGATAAACTATTGTATGTAAAGAGTGTAAGAATTTATTATCCATGCTGATGAGGAAGACTGTAATCTGGCTGTCATCATATTTTCTCTGCAGGCAAGATGGAACCACTCATTTTCACTATTTCACCTCCCTTCATCTCATCTAAGCAATTTGAGCTACTGTATTGTGAAATCGCATGACACATGACTGAAGGTATATTTTAATGCAGTACATTTTTAATGCCAACTATTTTACATTTCAATTTATACAAAATCTTCTCCACCTTCTCTAGTGTTAGAAGAACAGTTTCCTACTCTATTTCATAAGAAAGAGGAGGAATTATAGTCATTGCTAGACAATGAGAGGCAGGTATTGAAACATTAATCAGAATAAGAGACAAGAGGGGAGGGAAGAAAAACAAATTTTATTTGTAATCTTCATAAGTGACAGTAAAACATTTAAATGAGCAAACCATGTAAATCTGCACTGTGAACAAATAGAAATGTCTTGTTTCTCATTATGAAAAAGTCATAGTTTAAGACTGGACAAAAAACCCACAATAATATGTATGGAATATTAATGAGTTAAGGGAAAGGAGAGTGCTAAGAAGGAATAATGGTCAGGAATGGGTGAACTGACAGTAAACAACCTGGCTATCATTTTATTTCTTGACAGACTTTCGTAGATGGAAGAAACATCCTTTCAATACACCACAGATACTGAATAAGTTTCTTCATCATCACCAAGAAGATCTGCCCATATAAATACTCATACAAATAAATGAATAAACAAAGCTCAGAAATTAACTGATTCCTTGCAATGTCTCCTCATGTTAGAAATGCTGATTAGTGGCTTAGCAAAAATACAAACAAACAAAAGCATACTGGCGTTCCTGACTTTGTAAATTAAGTACAAATCCAGAATACAGTATGGGATAAAAATTACTGCAAACCACTGTGTATGGAAACATAGCTTGTAACTTACATGAATCACTCTGTTGTTCATGAAGTTCTTCTCATTTGTCTTACTTTAATATGCAATTCTTTTACTTGTATGGTCAGAGTATAACACTGTTTTGCCCACATAGTTGACACCAGTTTCCACTTCTTGCTGAAACTAACCAAAATTGCCAGAATGGAGGTAAAAGAAAACGAATGCAGCAACACAACATCTAGGAAGCTAGCTCAATTTCCAGTCTGGTTTTAGAAACTCTGTGAACAACCAAATGCTCTTGGTTATCTTTCCCTGCTTCTTAGCTCCACCGTTCTTGCACTAAGAAGAGAGGAAAGACATTTGGTTGTGTCTCATAGCTGGAACAGACCCATATGACACTTAAATATTCTTGCTCTAGTATGAAAGAGTTAGTAAACAAGGTATTTCTGCATGAGTAATGTGTAATTTACATCAGTTAATGACATTTTTAGGTGGTAGCTAATTTGTTTCTGGTTTGTTAAATCATTTTTGGTTGAAATTTTGTAGTTCAAAATTTTCCTAAAAATGACACTAAGCATATCTATGCAAACATTTTCTCAGTACAGCTAAACATCATAATTTCTGGGAAATTATATACAGGTGTAACTTTGGGTATGGTTCCAACTAGGCAACTAACATACTACTGTCAAGGACAAGGAGGTAGTGGAAGCCAGATGAGATGGAACTTTGCAGCACCAGGTGGATCAGTGTACCTAATGGATGCACATCCAGAGGAACATCTGATGTAGAAGTTTCCAGCTACCTATGCATCTGTGTTCCATGCAGTCTGGTTTTCCCATCTGAAAATTCAAAACCCACTGAATTTTACTGCTTCCAGTAACTTACCCAGTATAGTTCCTCCACAGATATTTTGAGTATTTCTACATTGCACTGAAACCCACCTTACTGGTGTGCCTGCATCTAGATCACATGCTACTGGGGTAGGAACTAGCACCATTCAGTACTGAAGGTGAAAGTATTATTACTATTTCTACTTATCGAAGCCTATTCCTGCACTGGGTGGAGCTTAGATAGAAAAGACAAGCTGGGACAAACTGCAACGATATCCAACACTACTCTAGTGACAACTGATTTTTTAATGGTGACAACTTGGAAATATACAGATTTTTTCAGATGAGGAAGCAGAGCAATTACGCTACTCTCACAGTGCAAGGATAATACAGAAATACATCTGAAATCCTTGATGCTGAGGTACATGATTTAACTGCAAGACACTTCTTTTTTCACATTAAAAAATGGTAATGACTATCTTTCAACTACAGAATCACTGGAGAGACCGAGGGGAAGCCATCTCCAACCTGAACAGGACTAAATTTCCCTGATCTTAACATTCTCTCTTTTCACTACAATGAGTGAGGAACTTCATGTGCCTATCTGTCATCCTTTGGATCTCAGTATGCAGAGCTGCATATCTCACCTTTAAATGTTTGAACACTAGAAACTCAAACTGCTAATAATTGCCTTTGGTAAGTATAATTTTCAGAATGTTACGAATGTATTTACTCTATTGACTGTACTCTGAAGTAGTCCAGTGAGAGAGATATCCTGTAAAGACTAAAGGAACTCTATCCACTTCCCACAGGTAAAACTGCCATCATCTTTTCTGTATTGCCACTAACTGGTGGGATTACCATCACAATGGAGCCAATTTTACACTCGAACAATTCCACCATCTTCAAAGAAGGTTGTTTTAATTTAAATTTAATCTGAGGAGGAGTATCAGGCTCCAAACATGTACAGGATGGTTTTCGTTTAATCCACAGAAAATCATAAGAAACTTAAAGTAGGTCAGTTTGAACCCTAAGCTATTTGATACCTTTTAAAAGAAAAAAAAAACCACAACAAAACTTCTAGCACTGAAGAAGCAGTTAAGAGATTTACCCATTCATAATAATTTGACTTACATAGACTGTTTCATGTGCCCTTTAATACAATGTTACTAATTTCTTCTAGTTTCCTGCTTTTTTACTCTACTTCAATGGAAATGAAATTAGCACTGAACAAAGTCTGTATTTTTCAGGCTTGAGGTCTCAGACACGTAACATTTTTGAACACTCATCAGAAATTCTCCAGGCCTGTAACAGGTACTACAGTAGTTTATCATGGCAGAACTGCAAAACAACTGGAGAGGATTATTCAAAATAAATCATAACTAAACATGTACTTAGTACTGGGATGTACCTTATATCAGGTACACTTATTAGACTTCCACAGCTTCCTTTTCTCCTTCCAAAATGTTGGTGTGATTTCGTAAGTGGAACCACTATGATTTTGCGCTTTAAACACACAGCAGTTGCTTCAATCAAAACATAAATTATTACAAAAAGAAAATAGGCATAATAGAAAAACTCACTGATCACTGAGTGTGTCCCACAGAACCTCTCCCAAGGACAGTAAACTATACTTCCCTTTCCTCTATATCCTAGCCTTGTCCTTCATCCTGCCCCACCACTTTCAACAAGCACAAGCAACCATGCAAGTCGTTGATTCAGAACTAGGGACAAACTGATAAGTACTCATAGACTTCTTGGCTGGCTGATTTCTCTTTGATCAGCTCAGAACTAACATCAATCTTCACTATCAGCAGGAACACAAATTCAGATCTCTATATAATTTTGTGAGAGTTTTATATCTTTAAGTTTTTGTCAGGTTTGACTAAATTGAACAACGTCATAGGAAAATTATTAGAGTGAACTAAGACAGGTAACATGACTATAAGTCTGATTTTATTAAAAAGTCAGGCTAAAAGCATTATTACTTTGTCATTGCAAGCAATGTTGTTCTCTCACATTTTGAGTCACTTTTCTATTGAGTGGTTTAAAAAATTGCAAAATCACAGAAATCCTGAAAAAGTATATCCTGCAAATCCCAATAAAAGATTGTTTGTCATCCCCTGGAAGTGCTTTCATCTTCTGGTTCTGTGAAAAGTTTGCATGATGTTCTGAAAGCTTAATGCAATGTTCTGTGTAAATTTGTCCTTAAACTAAGGCAGAACAATGAGAGTGCTGTGTTTGCAGTATTATTTATTTGACCTGAGAATGCCTTGGGATTTATTGTAAATTTGGATGCTGCAGAGCTCTGGAAGAAGCTTTCAGCAATTCACTAATTTACTGTCTTTGGACATATCCTGAATGGTAGAGATACTTTATTTTTTTTTTTTTTCCTTTGGACTCTTTTATGCTTATACTGGCAAACACAAAACCATTTATAAGCAGAATAAAGAACAACTTTCCATGAAATTATTGAGGCTCACAGGTGAAAGAGCTAGAGTAGTTAGTTATAAAGGATTGCACGTAGGACTATCATTACTTAATTTCACAGTGAGTGAAGTCTTCAGAAAAAAAAAAAAAAAAAAAAAAAGAAAAATGATAGATCAGCAGAAGAAAATAGAATAAAACACATTAAGAATTTTTAAACTTGCAGAGAAAGGAGTACTGAAGAACAGCTAGTCTTATATACAGTAATATCCACATTGTCCTTGAGCATGTCTGATGGTCAACTGGCACACATTTTCCATGGGAACTGTTACCATCACTCTCTTAAATCAATTTAATTCTAAGGTTGAGGGTACTATTCTTAAAATTTTGTATCATAACTCAAGGAGATTAGCCCATTTGAAAAAATTACCAAATCATTCCTGACATACACTCTTTGTAATCCAGTCCTGATATTCATATTAAGTAGTTTAACTGTATTGTGAAAGATTTAAATATTTCTTTTATTGTGGCAGAAACTCCTATTTTTAGAAAAACATGAAAAACCTCCAGCTATATTACAATAACCAGTAGCTGAGCAGTTAAGATGCTGTTAAGAGGTGTGTGAGAGGATAAATATTCAAGTTTTTGGATAACATAGTTTGGTGTTGCCCCTAAATCTCACTAACAAAAAAATGAGAAGAGTCATCCGTAGAAGTGAATGATTCTACTTTCAACTATCTGTCTTTCTTGTGTAGCCCTTATTATGTTTATACAGGTATAAATCAAGATACAAAGATAATCCACATAAATCAAGATACAAAAATGATCCACATAACCGCAAGCAACATTTCTAAATATTAAAATAAAAATATTTTTTAAAAAAAACATATATCAGTCTTTCACCTGCTCTTTTCTTGATGAAAAAGTTCTTCCCTCAATTAAAGAGTGTTTCCTGTCAGATTTTCCAAGAAAAGTTCAGTTGTGTTGAAGCAACTTCTTCTGATGGCAAGAAGCCTTTCCACCAGAAAATTCCCCACTAGCTCTAATTCAGTTTCCTTCCTTGAGGTCATAACAAGAGTTGTAATATTCATTCCTGCTATGCTTTCACCATAACTTCAATCTGGACGTGTTGGGTCCCTTAAATTACTCCCCCAGAGGTATTTTGCCCATCTAAAGCTGAAGTTTTCACTCTCCCCATATTAAAACACCTGATTTGGAAGCTGGTGTGAGCAGGAGTCACTGAAATCGACTGACATGGTGAAAGTTTTTAAGCACTCACAAACCTCAGATGCGCTGCGTGTCCTTCAGTGCCACCTCCTGCCACGCAACACATCTATAGCTGTGCAGAACTGCACAGGGCCTCCAAGCAGCCACCCCCTACTCTCCTCAGCCCTGAGAACATAGAGAGGTACCAATAAGGTTGATGAGACAAGGCACAGCCTGTTGCCATCTGTACCCAGCTATGGTGCCTCTTCCTATCTAACACAGCCATCCCAAGGATTTGGGGAAAGTCACAGCAGTGAGGGATTCCCGCTCACTCCTACTTGCAAGGTAGTTTTTCTTAGTGCAGAAGCTGCTGCAACGCAAGACACTGAAAAGGCACATTTCTTCAGAGCCTGCTGTCTCTCATGCACTGCTTCTTTACAGCTTAATTCTGACTTCTGTGCCATTACAAGCTCTTACAGGTTTGTACTGCTCATGCACATGAGGAAGTCTGCATGCCCCTAGATGTAAGATGCAGCTGCAAGACTGCTAGGCTTTGTCTTTCCAAATTTGTGGCATAGATATAAGAATTCTGCAAGATACTTTTTCCAAATTCATAATTTTTCATTGTTTTCTATTCAAGAAAAATGCCTAGTGTGAAACTGAACAGAGAATTATCACCAACCAAGTTCAAGCAAAAAGAGAAGAAATTCAGCATACAATCAGCAGCATTTTATCACTTTGCATAGCTGGGAGATGTAAGCCATTGCAAATATAGAACATATATGTAATACAATGCCATGTAAAAGCTTATTTATGTGACAGTGGCCTTAATGATAAATAAAATAGACTTGACAAGAACAGACTTAATCATGTGATGCTCTCATTTTAACTCCTGTTCTGTCTCAGGACAATGAGTAAGAATTCATCCATTCTTAAATGGGTTCTTCTAGTAAGAACTCCCATTAACCTCTTCTGAACCTTTTATAAACTGGAGTATTGAAAATGTTCTAAACCAGTAAACTGTGAAAACATGAAATAAATGTTGCAGAAACACAAATCCACAGGGTTTTATTCTTTGAAATCTTTCACCTTGCAGGGATTTGAAGACAAGGACTTTATTTCCTTCAGAATAGGTATAATATGAGTGATTGATTGCATGGTTAAAAACTTAATTTAGTATTTTTGAAATATGCTTTGTTTAAGAACCAAATATATTTCAGCATCCTTTTGTTTATGGGTCAGTAACTGCTCCACTAGCTTGCTTTCAAAGATGTGGCAATTTTTTCCTCTCTGCTTATTGTCAGTTTCTCTAGAAAACTATGTATCTTGTTTAATGATTTTCTTCTCAAAATCTCTTTCAAGTAATTTAAAACTCTTTCAAATAAAGAAGAAATGAAGAAATCCTATAAAAATACTTATCTCAAGGGACTGCAAGACTTATATTCCTATCCAAATACAAATTCGCATCACAGACTCAGTACAGTCCATGATTCACAAATCCTCTGGGATTATGGCAAAGCATTAAAAATGTATCCATGCAGGCATACTTTTCATCAGTACAAAGTGTGAGAGGAAACTACAGAGAACAGAGATCACTCTATACAAGGACATAACTCCAAAGTTTATAGCTTCATAGAATAAAGCAGATTTCACGGAGAAATAAAGAAATGTTTTATTTTATTAATTTGTTTCTATTCCCAGGAAGACACTTCCTGAACAATTAAACAAACCCAAAAGTAGTGGGACAACCTCACTATGTCTCTAAAACACAGTAGAAACGGAGGAACAATCATTAAATTGAAGACTTTCCAGGATTAAGATGCCTCTGTAAGCAGGTGAGAAGGTGCAGAAGTTTCTTCCCGTTCTTCTCATCAGTAGAGTTTGGGGCATCTGAACTCATCATGACTGTGACATGAAGTCACATTTACCTGTTTGTCCTAATGTGCAGTCATATATAATTATCATGTGCTCTGTAGAAAATTCTCCCTTCGCAAATGTCCTGGTTTGACTAAAACAGAAACAATTTTCCTTTCAGTGATTTTACTTTTCAGTTAAGTCTCTTCTAAGGCTGCACTTTCTGAAGTCAACAACATGTTTTTCAGACACTGTCTGCTCCTAGAAGTGATAACACTCGATGTTTATAGTTAGTACTGAGCTCATAGTACAATGGTGTGCAGAAAGGCTCTTGCTTATACTTAACCTCACAGAAACCAAGGTCACTGCCAAATTCTTTTGGTACTGCCATGGGTCCCCCTTAGTGTCAGGGTGCAAAAGGGTGGCACCTGCAGGGAGGAGAGGACAGGACACGTGACCCAAACTGACCAATGAAATATTCCATTCCATACACGGCAAGCTCAGTATAAAGCTGATGGATCATGGGGGGCAAGTCTCTCCTTCCTGCCCTGGCTCATCTTCTATGGCCAGTGTCCTGGGAAGACTCTGTTCATGATCTGCGTGGTCCTGAATCCAGCTCCTGTCTGCCACTGTGTCCAGGGATCTTTCCAGTGCTGCTCTGCAGCACCAGTGGTGACGTGAGCATTATCAGAGGGAGCGTGTGATTCAGGGGCAGAAGCTCGATACTAGTCTTGTACATATTTGTAAATATTTCACTATTTTTCTTCTCATTATTTTATTTCTGTTTCTGTTGTTATAGTTTCATTAAAGCTGTTTTAGTTTTATTTTAGTTTTATTAGTTTTATTTCCAACTTATAAGTCTCTCTCCCTTTTCTTCTTTCCCTTCCCCTGTCCGGGAAGGGAGAGGAGTTAACAGAGAGCATCTGCCGTCCATTTAGTGGCCGGCCCAGCCTCAAACCACGACAACAACATGTAAATATTTCAATATTTTTATCATGAAAATTCTATAGAAATTGTGCTCTTATCTTGGATTTTTTGAACTAAACATCCAAATATCCACTTTGCTCTTCCAGTCCTAGTAGTGTCATATTCAATAGCTTATTTAATTGCTACTTCTATTCCCCTTGTAATCATTCATGCCATGTTCAAGCCATGCATGGAACATAATCCATTCTCTTCAACTAAGTCTCTGTGAAAATCCTATTTCAAATGAGAACACTTCATTAATTTTACCACATATTTCTTGAATTTATTAAAATATCCTGCCTTTTTTTGTGCCTATCTTTTAAACCATTAACTCTTCTTAGCAGAGACCATGTTTAATTTATCTGTTCAGAGTTGTGGAGTGGATTTCTGAAGTTGTGCTTCCCATAAAAGCAGAACATCCTTTATATATGTTGAATTGTAGAGTGATCTCTGTATTTTAGCATCACATGGATTTTTTGTGGTTTTGAGCTTCATGTATGTATTTGGCACATTAATGTTAGGAATTATGAGTCTGTTAACAGACATGGTGCTTTTTGAATAGCTGGTCAAATGAGAATATAAGTGACAATATGCATGGATATGATGGGGAATTATTTTAGTTCAAGTCAGAAAATGACATTTTGGAAGTCTAAGATAGACAGCCAATTGAGAGGTACAAAATGAAAATAGCTAGGCATCTGAGACAGCATGGCCAGGTACCCTTCCTACACTAACCTGTTCTGACTTCTGCACCTGAGGAAGTAATAAGGATACATGTCAGCTACTAATAGGAGTAAGGGGAGATCATTTCCCAGCAGTAACCTCAACCATTCCATTTGTCTGCAGTGCAGGAACAACAAACTCAAACATCTACTGTGCTCTCATCACAGCTCACAACCTTTCCATGAAACATGAAGTAGATTCTCTTTCCTGAAGAAGAAAAATTCAATTTTAACAACATTTCTGATAGACCATGAGGTATCATTTGCCCCCCCCCCCCCCCCCCCCCCAATTCATATCAGATGTACCCAGTAATTATGTCTGGTACCTGGAGCGTATCAATTCATTAGGTTAATCTATCATCCAATGTCAGCAACCATTATAGGAGTTTTCCTGTCTATGTTAACAGTCCATCTTTTCCCAAATACAGGAATAACAACAAGAAGCTCAACCCCAGCACCCCTCCGTATTATTCTTTGAATTACCTTTACAAAAATATTGAACAGCAGCCATGGTCTTACACTGTACAGAAAGGAAAAGGCATATAGAAATGGTGCAGGAGAGCTCTAAAGTACAAATTAAGCAGAGCTTGGTGATTCAGTTCAAAACACGAAAAAAGCTGTGCATCTTCTGAGATGGGAAGAAAATCTAGAAGGACATTCTCATCCCTGGGTACTATTGCAGTACCACCCCTTCTGTGCTATGACTTATTACAGGGTTAACATGCACCACTGAACAAATTTTGCCCATCTGTTAGAGAAGAACTCGATATTTACATTCTCATGGCTTTGCTACAAGACCTGTAAGATATCACATCAAGTAATTTCATGTACAGGCACTCGTCTGAATTGCCCAACTCAAGAACTCAGTTGCCCTGACTTCTTCCATAATCTTGTGAGAAGGAAGGTATAAATGAGCTTAATCTGCCTTCAGGAGGTCTTCTGCTCCCCCTCTAGATGGGAAGAATCTCAGCCACTGCACTCAGCTCCCCAGTGAGACAGTAGTACTGCTTTAAGATATGGCAAAGAAATGAGAATAAATATGTTACAAGACCGGCATGTACTCAGATACTGTGATAATAAGGTCTCACAAATTCCGAGGAGAAACAAACACAGGGATAAAAATAAGGATGACTTTATGAAGAATGTTGCAGAAACTTTTTCCTCACAATACATTTTATTTGTATGAAATACAAAGTTTTCCCTTCTATTTCTTAGCTTCATAAGTAAACTAAAAAATAAATAAATCTGTATACCAGTGGTCTTTTCTTTATAAGGGATCATCTGTTAAAGGCATTGTGATTTTCTACTGAGAAAATTAGCGTGTAGCCAAACAATGGCGTAGAATGACTTAAAAAGAAAACACAGACATACATACAGACTTCCCATACAACATGAGAACTATTGTTCTTAGACTGTTTCCATGCTATGACAGCAGGTTTTAACCATCACAATTCAAAACGTACTTCCCATCATACACTGTCCACGGATAAACAACATATTTACTACAGCAGAAGAAATAAAAATATCTATAAATTGCATAAAATTATATTAACATGGAAACCTGAAGCGTATAAAGAAAATGTAGTAGTCAAAAACGTGATTTGCATTCCTGAAATCGGCATTTCAAAAATAAATATATCTCAAGGCAAAAATATCTCCCTAGGTTACTTCTGTCACTGTATACTTGCAAAACAATCTCCTTATTTGAAGATGATTTTTTTCTGACTACCAAATCAAGTTGGAAAAAACTTTGCTGGTTTCCAGAAGTAAAATAAACTGTATCAAGTGACAGTTGTTAAACACAGTGCTTATTGTCAAAGGAATCATTTTCCAAATTGTCATTTTTAAATTCATTCGACAGGTGTGTGACAAAGTAAATCAACATGGAAAGGAGAGCAAATAAAATACACAGCAGGACTGAGAAACAATTAATACAACACAAAGAGCTGGCAAGAAATTGATGGAGGATTTGGAGCCTGCTATTTGTCAAAAGCTAAAGCATAGTAGGTAGCTGAGGTTATTGTATTTTTCTAGCAGTGGCATCTGGTTTCTTGGCAGATTCTGTAGGCAGTATGCACCTCAAAGCCATTTTTAGCTTTGCATGTGGTTAGGCTACTGAATTCAATGGGAATGCATAAACTCTTCTATGTAGCTCATCCTATAGGACATATTTATCTCATGTTATTGTGCTACAGAATAGTACAGCAAAATCTGGTTGTTCCTACCCAAAAAAAAGACTTAAAGTAGCATCTGTATTAAAATGTTTGTATATTCAGTATGAACTACTTATTTCATTTAGAAATAGCAAGATATAATTTTCAGTCTATGCTAAAAGGAACTATAAAGACATAACATTTTCTTACCAAACAGGCTGCTCCTCCTGTGAGTCCAGGATCATACCTGCACACTTAGGAAATACTTGTTACTGGTTTTACCGCTTTTGGTCCTTCAAAACCAATAAGCTGAGAGTGTATGAAAACGATTATACTTTTGTGCAGCTGACAGTGGCGCAATTATCTGACAATTTCCCCATCACTTGTGCCTGAGGGCACCACTAAAGCAAGAGTAGTGCTGATAGCAGAGCTTGGTTATTTGTGAGAAATGGCAGGACAAATCAGTAATTTAACCACAGACTACTCACATTTTCAGAACAACCTTGGGATGGGAGAGCAGTAGCCGAAAGTTTGGCTAATGTCTAAGATGATGTTTGATTAATTTCCAGAAGACTGTAATACATATCTACCAACTGTAATAGGGAAGAAAGACCGGATGTCATGAGAAGCCCCTTCTCATACATAATATGATTTTTAAGTACTATCCATCAGGAGAGTAGAGACCACAACCGAAGGCTCTTTATCTATAGCATTTGGTTGTAAATTCACTGGACCTGGTCTCTAAATATTCAGGATTACATTCACAAAAAGGTATTTGTGTGCCTTATACTGTAATAATGTTTTATATTTATTGACCTTACAGGGAGATAAGCAATGAAATCCTTTTGTAGATCTAGCACTTAGCTCTTACCAAAGAGTAGAGCACTTCAAATTTACTGGTGTGAAAAACATACATGAAGATACAAACCCCAGCTTTTTACTGGGGCTCTGGTGTTACCTTCAAAACTGCTCAATGTGTGTACTGGTAAACAGCAGGACTCTTCAGTTCCTGACCCACTGACTACTTTTGGTCAATAAGCAGAAAACATATCTGGTGAACCATTGTCATTCCTTGCTTGGTCTAAACAAAGTTCTTCTCCAAACACCTAGGTGAAGAGCCCTGGCTGTGATTTGCTTTGTACATTAGTACTGCAAGAAGCTCCACTGACCATTAGAAGTTGCCACTGCTCTTGCTAATAGAGCACCAGTTGAGAATCCCCAAAAGCATCACCACCAGCTTGTACTGGCTGCTTTCTCTACGACAGATTTGGCAGAGCAATAGAAGAGAGATTATAGAAGCTTAATAGAAAATAAATTAGAGCCAGGAAGCAGATGAAGGAGACCTGCGATAACATCTAGCATGATTTTAAGCAGGACACACTGCTCAGCACTGACTGAAGTAGAAAGAGAAGTCTTGTGGTCTCACAACAAAGTGTTACCGGACCTCAGGATTCTCTAGTGTTGGCATGGTAGGAATCAAGATAAGGCACCTAGGGAAGAATAATGCTTAGTGGTTGTGGAAGAGCTGAAGAGAGAAATAAGAAAATTTAAGAGACTTTTTCAGAATGAGAGAGAGGAAGAAAGGAATTTTAGATGATTATACAAGTAAAAGTGAATAACTATATGACTGATATCACGATTCATGGGTTTTCTGGGTTGACACTACATTGGGGGTTAAAATGGGGGAAGTTTTGCTAAACTACCAAAGGAACATGTTTCTCACAATACACATGGGTTGAGGATGCAAAAGACCAAGGTAGCTGGAGGTATGAGTAGATGTCATCCTCCATGCCCACATATATCCACACAGAAGGAAGTAGAAGCATGGGGTTATCCAGGAGCTTATAGCCCACCTCCATCAGTCAGATGCCTTTAAAAATGAGGGTCTTTGCTAAAGACCAAACAGCTATTTATGAATAAACAGTAAATGTAACTAAGAACTTTTCCAGGATTTCATCTGAAGGAAAACTGACTACTGGCCTGCTGCTTTATAAATCTGGAAAAATTACAATTTTAGAGAGAGACATAAATCTTCTGCTTTCCCTGATAAAATTTACTGCTCTTCATAAACTGCTTAATCACAAACTTACTAGTGCTTTGATTAATGACTGGGAGGAGGAAAAAAGTCATATTTTATCTGAATAAGAAAAGGCAGTTTTATAGCAGTGAGAGCCATAACCAAGCTAACTCTATAAAAGAAGGGAAATGGTTTCTTTCCAGCTTTAACAGCACTGATTGAGATTTTAAATACTAAATAAATCTGTTTTCCTACACTGCTAAAACTTCCATTATTCCAAGAACAAGCTCAAACTTGAGATGATATCTAATACATTAGCAAGGTTTAATACAGGAGGGGGGAAAAAAGACCTATTTTAACCACTCTTTTAAACTCTTCAGGTGTGCTGTGGGTTTTCTTCCTCCTTAAATAGAAATAGACTTCCAGCACTAGTGACTTTAAAAAAGCAAATATTTTATTGCATCCTACCACCTAACATATTATACCACCATTGGAATCCATCTAGGTTTATCTCCAGCACACAGCACTCTGGAGTCTAAGGACGTTTAAGTACAACTCCTGACACTTAAGACACTGTCTTCCGAAGACTTATGGACATAGTGAACTTTAAACAGAGAAATAATTCCATCAAATTCATTTTTCCCCCTCACAATTTCAGTGAAAGAATTCACCTTTTTTTTAAAGAAGTCAGCCATACACACATATCTCAGCAGACCCAGCCTCAAAGAGCACGATAGCTGACGGCAAGTGGAAAAATCACTACTGTAAATAACTCTCTCACAGAGCTGTTGAATGTATATAAGAATCACTCCAGTGTTATGTGAGGACACTGGCGACAGACTGGTATTTCAAATGGGTGTAAGCTAATTTCAGTACATTGAGTTAGAGAAGGTTAAGTTACCCTTCTCTTTAAATTATGTGACAACTGTGTAGAGATAACCTTAATAGTAAACAAAGATGGTTTTGTGGAGAGGTTGGAATATTGAGATTAAAGAGACAACCAACTAAAATGAAAAGAAATCAGTTAAGTTCAAAAATATTGTTTCGATTAGCAGGGCTCCAATGGATGTGGTAGGATTTTCCTATCCACAGGATAGAAGAGTCAGAATTAGAACTGTTTTTAAATAGGAGACCATGTGCTAGTAACAATCAATTTAAAATTTGCAAGTGGAAGAACAGATTTTTGTTCACATTGCCCTGAAAAAACTAAGTAAAAAGGGAGCATGAATTCTTCACGTCATTACCTGAACATAAGTAAATGCCTTCCTGCAAATATAAAGTGAGTATACTAGGACTATTTTTGCATGTAGTGCTCTTCTTTTTAAACCTGTCTGTCTCACTGTTTAGCAGGAGTGACTCTTAATGGTGAAATACCAGCCTCTGCAGCTTCTCTGATCAAATGTTACCAGAAGTATAATCAATGTTATGTTTGCAAATGAGAGAAGGAGAAGCAAGAAGCGGAGCCTGACTTGTTCACAGGGTCATTACTCTTCTACTTTTCATTACTGAATCAAATGAGATACCAAATCAAATCCAACCATGAAGTGCAGGCCAAACAGGCCATGAATACTTTACAGGTCAGGCTTACAGAATCACAGAATCACAGAATCACAGAATGTTAGGGATTGGAAGGGACCTTAAAAGATCATCTAGTCCAACCCCCCTGCCAGAGCAGGAATACCTAGATCAGGTCACACAGGAACATGTCCAGGCGGGTTTTGAATGTCTCCAGAGAAGGAGACTCCACAACCTCTCTGGGCAGATTCAAAGTGTTTTCCTTTTGATTTTCACTCCTACAAATTTCAGGTATTTTACCTAGTAAATTGAAAGTATTTGTATAAAATTTCCTCTCTTTACAGTAGAAGCTACTACCCTGCTCTCCCCTTCACAAATGAAGGAAGGGCAGAGCTAACATTTGCTCTTGCTCTCCCTCTTTTTTTGTGTTTCGGTTAATCTTTGAGCTATGATCTATACAGCTATACTGATTCAACAGAAGATGTTGAGAATAGTTCTTTTCATCTTTATAAAAGGTCAACCTAGTACTGCAGAAGAGTAGGAGCTATGAATATGAATCCCTTTTTTTCAGAGGTCAGAACTGAAGCCAGGCCCTATATTTGAGCTTAGGATACAACCCATTAGATAAATATTAAAATATATTAATGCATAAAAATATTCTCACTGCTCTCTTTTAACAGGAGATGAGAAAAGAAAGTAGAAGCCAGTGCAGCACTCTGAAGAAGTTAATCATGTTAGGCACTACTTTTTTGAACCAATCTACTTGCACAAAAAGCGAATGTTTGCCTAACATCTGTTTTTTATAATGCACCATCTTATCAGAGTGGACTGGGGTGTTAATTTGCTTTAGAAGTACCATTAGTAATGGATTACAAATAAGAATTCCTATCTTTTCCACCAGAGTTTTCTCCATCCAATTTTGCATTCATCAAAACTGCAAAATTACAAAAAAAAAAAAATGCTAGAAATGGAAACAAATAGATTGGTCTCAATCCATGCAAGGCTGGGAATGCCTCCTCAGACAGTAAATACAGCTCTGCCTTTGAGTAGAGAAAAATGCACTGAGGAAAAACATGGAAGTTTGATAGACTGGCTGAAACTGGGGCAAGTCCCAATTCAGTGCTTTATCAGCTATATCAAATTAACTCCATATTTAAAGAGGTTTTTTCTCTGCTAAGCCACTGTTTCTGCAGTGCTCAGTTCTCAGTTTGTTGCTATGTTGTTGACTAGATTAGATAGCTTGTGTTGGTGGCATGCTTTAAATATTTATGTTAGCAAAAAACATAAGGCTTAGCATCACTGCAGTGGGAAGAGGATGCTCTGAGGGTATGTAGAAAATATGATGGGTGTAGAGGAATACATTATGTGCTTCTGAGAGCTATCATTTTTTTGATAACACAGTGAATTTCAGCTTTCCAGAAGGGATGTAATTTATCATCAAATTCTATTTCCATTTCCCTCAGATAGAAGTGTTAACATTATACAAGTGTTAACATTACTGGCATGAAACACCCTAAATGTATCGCCCTCTCTTCCTCTTCTTCCCACAATGATCATTTGCTTACAAGACACCATAGGAAAGCAGTGGCCACAGATGCTTGTCCTCTATGCTTATTTCTGCATTTCTCCAAGGTGTCTGCCTTGCACCTCTGGGTCCTTTTTCATTCAAATTAAACCATGTGTTCATCTCCCCACTCCCTCTTCAAGAAAGTATGTCAAACTTCTATAACTAAAATAATTGAAAAGTAAAGTAGTCTTTGGAAAAAAGTGATGTAACTGCATCACATTGACTTCTGTTTCTTAAACTACTCAATTTTAATAAAAAGGGAAGCTTCAAAAGCCCATGAATATTGAACATGAAAGTCCTACTCTATCCTGATCACCTTCCGATATTTTTCAGTGTAAACAAAATAAAAATATTTTCTTCTCTAAGTCTTTCCTGCCACCTTACTCCTTTAAGATAATATAATTGTGGAATGTTGAGAGACAGCCCTTTTGATGTTAAAGGTTGTCTGCCCTCCCTGTCTTCTTCCTGGAGTTTTCTACTGAAGACATTCAGCAGAGGAGCCCCTGTCAACTTCCTACTGTAAACAGCTGCACTATATATTCACAAAAAAAAAAAAGTAACAGGACAGAATGAGATTTAAGCTCATCTCACATATTTTGAGAAAATCTAACACTTGAACTTCATATTATGAACAACTTCAGTCTCACTAGACGTGGGTCACACACAGAGGCCTTCCCCTGGGAAACATCCACCAGACCACATATAGGCAATTTTCCGTCTAAAGCATATGGCAGAGAATCTATTCCTTGCTATAGTAATCTGTTCTTCTCCATGGAGATGCATGAAAAAT
The DNA here is from genome assembly GCA_028020825.1 of Podargus strigoides. NCBI lineage: Eukaryota > Metazoa > Chordata > Aves > Caprimulgiformes > Podargidae > Podargus > Podargus strigoides. The sequence goes on from CM051620.1 coordinate 27,993,021, forward strand.
GAGACGAGAAGGGGGACTATGACCTCAGTAGTATTAGATTACTGAACGACTACACGTGGCATGAGAGCACTGCTTATTAGGTTGTTTGCTTCTAACAGGAGAGTGACCTCTTATATATTCCAAATCAGTACTGCTTATCAGCTAAGGTAGTGAGGAGACACAGCTGCCATAGTTTGAAATTACATGATCTTCCAGGAGGGGCTGCAGGAGGCTAATTCTTTCAGTGACTTAGCCTATGGCTGAGACTCCTCCAGGTAGGTCTCATGACTACCTTTCTGGGGGAGCTGTTCCTTTTTTCCCCCTAGGTCCAGAGACTTCAGATATTCATTTAAGTGAGAGACAGAGAGACATTTGAGTACTACCCTAGTTGACAAAACTTTCTCATGTGATGAGTCACATTTTAGGCAGTAACATACTGTTACTAAAGAAATTCTGCCCGTAAGGACACATAAGAAATGCAGACATAAACATCTAGTGGTGGTGCCTTTTTTGTTCTGAGGCATAGAAAAAAAAAGAAGCAAAAAGAGAGGGGAAAAAAAAAAAGAAAAGCCAGACATTCTAATGGAAGTATACTTTCTACTAGAAGACAAGAGCTTTTCCTCACCTTTCTTTATGCCTGCAGACCAACGGCATAATTAAATATAAGTGGGCTTACATTTTGCTTCTGTCTTATGCCCCATTCCTTTGATTCACATTGCTTTCATCAAAAGAGGTCACTAGCAAGAGCTGGCATCAGCCATCATAATTTTGGCAAGCTGACAGTCAATTTTGTCACCTCCTCCAACCCACTCATCACGTTATGGCATGATGGTAGTATCACACTCAGGGCTACCCAGAATCTGGAGAAGGCTCCAGAAAATTAGTCTTTAGGATATGGCTCCTACCTTAACTAAGTATATTTATATAGAGGAATATGAAAAGGAATAGGAAATATCAGCACACTGTCTTTTCCAGCCTATTGCCACAGAAGTGTTCCCATCTGCTTTTTCCTGTAAGCTGAACAAATCCTGTTAATTGGATTTGACACATAAAACTGCATTTGAAAAGAAAAAGTAGAATCTGTATTCCTTGAAGGCCAAAACAATCAAGTTTATTGTGAATTTCCAGATTCCTCCAGATTATAAGACATATTACTGCCTCAAATTTAGAATGTAGAGGCTGATTCTGATACATTTGTGCATGTGTATAAACAGCAACATAAGAAAAACCTTATGAATCAGTGCAAAGTTAGCTATATTAAAACAGTGAAGAATCATATTTTAAGTAAGCTATCATTTAAGTAGCATTTGTTATTTCCGAATAATACATACATCTGGCCATGACTGTGATAATAGGCTTAAAGAGACATGTTTCCATTAAAAGCATAAATCAATTTTCTTAATTAAAGCATAGTTAGTTAGATGATAGCATCACCTGAGTTTAATAAAAAGAAGACAATGAGTAGATATGAAAAATTTGAGCTTCAGAACCATGTTTTTCCTGAGGCAGGGAAAAAAAAAAAGTCTTTTAAAAAAGTCCTCAAAATTTAGGAAGGAAGATAAACTAGTGCTATGATTTCTGTGAATCCACAAAAATAGGCAAAATTGTCAAATCTTACACTGTCCAGAGGAAAAATTATGATAAGTGGTAGATTCAACTTCTGTCTGACTGTTATTACAGAGCTCTAAAGAAAGATGTATTACTCTTAGCTGTCAAGATCCTTGAATCATGGAGAGAAACTGAAGAAAGGGACCTATGAAAAACACCCGCACATTACATTTTGCATCCTAGGAAGATCTGAATAGAAGTAAAACTTAGGATATGATCTTTTTACATGCTATACCTGATTTAATACAAAAATCAAAACTTCAGATGATATCTATTGATCTGTACAATCAAACAAATGGAGCAATGGACACTGCCTGTTGAGGAATGCAAAGCAGTTCTTGGAATTCACTCTATACCTGTTAAATATACTGGTAGGTAAATCTGGGCTCACAAGGCTTCCATGTATTTTGTAACAAGTAACAGGGGAAAAAAATGCAAAAAAGAAAAAAACAAAACCTCCAAGAACAGTCCTGAAGAAAGGAATCTCTTCTCATTAGCCACTGCCCTAACTATTCAGAAAAAGAAGGAATATACAAAAGGAAGCATGATTATGATTTAATAAGTATTGCACTCTCTAATACAGGGGTGGTTCAAGAGCGTCCTGTCAATTTTTTTAGCAGTGATTACAAATCAAGTGAACATACGGCATTTAAGTTTCTAAGACATCTGCTATGTTTCATGGGGAATAATCTCTTGTGCAAGTTTCAAACATAAGATCCAGTTTGCAAGTACCTTGTTTCAAATTTACTTTTGGATTAGGAAAAAAAAACCCCTCGAAGAAAAACATTATCAAGTTTGGAAAGCCTAAGCATATGCCGAATTTTTAAAAGAAGGAACAATATTTCATTGAAGGGAAAAAAACAGGGAAGAGGGTACGTCATTAATAAATATATGATGTACTCCACCTGTATCTAGAGAATTTATGAGGCAAGCTTGAGGTCCCTGTAGCCTGTAGGGTTTACCATAAATACAGCATATACTAAGCACTGGTCAAAGCCAGTAGCTTTGACGTAGCTGAGAAGCTAACAGGATATGGGCTATCTGCTTTGCTGCTGCACTCTTAATCTTCTTACTTAACAGTTCATCATGATATTCAATCAGCAGAAGTGCTTTTAATGTGTTCACATCCTGGTAAAAATAACTAAATAGCCATAGTACACAGAAGAGAAATGAAATATTGAAACAGATTAATCATTTTACAAGGGTCAGGAGGTGAATTTGTGCCTCCATTGGTATCCAAATATTACATTTGTTGTGGTCTGCTTATTACTTACAAAATCACATCATATGGAGCAGTTTCCAACATTTATTTAGTTAGTCACAGACTAAACCAATACAACATTCATTAAATGTGGATGTCAATAGTTATTAACAGGTTCCCAAAGGCACTTTCCTTTTAATGTCTGCTACATTCTGTATGCATGCCTTTTAATTATAAATTAAAACCAGCATGAACACAATAATTAAAAAAATATAATTCAAGCATGTTGTTTGGCATTTTTCAAAAGACAAATGTGCATAATTTTGCAGAAATTCTTAAGAGATACATATTTTCCTTTAATAAGTGCACTATATATTTTATTGTTATATGCTTTATGCACAACTTTACTGCTTTTAACAAACAAGGAACAAAATTACCTACCCTAAAAAATTTTAATAATGAAGAATTTCATTTTTATATTAAGAAAACAGTTCTGCGTGTATAGTTTGTATGTGACAACTGAATAAAGCTTCCTGCATTAGCCAATTTAATCCACTAAAATTTCATATAGTAAAAGAAAAACTAGCTTGTTTTCTAGGATTTCTTCTGAGATTCTTCTGTTACGAGTCAATGCAAAAAGAGCATGGAGGCAGAATTTCACATCCAAAAGAAAAGCAGCTACCTATTGTCCAGACCTGCACAAATAAGTGAAAACATTTTAAATATTAACTTATAATTTAGCCATTTAAACAATAAGCTTAGACACAGACTGAAGCATTAGCAAGAATTGCATTGCTTTTAAAGTAAACCAGAACACAGACCTTAATAAAAAGGGAGGTTCCAGGCCCTTAATGCATCTAACAACTACAAAATCATGCATGTGGGGGTGTTCCCAGTTGCAAGACTGAAGTCCATCCAACTATCCTAAGGTCTGCCTCATAAGTAGGCAAAAGGCTTGCAAACTAACGAAAATTGTTGGTTCACTCTTACAGCCACTGCTGTGGTAGAAAAAGTATTAGAAACCATTCTCACCAGACAATAGAAGCCCTAGGGAGGCAGCCACTGAGACATTTTCAATACTTCAATATAATTGCTAAATATGTAATTATGGAAATAACTCAAAGGAGCAGGTTTCTGCATTTCTCTATGCTTTGATGACCAGCATAAATCAATTATAAACTATTAGCTTGAATTCAGATCTTAAAGTGAAGGCAGAGACAAGTAATAAATAATGAAAAATTAAGGGCAAGAAGAGATCATTAAGTTGTAAAGATCCTTGTTAACAGGGGTTGAATCAACACGGCACTGGAGGTATTTGAAATTGAGTTTTGCCTATAAACTAAACCATGCTTGATTCTATAGAGATTTATATAGGATGACTCAAAGCCTATAGGATCTCAAAATTATGTCCTTGTTATAAACTGTATAAAAATAATTATTTTACTAATTTGTAGGACATTCATCTAAAACTTAATCTCATCAAAATTGTAGCTAAAACTGCATAAAATTGTTTTATCTGTAAATACATTAAAAAATTGAAGATAAAATTATTTCCATGTCTTAAAAAAAGGGTGGAATAAAACCAAACATAAACTTGCTAAAACAAACCCTGACAGAAGACCTTTTAGTATCATTCACTCAAAAAATAATAATAATTAAAAAAAACACTTTTGAAAGTTCAGGACTGCAAAGAAATTAAACCTCTTGATATGTCAATTAATCTACTGGGTAGCTGGTGATTATTGGTGAATTGTATTTTTCATATCATGGTTAAACTACAGGTGTCTTTAGAACTTAAAACTTCATTTCTAAATATAAACTAAATGCTTAATATCCAATGTATAAAAGGCTGAACACTGATTTACTCTACCCAGAATAAGTTCACTCTCCTCTAAATTTGTGCCTGAAAAGTTAAGTCTGTATACAGTGTAACCATTAAGGTTAGAAATAACTTACTCTACAATACAAAATAAAAGTAATAATGAAGAGAAAAAAACGTCACTGAAACAGACTGTGCAATGAATTTCTTTAAGGCATTAATCAGACCTAAGCCTGATTAAGTGTCTAATTGGCTTGATTATTGATGGCAAGAAGACATATGCTATATGCCTGTTCATGGTAAAAGAGTTAGAGGCGTCAGGAGAACCGAACGGCCAAGATGTTTAAAAAACTAAAGGCGGTATTCTCTAGACCAAAATTATCACCTGAGGAAGCAGACTGCAAGAATGATGGTATCTCTCCACCACTCAAGGCATCTACCAGCCAGGTATAGTTTTCATTGTCTAGTACAGACTCAGCAATACTACCTTTCATTTAGAAAGTATTGATGTAAGTAAATGTCGAAGACTAGATTTTCAAACATACTGCGCACAGAATCAATCTTTATTTAACAGAATCAAATGAATGTCTTTATTCACCTCCTCCCTCTCGCCTTTTCTTTATGAAGAAAATATAGATTTCCTCCTTTTGCAAGCTGCTTTCCAAATAGAGCTAACCTGAAATAGCACGAGCTTATGAGAGGTCTTAATCAACATAGCAAACAGGGAATTAGAAATACTGATATGTCTGCTTTTTATGTGCTGATGTATTCCTCTTTATCTTGTTCCCTGCTGGCAGAAAATGTTAGTATATCCTTTCTGAGTATTGAAATGGCATACAGGTACCTATCAGCCTGCTTCCTGATAAATGCTGAAAAGGCAAAGTAATTTAAGAGCTTTTTTTAAGAAGTATTATATTAGTAAAACCAAGCCAAATAAAACTCCTGTTTGAATAATACAGTAAGTTATATTAGTCCACCATCTATGTTTTTTTATTTAATAGCTCTTTACTGTAAAAGTTAAATCATTCTTTTCATTTTAATTAATGGAATATTTCAAAATGAGGCAGAAGGATAGATAGCCCTTCACTTGTTACCTTTGAATTTTTATCTTTTCCCAGTAATGTCCTAGAGAGTGTTCTGTTTTTTTTTTCCAGCTTGATATAATCAAAACTTTACCAGGCAAAATGGTAACAATATAGGGTTTCACCAAATAATTAGGAAAGTGAAACAAGTTCTTTAGTATCAGCCTGAGGTATTAGTCTGAATTTATGCTTAACACCACAATTGAAATGACACCATTAAAAAGTTAAAATCAACTAAGTAGTCTCTTTTAACACATTCACAATGGTTGAGCACGTACAAATACTCTAACTTAACTTCTAGGAGCCTACATGTACAAGAGTTCCATAAATGTTACAGTTTTAAGTAAAACTGATAGAAACATAAATGTTCATGAGACTGAATCATTTCCTAGAACTTATGCTTTTCTGAAGTTTATAGGATTGTACAACCTCAAAAAGAGGTGCAGTTTAACCCAGCCTAACTACAACTCAACTTTGATTTTTCATAATTTTAAACATGCAAAACCCCATGGTTTGATGAACAGACATCTCCATACTGCCATCCACATAAAATGGCAAAAATATCTACATTCGACAGGCTTTATATACTACAGATCTGCAGGCAAAGTACTGTTCATACTTATTTTGAAGTTCTGCACACCAGTTTCCTTGGGTGAACAAAAAATTATCTTGAAAAAAGAAAAATCTCAACAGCTGACTTCTGTGCAGCCTGATACCTCACTTGGCAAACTTCTCTAGGGGAAAAAAAAAAAAAAAATATATATATATATATATATTTAGATTTTCCTGGAGACATGGATTTTTCTTTTCACCAGAAAAATTCCATACATTGGCGCAACACCCAGATCATATCACCATCGGCCTCCACTACTACAGATACTGTTAAGATGGAGGTAGATGAATGGGTCAAGGATTAAGACATTTTTTGCCTGCAAAAAACACCTGCAAGGGGATACCATCTAAAGAGAAGAAATGTACATAATATCTTATAACTGCACTATTAACAGTGAATAGAGAATAGAGCACTATTCTCACATTAATGTTCTTACACTATTAGGAGGAAGCCTGAAACAAATAAAACAAGCTTTACAACAAAATGTCATGCATACCTGTAGTATGCACAGAGACTGGGCTTTTAATTTTCATTTATACATATATATATGTGTGTATGTTAGAACCTTAGTGCTAGATTCTCTGAATAAAAGCAGACAGGAAAAAACAAACACTTCCATAGAAAAAAGGCAAACCCCAAACCAAATTAATCTCAGAAACTCAAACAAAGAGAAGATCATTGATTTTGGAGAAGGAGAGGGCAGAAAAAAAAATTGCACGAAGCTCTCAAATCTTCTAAAGTCAAATAATTTTCCATATTCTTATACTATCTAATACATTTCTCTATTAATCAGCATGATAAAAATCATGCAAATTTATTCTATCTGGGATAACAAATGCTCATGGGCTTGATTAGCACTATACTGTTACATAGTACTGTGAACACATTAAATTCTCCACGCACTTCTCACTCCCTCCACCAAGGGCCACTCTCAAAGCCAAGGTGAACCAAAGTACAGGTGCATGAGGACTTGGTTTATGGATCTAAGCCAGTAAGTGTGAGAGGAAGCTAATTTTTTGCAGTGAAAGTTGATACTGTCTCTGTATTTTGTAAAGACTGACATCTGTCATTGTGGTAAGGTAGCTCAGATCTATTAACCCAGCAGAAGGTTTTAGGCAGGAGAATGACTAAATCAGAGACGCAGACTGGCTTGTGAGTGGCAGCACTGAACAACATGAAGGAGGCTCTGGGAACATGCAGCAGCAGAATTCCAGCCTAAGAAACTGGGTTTGCACGGCAGATGTGAAGACATCAGGTTTTGATTTCAGCATCCAAGTCCTTTTGTGAACCTAGCTGGAAGGTCTTGTAAAAGAACATGTACAGAACACCCAGGAACAAAGCTCAGTGTGTGTCAACTTGGTTAATCAAATTACTAGGAGAATGTTGCTGACATCAAACCATCTTTATCGATCTCAAGAACAAGCATCAACAGTTTCTAATCCTGTTTATTTTTTTAAGAGTGAAGATAAAAAACCAGAAGAACCACAGAAATCAGAGCCCAATAAGAAAGCAGAACCCATATCAAAGCAACAAGGTCAGTAATAAGCTTTTTATGAGTGTTCAAAGATTATCTGGACAAAATTTATGTATATAGGGCTGCAAATAAAATAGTTCCTCTTCCAGATGTTCTGCCAGGTTGATCTTATTTTTCATTTGTGGAAGAAATTAAGAACTCTGAATTCCCACTGACCCCAAACCAACAATCTGTTACAGAAATACGAGCACTGTCCAACAATAATAAGAGACAACAAGCTTTTAAGCACACAGTCCCTTCATGAGCTTGTCCACTTTGATCAGCTAGTCTAACAAAATCTATTTCCTCTTACTGTAAGTTGGCTTCTTAGAAACCTCAGTTTAAAATATAGGTGTTTAGTAGTTTAAGAAAGAAAACTGCATACTTTTAATGTATCTTTTGGCTATACTTCTCATATGCATAAAAAAACCCTACAAAGACCAGACAGACTTTAAACTGACATTCAAATCTTTCATTGAACAGCCATTCAAAACTTTTTCAAAAAGAGTAAATAAATGATTTTTAAAAAGCAATGCCATTAAAAATGATTTGCCATCACTATTCAGAAGACATCCAGGATTAGAACATAGGAACACAGAGCTCAGAGCAGCAATACAAGGTAATTATTTACCTAAGCAGCTGGCTGCTGAAAACAGTGGCAGCTGGCCAGGCCTATTCTGTCCCCCTCTTCCCCTACCCCCCAGTAGCTAAGCCTATTTTACTTATATTGAAGCCAGAACGACTGCTGCAGCAACTACCAAAACAACGTCCCAGGATGGATGAAGCAACAGCTATTGCTGGATGATGTCCCTTCTTCCTTTCTTCACAGTGTCAGTGGTGCAGCCCTTTCTTTTTCCATCCTTCACTACTGGCCAGAAACATCAAGTCCAGTTTTCCTGTCACCTCATGCTTTTTGTTTGGGAGAACAATTCAGGTTCATTTCACTGGAGCAGCAAAGCATAGGCTTTGGAGGAATCTCCAACTTTCTGTGATAAAGATGATTTAAGGAGAGAGGAGTAACTGGAATTAGAGAATTAGACTACAAGGAAACTTGCATAATCCCTACTTGAGCTTTGTGTAATCATAAGAAGTATCACAATTTCTTTCCTCATATAATGAAACTTTAAACAAAGTCCATTTAATGCAATTGTCTTGTTATATATTGACTGTAGCATTAAATCAAGGGAAAACAAAATCGAACATGAATTAACTGCAACAATAAGCCAACAATTGAAAAAATCAAATCTGATGTTTCATGACTTTTTAGCAACATTAAATCACAGATGCTATCCCATGACAGAATGAAGTATAGTTATAGAAAATTTTTTTGTTTCCATCCAAAATCTGATCTGATTTTACAAATTAATGTAATTCATGTATCTATATTTTGGGATAGTAAACTACTTCCTTTCCCCCCCACTCCCCACTTCTGAAATATAAAGTAAGTGGTGGCATAGAAGCAACTACCTCATCAATTACTGTAAGGAAATACAATTACATAGTTAGGCTCTGTGTTTGCTTAGGGTTTTTTAAATCCATAGTTTTCTGGAAGGTGCTTCAAGTCTCATTTTCAAACAGCCACAAGACAGTTTTTCCTTTTGCATGTGGGTACTAATGCAGTTCACAGGAAGGTCTAAATGAAGATTACTCCAAGACTTAATGAACTTTGTATTAGATCTAAACCATGCTAGAAGAAAACAAGAATATCTACAGGTAAGCAAATGACAAGAGACCAGACAAAGCATTTTGCTGTGTACATATAAATTGAGAGAGAATTATTAAAAGCACAGCCAGGGCTCAACCAACACTAGTTAAGGGAGATCAGTTAAATGGAGAAGTTAAAACTAGTTAGAGAAAAGCCATTCCAAGACCTGTCATTAGCTTCTCTGGTATAAGTATTATAAAATAGACCAGTAAAACCTCTAACCATCATCCAATTTAACAGCTTCATAGTCCAATAGACTGAGTAGAGCTTACCTTCATCCCCTTCTTCTCACATGGCCAAGACCAGCCATCACCTTCTCCCTTTCTCCTAACACTTCACAAGAGAACATGATGTTCCCAGCACAGACGAGAACTCAGCAGGGAGTCACAATTGGAGCCCATTTGGTTAAAACTTGGCCACTTAGATCACTCAGTAACACCTGGTACTTTTGGCTTCTTTGATGGCTACTCATTGCCTCACACCCACCTCCTCAGTTGCCCTCTCTCTCACTATCTTGTTTTGTGATTAATTCTCTGCATAATTAGCTCACTCTGTAATTAATTCTCTGTGCTTAGTCAGTTTGTTCCATAATGAGATTTCCTGCATTTCCTAATGTATAAAGTGTGATTCACCTAATTGCAGGTTCTCTGTGATCTTCAATCCAATGCTATAGTTTCTTTGCATGTTTATCACCTCCCATAACTGACTGGCTATACAAACGATTCACTTTTTGGTGAATATTCTCTTGGTGGTTATGCTATTTAGAAGGCCATGTCCAGCCTCCACCTGCTAGCTGGTGTCTGCATTATCATTCTCTGTATCACAATTTCTTTTGTCCTCCTAGCAGTTCCTTCAAGTATGATTCTTTTCAACTTATCCCTTTTCTTTCCCTTTCTGTAAACATTTCTCAGCACCACATTTAAGTACTGCTTTTCTGGAGTCTTCTTTCATCTCTTTCTCACTTTTCCCTCACTATAAAATGTTCCATTTCCAGTATTCTGGTTTTTAGTCTTCCTACTTCTGCTTAATCAACAAGTGCCTCAAAATTTTTTTCCAGATTCACAGATATATTTATGCAGCTTTTACTAAAGTCCATATTGGCTTGACTTTGTTCTTAGTAGGACCTGAGTGAGAAAGATAGATTAAAACTATCATAGGTGTTTCTATACATGCTACAATTGCATCTCTGGATCATAAAGTAGACTGAACTTCCCATCTGGGAGATTATCATGTCAACTTTCAGTGATATTTAGCATCTTCAGAGCCTAGGTGCTTTGGAAAGTACCCAGAGGTTATATAAAACTTTATATACCTGCCTGTGAATTAAATGCAAGTGCCATTCTATAGCATATGAGATTTTGGGGCTTTTGATAGAGGCAGAAAATCTATATCCTAAGTAGAAGCCCAGATAGAGTGAAAACCAACCAACCAACCAACAAGATTTTTAATCAGGATCCCTGAACATGTAGCACCTTCAAAGAGCGGGCTTCAGTCCACTCCAGAACTCTCTCGCAGTGAGTACACTTCTCTTCGGTACTAAAGGAACATTCACTTTTCCACTAAATGTCTGCCTAAAAAAAGAAAAGTAGTAGAAGCTGCTGAGAGCTGCCACCTTTCATATATTAGCCTAGCGGTTTTACCTCCACTCTTTCATACCAAGGGAGTTCAAACCCACATCTCTCATGTTTCGGTAGAGTGCCCTAACTACTTACATAAAGTCTAGACTAGAGAAATGTGGGAGGAAATTCTGTGGCCTTCCTAGTTGCTGGGCCACTGTGAAGAAAAAAAATGCAAAAACCTATGAAGTCTGAGAAGACAGAGTACAACATAAGGCCTAGAACTAGCCTAGAAGTTAACTGAAACACTAACCTTGTAGGAGGAATTAACAACTTTGATTTCAGTATGTATTTATATTACAACAATGCTGAAACTTTTAAAAAAGGAAAAAATATTTCTCACAACGGATATATGACCCTATCACAAATAAACAAGGCCCAGAGCCAAGATTTCCTCTTCTTAGAGGAAAGCTTTGATCACTAGCTGCTATATAAAAGATGGTCACTCCCTCTTCCTGTAGATGAAAATAACGCAGATGTATTTATTGAGGGCAACAAAATCCTGTTGCTGAGGAACCCCAGCTAATTTCTGTTAATTAGGCACCTACTAACTCTATGTGAACTACAACCAAGTTATAAGCCTCTGAGAAGGGAGATTTGAATTTGATGTGAAATTTCACAGTTAAACCTGACTTTGGTCTGTTATGAATCTGACTCAAGCTGCTTTACAAAATCTGTCCCTTAGCACCTCAAAATCCAGGCTTAAATAAAGGTTTGCATTTCAAAAAATACAAATAAAGTACAGCATTTTGATATAACATGCTGCAGCTCAGTGAACCAACCTGTCAATGTAAAGAGACTTTTAAATAATAATCTTATTCCTTGTCTTCTGATCCTTTATACTCTTCACTGGCACTCAGTCAACAGGCAGCTATTATTCCCATAAAGTGTATTTTTTAAAGATTACCAAGAACTTAAATATGTTTAATCAGCTTGCTTCCAGTCCTGGTGATATGAAGTCTTTTAATTCCTTTCAGATCTTCATTTTTCACATGAGTGACAGGGCTAAACGCTAGGAAAATAAACCCAGCTTCTTCATACAATCTTTCTTTCTTTACATGGAAAATAAACTTTATTATACTTTTATTAGCCACTGAAGATGAGGGTTGAGTTAAGATGAACCTACTTACAGATTGCTTTACTTCAACCCCATTGATTTGTGAACTGTTCTCCCCTGTACAGAGCATTTCTTCAAAAAATTTTACTTGGAACGTCACAAGGGTGTGTATTTTGTAATCAGAGCTGAAGCTTCTTCTCTCCTTTTTCCATGGGTTCCTGTGTGTTTATTTTTCCTAATATCCTCATGACCCTTTAGCCACATCTTTCAAATATTTATGGACACAGCCGAAGAACACCTCTGGGAGGCAAGGACAATCAGGCAAATGATTAACTATGTCAGAAATAACCCAGGAAGTTTGTAGACCAATTCTCTCATTCTTACTCTACTGCTTCAAATGCCAAGTTATTCTTTACTCCTGCTATTTAAGAGAACATGCTCCCTATGTTATTTAACAGCTGGTAAAATTTAAGAGCCTATATGAGACTTCTAACCTATTTGGAGACTTTGAATAATTTTCAAAAAGAGCAAATGACCAAAAAAAATCACTGGTTTTAAGTGCTTAAAATTATATTTCTGAGGGATATATGTCACAGAGATGACAGCTAAAAAGCAGATTAATCAAACATTAGCCACTCATCGTTCTACCCATGTCTTTATGCAGTGTTTCCTGTTTCAAACTATGCTGTCTAACCTCAAGGATTTCCATGCGCTCTTACATCACTAATTCTTTTCCATGTTTCTGCTAAGTATTGAGAAGCTGATCAAAACAGTTCAGGGCAATCAGACATTCAGGACTTTTTCCTTTATTGAAGGAATAAAAAAGAACAACACTAAATGTTTAAATAAAGATTGCCTACATTAATTCTGGTAATAAACATCAGAAATGTTTATTAAGGCTTACAACTGTACTACATATATAGCAAGTCAATAAACTATATTTAGTATAACACTATAATTGTGAGAAAATACAGTGATTTTTAAGCATCAGTTTATTTTAAAATGCCTAAATTTTTGTAAAAGTCAGCTAGCAGTAGAAGAAAATATCTGACAACATATTTAATTAATATAAAATGTACACTATACTAAGGTGTTGTGATGTAAATATTGCTTCCACCAAAGAAAAATACACAAGAGAGACAACATTTTGTAAATGGTCCTGTAAAACTGTATATTGTGGATTCAAAATGAAGTGAGGCTATGTCAGATAGTCATAAATTTGTGCCAAAATTTGCTTTTGTACAGGCAAAAGAAGTCCACAGAACTCTTTGCTTTCTATATGAGGACCATAAGAAACTGCTAGCCATTAAAAGTTCTGCCTTTGCATATGCCCAGCCAATCCAGAAAGGGAGAGGAAGCATAGATAAGATACTGGTCAGACTTGCTACTACAAGGCAATGGGGCTGGCTGGGAATTCCGGAGAAGTAAGTCTTCCCATTCTCAAGTGTGGCAAAGCAAGAGCACTTTTTCTGTTCTGTACTCAGGAATACATCTACCTGCTACTATCTATCTGCTGACATTTATTCATATCTTCATCTCTAAAATCTAAGCTTTTATTTGTCATTTTACTTCTCTTCATTTTTTGCAATAATGGTAATACATTCATGATTCTAAAGGCCCATTATTATGGCTAAGAAATGTGTATCTGGACACTACTGATCCAAGAAATAGAGCTTTTAAAGCCAGTCTAGTGCCTGAGAGATTTATGTTTTATTACTTTCTGGAAGAAAGTCCCTTCAGATAGGCTGACTGCTTCAGAGGCACACCTCCTGATGTTGAATAGCCAGTAAGGCTGGTGGGTTCAACAACATGAAGTGTTTTCTTCCCTGTCCCTAAGCCTTCTGATTTCAGGGACAGAAGCAGGGGTCAGATAGGAGAAAAGAGTCTGCTTGCTCAGGCAATCTCTTCCCTTGCTCTGAACGGCAGACTGCAAGCTCCGCTCCTACACCTCCATGTTGACCTTCCGAGGGAATAAGAGGAAGGAGCTGTACTAGCCAGCCTGGAAAGGTGGCAATAGCCTTTTGCAGGTCTATGGATTTTGAAGAACACCAGTAACAGCAGGAATAGGACTGGGAAGTAGAATAAGAAATGATGAATTAGTGTAAAATGACTGACCTAATCTGCACTTCTGTTTGCTAAATACTTACTATGTTAGGAAAGCATCACAAAAACATTAATGGCCGCAAGCTAACACTTATCTCTGTGGATCTGTGGGGTTTTATAGTCCCTTCCTGACATTGCCTGTCAATCAAAAATGCTTAAATCCCAGAGATAAATACAAAGTATTCTTTTGCTCTACTGCAAAAATGGAAAATACTCTGCTACAGGGTATTCTGTAAGTGTGCGTGCTTCTGTGGCAGCAAGAAATCAAATTAATTTGGAAAGACTGTCAAAGGTTTCTGTCCAAAACTGTGAAGTGAGAAAATGAAAATGAAAACTGCTTTATGTAAACATGAACAAGGGAGAGGAGCAGCCTCAGAATAAGTTGGGTATACTCCTCTAACACGCAGATATCTTCTGTCTACCTTAACCTAATCCTGAAATACTGTTCCTATGTTGTATCACTGGAGGTATGAAAAATAGGGGATGAGAATAAACAATGAAGCTTTTATAATAGTAAACTTCATCTGGGAGCATCATCAACCTAACTAAGACAACACAGGTGAAAAACTGATGTCCCACCAATAGCCCTTTTTTATTACTATTTTGCCTGGCCTAAGTCTGTCGTGGAATAACCTGTGGAAAATGAGAAAAATCTGAAATATTAAGAGAGGGAAACAAATCAGTCTTATAACTTTCATCTTATTCCTTGCTCCTTGCTATCCTAGGCAGATCACCAGTATGATGAGGTTACAGTGGTCCTCTCAATTTAACCAGCTACATTTTTGAGCAGTGGATTACCCATAAAATTATATTCGCACAACTGGAGCTTTTCCTTTACATCTTAAAACAGAACTAGTAACACTTAACTCAAATTTAAATTATATTATTCTTATGAGGAGGCCAAATGATTTTGAATACATTGACACCAGTGAGCTGCATTCCTCAACTCTTACTACTAATATGTTGGCAGCTTTACCTACCTATATTTCAATATAATGAGAACAGAAATCATTTGGAAAAAAAATGAATCCCTTATTTTGTTGAATAAGCATGGATCTATCTCTTTTGAAAATTGTTTTGTATGATGGTGCCTTGGCATAATTCTGCCTCCTTTTTCTCACTTATGATTTCTTTACCATGACTAAAGTTATGTAGAGCCAATAGAAGATTTCTTTGTTGTCCTGTAAGCCTTGCCATCTACTTGATAGATCACTATTTATTCTAGAAACCAATTTTGTACTCTCAATGTTCCCTAAAATGACTACCACATTGTTCTTAAAGGCATTACTTTGGGGCTGGTCTCATAACTCAGAGGGGTATGAGCTAGATTTAAGTGGTGAAGAGAAACCAGGGGTTTTAAGTGTGACTACACAGGCAGCCCTCACAATTTCACACAGAAAAAACAATGAAAACTTAACACACAGATGGCTGTGCTGCTAGGCCATGATATCCTAATCCTAATGCAAATAAGCCCTGTGCTGGTCCTGGAGATTTATCCATTTTAAAAACTTTTGGAATTTTGGAATATTCAGGGATTACGATATTTTCCATCAGTCTGAGTCCAGTCAGCATTTAATGGTTGGCATAGGTTCAGACCTCAGATTGAATACCTTGAGAGTATCTAGCTTCTGCAACGGGATGTGTACATGGAAGCACCATAATTTTTTACTTTGTGGTTTTCCCTTCCCATACATGTTGTCATTCCAGAGATGGATTGTCATACTCAGGAGCCTGTTACTCTAAATAATGTGTCTACACTGGCATTTTATTTCAGATGAAGAATGCCCTTCTGAAACAAATCTGATTGTCTCCTACTGTGCTGTTTTTTCACCAAAAAACTCTAGAAATTCATGACTGGATTCCTTCAGAATAAAACTAAAGCAGAAGCAGCACTCCATGAGTCAGTCTACTTTTCTTGAGCTGCTGATGGTCATTCATTTCAGAGGATCACAATAGACCTCATTTGAAATAAAGCTGCCTTAAACAAATACAATGTGGACACCACGCCTTCAGCATCATTTCGTTGTTCTGATTGTTCCTGTCAGGTTGTATTTCCTGCTAGTATAGACGTAGCTAGGGGCAACTACTATAAAAAATTCCCAAAGTGAGATAATCACAGAAATGTTGAGATTAGCCTTGCTGTCAACTACTGAGCACATGGATTTTTGGCTGTGGGAGTCAGGTGAGGGAGAACTGGGAAACTAAAACCCATGAATTCAGAAGGGAGCATAAACTGTAGCAAGTGCTGAAATTTTTGGCTCTTCCATCTCCTTTTCTAAATCATGTTATGTTGACCGCAAAACCACATGAAGATTGTGTGCCAAGGAAAACACAGAGTCGGTAGCATCATTTGTAGAGATGCCCTGGGAAAAGGGTTAAATAGAATTTTAACTGGTTAAGGTTCAGTAGCAAGACCCACAAATTAGTCATTTATAAACAGGTCCAAAATTTCTTTATTTCTTTCCTTCAAAATCTCCTCTGAGATTTTCTTACAGAGGTTGTCTGTGAAATTCCTGGGAGAAATAAATTTCATTTCACTGTGAGAATGTATTTACTGTGCTAGAAGCCTGAGCCCATTAAAAAATTCCTTTCTCCTAAAAAATAGCCTTTTTGATGAGAACTCCCAGAAAAGCATTTTGAACACGTGTAATCAAACAGTAAGAAACTTTTTCATCCTTTCTTGAACTTTCCTGGGGATAGGAACAGCAACAGTTCTCTTCTGAGTCCTCACTTCTCTGAATGTGTACTATTCTGTACCTTGAAAATTCCCTGGCAGATCCTTCAGGTCAGATGAAACATTTTGTAGTGTTATATTTTCAACAGACTTTTCCTCAAGATAGTACTGCAATACTAACTGCTGCAGGAAGGAAACAATAATCTGCGGTTCCATTAAGTGGGCAAGATCCTCTTATCAATTTAAGCCATAAATCCAATAGAATGTTAGAGTTTTAAATGGAATTCCTCACAAAAATCTTCCTACGTTATGGGTGATAAGTAATACAAATCCTGCAGGCTGTCTCTTCATACTCAGTAGTGTTACGTTTCTCCTAGGGACTATTTGAAAATTAACCCTTAACCTTGCTAAGCCAAAACCCAGTTGACCAGCACGTGAGGGAACACTCTGCCTTCTCTTCAGTTCCTTGTTGTAAATATTGAGAAAAAATACTAGAAATGTCCCACTGGTCCTGTAATCAATTGTCCATCCAGTAAAAGTCTGAAACTCAGCTCAAGAAATATTGTATCTGTTCTTAATAAGTGCCTGAAAAAAATTATTACCCCAAATCTGAATAAATGGTGGTAGGAGGGCAGTTTGGTTTATCAAGTGCTGTAAACAAACTGACTCACTGCCCTTCACTAAGTTTTGTTTCAATGCCATTTCAAGCAATCACCTTCCAACTGAGCATCTTAACAGTTTACTGTTGTAATTGGTTTTACCCCTCTGAAATGAATAACAACTCTCTAAATATGTAAATTAACTATCAGAAAACTAATTTTATGCTGTCTATCCAATATAACCAAGGTTTGGTTTTCTTTGAGCTGGCTTGAATTTAAAATACAGCATATACAACAGGCTCCTGATTTATTTGCTGTGATGTTTTGCTATGAAGCTTTTTCCTCTGTAATCATATTACTTAAAGTATTTATGAAGGCTGAGTTTGTTCCTCCTTTATACAAAGTATTAGACTGATGACATCTTTCAAAATACTTTTCATAATGGAAATTTAAAATAAAAATATAGGACTCATTAAAAAAACTAATTGCATAAAGCCACTTAAATGGCAAGAGACTATACCATTTGAATAGAGTTTGTTTCAAACTCTACAAACTTCCCACTTAAACTCCTTTAAAAAAGTTACTTGTAAGAAAAAAGAAGAAATAGACTAGCCAAAGTTCTACATACTCACATCCTAATGATATACTTCAATCATAATTTACTCAACAATAAACAAGACTCTCATAGCAGCTGTAGTAACAAGAGGTTTAATGTAATTCAAACACTGTAGTATAAATAATGTCATTAGCATTTGCTATGCACAAGCAAATAAGGTCTTCTTCATTTTTCTTCCTACATTTCACAAGGCATTTCTGGACAGATCTATCTGTCCTCTACATATTTTTTAAAAATAAGCACACACTAAAATTTTATCATACTGCATGAGCTCTTGCTGCTTATAAATATAGAAGAGCTCTGTATTGCCCATTGTTGAGCTGGCTACAGAAGCATCTCATTTAAAAGACACAAATAAGTTACATATTCTAAAAGCTACTCTCATCATAAACATGTTCTGAACAGCTGGCACTGAACTAGATTTATGCAGGAAATTATTCAAAGGTCAGGTCCCAGAATCAGTGTCTTGACGAGCTTGTCCACTGAAGAAATAATGGCAGCCATACTGTGATTCCTCCAAAAATATTATGATAATTCTTTTAAAATTGGTATTCAAAAATTAAAACCTTTTTTTTTCTATATATGGTACCAGCAAAAGCACCTGAGCCTTCAAAAACTGAAGAATCAACTGAACCAGCTAAGGCAATTCAACATGAACAGCGTCAGCTCAATGATGGGAAAGAAGATGCTAAGTGAGTAAATTAAATTGAAAAATTTGAGGCTTTTTCCATGACATCCCGAATTAATGTTTCTGTGTGCTACACTTCAGTTCTTTAAAAGTCCCTTCTGTCCTGTAAGGATCTGAAGAGCTTTATTTCAATTCTAAGGCAACCATATATATGAGGTATTCATTTAGTATGTGATTTTGATAGTTTGTTGTGTACATCATCCTAAATTGCAGGAATGAGGAAAAGGATTTGCTCAACTACACTTACATACTAATTCTAACAATGCAGCTGCTGCTCAACTATTGTTGCTCTACCTTAGCAAAGGAGTAAGTCCCAGGATGCTGCCCTGAATAGCTAGAACGTTTGTCATATCATTCTGACTTAAAAGCTTTTTACCCTGCACAGTTTTTGCTGACTTATACCATTAAATCAGCATTAGTCTCTGCAACCAGAGGATTAGGACTGTCTTCCTGAGAAGAGTCAAACATATTAAACAGTAATGTTCCTTCAGAGGAAAACAGAGGGTCAATCAACCTTTGGAAAAAGCTTAGGTGACAGTTTGTTTTGCTAAAATAGAAATAAATGTGAAGTCTAGAAAACAATAATCTTGGAGTAGTCTACATTCATTACAGAGGCATAGATTCATAGAACCACTCAGGGTGAAAGGCTGCTCCAGAAGGAATGAGGTCCAAACTCCTGCTAAAAGCAGGACAAATTTAGAGGTTAGGCCCAACTCAGATCAGATTGCCCAGAACCTTGTTCAGCATAATTGTGAATGTATATCTCCAAGACTAGAATTTCCACAATTTCTCTGGGCAATCTGGCCCACCACTTGACTATCCTTATTATGAAAATTATTACCTTACATATAATTAAATTTTCCTTCAGTCTAACTTGCTTCTGCTGCCTGTTGTCCTTTTGCTGTGCATGTCCAAGAACATTCTGGATCCATATTACCTATAACCACTCATTGGGTAGTGGAACACGGCAATTACCTCCATCTTCTCAACTTTTCATCTCCAGTCTGAACAAACCCAGCTTTCCCAGCCTCTTCTCATATATCCTATGCTCTAGTCCCCAGTCATCTTAGTAACCTCCTTCTATTGTTGCACCATGTCGTTGGTGCCTTTCATGTACAGCAGAGAGAGACTACAGCTGGATGCAGATGCAACCTTGTAAAAATCACACAGAAGGAAATAACCACTCCCCCTTAATCAGATGGCTATGCTTTTTCTAAAAACATGTAGTTAGCATTCATTGCTGCAAGAACACACTGTGGATTCATATTCATTTTGTTGTCCACCAGGACTCATAGATGCTTTTGTACAAAACTGTTTTCTAGCTCGAGTCCTTTACTCTTGTATGGGGTTATTCCATTCCAGGTATGGAAACTTGCATTTGCCTTTGCTTAGCTTCATGAAGTTCCTGATAGCCTGTCCACTCAGCCTGCTAAGATCCCTTTGAGCAGAAAATAATGGATACACTCAGTCCAGAACAGGGTAGAAATTCCTCCTGCTTCCTTTTGCCTTCTATTATTTTGATTATTCTGATGACACAAAGCAAGCTTTCCCTGACATGGATTTATTTAATCTATAAAGAAGATCAGCTATTTCCCCTCCTTTATCAAGACAGACTTTGTAGTGCAGTGACAAGCAAAAAAATTATTGCATATGCCTCTATAAAATAATATATGCAATTAAAACTAAATATGACTAGAATGTTATAAATAACTTGGTAATTTGAATGTGAATCAGTAGATCAACAATCAAAATGTAGCAAAAGCTCCTCTTTTTTATCATTGTAGGATATGTTATTAGATGCTTACAGTTTCACTGGTAAATCCTGTAACCATGGTTAACATAATTACAATATGCTCATGAAACAAAAGGGTATATTGCTTATCAGTGCAAGACAAAATCTGTCTGTTAAAAGGAAATAAAAAATGTTTATGTAAAACATGTTCTTCTCAGAGCTGTTCTGACTCATTGTCATGTGTGTGTCCAGATATATCTAGTCAGTCTAATTTGAGCAACAGCTTCTAAATATACAGTAAATCTTTGGAATTCTACTGTCAAAACAATTACCCACCAAATTCTGCAGCACAGCTTGGAAGGCAAGGCACTGGTGTTGTCCCATTGGTATGAAACTAAACTGAACAGGTCTATTATACAGCTTCCAGAGCTAGAGGGAGAATAATTTTTAAAATGTGCCTTTGAGAGAATGTAATTCATTGCCCCTGAAGATTCATGGGAATCTATTCAGACACTACTCTTAATCAAGCTCACTAGCTTATTGAGTATTCAAATTTACTCACTAGTATATTTCTAAGGAAATCAACTGCATTTATCAAGGGAGAAACACTATGTAATGTGTATGTAGATGAAGAATATGAGTCAAACAGATACATGTAGTCTACACAAATAGCAGTAAAAGAAACATGCCCAAATCACTCTCCAGCACCAAAGCCAGTTAGAACAATACCAAATGCCTCCTGAAAAAGTGCCAGTTGTGAATTATCTTTGCTCACTGCTAATTTCTTGGTATTCCCATACCTGGGAATTATTTGTAAAAGTGCTAGTTTGACTAGTCAAAACCACATCAAGGGCTGTTCATACAACTCAACAGAATCATCAATGGAGAGTCCTATTGTCCAGGAGTTTTCTCTGTCACTGTTTAATCTACATTTGGATAACATCCAAACAGAGATTAGTAACAAGTGGTGTCCCTCACGCATCTGTATTGGGAGCAATACTATTTAATATCTGTATTAATGACATAGACAGGGGGATTGAGTGCACCATCAGCAAGTTTGCAGATGTCATCAAGCTGAGTGGTTTAGTTGATTCACTGGCGGCAAGTGATGTCATCCAGAGGGACTTTGACAGGCTTGCGGAGTGGGCCCATATGAACCTCATGAAGTTCAATAAGGTCAAGTGCAAGGACCTGCACATGGGTCAGGGCAATCCCCAGTGACAGCCAAGACTGGGAGATGAACTGGGTGATTTGGGCCTGTCACTACAAGAAGGACATTGAGGTTCAGGAGTATGTCCAAAGAACAGCAACGAAGCTGGTCAAGGATCTTGAGCAGAAGTCTTATGAGAAGCAGCTGAGGGAATTGGGGTTGGTTAGCCTGGAGAAAAGGAGGCTCAGGGGAGACCGGACAAGAGGAAATGGCCTGATGTCATGCCAGGGGCGGTTTAGATTGGATATTAGGAAAAAATTCTTCACTGAAAGGGTTATCAAGCATTGGAACAGGCTGCCCAGGGAAGTGATGGAGTCACCATGACTGAAGGTATTAAAAGATGCATAGTCATAGCGCTTGGGGACAAAGTTTAGTGGTGGAATTGGCAGTGCTAGGTTTGCAGTTGGACTTGATGATCTTAAAGGTCTTTTCCAACTAAAATGATTCTATGAATGGAGTGAAAGCAGCCCTGCACAGAAGGACTTCGGGATACTTGTAGATGAAAAATTAGCTATAATCTGACAATGTTCATTTTCAGCCCAGAAATACAATTGTATCCTGAGCTGCATAAAAGAAGTGTGGCCAGCAGGTCAGAGAAGGTGATTCTTCCTTTCTACTCCATTATGGTGAGACCCCACCTGGAGTACTATGTCAAGTTCTGAGCTCCCAATACAGTAAAGGCACAGGCTTGGGAAAGAGCTTCCATGTAAGGACTTAAGTTTTAAAATCTTAGGTAATACTGCTTTATGATCAACTATACTGATGTAATTAACCTATCTGAAATCAATAAGACTACTCACATGTATGACAGTTTGCAAGATCATGCACCGTGTCGTCCTTTCAGTTCAGCTGCATTGGACTGTATTATCTATTAACAGAAAAATAGGTTTTTGAACTTCCCCTGAAAGAATAATTTTTTTTTTTTCTCTTGCTAACTGAACAGCAGCTTTGACAAAGACTGCATTTATTCCTGAAAACTCCCATAGACAATCTTTGTCCACAAGAAAAAAAAATAGAAATGTTTCTGGCTTTCCCTCTCAGCACCTCCTCGTTTTTCAATCACAGCAGTACTTGGCAATGGACATCAACAAACAGTAGAGAGACACAGCACTGGTCTCAGCCGCCTGAACGCTACATCTGAATGAAGAGACACACAGGAATGGCCAATGTGCCAAGGCACTGAATTATGGCCGAGTAACTGAAACTTCCAATGTCTGTCTCCTAATGGCTTAGATAGGACTGCAGACAAGTCGGCCCTGTCTGCCAATATATTGTTTCTCCCCTCCATCTTTAATCGTAATGTGAGAGAACGATAGGTAATTTCCATGAACAGCTATTTGCTGAGCAATAAACCTCTGAGAGGGAGATCTAAGACTATGCCAACTCTTCACAGCAAGAAATGAGGGAACAGAACACTCGGGAACTAATTTGCACTCTAATAGAAGACAGTGGTGTCTTATTAACAGAGAACTAGCACAAAACATCATTGCAGCCTTTATAAAATACCGAGATTGCTTGCTGTTGGGGAGGGTTCATAACAACACATATGTGCATACACAGTCCTGCACTTGTTTGAAATGCAGTGCAAGCACTTAGGCAAATATGGCACATTGCCAGTGAGCCACAAGGACCAGTCCCTGCCTCAGGGATGGGGAGCTGGCAACACAGTGGGCAGGATGTCAGTCTGCAGGCATGGGTCAGGACCAGGGGGGCCCATGGCCAAGCCCAGGCCCAGTCTGATCTCCAGGCCACCTTCCTCTGCAATGGAGGGATATAGCCATCTGCACACAAGAGAAAATGACAACATGCTTTGTGAGGGTACTGTTTGGAACCCAAAATCTAACAAAACAAAATTAAAAAGACATGATTTAGGTGATCACAAAGGTGACATAGGAGAGGCAAATGTGAGACCTTTGTATGACCCTGTGCTGAAGGCTGGGAATCAACACAGTGTCTGTGGCATGTGTCACTGGTAAAGAGGAGGATGGTATAAAGTGTTTTGGCATCTAAGAGTAGAGGGGAGACAGGTGCCTAAGGAACAAGCAGGAGTAGATGCCACGCATCAGGGGATGAGGCAAAGAAGTTGCAGCACATCCTAGAAGAAGCAGAGTATGGAAGAATGGTAAACAAAGCATCTGAAAGCATAGATCAGAGAATATGGAGAAATACAAAGAGCTTCTATGACCTCTTCTCTCCTCTGTGTCTTTTTAAAGCCTTTTTAAGCCTGGCTAAGGTTATAAGAGTTTCATCTTCCCAGATTACCAAGGTGATTACAATGTACTATTTATACTAAGGCAGTACTCCGAAACCCCAGTCAAGGATCATGAATCCTACTCTGCAAAATGCTGTGTAAAATGACAGTCCATATTCACAGGCCACATAATGAAGAGTACGTAAAGAAAAAAATACGGTGCATAACTGGGACTTCAGATGCTTTTAGATTTCACCTCAAAATCTTATATATTCTGGATTATGTTTAGAGAGGAACAAAAAATTATATCTGATATACCACCTTCAGAATCTAGGTATTATGAACAAAGCATGTTCGTTTAAAATGCACTAAATGAAGTTTAATAAATTATAAAAATTATACAAAATACATTTAACATTCCCACCCAGTAAACATACTCTTCTGGTTCTGCTTTTGCAATCGCAGAAACCCAGCTTTCAACATTTTCAAAAAAGGGAGCTCCAGAGTTGCAAACTGCCATATGAGTGTAGGTGGTTCAGGAAGACTGAGTTTTGTGCTCATAGTTTGCCTTTTTCATAGCCACATCCTATTGCCTATTTGGCTATACCAGTACTTCTCAAGCCCATAAAGGTTTTTTTTTTCTCTCTCTAATGTGGCTAATAGCAAAAAAAATAACAAAACAAACAAAGATTAAGAGTCAATTTGCTATGTGGTGCATAGCCAGGTTAATAAAGAGAACTCCTGCTGGTAGCATGTTCTTAGTGAGTAATGAACTTCATTTAGCTCTATTACTTCAACCAAGAAAATTACTGTGCTTATTAGTGCTTGCCATCCACTAGTTGCAACACATCAATTCACCAAGCAGATGCATCTTGGAGAAACTATGTCCTATCACAAGAACAAAATCTCAACACTGTGGTGAAACAGACCCAGTATCAAACCTCTGCAGAGTCTCCAGAAGTCCTTGATTACTGTAGGAACACCAGGGACCCAAAAAGACGACACTCTTGGCACTAAAATCCAATTGACTTGAGATAAAGTAAAACAAGGCCAATGCCGGGCACTTATGAAAAATCCCAGTATAAACATAGTAACAAGCATACTTTATAAAGAGTCTGATACCTTTCCTTAGTTGTTCCCAGTTAATCACTGCAGTACTTGAAACTGTAAACAGATGGAACGCATCCAGTATATTTTGTAAGCCTGACTGAAAAGTCATTAATGTACTAAAAAATCAAAATACTTTTCTTAGCACTTATATTCCTTCTGCTTAGGTCTTTCTTTCAGAGCTTGTCACTTTTAGTGCTTAGATTTGAATTTCTGCAATGGCTAAATTGAGAACATGCAAATTAAACAGAAAGGTGATGGTGTGCTGCCTGTACCAAAATGGATTAAACTTGCTGTAATCATTGCTGAGATGTTTTTTCCTACGGCCTTTAAATTCTATCCGTTCTGCAGAATGCAGTTACCCATGCTATTTAATGCCATTCACTCTGCATGACAATCAAATAGGTAGCCTGAAGTTAAAAAGGTAGCAAATTCAGAAGTTTTTCCTTGAAGAGTAAATGAAGCAAGTAATGGCACAGGAATGTCATTATACAGACTGAAATGCTGTTGTGGTGGCTTTTTTCTTTCCTTGTATTATTTTAAATTATGTATTTATAATATTCATATATATTTATTTCTGACTGATTAAATGGCAGAAATTCTTTCAGAATATGTAAGAAAACAAGGATACAGTTTGTCATACTTTGACACTGATTTATTTCTTTAATTAAAAGCATTTTCTGTAAATCCTCCATTGATCTAACAGTTTTCACTTTTTCACCTTTTTCTGTGAAGGAAGAAATTATAATTTATTAAAAATATTATCTCTGCTATTATCTGTTGAGTCAATTGTGGGGAAAAAAAGTGAAGCAATGAGTATTATGACAGGTGCACTAGTGGGTGTAATATAAAACATTTATATTTTAATTGAATTTATATTTAAATTACATTTATACCAAACATTTGCAAGTGCATCAGGGTCTTTCTTGATAAAACTAAGAGACGTATAAATCTGAGACATAATGCTTATTATCATTTAGTAAAGAAAAACTGATCATTACTTCATGACAAGTGTAATTATTCATGCCTATAATTAATCTTGTCCAGCACTTTTTATTAAAAGTTTCCAGTTATTTACTCATTTTCCAAATATTAGCTATTTTAGAGGAAAAGATCCAACGTTTTGCAGCACAAGAGAGGAACATAGGAAACGGTGACAGGTGGAGATACGAGGATCAGATGAGAAGTCAAAGGAGTCTGGTAGCCCAGTCTTATTTGGTGCCCTGGAAAAATTATACTTAGGAGATGTATGATGAGATGTTGTCCACAGGGAACATGTCAACTTTGTTGCTGAATTTGGAAAAGAATGTGGCAGTAGCCTGCAGAAGGGGAAAGGATGGTCTTAGACAGCTGTAATTGGAAATCACCTCAGAGGAATAGGTTCTTTCTCTCATCAAGTTTCTTTGTGATACTGGGAAAGTTATATGACATTAGTTCCTGCATAGGTTGCGGTATAGCAGTTTACTACTAACAAAAACAGAATTGCAAAAAAAGTTGGTTTCAGTAAGATAATTTTATATAATTAGCATAAGCAACAGTAGTATGTGGCATGAAGTTCAGTACATTGTGAAAGCCTGCCAGGATTCCTAATAGTGGAGCAACTTTAGTTAGCATGCAAGCTGAATCTATGCCACCACTTTTATTTTTAACCTTGCTAGTTGAATTAAAGCTTCTTGAAGAGTATATCAGCTGAAGGATTCTTATTCAGGTACTCACACCTCTGCACACTGAAAATTATAAAATTAGCTAGTATTCCGAGTTATCATACAATCACTGCCTTTTTCCCAAATCTTTTTCCTTTGAAAAAAAAATAAAATTAGAAAATGAAAATGTTCACACAGGCAAAAAGTAAGATAAAATAGAAGGGGCTATACATTTTATCCCATGTTCACAGTGGATAGGACAAATTGTACTAAAAGAGATTTATGTCGAGAAAAAAAACGTACGGTCAGGGTAGTGAAATGGTAGAATAAATTCTTTAGGAAGATTATGTAATCAACAACACTAGACATATTTAAGAACAGGTTAGACAAGAATCTGTCAGGAATGGCACAGGTATTCTTCATCCTGCTTTGAGCTCTGGGGACTAGGATTATGGGATGTCTCGAAGTTCTCTGTAGTCCTATGCTTGCGTGATATTTTTAGGATCTGTAAGAATCATAGAATAGAATCATAGAATCATAGAACAATTATGGTTGGAAGGGATCCCCAGGGTCATCAAGTCCAACCTTTACCCCATCATCTCCCTAACCATTAAACCACTAGACCATGGTCTCAAGTGCTTCACCAACCCGTTTTTTGAACACCCCCAGGGACAGCGACTCCACCACCTCCCTGGGCAGCCTGTTCCAGTGCCCAACCACCCTCTCGGTAAAGAACTTCTTCCTAATATCCAACCTAAACTTCCCCTGATGTAACTTGAGGTCATTTCCTCTCATCCTATCATTAGTAATTTGGGAGAAGAGACCAACATCAGCCTCACTACAACCTCCTTTTAGGTAGTTGTAGAGGGCAGTGAGGTCTCCTCTCAGTCTCCTCCACACTAAACAACCCCAGTTCCTTCAGCCGGTCTTCACAAGGCCTGTGTTCCAGACCTCTCACCAGCCTCGTTGCCCTTCTCTGGACTCGCTCCACCTCAATGTCCTTCTTATCCTGTGGTGCCCAGAACTGGACACAGTACTCAAGGTGTGGTCTTACGAGTGCCGAGTACAGGGGCACGATCACCTCCCTACTCCTGCTGGTCACACCGTTTCTGATACAGGCCAGGATGCCATTGGCCTTCTTGGCCACCTGGGCACACTGCTGGCTTGTGCTCAGTCGAAAACACATGAGAAATGAAAGCACCTATTGAAAATTAATTTTTTCAAATTTGAGATATTTTATTGCAACTTTAAAAAAAAAAATTATAAGAAATATTATAGTGTTTTCATTTTAGCTTTTTATTCTCTGCCTATTAATAAAAACTGAAGAGTAGAAAGTTTGCATGATTTGTGCTGTGCTTATGAACTCTGTACAGCACTGGATCATAGTCTGATTAAGATATTTTTTCCTTTGCCATAAATTATTACATGCTTATGTAAATAAGGTGTGAGTTTGCATTTAAATGTGTTTAAATGTAACAGATGTTCTATATACATGATAAGAAATGTCTTTTAAAATTCCTGATAAGAAGCAGATGCCCCAGACAGATTTAATCACAGATAAGAAAGCCCCAGTGACACAACAACATCAGATAAGGAAATAAGTGAGGCAAAACTGCCTCACTTATTATCATATGGTTCCTTCTTAGAATATTATTCTTTTGTTCTAAAGTAATTAACATCAGAAATGATGCTGCCTTTATTTTTTACATCATAGTAAATATCCAGTGGAATTAAACAACTTTATATCATCAGTGACATTAAAGAAAGGTGTTTTTTCAAAGTTAATTGAAACTTTCAACATTTATCCTACTTTCTTTTGCAGAGTTCATACTGCAAAATTACTAATTAAAGTTAAGTCTTATTCACATTTTAATCTGGTACTTCAGTGAGAGTTCCATGTGCTCAGCATTGAGGTAGACTTCTCCTTAGAGAGTATTGTAAAGAAGATTAGAGGACTCACAGCCTGTTGTGATTGAATAACTAGGAGGATTGTCAAAAGAAGCTGCTGTGACAAACCTTTGAACTAAACAGGAGGAATCTCATGCAGCCTAGGCGATTAGATTTCAGTCTGCACTGCATCAAGAAGTTTGTTCTGAGTGCAATGACAGTAGGTATCTGTGATAGATAGTGGCTTCCTTGAACATTGTTGCTTCTGTATCCATTTTGCTGCATGAATACATGAGATCTGGGATATGGATCATCTCTGTTTTGTTTCAATAACATTTGCTTGGGTTCAAAACAAGCAGAATTTCTGTACAAAGACTCTGAACTAAGGGAAACTAATGAATTCCAATGAAAAGTTTAGTTACATGGTGTCCACATGAAGCTTATTAATGCTTATGACCTATTCTTGCTTCTGTATATAACCAAGCCCACCCAAATGCTATTATATCACTGTGTTTAAATTAATTAAATATGTGAGAAAATAGTAGGACAAAAGCAATATCAATTTAAATTCAAATTGCATTGTGAAGAATAACTAAATCCTAAAACAGAATGGAAGTAAAAATGTATTTTATTCTTTTTTATTGCAAAGAAAAGTTAATATACTGTCAGTATCTCAAAACATGCAGCAAATAGAGAAAGACATAATCTTCTGGATGGGAGAGATGGGTCTCTCTCAAACACTTTCCCTCTTAAAAGAGGAGATGATGGGGCAGAGGAAGATACTTGTTTAATGACTGCTAATGAAAATTAAAATTTAATTTAGAGCTTTTAATTAAGAGCTTTTTGAAATTTTTGAAATTCCATGGAATCTAAAGAGTCAACAGTTTGTTTCAAGACTGTAAGATAATATACTTCCCTTAGAAATTCACTTCCTTAGCACTTGAGCTGTTGAGATTTTTGGCAGTAGTGGACCCAATGGTACCTATACAAGTCACTCATTCACTTTCCAAACCTTTATACATTTCATGTTTGTATGCTGAAAAGGATTTCCTGTTGTGCTGCACCCATTCTCTTACATTCTCAGGAATCACTGCCTACAATAATTTTAATGATCTTATCTAATGCAATCTTCAAGTCTGTCATGCTTGTTTCAACTGCTGCTCACTCACATTAGAAATATGTCTAGAATCCCAGTCTTTAGAGGCTTAGAAACTTTCTTCAGATCTTTAACTCATACTAGTTCATGGTGTTTCTATATACATTTATTTTGTTACAATACTGTTCTTCAGCTCAAATACCTCTTTTTCCTATGTGGTTCTACGCCAAAATTTGTATTTATAGGCAAAAATCCTATTGCCTCTCAATCTGGTTTGCTGTCCTTTTTAAAGCCAGGTTCTCAGTAGCCCTGATCATTCTAAGAGATTTCATAGTTTCTTATGTTAATTTGCCTTTTGAGTATAGCTGATGAGCTATGGACATTGTTAGCTTTTTGGAAAACCCCTGTTCCTCTTCCAAGCAAATGACTAACATTTTTTTCTGATACAGGGAAACATTAGGTTTTTTAGTCATTTAGGCTGTGGGGCTTAGACTTGGAACTGGGGATACACAGAGAGTTCTGATTTCTCTAACATTACCCACAACAGGATTGTCAGCAGAAACTGAGGATGGGTTTTTGAATCAATACCTTTCATGATGCCTAGAACTACATTTTTCTATCTCACTAAAATATTTTTCAGCTGTACCATCATGTTTTGTGGACATTTGTATAGCTACGCATTGTTATATCCTTCTGAAAATTGGTTATTTGAATTAGAGCTTCTCCATAACTTATTCAAGACAATAAATTATTTCTTCAAGACACAGGTTAAATATGACCAGTGCTCAATAAAAGCATTAAAACTTCTATTGCAAGAACAAGAATTTTATTTCTATGTAGAGAGGAGAAAGTTTCTTAAGTGCTGCAAAAAGAAGGGTTAAAACTGAAATCAGAAAAAAGTGGTATGGATTTTTTTTTTCCGATAGCAGCATACATTTATGAAATATGTTTTCTCAGGGGTCACCTGGTAAATAAAAGATAGAGTTGAACTCAGGTATTTGGTTTTCATGGCCAAAAAGCAAGAAAGAATTAAACTCCAGATTACAACTTAGAAAAGGTTAAACTTGATTTATTTTGAAATAATGTATTGTATTTCTTGATTCCTGGGGTTTTTTTTAACTCTTAACACAGAAGACATCAAAGCTACAGTACTTAACAGAGGTTACATACATTAGCATACTCAATGCAGTATTTGTGTGGCCTGTTCTTTCAAGGCCCTTTTCTTCCACTATGCTATAGATGTCTAAATTTTTTCTCTTGGCATGGGGAGAATTAAGGCACTATAATTTTATTCTCTAATCAAATAAGATTAAACCTACAAATTAAAAAGATAAAACCTACAAATTAAAAACGTAAGAAAACTTACCTTATTATTATACTCTTATTGTTACATACGTTGCTATGGCTGAACAAAATATGTTTGAGGTAAAAAAAACCTGTGTGTGTAGTACATGAATTGTGGTCCTGACTTTCTCATTTCCTAGGCCATGTGAAATCATTACTTCTGCAGGGAATAAACATTTCCGCTCTGTAAAGGACTATCTGGTGTAGTAAGTAATAGACCTAGGCCTAGGTAAGATATTACACAAAGGTGAGAGATAAATTTGCCTAAAGAATAACAGCTTAGAGACAAATCCTGTCACTCAGCACAGCTCAGCACAGGAAACCAAAGGCAAAGTATATTTCTGCCCAGCTCAGCAGTATGTTCGTAAGGGAGCAGATTTACCTCCAGCTGTGCAGATCTGCCCTGTACGGCACAAATTAGCCAGCTATATAACACAGGCAAATACAAACCAGGAACTGATTGATACCCACAAGTTTTATTACCCCCTGAGAGTTTTCATACAGCAAATAAAACTGGATAGAGCCAGGTATGAAATCAATACAGTCTGTAATTATAACTGTGAGGTGAGAATGAATATAATTATGGATTCAAAATAAGTTATTATCTCCTTAACAGAGCATGCTAAAAACATAAGTCAAACTAACCTTCCTCACAGGCATAAGATCTGAAAGTCTGAGGAGCAGCAAACCAGAACAAGAAAACATTGCATGTGGTATGATGGACAAATTTAAATGATTAAATGTGGTCTCTTCAAAGAGAACTACCTTAGTGGGGTCTCTGACCTGGAAAATGTACGCTTGTTCCTGCTGGCTGTCATGTTCTGCTGGCAGCTATTTATGTATATGAATTTATAAAACACGTATTAATAGAGTTAATAAAATTTTACCGCACAAAAGATCGCACACATAGAGAAAGAAACATTGCCATACAAAAAAGAGTGGAGAAAAAAAGGAAAGCACCTCACCTCTACTGGGGAAACGGTCTCAGGCCAGTCAGGAGGTGCTGAGCTGGACCCTAATTTCTACCAAGAGAGTGGCATGCAGTGAAAGGCAGTTGCACGGCACTGGTGTCACAAGTTCATGGCAAAGCACCTCCTAATGCGAGAGATGGAGTCAAGTTTACTAAAAGTGATTTAGTCAAGTTTGAATGGGTTTCATTAGCCAAGACAATTTAAAGCACACCTCCACACCAAGCACATGTACAACAGACATCTTTAAATCAGCAGTATTCCACATGCAGCTTCTTCCATCTGTATTAACCAAAGAAAATTTAAAGTAAGCATTTCATTACTAGAAAACAATAGAGGAGGAGATAATGCAAACCAAATGAGAAGTAGGGCAAGGAAAATCAATTTCTCATCAACTGTGGGGCAAATAACTTTAAATCAATTCACATAGTTTCTAATCAGTACCAAATAACAACATAGTTTCTTTGGGCTACA
Organism: Podargus strigoides; assembly: GCA_028020825.1. NCBI lineage: Eukaryota > Metazoa > Chordata > Aves > Caprimulgiformes > Podargidae > Podargus > Podargus strigoides. The sequence goes on from CM051620.1 coordinate 28,025,546, forward strand.
TTGCAATGATAAAGCACCAAATTTATGATAGAGGAGATTTTAACTTTTATTGGAAAGGCTGTGAAATAACAAGAAAATCCCAAGCAATTTATAGCTTATCCCTAGAAAGCAGATAGAAGAGGCCTTTGGCATGACACTTCTAAGTGTATTTACTATAAGGTAGCTAATGCCCTGAGCAAATACAGCAACAGCAAAGAGTAAGAATTATTTGAAACTGTTTGCATAGAAGCTAAAAAACTAATTGTCATATTCTAGCTCAAAACAAGAAAGGATTTCATTAAACTGCATATGGCCTGAGCAAAGGGAATATGTGACACAAAAGGAGCTGTGATGAGATTACAAAGTATATCAGAACTGTTTGATTAATCTCCTGTCTGGGGAGCTTTAAGAAATACACACTACAGAAGACTTAAATTAGAGGAATGATAAGCACATACTTTCAGACTTCTGTTGCTCCTGCTTTTAACAGCTTATCTCCATTTTATCCAATGGTTTTATTGCTGAAAGATTTTCACATTCTTAAATTATACTTCCTTGGGCACGGTGATATGTGTTGTGTCTCCAGAAAACTGTGCTTCTCGAAAAGCTACATGCACCCCACTCTGACACTCTCCTTTTTTAGTTACAGCTCCTTCTGTTAGGAACTTCAAAGTAGGTCTAGGTCTTGAAAAGACATGGTGTTTATTCAAAGATCACTGCACAGTGTTTGTCATTTCTTTTCTACCCAAGGTGCTGTCATACCACCTTCCCTCTACTCACCTTTGGGAAGGTCTTCTCAAGACTCTGGAAATTTCAGGCATGCTTCACCCTTGGTCTGCCTCTTCTCTTGCTGTAACATCCATGTCCCCATGGCTTTTGGGACAGAGCTGAAAAACTGTTAAGAAAGAAAGAACAATTCTCTGCTGTACTCTCTGTATTGATCATAGCTGGCAGGGTTTCAGTACACAGGTGGCAGTTGTGACCTGTGTGGAATGAGGCCTTGAGCTGATTTGTGCTGGTCAAAGCCATTTCTAGCCAGCTCTGACACTGGTGAGTGACACCAGCCAAGAAGTGTTGAATCTAGGATACAGAAGAAATCCCATATCCTGGACTCCACACAGAGAAAGTCCAAATGCATTGCCCAGCTGCCAGCTGGGTGGCACTACAAAACAGCCCCAGTTTGCATAATCAGACAGTAGCAAGTAACTGAGGATGAAATTTCCAGTATGAATAAGCCCAAAAGAGTTGATCAAGAATCACTCTCACCAAGGTTTTCTAATTGACTGCACAGCATGCATAGATCCTATTAAAAGCACTAGTTTCAGTGCAGAATATGAGCTTGCAGGTGTTTGATAATCAACAGTCCTCAGGCTTGAAAAAATGCTGTGAGTGCTGGAATATCAACTCAGTGTTAATATGACCCTGAGTAAACTCTTAGTGGAAACAGCAGAAACTTCAGCAAGAACACCAATGTTTTCTTTCCACTTAGTAAAACAAGTTCATTTTTTATCTCATGTTAGCTAATATCCATAACAAAGCCTAGATGAGATCGATTTTCCCAATATTAGGAAGCATAAAGTAAGCATAACCTCTCCTCCCCCACCTGCATATCAGTCTTTAACTGGGTTATGTCCTGATATCATTAGAATATTACCACATAGTAACAAGCACATTTTTATGCACAGATGGGAAAAGCATGCCTTGTATCTTAGCAAATACATAGGATAAGCTCTAGGCCTTACATAGCCACATTAGAACTTGGTGAAAATCAGCAGAGGGAAGTAGTAGTGGGTATACAGGGCACCCCGACCTCCTCTGCTTGAAATACTTTATAGACTGCTGCACGCACCCAGCAATATCAGTTGACATAAGCAGAAAGCAAGAGCAGTTAACTTAGGTGTCCACTTACCATGAATTAAGTGATGTGAATAAGCACTGTGGCCAATAAAGATCCTGTCTTAATGCCTGACTTCTGTTCAGAAGTAGAATTAGCACTGTTTCCTTCCATTGGTTTCCAGTACATTAAGCTTTTTTCCTTTTAAGTAGCACACAGAAGCCAACACCTTCAGGTTTCCAAACAAATGAATATGCTGATGTCCAACTTCAAGAGATTGTCAGAAAAATACGGGAAAGGGCAACAGCCTACAAGGAAAAGCTGAAAGACCCAGTGCTGTCCTCCCCTGAAGGCAGTCCTACAGCTTGTAAGTGACTTCAGAAATAGCTGTGTGGAAATACAGTAATATATACATTGCACTCTGTAACAAGTGCCCTGTTCTTGATAGAAGATGTACATGATTATATCAGTGGTGATTTTATTCTTAATTATTATTATCCCTTATTTTATCCCTTTCCGGCATTCTATGTGGCTAGCGCCATCAAAGAAGAAGCCTCCAACCCCACCAAAAGAAGACAAAAAAGACAAAAAGAAAGATGATGTAGAAGCAAAGTCAGAGGAGGATGATTACTGTGAAATGCTGTGCTGTAAATTCAAAAAACCTCCACTGAAAAAATACATGGAATATCTGCAACTACCAGATAGCATAGACTCATACACAGGTAAATTAAAAGCTATGCAACAGAATGTGGTAAAGGCGTATTGAAGTGACCTACACAGTACCTGTGAGCCACCAGAACATCCACATTCCAGTTTGCAACGCAGAGGGATGCACAGATCCTGCCCTACAGAGCATTCATTCTAAACAGGGAAAAGACATGAAAAGTGATAACAGTTGTAAAGATGGTATGCATAAAGCTGGTGTGCAAACCAACCACAATTAAACCCCAAGTCTTCTGATTCTTGATTTAGAATTTATTCTATTCAATAGGGCCAAATAATTGTCAATTGTAATATACACCAGCATCATGCAAAATGTACTGAGTTTCTTCAGATGCATTAAATTCTATATGCTGTCATAAACTCACATTTTTCCCTTTTGCAAATTTCTTGCATGCCTCCTGGTTCCAACCTATATCATTTTAGCAGCCTGTGCCATTGAAAAAGGAAGAATGCCAGGTCGCTCTGGGCAGAAACATTCCCAGTGACCGCAGTAGAATAAATGTGTCTAGAAGTATGACAAAAGATTCTAAGTTCGTGCCTGTAAATTTAATGTTTTTTCTTTCAGATCGCCGTTACGTAGCCTGGCTCATGCTCGTGACAGTCGCCTATAATTGGAATTGCTGGTTTATTCCCCTTCGCTTTGTGTTTCCATATCAAACCCCAAGTAATACAATATATTGGTTTATCACAGACATCATTTGTGATACGTGCTACCTGTGTGACTTACTGATTTTCCAGCCCCGAGTGCAATTTTTAAAAGGTGGAGATATAATAGTAAGTATTAGAAGTGGGATTTCCAAAGGCAGTACTTGTTTGTTAATATAGTATAGAAATTCCCTCAGTCTGACACATTTTCACATATTTTCTTGCTATGTCAAATCTGTGTAACTTTTTTATTTATCAAAAGATACCTATATTCTTCTTCATTGACCTTCTTTTATTCTATTTTGGAAGAAGGAAACATATCCATTGTCTACATTCTCAAAAAAAGAAGAAAACATAGATTTGAAAGTAATGGATGAGAGCAGTCAGAACAGGCATAAAGCTTTTTGTCACTAGGAGTAAATTGGCATAACTTCACTGAAATCAGTGATTATATGACTATGTACTCACACATGTATGCATGTGTTTGTATGTTTGTGTGAAACTTTCATTTTTCTATTCACCTTGTGCAGGAATCATAGTTGAAGACAGTGCATGTTCTGCTAGGGCTGGACAGGACATGCGTGTTTTATTACAGATTGTGAGACTGGGGAGGGGGGTTTGCCAAAATCAAAAAAAATATGTAATTTCAGGATGCTTTGGAAACAATTTATTTGAGAGATTTTATTTTGGGAAAATATGTACATTCAGTTTTACTTCTTGCTACTATTTTTGTGTCATCATTTTACAGAAAAATGCAAAATAAAACTCTAAGCAAGTATCTGAAAAAACAGTAGAAGTTTGCCCTCAGTATATTAAAAGTGCATCTAGGGCATTAGCTTTCCTTTAAAATCTTTTCTACTTTTGATTCTTTAGCTTCTTATAGAAGAAAACCTAATGTGGAAAAAAATGAGTTTAGATAACTTCAGTGTGACAGTACTGTGCCCAACAGACAGAAAATTCAAAATTATATTTCCTCAGATGTGATTTGGAAGTAGCTTTAGTTCACTGCTTTTACATAAAATTTTACACATTGTGCATACAACATATTACTGATACCTTTACAGAGGAATCTCAGATAAAACTGTGCAAATATAGTTTGGATATATATTAAATGCAGTGCAGTGTAATATATTTTTCCTTGCTAAGACATTCAGTAACTGGCAATCTTGCCTAAATCCTACAAAACTCAAGTTTTATGAACAAGGTTAAAACTCTAATGTGGGGACCTTGCCTTGTATTTCCCTTGAAACTATTTGTACAATTCATAGATTTTAGTGAGTGAACCCCTACTGCCTCATATCCTGCATTTAGTTTAATGTTTAAACTGATGATATTGAAAAGTTGGTATGGAAATATCCTGAAGATTTTAAAGCTATTTTTAAACTGTCCCTGGTATAAATGCAAAAGTATAATAATAGATACATTTCTTTAGATACTTGAGATTGCCCTTTCTTATTAAGGTATTAGCATCAGTTCCCATGGAGAGCAATTTAAAAATAAATAGCTAATCAGTACTAATGAATGCAATGTTGATTATTACCATACTAATAATGCTAGCTTTCAAAGAGCTAATTTTGTATGGCATCATCAGAAATGTTCTTTGCATTTTTCCTGGAACCACTGAAGACAAATGGAGGTTCTGGCCCTGAAATTGAAGGAGTCTGGGTCAAGCACCAACTGGTGCAGATGTTTTGAGAGGGAAAATTTGTGGGAAAAATGTAACATACATTGCTAGACCAACAGCTAGACTTGGAAAAAATCAGAAAAACTGCAAACTTGATTTTTTCAAGTAGGTCTAATAAAATCTGGGCTAATGTAAACTGTTCTAATAAAAGAACTACTTGTTCCTACAGATATTTCTCCATTCATACTTTTAGATCATCATTAATATAACTGTCATCATGCTTACTATCAGAAGAGAATTATTATTCTTGTTGAGTAGCAGAGGCTCATTCTTGACATTCTATTCTTGACTATGCCTTTTTCTCCTTTCATTATCACTGTAGTCAGACAGAGTGGAAATGAAGAAGTTCTACCACAGCTCTACGAAGTTTCAGGTAAGCAGACCTGGTGTTACTGTTGTCAATATGTAAGTTTTGGCTGTAGGATTTCACAGGATTTTTTTCATTCACTTAAAATCACTGTTGGTTTAAGGACATAACCAGAAAGCATTGGCTTGATGATGTGTCAACGCTCACCAGCTGAAGACTGCCATCTTCATAAACAGTGTTTAATTGTAAACCACAATAATTATAAATGCAGTTATAAATAATAATACTGAATAATAAAAAATAAATTAAATATTAGAAATAAAATAATGTTAAAAATGAATACAATATAATTAATAAAATTCTCTGTTTTGATGAATTTCTGCAAGGTCATCCCCGCACATGCTGAAAGACAATAGCACAGTTTGACAGAAATTTATTAAACAAAATAAAAAGTCTTGAAGTTAGATGATAACTATTTGGTGAACTCTTACGAAGTATCTCATGGTGCTGAGTATGTCATCACTCATACAAGTAAACAAAAATTCAAACTAGGATTTTTGATACACATACAGGTCTGTGTCACTGAACCACATCTCTGAAATCTGAGTTATAGCTCTCTCCTATTCTGTAAATACTTTTGCACCTGCCTTGTTTCAGAGTTAATTTGTCTCACTGACTATAGTATTCCTACTTACATACTTGAGGTTAAGATATCCAAAATTGCAGGATATATAATATACAGGCAAGTGAGAAGGACAGTCAAACTTACAGCAAGAGAACTAAGAGGATATGTATGGTTTTATTTAAAGTCTACACTTGCAGTATATCTAGTGCCCTTGATTTCTGCAGAAACTAGAGTTGAGTGTTCTCACCACATGCAAGTTATAGATATAATCTGGGAATTTATCATATGATTAAGTACTAATTAACAGTACTAATTAACTAATTAAAGCTCTTCTGACTAAATTTTACCTCCTCTTAGACATGTGTCTGAGAGAGGGAGAGAGGCCAGTAAAGGCTGTTTGTCCTCAATCAAGTTTTTTGGTTTGGTTTTCTTTTTTCACAGAGTTCAGGTATTAACTGCATCTTACTTGCATGGAATGAAAGGTCGGTGCTGCAGGCTAGCTGCTGCCAACATAAGTTGCATCTCTCAGAGCAAAGGTATTTTTGATTACAGTGAGATGAAGTTTGCAGTTCCATATCCCACTTCTGTTCCCAAATGATACCAGCAACAGAGTAAGGTGTAACAGGATCATGAAAAAGGCAAAGTGAAGTTTGCCACAGCTTTCCATCTCTCCACAGAATTCTTGGAAAGAGCAAAGTAGGCAGATAAGAAGAGTAATCACACAGTTGATGGACTTCAGGGAGATGTTGAAATTCTTAGGAATATGAGAAGAAGCAGCACTGAAATATAACAAAAGACAATATCTATTTAAAAAACCAAAATAAACAAATGGAAAAAAAAACAAACCACAAAACAACCAAACTTATGATCTATGATGAATCTGTTGTTTGGAACACATGGCTTCTGCAGGATGCAAGCAAGGAGTCTAATTCATCATGGTCCCCTAGGTTGCTTTAGGCAGACTGGTTTTAAAAGCTGTAGGACTTCTAAGAAGCTTGCGGAGTGCTCTCCCCACCTCCACTCACCAGCCACATGTCTACCATCTTAGTTTTGTCAGAACTGTAATTGAAATAATAGAATGTATCAGTAATCAAGTATCTGAGATACTGTTAATAATCCCCACAAAACAGATTAAAATCTCAGGCACAGGGGATTTACAAGCAGGGCAGAGCAAAGCTGCTGGTGTTTTCAAAGAGAATCTTGCCTGCCAATACTTGGGAAGTTACAGGCTTAACATGCCGACTGTTCAAATATCATACTTAATCATGATTCTACTGAAGTAGGTTTTTGACAGCAAGTAAATGCATTATGATTATTGTGAATTTTAAATTGACTTCTCTACTCTTCAACAGCTCGATGTGATATCAGTATTGCCATCTGAGGTTTTATACTTGTTCTTTGGATTTAACCCAGCATTTAGAGCAAATAGGATGCTAAAGGTAAGATCTGTGTTACTGGTGGTTGGCTAACTACACATAAATGCTTTTACAAACCAATGGAATGTTGTTTCTAATATTTAGGAATATGAAAGTTAGAAATCAGAAAACAGCTTCAGTATAAGCTACTACAGCAGTTAACAAACCAACAAAAAATACAAGATATAGCCTAGCCAAATGAAGCCCTTATTCTCTTATTTTTCTTCTGACTTGTGATTAAGGCTCATTCATTTCCATTATTTAAATTAGTTTAATCTTAAATTACCTGTTCAGTTTTCAAAGATCAAAAAAAAAATAAAGATCATTAATTAATGTCAATGTATTTTTCCCTTTTGTTGGTAATGCAGGTGTTTAAAAGCAAAGGAAGGAATTTTAAGGACTACGTAAACTATACACAGCATATTTAACAATCATAAACCCACTTTTGTTATTGAGTCCAAAGACATCTAGAGTTGTGCAGTGAAGGGGCTGAGAAGGGATTAGATAACAGCCGTCTCCCTGCATTTCGTGGTACCTAGCAATCCACTCTCTGGCTAAATACATTCACCTTCACACAAGCAACATGTTGACAAAAAATTGCCTTTCATTTACAGCTGGAGGGGAGAACAAGAACTCTGAGAATACAATAAGGGTGCTCTTCACATCAGTTTTCAACAAAACTTCAAAATTCCATAAATCAGAAACAAAAAATATTAAAAAATGAAATGTTAAATATCACCTCATATTAGGCAAACAGACATATATTAAACAAAAACAAAGAAAAAAGCTACATGTGAATATTAAGGTCTGTCACTAAAGGTAAACTACAAATAATTAATAGGAGAATTTGATACAGCAGGAACTGTTACTACATGGTATCATCTAGTCTGTGGTTGCTGACACATATAATCACTTCCTGAGAATTACTGGAATTTCAGAAAGCGTAAAAAATGATTTTTATGTGTTCAATTCTCTCTGATAAAGTTGCCCAATCAATTACATATGTTTGAGGAAGTCATTCATCTACAGCAATCTGACCTACAGAGCAAGATTATTACCATAATCAGATTAATGGGACATTCAACACCCAAAACAATGTTTAACTTGACTTTCATCTTTGCTTTGAGTTCACCTTTTAGTTGAATGTTTAAAGAAAGTCAGACTATTAAAAAAATCCATTATTTTCAAAATGTGTATATTAACTAATGTCTGTACTACTAGAAAAAGATGTGTGGTGAGGAACAGTGATCGGATTACTTTCATTTGTTTTCCATTCAGCATAACACATTCTTTGAGTTTAACGATCGTTTGGAAGCTATCCTGGAGAAAGCATACATCTACAGGTATGTGCTTATTAAACTTTTGTAGCATGCAAAGCTTGGCACAGAATACATGCAGGCAGATTGATCAATAGTATGGAGAGGCAAATAAGGGGATGCAATGGCACTTGGAGAACCAGCAAAGGAGTGCATAATACAGGAGCAACCACAGGGATATTATCTCGCATTAACTTAGTTTATAGACCTAACTTAGATCTTACTAAGCTTTCATAAAACCACATATTCAGTTACTACGCACTGCAAACTGCATTGAAATCTATCTGTCGCAGATAAACGCATTATGTACCAGCCTCCCTGTGTTTAGGCAAGTCCTGTAGTTTTCCTGCTTATTTATCCCTCGCCTGTATGAATATTTGAACGGAGAGCTAAATCCAGGGGAGCTTTCGTTTGATCCCCATGCACTGAACAGAGGATATACAATGAACTCATTGTATTAAGCAGAAAGCTGCTTGGTGCTTAAGTAGTTCATCATTGGTGATCTTCAAAGAACTGGCCATAAGCATAAGAAGCGGGATTAGGAATGATTTAACTCCTGCTGTAGCCACTATATTGTACTACTTACCAGATCTACTGCAGGCTTCCTAGCACAGCTCTTGTAAAGCAGTTCATTTCTGACCTCAGACATTTCTTGGCTTTGGTTCACATGTTTAGAGCTTATCGTGAACAGAGCTTGACAAACACATTAATTTGTACCCTCTAGCCTCATTAATATAGCTTCAAATTTCTGTAAATATTCATAGCCATTTAAAGTGGATTATAAAGTCCTCAGAGAACCATAATTTCAAAATTACCCTGTGTCAAATATTCTTGAAAGATATTTATTTGACCTTGGACAAATATGAGACAGGTAACTGCCAGCTATTTTTTTTGTCACAGAATCAATACAGGTGGGGAGCTACTTAGGGGATGCTTAACATAAACATTGCTGATCCAAAAAAGCAGTCAGTTCCATATTAAAAGGAAGGAAAAATATAAATTGTTTCACAGGAATCTGTTGACTTTTATAGGGTCATTCGAACAACTGGATATTTGCTGTTTATCTTGCACATTAATGCATGCCTGTATTACTGGGCTTCAGACTATGAAGGACTTGGCAGCACTAGATGGGTGTACGATGGAAAAGGAAACATGTAAGTCCTTTTCTCTTGCAAGAGATTTTTGTTGATTTTGCTTCTTCCCACAGCCCCCTCCTTTTCCCATGCCTCTGCGTGCAGGGTATGCCTTTACTTTACAAGTGCTTGGATGGCAAACTTTTAGCATCATGACTGCTAATTAGCAGCTTTCATTACTAACACATATTTGGAGGGCAGGTGCAGTGAATAATCAGTTTACCACTTTCAGCTTTTATAGGTTTATGAGTCAGTGCTAAGCACTAACTTAATTAAACATTTAGAAGGCAATAAGGGTCATAAATTAAACTTACTGATTGCATATGCATGTGGGAACGGTTAGAAGGATTGAAGAACAATCCCTCAAAGGAATCGGAGGCACAGATATTTTTTTCTGCCACAGAGCACTGTGTCTTTAAAATGCAACACTTTAGTCCCTCTATACATTGCGATTGGTCTGAAAAAATTCCACCCCAAAATTTCTCTGATCTTTTGAGGTCATGCTTAAACATGCGACAGGGTGTCTCCAGCGGGAAGGACTGAATATTGGCACACTTTTCCACAAACTCCTTGTGACAGCACTAGGCTGTGTGCTAAGTAAGGGACATTCATTAAGATGACGGAGAGAAAGCAAGAGAAAATAGAAAAGTCATAATACATTTTGTGTGTAGCTACATAAAAACTTATCTAATAGGTTCAGCTGTATGATTGTTCATTTCTTTCAAAGGCCATAATACAGTTAAAGCCACAGGAGCTCTATTTATTCATTAATTACATTCTTTGTAAAATCGCATATAATATACTACTGTCATAAATCACTCTTTAGACAACTTTTCACATTTCTCTTGGAGACATGCTCCTCTTGCTCATAATTTTGTCATAGTTCATGAGTTTGGTGTGAAGTCACTAGTTTGAAGGGTAAGCAAATAGCCTTTGAGAGTCAAACACACTTTGTGTACAGTAGCATTGTTTTTTTATAATTGGGGTTCTCTCTCAAAAAAATGACATGTCTGAAGTTTCCACACATCACTAAAACACACAGCTTGAGTACTGCAGCCAGACATGTGCAAGTAGGGTCATGGAGCTCAGTGGGACTACTTATGTAAATGAGATTATACACAGGTATTTACTTGCTTCCAGAAATCTGACAAGAAAAACACAGAACAAATTTCCATTATAGCTATTTTTGTTAATGTCATTCTTGGGAATACTTTGCTCATAATTAAAAAATAAGGTAACTAAGACTGAGCAACCTGAATACTCTGAAAGTACAGCATTTAGTCTTCAAGTTTTTAATGCTTCTTTAGAGCAGCCTACAGAACAGGCAAGAAAGTCTTCCTCTATTTCATAGGCAAGGATATTTTACATTTCACTCAGGGAAACAATTGATAGAAATTATTTGCTAGCTTGCTCATAGACGACACAGTTGTGCCCAGAGGTAATGGCCAGGTTTCTTAATTTTTTGTGACACCTTTTCCATGAGGAGACAAAGACACTTCTCACTGTGTCACACTGAAATCATATGGGATTTGAGGCAGATTTTTTTATAAACAATAAGAAGAAACTGGTAATTCAAGGTTTGCATTAAACTGAAATAAAATGCATATTGAATATATCCATATAAACCTCATTAAGCTGTTAGTCCACCTTGTCTTGACATTGGTCGGTGAATGTATGACTTTATTCTTTTGCTTGCATCTAACTCATACTGGATTTTATTGTCCATGTACATGGAACCCCAGAGTATCCCATGTTGAGCTGCATTTCATAAAGCATAGCTTGGTGTCCCACTAACAGCAAATGCCCTCTGTATGGGATAGTCATTGTCTTAGAGAATCAGGCATGACATATTATCTGATTGTTGAATATTTGGGGATTTTTGACAGAGAGATATTGTGTGAACACTAGTTATTATTGGAGATGCAATGTGAATTTAAACATAGCAGACAAGATACTTCTAGGTATATTAGTTTCTTTGGAAAGCAGGAATTAGGAATAATCTGGGAGACATCTGTCAGAAAAAGTGACCAGAACTGCAGTATATATTATGGCACAGCAGTGCAGACGTAATTTCCTTTCACATAGCAGTCAGAGTTGTCAATATTTGAAGTAAAATATGCCATTGGACTCATGTAGAATGGAAGCAGATTCAGCAAGAAGACAAATATAGCTTCTTAGCTAATTAAAAGAAAAAAGAGTGTAAGTAGGTTGACAAATAAATTGGAATTCTACCAGGCTCAGATTACATTGACCCAAAACAAATGATCTGGCACTGATTTAGTGGCATAAATGTTTTTTGTAGAATCCCTGCTGTGCCCACAAAATGCTGCTGGTTATGGCCAAAACCAGTTCTTAAAAATGTCAACACTTCTAGGATATTTTTTTTCCTTTCCGGGCTAAAAAGAATACAGACAACAGTTTCCCTTATCAATGTGCTTATATATATATGTTCCTGAGCAGCCATACTAACTAGTGAACTTCAATTTGTAACAGTTATACACAGCACTCAAACCACAAGCAAAATTATCAGAGTAGCTCTTTTTTGCAAATTTCTGCTAGTTGTATTCTTTTCCAGCTCATGTCCAGCCTCTAAAGTGTTAGTGTCAGTCCAAGAAGATTTGAGGTCTTTTGCATGGCAGCCTTCAATTAAAGCCTTTCACTTGAGGTGCAAAAGGCAGTCAACTTTACCCCCCTGTAATGCACCCAAATTAGCCACAGATGTTCCCAGCATTAAAACTGCACTCATGAGCTTGGTGTAATTAGGCAGACAGACCTCAGTCTCTCCTAATGCAGAAGAATAGCATCCCTGATGTGGCACCAGAGCGTAGAGCCTATGTAACCATGGCAGCAGGATATTGAACAGGTCTCTGAATTATAGCTAAAGGAACAGTTTGAATATGTGTTTATTTACAATCTAATTTAACTACCTTAGTAAGAGATCGGTCTAATTCCTCAGGAAAATGGACAAATCCCCTAGAAAGGGATACAAAGCAGGAACGTAATGTTGTTCTGAATTGTCTCATGGAAGTATTTGTCTCTTTTGTCACTGCTCATAAGGGAAACTAAAACCAGGAAGCTGAAATGCTCACACAACTCCCCCAGTTCAGCATTAAATTCAGGCAAAACAAATCATTCCACTTTCCTTGTGGTATATTTCTTCTGCTGTTTGCAAGTTATCCACAAGTAGTCTGCAAATTTCTCCTGCATGTTTATTAATCAAGATGTCTATTTGCATCCTGATTATGTTTCCGTGTAGCTTGCTGCCTTCGTGCTCTGTGTGTAGACTTAGACGATATCTGGAAGTCCCAGAAAATGGTCCCTGTATGTGTCTAGAACAATTCTACTCTGGTATGCATTGCCCAGTGAGCAGTAATACTGGCATAACATCTTAAAAGGTGTCTTGTGGGCATCAGCTACACATTGCACTTGCAATAGGTCTGATGTGTCACACTCCCAGTGCTCACTACACAGAGGCAGTTCTGTGCCTCCAGACGATCTGTGAATGCACAGCCCAACTCATGTCAGACCTAATGCTTTCAGATCTGCTACTTGCAGCCATACTTTTTAGATAAAAGCTTTGTAGTTTACCCCCTTCTGAGATCATCATACCCTCAGCTACCTGGTGAATAAGTCAATCAAGAAAAAGAGGGACCAAGAAGGTCATTAGAGTACCAGTTTATAAAGGCCACTTCTTTACTTTGCCTAAACTCATCCTGGTTGTAATCTCGGAGGAGTCAAAATTTGATAGCCCTGAAATAATGCTTCCCTGCGCTGAAATGAATGTGTGAATACCACCTTAAAATCTGATAGCCACATGCACAAGGATTTGATTTACCTGTATTAACCAAAATCATATAAGAAGTTTAGTGTATACTGAAATGGTCTTTTATGAAAAAGACATTTATTTTGGCATAGCATTACAAGGTATTTTATTTGCAGTGTTGAATGTTTTCATACCTAGGACTTCTTTTAGGGAAAAATCTACTATTTTGATTGCCTGAAGGATAAACATACTCTGTGCTGTACAGAGGGAAAATCTCTTTCTTGTCTCATGTTGTTTGCTTCAACAGTAATTATATATCAGGCTAGTAAACTGTATGGTGAGTGCTGATGGTTTCCAGACATTAGCTAGTAGGAAGCAAAGCTGCTAATACTGTTGAAATAGGAGTCTGGTTTTACTGGCTTTCCTTAAACAAAATTTACAATCTCAAATCTCCCCTTCTTAGGGAAAAAAAAAGCTGCTTTATATTTCAAGTGTGTAACTCTCAGATTAAAATAAAAACAATATAATGCGTATATGGAAAAAGTATAAAACCTGTGCCTAAGAGATAGTGACTATCATGTGACTCTGCCAATAGAAAGTTTCTTTTGAAGTAAAACTACAGAAGAATATACTGTATTAACTACATCTTAGGAAAAGGGTGGGAAGATCTGAAAGAAATCTCTCATGTTTTGCGTATACAACACTGCAAAGAAGAATGTGACCCCCCAAATTTCTTTGAGGAGCTGCTTTTATTTTTTGTAGATTATATTTTCTATCGTGGTAGACTGGCATCCAAGGCCACTGCGGGTGAGGGAGATGGTTTATTACTTTTGTATCCTACAGTAACTAGCACAGAAGTAATGTTAATTTCTTTTCTTTTACATTCATAAATTATGCACTACAGCATTTTCCATTATGATAAATGAATATGATATTAATATGCTTTACATGATAATTTCCCTCAGACAAGCTAGAGACATCATTTTATGCTTAAATCTCAGGCTTTTTCTTGCTATTTATTTATGCTACAAAAGTCTAAGAGAAAGCTGCCACATAAGCATACTTTGCTGGAAGCATGCCTAGGTGATGATTTTTTTTGAATCCAGTGAAAATATTATAGTGGTATAAGCCAGCTATTCATTGTGCACCCTTAACAGGAAAAAATGATATGATGGCAGATATGCAATGAATTTTTTCACTTAAGGACTGAATGAAAACAGCCAGTTCGAGCTGTTAAAATCTAAAACTAGAAAATTATGGTAAAAGTGATCATTATTACTGCATTTCATTAATCTGCAACCAGGAAAAAATGTGACTTCATAATGAAAAGCAAAAATTGATTGCTAGGTAAAGCCTGACATTTTAGGTGAAAGGTTTGGAAATGCTTTCAAGTGACTTAAATGAAAACTCTCATTGGCATTGGTTGTTATTGTGAGTTTTTCTCATATGTGCACAAAACTGACCCTCCAACTGTATTGTTACATGGACCATTTATTAATAGGAGTGGAGTTCATATCTTAAGAGATGAGTTTAAAAGCAGAGGCCATGAAACTAACACGTACACCTGAGGTCTGCAAGCAGATCAGGTGGCTTTGGCTTCAGAGTAGGCATGAGAAGATGCATGCAAGACTGTATATTCCAAAACAAACATTTCCACAAGCATTTCTTCTGTGTTTGTTTTTGTTTTTTGAATTTCAACTCCCAAAAAATTCAACAAATTGAAGGGAATTTTCGTTGCTTCAAAAGCAGTAATCACACATAAAGTAATAGCAAATCTCGTTGTACAATATATGAACATGAACTTCCACTCCTAATCATTAGTGAAGCTAAAGTCTGATTGTGCAGATACTTAGGAAGTCAAATTCTAATTAATAGGAGGCTTTTAAAAATATTCCTAAACCAATTACTCGTTAGCTCAGAAAAGAAGGAAATGATACCACATTGACGACAATGATTTGAACTAATTAATCCCCACTGCACAGTATGGGGGATGCTGCATTACTAGTCATGCCATGTTCTAGAAAAAAAATTAAAACAGTATCTTAGAGATGCCAAGGCACTTTATATGTATGTATATTTAAAAATGAGAGTTAGTATGGCTTTCTTTACAAAATAAAAATACTTCTGTCCAGGTCCTTTGTTGTTTTCATAAACTTGTGTTATCCTACTAATAGAAACATACTGCTTGAATGCAACGGGCTCTGTCATGCATAAGGCTGTACAAAGTCTTTGGCCAAGGAGCTCACACTTTGGGTATTAGAAGTGACAGAGAGCAGATGGATACTGTGAAGGAGTCAGTATAAGGCATATACTGAAGCAGAGTCTTAGTGATTGACCATTGCTCACTGCTATATTTGGTTGCTGGATCAAGAGAGTTCTGAGAAAAGTCCTGAAAGCATTAACAAGGTGGGTTTGTAGCTATTGATGGACAGCTCTTCCCAGGGATGAGAGAAAGTAGTGATAAAGGCAAGAAAGTGTTAAGGTGACAGGTGGGGTAGTGGAAGCCAGCCACTAGGAGAAGTTAATGCAGGAGTCAACTTTTCAGTCTTTTGGATTGAAAAGCATCATTGGACTAGATGATCTTTTGAGGTCCCTTCCAATCCCTAACATTCTGTGATTCTGTGATTCTGTGAAATGCCTGACTCAGGTAGGTATATGCTTAACCTCAACCACGTATGTATCTACAGTCAATAACAAAAATGCTGTCTGTATCCACAGGTATCTGAGGTGTTATTACTGGGCGGTTCGTACTTTGATCACCATTGGTGGCCTTCCAGAACCACAGACGCTGTTTGAGATAGTTTTTCAACTGCTGAATTTTTTCTTGGGTGTCTTTGTCTTCTCCAGTTTAATTGGTCAGGTACATTACTGTACTGTAGTGATATTATATTCAATTTAATGGAGTTTAGTTTTGGGAAAAAAATTAGCTTTCACCTGAGTGTCCCTCTATTTCACTGTCATCTGTACTTATTCTTCTGACAAATACAAGCGTTTAATCAGTTCCCAGTGTGCCCTTTTGCACACAAGCTGATTTAAAGTCAAGACTCTGCAGGACATGGATGATTCTTAAAACTATTTATAATTTATTTTTTCTTCCTCACAGCCAAGGAAGACAGTTCCTTGACAATTCACATTAAACTGTTAAATCTGATATAAAAAATTATAATTTTAGGTATGATATTAATATGTACAAATTATTGAATAAGTCACACTCAATACTACTGCCATTAGAATATTGTTAATGGAAATCCCATCATTTTTTGTGAAACTAGAATTCTTCTGTCTTCCATAAATTCCAATATATTTTTTAACCTGCGAATTAACTGTTTTCTATTTCTCTCAGTTCTCATTTGGCAGGAGGAAAAAAAAAAAAAAAAAGCCCATAGCAGAGCAATTCAATTATATTTCCAAACGAATATAACTGAAATATTTCTGGCTTGTAACTATTAAACCTGGGCTTTAGATCCATAGGTTTTAAAATACTTTGCCTACAGGAAAACATGGTTCCAATGTGGGAATGTCTTATCAAATTCCTGTAGAAATAATTCCAGACCTTTTAATTTGTACATGCTGGTTATTGGAAGAGTTATTATGAAAAAATAAAGAAAATTGATATTTAATTTTTATTTTGAATACAGGATTTGAAAAGTTCAATTAAACAGTGAAAAACTGCATATATGTCTTGCTGTTTAGTAGTGCAAGAAGAGATAACTGCCATGAAACACTCTTGGATTTAAAATTCATCCATAAACAAGAATTATAAAAAATAAAACAAAGCAATACATATAAAACGTTTCTTCTGGAAAACTGTTGAATTCAAGTATATTGGATTAAACTTCAGAGTTTGCATATTTTTATTTTTTTTTCGTAAATTGATATAACTGTCAATGAAAGCACCATTCCCCAAGATGATTGTACAGATTAGTTTTTGCAACCAGTATAGTCATTTGCAGACTCAGACCTTAAATCTTAACACATAAACAGCTTCACTGCAGTTTGTTATAATTCCTGTTTACAAAGAGCTTTTAAAATTACTGAGATATTCCTCGTTTAGCACACTTGCCTAAAAAAAAATTTATTCCTACTGCAGCCAGCTGCATCACTGTAATAAAAAGCAGAATTCAGCCCGTTGGCACACGAATCCTTGGCCACTGCAATATGAAGCCATTCTACTAAAAAACATGATTATTCAGTCATGAGTCATGCTTCTGGAGAAGGAATATCTATGAACATTAACTCATCCACTTTCTAAAAACTAAATGACATTTGTGTTGAAATGTTAAATGATGTTCTTGCACTAAAATCTTCAAGGTCACCTTTCAGCTCAACATGCATTGTTAGGGCTGATCTAGATTCTCTTCACTACTCTTAACTACTTAAACAGTGGCAGGACCTTAATTCTAGTGGTGCCAGCTGATGTTGTCAGGGAAATGTAGCCCAGTTTGCTTCACTTCTGACTTGCATTGCACATTAAATGCAGAGCAGCTTTATTATGGATTTTTAAAAAAAGCATTATCTATATTTTTCATCCATGTCCAGAAATATGAGACAGAAGAACAAGCCAAAACTTACCAATGATTCCTCTAAGATCATATAGACTAGCCAACACAATTAGATTAAATCTGTAATGCTATTTAAAAAGTAGATGAAGCACCTATTCGAAACATGCAGCTGAATGTATAATTACTCAGTGATTTTGCAAACAAGTATTTTATTCTTTTGCTATGTTGTTGACAAGATATTCAAGACTATTTTTGCTGAAATGTATAGTAACAACAACTGATGTTTGCAGATGAGAGATGTAATTGGAGCAGCTACAGCAGGACAGAACTACTACCGTTCCTGTATGGACAACACTGTCTCCTATATGAACACTTACTCTATTCCAAAAAGGGTCCAAAATCGTGTTCGAACCTGGTATGAATACACATGGGACTCTCAAGGAATGTTGGGTAAGGCTTTCCAGTTCCATTTAGGCAGCAAATCCAAGTGAGAGTGGTTGTATAGATACAGATATAGGGTGAAATTCACATTTCTCCTTTTCTGAATTCCATGTGAGGAGAGTACTTTCTTTAGATAAGAAAAAAACTCCAAAGCAGTACAACACTTGTTACTTCACATATTCTAGTAATTTATATAATATTCTGGTTATAACTTTAGACAAGATATGTATTTTAAATGAAAATATCTTAGTAAAAGCATCTGAGCAGCTTCCTCATTTGAATTCATAATTGATAGAACCAGCTCCATTAAGTTATTTTGAGTAGGACGTCCGTTTCTATGGACGCTCTTTTATTCTTCCTTTATATTTTCTAACTGTTTGCTCTTTTTTTTTTTCTCTCTTTTACAGATGAATCAGAATTGCTGGAGCAGATGCCAACCAAAATGCAATTAGCCATTGCAATTGATGTAAACTTTGCCATTGTCAATAAAGTTGACTTATTCAAAGCAAGTATTTTTACAGGAGAATGCAGAAATGTGTGGTATTCCTGAGACAGAAACCTTGTATTGTGCATCTTGCAACATTTAAGAACATCTTTGTTGATATGCAAGGCAAAATAGGTCTAAGAAATATTTCAGTCAATGGAGATACGTCAGGACAAAGCTATATGCCTGCCTTTGAACTTTTTCTGTTAAAGCAGAGACTAAAAAAAATTCAAATGAGATTAAGACATAGTCCTGTTGTATCAACATGTTAAAGCTGATGTTATGGTCAGACTGTGATTTCAGAGTATAACTAATCTCAACAGTCAGACATATAAGAATGTAATTTTTAATACAGTCAACCTTTCTGTATACCGCCTAAGAGATAGTGTGTGTTCTGGCAAACATAACTTTGATGCAGTGGATGCTACTTTTTAGTAACTTTTTGTGCAAAGGAGCTTTCTCTTTGTTATCGTGACAGTTTTCCAGAGATACAATTTAAATGTAGTACTTAAGATTGGATTTTTGACTACAAAACCAAGGAGACACTGCATTTTCCAGAGCAGTCTACATACAGTAACCTTAACATTGATTTGTTTGTTAGAATAATTGCCAAAAAAATATCATGATGTCTCTATAAATCTCACATATCTGCATGGTTTCTGCCACATTTGCTGAAGACATGCAATTCATAGGCTCATACCAACATTTGACATGATGTGTTTTTTTAGTTCCCCTGGATGAGTTAAAAATCTTGTAAGAGATCCATAAAGCTGTGAACATAGCGCTAACTGAGCTTCCAAGGCAAATTTAGGTGTACAAAGCTTACTTTGTGAAAAATGAAGAGCTGTTCAACCCATAGGGAACTTTATAAGTATCTGAAATGACAATCCTTTCAGTCTTTCCTCTTTTTTAAAAGCTGATCTTTAGCATGTTTTGAGTTTGCATTCCACTTATGAATCCCGGGATCATCCATGTGTTGTTGGGTTTTGCTGCCCAGTGTAAGCACTAATAACCACTTGTGTTACTGAATTAATAGAGCAACCAATTCTAACTATTTTAACAGGGATGTGATACCCAGATGATATATGACATGCTGCTAAGGTTGAAATCCATTGTGTATTTACCTGGTGACTTTGTCTGCAAAAAGGTGAGTATTGTTTTCTCTTTCAAATATATAGTATATATATATTTCAGAAAAAAGTTCAGATACCGGTCAACAGTGTCCTTTAAATAAAATTAATCCTGAGTGAATTAGATAGAATAAAAATAATTAAGGTACTCTGTAATAATAATAAATGTGCTCTCAAGTTTCAACCTAGAACATGACAATATGGATTTTATTACTTATGTTGTCAAACAGAAAATATGGGAAAGCACATCACGTAAATATGGCTTATCTAATGATACATCATGAAGTTTTAATATTTAAAATGGAGCAAGCTTATTTTTTTTATATACATATATACATACAAACCTAGCCTACAGATCTCGATCTATGATGCTTTGCATGTGCTCCATTTGTGTATTCAGAAATTCTTAAGCGGAATTATCCAAGAATGTAGAAAACACACTTCATCTCATGCTGCTCCTTATAGCAGGATGTGAGCTTGCTCTGCCTTCACTCACAGCTTTGAGTCATCTCCAGACTTCCAGCTGAATGCTGTCACACTGTCTGTCCCTTATCAAATGAGCCTACCTTTTCTTAGCATTTTGTCTAAAGCATGGCTTTATGGTAACACAGGTAGATAGCTTCTGATCAAGTGAGCCCAAGTCTCTTTTCAGTAGGCACGTAAACATACTCATAGGCACTGTTGGATATAATTAATCATGGGGAGGATGAAGTATCAGTATTGTTACTGTTCTGGCAACTGACCCACAGTTCATACTATACCCAGAAGACTATAAGAACCCCTTAATGTGTCTTTAGCAGTTCTGGTCCAGCATGTTCACTAAGGTCCTGCTCCTTCCAAGAGTTAAGCATATGATCCTCTTCCCACATGTTGAGTTAGTCCCACTGACTCTGCAGCGTAGGAAGATAAACATTTGTGAATGTACCAAAGGATCAGGTGTCTCCCTTCAAAGACCAATCCCAGAATTACTATTGGCTAGGAAGGGTAGAAGAGCAGTCTGGTGTGTCTGCTTGTACAATGCACAGTATGAAAGGATCCTAGACTGTGGCTGGGATGCTGCCACAACAGAGATAATAAATGAAAGTAATAGATTCAAGGTCTTGATACTGTAGTCAGATGCAAATAGTTCTAAACAAGGATGGATTATGAGAAATGGAAGTATTGATTTATTCCAGATCGATTCAGAGCTAAAAGGCCTCTCACTTCCATAGATCTACTATGTGGCCAACAACCATAGTAATCCTATTAATGCTGTAACATGTAGAAGGGAATAAAACCCCATGAGAACTACCTCCTCCTTGGATATATATTGGCTTTATCATACTTTACTGAGGAGGCTCCGACATGCAGGCTTGGAGGCACAACTGAAGTTCAAGAAGGACAGGGAACTGTTTGAGAGCATCCAGCACAGAGCCACAAAGATGATGAAGGGAGTGGAACATCTCCCTTCTGAGGAAAGGCTGAAGGAGCTGGGTCTCTTTAGCTTGGAGGAGACTGAGGGGTGACCTCATTAATGTTTATAAATATGTAAAGGGTGAGTGTCATGAGGATTGTTCAAGACCACAATTATCTCTGCCGGAGTCAGTCCTTATGCTTGTGCTCAATGCTAAGTAAAGCAGCGCAAACCTTCATTGCTCTGTAACACTGGTAAATTTGTGTATAAAAAAATGGAAAAGATATTTAAAGAAGGGTTTGTCAGATTATTCTAACAAAAAAACCATTGCCCTGCTAAAACATGAGATCTTTGCGTTTATGTTTCCAGGGAGAGATTGGCAGAGAGATGTACATCATCAAACAGGGTGAAGTTCAAGTCCTTGGGGGTCCCGATGGAAAAAAAGTTCTGGTTACTCTCAGAGCAGGAGCTGTATTTGGGGAGATCAGGTAGGTCCATCACTATTCTTAGCTTTCTTTAGAACTGATCAAACAAACACTGGTTATTTAACTTGTCTGTGGTAAGCATTACAGCTGCCATGGAAGGCTAGAAAGATGGTAGGATCAACAAAGAGGCCACTGAGCAAGGAGATGCAGGTCAGTGAAGGAAAATCTAAGTGAAGCATCAGAGTCTAATTGAGCACAATTTGAGACCAGTGTTTTGGGCAATGTACACAGAGATATACAAACAGATTTCTCCTTCAGCATTGAAAAGATTTAACACATCTTCCTGTTCTGACGTCTGCAACAGAGCAGGAGCAAATGCATTTTATTGCCTGTATACTGAGATTAGGTGTCATTACACAGCAGATGGTAAAAATTATAATTAATTTCCAACAAAGGAGATAAAAAGTCTAAAATAGCAAATAAGACTGGTTCATTTAGGAGCTGAAGAAGGGATTAAGCTGCCAAAAATCAGGCATCCACATTTGAAAATGTATTTAAGACCATACAAAACCAGAAAAAGGCTGAGAGACCAGATTTTTGGGTGTGAGTTTATCTGGACAAGAAAATTTTTGTCAGGTGGTTACAAATGTTTTTTATATTCTCCATGCGGTTGCTATGCAAAATCCATTAACTCTCATGTGCCATATTCCCCAATGAGTCAACCAAGTGCTAGATTTTAGGCACTGCCCCCCTGCTGAGGTTGGCCTGAGGAAAAGTAATAAAATACATGTGCTGCTGCATGTGATAAACTGGATTCTTGGTTTCTTCCAGCTGCCTTCCTGTTATTGTTAATCCTCTTGCTGGTAGCTTTAATCTGCCTTTTGAAAAGCGGTAATCAGCTCTGTGCCAGGCTTACATTTATCTTCTACTTGTGCCTCCCTTTGTGGTAGGGGAAACATTCCCGCTTATCCAGTGACATGCATACAGAACTTGCTTAGACCTCAAGCAAAAAACACCTGATATATCCCACAGATACAGACCTTATACAATGAGTGGGAATAAGTGAAATTATATCAGTTCTTTGAGAGAAAGTTATTTGAAAGGTATCTCTCTGTGTGACAACATAATACCTGGGCAAAGCCTCAAAACAAAATGCTGTATTGTAAGCTATGTGGAAAGGCTAAGAGTGCACTGGTTTTCTGTATGGGCTGGATATTGAAAAGATAAAAGGAAAAGCTACAGCAGTGCAGATATGTAACACATAGTTTTCAATTATTTATTAGTCTTGCATTTGGAGCGAGGACTTTATTTTTTAAACTGAGAAATGATAATGATTGGGTTTAAAACCAGGAAGGGATTTTCAAACTTTTGATCTCATACAGGCGAGCACTTGCTTCCATGCAAGAATTACACAACGGCCTTTAAAGCCACATTTCCCAATACGTGTTACTCTTCACAAATTTGCCATTATGGACAGTAAAACTCTCAGCAATGCTATAACCCTGTTTTATTCATCACTGACCTACTGCGGCATCACACCAGTTCAGACACACATAATTTGCATATAAATGACAGGCAGTGGGTAAACTGGAGCAGAAAATACACAGCAACTGGCAGACATCTCCCAAACTGAAGAAAAGGGAAGAATTGAAGCACTAAGTGTATCAGTAGAGATTTATCCTCTTCCCTGTGGAGAAGTGTTATAAAATGAGTTTGTTTAGCACCTCTCTATATACATTTTGTCATTGTCTTCTGAATATCGTATAGCGGAAGAAAATAAAAAACCCATTCTTTAATGGATGAAATATTACTTAATTTAGCACATCCAAGTTTTCCCTCAGTATTCATAGCAGTATTATCACCTGATATCAGACTGATTTCCTTCTGATTTCTGACTCAAGATTTGTTTAGGGAAATATGTCAGCTTCATTCCAAGTGGTAAAACTCATGATCTATAAGACACTTGTTATTTGATCTCACTCTGTTCAAAATGCATGTAAATAATGCTTTAAAACTCTCCCAGGGCAAAGGAGTTGAAGAAAACAAAGAATGTTTATTTTAAAAAATTCCCTGAATTATACTAGAAAGCCAATGCAAGACTAATGTTCAAACAAGTTCTTTGCCAATTTCACCCCTGAAAATTGTTACAGAAACAGATTAAGTAATAGGAGCTGCCATCCAATTAACATCTTACCCTCGTTACTACTTTCCTGTATAGATAATATGAGTTTGGGGAAGCAAAATAATCTCAGAATCAGAGGCAAACAGATTGCTGCCTTAATGAGAGCCTGTCTGCACAGACAATTGAGAAAGAGAGAAATTCAGCTATAACACAACACTTCATTAGCCCAGAGAAATTTACACTTTAAGCCAGATGTCCCCATTCAGCCATTTACTGATATTTCAGTAGAACAACTTCCTATCATAAAATGGTAACTTTGGAAAAATTAAAACATTTCCCCATTATATGTAATTTTTTCACAGGAAGATGTCTTAATGTTTGGTCTCAGTTTTAGCCTTTAAGCTGTTTTGTAACTTTAACTTTTATTTAAAAAAAAAAAAATCAAAGCTAAACAGAGTATTTAGCTTTGGGAAAGATTACATTTTCCACTTTGGCCCAAGATTTCCCACAGAGGGGCAGCTGCTGCTTTCAGTGAGCTCTGCCCTTTGGTGTTTGACATCCTGCTCAGAAGCAAGATCCAGACCTACTTCCCTTTCCTGACTTACCAGTTTACTCCATATGCACATAGGTGCTGAGCTGAGCCGCCACATCCCACCCCCCCACCCCATTCAGCTGATACACATGACATTGCTTGGATCAATCTGATAATTTCAATGAAGCTTCCTACAGAGGTCAAGTATTAAAAAAAAATAATACAGATGAGCTGAGTCATCACTGTGACATCACTCTAAATTTGCTAGCATAAGAATTCAAAAGTTATAATCTCATAATAATATCACAGCATTTCAAGCTAACAACTGCAGTAAAAACTATAAGGTAAAAAAAGGCAAATTTCTCTATTAATATAGATATTAAAGTGTCAAGAACCATTACAAGGGAAATGTAGTTATTTTTAAAAATTTAGTCTATCACGTAACTCTTAGCACACTAGCAAAAGTAGATTCAGTCATAAAGTCCATAATGTTGTCCTTAGTCATTCTGTTTGAGCAAAGAATGCCTTGCAAAATTCACCTCACATCATCACCATAATGAAAAATCTGATCTCATTAGTCCTAGTCTGTCTCGATAAATTGAGCTTTCTCTTAGGAAAGCCAGAAAATGATTGTTCAATGACTTGAGAAGTGATTCATCAGAACTCAAAAGCTGCTTGTAATTTTCTTAGGCTGCTTTTCTTATTGTGCAAATAGTTTTATTCTATCTAAGGAATTGTACAGAATTGTTTAAAAAGAAGACAATACACTGCATTTTCAGCTTGAGTTTGTATATTGATTGCTATTGCAGAAAAAAAAGTGTGTGTGTGTAAAAATAGCCTTGCACACACAGTTGCAGAGGTCTCATACTGTCCTTTATAAATCAAATATGACATATTATCTGTATGATCTAGTATTTATAAATATGTTTTATAAATATATTTCATATTTAAATCAATATTTATATATCCTTGATTTATATTTTGGATAAGTATTGGTTTATGTTTTATGGGGTCTAGACTATCCTTTATGAATAACTTTTAAATTTAGAGATTACTAAATATTCTTTTAAAATATTAACTCACTGGGAAACATTTAAGGGACAAATTTTTAGGGTGGATCTCCTTGAATACAGTGATAAAGCAATTTTACTACTAAGAGCAAAACGCATCTTTACTTGCTTGTCACCACAGCTAAGTGAAGTCTTAATTTCATTTGCTTAATGCAAGATGAACAATTTAATTTTTCTTTGTACATCTAATTTTTATATGGATATCCTTCCTATGGCAAACTGCTGCTTGCTCAACTGTTCTAATGCCTCACTTTCAAAACAAAACAGCCTTCTTTTTCTGGCAGAAACGATTGTAACTGTCACCTTGAAAGACCTTCCTAATCCATTTCATTCAACTTGCCAACATTCAAACGTGAGATGTGGTATGTGAGAAAACTGAAAAACAGAGTCCCACAGAAGTTACTCACTCACAAAAAGTAAAATTCTTGGATAATCATTCATGCATTGTAAATAACTCAATAGTAACAGATTTGTGATGCTCTACTTCTGATGTAAATAATTTTCAATAATAAAATTGAGGAAATGACAAGTTCACATGAGGACTAAAACAAATGCAATCCTTGCAGGGGGTGTCACTTGGGAGAAATGTCTCTATCTAGCAAGACCCTTCATACTCCTTAGCATCTACACACTCGTGAGCAACAGTGACAATTTGCCTTCCTGAGGCAAGAAGATATTTCTAATCCCAACTGCAAAGGGCCTTTACAGAACATCAAACAGAACAGTTGGGTATGTGTCCTGGTTTCCCAGGAACAGAGCTGTGGGCCAGCCATGGCAGGGAGGCCATGAGTAGCCCTCAGTCAGCGGGGAGTTTCAGTCAGGGCAGCTGACCCAAGCTGACTCACAGGTGTATCCCACACCACTGACATCATGCTCATTATAAATGGAGGGAGTTTACTTAGGGTGGGGAGTTCCTCTCCCTGGGGCTCCTCCTTCTTTGCCTATTGTTCCTTCTGTCTCCCAAGGATTAGCTAAGGACCAGGCAAAGTATAAACTTTTGCACTTTATGATGATGATTTTATTAATTTTGTTATTTCATTAAATCCGTTTCTACTTCAACCCACAGGACTTCTCCATTTTTTTCCCTGATTCCCCTTCTCAGCTGGGGAGGGGTCATTGGGTGGTAGAACAACTGCTTCAGTTTAGCCCTGGGCACAGGCTAAACGTAGACAGTATGTAAGTGAGCTTCACAATTATTTTAACAGAGAACCACCAGCAAAGAGATTCCTTCCTATGGCAAGTTACAACGTGACTGATGATGTTTGGTTTTATTTCAGTCTATTAGCTGCAGGTGGAGGAAATCGAAGGACTGCTGATGTAGTGGCTCATGGTTTTGCCAACCTTTTCATTCTGGACAAGAAAACACTCAATGAAATCTTGGTGCACTATCCTGACTCAGAAAAACTTCTCATGAAGAAAGCAAAGTATGTCCTAATAACAGTTTTAAAATCACATTATTTAAATGCAGAATGGACAGTTGTGCAAAATATTGTCAGATTATGTCATAAAATTTTGAGAAAATGAGTACCTTACTACCTGCCCAAAGACATTAAACAGTTTGATGTTACTAGTATACTTCAGTACTCTTATTGTTCTCAGCTGCTGCCTTGCATTAGTAACAAAGGTTGGAAGGTTGCTCCCAGACTTGAAATTCCACCAGTGAAGACTAAACATAGCGCAGGAGTGACACTTGTTTTAGTGGAAGTGCTAGCAGACAGTTGCATTCAGCATGTTTCAACAGCTGGTTATCAGACAGTATCCTGAGAATCATCATGTCTCTTAAGGAATAAGGAACCTAGATACAGAATGGGCCGATTGCCTGATTTCAAAACCAGCATTAACAGGTAGAAAGATGGAACAAATCCACTGATTGATTGTACTCAGCATTTATCCTGCCTGACTTCTGCTTCTTTCTCAACAGTTGTATGACCATCATTACCTGTTATTCCTGTCTCTCTGTCCCACGCTACCTTCTTCTGCTTTCATGCCCAACCTAATCATATCCTGCCAAGCCATTAAATTCTGTTTCCTCCAGGTCGCCTTTCTCAACTGCGGGAGTGTAACAATCATCCATCCTTCATATCTGCACTTCCATTTGGGCCCAAAGCCCTCTGTAGATACCAGCCTAGATAAATAATATCCTGTTTAATTTTGAAGATATGCAGTACCTGCCCTGCACTGGAGGCTATGTATACTGCTCACCTGTCTAGGCATCCACTAATTCTTCCAAAACTCTTGAGTTCTATGTATGGTCAGCTACGTCTCCAGAAAAGCTAGGTGCCAACAGGAGATCTGTGCATTGTTTTGATAAAGATTGCAGTTACGTTCAGTTTTGGAATCAAGTTATCAGTTGCTCTGCCCTGGAAAGTTTGTGTTAAAGTTCTCTGTGGGATTGCATTGGCCATCCTACATCTTTAAAGGGCTTCTTGAAATAAACTCAAAGGAGTTATTCAAACAAGAAATTTGTTCTGTTATCACCTACCTGATAGTCACTGTATGGTCTCTACATATTAAACCCGTGCAAGCTGCTGAAGTGTACTTTTTAAATTAATGACAATAAAATTTAAACAAAGTAAAATCTTCACTTCTGAAATTCCCAAAGTAATAAACTACAAGATGCTAGAGAAAATTACAGTATTATGTGATTTACTATACTTCAGACTGCAAGTATAGTCCTTGTTCGTTAAAAGCCTTTAGTCAGGGCTTTTGTAAAGATAGAAAACTGTACAGTACCCTAATAGAAACTGAAAGCATGGGAACCCACTACTTTTCATTGGTTCCATCTATCTTGGGACTGTCGTCTAATCTTTACCCTCACTATTCATTCTCACCGCTTGTTGTTATGGTTGCAAATCAGTACAGCTACAGAAGGGTGTGAAAATCTCATCTGCCACATGATTGGCTTTAATTTTTATATCTTCAGGGTATTTTCTTCTACTGAAGAAGATGAAAAATAAGTACCACAGTCTAACCTGACCTATGAGAGATAAGCCATGCTAAGTTAGTTTGGTAAACTACTACTTCCACAAGCATCAGCTAGACTCCAAATTGAGCACTTAACACTCTCCAAATTTGCATTCAGAAGGCCAAGAGACTTCCACCTCAGGTATTGGGCACCCATCCCCCTTCACACTATTTCTCACCTTATAAAACTCTCATCTGCTTTGTGACACCTTAATTTGAGCCTGAACTAGTTTTCTAGTTCAGGTAATGGATAAGCAGTTGGCTGCTCATGGCTCGGATGGGCGTAGTCTTTGCTGGGTAAAAAACTGGCTGGCTGGCCAGGCCCAGAGTTGTGTTGAATGGATCTAAATCCTGTTGGCAGCTGGTCACAAATGGTGTTCCCCAGGGCTCAGCAGCAGGACCAGTTCTCTCTAATATCTTTATCAGTGATCTGTACAAGGGGATTGAGTGCACCGTCTGTAAGTTTGCAGATGATAGTGAGTTGGGTGGGAAGGAAGGCTCTGCAGAGGGATCTGGACAGGCTGGATAGATGGGCTGAAGCCAACTGTATGAAGTTCAATAAGGCCAAGTGCTGGATCCTGCACTTGGGTCACAACATCCCCATGCAATGTTGCAGGCTTGGGGAAGAGTGGCTGGAAAGCTGCCCAGCAGAAACGGACCTGGGGGAGCTGGTTAAGTATGAGTATGAGCCAGCAGTGTGCCCAGGTGGCCAAGAAGGCCAACAGCATCCTGGCCTGTATCAGAAATGGTGTGACCAGCAGGACTAGGGAGGTGATTGTCCCCCTGTACTCGGCACTGGTGAGGTCACACCTCGAATACTGTGTTCAGTTTTGGGCCCCTCACTACAAGAAGGACATTGAGCTACTGGAGCGTGTCCAGAGAAGCGCAACAAAGCTGATGAAGGGTCTGGAGCACAAGTCTTATGAGGAGCAGCTGAGGGAACTGGGGTTTTTTAGTCTGGAGAAGAGGCTCAGGGGAGACCTTATCACCCTCTACAACTGCCTGAAAGGACGTTGGTGGGGGTCGATCGCTTCTCCCAAGTAACAATCGATAGGACAAGAAGAAGTGGCTTCTTAACCAAAAGGGTTGTCAAGCACTGGAACAGGCTGCCCAGGGCAGTGGTGGAGTCAAAATCCCTGGAGGTATTTAAGAGATGTGTAGACATGGTGCTGAGGGACATGGTTTAGTGGTGAATTGGCAGTGCTACATTTACAGTTGGTCTTGGTGATCTTAAAGGTCTTTTCCAACCTAAATGATTCTAACTCCAAATCAGAACAGTAGCTTCCAACTCTACCAGAGCCCAGGGTAAACCCCTTACCCTTTCCAGCTTTGCTCTTGCCACTGAACCTGGGAGAGAAAAAAAAAAACTTGCTGGAAAAGTTGCCAGATTTTGATCCATGAATGTGACATTTTAGCTTTGCAGGAACTTTTCTCAGTTTCACTGCGCTGCTGCATGTTCTCATTCCTTCCTGTCTCCAGGGTGCTGTTGAAGCAGAAGGGGAAACCTGCTCCAGGACCACCAGTGCAACAACCACGGGGCTTGGCCAGTCTTTTTGGGCAGAAAAAGGAAACTCCAAAATTGTTTAAAGCAATGCTTGGAGGTAAAGGAAAAGAAGGTCTTGCTAGGCTGCTGCAACTGAAGAGAGAACAAGACACTCAGGTAATGTCACAGAAAGCAGAGTAGATAATTCCAGATGATGAAGAGGGAAACAGGAGAGATACTGGGAGGGCATTACTGTAATCAATGTCAAAAACTCCCAGTAGCTGAGATATCATCACTACCTAATCTCTGTAAAGACTAAGTCTAAAATTTGGCTCAAATCTTCCTAGACCTGGACTCTATGCAATGCTGAAAAAACAAAAGCAAAGAAAAAGCAGGAAAGAAGCAAGCAAGCAAACAAAAATCCTCCAAGAAAGTAAGGATAAAATAGACTTTACAAAGACCCTATGGGCATCTCATCTTCTAATTTCATGTAAACAACAGTAAATACAGAAGTATCCTAACACAATAACCTGATCCAGCTGACTCAAGCACACGGTGAACTTCCCAAATCAAAGTCAGATCTCTGGTTGTCACAAATCCTGAAGACAAAATTTTAAGTTCAGTCCACACAACTAAAACTGATTATATCTCTAATACATCACACTTATGAGAAAACTGTTATTTTAGTTGATGAAAAATAATTTCCACATTATACTCTGTTCTGGGAAATGTTAATAAGAACTTGCTCTACATATTCACCCAAAGGTGGCAGAATTCGTTTCTGTCTTTATAGCTGAACTGGCAGCTTTTTTACTTATTTTTTTTTAGTTAAAGAACTTTGCTTACACGACTACACCGTGGAGCAGAAACATTGCTCAATTTAACGTGTATTTGTGAACTTAACAGCAGAGGCTTGGCCAAGGAACTGGGGCACTGGGCAGTATGTCAAGATTTACATTAAACTAGTACAGAAAGAAGAAGTGTAATCACATAAAGGAAGGCAAGACCTAAGGAAGGGCTGTGTGCCCCGAAACGTGTCTATTTCATTCTGCTGTATTAACAAGCAGCAGATACTATCACTATCCACAAGTTTTTCATAAATTTTATAATGACATTCTGATTCTAAAACTGCAGTTTTCATTTGGAAACTGATTTTCAGCATCTAAATACAAATTTACATATGTTGCATACCATCACTCACAATAGCCATGCTGTGCCTTTCCACTGCATATACAAAATAGAACTACTTCCTGAATTTCTTCTGCAGCACCGGAAAAACGTGTCACTTCTTGTTTCTAGGAAACTCGAGCTGAAGCACAGAAAAAGCTTGAACAAGAGAAGAAACCCATGCAGCCCCCGGCCTCATCTGCACCCCCTGCACAAAAGGAAGACCTGAATGCAGATGCTAAGCCTCAACCACCTGCAGTTATGCACAGAGGAACCACTAACAAGTCTCTGATCATTAGTATGTCTCCATCCCCCAGAGCAGAAGAGGGAGAGATCCTTACAGTTGAAGTTAAAGAGAAAAAAAATAAATAGATGGTGCTTTGGGCCGTGGCCCCATCTGTTGTCTTGCTGAATTCAGAGGGCTAGTGTGACTTTGCTTTTGGGTACAAAAGATTAAAAGTAGAGACTACTCGAGAAAAATCTGCCCCAGCTCCTTGTCTCCTCTCCCTCCTGTCCTGAGACAACTGTACAAATTATTTATATACTTACCTCTTAACCTTGAACCTGAAGATAGAACTTAGGTGCAATAGGAATTAGTGCTCAGATTGTGTTTCAGGAGCATTTGTTTGTTGTTTAATCCATGCTCTCCCTTATCTCTTACTCTGTTTTGCTCCTGCTTCTCCTCTTCCCTCTCCTGTTTATACTTACTTTCTTATTGCTGTTCCTGTTGTTCAATTTGTTCCTAATTTTTGGATGTGTTCTTTTCTACTTTCTTTTCTGGTTTCCCATACTTATCCTTTCTCTTGTTACTGCCCTACTGTTGCTGAGGTTACTTATGTTTCTCTCGATCTTTTTCTCTCCTCCCCTTATACTTCTGATCACTGACCTGCTTTTGTGACCAACGTGGCTCAGTGCAGAAAGCTATGATGCTGTGTGTCGGGATGTTTTAGCTTGGGACAGAGGGCTACAAAACAAAACCACTGTTAAAAAGATAAAATCATAAGATGCACAACGAGGAAGCAGATTGCAGAATTATTGCCAGCCTTTTGAAAGCATAAGCATTGGCTCCAGTTGTCTTTGACTCTGGTGAATAAACATGCCAAAGACTCAGATATTTTCCCCACCACCTCAGGGCTGACCTTGAGCTTCAGGCTGCTGATTTATACGTTTGAACTTCTCAAGGGGTTGGGCATTAATAATGCTCTCTAAAGAGCAAGCAGTTGACACTGGCTAACTTTCTGACAAATCTTGGTATCTAAGCTGGCCATGTGAAAAAGGCTATTTTATAAAAAGCTGGATTTACACTTTCTAGCTCTGTGGTGCATAGATTCAACTAACGCTCCAGTTGTTCACCTTCATCACAGACGTCAATTGATGGTGCAAAGTGAGCTCCGTACCCTACCAGGACTGAGCTACATTGTACCTGTGAACTAAAGTAAATCCTCTCTGAGCACCACAGCTGAGAGGGCTACCGCTTCTTAACAAGGGGCTCCCAGACTGTCAACCTTCTGCATTGTCCCATCACAGAAAAGGATGCAATATTAAACAAAAGGCTGAAGCTGTGTTTTAAGCTTAATCATCAATTACTTTTCTCTCTTCCATAGGTTTGCATCTCCTCTCTCCCTATCCACTTGCAGTCCCCACTAGGTAAACAGTTATAGGAATTAAAACCATTATGCAGAAGCCAAGCCAAGAAATCATAAGGGCAGGCTGCACAGCTCCTCAGCTGACCAGCCAACTAAGGAAGGCACCGTGCCCAAACTGAACATTCACTTGGCAGGCTATATATGACCCTGTGGGCTATGCGTTCTGTAGACCTGTTCTTTAAAGCCTTTGAACTTTTCTAACCACAGGCAAAGCTGGCAGCCCAACCAGAGTCAGTGGGAGCTTCGCCCAAGTAAAAGCTGGATGACTAAATTCCATATGCTGTATATTCCACACATCCTCTGACATGACCAAAACCTGAACCTCTCTCAAAAAGAAAGTTCTGTTGCATTAGCAGTGAGGTCAAGGCTCAACTCCTACATGTGAAGAATCATATTTATTTGTATGTTACTTGCTATTTGACACGTAAGAAAAAAAGATATCACAACAGAGGTAGAAAATGTTATGATGCTTCATAAAGGATTATTCATCTATTGTACATGCAGGTATATATCAATACAGTCCCAAAATTAGAAATACTGCAGAACTGCTCCACACACAAATGAGGCCTTCTGTGAATAATAATAATCATCTATGAATTCATTACAATATATGGTTCTCACATTTTTGTATGCAGAGAGCACTGTCAAAACATTATGGAAGGGGAAATAACACACAAATCCCGATATTTTAACATTTTAATATTAACAAGCAAAGCTTTCTCATTGCAAAAGATCTGATCCCCTTCTGCCTACACAAATGTTGCCAGGTAACTTCAAACATTTTTAAGCTCAATCAATCACACACTGACATATACTACAAAGTAAGGGCTGAGACTGCAGAAGAGGCACTACATTGCAGCAGAGTATCCCACAAGTTGCTGCTTTGCTCCAGCTCTTAATAGCTCAGGATTGCAGGAAAGCTGGCCAGTTCAGCCTGCAGAATTACCAAGCTGTACACAGCTCTCAAGTTCCTTAGAC
The DNA here is from genome assembly GCA_028020825.1 of Podargus strigoides. NCBI lineage: Eukaryota > Metazoa > Chordata > Aves > Caprimulgiformes > Podargidae > Podargus > Podargus strigoides. Next base: position 28,059,307 of record CM051620.1, read on the forward strand.
CCAGAATGAAAGACAAGAAATGTCAGTATTTACAGAAGATCATGGCCACACAAAAGTAACATCCATCTAGTTTTCTCTGGGTCTGGAGCACAAGTCTTATGAGGAGCAGCTGAGGGAAGTGGGGTTGTTTAGCCTACAAAAAAGAAGGCTCAGGGCAGACCGTATCACCCTCTACAACTACCTGAAAGGAGGCTGTAGTGAGATGGAGTCAGTCTCTTCTCCCAAGTAACAATCCATAGGACAAGAAGAAACGGCTTCCAGTTGCACCCGGGACAGACTGGATATTAAGAAACATTTATTCATAGAAAGGGTTGTCAAGCACTGGCACAGGCTGCCCAGGGCAGTGGTGGAGTCCCCATCCCTGGAGGGATTTAAGAGATGCGTAGACATGGTGCTGAGCGACATGGTGTAATGGTGACTTGGCACTGCTAGGTTAATGGCTGGACTCCATGACCTTAAAGGTCTTTTCCAACAAAAATTATTCTATGATGCTACGACATCATGCTATGATCCTACTTTTCTGTTATTGGAGTTGTTTCACTCTTCCTAGAATTCCTCCATTTTTATGGGTGGGCAGGGGCAGGAAGGGTCCAGGAATCAAAGCTGCAACTATTTATAGGGCTTTCACTAGAAGGAATCAAACAAAAAAGATCAAGACCCACTCCTTTTGTAAGATGTACTAAACCCTTTCAGGAACTAATTCTACCCTGCAGATGGTGGAGAAGTCGAGTGAATTACTCTAGAGCACTTACAAGATGCAACTTCCCATATCAAAGCTCACTAAGGAGCTGTATGGCATCACACCTCACTGACACACTATGTCTCTGATATCTCTCAGACTCAACTACACCTGAATGTCAAGAAACCAAAGGGTAGAGTAGGATAATGTATTTGAAAACTAAAATAACCAAATCTCCATGCCTCTACTTAAAATGTAGATACTGTTCTGAAAAAAAATTTGGAAAACCTGGTAATAATTGTATGAAATAAGCATGCATAGAGAACTCGTAACGTGGCAAAGAGCATGAAACAGTCACTGCTAAAACTGTCCAATTTCAGAGTGTCTTCTTGCTAAAAGCCCATACATGCTGCTTTATGAAATATACACTGCACATTGATACCAGGGTGAAAAAGCATTTTTCCTCTCATCTGATACTTTTTATAGATCTGAGCTATTCAGCCTGTAGAACACTCACCATAGGAACTGCAAAAGCAGCTTTTATATTACACAGAAAATAGTGAATACAAAAGTACAACAGAAGAACAGTATACTGAAATTATATTTTTAATGCATAGGCACTATACGTCAGTTAACTTCATCAGAACTGAAATACATCAGAAAGTAAAAAACTCTGGTTACAGGTTATTTCTCTGCTATACATACCTATATATTACGACCATTAAATGGCAAAAAGTACGATTATGAAGACTGCTATACATCTTTTTTATCACAAGGTGGTGCAAGTGGCTTACAAGCACATTCACTTTACAAAACTTGGACAATAGTCTCCTTTGTCGTCCTCAAGCTAATAAGGCATTTTTTTCATGTAAAAATAAACAAACAAAAAATGGCAAAACAACAAAATAACTCCCCTCTACCTTGACTCACAATCTGCTGCATTCCTTCACTCAGAAAATTCCTTCAACCGAACTCAGAAGTTACCAAATATTCCAACAGGCTGTTAGCTGCATACCTCTAAGAGCAGTTACACTGGGAAGACAGTTCTTGCTGCTGTCAGGTCTGAAACACTTTTCTTTTACACAGCATAGGGCACGCTGAGAAGTAGGTATTGTTGATATGCTATTTAATTCCCTAAGTTTGAGGAACACACAGGGGGGCACTTCTCCAATCAGAGATAATGAATTCTCTGCTACAGAGACTCAGAATTTATGTAGAGAATACAGACAAAAGGGTTTATGTATTTTATATGCAGCAGATATTTAATATAGTAATAGCTATTAACATACTTAAATGTGTTTAAATGCACTTCTACAGCAACTTAGAATTGGTAACATAAGTCAGATGCAGCATAATATTTTTGGCAGAATGCTCAGGAGAACTTCAGTAGTATCCTGTACTCCTATCAGTAGTACTCATCCACATCAATGAATCTAGACAAAGCATAATACTGCATCCCATTGTCTCTGTACATGGAGCACGCAGCTGTGAAACTGCTTACTGTTCCAATCAATATCAGTTTGCAGCAGTGTGATTTCAGTTCACTGTAACTACTTCCTTGATCTTAATATTGTGTTGCATATCTGGCATGACACTTCATTATAATTTATGTATGAAGTAGCCATACATTTGCACTACACTAACAAAAAGATGTCTGCAGATTTTTTTTATATAGACAAACATATGGATTATATTTTTAAAAAAAGAAAGAGCTTGGCTTAATATGAAACAAAAACTCTTACTCAGTCCATCACTGAAACTATTTAGGACCCCCTTCTACCAAGGAAAATGGAGGGGAGAATAACAGATTCATTCATGATTGATAACTAGTCAACTGTCTACAAAAAATTTGGTATATTTTACAGGTTGTGCAAGATAATCTCAATAAATATATCTTTTATCCATCAATGTTTATGTGAATTCAGTTTTTTGACAGAATTATACATGTATGGAAAAAAACCCCAAAACACACAGAGCAGCTCCAGCAACTAAGAATCACATACACTATGATCTGGTGCAACCTTGAGTGCTCAAGTAAGCTAGTGTTAGTCCATTCTGTTCTTACATGTTACAGCTAGACCATCCAAAATCAGATCAGTTGGATGCTGAACTCTAAACCACTTCAAATGTGAAACTGCAAAATTAATGTTCAAATGGGCATTTTGGAAGTGATAAATGAGACCTTTACAACCACTTACCACAACCACCGACAGGATCAGAAGAGATCCTCAACAAGCAGTATGAAACCGGGAGACAAGAAAGCTTCATCTGCCCACTACACAAACACAATATAATTTACTCTTGGTGTAAATGGTGAAGAGAAAATTCAAGACAAGAAAATAAAGCAGAAATTGTTTGCCCTAGAGAAACACAATATGATTACAGGATTAGAACTTAGAGACTTTAAGTCTTCCTATTGGGAGGGAAAAGGGAAGACTGTTTTATTTGCAGGCACTTTTCATTAATGACCTCATGAAAAAGAAGCATGATACAAAGTATGACAAAATGAATATAAATTAGGTAGCACTTTCAAGAACTGTCTTAGCTTGAAAATATGCAGTTATGAATCAGACAAAACTTTAAGGGCTTTTTGTGAAGCGGGAGTTCACTGTTGAGTTAAAGATCAATAGTAATGACTATTTTACATAAAAAACCCAAACCTCAAAACCAAAACAAAACCCCAAAGTAAACTCTGGAGTTCCTGTTTTCCAGCACAGTACACACTGAAACACATCTTACAGCCTCTGCAGTAGTAGCCTCAAAGGCCTACAGTATTCTTCTGAGATATTAGAGGTTTACCTTGATTCACCCTAGTTATTCCTGTACTTCCTGAAGAGACAGCATACTATAAAAGAATATATACTTTCATGACTTTTTTGGCACTTGATCGCACCGCCCTGAATCCCAGGCACTGGCCAAAGGCACTGAAGTGGCAAATGTGAAGTAGGCGTGCATAGGAGGGCCTTTACACTCTCATATTTAGACGAGTGCCAGAAGAAACTCCTGTGACAAGATTTTGCTATGGTGGCTTCAGAAGAAGACTGGCACACAGAAGACTGAAGTATTCCAAATTTGTTGAAGCACACACAAACTTTTATCTGCTTGGTGGGGATATACCCTCTTTTTCATTTCAGACTGTTTTTATGATCACTGAGAAACTGCAGTCCTCAGTGCTGATTGCCACAAAAGTAACTGAACACTCCCACTGGCCATATTTATCAAAGAGGCAGCTCTTCCACTGCCAATTGTTCTCCCCCTTCTCTCTGCATATGCAACCTCTTCTTTCCCAATCTTATTTTTCAGAATAAAATGCACCCATGTAAGCCCTTTCTCTCAAATCAACATCAAATATTAACACAATTACAATTTTGGCCCTGAAAAGACACGCTTGGCGATCTGATTTGCAGGTAAAAGCTAACAGACATTACTATACAGAGTGGTGTGTGTGGATACATGTATACAGAAGCATCTTGAGAACCAAAGTCTGTAGATACAGCAAGTAAAGCAAGCACAAAATCTCAGCTCCCCTGCTCAGCCCATTCACTCTGCAGCAGGATTCTTGGGAGGTTGCAGTTTGTAGGTGCTGAAGTAGTTCACCACTTGCTGAGGGACTTCTGCCAGGACACACTGTGCCAGAGCTTCTTTTGGAGACTTATAAAAAAAGAACACCAAGTTTCAGTTTCCACCAACTGTTAAAGGAGATCCTAAGATGGCTAATAAGCACCTCCTCTTCTAGGCCAATTTAAAGTCTGACATTTTACAGAGGATGTTACACAGCACCCTTGTGGGACAGATGGAAACTTCCCTGACATAATTACCTTCTTGCTCCAATTACAAGGAACCAGCTGGCTGCCTTGTTCCACTGAAGGAACAGGAGCTGAGTGTACAAAGGGCTGCCACGTCTGAAGATACCTTTTGTCATATGAAGTACACACACACAATGCAGACATTGAACTTCAGCCATGTAAACAGACTTCCACTATGTGCTCAAGATGACCCTTCAGGGGCTTGTCTAATCATCTGCAACCTTTTGCACCAAGTGTCATTCACAGTAACTGTACTACAGAGCAGCTCTTTTAGAGATACTGTTTTTACTGTAAGACTTAGTATCCATGGAAAAAAAAGCATCCCTTTTTCTAGAAACTGAAAGCAATTGAATAAGTAATTTTAAACTGAATATTGACCCCAGTTAACCTACATCTGAGTATATTATTCAGTAAGCATACTGATTTTGCTTTCTTTCTCCTTTCAGTTTGCCTGAGTTGCTCTGAAATCAAACTAAGAGCTTGTATCAAAAGTAAAAATACAAAGATAAAATAAGGGGGTATAAGTAGTATTATTAACAGAGTTAATATTAAGAAACAACACAAAATTAGAACATATTAGGATGGAAATAAAAATATTGATCTTATTTCCATCATTTTGTTGCTTTGGCTTGGTTTTTTTAAATCAACTTTTGCCAGTGATGCAACGTTTAAAAGCTGGACTAAATTAGCCTGTGTATATTTTATTGGGTTCTACAGCAAAAAAAAAAACAGGACTCTGTTCTTTCACTGCCTATTTTTTGGTATATTTGCTTTAATGAAAATGAAAACTATCACGCCTATTGTGCCCACACACAATTTCTACTGATTAAGACCACTCTGATTTAGTCTTGAATTTTAACACTGCACTAAAATCTGAGAATAATCCACATTTACAAATAGGCATCCACAATGAAAAACACTTTTCCATAAGAACAAAGCCACAGTAAGTTTCTCCTCCCAAATGAAACACATCCATTTGTTTAATCAAGTCGGAAGGAGACTTACAAAGGTCGTTCCCTGGCAGCAACTACTCAGAAATGCAGTACTCAAACCAGAAACGGAGTATTTTCAAACATGAATCACCTCACCTAATGGAAATACTACAGATGCTGAAGACTTTTTTTTTTTTTTTTTTTTAAGCATTTGATAACAACTTATCTGAGACTTCAGAGTTCATTTTAGAGACACTGCGAAAGCTTAGTACTATACATAGAATATCCCAGCAAAGCCAGCATACCTCTGCAATATTTATTAAGCATACCATTAAGACTACTTACATTTTGGAACTTCCTGAATGGCACAAACTGGACAATGTCTCTGACAGCTGGTTCTCCTGAGGAGGACCTAAGAACTCCATTGTCACCATCAAGAAACTCCATAGCATCGAAGTCTGCTCCTCCAACACCAACAATGATAATGGACATGGGCAATTTCGAAGCATTAACTATGGCAGTTCGAGTTTGGTCAAGGTCTGTTATCACACCATCCGTTATGATGAGAAGTATAAAGTATTGCTGTCAGATCAATAAAGACTGTGTTATGACAAAGAAATAGAAAACATGTAGGCATGTACACTTAGAAAAATGCACATATAGATTACATACTGCTGTCACTTTGAGCGTGTTCAATGCACTCACTGAGTTATACAGTCAAACATCTAAGGTGTGGTCAGGCTTTATCTCTACAGTCCAAAAGAAATTTATAAGGTCAACATAATCAGTCTTTTAAAATAAATTATCTTTAAACAGCCACCTCCTGAAAACCCAATGGTATCACCCTTCTTCTCTGCAAAATCCCCAGACAAACTAACAGTTAACCTATCTTCCAAGTATTTGTCCTGGGATATAAGGCAGTTTGTTGAGGTTTAACACCTGTGAAACTTACATTTCTAGTCTATCAATACCTTTATGAAATGCTACATTTTGCTTCATTCAGTTAAGAATGGATGAACAAAACAAGTAATGGAACGGGTTCTTCATTTGTTCAGTGTATCTCTAAAACCCTAAATATACATTAAATACACATATTTTCGTGCTGAGAACAGTATGACCATTTTCAAATGCCTTTAATCATGTTTTCTAGCTGCTTTCTGAAGTTAATTACCAAGGCACCCAAGACCATCTTGTAGTACTTCAGTAAAGTATCACTTGAGTTGCTTCCACTATATACTACCAGGGCTTTTAAAAATTGGCATCTTAGCCTCTGTTCTGGACTGAAGCATGAAGAACAAGCTAGGAGTACAAAGTTCAGAAACTATCAAACACTTTGAACTTCTGTTCTTCTCTCAGTTCATTTCAGATGGTTAGAGAGCAGCACAATTTCAAGTTCCAAAGGTACTAGTATTCTTAGAAGTCTTCCTCTTCCGTACTTTGCTGCCCATCTTCCCTCATCTGCCTCCAAAATAACTGTTTTTCCCTTATCTCCTGTGTTCAAGTATCACCTTTTCTCATTGCTCCCCACCACTCCATTCCCCCACTCCAATAAGAATGTCTACAAAGCAACTATAATCAGAGAAGGCTATGCATGGCAGCACATCACATTGGATTTATTTCTCTCTTCTTATACTCCCCTCATACTGGGAGAAAAAAAACAAACGAACAAACATCACCCCAAAACCCAACCCAAAATATCAACAACATGCATTAAATGGCAAGGCAGGAAGTTTCCTTCAATAAATCCTTCCAGGCAGAAAAAATAAATCTCTTGCTAGACACATTGCACTCTCAGGGGAAAAAAAAACAACAAAAAAAACAAGTACAAGATGTTTTGCTACTTTCCCAATATATATATTGATGACAGTTACTGCTGAAAGACTACCAAGGCACAACCTTATAAACCTCTTGGCATCTGAAAATCTATAGCTCTTTTCCAAATTGGTTTCCACAAGCACTTTTATACGCAAAATTAGCTAATCTTGTTTTCCGATTTTACACGAAGTCTGAGATACCAGTATTTGCTACTATCAATGACTTAGGATATATATGGCTTCCAATTTGCTGAACTCGCATGGATTATCATCTAAATGACTCAATACTAAAGACTTGCTCTTCAGACTTCCTGTTTCTGAGTATGATCAACAAGTCACACATACAGTTTTAATAGGGAGAAGGTGCTGTACATACAGCACCTAATTAACTGTCCTTATTATAAAGCTTTATCTATGTTGGTGCCTAGGTGACAAGAGCTATAGCCTCCATTTCTTCATTACCTTTCTTAATCATCTCTCTCAGCTACCCAATGTAAAACAAGGCCTAGCTGGTTTTTTATAAGCTGAGGTTAAATCACTCTCCTATATACAAAGGCTTAAATTAGACTTTAATACTGCAAGAGCTTTGAACAGAAGACACCACAAAGGTGTCATGTGTTTTTAAGTTGATATTTCAACTTAAAAATAAGATATTGAAGAGTTTTAGTTAATTTAGGAGAAAATTATTGCGTACAACAATTAGTTGGTTTTATGTCATTTTAAGTGTACCAAATACCAATTCACAAGGTTAATGGCCAGCCGTCAAAACATGTACACTTACAGGCTTAAGAGAAAAATAGTATTTATCAACTAGAAGGGAAAGAAAAAAGCAGGAAAAGTACACACTACCATAAAGAACTTACAGATGCTGTTTGCTGTTGTGTAGCTGCAGCAGCAAATCTTGCCACGTGATTTATAATTGGAGAAAAATTTGTTGGCCCATATAACTTCACTTGAGGAAGACAAGCCCGATATGCATCAACAATGCCTTGGATTCCTAGAGAACACAAGTAGATCATATTAATTTTTTCATATTAGAATTAGAGTATTTTGAAGCACTTAAATCTTCCTGAAACACTATATATATATCGGTTATTTGAAGTGATGATGCAAAGCTTCAAAACTAACCATGATGAAAAAAAATAAATAAATGATTCATGAGCAATGGAGGCCTTCACCTCGACTAGTGCCTAATGCACATACTTAACTTGCTTGGCTTTATGTGAACAGAAAGGCCAAATACTGTACAGCCAAGTGCATGTAACTGAATTACAACAGTTCCCTTCGCCTGGCAGCTTGTGGTAGTTAGTAGTGTGATCAAAGTGGTCACATTGAACAGGCACTACCAGCATCATACTCAAACCAGAGAACTCCACACCAGCAGTGAAGCAGAATGAAGTGGCTCGACCACACAAGAGAACTACTGCCAGCCTAACTGTCCTGTGCCCTAGATGTTTAAAACACTTACTTCATGAACCATTACAGAAGAGAGATCAAATACTATTTCTAATAACTAAGAAGACAGTTATAAAATTGCTTCCTGCTGCACAACTAAACTCATTTATTCAGGACAACATGCTTCACAGTTCACCATTCAAGTGCTTTTATCCCTTCACCTTAGACATTTTACTCTCTAGGTGTGATGTCACTTTCTCAGACTTACCATTACAGAATGGGTTTGATGGGTTAAAATTTAATGGGAACTCATGTGACACCTGTCAAAACACAAAAGACATAGTCAGACCTGTATATACAATCTCCTTCTGAAGCAAGTGGTTTTAGTTGTATTATGCAGTGCATCTACATATTCCATTACCTGAAAGGAAGGAGGAATTTGTGCACCAAATCCAAAGGCTGGAAACATCTTATCTCTAAAAAAGCAATTTTAAAGAAAATGAAGTACATGCCTTCCTTTAACAGCTGTCATAGTTCAGTAAGTTTAGCTAATCAGTGCTGCTTTTGATCATTAAAAATGCTGTTTATGAAGCATTAAGAGGCAGAATTAACTGGAATTTCCCCCCTGTAATTGTTTCTAGGACCAAAATCAGTCTTTAACACCAAATTGGCAAGAATGCAAGCATTAATTTAAATTAATGCTGGTCTTTACATCACAGATGAAAAGCCTTGCCTGTCTGCTGTAAACACAAACTTCTGCTTGTGATTATGTGATTATGCCATGATTATGAAGTCTTTTTTACCTCTACATTTCAGCTCAAAAGTTTCATTCTGATGTATTTGCTGGCATTTTCAACACTGGTTTAAGAAACTACCACAAAAATCTATACATATCTAAAAAAAGTTTTAAATAAAAATCTAAAACTTACGTATCATAATCCTGAATGACCATTCCTACAGACCAAATGGCTGTTAGGTATTCATTAACTCCATTAGGGCTGAGGTAATGAAGAGAGTCTGGAGAGCGAGGGTCTCCATTGGAGCCTGTGAAATCTATACCCACCTGTCAAATGAAATATTTGTATCAAATGGCTGTTAACTTATGTTTCTCATCTCCCACAAAGCCAAAGTGAAAATCAGGAAAGAGCTGTAAACAGGAGTTACCAGGACATCTACAAATCTAACAGGCAGAATACTTAGATGCAGGTTTCTTGGTATATTAACACTCTTAAAACAATGCCACTACAAAATCAGCAGAAGCTCTGCATCCCTCAGAAATGACTTTCTTCTGTCAAGTTTTCACTGTGTTTACTTTCAAGTTACCATTCACAGCAGCTCTTCAATCAATTTCATCCTATATCATGCCATACACATCATCTTTCTCATTCTCTGTTTTGGTGATGAGGCATATTACCAGTGTAAAGACATCCTACTGTTATTTGTGCTGCATGTGGTTCATGAATTATGTAACTGAGGAGTCCTAACCCACATGATGGCTTCTGTGTGTTGCTTTCATTAAGCAAAGGGCCTTGAAAACCATCATGAAGGGTAAAAGTGAAAGCTTTGGTCAGAGGAAGCAAAGAGCGGAAAAAAAGTGCCCTTATGAAAAGGAAACTTGAAATAAATCAGAGAACTGTAATTTTTTCCTTAGTCTCCATTCACATAACAGCTCAGCTAGCTCCTAACAAACTTAACTACAGGTGCAGAACTTTGTGCCATGAGTAAAGAAAATATTTTTTTCTAAACAGACTACATGGACGCTGGCAAAACAGCTTCATGCTGCAGAAAAACAACAACAAAAAACCCAATAATATGAAGAGCACAGGAAATCAATTATATACTTCAGTTTGTTCCAAAACTCAAAAGCTACTTTATATAAATGACTGCACTTACTGTGAAATTCAGCTGACATCCACCCATGATATAATCGAGGAATGTGCATTCTACTATGATCTAAAAAATAGAAGTTAATTTTTTTTTTTTTTTTTTAAATGGGAAAAAAACAAAGTATTATTGCAACAACTTTTGAGGTTCCACATTTGTTATTCTTACCCATGCAAAGCACTACCTTTACTCTGGAGATATCCCACCCATCCACCCACTGCAGTGAAGATATATTTACAGTGTGTGCCATCACACAGTCAGCGCATCAGAATCAGGGGTATTACAAAATTACAGGCAGACAAGAAAGCAGCTCCAAAAGCACTATCATTTATAAAACAACATATTATGACAGACTTATGAGATTTAATTCACCATAAAGCGGTGAGTTGGGAAATATAGTGGTTCAGGAATGGCCTTACAAATTGGTAAGTGACCATTGCCATATTGAGGGCATCTTCAAGACAGAATGAGGGGACAGCGAAGCACAGACACATGATTCAGCTGTTAATCTGACTCCTTAAATGAATCAGCGCCCTTAAAGATTTACTGTGTCTGGAACTTTTAAAGTTGCTTACAGTTGGAGGGTGAAGGCATACTAGATCAGACTTGTTATGCCTGAACAGTCATACCAGAATAAATTACTGACCTCACAGTGCTTAACGCTCACAATGCCAGAGTTTTTATAGCTTTTTTTCTTCTGTCTTTTCTTTTCATTGATACACTCAAATTCAACCTGCATGAATGCAAACAAATCCAACAAAAGCACTATAAATATCACCGACACAGCAAATTTAAAATTTCCTTATCCTAGGACTGATACTTTGGAGTTGTATAAAAAATGCAGTTTATTTAGCTGTCAAGGAAAATTAAACCTAGCCTGCCTAAAATCAGCAAGAAAAAACACATTATCAAGATAGAAATCCTTTTACCCAAAAGTTTACCAAAATGTTTGTTTAGACAACTGTACTTCAAACAGATGAAGGCAAGGGGGAAAAAAAAAAAAATATATATACGTGTATATATATATACACACGTAAATGAGTAATTCTCCAGAGAATGAAAAGCCACCCATTCACTTTTTTAGCAACTGAGGATACAGAGTCACACCCACACTCATCTCAAGTAAACTTAAAAGAAGTCATGCCAAATCTCCCACAGATGTAGCTGATATCAGAATCATGGGAGTAACTAAAAGATCACACTTGAAGTATATAAAGTCAAATTCTGATGTGCACTGGAAATATTTTACAGACATTATCAAATTAATCAGATCACGCAGGATTACAGGTTTGGTCCTTTCAAAAGCAGAGAAAACCTGGAGCACGTTATTTGTGTTGTCTCTTATCTTTGCTTCATCTTACTGACACAGCAGTAAGCCACTCAGAACAGGCATAGCCACAGTTCTCATGTGAACAACTTTCTTAAAGCATATCCAAAACCAGCATAGGCAGATTATAACTTAAAATGCCTTCTTTTTTTTTTTTTAAATTCAAGAGAAATCACACCTATTATGTTACTAGGGGAGCAACAAAAAGAGGTATTTTTATTCTTAAGGAGCCTTTACACAACATACTTCACACCGCAAGGGAACTGACTACCAGTTTTTACAAAAAAATATGTGCTTGAAGACGTGAACATGTAAACCTGCTAAATTTTAATTTACAATACTGCTCTATAAGAAAAGCGCAACTTTATTTCTTCCTTTTTTTTTTTTTCTTTTAAATACATCTTATTAAAAGATTCATAAAATCTTTGTTAAAAAAGCAAAAAAAAATATTTTATTAAATCCTCCTACTCTGTTATGTTTTTTTTCCTTTTGCACATTTCAATTACAACAATAAGAAGGACCAGTGTCAGCATTAAAAACTAAGATGATACCATCTGGCCCCTAAAAATCTAGAAAAAATGAGAAAAACACATAAGACTCCAACTGGGCAACCTATGAACTATATGTGTATGATCAAAGTCTAAAATTCCTTATAAACAATATAAAACATTAAACTGAACCACACATAATTCAGAAACAGCTATCTGGAAGGAAGGCATGGCAGAACACAAAGAAGCAATCAAAAAACTACTACAGTCAAGGTTGACTCTTCACATTCAACTGCTCTGAAGAATTTAATACAAATGCAACACTCAAGATGTTAGGAACGTTCAAGCAGGCACTCAATATATCCTATTATCACTGACTGAGGAACAGTTCTGCAGGTTTTACAGAAATAAAGGAAAAGATGGCAAAACAGTTTGACAACATACCTGTCTGTAAAACAAAGACTTTTATGTTAAGGTTGCTATGCCACCTTTCTTCTTCTAAACGTAAACCTTGTCTATTGCAAATTATTATAGCTCATAAGAAAAAGAAGGGTAATTTCACTGTAAAGAAGAGCTACCTAATGCAAGACATTCAATCGTATTTTTGTGCAGTAGCATAGATGTTGGATTTTTTTTCATACTCACTAAAATAAGCATGATAGCTGATAAGTGCCATATTTGAAATAAAGGATTGAGTAAAATCTGAAAAGAATACTACAGTCTTGGGCCTTTTAACTTCAGTGACACTTGTACTGTATTCTGTCTTTGACACTCTAAATTTTTTGATTTCTGTATGATTAGTGATATTCCTTTGAGCTGACAGTTGGGTATTTAGATATGCAATATTGAAAACTGTAACTGAGATATTAATCCTAGGAAAGTGGATACATAATGTAAATGCTGAGTCAGCGTCAAGTACAGTAGCATTGTTAAGGTGCAGCCTAACACAACTTCGATAACTGCAAGTCAAGAGACAGAAGCTTTGTTCCAAAATGAGTAAAATAGCTTATGAAAAACACACAGGCAGTTTAGACTGTGTAAGACTTACAGGTGAGGACCGAGATGCTTCCTTCAGTTTTGACACTGTAGTTTGAAAACTTCCTATGAGATCATGAGACCCATCACCATCATAGTCATAGCACTCAACCTGAAATGAAGCATTATTCAGTGTTAGTAACAGAAATGGCCCTGCAAAAACAAAAAATGCTGCAATGGCATTTCTAATTCAGGTAAACATGAACATCCAAAACATTCCTTAATCTCTTATATTATGGAGTTTTTCTTGCATTGCAGCCTTAGAATTGCACAGAGTTCCATCTAAAATTTATGGATCAAGATTGGGTAAAAGCCAATACACCCAGTTTCAGGTCAGATCTTCCACTGAAGTGAAGAAGAGACAAGAATACTAACCAGTGTCAGGTCCTGCATAAGCAGGTAACATCAATTGTATTGAACTACGTTTTGGGAGTGAGGGGGTGTAAGGAAGACTAGGAAAACAATCTGTAGGGTTTTTTTATTGTCATCATGAACATTTACTAGAAATTTAGTAAATCAGTTATTTAATGATCACAAGAATTGTATTAACGTTTTTATATTACTTCATTAATCTTCACAATAACTCAGTACTTCGAAGTATATGAAGGTTCAGCTCTAAATCTAGAAACAAGACTTGATTTTTTTTTATTTTCTTTTTTTTAAGGTTACCAAATTTAAACAGTCACTATGATCCACACTTCATGGACCTGAATGTCAACTAAAAATCCCTCTTTTCCTGTATTCAATGTTTAACGCTAAAGTTACTATTGAATCAACTTATTTTTTTAACACATCAACCCACCAAGGGTGGCAGAAAAAGCAAAAAATAAACTTTTTTCTGTTTCAGTGAGCATAGTTTTACCACCATTAGTTTAACCTTATAGTGTCCTCAATGTTTGCTTTTTAAAAGCTCAACTTACAAACGTGCCCCAAGTGCCTTTCTAGATAAAAGGTTGAGTATTTATCTATAATGCTATGCTAACTCCATCCACTTCCAATATTTCATTCTGGTTTAGCTACAAAGACATGTTAGCTAAATTAATCAAATCACAGAAAACCAAATTAAAATAATTTAATAATTATTATAGTTATAAATAATAACAATAATAAATCAGGAGTCAAAATTAGGAATTGCCCATTATTTGGAATCAAAACACAAAATTCAAGAAAACTTCTCTGAATATATATGGCTTAATCTGAACAGCTATTTTCACGTCCGTCTTTCTAGACTGAAAAAATCCTACATTACACTCAAGAAACAATTTAGTTGATTACCTTGGCCACTTCATTTAGGAATAACAAACTAAACCAAACAACTTGAACATACACTTGAGCTTCTGAGAGGAATTAACATTCTGAAAACAAACAGTAATGTTGAAGTACAAAACATGATGCACAGATTGCAAGTTCTACACTGTGCAGAACATGCCTCTGTGTTGCAGTATTCACTACTCCTACAAACTTCTGAATGCACTAATAAATAAATAAATAAAATGCATGCACATGCACCAAATAGCAACTTAAATCTCATACAAGCAGCCACAGTATGAAGAGACTAATGCTCATGGTAGATGCTGTGTAAAAGTTCTTTTGAATGCCATAAATTAAGTCAATCAAATAGCCAAGTGCTTCAGTACTTGAAATTTAAAATTGAAGACATTTCCTGAGCCAAAAATTATGATACCTGTTCACAGTTACCATAGTTACTTCTTTTTCCTTTTGAAGGGATTAAAGTTTGTCTCGATATATCTGACCCATTTAAGCCAATTTTCAATACTTACTCCAGGCAAGACAGAAATACTTTTTATTCCATGTATGCTCTCCTGGACATGAAACAGTGCTAGGGAACCATGTGATAAAATCACATATGTTTTCCCCAGCACAACTGGGCATGCTTGCTCCAGATGAAAGGCTCACATTTTCAACACAGAAAAACTTCACTGACTGCAAACACACTCATGTGGAATACAGCAATAAATCCAGAAGATGAAGAATCAACTTGGTTTGTGCATTGCTGGAGATACACAAACTAAGCCATTAAACAGGTGAAAAACTACTCATTATGGAAATGTTGGTGGTTTTACTTACTATGACAAACAGCCCATCACGTATGCAACTGTGTGCATATAAAAGTGTTAAAAGTATTGTTTAATCCTTCAACAACATTACAATACAATTCTATCTGCCTTTTAATATTTGAAGTGATAGCTCCCAGTTTCTAAGTTAAGACATAACCCTGCTGTCTGCAAGTCCATAACTCCAAGTAAAATCTATTTCCTTTGGAAATAAACCTACACTTCTGCAGTAAGATTCCACAGAAAAGACTTCATTAAAATAATGATATAGCTGAGATAACTCCTCCTTAATAGACATATTTTAATCAGTGGTTTATAGTTTTAGTATGGCTTCTTACTGGAAAAGAGAAATATATTCACAGTATATGGAAATGTAAGACCTGTCAGCTAATTAGGTGACAAGGGAAGTAGAAAGGAATGAGAAAAAAAAAACACAAAAGAAGCAAGGGAAACAGGTTCCAGGGTTGTAAAACTGTTCATTAGTCTGCTCTATAATTATGTATTTAAATCTATACAGGTTCTTGTAACACCAAGATCCCTGTGGCTGTTAAGCATTTTCCAGGACTGCCTCAAGTGATATAACTAATACCTGTAACATGCAGATCTTACTCTCATTTTTCCTTTCCAGAGGAAGAACAACAAGTATAGCTGTTTGTTACATTTGTTATTTTCTGTTTGGTTTTTGTTTTTTTTTTCCAAATGTTAAAATATCAGGTTCCTAACATGTTCACAATAGCTTATAAATGGCATTTTGATTGGCTGTTTAGCTTTCCCTAAAGGGAATTCCTAAAGAAAACATTCAGAAGTTAAACGTAATTTATTCAAGATAAGATTTGAAGATACAAAGAGTATTAACAGATAATGCATCACAAATGTGAGACTACTCTTTTTCCTAAAACATACATGTATATCTGTGACTTTCAAATAAGCATAAGAAACAAAAAGAGGCAGTAACTAAAATAGCACATCTTCCATTTATTACATATCCTACTTTTTTTTAATGTGTTGATTCATGCACACATTTCATACACACTACCTTGATTGACTTATCCATGTCACTGTAACACAGAGAATTGAGAGAGATTTTAAAGGGCCTCCAAACAGGATTCAGGTTGTTTTTAATAACCTGTAAAAATAAATAAATAAATAAATAAAAAATCCAGAATAGAATTGTTCACAAGAGTGGAAAGTAGTCATTGTAATTGGTCATACTTTCATGCCATGATTTTTATAAGCAAAAATAGCTGACTAATGCTGCTCTCAATCACTTCCTGCAATCAAAATCCTAACATATAGGATATAAACAAACTAAACATTCCTAGCATGTAATACTATTGTCCAAAAGAGATGTTATCTATCAACTCCACGTTGTTCTAGACTGCACTATGATCTACTGTATTGTTCAGCTACTAAACTGTAAGAGACCTGAATTTCTTTAACATTACATAAATACTGATAGTGGGGTTTTTTTGGTAAGCACACACATATATACATACACACAAACATATATAGAAGCGTGACTTACCAAAAAAAACCATGGAAAAAGATTACGAGGGAATTTATGAATACGTCAGTGTTCTGGAGATTGCAATTCACTCTGGCTTATATTTATTCTGAAATGCCACTTACCAAAATGTTCCCTCAAGAAATTCATGGTATAGTCAAGCAGAAATAATGCATGAGGATAAAAAGACACCCAATTACGCAGACGCTCTCAGGCTGAATGCTAAACAAGTGATATTAAAGAATAATACTAAAGGATCTTCAGAATTTTGAAAGTATCTGTAATATATCCAATACACCAAATAATGATCTTAGCACAAGAAACTACACACAACAAGCAATACTTAACTAATAGTACCTTATAATAGTAATATTTATGCTTCCAGCAGTGTAGGAGTGCAGAGAAAGAAATCTCTCTTTGGAAAATGAGAACACTAAATAATCATTAGCAACATAAAAAGGTTTTTAAAATCTGTAACATAAGAGAACTAATTCTCCAAACAGTTCTAGGCCAGAACAGCAAATTCTGGATTCACTACTGAAATTGAAGATGACTGAAATCTTCATGGAAGAGATCCATTTTACACAGAACCACCACCTCCTGAGAGAAACTACTTCTGTAAATCTTACACCAAAAGGATTTATACTTTTTCAACATCCATGCTTCAAAATTAATATGGTCACCACTTCAAATGTGCACAGTACCTCAGTTGTAACTGGGACGTGAATTTCCACTACAGCGAGACATTTTAAACCTACTCTACCCTGTCAGTTGCTCTCACAGGACCTCTGCACCTCCTCCTGGGTGGAAGGCTGCTGCTGCTCAAGCACATTTTCCCTCATTCTGTATTATCCTTGCCTTGCCCTTGCTGTGCAAGCATTAGGTATAATTTCTTTCACTAGTAAACGGTACAGCTAGTTGACACTGACACAAGAACAGCACAGTCACAGGAATGACCAAGTTGTAATCTCAGAGTAGCACTGAGACAAGTGGCCCTGTGTGAGTATGCAGTACCTTTTCAAAACATTTGTTTTCTGCTAGAGAGCAGAAAGTTTGTTGGTTTTTTTTTGGTTTTGTTTTTTTTTTAATAAAAGATATTTTCCTTTTAAAAAGGGTGGCACAAATAAGAATCAGAGTAAGGCAGACTTCCCATCCTATCAAAAAAAATCAGTGGAAGATACAACGTGATTTCTAACTGGTCCACATGTCAACTGCCAGACCATTCTCCTCTATTTGTAAGGTACTGTATGTACCTTTAGTGCTGTGACACACTGGAAATCAAATAACCAATCTTTAGGTTGTTGACTGAAAATATCCTACCTCTGTTCTGTGAACCATCACCCAGTTTCCATCTCCAGTCTGCTTGTGGAATTCCAGATAAGGATCTGACTTTCCAAAAAAGTCCTGTATATAAAGAACATGCAATTACCCCAGAACAGCCTGTGGCATGAATGTCATTAAATGCTAGTTAAAACACACTTAGATTAACAAAAAGTAAAATAAATATTCAGAGAACAAAAGTTTTAGATGAAGAAATGCAAGTCTGATTATATTACCACCTGTGAAAGAAGAAGAAAACAGGGCATGTTTGTCAATTTAGGTTAAAAATTCTGCAGTGTCCACAAACAAACTGTGTGACAGTTCAAGCAAAAGAATACTTATACTAGTAAGTAGTATGATGGATAGTTAGGAAACTAAGAATTTCATCCAGTTCAAAAAAGTATCATTAAATCAACTGGGAGAAACAACAACATTTTTTTAATCTTTTTTTTTTTTTTTCCCCTCATTATTTTGCTTTTTAAACTTTTTCTAAATACAGTCTTTTTAGCCAGCTTCAAAATATTTAACCTAACAGATTTGTACACTCCAAGTACACTCTTTACCACTTATTTGAGAGAGCTAACAGGTAATCATTTCCAACACTCCCTTATCTTTATGGTTAAAGGTAAAGATTTACATTTAAATGGAAAGATGCTATATGCAGAATATCCCAGCAACGCACTTGTCTTATTTAGAAATATAATTAATTTCAAAACAGTCTCAGAAGCAATATTTTTTAAACTCCTTTTCTAGTGTAAAAAAGATCTTAATGGATTAAAATATTTCAGAAAAAAATAAGAAAGAACATTTTAGTGTTTGCTGTTTTGACAAGATTCTGATTTTACTACTTTATCAAAGAAAACTGAATCACTTAAATACCTTATTGTCCAGTTTCCTTGCTTCTACTTCCAATACAACCACCCTGTTATCCTTTACTTCTTCTGCTGTAATCTAGAAAGGCAGACAAGACAGAATACTTATTTTGTATTCAGGAACTGAACAGTTTTCTCATATTCACAACAGTCCTATCACAAGTCCATTTAAAAAAAATGTTTGCTCATAAATGAAGCATTTAAAAATGGGGTGGGGGGAGGAAGGAACAATTTGATTTGACATTGGGATTCACTAGATGATGACATTGACAATGAAAGATACTGCCCAAACAGCAGCACGTCAGATGCCCTAAATTTTTTGATGGATGCAATGAGACTTAAAAATGCAGAAGGTGGGCTGCTCTCCTTTAGAAAGAAATATTAGTGGAGGAAAAAATTATGCTTTAAGATACTTTTCACAGCACTGTAGATTAGAGATACTGTGTTCAAGCTACTAACTAGAAAAAATCCACAAAAACATTTAAGGATAAACACTGAAGAGATCTGTTGTCTTACCGTAATACTTCCTCTTCCAGCAGGTCTTCCATTTTTAAGTACTAATGGTTTTGTTACAGTCCTGCTAGAAACTATCTGCCAAGACAAAATTTGAGTATCAAGCATTATTAGCAAAATTTAGTAGATTTTCAAAGGAATGAAATGAGATACTGAGGTATTTTCATTTTAGGAATTTTTCCTTCATCATGAAGATGACAGCATTACATTTACTTCCCATGATCTTCTATAAATAAATACCTAATACTTGATACACTTCAAAATTTTAAAATACATATGCAATGAACACACGCAGAGCTTCAGAAGCAGTATGAAATAAAACATCTTGTAGTAACGTAATAGTAACATACCATTCAAACACATGCAAGCCACGTTTCATAAACAGCTTCAGCAAACAAACAGATTTATAAACAAAATGTTTGTCATGCAAACAAACATCAGCCTCCCCCTGCAGTGTTCCTAGTCGATTTTGTTTTATCCTCTTCAGGCAATGCTTTCTCAGAAGTACATCTACTCATTCTACAAGTTGTTCTTTACTGTAAGAATGAATGATTAATTTAAAATTGTTATTGAATATCACTTCACAATGCCTCTGTCTTCACAATGCACTTAAAAATACTTTAGACACAGGGGAGCAAAAATCGAAAGAAGATTCTTCTGAAAAGAAATGCCTTCAAAGGATCTATTAGAAAGAACAAGTTATCAAGAAGCTGCACAACTGTGATAGCACCAATAGCAGAATTTGACAGGGAAATGGGAGTGAAATGAACAGTAGGCAGAACCAGAATCGCTGCTTGCCTTGAGAGGAAAGCAAATTACCAGGTTAAAATGGCCCTTGTGAACACTCTTATGCTGCTATACATCAATTTTGGTTTTATGCAGCATAAAAATAAGAATTTGAGTATTAGCATAAATAAACAGCAATTACTACTTTGTGCTAATTGACAGTCAGTCCACTTACTTGCAGACAGCAATCTGGACAGCCACCATTCTAGAGTACATTTCAGTGCATCACCGCAAGACCTTTTGCAAATAAAATGTATATACACTGAACTGAGGCTTGAAAAAGAACTAATGAAGGGACTCTTGTTCAACTTAAGAGTACCCCAACAACACAAGAACACAGCGATAAACTTAAAAAAGTGGTTAATGATTTGCACTAACATTTTCTTAATTGTAAGGGAAATCATCTGCATACTTACTTGTCCCAGTGTACATTCAAATTCTCCTAAGAAGTCATCATCACTCAGATCGAAGGTTTTGTTATCAATGTCATATATTCCAAATTTAAGTTTCTGGACAAGCTCAAAATAGTAATCAATTAGAAATTTCTTGGCAAACTTTGGGTTCAGGGAATTCTTAACTCTTTCTGTGCGATCAACCTGCAGTTAGAAAGACAGCACTTTACCCAGTATTTCATCAAATAATATATTATTAAAGACTTTCAAAAGTTCTTCTTAGTATAAAGCTGTATCTTCCTACAAACTTTTAGTCAAATATAAACAACCACATTGTATTACAAAACCCACTGCTGTAAGTCAGAAATATTTGAGGACTTCTTTTTCTTTGCTCCCTGTAAGGAGTATCTATTCCTGCATAGGGAAGACCAACATAAAAATAGTATATTGTCAAATCCAGAATGATACTGAATTTATAAATGCACATTTAAGCACTTGGAAGACTTCTGTTGGTCCACACATGGCTGGGGGAACAGTGCTAAAAAACAGACAGGTGTAAGCATTTATTAGAAAACGATTATTAGCATGCTACCTGTAAAACTATTATAGATGTAATCCAACAAAAAGTACTCAGAGGTGCTGGTATATAAATAAAGTGTTGTAATGAAATCACATGCTCCAGTGTTTTAAAAGGTTCAACAAGTTAGACTGTGATTTTAGCAGATTTAAGAGAAGCATCACACTGTACCTCATACCACTGCTGACCACTCGTGTTCTGGAGAAGCACACACAGCGGGTCTGACTTGGAACCAACATCTTTATCCAAGAGATTGGTGCAGGCAATAGTCAGCTCCACCTTTGTCACACACTGTGCCGCCATTTGTTAAGCTAGAAAGCAGCAATAGAAATCATTACTTTTAAAATGGACTAAAAAGCAAACAATGGGATTGTCACAATGCATTAAATCTTTGATAATAGAATTGTTAGCTTGTCAGGAGGTTGGAGGCTCCAAATGTGAATTTTAAGATTTATGATGTACCACATTACAGTATTACTGCCATACTCTTGGCTTTGCCACATAGGTATAAAACTTCATTTCAAAACCTACACATAAGAAATAAACTCACATTTCTTCGACTGCTTGAGGAACCAAATGGAAAACAACACACCACAAAGAAAGCATAGTGGTTTGAACTGCTGACAGTAAAACTTCGCAAGCTTTAAATTACATTCTGTAGAGCCCACATGAATGCAAATTATCTTATAATGTAGATATTAATAATAATTCAATGAATAAGGAAAAAAATCAAATTATATACTCCCCCACTGTGGTCTGAGGGAACTTTCCTGAGGCTTCCCATATTCCACTAGGGCACACTTCACATGATACCTCTCCATCTCTGTTTTGCTGTCTTAGAGATGGACCGTTTGGAGACTGAAGTAAATATAAATTATCTGTGAAGGAACCACTCGAACATCTATGCATATATATTATTAAGTGTTTCAGAGTCATAGAAATCCTCCTGCGCCTCCCAAACACCTAAATGTGATTCCATCTTTCAGTATCTTTTGCTCCCATGACTTTACCAGGTTTCAGTTATTGTCCTTGAGGGAAAAAAAAAAGTGAAGCTGTGAGTTCTAAGTATTTAAATTATTTTTAAACCAATGAGTTATTTCAGGCTAGAAAGCATACCTTTAAAAAGCAATCTGTCCCCTTTTTCCTGGTTATCTTTTTATACTGGTATTTTCCATTCCCTGTTGCCTTTCTGGCTGTGAGACAGAACTCATTAACAGCTTTGCCCATAGAATCCAGTGCAGACCAGTGCACGACTCGTTAATGGCTGTTTCCAGAAAAACAACTTTCTGCTGACAGAATGATGCCCTAACACCCACTGAAGCTACAACAGCAACTAGAAAGGGTTTTCATGAAATTTAACAGAATTCAAACTTAAATTGAGACATATTTCTCAAAACAGTCAAAATTGCCTTGCTCTAACTTCCCTGAAACTCCCTATTATTACAAGTCCTCGAAAAAGCTTGTAGCCTCATTTCTTTTGTTAAAGTAACATTTCCAAAACCACTGGTAAATGGATAGCATCCAGTCAAACTAAAAATCTGGTTAGCTTTTTCTACTTGGCCTTGTGTGTGTGTGTGTACATCCCACCTCTCTTACATCACAAGTACTTTCTCACACTAACACGTTAATTCTTTCACTTCCTCTCCTCCTCATCACTGATTCTGCCACCATGTATCTGCTGTGGGAAAAGAGCAGATTTAGCAAACAAGCTGCTGTGCAAAAAGCAGCCTTTAAGACACAGAGAAAGGAAAAATAAAAAAGCTGCTTCCCTTCCCTGAAATGCAAATGCTCTTGTCTGAGACCTAGTAATTGTATCCGTATTACATAAAAGACAACTTATAATAAGAACATGCATTTATCCAAGCGGAGGGTACTCAACTTGAAACCCAGATACAAAAGCAAAACTTCCCAAATCCTGAAATGGTCTTTTAATCTCTTCCATTTCCAGTTTTGCAAAATCCAAGATGAAAAATAGTGCAAGGCATTTTCCACAGAGGTTTTAGAATATTAGGAATCAGTATTTGTATAATAGGTTGAAAAGGTCTGTAATACTTCTAATGCATTTCAAGAAAACTACTATTTTACTTGAAAAAAAAAAACCATGATCATCCATAATACTGTAAGACCGATATGCTCTACAGTACATAGTTGTATACAACCTGATTTTCAACATCAGAAACATTAGAAGTTAGTAAAATGCTTATTAGTGAGAAGAAGTCATATCATTAACCCAAAACAGTATTTACGGTAGTGAAACTCAGCACATAACAGATACTTCTCTTACTCCACTGCAGTTGTTATAGAACTTACAGAGGGCACACAGACACTTCACAAGTGTAAACTCACGAGTCTTTTAAAGAGCAATAGTTGTTACAGCTCTGCATATGTTTCATGAATCCTCATAATCCTGTACTGCATAAAAGGAAGAATGACTCCAGCTCTACCCAATTTTCCTCATATCTGAAAGCCTATGTTAGTTGAAAACTTCCCAAACAGGTTTGGTAGGTCAGTGGTAGGATTCCTAGAGATGATTCCTCAAGGATCAGAGTGACTGTCAGGTAAATAACCATGTGTTTTTTGAAGACTTGATAGAATACAGAGCCTGGCAAATTGCACTCTTCAGGATGGTGGAAATAAGAAATCACAGCTGCACTAGTGCATTACCTCTTGAAATACCATTCTACAACACACTATCAGATCTAGTAGGTTAATCAGATGAAAAATATTCTGCAATATATGACTGGATTACTTGCACATTTGGGATGCTGGAATAACTTTACATGGACAGATGATACTGTTACAACTCTGGCAGGATGAGCCTTGCCTGCCAGTAAATTACATCACATAAGATCTATTTATTCAATTAGTTATTATGAAAGTAACTATGCTCCCCATTGGTCAAATATAACAAAAACCTCAGTTTTTCTCAAGCTATCAACCGTTTGTCCTCCACATAGGGTACACCGTAAAGTGAGGTAAAGCACACCAGAATGGGGCTAGATGACAGCTCAACAGTCCTTTTTATTGGAATAGCTTTTATGACCACAGTAGCATATCAGGTTCTTAAAAAAACTCTGATAATTCTGGACAGGAGTAGACCAAAAATTACAATATAAACTGTACAGCAGAACTTGTGGCATACAGGCTCTGAACTGCAGCAATGCACAGTTAGAGGAAATACTTTTTCCTGGTCCTATGCCATGTCTAGGCCGCTCAAGAGCATGATTAGGTCAATTTAGTACAGCACAAGTCCTTCTGCTTGAGATGTTACCAAAGAAAAACTGTAAGTCAAGGACTAGTCTTGTCTTGCAGTTCCACTGATCACAAAGTCCTTCGAATTCCACTAATGATTCTATTGAAGTTAAGTGGCCTCCATCAAATAACCCAGCCATTATCTGCTTTTCAACAGAAACTGTAAATATGGCATTCTACTTGGAAAGGAACTGATCTATTATCAGAATAATCTTCAAACACAGCACTTGGGAATTGTCAGACTGCAGCAATCCTGTCAGTGCTGCAATACTAGATGAGAGTACAGGTTTGCCCAGATAACCTTCCATAGTACAAGGATACGTTCATAACTGTAGGTGCTTCCCAATCTGACAAGCAGAAATACATAACTACAAGAACACAAAAAGACTAATGAAGTGAGCACTGCTCTAGCTGGGTTTGGTATCACTGCCTTCAGTCACAAGTCTCAAAGCTGTTCTGATGCAAGCTATTGCTGTCATAGAACACTTCCTAGTTCCTGTGAACTGCTAATGACAACAGACCAAAAATTCGTATTTTGTAGTTATCTCAGGGCCCAGATGGAGACAGAAAAAGCAGAGGAAACATTTCAGAAGTTGCTAATAAAGGCTATTCCTGACCTAGCTGATCTTCTAGCTATAATGCATTTTATGTAAACTGTGTGCCAGACTGAAAAAGTGAGTACCATAGACAAGCAGTGCTCTGATCCTTCTTGGACTATTAAGTATTTCCCACAAACCTGGGAAGATGATAACATGTAAATATAGTAATTGTTCAGACTATAAGAATTAAAGTCTTGAATCAAGTCCATACCTGAAATAACGCATGTGAAGCTTTACTGTCCTGAACATTCAGTGTATGCAATTCTTCAGTCTGCTTTTTTCAGACAGGACTAAGACACCATTTCTTGCAAACAGAAATTTTTGTGGTAAAGATCTCAAGGTCTGTATTCCTTAGAACCTCATCTGAACCTCTTTTACTGCATCTCAGACTAAGCAGTAACAGCACTTCTTGCAACAGGCTTTCATAAGAAGGGTTCTGGTGAAGAGCTGGCATAAAGATGGACAAAACAAGATTTAAACGAAAAAATCTAGGAGACCACATCCATCTGACAATATAATTTGCTCAATCCATAATCTCAGCATAATTCTCTACCATCTCTTTATAACAGTTGCATACGCAATGAGCAGAGAATGACAACGTATTCCCAGAAAATGCCACATCTGCTTCAAGAAGCTAACAGTGAAAGTATGACAAATGGATCCTTCTTTCCACGTATGGGGCTAATAGCAATGCAATTTCTAGTGATCTTGGACTACGTGTACATAAAAGTGTATTTCAAAAAATCTCAAGGTAACCCTTCAATTCTCAAGGAGACAGATCACCTCACAGAAGCTGACATTTCATATAAGGTTACAAAGGTTAAGGTTGTTCTGAAACTTAATTTCACCACTGCATTTGAAAATTAGAGGCTTCTCTAAAAATCATACCTCTAAATCTCAATTTTGGCTCCCCTCTTCCTCTCTCTTTACAGACAACACAGCTGATGAGTTTCTCACGTGGCACTAGCTGATGTCCTCAACAGCTGAATAACAGAAGCAGCTCAAAGTAATACATCTCAACTTGAATTGTTCTGTAAGTATTTGAAAAATCGTACAAAACCTTCAGTGTAAGCTATATCTTCTCACATTCACTATTTAGTATGCATGAAGGAATTATATCATTCTTAACTGAGAAGTGAGATTACACTGATAAAACCCTAATGACCGCAGAACTCCTTTTACTGGGGATTATGCCAAACAAAAATAAGAGCTAGTATTTAAGAAATCCGAAGCACAGGAGCGTGTGAGAAGGGAGACTGTTTTCTCTACGGGAAATGAATCATCTATTTATACAAGCCTCATCATACTTGGGCAGTTCAAATATTTATCTATCAGATTGGTAGCACACTGGTGGAACAAGTCAGCCAACTATTTGTAGATAGCTCCTACATACAATAATCTATTGTTAAGTCACTTTACCAAAGAACACTTTTAGAATTCTATTTAAAAAAAAAAAAAAAAATCCCACCGCACAGACCAGGAACTATAAATTTGACTACTAGGACACCTGTTCACAAGATAACCTAGAAACAGCCACTCCTAAATATCCTTCTGTTGACCTTTTTATTCCTGAATATGCGTGTTTACTCTTTAGGTGTACCTTTAATGCTGCGGGTTCTTCCCAGCGTCCTCCTCACACAGAAGTATTTTAAGAATTTTAGGTGATGTTTTGATCCAAGCGAGCTAAACTATGAAAGGTAATATTGGGTCCTGAACAAGAACATCAAGGAATACAGATTTTCTGACTTCAAAATTTAGTTGTTTTAAGCAGACAGCAGTCAACCAGGGGCAAAAGTGTTTCCTGCATATATGCTTTATCATAATATTTTTATATGTCAATTACTTTATGAAAAACAATCTATCAATTATACAAAATTGAATAGTACCTTACATTGTGTATTCTTCATTGCAATTTCTCTGTGTAGAGCCACTGACTGACTTTACATAATTAACATTATCCAGAAGAAATAAAAACTTTTATATCCCTAAAATTTGCTGTGCTTTATTGCAGAAACAAGATGCAAGAGAGCACGTTTTAGACTCATCATTCTTACAGTCCATTTCAAGCCTGGCACGCTGTAACACTTCACAGTTACAAATACTAGTTCTTAAAAATGAGTTTCTGGTAACTTACCTAAGAGGTCTGCCTCTGGGCTTTTCTGCAGAAGGCTAAAGCTTCAATAGTAGTATTAAAATGTGAGATGACAGGAAATTAAACCCAAGAATTGTTATTCCCATATATCAAAGTAACAGGTTCAAATGCATATACTTTGAGGAACTATAGCTCCACTTAAAATAACAGGCCCAATAGTTTTATGTGTCCATGACAGCAGCACTATAAAGATTACAGGAAACTCAGAGCCTTTGTTAGAGAACAAAGCATAATATAAATTAGATATTTTATAATTCCAGCAAGAAAGGCCCTTTAAGATTTTAAGAACAAAAATCAGATTACCTTTTTTGTCATATTCATTTAAAGCTTTTTTTCCAATAAGGTGACAATGCTTTAAAGTAAGCAGACCAAAATCAGTGGCTTGCAAGATCCTAATGTGGCTTATGCTCCAAGAAACCTATGCTTTCCTACGCTGCTAAAGGTTGCCTAAGAAAAATCCATAAAAACGCTGTCCCACAATGGCCTGGCATATCATTTTTTATCACACAATAACTTCAAACTGACAATCATAAAATTACACTTTATGTATTTTTTTGGGAGCCCAGATGTATTTCAAACCTTCCTATAGGCAAACCAAGCACTCTCTAGTCAGTTGTTCTTCAGTTCTGTATTATAGCAGCTACATGCACTCTGCATTCACTGCAAAGTGAGTGGGAGGCATCATTCATGCTCTGCATATACACAGGTAGTGGCTTTTGGAATCATCAGATTACTGCACATGGGCTAATCACCTACCTTGAGGACTAACCCTCCTGGATGTGAGAAACACCAGAAGCAAGCTGCCACCACTAGAACTAATTCAGCTGGCTCCTAACTGTGCCTTGGATAAAGCACTGAGTGAACATGTGCACTCAATCCAGCTACAGGATGGGAAGGATCTACAGGATAGAGTCTTTCAACCACAGAAGAAAGAACAAAGCAAGTGATTCAAATCATTAAGATTATTTCTTAGAGAAGCTTGGATGCAGCAACCCAGCCCCAAAACTCCTACATTTAGAAATCCTTCAAACTCTTAATAATGACATTTTAAAATTCCCAAGCAACCACATCTCATATAAAGCAATGTGAAAGACAAAACAAAGATCTTAAAAAAAAACAGTAAAGAGCACCATCATTCTACTTCCCGTCTACTAGTTTCCACAAGCCATACCACAACTTCAAGTGTGATTCTAGAAGGGGTCATTATTAATTGTAGCCCAATTGATCCAAAAATAGAAGTAACCTGATTGGGTTTAACAGGAATTAATACCTACAAATACTAACTTGATCATGTATTACCTACGTTGGAAGAGCACCCTTTCACTGAAAAATAAACAGAATTAATAAGGGAGCAAAATATATATCTTACATAACTTTGTCCCTAAAGGTATTTCCTAAAGGAAAACATGGTAATGACAGCATCTGATTCTAAATAAGATTGGGGGGGGACGGGGAGGGGGACGGGGGGGAAGAATACCCAGGTAATTACATTAACCTATCTGTGGAGTTTAGATTTTAGTTTTATTATTCCTAAAAGAAGGATCTTTGCTGTTGTTTGTACAAAACGGCTACTGTGGCTTCCCTCTGGCCTTAAATTCTGAAAAAACATTAATGCCTTGGGCTTGGGCATAACGCAAGGCTGCAAAAACACTGCAGTGTACAGTACCGCTACCTTGGAATTCCAGCAGATGACATTTAATAAAGACCTAGTTATTCGACCTACAGGAAATCAACTTTTGCTTTCAACAACTGAACTAAAATTAGTCTAACAGCCACATGTAATGGATTTGTATAGATTAATTTTGAGATATTTACCACAAACATACTTGTTGGAAAAAACATTGCATTCTCCCTAACACCACAACAGAAAACCAAAGAGCCCTCTGTCTGGTTCTCCTTGCTCCTCTATAAATCTTTCCTGCTTACTTTTTTTTTCTTCTAATGCTTACTGGTGTTCTGCATGCCCTTTGAAAAAAATCTTACCTTTGTGATTATACATATATAAAATTAAATTTTAAAACTTAAATTAAAAAAAAACAAACCTGGGATTACGTTTGACTCTAATTACTTTTACTAAATAAACTTTTCCACACCACCAGTGAAATATCTTTAACTTGAATGTTTGGGGACCTAAACTCCCAGGAAAACAAATGTAAGTTCTGGAGGCAGGGTGATGCATATTACCTTGAGGATACTTAATGCACTTTGAAGACAGGAAGATGAAAGCAAAAGTGAGCAGCCTTCACATTTTAACTTTTCCGTAGCAGAAGACCAAATTATGACAACACACACCTCAGCCAAATTTTGTCTTACACGTATGATGCAACTGCAATAAGAAAGGAAAAACAACCCACTCTAACAGCAGCTCAGGAAGAACAGCTTATATTTTTCAGGAACGATGCTGACTTCTAACAGTCTTTTTTAAAGGGTAATGGCGCTTTTCAGAGTAGCGTTACACCACCACAGAGCCGGCACCCAGGACCCAAACGTTCTGGCGTACAGGCTGAACTTCACCCAGTTTCGCTACCTGAGGGACGGCGAATCAGACGGCCGACTCCCGAGCTCTGCAGAACTTCGTGCCCAACTCTGCTGCCTGCCTGTAGGAGCAGGAAGCGGCCCGGCCCCCTGAGGGGAAGTTTCACAAGAGGAGGCGGGAAGCACAGCTGCGAACGGCCGCCCGCGGCCGGGGAGGGGCGGCCGCCCCAGGCCAGCCCTGCCTCCCAGCCCCAGCCCTACCTCCCAGCCCCAGCCCTGCCTCCCTGCCCTGCCTTCCCAGCCCCAGCCCTGCCTCCCAGCCCCAGCCGAGCCCTGCCCTGCCTCCCAGCCCCACAAGTCTCTCCGCTGTACGGGACTGCCGGAGGGATGAAGAGGCTTAAGCGGGCGGTACCTGAAGGAGCGACCCGCGGAAAGCACCAACTCGCTCTCCCCGGGCCAGAGGCAGAGCAAACTACGCGGCACAGGGGCTGGCGCACGCCCTCGCCATCCCCAGGCCCCAAGCGCTCTGCCTCGCCCGCAGACAACACCCGATCCCGCCCTGAAGAGCGGCACACGCCCAACGCAGCTCCCCTGTAAAGCGACCGCAGCACGGTCCTCACCTGGCGGGGCCGGCGACAGCAGCGCGGAGGCTGCGCAGGCAGCGGAACCCTGGCGGCCGCGGTGGCCACGCCCACGCCGGGAGGGGGGGCGCATGCGCAGACTCTCCCGCTGGCTCACACCCACCCGGCCGTGTGCGGCCGGTGGCTCGGGGGGCGGCACCGCGGCGTGGCTCGGGTCCCGGGGTCGTGCAATGGCCGGTGCTCGGAGCGGCAGCGGGTTGGCAGGCGGAACGTGTGACCGTTTGCCCTCGTTTCCCCTCTTGCCCGGGCAGGACTGGGGGACGGACCGCTTCCGCCAGTGGCGGGGGGTGGTGCTGGCGGCGGTTCTGGGCGGCCATGGCTGCTGTGGTAGCGGCGCTGGTGCTGGCGCGGCCCTTCCGCCGCAGTCCCGCCTGCCTGAGGCGGCTGCCCCGGCGGGGCGCGGGAGGCGCGACGTGCAGCCCGTGGTACCGCGCGGGGCCTGAGGTAGCTGGGCTGCCGCTCCGGGTCTCCTCACGGGCTGTGGCCCCGCTGCCCTGCGCGGGGCGCGGAGAGCGGCTGTGGAGGGTCCGGCCGCGGCGGACGAAGCGAATGGCTGGTGCATTCCGCAAACGCTGGGATCTGTGCTCGTTTGATAAACGCGAGTTTGCTTGTTTTACCTCTTGCCGTGTGTCTGCTGCACATTGATCGCTTATTGTCGGTCTAGCTCTCTGTTCGTATTTTAAAGCTTAATTATGAACCTCTGTTGAAAAAGTTTAAAAAGAAAATACCCTTTTGATGATGGGGATTTTTTTCTTATGAAGATTTTTTTAACTTTTAAGACTTTTCGCTGTTCAAAATCTGAAATATAACTGGTGCTAGAGGCAAGAAAAACCTTTTAAACTCAGAGTGATAATGTTTATTAATACATCTCTTACAATCCCATCCAGGTACTTAGGAAAAGCCTTCAAAGGGGGGTTGTGCTCTCAGCAGGGTCCTTTTTGGTTTATGAAGCTCACAAGCTGATTTCTGGCTTTGCTGAGGTTCATGCGAGTTTCAAAGGTAATATTTTCAAATTTTGATTTATTCTAATGTGACACTTAAAATTCTTAGTGCCAGAATTATACAGGAAAATGCTGCAACGCCTTTGGTTTTCTCCATTAAGAGTGCATGTAGTGTTTCCGTGACAGGATGCTTTGGATTGGTTCAGGGTAGCAGTTACACATGATTCCTTAAAGTGCCACTAAAAGGAGATCTAGTATCTGATCCTGTCTAGGATAGAACACATGCACAGGGTATACGGTACCTAACTTGTTGCCCAAACTTTAAAAAACTTATTGAGAAGGATATGGTTCAGTTAGGAGTGCAGACCAAACCTTAATCAATTTCTAGAAATCTTAGTTCAGATTTTCAATATTAACACAGTGCAATTCCCATTTAATCTAGTCAAGCAGCAAAATTTCAAACAGAATTGAGAAATGCCTTGTATTTTTGTCACGCTGAAAAAGAGTAAGAAAAGCCTTGCTTTTTACCTACCAGAAACTAATAAAGCAAGGGATAAAGTATCCTTTTCAAGATCTGAATATAGTCTCAATACTGGAAGAGATATAACATCTTAAAAGAGGATATTGTTGCAGACTTGAAACTTGTCTATCCTGTGGTAAATTAAGGGGTTTTGGGAGTAAGTTTAAGTGCAAAGAGAACAAGCCTAACTGAAATATGTGCTTGCTCTGTAGGTTAGATAGTAGTCAGTTCAGAGAACCTATTTCTTTGTGTCTCAGAAAGGAACATCTTAGAAGTTTATGTTTATAGAAATAAAAATTCAGACAATAGACTTTTGAACAGGTAAGGAACTGCTTTATTTGCTGTAATAGAAGGAGGTTCAGTGAATCAATTTAAGATAGCTACTCAATGTACAAACAAGAAAATTTTCCATGAGGAGCATGAATAACACTACTTAATTGCCTCTAGTCTTTTTTAGTGCTCTCAGTTGAATCTGGCATTTACGTTGCCAGGAAAAGCAATGTTAGTGTGCTTTCTATGCAAGACAAGTAGTAGATATGGTGGAAATAAGAGTAAGTAAGAAATAACCAAAGAATATGCTTAAATAAAAGTCTAATAATTTACGTAAAATGCCTGGTGGGAAATGTGTTCAGAAGTTTCACTTCTAAGCATTTAGTCATTAGATACATTAATAGTGTTCAGGGAGTCTCAACAAGCAAGCATAACAGTTCACTCAAGAGAATGCTGAAGATGTACCATGAAGCTAATCTTAGACACTAAAATCCAAAGTCCATGTAGACTGTTATCTTATCTTTGAAATGGTTGATAGAAGCCATTTAGAGATGGCAGGGTTAAAAATTATCCAGAATGCTCTTGTAATCTTCAGTAATTTATATTCTAGGATCTTTTCAAGCTGAAAAGGAGGCTTTTTTTGTGTTTACTACCCTTCAATGTTTTTTCCTTCTTTAAGTAAAACTGCTGTGAAACATCATTACCATATTCAGTAGATAACTTGAAAAAAAAGGAAGTTTATAAACATGATTAATTTTTATGAAGTGGGATGGGGTAAAGCTTGTATTTTGACTTAGAAGTTTGATCACAAACCCAGGAGTAATACCAAAGAGACGATAAACATAACTGAAAGTTCTGTAAGAAATTAGACAAGACTTTGGACTTAAAAGGTAGTTTTTCATATTTTAATATTGGCAGAAGAGTAAACTTGGAGTTTGTTCTTCTCCTGTACGGTTACATACTTCAATAGAATTATCTACCTGCTTCTCTTTGGGTATTTTTCCTCCATCTGTTCCCATGCAAGAATCCTGTATTGTGTGATGTTTGGTATTTCTGCTATTGGAATGCTATTTTATGCACTATATACATATTATATTTATTTATGTAGTAGTGTATTCAGCCAGTTGTGGAAATTGTAATCCCCCATTTATGTTATGTTTTAAAGTATCATAAGAACAATGGGTACTTAGTTCCTAAATTGATACTCTAGAAAGCCAATTCTGATTTTTCAAATTATTTTTGGTTTTAGTATCTTGAACGCACAGAAGTTTCAGTAGATTAACTCTGGTTTTTGGAGTCATGTTTGTGAAAATCTTAAGGACTTCGGTCAGAAAACCTTTGAGTGATGTTTCATTTTTGCTTGTTGAGTAAGATAATGGGACGCAGTCAATCTGCAGTCATATTATGGCAAAACTATGGAACTGTATTGAGAATGAAGAATATTTAATTTTATTTTTTTTTTCCATTTCTATTGTTAGATTTAAATTCTGTACATGTACTAATGAAGGGTTTTGTTACTCAGATCTCTACTGCACTTGGCCTCCTGCTCAGAGTTTTCATACTTTTTTTTTTCCTGCTAGTTTCACAAAGAAGAAAACAAATTGCTTCTAATAGTCTGATGCCTTAAGAAAGATACTTCGGAATGTTAAATCCATTAAGCATTTAAAGCTCCGTTGCTGAAAGTTGTTTTGTAGTTCCATGAGAGAGGCAGGTATTCAGCACTGTTTCTCTCCTAGTTGTTCATTGTAAATGTAGCTTACCCAATCCTGCCGTGCGTATAAGTTATTTGGAATGATGGCCTAAAAAGGAATGACATCATTTGTTCTTTGTGTTTCAGCTGGGATGTCTTGCTCTAAAATGTGTTGTTTATGCTATAATGTCCTAATTATGTGTAATTTGTTCTTCTGTTTCCACAATTTGAATTCTTTCTTAAGTGGAAGAAGTTATAGAGCAAGCAGACTACCTGTATGGGAGTGGAGAAACTGAAAAGCTGTATCAGTTGCTGGTTCAGCATAAAAATAGGTACTTGATTGCATTGAGACATTACTGTGACTTCTGTGCTCTTCTGTGTCAGTTTTTAAACTAATGTTCTCGTTGTGGTTATGCTGGAGAACCTTGCTGTTTTTTCTGTTTGCTTGACCGACCAGAATGATAGAATGAAGGTATCGTCAGACAGTCTGTAATGGAGGGCTTTCATTTGTTGTTGGATACCTTGGGGTCATATAGAATGATAGACGATACACTGTTGTCCTGTTGCCCACTTAAGATGCATATTGAAAGACTCGTTTAAGACCTTTGCTCACTTTGTTTCCATTACAGCTTTAAAACTTGTTTCTGTTCATAACCAGTGATGATGCAGAGTTGTTATGGCGGCTGGCGCGGGCATCACGAGACCTAGCTCAGCATAGTAGTACTGCTGCAGAGAAGAAAAGACAACTGACGTATGAATCCCTTGAGTATGCAAAAAAGGCACTAGAAAAAAATGAATCAAATTTTGCAGCGCACAAGGTGAGCCAAGTAAAATAACTTACCTGAAATCTTGTTCTTTGATTTCTGTCAGTTAAAACTGGAACAAATGTCATTATGCTGTTTCAGCAAACTTCAGTATAATGTAACTTTCAGTTGAGAACGAGTGAGACTTCAAATTCTCCCTAACTTGTTTGGAAGATGAGAATTCAGACACTTGCAACTAAACTTCCTGTATACAGGAAACAGGAACTGGTTAAATGTGTGCAGGACCATGGAAAGAGATGACTGATCAGATTGATTACAGCTGATGTCATCAGCTCATCCTTCTCTGATATAGCTTTAAAAATGCCTCACATTCAGCATGCTGTTTCTGTGCACAGTAGTAGCTCTATAGAGTTTCACTGGAAATACTTCAGGCTCTAGTTTCATTCTGCTCTATTTCTTTGTGCTGTGTCTCTCACAAGCAGAGAGGTAACAAAGTATAGTCAGTTGTGTTAGCGTCTTCAATAAGAAGAGGCCATTGATTCCCTTACACAGGCAGACCAGCAGGTTGCTCTGATGCTGCCTGAGCTGTTCATAGCAAATACTTCTTGCTTGTTGTCATTAATGATGGTGGCAGCTATTCTCAGTTGTGGTTTGTTTTTGTTTTTAAATACTATTAATAGCTATAGTGCTTTATTAAGTGTTTTGATTTTGTTCTTTGAATTACAGTGGTATGGAATTTGCCTTAGTGACGTTGGAGATTTTGAAGGAATCAAGACTAAAATTGGAAATGCCATTGTTATCAAAGAGCACTTCCAGGTAATGTAAACAGTTTTCTGCATATGACAGCATTAATGCATCCAATATATAGATTCTGTGAGATTTGTGAACCAGTTTTTGGCAAAAGTTTGCAAGTGTACTTCTGTTCAAATCTCCGTGTGACACTTATTTGGGTTATTGTGACAGTCCTGAATGCCCCAGCAAGAGGCACTACAAACTACCTTCTGCAGTAAACTAAGTCCCTATAGAAGAGGGTCTTGAAATAGCTAAGTGCTTTTGACACCTCTTAGGACTGGATAAAATGTAACTGTGCTATTGAGAAATGGATGTGTGGCCATCCTTTTAACTGTGGATTGTGTAGCAATGGACAAGTACTGTAGAAGAGAAAGGAGTACTAATTTTCTATCACCAGAAATTACAACAAAATTTGAACATGTCAAGTCTCATGTGAAATGTACTAAACAGAAGTGCTTAAACATCTGCCAGTGTCTTTAGTTTTTTTGAAGGTGAGCTGATTCAGTTGTGCACTGAATAAATACCATATTGCCTTGAAATTCTACACACTGTTAATCTGGTTAGCAGTAGAATAACAAGTTTACTTTTTAAATGTATTTTAATCCAAATGTGGTAGAACAACTTTTTACATCTTGCATTTTTTTCTTCCTCACTAGAGAGCTGTTGAACTGAATCCAAAAGATGCAACAACAATTCATCTTATAGGCATTTGGTAAGGTGTATCTTCAAAAAAAACGTTAGCATGTAGCAAATTAAAATGCCAGCATATAAAATGTCTCATGAATTGCAAAAATGCCTGGAATAATTCAGTAACTTTGTAATTAGTTGATACAAACATGAAAACCTATTGAACGGGTATAGGACATCATGCCTTGAAAAAGTCTGGCTGGTAATTCTTCTGCAGTTAAAAAAATGAAATAATAATTGTTCATTCAATTTATTTGTTTTACTGTATGGAAATATTAAAAACATAATTTGCAGTGGTAAGTATGTTTCCATAGCAGACATCACAGATTGTAAGTACTGCTCATTTTGTTCTACTGGTGTTCATGGCGAAAAAACTCAACACTGAATTTACATTGAATTTCAGAGATGCCTGCAACTTAATACAATCTGTGTATGGTGAAAAGCTATCAAAGGTGATATGTGTTCCTAAAATACTTCTGTTATTATCTGTCATGATACTGTATTTTTAAAGTTACATTTAAGTAAAGGCATCTTATAAATGCATATGCCTTAAAAAAAACAAACCTCTGAAATTGAGTTTACTGCTCAGTGAAATTGGTACTAAGAGTTACTGTTACGTAGCAGGCAAAGGGACTGGAAATACAACTTTCCATACTAACCACGGCATTCTGTGGAAACAGTGTGGCTGTAAGCAGTATCGTTTATGTGTTAGTGACAGACTCCAGACAGCATTTCTGGTTATTTGTCTGAAAGAGACCAAAACTGCTACATTGTTTTACAGGAAAACATTACTGTAAGACTGAGAGACTGAAAATAAATAAAACCAGTGTATTTGTAGCTCAAAAAAAATAATACTAAAAACCACAGCCACCTTGTCTATGTTTTTTTCTGGCCTCTTGAGTATCAGAGTACACTGCAATGTACTGCTCCAGATTTTTTTTTATTAGTTTACAAACTTGAGTCTTTCAGCATGCACTGGTCATTCCCACATGACCTAACCATTGCAATAGTCCACATTTTTAAACAGAAGTGTATGCTACCAACTAAAAGAGGTTCAAGGTCAGTTTTGAGATGGGAAGCCTGTTCTGGAAAGTATTTAAGACATGGTTTCTATGGGAAATTAGAAAATACTATCAGAAATGTGAGATTATTACTGCTTTTAGCACTATAATATCCTGAATTGTATTTTTAAATATACTCATTACTGAATCCCAGAGCATCTTCACATGAAACTGGGATTTGTTATCATCAGTTCTTGAGTATTTTTCCCCTTTCTCTTTCTGATGAGGCACATTCTTATGGCAAAATTTCAGCTCAGATTCTGTATTCCATGCCTTGCCCCCCTCTCCTCTGAACCACTTCTGTTATTTGCATTTAATTATTTGTCACCTGTTCCTGAGTGCTTGATTTTACACAGTGAAGAATATTTTTATACTTGTCGTGGGATGGTAATAAAGTGATAGCATTGTTTAATGTTTACACCTGGAATGTTCTAAATATTTGAAATACTTAAATGTTTAATCCTTTCAGCATCTCTTAAGATAGGTGACTGACTACCTTTGTTATTTAGTAGATGGGAAAACAGATAGGAAAATTAGCCTAGAACACAGTAGTTTGATTCTTGGGTTTATTTTCATTCTTATAGATAAAAGAGTCTTTCAGCAATGTACTGCAGATCTGTTTTATATTAATAATTGAGAAAAACAAGATAATGTTGAGGTAAGGCAATGACATTACTCAGTTCTGCCCTGTTTTTGTAAATATATTAAAACAATATCAAGTACACATAAATAATTAAAAGCCATCTCATGGTTAATAACTGTCTCCAGTTTTGTCTAATGTAATAGCAGTTCCAGTAAAAGACACACCAAGACTTCTTTAGCAGAGCTACATAGCAACTTCAAACATCTTGCTATTTTGTTGAACAGTTATAAGAAGTTGCTTATAGAACTTGCAGTGTGGTTGGAGTTGTTGTGACTCTTGGAAACATCAATTATGACATCCAAGATATGAGAATGTTACTTGAAAACAAGAGAAAAATGTGAAGGGTATATGCAAATGTTTCCTTTTGCTCCAGGTGTTATTCCTTTGCTGAAATGCCATGGTATCAAAGAAAAATAGCAGCGGCGCTATTTGCCACACCACCAACCTCCACATTTCAAGAGGTACAATATGAAAATGTTTCACAGATTATGATTCCCCCCCCAAAACTGTTCATATACTAATTTTCCTGACAAAGCTGACCTCTGCTTATAGAATAAGCATGGACTTGATTTTACAACTGTCATTAATAAAATGAGAATATAAGAGGAGAGTGAATGATACCTAAAAACATAAATATCTTTATTTTTTTTTCAGCTGTAGCACACATGGAATAGTGAAAATTACTTCATGTAGTTTGTGCAGCAGAAAATAACAAGCAACATATAACTTAGTTTGTATTTACCATTATGATCTTATGCAGATAACTGTCTGTACTAGTTCCAGTGCTGATGATTTATATGGCAGTATTATACCATGTACTTATTAGCAGTAACAAATACCTTCTCATCCCCTGGTTACGTATGGTGTGTTTTTTTTTCAGTTGAAAATATTTTTGGTTGTCTTTGCTATGAAAATTCCTACTGTCACACACCCTAAAATATACTGTCCAGATGTGTATCTTCTTGGGTGTCTTAACACAGTAGGCATCTTATTTAAACACTTGTACATATATAGGAACTTGAAAATTAAATTGGTAATAGGAAAGTTTGCCACAGTATTGTAATCTTTGTTTGTTTAGATCAACCAATAACTAGCCCACTATGTTATGTTCTTTTAAGGTGGGGTGGGCAGGAGCCACTAGAAAGTAATTATAGAAGGCTGCTTGCTGTTACACAGAGAGCAATTAATGCTCTGATTGAAAAAGAAATAAAACTTTTAAATGGAATGTCAAGCTTGTAAGTTTTGCTGAAAATCACTCTTGAAAGAATACTAAGTGCCAGCCAGGATTTTGAATACTGCAGAATCGTACCAGTCCTAGCATTGAGTTCTATAGCACTTAAAGTGGCTGAAGAAGCAACCTTGTCCCAGAACCTGTAACTGAGCCATACTGGCAAGACTTCTGCAGTTTCAGTACAAAATCTGTTTTGTAGCTAAATCCACATTTTAAGTTCTCTGACAGTATTTTCCCTCCATTGGGTAACATCAGGAAGAGGTAGGAATGGGCTGAAATTTCTGATGTGTGGGATAGGAAACTAGTTGATAAATATGTGTGGATTTCATAAAGGTTTCTTCTCGAGTAAGAGGATACTAACTGGTGCTCTGTAGGAATCAGTTCTCCCTGAAGTATGTGTCAGTGTTAATGACCTGAACAATCAGATTTGTTTCATCCATTAAATTTATGTATGAGAACTGCCCGGGGGAAGCTGCAGATATGCTGGAAGGCAGAAAAAAATTCAAAGTGATCCTGACAAGTTGAAGCCTGGAAAAACATGATCCGGTTTGCTAGGGACAAATAAGAGGTACTGTACTTATGGAGGAAGTGGCAGGGGAATAGTTGGATAAGTACTAGATCTGTCGAGAAGATCTGATTGTACATTGAATGAGAACCACCAGTAGCATGCTGAATTAATAAAAATTAGATTATGGACAGGAAATCCATGAGCCAGCAATGTGCCCTTGTGGGCAATGGCATCCTGGGGTGTATTAGAAAGGGGGTGGTTAGTACGTCAAGAGAGGTTCTCCTTCCCCTCTATTCTGCCTTGGTGAGGCCACATCTGGAGTATTGTGTCCAGTTGTGGGCCCCCCAGTTCAAGAAGGATAGGGAACTGCTTGAGAGAGTCCAGCGCAGAGCCATGAAGATGATTAAGGGAGTGGGACATCTCCCTTGTGAGGAAAGGCTGGGGGAGCTGGGTCTCTTTAGCTTAGAGGAGACTGAGGGGTGACCTTATTAATGTTTATAAATATGTAAAGGGTGAGTGTCATGAGGATGGAGCCAGGCTCTTCTCAGTGACATTCAATGATAGGACAAGGGGCAACGGATGCAAGCTGGAACATAGGAGGTTCCACATAAATGTGAGGAAGAACTTCTTCACAGTGAGGGTAACAGAGCACTGGCACAGGCTGCCCAGAGAGGTTGTGGAGTCTCCTTCTCTGGAGACATTCAAAACCCGCCTGGATGCGTTCCTGTGTGACCTGATCTAGATGTTCCTGCTCTGGCAGGGGGATTGGACTAGATGATCTTTTGAGGTCCCTTCCAATCCCTAACATTCTGTGATTCTGTGATTCAGCTGTGTTAAGCATGCACATAAGGCTTTAGTTTGACTACTATGTCCAGTTTATTTTCCATTTTAAAGAAAACCACCTTATCTTTTGCAGGCTCTTCGTTACTTCCACATGGCAGAGGAAGGTAATACTTCTAGCTTTTTGGACAGACTAGTATCTTTTATGAATCATGACTTGCAATAAACCTCTAGCTTTTGGTACTATCTTAATAGCATATGATCTGCGGATAAACCTATCAGCCTGTTGTGCTAGTCAGCACATTAGACTGTTACATTGGAATGTTTCATCAGAGATACTCAAAGCATGTGACACACTCAGTATCATCACTTATGTTGTGAGTCTTTTCTCGGCATAAGTATTAAAGTGAAATTTGTACCTTCGTTAGTAACAAAGTATTCTTCCTCAAGGCATTCTCAGTTGGAATGCAGGGGGAAGAAGCAAGCAAAAAAGGGAATTTTGTGTCATTTATTCTAAATTTTCTTAAAGTTCAAAAGTCCTCTGTATTCTAAATAGAACAACAGAGAAAGCACACTCTTTATTATCTCAGAAGCTATTTGGATCAGAGTGCCAATCTAACTGACAGTAAAACTGTCCACATGTAAAAGAAAATATGGACCTATTATTTCTCCAGGAGGGAAGCCATAAGCAAAACTGACTAGCTGAAAGATAAAGGAAGACAAGGGAAGACAGTGTTCTATGAAAGATTTGTATATACTTACATCAGTGAAGTTTGAAGAAGTTCATTGTATATCTTACCCTAGGTGTCAAGTAATGCAGCTGTGAACTAGAACAGTGGACTTGATCTCAAAATTTGGCTCCATATATTTCCCTGTATTAGATGTAATTCTTTTTACTGGTTGACTGATGTTAGTGGGCCAAGCTCTGTATCCTTTTGTACAGCAGTGAACTATGCTTGCTGGAATTTGCCACACCTTGAATACTGTGTTCAGTTTTGGGACACTGAGCTGCTGGAGCATGTCCAAAGAGTAGCGAAGCTGGTGAAGGGTTTCGAGCACAAGTCTGATGAGGAGCGGCTGAGAGAACTGGGGTTGTTTAGTCTGGAGAAGAGGAGGCTGGGGAGAGACATCATTGCTCTCTACAATTACCTGAAAGGAGGTTGTAGTGAGGCAGGGTTCAGTCTGTTCTCTCAGCAAGCGATAGGACAAGAGGAAATGGCCTCAAGTTGTGCCAGGGGAGGTTTAGTTTGGATATGAGGAAAAATTTCTTAACCAAGAGGTTTGTCAAGCACTAGAACAGGCTGCCCAGGGCAGTGGTGGAATCCCCATCCCTGGAGGTATTCAAAAGACGTGTGGATGTGGTGCTAAGGGACATGCTTTAGTGGTGGACTTGCCAGTGCTAGGTTAAGGGTTCTACTTGATAATCTTAAGGGTCTTTTTCAACCTAAATGATTCTATAATTCTGTGAAGTGTAAGGACATAATAATGGAGTCAATGGCTAAAAATAAAAATCTAACAAGTATTACAGTAGTTCTGAAAGTATCTTTATAGCTCGTGTTTGCATATCCACTTTCTATGTACATGTAAAGTCACTCAGTTTTTAATAGAGTAATATGCTAATCAGGGGCACAGTTCCCCTGCACTGTAGGAGGTAGTGGGTCAACCTGCTGAAAGAGGAGATAGGAGCAGACAGTAGTGCTGCTGTCAGCCTTTATCACTGTTATCAACTACTCTTTTCTCAGCTAGGAATTTACCTGTCTTTGCATACTTTATTGTTGCACAAGAACTACAAAATTTGATTACCAGCATTTTGAATCCTGAATCCAGCAGCAGAGAAAGCTTGTGCTATAAGTAAGAACAGTAGGCATGGCTAGTTTTTAATAATGACTGATAGCCAAAGCATGCTTTATAAAAGCAACTTCTTAAATAAAAAAAAAAAGTTAAATGTGGGTACAAAGAGTTTTAATTTTTCTTCCTGTGTAGCAAAAGCTAAGCTAATATCTGTATGTGTGTGGCCTGATCTAGGAAATGTGCCCGTTATTTCATTCCCTATACTTGCTAAGCTGGTTGCATTGCCTGTTGCACCTGCTAGGTCCAGAAAACCATAGAATCTGCAAAGCAAAGCCATTATGCATTAAGCTTACTTAAGGTTTGCTCTTTGTGAAGAATGTCATTTCATTTAGTATACTATCAAGCTACTAGCTAGTGTAACTCTATATGAGACCAAAATCTAGCAAGTAAAAGTTTTACATTGGCTTCCTTCTGATCCAAAGCCAAAATACTACTCATCTTTTCCACAGTAAGCAAAGGAGTAACATTGTATCATGGCTTTGATAGTACACTGCTCCTTGTCATTCAAACCTTTTCTCCCGTCTCTATACAGCTGACCCAAGTTTCTACAGCAAAAACTTGCTCTTTCTGGGGAAGACATACTTGAAGTTAAATAATAAAAAGATGGCTCTTCTGTGGTTAAGCAAAGCAAAGGAGTATCCTGCACATACAGAAGAGGACAAACAGGTAGGAAGTTAAGAACTGTAATAGTACAGTTATACTGTAACCAACATGTGTGACATCATGGCAGTGGAATGTTTTATAAAATTAACTCAGAGTAAAGCGTAGTTCAGGACCTCTATTCCAGTATCACATCCAGACACCAAAAAAATTCTAGTGTGTTGGTAACTGCCTCTGAACACAATGGTTGGAACATTTGTTTATAACAAAGAACTGTTGTGCTT
The DNA here is from genome assembly GCA_028020825.1 of Podargus strigoides. NCBI lineage: Eukaryota > Metazoa > Chordata > Aves > Caprimulgiformes > Podargidae > Podargus > Podargus strigoides. The sequence continues at coordinate 28,102,447 of CM051620.1, forward strand.
TCTTCTTTATTATATTTATTTCTGAAGTGCTAACAACAACCCACCCTGAACTGTGTTGCTGAAGTTAACGCAGGCATCTGAGCTAACCTATGTGTGAGCACAGATCCACTTTTCATATGCCTAAAACAGGAACGGTAAAAATCATAGTTTGGAAGAGCTAAAACCCATGTGAAGAGGAGGAAGAAAAAAGCATGGATAAATCAAAAACATGCTAGATCCATAAAACTTAACATTGCAGTCCTTTCCAGGCCCCGAGGGAGAGATTCAGATTATCTGAATGGAGACAAATGACAATAATGTATCTTTGCAGGAAATCTCCAGTGCAAGGTGACATGAGGCACTTAGTTACCCTTTTGAACTGCTCAGAAGGATCCAGGTTTAGATGGGTAGGCATCTGTTTCCTACCTAAACACGGACAGAGTACTTCCAAAAGAGTAATTCATTAGGCTTGTTCAGACCTAATACTGCATTCAGCATAAACCACATCAACTGTAGTTGTCTTTCATAAACAGTTCTGTTAGCTTCAGGACTAACAAAGACTGATTTCCAATTGATTTTTCTTATAGTTGATTGACCTCTAATTCATTTAGCAATAAGCCACAGTGTGAAATGCTCTAACTGTTGTAAGTAGTTTGGTAGGATTTTGCACTTCACACATGAGAAGAAAACACTGCTCGGGTTTCCCTCTGTAGATTCTGTTTCTCCCAAAAGTGAGGTCCTTCAGTAACATCTTTCAGTTGAAATACGAGTTAGGGTTCTGTTCCTTCACTGCTTTGCAAAGCATATAGGAATTTAATAGCCTAAAGGAGTAGCGGTCTTGGGTATGTATGAAATTGGTCAATTCTTCTGACAGTTGCTCACAGCTGGAGGCACACATGAAACCAGTGATGACAAAACCTCATCTTTCTTTAGAAACAACACAGGAGTCAGTAGTGATTTCTGTGCAGCAGCCAAATTGTTAAACTGCTTATCTGCTGCAGCAGTGCTTGGCGCCCTGGTACAAACATCTATTTCCGTATCTCGTAGAAGAGTGCAAAGCTGCTAAACTGAGAAAGGTGGTATTCTCTCTGTTCTCTGGTGAATTTGTAAAAAGCAAAATTCTTTGTCAACTACACCCAGTAGTCCAGTAAGAAGGAAACTGGCCTGTGCAAAGCAACTGAAATTCTTGTCTCTGCGTTTGGCAGAGGTAGGCATGTTTTCCTGAACATTTTTTTACCACTGTCTGCCTGCATTATCTGGCTTATGTTATCTGCACTGCTTGATCTGTCAGGGCCAGAATTTTGTTGGGAGTTTTTTGGTTTTGTTGGGGTTTTTTCTTAATATATACGTTAGAGGTTATATTCAAATTTTATTAGATTTTACCAAGAATCCTGAGGCAAAGAGAGTCTCAGAAAGAGTCTTCTCTTAGCCACTGTCCAGAGTTTTGAAATCCCTAGGGTGGCGGGTTATGGTCAGAAATAGGACAACTTACTACATGCTACTGTTGGACTATAGCAAATCAGTAGCTAAACAACTGTATTCAACACAAATAAACTTACCACATGTAGTAAGTGAATTACACAGAACACACTGGCTTAAGTGGTTTTATTCCCATTCATGTTTGAAGTGTTGAGTATCTTGAACTACGGGAAGAAAAATTATTAGTCTTAGGAGGGTTTGAATTTGCAGAATTGCGATGCTTGCATGGTACGTTCTGCTAGAAGAGCCTATAACTACCTGGCACTGTTTTGTTATGTATATATTTATTTCTTTCAGGTACAGAAAGAAGCTTTGGAGTTGCTTAATTCTATATAACAAGAAACAAGATAATGGCAGTTCAGTGCCTCAGGTTTGAGCAGCATAGGAAAAAGACCCCAGGTACTACTTGGGTTTATTGAAGCCATTAATAAAAGTACAGCCTAAACTTGCTATCTCTATCTCATTTCAATTAAACTGTTAACTAGAACATCTGTTCTCCATATGTGATCCTGTCATTGTACATGGGAATAAAGTACTTCATGGACAAGCGGGGTATGTGTTGGAGGGGAAAGGCTGGGACCATGGTTGCGCAGGTCTGTTAAGTTTTTTTACACTGTTCAGCTACAAGTTATGTATGAGGAATAATAAGAAACATGACTAGTGTAGCTTTAAAGAGAGGAGGTACAGGGCCATGACATAATTATAAACCTGCAGGTTTTTTCTAGAGCATTCTCCTGTGGGTTTCAATGGCCTTCAAGAGTAAAAATGTTCATTCACATTATTAGATGCTGCTACGGATTTCTCATTAAGGCTGCACAAGTAATCTTAATTGCAATACACTTGTTATAATGTTAGTGTTTGACTTTGCAAAAAGTGCTGTGTTTTTTTAAAAAAAACTAGTGTGTAGTAGGGAACACCCAAGAAAATCCTTTTATGGGCAGTATCAACATATGCAATGAGAAGCTTTCTGTAAAATAACAATACTTATTTGCACATCAAGAGGCTGTGAATTCCGAGGACTTAGTGGCTGCACAATGTTTGCTGGACATATGCACTCCTTCCCTTAGACAATGACAGGAGTGCATACTCCTAGGACAGAACTACAGTTTGGAATCACATAGACTTCTCTTCTGTTTGTAGAGATAGAAGTAATACTTCCATCTTGTTCTTGCTAACTTTATTCTTGTTCTTTTAGCAGGAACTTTCACCAGGAAAATAAATTAGCCTAAGTTAGATATCCAGCATAGAAAATATTTACAGACTTTTCAAATGATATATTCTGATTACTCAACAGAAAAAGGGGACCAAACAATGAAAAAATAGTAGGCAGTCAAATGTGTGATATTGCCAGTAGAAATTCTACAATCTAGAACAACTTGACTATAAGTAGCTAGTGTTCGCTTTAACAGGATATTGCAGTCTATAGGAGGAAGACGAAGGGCATTAATTGCTTAGCCTAACAAAGTCTCTGTCAAGTCAGTAGTAAAAATCCACAGCTGAGAGACAATCTAGAACTTTAATTCTAGTCTCAGATCATGAAACTAGTTAAAAGACAGCTTTCCCTACTATAATAAAATAATTCAATATGTCACAGTCCCTAGGTGGATGCCATGTAGTGTGAATTTTCTGCATGCACTACAAAAACATCTGCCATACACAAAAGCGCTTGCAGTATCTTTGTGGCAGAGGCATCCACCTCTGTGCCTTTTCTGCTGCTGAGAGCAGTATCTGCACAGAGAGGGAGGCTACCCAGGTACCATGTAAAGATTGTTGAGTGTTTAGAGAAGAGCAGCTGAATGCTTGCAGGAAGAAAGGAACAACCAACCTCTGAACTACACAGTACCTCCTTCAAGTAGTACCACCTCACTGGTTCCCTTGTCTGATCTGCAGCCTTTGCTGCCTTTCCTCTCATCGCTGTCTTCCCTCCCCCCCAAGTACAGCTGGACTCTGGGGAATGCAAACGGAAAAAGAAAAAGTTACAATGAAGTATTACAGAAGTTCCCAAAAAGTCCAAGTTAACTGTATACGCACACAAGTATATAAATCATTGTGGTTTGGTTTTTGTTTTGTTTTTTCTCTTAAGAGCCATGCTTTCAGTCAATACTTTGAAACCAATTAATAGCTCATACATGTGTCCAACAGTCACTGGCTTTGGGATTTTCCTTGTTTACTAACCCTTACCCACTGGAAAAGCTATTGCAGTTATGAGAGCGAAAATTATCAAAACAATAAAGCAACTACATTCTTGTGATGTGCTGTCTTTTTTTATTAGTAGTATTATGTTCACTTACTCACAGATTCACAAAATTCAGCAGTTGGTAGTGGGTCACCAAGTCATTCAGGAGTGCAAATTCATGAAGTTCAGCTCTATGATATTCAGCCCTCTTATCTGTCTTTCAGGCAAGTCACACACACTTCTGTTGCAAGGCCTTTGACCGTTGTTTTTTGGTTTTTTCCAAAGCTTCCTCCATTCTAACCAGCATACGTCATAATTTAAGTGGATTTGCACTTGAAATTAATTTAATGCTATATTTATGACAAGGTTTTGCAGAAGATATTTGGTGTAGTATGAAAAACACTCAAAGTGGTGGAAATTTCTGAAACTCTTACAGAAAGTGTTCATGTAAAATAGCAGTCTATTGGGCCCATTGCACTACTGGTGTTACCAAAGGTTTGTACAGGTTACAGCTCCACAGTAAGCTGTGCATATCAAATACAAAGCCTCAAGAGAATCCAGTATGTAGAAAAATAAAATTTTGGCAGAATTCAGTTGCTGTATTGGAAAGATACGTGAACAGATAATAGCTGTTTTTTTCTGCATGTACACTTTTAACAGTGCAATATGATATGTTACAGAAGTGTTTTTAATCAAATTCTAAGAAATCATTTTCATGTGTGTAAAAAATTCTGTATAAGTTAAATGTAATGGAATTTACAGATAATATTTAAAGCATAATACAAATGGTAATTTTAAACATAGTTTTACTCTATGATAAGGAAGCACAGTTTGCTAAAAGTAGCATTTAATGTAAGTCACATGAATAAGGTGTTAAATTTTAATTTTTTTTTTTTAAAACACATCTTTGCAGTTCAGCAAATGCCCTCAATGCCAATAAAACAATTTTAAAATGGCTTATAGTATTGTGCACTTGACCTACATAAAAGAATAACAGGTTTTAAACATACTTAATTAAGGTACATCTGAATTTCTGTAAGAACTTAAGAGGAATGAGAGTATTTAATACTTCAAATATTTTAATCTGTGCAAAGCTTATGTAACTTTCATTTTATTTGGGTTTACTAGATCCAATAACTGAAACTGAACATGAACATAGAAAGCAGCAAAGTTCACACTTCCTTTTGTATACCCTTATAGCTCGGTTTACATCAATATACTCTACAAAGTTGTAAAAAGGACATGACGGATTGAAAAGGGAAACAAAAAGACAACAACAAAAAGAAACCCGTAAGACACCAGACCAAGGAGAGAATGTGTAATATTTTCTCTTTTATTGTCATTTTTTCTTTGAAGATTGCCTAACATCTGCATGGTAATAACCCAAAGTAATATGTAAACAAATTTCAATGCTGCTCAAATGAATTAAAATATTCTGTTCAGCTCCTAAGTTCAGAACAGTGGCACCAATTCCTTTCAACGTGAATCACATTCAACTTATTGTACATGACTCTTGTGCAAGTAGTAAAGGCTTTATTTATGACCTTGGCTACATCAGTAGAGAGGGATATCTCAGCTATTTGTGTATTTAAAAAAATTAAACTGACAGAACAACGTATTCTGTCGTCTCAAATACCAGCAGCATCTTTCTACATATTTAGGATACGTGTGGCCTAAGCCTTTAACACCTTTTAGAACAGCCATGCAATAAAACAAACTTGGAGATGTTTCTTAAGAGAGAACACAGAGCAGTTTAAACATTTTTCTGAATAATAAAGCCAAGATAAAGCAAATCCAGGCCCTTTTAAATGGCTGCAACTTTTCATACACTTAAAGCTCTATAAAACTAGAGCCTATTAGTATATATATTTATATTTTTTATATATATTTTAAATAAGTCTCTTGTCTGCTTTCAAAATTTATGAGGGGTTTTTCTGGTCTTTTGGAAGGGCAATAAATAAAAGTAGAAAAGGCTGAACTGTTTTGCATATCTTTGTGGAAGAACGGAGAACAATTATACTTTTAGAGTTCCAGAAAGATCAATGTACAGAACAAAAAGCTTATATACAATTAAGTGTGCAATTTTAGTTGGCTGGGCCTTTTATGATGCAAGATCTCCCTTCTGACTAGAAGCCACTTCTACTCTTGACCAAATCCCTCTGTTTCTTCAATGGCAAAGAGCAGCTTCTCTTTTAGTTGTTCATAGCTTTTATATGGTGGCAAATCCAAACGATTAAAACTGAGCAGAAAAAAACAAAATTTTGTTAAGCTTATCTAAATGCCATGTAGAACACTACAGAACCCGACCTCTATAGCAGAAGTTAAAAATGTTCTGATCTCACAATTAGCAATGAAGAAATAGCAATTAGTGCAATCTCACTGCTTTGACATTTCTATGAGCAGTAAAAACAAAGTTTGAGAGGAATAATTTAAGAAACAAAGGACTGTTACCACATCAGATAAAAAAAACAGAACCTTTGAAGATTAAAGACAGCCCAAGATACTGAGAACTCTAATACTATGAAAAGGAAATGTTCACCATGAATTTTAGTATCATCCCAGTTTGATGCAGCTACAAATTCCAGCAAGAGCATGAAAAAGCTGAATTTTCCTGCTTCCTATGCATGCACACATATAGATTGTGTTTCTTTCCCTCTAAACTTTGCCCTAAAAGGCTTCTGCAAAAATTCCGTTTCATTCCATGTGTTCCCTAAAATTATCTTAGACAAAGAAGAATGTTTAACTCTTGCAATCATCACTTGAAAAAAAGCACTGGTGGAGTAAATGGTAAAATGGAGGATTCCCTGGTGTAGTTTAAAAGTATGATTGTCACGTATTACTGTCACAATGTTGCCAAGGGAAGGTGTGTCCATTTTGGACACAGTATATACAAGAAACTGATCTGTGTACCTGCTGCATCACTTCAGCAAAAGAATGCCAAGCCAATAATAGCCTGAAGCCTGGCAGGAAAAAAATTCTGCATTCTTGGCTAAGGATCCTTGCTTTGAATGTTTGCTGGGATTTCTGTCACACTGCTTTTTCTCATGACTATACACTTATCTTTTATAATGTTACTGTACAATAACTGTATCTAATAACTGTATATATCTAAACCAACATAATTTTTGTTCAGTTATTTAATATTCTCTAAAATAAAGAATTAGGGAAACACCTCTCAGTTCTATGCAAGAAGGATGATATCATACTTTCGATAGACCTGACACTGACAAACTGTGCACAGTACAGTTGCAAAATTTAAGAAGAGAGCAACGAGAAAAGTTTTCAATACTGGCATGTCAGAGCAATCTAAAAAGCTGAAGATGGAGATAGAGAACTGAGTCAAATTAAATTTCATTTGATTTGGTAAATGCAAAACCAGAAGACAGAACAACTAAAGGTACAGAAAGTTTACATGTAAGAACTCACCAAGTGTGACTTCTTGGTAACCAGGTTTCCTTACCAACTTTTTCAATGCAGAATTTCTGAGGACCGTTACTTCCTAGAAAAGAAGATTTTTAAAAGTGTAATCTGTTCCTTTTAAGTGCACGTGTGATATATACAGGACATAAGACACAACTCAGATACAGCAGACAGAGGTCATTAGGTGCTACTCAATGTTACACGAATATGAACATTCTTCTCATAGAAATGAGCTAACATCCCAATCATTTATAAATGTATTCATGGGATTTCTGACATAAAAAGCCCTTCTAGATCCAAGCTGATGTACATGAAGCTTCTGCTATCTGTACACTTGCAGCATGGTTCATTTGCAAATTGAACAGTTACAGTATAAAAGCTTTCGTCACCTTTTACTTACCCATAAGTTCAGCAAATCCACCCAGTGGTAATCTGCAAGTGCCAGTGACAAACTGCAGAAGTCGCATGCGAACTTCGTTGTCTGTTTCTTTTACAAACTAGGCACAGAAATTCAAATTACTTAATAAAATTATTTAACAGAGGAAAAAAAACCCAAAACCCACAAGATTGTTGAAAAAGTGTAATTCCATTTAGAAAGATACCACCTTGAGAACAGTTTACCTTTCTTGATTTCAGCAAAATTGGGTGGAGGGAGAAGACAGTGATTTCAGATTACATGCACTGTCGATCATTACAATGCAAAGCCTGGGAGCAAATAAGAATCATCTTTATCTGTGTTATTCTAAACTAAAATATAAATCATGCCAATGCTTTATCTGAAGACTATTGCCACCTTGATTAAACACAGCAATAGCCTAGCCAAAGGCTCTGGGTATTTCAAGACTGCAGTACTCCCTGCCTGTGGCAGTCTCAGTGAGAGAAAACACCATCCATAGCAGCTCCATCACTTTGCAAGAAAATTCAATGGAAATGGGAAGAGGAAGAAAAAAGAGGGGAGAGGGAGAACATCTCAGAGAGGGGGCACTGATACAACTACAATTTTGAGTCAGTAAAAAAACGGATAACAAAAGGAATACTTTTGTTCTATAAATGTTGAAACCATATCCAAGTTACTTGAACTTCTGGTTAAGATTCTTTCAGTACCAAGCTTCTTAAAAAGAGATCAATATCATCAGAGCTTACATTACTCTGACAATTTAAATAAGCTAGGAAATAATTGACTTGCAGCATTTTCTTACAGTACCTTTGTCAAAAGCATCTCTATACAACTGCCATTTATCAGAAGACGGGAACTAGCTGTGACTTCTCTTTAGGGAAATCCATAGAAACTGAGAGCCTGTATAGTATTTTTGGAGGGTTTTTTCTGAAAACAATTCTTAGCCAATTTCATTAAAATGTAGTAAGTTAGTGTTAGACAGGCATAGTTAATAGGACAATAATCATAAATAATACGTGCCATTTCAGATGTATGGGTGTACTACATATAAGAACATTTAAAAAGTAGATTACTGCTAACAATGTAAAAAGATCTCATTTTATAATCAATAAGAAGGACAAGATATAGAAAAAGTATCCACGACCCAGCCATCCAAATAATGTGGGTACCTATCTGCCATTTCCCACTCTAACATATGCTCCCTAAGAACCAGTAATCCTCCTTTCCTTCTCTGAAAAGAAAAAGGAAAGGAAGCAGCGAGAACCTTCATTCAGATGGCATCCCTCCACTCCACATGCCATTTGTGTTACAAAACAAAACACAATCTAAAGAAGTAGGAAATTTTGATCAACATACCTGCCAGAACCATATGATCTGCTTACTATTCCTTGTATAATGTCGATAAACAGTGTTCCTCTGCCAGTCTGCTAAGTCAACTTCTTGCATACCACAGAGCATAACCTAGAAAAGAGAATGATTACTTGACAATATACGTGTCTACACACATAAAATAGGAGTTGATTTTGTATGTTGTATGAGACATGCTAACAAAAAATTGAAGTTCTTGCTCCAAATAAAGGACTGGTAATTTTTTCATTTTACTCCACGGTTAGATTCCCCTTTATCCTTAGTTTAAAGAACTTGTCCAAAATTATTTATGTATTTAAAGTGTCCTGAAAGCCTGCATACCAGAAACTTAGCTTCTTCCAACTAATAATTCAATAATAAAAGATACTACCTTTCCCATTAAAACTTTGCCTCCTGTTCCAAGACAACGATGATTACATTGTTGGTACTACTACAACTAGTAAAAATAAAACACACTGCAAAGTATAAGTCTGCAAAGTATTCATTAGGAGAGGCAATGAAAGCTGGAAGTGCTAAAAGCAAAGCCTCCTAGAAAACTGAACAGCAAATAAGATAGATGAAAGTCCTTTCTTGGGAAAAACTCCCATTTAACTTAAGCTTTCTTCTCACAATACAGGAATCTTGGCAGGTCTCACAGAAATAAATAGGCATAGCACTACAGAGCCTTTTGTCCGTGCTCCAAATCAAGCCCCAACAGTGAACATAGGTCAGGCTGACTGGTAAGTAAACAAGGTGCATGCAAGTGATCTGCAAAATTCAGTTTCAAACCTTGTTAGTTCCTCCAGCTTTCTGTCCTTAAGTATTATAACCCTAGAACCTACCCTAGACTGTGTATGTGAAACTAAGCAATCACTATACACCAGAATCAACTTCTGTGCCATCTGTTACAAGGTAATTCTACCCATCTACCACAGAGGGAAAAGTCTTCTATGACTAACAGATCCATCTGCGACCTCATATTCTGATCCTTTCATAGAAACTTGCAAAACACATTTTAATACCAAGGATGGAATCTAAAATTCTCAACTGCTCAACACCACAGAACACCGATTCAATATACTGGTGTTTCACCACGATTTACTCCCACTGCTCCTATTAAATTCTCCATGTTCCAGAAGCTATCATATGCAGCATGCCACAGATGAGAGATTCAAACTGACCTATCCATTTAATCATTCCATATGTATTGCCCTTGCAAAAGCTAAAAATGTTGAACAGGATACCTCACCTCCAGCTCCTTTTCATCAAAATAGTGTAGCCATTGTAGAGGAACAACTTCGTTAAAACCATCAAGGAAAGCTTTGGTTTGTTCTCTAACTCCCCGAGAAAATCGCCACTCAGCCATTAGCCTGGGATGGAAAAAAAAGTAAATTAAACATCAACTAGCACTCAACATGAAGGAGTTCAAACATATATGACTGCGCATGTGTGCCCATGAGGTAGCACTCCTTGTATGATTCCATAGACTATGAGGGACCTACCATATTAATATCATCACAAATCTAAGTACGAAGATGTACTTAGACTACGATTCCAGTTTTAAAAAATATTTAGTAGCATTAGCCTTTTCATGAAAATAACGCCACATGGTCATTATGATTTCATTATGGCAAAATTTGCTTTAGCTTAAAAACTGCATAATCCTAGTGTTTCAATGATAGCAAAGAAAAATTTCCACTGACTTTAAAATACTCTGTGGGCAAAAAACACCATGTAGGCAGAAAATAGCAAGAAATACTGTTTATTGTAATACCTATAATACCTACAACTATGGTTGCCCAACACTTCCAGCATAAGACTATTTCCAGCTTCAACAAAGAGTAGTCATTTTCTGGTTTAAGCTTCTGATTTATGCTAAGATTTGGAGGAAGAGGTAAGATTTTAAGTTTCAACTAAAATGGTCAAGACACTTCTGAATAATAATAAAAAGAAAGACAACAAATACATATACATACTATAGAAACTATTTCACTGAGAAACTAGAGACTGCTATTTTAGTGGGAATTTTATGTGCACTGTCACAGAGAAGGATCTGTGAACATCTGCTTTTGAGATACTCTGAATAGATGGATCAGAAATACAGGCTGAGAAAAATAAAGGCAGTGACAAGATTAGGAGAGAAGCAGGAAAGAGCAGCATAAAAAAAAAAAAACAAAGAGAAAAAATTGTTTAAGTGACACCACATTATATACCATTCTGAATTTCAGATTCCCCAGTGACAGAAAAGTTCTGAATAATTTTGAAATCCTCAAATACCTGTCTTCCCCCTGTCTGGATTTGGTACCTGAAGTTACTGAAAACAGAGGGAAGAGGGGAATAGGAAAGATCGAAATGTACCAAGATACTATTTCAGTAATAGTACCAGGAATTACATAAAAAGACACAGATAGGGAAAAAAAAAAAAAAAAAAAAAAAAAAAATTAAAAAAAAAATCATAGACTGTGTCAAAAGACGAGAGCAACAGAAGAAATATGGAATACTTTTTCTCAACATTTACACCTTCCTACCCAATATATTCTTCTTTGTTCTCCTCAGTTACCAAGATATTTGAACCTCCTGATTTCAGCTCATGTGAGGTTACTTTTCCTAAGAGCTCCATATCCACACAGAAGTACATCTCCAAGTTACACTCTTCGATGTTATTATCCCTGAACAAAAAGAAAAACAGAGGGAAAGAAAAAACAGCGTAATGAATTCTATATAAACAAAAAAATCCGTAAAACATCACACACACAAAAAAAATAATCTACAAACCTTATCCAAATTAGGGAGTTGTAAAATTCAGTATCAATAGATTCTAGGTCCTTAATAGTAAGTTTCTTGCTCAGCATTCGTTTGTAGAAAGGCAGAGAAAAACCAGTGTCAATAAACTTCCCATGAAACAATGCCTGTTGAACAGAAAAAAGTCTCTTTGGCTTTTATTGAAGTACTGAATTATTGAAGTATTTCTGGACTTGAATTCTTTTTTTCTTTTCTCCTTCAAATAATAAAAAGCACCAAGTAGCAGTAGCAACTTGGTATTTAAAAAGAACAAAACATTACATCAAATGGGAAGAAAAAAAATGATTAATTGACAAAATTTATCCAAGCATATGTTCTCATTACAATTTAGAAATTCTTTGATTAAAAAACAGCTTCACATAAAAGGATGAAGTCTATGAAAAGAGGAAATCACTAAGTTTCCTCTTTATTATGGGGATAGGTATATATGCCAAGTGTTATTTGATCCTACTTGATCATAATATTTGATCCTACTTGAGTACTACTGCCATTTTTACTATATACACACATCCTGCAGAATCATCTATTAAACAATGCTACTGCAGCTTGTAAAAAAAAAAAGTTTAAAAATCTAATGCCAGACTGCTTCAGAAAGATCTTTGGCAATCACATTTTTTATGGGCTGCAGAACTAAGAAATGAGATTCTACCTTCTACTGCAAAAATGAATTTGAAAAAAACCCAAAAACATGGTCACACTTGTCTCACCGTGCATGCATAAAGGGTGTAAGCTAATTTGTAGTCCTGAAGCACAGCATTACACACACATACACACACAGAGAATGGATAACCTCTATACTGACTCAGTGCGTCTGAGAGCTAACAGAGCATAGCTGTAACTATGAAAATATATTTTTTTCCTCATCTTTATCAAGTATACTTTCTTCACTAAAATACCTCTTTAAAAAAATCATCCTAGTCTTTCCTTACAGCTGAAATTGTATAAACAGAAGAGCCAATGTAATGGCCCATTTCCTCCAGAAAAAAACCAAGGCTCCCTTTTTTTCCTCACCTTCTAATTTGCCCCCTAAGGCTTACTATAGCATGCATTTTCTTCTGCTTTAGGAGTGCTTAAAAAGGTTCTCTCAGAGGCCATTTATTTATTTTTAAACCAGTTCATACTAGAGCGAGCTGATAGATACGAGAATATTAAATGTCAAGTGCAGCATCCAGCCATACGATTTCCTGATTTTTGCACAAGCTCACTCTTAAATCATCTCATTTAATACCTATGGTAGCATTACAGAAAAATATAAAAGTTGCCTCAGCCAACCTCATTTAACAGCTTTTTGTTACAGAGCAAGATGTGTATTCTTGATGTTTAACCCCGTTTCAGTTGAAAATGTCTGTGGTTATTTCAGTACTTAAAACGAAAAGAAGTCTTTGTGATGTGAAAATCACAACTATTTTAGAACTGCGTGGAAGACAGAAACTGCACTTAAAAAGCCTATTTAAATGGCTTAAAATGATTACCATTAACTTTATTACCTGAGCTATTTTAAGTCACTAGAGGGTATCCCAGGATGTACTGCAGGAAATGCCATCCATTATAAACCATGAACATACTCAAACCTTGCAACTAACCACATTAGACACCATTACACAGGTCCCTCTCTCTCTCTCCCCACCTCCTTAGAGAATTTAAAATAAAAATACAAAAAATAATTCAGGAAAGTTTGTCTTTTAATTACATAAAATAATTTAACTAAGTTCTCTCCTATTATCTGTACTTGTATGAAGTAGTTTTCTTAAAGTTAACATTTCAATTATGGATTTATCTTATGTGCGAGATCAAAAATCACCAACTAAAAGAAAAATAATTTGGCTCTAGCACCTAACTGGCTTTATCACATCTTCCTGTTAAATAATATTACAGCTTGCTGAGGGTTCTAAAAGAAAGAAAAAAAGTTGGCAGTCTATTTGAAGTGTTAATGAAATAAATTTCCATGACAGTACAGAAATGGCAAACTGGGCTATAAAATCCTCGAAATCAGAGATGCTATCATCAAAACTGAACAAATTTGTTTCTCAAGAAGAAAAACCAGGAAAACCCCCGAACCTAACTTATTTTAAGTGTGAAAGTATTTTTCCGTTTATGTTACTCTTCGCTTGTACTTATTCTGAACAACAGGAGAAGATGACAGTCTCTTCAGTCTGAAAATCTACTCTTTTTGGTTTCTCTATTCACCATGTTCAGGGAAGTTGCTGAGGGCTACCTGTAGACGTCATGATGATTATGTGGAAAGATGACTGTATCACTACATGGAAGGAAAGAAATGTGACAGAGCAGGAGTTCACTATAGATAACTGACTCGGTGATATCAGAAGAAGAAATGATATAACACACCTCGTCAGCTTTTTGTTTAAGAGAAACCTGATGGCAGAGAATCAGCTCCCTGCCAGCTTCTGCCCTCCCCAGTATCTGACCTTTGTATCCAAGTATGCACATTTAAATTATGGCTCAGTGTACTCCACAAAACATTTCTAACTCACTTTTTCAGATAGAGTAAGGTATACTAAGTCTAACTGAGGAGCCTTTTTTGGAAAATACTAGTCACAGTTTTCAGAGCATCAGTATTCAGACACTCAACCAAACAGCCGTGTGCATGAAGTACACACATCCAATTGATAAAAAGAAAATACTCTGTTGAATGTCATGTTAACTTTCATCACTATCCCAGGAAACTTGAGTGTGTAAGAGACTTAACTCTCTTTGAGTATTTTGGCTCAATAACTTTACATGCCTTAATCTTCCATTTCTAAGAGTTAATAGAACCTTTAATAACTTTAAAACAAATACTGTTCAGGAATAAATGTATAGCTACAGGAATAATAAAACCTTAAAAATCTAACCTACCATGGCAATAAAGCGCCCAATGAAACAGAAATATGAAAGATGGTCAGGATTGATTGTTGATGCTGGATTTATCTGCAGGCAATAGTTGCTCTTGCCAGCATATTCAAATAGGCAGTACATAGGGTTCAGTACTTCATGGGAAAGCAAGAAAAACCATTCTCTAAGGAAAAAAAAACATGTATACACATAAAAACCATCAAATACAGATGTTTATCACCATTCCCCTTAGGTAACTAGCAAAATGGTCAAAGCATATGCAAACTTAGAAAAATATAAACAGTGTTGTATAAGAATCACAGAATAATATATGGCATTATATACTTCTTAAATATATTAAAAAAAAACTTTATTAAAACCAATAATGTTAGTAAATCATGGTTTCCAAAGTTTAGAAACAATTGTTAAGATTGTCACCTTGAAGACACCCTGCTAGCACAGGTTTTAGGTGCACATTAGAAACACTTGCCTAAAGAGTCTTTGCCTCAACCAGTACACAGTATTTATACTCCTCATGCCTGCTCTACTGTATACAACTCAAATCTTTATTTAAAAAAAAAAAAAAAAAATACAAATTATTCCATGGACAGTGCTTATTATAAACAATCTAGGTAAAACAAAACAAACCACAGCACACATTGTTTGCTTTCTTAATCTGACAGCAAAACACACACTGAGTTACTGTGTTTTAACAAATTACCATGCATCAGTTAAGCCCACAAGACACAACAATGTGAAAATGTATTTTTTTGGTTTAGTACATGTTATTCACTACTTCCATAGTTTCCAACTCAGCTGACCTGAAACAATAATAGAATCTGGTATTTCAGTGTTAGGATAGTTGATTTTTAGAATATTTGTTGCTTTATAGTATTTGCATATAATCACAGATGTCAGCAGTCATACTCAGGAGTTTTTGTACCAGGCCCTATATGCTTGGAACTGAAAAACCAGACTTAGGAAAAAGCTGCAAAAAAGGCTAGAAATCTATCCTGTAATGACTGCCGGGACTGAACTGCATCCTGACTGCCTTTCAGCTGTCACATTTAACAGACATTTTTCTGTCCCTGCATTTCTTAATGGTTGCACTTGATGATCACAGAGGCTATTCTATGATTTACTTGAGACCAGGGAATAGAAATGAGAGCTTTGCTGGCATGTTTCTCCTAACAGTTCTATTAAACTCAAGTCATGGATGACTACAATACATCTCCAACCCAAAGGCCAAGCAAAAAGAGTGAATAGATAGCAGCAGCTAGGATACAATAACCCTAACGAGGTTCTCTGTATCTTTTAATAAGCATGAGAATGTTGTACGGCATTCTACGCAAGTTTTATACTGAGACAACTATATTAACTCTGCATAGAAGCATCAAATTTAATAGGCATTTAAATTAGATCAAAGCCAGATAACAAGGGATGAATCAAAGAAATCAGTCATCAACAAGAAGTTTGCAGAAGCAAAGAATTTTTCACGTCAACAGTTAGAACTAGCCACAGGACATAATGTCAGATTGGTCCTGCTAAACAGAAGGTAAAAATCTGGAGGGAACACTGAGTTTGGCCTGTTGAGAGACAGGTGATAAATCAAGTGCATCAGCTTTCTATATTTGTATTAATGCAGTATTACATTAGCAAGGCAGTATGTGAACATTTACTCTGTGTCACTTAAGACTTCTCAGCCCAAGTTCCAATGAGATCCCTGCTGCTTCTCAATTTCACATACAACAACTTGGGCAAAACTTATTCCTAAAACTATGAAATTATACTACTTGTATATTTGTTATTAATTTATTTAGCCTGATACTTTCTGTGACTTTCTGATGTTAAATTATTCTAACATCACTTCTTTGGTATACTTTGTTTCTCAAATCATCTGTTCCGGAACTCCCTGGTTCCCTAGGGCCATCATGATAGGGGCAACAACCAAACCCCATGCAAAGCAAAAATTGGATTCCTCCCTGCAGTGACCCCCCTAAAACATATCAGATATTTTAATTCAGAAGCGTAACTACCCACCCAAAGAAGCTCAACCTTCAGAGGCAAGCTTCCTTACTTACAAATACTACACATTCTCACTGAACTTCGTTTTAACACAGTAAGCTACATAAAACCAGAACAAAACTAAAACAGAACACCTTTACATTATAAAAAAACCCCACAAATAAGAAAAATTCTGTCACCTATGACTACTTCTAATTCCCTGGATCTGCCACAGCACTGAAATTTTCATCCTAATAGTAACATTTCAGTCAAGTAACTGGTAGCAGTTATCAGTGGTTGTCTTCTATATGGTCACAAGGTGTCTATGGTTTTCCTGTTACCAGATTTTTCCTCTGATTTCTACTTAAGATTCTAGAAAAACCTGTGGTCCAGCTGCTCACATTCCTGCGCAGCCTACATAGTCTGCTTGTCTGCTGTTACCTCAAGCCTGCATTAATCTCTTCCTGTTTATCTCCTTTCTGTTCGTATCAGCCCCAGTCTGGTGTTCACTTGTCTTTTCCAAATAAGCAAAACACTGTATTTTTCCACAGTCCCCACTCCCAGGAAAGTAGAACTTTACAGTAGAAAGTTTCTGAAATAACTCGGTCTAGAGCAATTAACTGACATTAAAAAATAATCCAATTCATACATCAATCTTTGTCAAAAAACTGAACAACTGCAACCACAGTTCTACTAATGCAAGGTTATAACCCGTAACAATAGTGCTGCCAGTTCCACCTCCTTAATACATTAGGTGGAGCTAAAAAGATAAACAGGGTCAGACTGCAAAAGCAAGCAGTTTCTTTGCCAACAGGATGACATTAGAAATCAAGGTTAGGGTGCTATTAAAAAAATAAAAACTATTTTAAACAAACTTTCTTTTACCTTGCCAAGCCACCATAATCCAATCCTTCTTCTCCTCTGAATATAACATATAATCTTCTCCTCAAATCATAGGGTTTTAATGCCATAATCTAGCAAAAAAACAAAAATCATAATAAGTTATACATTATGCATTGTCAATACAATCTCTCCTTCTTATTCAGATTTTCTTTAATTGATACAGAAATGCCATGTATGTCAGATCACTTAAAGAAGTAATTTAGTCTAATCTAAAATAAGTGCAATATACTTTCATTAATAATATATTTTTTACTTCTAGAGAATCCCTCCCAAAAGGTTTTGATGTGGTAACAGCAGCAAGAATTTTCATTGTTACAGAGAAAGAAGGAAGGAACATATGTTGGCTGTAGACTGTAAGAGCACAATTACACAGATGTAAGATTTGAAGGACAAAGCAGGACACCAGCTTTAATTGGAGAAAACAACATTTTGTAATGTATATAACCACACAGAAGAATCAGAAAAGCAAATCTGATGTGGTTAATATGGTATGCTATGTGATTAAGCTATGGAACTGTTTACCACAGAATGCCGTAGATGCGAAAAGTTTACAAAAGGAGCACAGACAAGCTCACAGTAGACAAGTCCCTTGAGGATTATTAAATACCCAGAAATCACATCAAGCTCAAGGAGCATTTCAACTGTAAACAGCTGAGAACTGAGAGATCATTTGGTAAAAGCATTATACACATTACTTCTGTTCTTACAGTCTTCCTTAAGAATCCCCTTTGGCTAATACCAGAGGAAGATTACTGTGCCTGAAGGACCATTAGTCTGAACTGGCTATGGTCACTTTTGTTCTTATGCTTTGTCTTGATAAACAAGCACAACAATCTTTGCAGGCTTACTTGCTGGAAGGAATCCTCAAACAAAGTCTGTCTGGATACATTGATTTTCACATGACTTGGCAGTGCATTGGACTGTAATCATAAGGCAATAATGTTAAAAAGGCAACACATATAAATGTAAATTCAAATTGTCTGAAAAAGTGAATAATTACTTAATCAGTACCTGACACAAGTAACGGAAATGAGCAAGTTTCCACCTAAAGCTACGCTCATAAGCAATCTGTGGCCCTTTATTTCTGTAAGGAAATACATTTGAGATAGATTAACCATGTAGACATCAAACAGTACTTTCAACGCTAAACAATATTATGTAGATTTCAAATATACACAAAAATTGTAAGATATGATCAGAAATAAAATGCAGTTGATGGTTTGGTCAGCCAGACTTCCTTTCCACCCCCCTCCCTTTTTTTGGTTTGTTTAAGATGCTAGTAAATTTACCAAATTTCAGAGAAATGTAGAGATTTAGAGGATTTCAAATCCCTATCAATCTTGTAAAAATTATAAGCCAGCTAAAGGAGAGACATCTAATTTATTGTCTTCACTGACAGAAAGACTCCTAAATTAAGCTTCATAAATTCAGCTGCTTATGCAACATATCTGCATGCAAAATTTTTGAAAAGGATTTAGAACTACTTTCTTTAGACATTAATGTTGCCAGAAGGAGGTGTATAACTCTAAGCAATAGGCATTACAATCATTTGCTGTTTCTGTAGAATTTAACTGTTAGTTACATAAATTGAATATTCAAGTTTACCTTACTTCCCCTCTCTATTCATAAAGAAACCAAATTTGGTATTTAAAAAGTGTATAAAAACTATTGAACCTTAGAGCAGTACAGTGAAGTGTGTCATAGATGAACTGACAATTAAAGCTTAAAAATTGATTAAATTTTCAGGACAACAATTTGTTCATAATTTAGTGTTCAATTCCAGCTAAAAGTATAGATTGTCTTCTAGTATGAGAAGACTTCATCATTAAACTATGACAAATTAAAACATTAAAAAATATATTTAATTTCTCACTTACACAGAAGATTTTCCGGTACGAGGATCATTGAAGGTGGTGGTTCTTGTATTATGGTCAACGAAGTATCTGACACCTTCTCTGGTATATCTGATTTCCCAT
Organism: Podargus strigoides; assembly: GCA_028020825.1. Lineage (NCBI taxonomy): Eukaryota > Metazoa > Chordata > Aves > Caprimulgiformes > Podargidae > Podargus > Podargus strigoides. Next base: position 28,121,762 of record CM051620.1, read on the forward strand.
CCTTCTGGAAGAGGGTCCTCATTTTGTAAACTACAGAAGAAATTGCAGACAGTACTTTTTCCCTCATATCATGGCATATAAGAACTAAGCAAGATCTTTTTATCTGCAGTCAATATACACACCTACCCTTGAGTTCGAGGGTCTTCCCACTGTGTTGTCTTTGTGTTATGATTTACAAAATACACCCTGTCATTTGAATCCACTCTCCTTTCTAGGGGAAAAGAAGAAAAAAAACCACTATACAACTATTGCATTCTGGATTTCTGTAACTGTCACTTCCTGAAATCAACAGCTAATTAACTTACCCCAACCTGGTGGTAAAGGCCCAAGTGGATCATTTTCTGCTGACAACATTGAAGCCTATTTAAAAACAAGAGGACATTCAGTTAGGCCAAATATTATTCAGATTTTTTCCTGAATGTGTTTTAAGATTACTACTAGTTCTGATGACTATCCATTCTGAAAAAACATGCCATTTTTAGTCTGTTTTTCTGAAGAACCATATATTATGTGATAATGAGATATGATTTATGCACTTGCCTCCACTTTCCAACCCAATGTATTCTCTCTTTCCCTTCCTACAGCAAACTTGAGAGTAAGTGGTCTTACAGATGTACAGCTCACAGAAGTTTTGCAGATAAAACACAATGTTCTTGCTTAAGAACAAGCTTTACCATAATAAACATTTCCAAGCACAGTGATTACTGCCAACAAAGGGATTTTTGCTTCCTCAATACATGATGTCTTCCCTGGATGTTTAGCTATTTTCAGACTTTGTCATTCTCTGCAAATGCAGCTGCATTCATTAAAATATGCGGATGGTTAATATTGTACCAATATACAGTAAGATTAAATGGAACAAAAGTAAAAAAAAAAAACAACCCAGATTAAATTATTATGTAACACCATGCTAAGCTCATAATATACTGTAACCTTGCAGAGGTCCCCTCAGCAGATCCCAAGAATAGAAAGCATGGGTAAATAAAATGTAAAAGGCAGAAATCTCCCAGACTGCAAGATCCATGCTCTGATCTGTAACTAAAAGCACCCACCTCCTAAATAAAAAAAAATACTGTCCAGAAAATTTTATTTTTTGTGCATAGTGGAATTTTGATACATGGGAACCAAAGAGTATCTTAAGGATCACCTTGCTACTAACACCACTTTTAGCATTTGCAATCCAAAAATCTCAAATCCACTTAAGAGTTTACAACAGCAAATTCAGGCAAAAAAACCTACAACATTTTTCCTGTGAAACAGAAGCAGAGCAAGGATCAGAAGAAAATGAAATAGTTACACTCAAAATCAAGCTCCCTCTTTGTTCTGGCCACCAGCTAACTAGATGTGAACAGAGAATTATCATTATCTCAGCAGCAAATGCAGTCAGCCTTTTCTGCTTTTGGAGACTATACAGTCACAATGACCCTGTAACCAAAGACTTCTCTGTAGTGAGCATAAAAAGAACAGCGCACAACAGAAAATGCTCTCTGCCAAAGAAATGAATGGTGGCACGATTCAGAGATTTCTTATCTTCTTAATGGGTCTAAGGATTTATGTGTGGCTGCTGGCTAATGTGTATTTACCAGAACACACTGAAACACGAGGCAGTGGCATGGGATGAGCCAGATTCAATACCAAAAGGAGTACAATATATTAACACAGGTAAAAATAAAAGTAACTAAAATGACTATATCCTATCCATTCTTCTTCCTTCACATAGTTTAGCTTTGACCATTTAAGGTAACCGAAACGTTTTCTTACTTATTAAAAGTATTAATTCACTTTTTTTCCAAAAAATAAAATATAATCTCACTTATAATAAAACTGTGATATAGGCAGAGTCCTGGCATGTCACCAGAGGAAGAAAAGTTAGCTGTAGTTTGACCTTAACAATTCTAGAAGAAAAGTGTACCGCAGCACTGAAGTATATAAAAAGTATTCACACTTTTTTCAACATAATTTCATTTCCCCACCACCAAAAAAAAAAAAAAAAAATTTTTTTTAGGCATTCAACTGATACACTATTTAGAAGAAAAAATTATAAAGATATGCAAATGGGAAGCAAACAGTCAAGTTATCTTTTCCTTCAAGCATATTCTGTCTCACAAACAAATCCTAATTTAATGATTCTAAGGTCAGATGAGACATTTTAAGAAATGAGTTGGTGGTTTTCAGTAAGAGTTACCACTAAATAAAGAAAGGAACATAGTTTAATTTTAAAAAATGTACTGTTCCCTGAGATAATAAATCTAGCTCAAAAAAAACAGCCAAACAAAAAAATGTCAAAATCAAATTTTCTTAGATGTTTAAGCAACTGATCAAAGAAGTACACAAATGCAAAAAGTTGCTCAGAGAGAGTTCTTGGATTGATGTGATTCAGCTGTGATCCCTGGATTTGCATTAAAAGTTACCATTGTGTATAAATACCTGAAGGGCAAGTGTAAAAAGGAGAGAGCCAGGCTCTTTCCAGTGGTGCTCAGTGACAAGACTAGAGGCACACACCAAAAGACAGGAGGTTCCCTCTGAACATTAGGAAGCACTTTTTCACACAAGGGTGACTGAGTGCTGACACAGGTTGCCCATGGAGGTTGTGGAGTCTCCACCCTTGGAGATATTTAAAAGTGGACACTGTCCTGAGCAACTGGCTCTAGGTGTCCCTGCTTCAGCAGGGAGTTTGGAACAGATGACCACCAGAGGTCTCTTCCAACCTCAACCATTCTATCTTTCTCTAATTGCATAACTTTGATGGACAGCTCCAGGATTCAAGACAATTAGTGGTGACCCATGCTTCTGCTATTGGTAGCAATGAGATATAATGTCTAATTAGATAATGAGTGGCTGAGAACTGTTAAATATAAGAATACTGCAGCATCCTTTATTTCAGAGGGGTACTTGAATAAACTCCATCAAATTCAAAACAAAGTCAGGTCTGTGGATGCATAGAGTCCTAGTCCAATGAAGCTTTTTCAGACTTGAACTTAAATGTTTTCTTCTTTAAAACACTCCAGCTTTGCTACATATTGCTTACGAAGTCTCTAGGATTGGATCTTTTTTAGGAGACTAAGCATCATTCTTATAATGGACTGTTTAGAGTGACAGTGACATGCAGGCACCATCATTCTTAAGTCTGAAAAAGCAACTATCATGTTTATCCAGTTACAGATGGAAATGTCCCAAGAAATATCTTCTTTGAAGCTACTCATTATAATTTCTTCAGGCAGAAGTTAAGTGAGCAACTATCCAAGAGAAATCTAAAACCATGTAGGAAACCCCAGAGCTGAACCAGGTGCATAAGCTTCAAAATGACCTCAAAGTTAAAGAATTGCCACCTCTACTAATGAATAACTCCTAATCACTAAAACAGTTTGAAGGACATTTAATGTTCAAAATGCCTGTAACTCAGGTTTTATGCTCCTTTTCAGTTAAGGGACTGCTTTAGTTTTACCTTACTACTGTCATTAGAAGTCTACAGTATCATGCAGTACACAAGGCTCAAGTTTGGAACAGACTCAGAAGGGAGTACTTTTTGACTTGAAGTATGATTTTTGTTAACATTTTTCAACAGAATCAGAATCACTGATGCCAAACATCTCATAACTAACATGGCTGAATAGTTATAAAATCACTTTAGAAAAAGTCAAAGAACAAAACGTATACCTATACCTCTCTACTCAAGTCTATGTTTTATGTAAAAGTTACCGAATAGAGGTATCGTTGGTTAAATTGTTGCATAGCTCCCTGCAGTTGATTCCGTTGAGATTGCCATTGCTCAAAGTTCCTGACCGATTCCATTGTTGGTCGCTGCCATGTTGTTGTTCTGGTGTTGTGGTCCACATAGTAAACTCTTCCACGATCATCAACTCTTCTTTCCCAGCTTTCAAGAAACACAAATGTTAACAGCTATATTTTTCAGTAATATTACATAACTAATTTTGTGCTAAATTCCCCAACATTCCTAGGCATGATTTTAATTCCTAAAGTACACAAAACTACTCCCCAACTTTGTTAATAGGACAACCACATTGAGCAAACATAGACTTCAAGCAGCAGCATCCTCAGCTCTCCGTCACCTCATTTTTAACTTTGTAAATTCCTGTGACCATAAGCAACATTGGCAGGTTTCACAGAAAACACTTTGCCTGGAAATCTGAGGTTTGGAACCAGCGCACTACACATAGTGGTGCCACCAAAACAAAGGCGATCAAATATGCATTACTTAAGCATTAAGTTTTAAAGGAAGAACAAAATAATTCAGTAACTGTATTTGAACCAGTGATCAGAACAAGCAATATATACAGTACCAATATTCTACAAGAATAGCTGTAATTAATACATTTCTAAATTAACAGAACACTAGAATTTCTTAATATATGATGTACGACACAGTTTCCATGAGCTGCTTGGTACTTTACGCCAAACAAACAAACCAAAACAGTACCTTTACCATATTTAAATCTAATAAAGTCTACATTACCCAGGAGGTAAGGGCTGTGGTCTTTCCCATGTTGTAGTTCGCGTGTTGTGATCAACATAATAGGTTCTACCATGAGGATCCTTTCTTTGCTCCCACCTTCAAGATAAAAATATTTTCATGTAAGTCCAGGTGAAAATGCTTCCTTAGGACTTATTTCCCACTAAATCAAAAAAGTACCTTGGTATTGAATACAAATACTATGATCCAAAACTCATTCTAAAACACCAAAGAGAACTTGCGGTAGAATACATGTCAGTTACTTTCTATTTGAACTGGTAGCACCATGAAGACTTCTTTAAGGGACTTGGTACATAAAATGAGCATACATCAATATTCACAAGCATTTTCAAATTCTATTTAAGATATCTGAATACTAAGTCAATTAATTATTTGCTGAAGGCTTGGATGCCTAGATGCACTCTTTTCATTTCCAAGTACATGCCTCTCACAAAACAGAGGAAGTTTAGATTTTGAAGCACTGTTGCCTATATCCAACAAATAAGAGGACTGTTCAGAGTGAACCTGAAGTGTATGCTATCAGATGGTTTTCCTGTGTTTCTACTTCCTGTCCTGATAAATTCTCTATATGATATTCCTGAAGACTCTTTCTTCTGTTTTAGTTGCAAATTAAACTTACACTGAAGATGGAGAAAAGACCAAACATTATAAACAATTGAAGTTTCATGCTGCTGAGAACTGCTATACTGCAATAAAAGTATTTATAAATGGAAGAGGAAACCAGGATAAATGTTAGACAAAAAGCTGAAGCCCTTGTTTGCAATAGATAAATGCTTTTCTTGTATACTTAATTAGCTCCTAAAAACACAGGTAGAACACCTTGTCTGCTACTTATAGGATTTTATGTGCATTTCCTCACTATTACAGAGTATCCTATAAAACTCCTACAAAATATTTTCTGCAGTTCAAGAGGTTAAATGCCAAGGTTACAAGAAGATAAGAGAGGAACTGCAGCATGTTACAGCTACTAGGGCTAAATATAATGGAGACTCAGCTAAACTGGGGAGGGGACATCACAAAAACAAACCCCACAGAAACGTGATCAGGGAGGAAATGTTGGCCATAGTGTAGTGTGCACTATGCCTGGAACTCATGACCGTGTCCTCAATGGGAATGAATGTAATTATTTTTTTTTTAAAAAGTGTATGGAGGAGGGATGACCACAGGAATTCCCACCTATAAAGAGCTTCCATTGTCAAGGCATTTGAAAATTAAAAACTTTGTAACTCTTCCCCAACAACTTATATACACAATATGTCTGTGTTTGTAGATGTTTGTTTTGACGTTTATCCAACTGCAGAAACTCAAGTGAAGTTTGACTGATAACTTATTGAACCTCCTTCAGAGGGAGCAGGTACAAGACAGGCTCTCTGAAAGATCAGCTACAACGACACAAAGAAAGAAACAATTTCTGTGTTCAGAACATGCTAAAATAGTTAATATTTAGATTATTAAGGAAATGTCAGTATTTCCAATTAGATACCGAGCACATCTTTTTACCCAAATGCGAAACCATCTATAAAAAATTTTAAGATCAATATATATATTTGAGCATGTACTATATTTTCATTTAAAGTCTAAGCGCATCTTTAATTTTGCATTTAAGGTTTAAGATTACAGAAGTAGTCTACTAAAACTAAAAGTTTCTACCTATATTGAACACATACATACACTTCAAATCTGTATTTTTATCTATAACATTATTGGTCTCATTGTTACACAGCAAGCACCTACAAGTATTTCTAGACTATTTTATTAATTTTCATTTCTCTGTATTTTGGTCCCTACTACATTCTCATAGTTGAAGAGCCAAAGGAGTAAAAAATTATGACTCAAATAAGTTTGAATATATCAAATAAAAAGTCCTCACATCCATAATGCCAAAGAGTTTGTCTATTTGGATCACAATATCATCTCAGAAAATCAGTTACCAGTCGACAAGAGCTACTAGCCAGTTATATCAGCAGTACAAACCCCATTTTAGATCAAATAACCCCGTATCAGCCAACTGACCTGCATTTGGCCATCCCAGTATAGAATTAAATTTCAAAACAATTATAGCATTAAAGTCAAGTCCACATACCCTGGTGGCAAAGGTTCTGTACTGGCATTACCAGGCTGCTGTCTTACAGGTTCTGCAGACGCACTTGAGGTGGAGGAGGATTCCCTTGGTTTTGCTGCATCTGCTGCTGTACTGTTTCTAGCATTAGGTTGAGCACAGTCTGTTGCAGCTGTAGGCTCTAGTCCAGCAGACACAACAGGTAACGTAGGAGCGTGGCTTTCAGAACAACTAGTTACTTCTGTTGTTGACTGAGGTTCTTCTGTAGTGTTAGTGCAATCTGAAGGCATGGGATCTTCGACTGAACCTATTGGAGCCTCAGAGACAGAAGAATTACCAGCTTCTGGTGCAGAGGCGGAAGGCTCGCCATTAACTGAGAAATAGGAAATAAGAACATTTGTGTATCAGAATCTGATGAGATTTACTTTTCAAATGACCAGCTTCTGGGTAAACATGGAAGGAATACGTTTAAGTCACACCTATATGCCATAAGCAGCATTTGCGTCTAACGTGACAAAAAGTCATGATGCACCTGCCTTGGTTAAAACTATAATTAAAACTTAACAGTCTGCAAGCCATTCTCTGTACTTCCCTGCTACGGTCATTTCTCAGTTTCTGCATATCTTGGTCAACTCAACATTGTACTTTACTCTTTAGATTATCAAAAGGTACCTAAACTGTTTCTGAGAAAACTGTACTGCTTTATTGCTTTGAAACTTTGAATTTGTATCAACTTCGAAAAAGAATCTTGGTTAGTATGACATGAAAGAAAAATATTAAGAAATAAATAAGTATATGAAATATGGAAAATTAGGAGGTAGTTCTTACAGATTTTTTTTTTTTCCCTTTTCAGAGCTGAGGTACACAACCCTACAATTAAGCAAAAACCACCTGTGTGTGACTTAGAAAAAGAATCTCCCTCCAAAAGCAAGATTAAAATATAAAAACCGGTATTTGGCTAACATACCCTACATAATTCAGTGACTGAAAAAAATGATTTTAGAATCACAAAGTAAATCAATTTCTGTCTTTTAAAGAACAATACAAATGTCATCCAACTCAAGCAAGCATAATCTCCTAAAAGATATAAAGCAGGCATGGATTTAGCAGGAAAGGGGGCTAAGAAGGCTTTATTACTCTCAAGCCCACTTGGCCAAAAACACATCAATACCAATCATCTGCACAGCTTAACAGAACAGAATCTCAGCACAAGATCTTGCCTTAGACAAGCAAAATCAGATACAGCAGCCTGTAGGACCCCATTAAAAGTCAAGGCCCTATTAAAAACAGTGTAACACCATTCACAGCTTTCATTTTCTGCACCACTAATCAACACCAGACAGTGACAATTCTATTTGAACTCATCAGTTTGTTCCTCTTCTAGAGTTGGAACTATCTTTCGACAAGACTAAATCTAATATGCAACATAGACATCAAGTGATTTTCTATCTAACAGCATGCTGTCAGCTTACAATTTTAAGGTCTGAGGCCAATACAATTGCTTAATACTCATAACTTGATGCAGATTTGCAAAATTTAACCCTAGACTAGTGCCTTTAAAACACTGTTCCATCATTTTAAAGAGTTAATTTACTTTAATTCTGTATAACACTCTTACAAATTAAAAAAAAAAAAAAAAAAAGAAAAAAAACAAGCTAGATTCTACTTACTAACTGCAATATCTATAGAATATCAGCAATTTCTTGCTTTCCTAGATGGTCAGAAAAGCAGGTCAAAGAATTACAAATAAGTCAGTCATGAGCAATGTACTTAAAGTATCAAGTCTGTTTCTTCAAGGAATTATTGGGCCATAAATATTTTCATGATATGCATAATGTTAAGCATGATTTTACAGGTAGCACCAGATTTGTAAGATCTGTAAAGGCATTGCTTTTTGAATGCAACTATTTCAGGGTAATATATCACTACTTCCAGCTCACACAAAACAGGATAACTACATTAAGACATGTCAAGACTTCATATTATTTCAAGCAAATGTAAAGCAAGACATTAAAAAAAAAAAAAAGTCACAACTACAAACAATCTGATCAAGTTTCTTCAAACTTTTGCTTTGACTAGCAACAATTTTACTTAAATAGGAAAAAAAAAACAAATGAAATTTCAGGTTTCATTTAAAAAACTCATTCAATTCATCCACAGGAAAGGGTGAATGGGATTACATAATGAAGTCAGAAGTAAAATAACTGACAAATCATTAGCTCTTTTAGTAAGCTGATCTCCAAAACAGATCTATAAAACATTACACCAGCCAATTACCTCACCAATTAGATCTAAAATGGTAATTCTGGCAACATCTCATGAAATTACAATCCTGCTAAGCACAACAGTGGGAGGCCAAAAAAAAAAAGTCTCATCAAGAAATGATGGAGACCTGTTTTATGTCTTGCCTTAAATAAATCTCCAGCAAATGGTACAGTAGTTGAAAACTGTTATATCAGTGCCTCAGCACAAGCTCAGTGATGATTTCATCAATATTACTATTTGAACAAATCAATTACTTTTGCAATTACCCTAACCTAATATGGACTTCAAATGGATTTTGCTGCTACTGAAGAAAAAAGGAGCAATGTCTAAATAATATATATGCCCTCTGGCCTTCAACTGAAAGGAGAGCGGAATCAAATTCAAGTTCTCCAAATACAGAAAAGTTTCTCAGAAAACTTTTTTTCTTTTTTTTTTTTCAAAAAAAAGAAAATGTAATAAATTATTACATTTTAAAGTTCATAATTGTTTCTGCTGTCTTCCCACCATACCCATGTTTTCCCACTCTATTACAGAAAGGACAGTCTTTGTCCTACTGTTAAACAGCTTGTCTATTCCTGTTTTCTTTTTCCTCTGCTATCACTGTAATCTCTCTCAAACAGCTGAGAAAAGGCAGAAAGTGCTTAGAAAGCACAGTCATTATTAGATGCAAAGTTTTGCCAGGGGAACAAAAATTTTAAAATACTTTATTTTCACTTGTTTTACTGTACTGAATGTTACTTGTAGTCAGAATCAAAGTTTTTGTGTTTATGAGCAAAATCTATTTATGAGCCTACTCTAGATGATCCTGCTTTGGCAGGGGGGTTGGACTAGATGATCTCTAGAGGTCCCTTCCAACCCCTAACATTCTATGATTCTATGAAATTTATTATTTGCCGATCTATGAAATTTATTATTTGCCAGTACTGGTTTTGAAAAAGCACACCTTTTGAAAAAATACAAGGCAAGGAGAGTCTACAACACATCTCAACACAGAGTACCGAAGTTCCCTGACAGCACTAAAAATCAGATTTATCTAATGGCAAAAGAAACTTAACTATAGTTATTCAAAACAATTGTGAAAGAAATCACATTTTGCCTTCAGACAATCAGTAATATGGGACGGACTAATGGAAGTTTTGGATGATTTACACCTTTCTTCATCAGAGAAGAGAACTGATCGGAAAGTATGAAGGTTAGTACATTGAAGAATGGGTCTTCTCCAGAAAAATTCACATAGGTGAATACGCAAGATTACACATTCAAGCCCAGAATTGTCCTTTCAGTATTTTTGAAATCTAACAAAAAATGTATAGAAAAGGTGTCTCAACTTCAGATACATTTCAACCAGATAAAAACACCTTATGAAACCGTGTTATCTTTCCTCTACCATTCTTACCAGTGCTGTTGACAGGCTGAGCTGTAAGTGGTTTTGGTACTGGTGTATTTTTGGGTCTGGCTGCAACATGAGTAGGAGAGGGTGTGCTGTCTCCATTAACAGCTTCTATACAGAACGTATTCTGTACTACAGAGCTGGAAGGTACTTGATTGTCTATCCCATTAGAAATGTCACAAGCAGATCTTGATAAAAATAAAAGATTGGTTTAGGTTACTACAAGCAACATGTTAAACAGCTATGCAACTAAACTAAATCCTACAATAAATCACACTAAAGAAACAAATGGAAGTAAATTCACAACAGTTTATGACACAATGTTTGCAGCCAAGATAATAGTCAAGTGCAAGAGCAAAACAATTAAGGAAAAAAAGGTGAATTTTAGTTTCAGGGACTTCAGATACTTATAACAGGTAAGATTTTCCATTTCCACTTCATCTTTTACTTGTAATGACATAATAGCATTGAGTTGGGCAGACTAACACACCTGACACATCGTCTAAGACTGCTTTAGAGACCCTTCCAAAGTGCAGCTATGAGCAGAAAAACTTTTTTTCTCATTAAGCAAGTGGAAAAATTGATTTGTCATATTTCCAAAAATTATTCTAGTAATAACATAAGAAAGTAACAAAACTCTCCCTCAGTAAAAGGAAAATAAGATGAGCTTCTCTATGCATAGGCAGGATGGGACATTGTGAGGACAGATACACAAAGACAGATCTGTGTTTATAAGGCCACATGGAAATAAATGTAGTGAAAGGGCTTGTGAATGGAAAGTCTTGTTGAGTTACACTGTTTTCACTTAAATCTATCCCAAAATGCTTAAAGCCACCCACCAGAGACACATATTGTAAACGCTACATTCAATACCAACTCCCCATCTTCTCAAGGAGTAGACACTAAAAATTAAAGAGAAGTTAAGCAGATGGCAAAAAAATGTGAGAATTGTTAGAGGTTTCACTTTGCAGAGTAAGAAAGGAAGAAACAGCATTTTCATGCCACCTTACCCAACTCCGGAGAAGAATAAATAAAGAATTGAAGTGTCAGCCCTTTTCAACTCTAGACTACAATCCCAATTTGCTTCCTAAAGACAGGCACAGGAGCCACCTTAAAACTTTTCTTCATCTTTTCATTTTAAAACTGTAAATCAGAACTGCTGGATAATTGTACAGAAAACTGCTGTAATCAAAATATAAACATCAAGAGCAGGATCCCAGTAAAAGCCACACCTCCAGCAACAACAGCTGAATGAAAACAAATTATTGTTACTACTGTTTCAAAATTATATGCAGATGGGTTTCAAATCACTTCTAACAGTCCCAAACCTTTCTAAAGAAAAATAAGGAGAAGCAACTTTTTATCCTCTCTCTCTCATATTGGGCAGCCATAGTGCAACAGAGAAAAACCTCCACACACTCAAAAAAAGAATCAAGTGAAGCATACAAGGACAAACACATCCCTGCACTCAAATGCATAGCAAATGTAAGTTTTTTCACTCCAGTGTGTGTGTCAAGAATATAAATGGAAAGGGGTTCACACTGCAAGGTAACTGAGCAGGCCAGTAACATTAAATTTATCTTACTGTTGATCTATTTGGCTTACTAGTGGTGATGGGGCAAACAATCTACTCCTACTTCTCTCCAGGCAGTCCTTGAGCTGGTATAAAGATAAAGAAGCCAAGAGCGAAGCTCTGAATTGATCCCAAAGCCTTTACCTTGCCACTTCAGGTTGAAGAAGGCAACCCCTTTATCTCAGTGCTCTGAATACTGCTTCCTAAACTCAGTACAAGTCTCTTAAATAACTTCCTGATCAGGACCTTAAAAAGGAACTGGGTGAGAAGGAAGTAATTTAGTCTTTTTTTCTTCTTCCTTCTGTTCAGATGGTATGTTGCAACAAGTTGTTAGACATGAATAGAAATGGTTCTTAAACAGCAGAAGAAAACAAATGGAAGTACACAAAACCACACTGCATCACTGCTCCCCTAATCTCTGCTGCAGCATTGAGTAGATTTGCAATCAGTTGAATTTTTATGTTCAGAGGGCTACACATCCAAGAGACAATGATAAAGCAGTGGAGAGAAGACTCTACCAGGAGAGAAAGAACAGAGCTGTAAATTTAATTCTTCCCACGCTAAATTATATAATTATCATACAAGCAATGTTTTTTATATAAAATCTGTGGTAATGTAATTTAGGGCTTGACAGTTAAAATCTATTCCTTTCAAGACATCTTAAAAAAAAAAAAATACAAACAACTCAAAACATTTCAACTGATAAATTTGCTAATACACTTCATATAGTATAAAACACAAAAGTAAATTCCAACCTGGATGTACTTCTTGCTGAAGCATCTCTGCTTTCATGCACAGCCTCGCCATTTTGCTGAACTTCTACTGAACAGTAAGAAACAAATTCAACAGAAATATTCTATTACATCTGTTTGAAATCTTCATCAACATATTACCATCTGATTTAATTATTTTAACTTACTGGTTGCTGAGGAACTGAGATTTGTGAGAGATTCTTGTTCAACAACCAAACCATCTAGCACAACTGTCAGTTCACCTGTTTGCACCATGCCACTCTTGTTTTCCAAGGAGAGTTTCAACTGTTCTTTCACCTTCTCCACTAAAAATGGAGTTGGAGTGGGTAGAGGGAGAGAAGGAGAGAAGGGATAAAGGAAAGATTAAATTCAAAACATTAAAAGAGACTTTCAACACAAAAATACGATACATGTATTTAGTTGCACAAAACTCAACATGAGAGACATTCAGATGATTCAAATCAACACAGAAATCACTAAAGAGTTACGTAAATTTACATCTGCTGTGGGTAAAAGCATAGTTTATTGTAAAAATAAATTGGCCATTTACATAGTATATTCTATAGGTATGCTATAGGATCCACATGGTTTCAGTACTTTGTTGTTAATGATTTCCCAGGTTGGCTGTTTCCACTAAACCCTTTTGAAATTATGCACTATTTACATAACATGAGAAGGCTCAAAGTCGAACAACTTCTGAACTACACAGCTAAATATTAGAAGCCACAGGGAACACCATTCTACAACCAGAGTGTATGTTCATTCCTCATATCACCTTCCAAAACTAATTCTAAGAGACCACTGAAATCATTTGAGGAAGAAGTAAATGCAAAGACTGCATAAAATCCTTCCTCATTTTTAAAAATTATTTTTAGTTAATTCTTTTCGTAACATTTTCATAGATCTCAACTCCAAGGATTAAACAGTAACAGAGAGGACATCTCAAGTAACTGAAAATTAAATCAGAAACTATTATAACCAAAAGAAACTTGGAGATCACTGAGATACACCAAAAAAATTGTGTACATGGCACAGTAAAAGAATTCAGTATGACTGATAGGCAATGCACAATTTGTAGAGAGACATACATAATCCAGTGGTAAAGCATGCCGTGGATGCTGCACAATTCTCTCTAAATCAACTATTACTAGTACAGCAATTAAAGCTATGTGTCATAAATCCAAACACAGTCAGCTCTGAGTTCACATTAATCAGGCTAAAATGGTTAAAGCCTTTTAGTATTTGCGGTCTCAGAGTAAAAAGATTATTTTTTCATGATATACCACCATACTTCCCTCCATATGATAGCATTCCAAACTAAAGTTAAAGCTCACTGTGCACTTCTACGCTTTAAACTAGCATTTCCTTATTTTTTCATTATTAACATGTAAGTATGAAAACAGGGAAGGGCTACCATAAGATTGCCAGATACACTCAAGCTGCTGCTTTAAAAAGCAGGTTCAACAGTGTAATTGGGAAGCACACATTAGCAGATGTTCACTGCTATACTACAATGAATTTTAAAGTACTTTAAATCACTGGAGCAAGCACAAATCTCTCAAGTCTATAGAATTACTGATTTAGCAATCTGCATTTTGGAAAACTGTCCTACTTGAAAGAAGAGAAGGAAGAAACCAGCCTGTCACTGAGTTGTCAAATTAACATATTTATATCATTTCTGCAAAGGGTGATTGGTTTAGCTTCTGGTATTTTAACAGGTTATCTCTCCAAACCAGATCAACAACTGGCAAGAAGGCTGGGAGGGGTGTGGACAGCAATTCAACACTGGTGTTCAGCACAAGAAACTAACAGCACTAATTCTGAAGTTTCTGCATTTAGAGGACTTCCCTTTTACATTTTCTTCAATAAAGAGCCTTTCAAGTGCTGCATTTTAGATTAGGTATCAGTAACCACACTGAATGACTGAAGGATACCAATCAGATTACTCTGTCACTGAATTACTGGATAATCTGGTGTGTGTCAAACCGCTGACTTGCCCCAATCAGAAACACTGCACATAAATTACTTTTGGTGCTATGTACAGCTAACTCAGTCAACCATTCCCTGAAAGAACATGCCAAGTTGTTGGATCCTACATCCCCTGGATCTACAGTAATAAAATATTAACCGTTTTGTTGGAAACAGTTAAAATATTAATTTTTTTTTTTTCTCTCATTAATACAACCCAGTTTCTTCTGATACAGGGGATTTTTTAATTAAAAAAGAAACATTTTTTCTGCTTAACTATGGAATCTCGGGCAGAATCCTTATAATACTGCTGAAGAAACCCCACTTGATTTTAGATTCTGTTTCAATTTTCTGTATGAAACAGAACCATGTAGCTTTTTTTCAGCTCTCCTTTCCCCCCACTTCACTAAACAGAGCTCTCAGGTTTGTACATCTAATTTGTGAGAAAGGTTAGATATTGGTTTAGCTGGAATTCTACTGCCACTCCGGAGTGGAATTTAAAGTGTGGATTCACCATCTTCTTGTACTAATGAAAAAAATTTTAAAAAGCAAATTAGATAAAGAAGACCTGTTTCAAACCCATTAAAGACAATTAAAATTAGAAGTTACATTGAACACAACAATCTCTAATCTACTAAAAGGAAGTTCTCAATTGTTTCATTAATCAGTGGTTCCTACTGCTCTCTGGGCAGCTAAATTATGAGGGAAAAATATTGAGCCTTTCTATCAGTAATTCCAGAGAAGCAAAACATGAAAAATTACATAATGTTTTTTCTCAAAGTTTGGCCTTTTTTTTTTTAACCAAGTCTAAAACAGATCTTCTAGCAAATTAGTTATTCGATTGCCACAAAACATTTTATTTAATCACTTCCGCTTTTACTTAATATGTAGTAACTCGTACTCTAATGTTTGTTTCAAAAGTATTATATCCCACTGTTACATTTAAATTGCTCTCAGTAGCACAGACATCTCTAGAAGAGACAAGTAAAGGCATCAACTGAAAGTCAGTTGTAATTACATGAATAGTTAGTAGTCTGGTTGCCAGTGTGATATGTAGATTAGTAATAATAATTCTACTCAAAATATCCTTCATGATAACTTACATTTTCTATTGTGTATTTCCAAAGCTTGTCTCAAGTCTACAGTGGCTCTTCCTAATAAAGCATCTGCCTTTAAAGTGTGATGGCTCCACACTCTAAATTCCAGCGTAGTCTGTGGAGTCACATTCCTGCATATAAAATAAATTTTTTTTAAAAAAATATATACAGATTTTAAAGTATTCATTCTTGTTATTAGGAGTATTTGAACTTAATTCAGTTTCTCATATTTATTGTATTTCTTGATACTAATTAACTAAAAGTAGTTTTTGTACTGCAAGGGGAAATTTTTAACTAAGAACTGCAAACAGTATAATATTTATACTGAAGATCAAACTTAAAGTGCATTACTATAATAGCATAAGAAATGTAAGGAGTATCAGAATAATCTACACTAAGCTCAAATCTCAATTATGTAAAACACATCTCAATTTATTTATGAAAGACATATTTTCCTTATTCCTGACTATTCCAGAATTCTAACTAAAAACTCACGTTATTAAATTTGGGGAAAAAGGTGGCAAGTATATTTGTCTGTCACTAGAAAGAAAAATACTAAATATTTAAAACAAAAGGAAAAAGCAACCAATTGGTTGGTTGCAAGCAGGAAGAACCCACTGAACAGGTGTCAGCTTGCCATGAAAGACTTGATAAAACATTATTTGTGCATCCACAAATATATATAAAACCATAACGCATACTCACAGAAATTAGAGGGGAAAAATCAAATGATGAAGCTAAAGTAAAAACTGGAGGGAAGCAGAAAGATAAAGGACCCAATAACAGTAATATTATGATAAGCTTTGGCAGTGACCTCTTCCCTGCTCAAGAAGGAAAACAGGAAGCTTTTGCTAGGTCCTGGAGTATAAGTTTTTGCAATACAGGGTCTAGTACTGTAAGAGTGCTTCTGGCTCTGAAAAATGGAGTAGAATCACTCTACTGCAAAAAGTCAAAGGCCACATATCCATAAGTAGTGGATACAGAAAGCTATTATCATCATTGATGAAAAAAAAACCCTAAAAACAACCCCCACCCTCCCAACAAGGCTAGATTTATAGTCACTTGAACGTGTTGGACAACATCGATTATTTTTGCTAAAACCCATGAGCAAATATATTTTTTGCATTTTGAATAGGATGCCTTCTAATGGAAGTCTTACTGAAAGATCTTCTCAATAAAGAAAATAAAAAAAAAAACACCAAGCAAACCAAGCACCTACACACGGAGAATATATTGCCAGTGCTCATGCAGTCCCATAGAAGCGAGAGGAATTTGGAAAGCCAGAGAGTTCACCTATCCTCAGACAGACTGGGCAACTGAAGGAACAATGCCATTTTAACAGCCAGAGGAAGAGGAGGCCAGAATACCTTATATTTATATGGGTAAGATCCTTAGTAATACTGATGATGAAATTAGTCTGTTTGGCTGTGCTGTGTATACCAAGTTACCTCCTTTCTATCAGCTTACCAAATCCTGCCAAACCAAACTTGCCTCCTCAACACAAACTCTGGTCTCTGTAAATACTCCGATAGATCTATACACTATATAGTAATATATACTATATAGTAATAACTCCTGGAAATCATTGTCAGGTCCAAGACTGTATCACTCTCTTTTGCAACACTGCAAAGGACTAATAAGCTCTACTAAACCTGAAACACTGAGAAATGTGGCACAGGAATACCCTTACCTGCTTCAGCTCAAGCCTGTAGTTTGTAAGTAAGTGTTCCCAAGCTAACAATTCCCCAGAGCTAAGTATGTTGCACCACTCCCCACTCTCCAGCACTGTTAGTTATAGGAACCTGTCATGGTTCCTACTGCTAACAAAGATGGCTATTGCCAGCTGGCTATTGTAAAATGTATTGTCCCATACCCAATGCCTATTGATAGCAGCCATGCTGTTTCCATACCCAAATCTGAAGGAGTACAGTCTTGCTTCTATAATAAAGCATCCCAGCCAATTGCACAGTATAAGATTGCCAGTTCTTCACAGTCATATTCACACAGAATCACAGAATGTTAGGGATTGGAAGGGACCTCAATAGATCATCTAGTCCAATCCCCCTGACAGAGCAGGAATACCTAGGTCAGGTCACACAGGAACGCATCCAGGTGGGTTCTGAATGTCTCCAGAGAAGGAGACTCCACAACCTCTCTGTGCAGCCTGTTCCAGTGCTCTGTCACCCTCACTGTGAAGAAGTTCTTCCTCATATTTATGTGGAACCTCCTATGTTCCATCTTGCGTCCGTTGCCCCTTGTCCTATCTGTATCACAGCTAAACCAAATTAAACCACAAGAGGATTAAAAAGGTCTAATATTAGGATAATTTGCAAGGTCACTTTGCAGTAAACTGTTTTTGTGTGTGTATCCCTTCACTAGGAAATTTAAAGGAAAAAGTGATCTTCCTCATAACTACAACTTAGCCAGCTGAGATCTTTTTCCTTTCTAAGTAGAGAATGACATAGTTACAATTAGTAACATCTTTTAGAGCGGTTTATTAAACTTGAATGCTCCACAGTGCTAACAAATAACAAGAGTATACCATGTATAGCAACTCTATGCAAAGAACACTCTCTGTACAAAAAAATATTCTCAAAACATTGTAAGAATTGAGAAAAAAAAATTAATTTGAGATAAATATCATCTTGTGTCTGCATTTAGTCATCAACAGCCAGAGAAAACTATGTAGGCAGACAAGCTTAGTAAATATTTGCCTACAATGTCTGCCTAATAAATAGTATTAAACAAACAAAATATCTACTTACACTGTCAGCTGTTCATCCCATTTTGGATTTGAAGAACTACTTGATTTTGCCGTTTTCTTAATTTCTCCATCTGCAGTTAATTCTGTGTAGAAAGTTGTTCCAAACCAATTCTTTTTCCGTTTCAGTTTGGCACTAGAAACTAATAAAATACATTGCTTTATCTATAACAGTACATTGTTGCTGAAAAACAGAAAATGTACTGCCTACACAGTATATGAAACACAGCATGACAATGTTGTTCCTCACCTTTTCTACCTCTGCTGATCATAAAGAGGTCAATGCTAAAACGGTAGCTTTTATTTGCAAAAGCTACTTTGTCAGATAGTTGAAACCAAGTATGACATATTCTTCATCACGTACTGGCAGGATGGGTTGGAGAGACAGCACAAAAATTATTTTAGGGATAAGCACTGAAGATCACGTGGGTTTTTTAGTTACTTTTCTCATTGTTCTTCCTACTCTTCCCTTAACTGAAAAATATCTAAGTATGATACATATGAGAGATTATCAGGTAGATTTTTTTTTAATTGTATGTAGTTACAAAAGCATATGCAGTTCAGGCCTATTTCAAAATGCCCCTATATAGTAAAGCCTCTGTGCAGAGCTTCATTTCCTTGCCTATACCACCTGTGTGGTTAACCTGTAGTTTAGCACATCGGTTTGTTATAAGTAAGAAATCAACCCTTAAATTTCCCCTATTTAAAGAGCTTTACAGATGAACTTAAAGTTTCAGCTAAATATTCAACAATAAGAAATAGCAAATGACCAAAGAAGCTATTTTTTACCTCCAAATCAGTGGTGAGGTCTTCAGTGCTCCTGAACATGAAACTGTTCTCCCACTTCCTCGCCCAGGTGAGGAAGTCACTATAAAAACCAACAGTAGCCTAACTGCCAACATTTTAAATCCTGTTTCAGGCAGATGTCTTCAGAAGACCACATCAATGGACTCACAGCTGTACCAACCTGCTGGCTACACCTTTTCTCTCATTCCTCCCATACTTCTTTCCCTTCACTTTCAAACTGAAGTTGAGTATTTTCAGCCACTTGGAAATAATCCTTCCCTATTACTTTTCTGTATGGTACTTGCTAACTAAAAAATAAGTGGAAATTAACTGAACTGTCTGAAAGGGAGAGAAAAAGGTCTGTCATGTTTTTTCCAAATTTTGTTCAATAAATTCTTGGTCATGCATTCATTCTTACTTCAGAGTTCCCAGATTCCTCAGGATCCCTGGAAAGTTCAAGTTATTTATCAATTGTAAAATAATACTTATATACATACATAACACACACATAAGTTTACATGTATATATTTATGCAAAATATCTAACTACTTGCTGGTAACATTTTCACTTTTAACTACTGTAATACTGTGATAATTAACTATCAAACTTGTTTACCTAGATGCACTTTGCTTATCTTCAGACTACAAGAAGTCTTTGTTCTGCTCTGCCATCCCACAGAAAGAGCAGCTAAGACTGACACTGGTTGTCACATCCCTGACCAGTTCTTGTCCATGAGTAGCAAAATGCATAACCTAACTTGGCTTGTTCAACATCTACTGAAAAAAGTGTCCCCATGTGGCTGTGTAATCCAACCTGCTGCCCTGGGGATAAAACAAAATACCTATGTTATTTGCAAAAGATGTTTACCTGATATGTAATCAAAGACAGAATCACAGAATGTTAGGGATTGGAAGGGACCTCAATAGATCATCTAGTCCAATCCCCCTGCCGGAGCAGGAACACCTAGGTCAGGTCACACAGGAACATGTCCAGGCGGGTTTTGAATGTCTCCAGAGAAGGAGACTCCACAACCTCTCTGGGCAGCCTGTGTCAGTGTTCTGTTACCCTCACTGTGAAGAAGTTCTTCCTCACATTTATGTGGAACCTCGTATGTTCCAGCTTGCACCCACTGCCCCTTGTCCTATCACTGGATGTCACTGAGAAGAGCCTGGCTCCATCCTCATGACACTCACCCTTTACATATTTATAAACATTAATGAGGTCACCCCTCAGTCTCCTCCAAGCTAAAGAGACCCAGCTCCCTCAGCCTTTCCTCATAAGGGAGATGTTCCACTCCCTCCATCATCTTTGTGGCTCTGCGCTGGACTCTCTCAAGCAGTTCCCTGTCCTTCTTGAACTGGGGGGCCCAGAACTGGACACAATACTCCAGATGTGGCCTCACCAAGGCAGAATAGAGGGGAAGGAGAACCTCTCTTGACCTACTAACCACCCCCTTTCTAATACACCCCAGGATGCCATTGGCCTTCTTGGCCACAAGGGCACACTGCTGGCTCATGGTCATCCTGCTGTCCACCAGGACCCCCAGGTCCCTTTCCCCTACACTGCTCTCCAGCAGGTCAGCCCCCAACCTGTACTGGTACATGGGGTTGTTCTTCCCCAGATGCAAAACTCTACACTTGCCCTTGTTGAAATTCATTAAGTTTCTCCCCACCCAACTCTCCAGCCTATCAAGGTCTCGTTGAATGGCAGCACAGCCTTCCGGTGTGTCAGCCACTCCCCTCCTAGTTTTGTGTCATCAGCAAACTTGCTGAGGATACATTCTGTACCCTCATCCAGGTCGTTGATGAAGATATTGAACAACACCGGTCCCAGTACTGACCCCTGAGCGACTCCACTAGTCACAGGCCTCCAACTAGACTCCGTCCCATTGACCACAACTCTCTGGCTTCTTCCCTTCAGCCAGTTCACAATCCACCTCACTACCTGATCACCAAACCCATACTTTATCAGCTTATCTACGAGGATGCTGTGGGAGACAGTGTCAAATGCTTTACTGAAATCAAGATAAACCACATCTACTGCTCTACCATCATCTATCCACCTAGTTATTTCCTCATAGAAGGCAATAAGGTTGGTCAAACATGACTTACCCTTGGTAAAACCATGTTGACTGCTCTTAATGACCCCCTCATCCTTGATATGCCTAGAGATAGTGCCAAGAACAAGCTGTTCCATCACCTTTCCAGGGATGGAGGTGAGGCTGACCGGTCTATAGTTACCCAGGTCCTCCGTCTTGCCCTTCTTATAGATTGGAGTGACATTTGCTATCCTCCAGTCCTCAGGCACCTCTCCTGTTGTCCATGACTTACCGAAGATGATGGAGAGTGGCCTAGCAATGACCTCTGCCAGCTCCCTCAGCACCCTTGAATCCTTAATCCTTTGAAGGGCCAGCAGATCTTGTCATCTCCAGTTCTTCTCCAGCCTCACTATAACATTGCACCCCTTTTCAGCTTGAAAGTCACTACAACTGTTCATCTTTTTTTCCTAGAATTTCAATAATATGTGTTCCCTATACAGAATTTGTGCCATTATTTGTTCCCAAGCAAAATTCCTTAATTTGTCCCTACTGTTGTATTGAATCTTTTTTTCCTAATTTGAAGACATCATTAAATCCTGCCATCCAACTCACTCTATAACCTCTACCTAGCTTCAATTCATCTACATATAGTATAGTCATACTCTTAACTGTAACATTCAAGTTATTAACTACACTGATCCATTTTTTACACTTATTTCAGAGATTGCTTAGAATACATATGTTTTCCTGCAAAAGTCGCCATGATACAAATCACTACTTGCCTGTTACTTGCATCTGTAATCTTCCATTATGGTTGTTAGTTATATCAGATCTTGGGGAGGCTGTGGCCATGTCAGAGGTTTAGGCGTTAGCCTAAAAAAAAATAAAAGCACACAGGCAGCTTATTAAAAAGTACTTATCTCTGCATGTTAGTTACAACTATTAAATAAAATGCTCAACTAATCCCCAAGTTACCAAATGTTACTCAGGTATGGCAGAACGCATTATCCCATAACACCAGTTAAAAAAAACCAACAACAATTACTTTGGAAGTTTGTCCTGCTTTACTTTTGAGGATGCCAAGACACTTCAGTAATGCACTCATTTACATAGTTTAGAACAACTATGCAAGGCAAAAAAAAAAAAGAATTACTCTGTGATATACCAATATTCCTGCCTCCAGGTGTGCTTATAGTCTGATTTTCAATGAGCTACACACCAACAACTTCAAATGAACAAAACGTCTAAAATGTTCACATGCTTGAAAATCATCCCTGGAGGTATTTAAGAGA
Organism: Podargus strigoides; assembly: GCA_028020825.1. NCBI lineage: Eukaryota > Metazoa > Chordata > Aves > Caprimulgiformes > Podargidae > Podargus > Podargus strigoides. The sequence goes on from CM051620.1 coordinate 28,144,235, forward strand.
CATGTAGATGTGGTGCTGAGGGACATGGTGTAGTGGTGACGGCAGTACTAGGTTAATGGTTGGCCTGGATGATCTTAGAGGTCTTTTTCAACCAAGGCTATTCTAAGATCAAGCTGCCCCCAGAACAATATAATCAAGCAATAATGCAAGTGATTCAGAAAATGAACATTTGAATTCTATCCCTAGATTTGCAATCAGCTTTCTATACCACAAATCACTTCCCTCATCTGTTGAGACACTTTACAAGGATCACCCTATCCTATCATTCAGTGACCAAAATAGTCTGGCTCTGATCTTAGCTGGTGCATCCCAGCACTTGAAGCACATGCAGATAACATCGCTCCTGTTCTCCCAAATTCCTTCCTACATGTGAAACAAAGCCAGAAGTAAAATACTACTTGTTTCTATCAGACAACTATTTTTCATGAGAAAGCAGTATGTACATTTTAAATACACTTTCCATGATCTAGATGAATTTCCATACCTTTATTTCTGTGAACATTAATTGGTATCAATAATGATATTGAACACTTGTCACCAAACTGTTTTGATTGTGCATCTCTATCAGTAAAAAATTTGTGAGCACGCACCACCAATATTTGTATATTTATTTATAAATTATGTATAGTTACTACTGCACTAATTTTTTACATATATTATAAAACATACAAAAATATAAAATAAAAGGGATAATATAAACATGAAATAAACAGTATTTTTAAATAATTTTTATGAGCAATGGTACAAAAACCCTTTTTGCTCTCCTTAAAAAAAATACATTGAATATGCTTCGTCATTTTTTAAAATGCTGGCTTAACGCTTTGTAATGCAGTAATTTGAAGGTCTGGTCTAAATTCAGTTTATTTCAACTCTTGTTTTTAATGGCTGTCATAGCTGGAAAAGACAATTTACAAAGATACATACATCCAAATGAAAGTGCATCACTGGCTGCACACTAAATCATATTCATTTTTCACTCCCATCCACTAATTATACAAAGGTTTTTCTTGAAATTTGGCCAGTAAATAGGAAGAAATTCTTTACCATGAGGGTGGTGACGCACTGCAACAGGGTGCCCAGAGAAGCTGTGGATGTCCCCTCCCTGGCAGTGTTCAAGGCCAGGCTGGATGTGGCATTGAGCAACCTGGTTTAGCGGGAAGTGTCCCTGCCCATGGCAGGGGGGTTGGAACGAGATGATCTTTAAGGTTCTTTCTAACCAACAACATTCTATGATTCTAAATTTCCACCTTCCTCAATGTCAGTAAGTTTTTACTGCAAACTAATGGAAGGTGTTGCATTTTTATATTTTTAACAAATAGGTTCAAAATCTACTGAAACTCTTAATCTGGAAGATTTTTAACAAGGTGAAGAAATTCTGTTTCCAAGTTTAAGTGTACAGATATGAGAGTTTTTATAGATGACACATCTTTTCTGGCAACAAAATCACACAGTGATGGAAACATTTTCAAACATACGTTTTCAAAATGCTCTCTCCGTAACGTGAGTTTCTTTCCAAAAGCAGTCACCTTTATCTTTAAGGGACACATTAAGTTGTCTTCATTTTTTTGAAAGTATCTGTTAGTCAGCATACTGCTGACAGTCACTTGTCATCACAGAACAGGTCAGCAAATTCAGAACACTCACCTTTTTGTGAAATAAAAACATGCAAATAATCTTTAAGTTTTACAACTCTTCTAAGCACCAGCAAACTTCAGCATGGTACAAAAGATTTTCATGGTAAGTCCCCATGTCATTATGAATTACTGTAATGATTCTACTATTTAAAAATTTTGTTTTCATACAAAAAAACCACAAGGATGACATCCCACAGCACTTTGCGCATGTCTGGCTCTAACTTCTTTGTGGTTTGCCTATGCGTGATGCAGTGAATGAATTCCACGTGTGGTGCTCTCCTTGTAACCTTAACCCAAATCTTTTTTACTTCAGTCAAAGCAGCTACTCCTTCAGTGGTTATATTTGCATTTTTTCCATTTTTTTTAAAAAGTGGTTATTAAAGAAGTCATTTAATGTTAAGAATATACCTTCTCTGGTACACCTTTCCTTGGTGACTTAGTTCTTTGTGTATTTCATGATCAACACAAAACCTAGCAACTACCATAAACTGAGCCACATTACAAACATCAATACTTTCATCCAGCTGCATAGCAAGCCTCCCACACTGCGTAATTTGTTCTAATATTTGTTTCTTCAAATCTTTGGCAATGTTTTCCAGACATTGTCCAACAGTATCTGCTGACAAAGGAATGAATTTTAGTTTGTCACCATACAGTTTTCCATGTATTATTTCAGACATTTTTACTGCAGTGGGAAGATCAAGTGCTTCCCCAATGGTATTAGCCCCAGTAGGCTTCTAGGTCTCTTATTATTGAGAAACCTTAAAAGAGGCTCCTAGAGATCTATCATTAAGTTTAGTGAAATCTTGTAAAGTACTGGACTGAGTATTGCATGATTTTAAACACTGCTGAAAAAATTGTAGAGGTTTGTCTTCATGTTCTGGATGCTTAGTGTTCACATTATTAGCACTATCTTCAATCCATGGTCTCTTTGCAGGAATTTTTTTAAGCCACTTGCCCATTTTGTGAGGGTTAGTTTAGTTAAAATTAGATAATATAATCCATAAGTCCACCTAACCAGGCACACATAAACTGCATACATTACAATACACTGAAAGCAAATGAACAAGCGAAGGTGCTACTGTGACCCACACACATGTTGCGGAAAACCAAATCTGCCCTCAGGACACCTCACAAACCATACATGACAGAGGACCATCTGACACATGGACCGAGTGAGGCTGCCAGTGTCAATACATACATTAAATAGAGCTTAATTTCTTTCTTATTTTTCAGATAAAATATGAGTCCCAGTATTTTCTTCCCACATCTCAATGGACAGTCTTGCGCACTCCACTTTGGAGGCCACTTACATGGAAGACATCAAAGGAGCAACGTATGCAATCAATTCTGTGACAAGTAAACTAAAATTTTTCACAAGAAATCATGATCTGCAATTTAGTTCTAATCATACATTAAAAAATTATTTTAGGCATACTTTTGAAACTGATGAATTATGATTATTTTCACTGGGGTTTCTTCCTCCTACTGTTCAACCTGCATTAGATCTAAAATGCTACAGTTTTTGGTTTTTATTTGGTTGGTTGGCTGGGGTTTGTGAGGGTTTTTAATTCTACTCCTAGCACGCGCAGAGCAACATAAATAAATAATCTGTGTCAAAGTCCTTGGGTAGACAGTTCATTGCCTAATCAGACTTCAGGCGCCGATTTACCTGCAAGGTATACTGCCTGCCCTAACCTGACTTTCTGGCTCTGCTTGCTACTAAGCCACTAACTGCCTTTGGCAAACACGTGTTTGCCAGTCTCCTGATAACAGGGAAGTGAGAATTCACCACACTAAATTTTGCATCCTTCCGCTTTAAAGGAAAAAGCAGCCATGATGGCTGGGAAAAAATGAATACAATGCTAGGGAGATACCAATAACAGAGGACAGAGATGAAATGAACGTTAGGCTTGGGGTTGGCTGAGAGGCTGCATCTTTCTGCAATAACTACATGACTGCATCCCCCATCAACAGTGCCCTGATTTTCTGTTTCTGCCCCTCTAAAATGAACTTCCCCCTATAGAGCTCCCCTAGAGGTCCATCTTATATTTTGGCCAATATGGTACACTTCAGCACATTTACAGAGCAATGATTACAGTTCCAAATTCTTAGGATGTTGTAAACTAAATACTGCATTAACATGTATGTCAAATTATTTAGAAAAATAAAATATATGGAAGTGCAAAAAAAAAAAAAAAGCATTCGAAGTATTTTAAAATAAACATAGCTTTTTATCAATAATACACGCAGAAAGTGTTATGTCATATTTTGTATTCGAAAGGGCTTTAATGAACAGAGCAAATTAGCTGAACTGAATGATTTTGGTCTCATAATGTTCCAAAGGTTCTGAAGCTGCAGACCGCTGTCCCATCCTTGTTTAGCTGTAACGAAGTTAGGAACGAAGCGGGAAGAAAACATTACATTTTACCTGAGTCAAAAGAAAACTCATCAATTGCTTTTTCTAGTAACTTCTTTTTCAGTGATACATCAAAAAATTTATTAAAGGCTTCAGTCACAAGTTATTTCCATCAGTAACTATCCAAACTCACCTACTGACATTCATAAATTAAGTTTACAGGTTATTATCTGATCAGCCTTGATGCAGGTTGATCCTCTTGGGAGGAGAGAGAGCCTGCTCCCATCATGATGTTTGTAATTTTCATTCAAGATTCAAAAAGCTACTCTTATCATATTACTGAAAAAATAAACAAACAGAAGGCTTCACAGCCTGATGCATCGCCTCACACTCCCAAACACGTTTTTCTTCCAGGTAAGAAAAGTTGGCCAAGTTACAACGTACAAGATGAAGGATCTTATCTACAGCTTTGGACATCTATTACTCCCTGACGGCTGGTCTGGATATATTGCAAATGCCACACAATCAAAGAAGAGAATCATAATCCAAAAATTAGCCCCTCAGCCTTTCACATAACAATTACTACCATGATGCAGCCATGGCAGGGGAAGAAGGATGGGTGGCAGGACAGTAACTCTATTTATCATATGAACTGTTTGCAGTAGTGATAAAAACCGTATTAGTGACCTTGTATAAGGTATTAGTATGGATTGTCATATTCAAGAAAAGGACACGATATGAAGAGCACTACTGGGAGAACAAAGACAATGAAAGAGCAGTCTAACAGTAATAAAGACTGAAAGATGATGAGTAGATTTACTTCAAGTATACCAGGAACATGTAGAAAACAAAAATAAAGGCTACTGAATTCAAAAAATAATGTTGACAAAAATGTTTCAAAAAATACCAGGTTTCTGTGGGGCAAAGATGCAGCAGACAGATAGCAAGTATATATGGCATGAGACTAAGCAGGGACAGTAAAAAAGTCACAGAGCAGAGGAACTGACAGACTTGCACTAGGATGGGATTACACTATCACTCTCTTGCGTCATTAAAAGTAAACATTTTCATAAACTCAGATTTTTACAAGTTCTACAATTAGAAATTCTTCAAATACTGGAAAACCGGACGTTTCAAGGACTAGCAGCAACCCATCTTTATGAGTCAGAAGAAATGATGTCTGCATGGCCAAAAATAAGCAAAATTTCAACTAAGCAAGTTGAAATTGGTGAAGGGATGGGATGGCAACTACATAAAGTGAAGTGATGATACTCATTTGGAGGACTGAGAAGTTTTCACAACCAGGGACAATATCAAAAGCAAAATACTAGTCCTTTCTTGATCTAATTTGCAGGAAAGCCTATATGAGAAAGAAAAACAGGTGGTGAAGCAGCACTGAAAGATATTTCTTTTTGTTTGTTTAAATAAACAATTTTTAAAACTTCTCTTTCAAATAATGCAAGCCCTAACCAGTATTGAGCAAGGAAACACTGTCCTGTGGGCACTATTTACTACTTTCTTGCATCATGCCCACACTTCTTTTTCCTCAGCCCTAAATCCCTTTTTCTTGTTACTCAAAATAAATGCCCCATTTGGCTACTGTACATGCTGATCAAGGGTTAAAAATCTTTGAGGTTCTCTCTACACATTCTTAAAAAGAGGATTACGTACAGCAATGTAAGAGTCACCACCCATGTAGTTACAGTCTTCCTGAAAATCAGGGGATTAATTTTAACAGGGCTACAGTCACCACACATTCCCGAACATGATCTTACTACACCTCTTTATTCAAGTTCTAGGTTAAACTTCATTGGTCTAAAGGATATGAAGCTTTACTTGCAGAACCATTTCACTGACACATAAAACCCCCACCCTGCTCCTCATAATTCCTGGACACTAAAAATGAATTAAGAGCAAGTCTTGAGAGCCACATAAAGATCACAGACCTTCGGTCTAAACCATCTTTATCACACATAACTGTTACATCAAATGGAAGAGTACAATCTATTTATTAACCTCTATTAACCTCTATAACAGATATGTTAAAAATTAATACTACTTCAGTTGTACAAATTATTTTGGGTAACTACAGATCAGTTAGGACAAAATAGGACCCTAGAAAAACCATGGAATGGCTGACACAGTAGTCTATTAAAAAATTAAAGGGTCTTTTCCTAAATCATGTGAATCAACAGTTTGGTGGAAGACAGTCTAGTTAATATTAACAGCATTTATAAATTCACACTTCTGTGAAGAATTTTCTCTAAATCTCAAAATGCTATTAAAACATCAGAAATAGACAATCATGTTAGTGGATATTTCATTAATTTATTTTTCAGTCTTTAGCAGATGATTTAATTATTCATGGAATTTAAGCTGATTTATTTTAAATTATATTACCCATCTGGTAATGAATGCACCTGGTTGAGACTTCCTGTTGTGCTATACTGAAACAAACAATAGTATTTCTTGTGAAGTTGAAAGCTAAAAAGTATCACAGGAGCAACAAACACATATTTATAAATTGACTGATGCTTTGAATCAGTAATTGAGATTTTTCATGAAGAATCAAGAAACTAAGATGTAGAAGACTACAACTCTTTTCCTTACTCATATTATACCACAGGAGTCAAGCTAGAAGAAAACAACAACAACAACAAAAGTGTACCAAGTTTAAGATAGCAGGGACTAATTACCTGTGATACCACTTCACACAGACAAAAAATCCTATCACATAAAACAGTTAAAAATCTGCAAAAACAATGACACAGCATGGCTTTTCAATTTAACTTTAAATCAGAAGATCTGCAAATCAGGAAAGCATCAGGGGAGTATTTATCCAAGAAACATGGTCTCTCCCTTCCTATCTCCCTTCGACATTGAGAAAGTTTCATCTCAAAAACTAGTTACACACAAATAGAGACCACATCTCTTTCAGATCTGGAGAAGAATCTGTAGACCCAAGAATGTGTTGGCATTTATTAAACTCAGCAGGATAGTAAAGGATCATTTCTACAATTCATCACGCCTACAGCAACACCAAAAAAAAAATTCTAAGACTTGATACTCCCTAAATGGATAGCTTTGGTCATCAACAACTAAAATTACAATAATATTTACACCTAGGCAAATAGAGAACTTTGAAGTCAAAGTTTTATTTCCCTGAATGTCACAAGCCTCCCTGCCACTTTAAGAAGTAATGGAAAGACTATGCGTATCAGCAAGAGATATCCTCCACAAACACCAATACGGCCATCTGAGAACCACCGAACTTTCTGCTTGATGTTGGTGACAAAATTAATTCATTGTTCAAGAAAATTTCATCTGTCTTCTTCCATTTCAGATGTCCTCTTCCTTTTTAAGATCTACTATTACAAGCTAATTCAAAATGTCAGCAATTCCATTCTTGTTTCAGACCAAATATATAGTAACCAGGAATATACTGCAAAGCCCAGCAGGTACTTCAGTTTAGGTGTGATGGATCAGGGATACAGACAAGAGACATGGTGTAAGCCAAGGTATAAGCCTTTATTAACCAGTAATTTATTGCTATATGTGAGGGGAAAAAAAACAACCAACCCTCTCCTGTTAACAGAGGCTTCTAGCAAAAAGCTATATTCATTAACATCTTAGCTATTTAATCAAAATACTTGCTGGTTCAATTCAATAGGATGCCAGAATTTAAAATACTCACACATTGTTTTACAGTCCTCTTTTTCAGGTATAACTAATTTTATATATAATTAAATTTAAAGGTGCCAAAATGGTACCTTGACATGTTACAGGCATTTAGAAGGTTTCCTTCATGTATGCACTATGTTACACTCACTCTTAAGGAACTAAATTGTTTGAACACAAGGACAAACTTTAGGAAAAGGAAAATATTGTTTAGTCATACTATTGTTTTAATTATCTCACATTACACATCCTTCTAGCTAGCAAGGAGTTTAAAAAAGGTTGTATTTCTTTGTAAATGAACATAAGGTAACAGTTACGCAGCCAAAAAGTCCCCCTTAAAATTACTAAAAGTTACAAAAACGTTAAGAGATTTTTTTTTTTCATGTCAAATAGAAAGCCTTGAAGTTTTTAAATTTATTGAAATTAAGTAAAGGAATAGAACAAGATCTACAGACTAATAACAGTATCATTAAGCCGCAGGCCTTGTTTTGTCTCTCTTACACGCATACTGAAAAAAACCACAGTCCAGTGGCAACAAACAACAACCAGTGCTCTGATCCGTGACTCCCACTAGATGTAGGCAAGGAAGGCAAAGTTCAAGTTACACAAACAGTTCTAACTTTTGTTTTCTAACCTGAATGCTTTGCACTGAAGGTCTTAGATTCTTCCAATTTAGTTCGATAGATCTGTTTATATGACACTGAAATGTTATGTTTTTTTCACAGACCAGGTCAAGTTCCTTGTCTTTTGGTACTCTGCTTTTGCCCCAACACAAGCTGCCAGTTCCCAGTAACACTTCCTTTTTTATCTACATGAGTTCAATCACTTCCTGGTATTTCAACACCTTATTTTTTTGTTGCTTTTACCTTTACTACCTTTCAGTCCTATGTGTATTTTTGTCTTTCAGTTTCACACCTAAATCATTTAGAATTCTTCTGGAAAATATTTTAATTATCCATCAGAGAAGTACACGTGAAAGCCACATTAAGAAATAAAAAATATTTAAGATTAGAAACATGTAACACTCCTGTTCTCCATCAGTTTTTCTACCTATGTCTCAAAATTATGCATTGTGAAAATGAAAGAACATGCAACTTTAACAGTCCTAACCTCTGTAACAGTATGCTGAAGGAAGGAAAGGTTACTAACTTTAAGAAGACCTGGGAAAACAATTTAAACCAAACTCCCATTCTCAAACTGAAGGCAAAAGATGGCACAAGACATACTCGAAGCAATAAAACACAGAACTTTCATAATTAACTTGGAAATTTTTAAGATGCAGTTGAGTAGTACTGAACGGTGTCCTTACCTATGAAGTATCATTTGTAAAAGGATTATAAAGAGTAGCTTAAGTCTTTGTTTAATAGCTCAGAAAATATAATAAATTGAGATCAGTTTTTCACTGGCCATTTAAAATAATACTGCTAAGAGCACAGATTTTACTTTTTATCACACAAAGGAAACGCATGACTGCAGTACTTTCAGGACAGGATTGTAGTAAGACCATCATTTGCTGAGCAACAAATTGTCTTTCGTGGCACCTACTGCTGGTTTTAAACTTCAGTCAATGAAGTATCAAAAGACAGAAATGAAGGTATCTACCTAAAAAAAAAAAAACAACAAAAAACATAAAAATTCTAGGATATCACTTATTAAAATGAAAAACTAGCAAATTTAAACTATTGAACAGAATACTTTGCTACTTACCAAGATTATAAGATACTGGGTTTGTACATATTTATATATAGTTTATTATTTTTCTTCTCATCACTATTATCTTTTCATTGTTATTGTTTCATTAAAGCTGGTTTAGTTTTTTTTCCAACCCGTAAGTCTCTCTCCCTTTTCTTCTTTCCCTTCCCCTGTCTGGGGAGGGAGAGGGGTTAACAGAGAGCATCTGTCATTGGTTTAGTGGCTTGCCCAGCCCCAAACCTTGACAAACCTCCAGGTCCTTTTCTGCCAGCAGAATATCTTGCTTCTTCCTGTTAAAACTCAAAAAGTACTACCAAAACCATCTTCAACTGACAACATCCCTTAATCCTTTACCTAGGAGTAGCTTATAAGCATTCTCAAAATAAAAAAAGGAATTACTTGAGGCTGAGCAGACTGAAAAAGCACCCAACTTCAAAAAAGCAAAGAACAGAGCCATGAGAAAGTCCTTCTACTTCCTGTTATCATCACACACTTTTTAGAATGAATCTTCAGACCAGTCAAAACAGCAAAGGACAGAGTAGTATTTCATTTCTCATGTTTTCACTGAGCCCACAGCACATACTTATGTCTATAGATATACCAGTGGCTTCCTCAGGATCTGCTTTGACAATAGTACAATTTCAGCTTCAGCAGTCTCCTCCTCAGGGTCTGTAAAGCCTTGTCAGCACAGAAAGACATTAGTTCTTCCTGACAACTAACAGCCTCTCCAGAGATACTTCAACATCCCTGATACACAGCAAATATTTCATTACTAAGTTCCAAGTTGCTAACCCTACTGCAGACGTACACAAATCTGAACTGGAAACCAAGCTGCCTTTCTTCTTAGATCATAAAATAACCTGAGATGGAAGAGACCCACGAGGATCATCAAGTCCAACTCCTGACTGCACAAAGGACAAATTAAAAGTTAAAGAATGCATTCAGGAGCGCTGTCTGAACACTTACTAAACTGGAAGTGTTGGTCAGTTCCCACAGCTAAATCATTGGTATTAGCGAGACTTCATAGAATTATAGAATGGTTTGGGTTGGAAGGGACCTTAAATATCATCTAGTTCTAACCTCCCTGCCATGATGGGGGGGACACCTCCCACTAGACCAGGCTGCTCAAAGCCCCATCCAACCTGGCCTTGAACACTTCCAGGCAGGGGATCTCCACAACTTCTCTGGGCAACCTGTGCCACTGTCTCACCACCCTAACAGTAAAGAATTTCTTTCTAATATCTAATCTAAATCTACCCTCTTCCAGTTTAACACCATTACCCCTCGTCCTCTCACTACATGCCCTTGTAAAAAGTCCCTCCGCAGCTTTCTTGTAGGCCCCTTCGGGTACTGGAAGGTGCTATAAGGTCTCCCCAGAGCCTTCTCTTCTCCAGGCTGAAGAACTCCAACTGTCTCAGCCTGTGCTCCGACCCTCTGATCATCTTCTTGGTGGAAGGCTTCTTGGACAGGCTGGAGCGATGGGCTGAGGCCAATTATACGAGGTTCAACAACGGCAGGTGCCAGGTCATGCACTTTGGTCACAACAACCCCATGCAGCGCTACAGGCTTGGGGAAGAGTGGCTGGAAAGCTGCCTGGCAGAAAAGGACCTGGGGGTGTTGGTTGACAGCCGACTGAACATGAGCCAGCAGTGTGCCCAGGTGGCCAAGAAGGCCAATGGCATCCTGGCCTGTATCAGAAACGGTGTGACCAGCAGGAGTAGGGAGGTGATCGTGTCCCTGTACTCGGCACTTGTGAGACCACACCTTGAGTACTGTGTCCAGTTCTGGGCACCACAGTATAAGAAGGACATTGAGGTGGAGCGAGTCCAGAGAAGGGCAACAAGGCTGGTGAGAGGTCTGGAAAACAGGCCTTATGAAGGCCGGCTGAAGGAACTGGGGTTGTTTAGTGTGGAGGAGACTGAGAGGAGACCTCACTGCCCTCTACAACTACCTAAAAGGAGGTTGTAGTGAGACTGGTGTTGGTCTCTTCTCCCAAATTACTAATGACAGGATGAGAGGAAATGGCGTCAAGTTGCATCAGGGGAAGTTTAGGTTGGATATTAGGAAGAAGTTCTTTACCGAGAGGGTGGTTGGGCACTGGAACAGGCTGCCCAGGGAGGTGGTGGAGTTGCCGTCCCTGGGGGTGTTCAAAAAACGGGTTGATGAAGCACTTGAGACCATGGTCTAATGGTTAGGGAGATGATGGGATAAAGGTTGGACTTGATGATCCTGGAGGTCCTTTCCAACCATAGTGATTCTACGATTCTATGAATATATATATATATATATATATATGGATATAGGTTGTTCAGGAGGGATAGGCAGGGCAGGTGAGGTGGAGGTGTTGCACTGTATGTAAGGGAGGGTTTGACTATACAGCCCTTACAATTAATGACTATGTGTTTGACAGCCTCTGGGTGAGGATTAAGGGGATGGAAAACAAAGAAGTTGTGGTGGGTGTCTACTACCGACCGCCTAGCCAGGATGTAAGCACTGATGCCTAAGGCAATCAGGAAAAAAACTCTGGATTGGTAACCCATGTCCTTATAGGAGATTTCAACTTCCCAAACATCAGCTGGGAATACCATACAGCTGTGACAAGCAAGGCTGGGAAATCTTTGAAGTTTGTGGAAGCTAACTTCTTGTCACAATTACTCAGCGAGCGAACCAGGAAAGATGCTCTTGGACTTGTTATCTGTGAATAGATGTGATGGTAGGCAGCTGTCTTGGCCACAGTGATCACAAACTGGTAGACTTTTCAGCATAAGAAAAGAAAGGACAGCAAACTTTACGTTTTTCAGGGAGCTATTTAGCAGAGTACCCTGGAAATCTGTTTTTCAGCGCTTGGGAGTCCATAAGCACTGGTCAGACTTAAAGAACCACTTTTTAAAAGCACAGGAGCAGGCAATCCCACTGTGTTACAAGTCAAGCAAGCCGGGCCGAAGACTAGCTTGGCTGAACAGGGAACTCGTGGAGCTTAAGAGGAAAAAGAAACTGTATGATCTGTGGGAAGCAACATCAGGCTTTGCAGAAATATTATAGAGTTGTGGTTCATATATGCAAGGAGAAGACACAAAAGGCCAAAGCTCAGTTAGCGTTGAAACTGGCCAGTGCTGTGTCAGATAACAAGGATGGCTTTATTAAGTACATAATAGCAAGAGAAGGTCTAAAGAAAACATTGGACCAATACTTCTTGAAGATGCTCATCTGACTAACAGCGATGAAGAAAAAGCAGACTCATTCAGTGGTTTTTTTTGCCTCAGCCTTTAATAACATTGATAGACCTCAGGGCTGCCTGGTACCCTGAGCTGGAGGACTATGAGTGCAGGAACAGTGAGTTTCCATTTGCAGACACAGAAATTGTAAGGGATCAGCTGATGTTTGCAAGTCCATGGGGCCTGATGGGATTCATGCCAGAGTACTGAAGGAATTAGCGAGTGTTACAGCAGGACCCCTCACGACCATCTACCTAAGGTCTTGGGAGTCTGGGGAGGTCCCTGCTGATGGGAAGCCAGCCAATGTTATTCTAACCTACAAGAAAGGCATGAGGAAGACCCAGGAAACTACAGACCTGCTAGTCTACCTCAGTTCCTGGGAAAATTATGAGACGATTATACTGCGTACTATTGAAAGGCATTTAAAAACAATGCAATCATCAAGCACAGGCAACATGGGTTCACAAAGCTAAAGTTCTGTTTAACTCATCTGATATCCCTGATAAGGTCACACACTTTGTGGATGAAAGCAAGGTGGTAGGTGTAGTTTTGCTACATTTTAGTAAGGCTTTTGATACTGTCCTTCTGGACAAGTCGTCCAGCTGTGAGGTGAGCAGGTACACAGTGCGCTGGGGTGAAGAAGTGACTGAATGGCAAGGCTCAATGCATCCAGAGGAGGTGTTTTGCCAATTACTAGGCCTAGTACAAAGGACAAAGCCAGCAGAAAAACAAACCAGTAAGTAGATACTATTGCACGTAGAGGAGTCAGTATATAGAGGATCGCTGGGGGTACAAACAAGTCAGATAGATCACACATAATAGACATCAACCCCAGCGACTCTACGAATGACATAACACGACCCATAATAGATGGAATAAACAAAGATACAAGATATCCCATATAAAAAATGGGAGACAACCAAGTCAATAGGGTGATCACATACGATAGAAGTAGCCCCATGTTGCCTCCCCACGAAGCCCGCGTTTGTAAGTGCCAGACCTGACTGGGGTCCAGTTGCATGAGGAGCCAGGAGGTCCTTCCCCAACAGGAAAACTCTGCAAAGTGCATCCACCTCACAGACAGACACTCCAACTCTTCCTGCAAGTGGTCCCAGCTTTTATGCCCAAAGCAGGACACCCGGCGCTCGTTACCCAAATGCAGGGCACCTGGGGCTTGTTTACCCAAGGACTTTCCTTACAAGGTCAGCTGCACCTTGGAGGAAAGCCAAAAGGCAAACTCATCCCCTCCTTTTAAAGGACAATGGGGCCCACCCATATGTCAACTTCAGGGCTTGGGGTTCAGACCCCAGCACTTCAGCAGGACAACAAAGCTGGTGAAAGGGCGCGAAGGAATGTCTTATGAGGCATGCCTAAGGACTTTGGGCTTATCTAGTTTGGAGAAAACGATGACGAGGGGCCACCTCATTGCTCTCTACAGCTTCAGAACAAATCAGCAGTCTAAGCATGTACAAAGAGTGGCCAGACAGCTTATAAAATCCACTCACAAGAATTCATCTTCCCCTGAGGAGGGGAAGCAGAGAGGGAGGTGCTGATCTCTTCTCCCTGGGATCCAGAGACAAGATGCATAGGAGTGGTTCAAAGCTGCACTGGGGTGGTTCAGACTTGACATTAGGAAGTATTTCTTTACAAAGAGGATGGTCAAAAACTGGAACAGGCTTCCCAGAGAGGTGGTCAATGCCCCAAGCCTGTCCAGTGTCATTTGGACAATGCCCTCAACAACAAGCTTCAACTTTTGGTCAGCCCTAAAGTGGTCAGGTAGTTGGACTAGATGATTCTTGTAGGTCCCTTCCAATTGAAAGAGACTGTTCTATTATATTCTTGCACAGTGACAGGCCTGGGGCCATGATCACTTCCCTGGGGAGCTTGTTCCAGTGCCTGCACCCTTTCAGTGAAGAACTTTTTCCTAATATCCAATCTGGACTTCCCCTGATGCAGTTTTAAGCCATTCCCTTACATCCTATCACTAAATATCAGGAGATCAGCACCTCCTTCTCCGCTCCGACTCATGAGGAAGTTGCAGACAGCAATGAGGTCATGCTCAAGTCTCCTCTAAGCTGAACAAGCTGAATATCCTCAGCTGCTCCTTGTAAGTCATGCCCTCTAAGTCAAACCATCTTTGTTGCCCTTCTTTAGACACTTTCTAATAGCCTTCACGCACCAGCTTTGATACAAACATTTCTATATTCACCTTTCTTAAGCCAACCTGTATGCAGTTCCCATTGCCCCACCCAGAAAACAAATCTTTGTCCACTCATATTGGCATGGAGAGCAAGCTACATGCAAAAATTCCTCATTTCCTGTATTTCTTCAAGCACATTCACAGATCACATTGCAGATGCTGCAATATTGATCCATGCATTATCTACAATATATTGCCAGCCTCATACTAGGGTCTAAGAAAAAAATCCAGTACAACTACAGAGGTTTAAAAAAACACTATTTTTCAGACTGTTACACAGGAGGTCCAAACAAACGACAGACTATGATTCCACTGCACATGTCTGCCTGTTCTGCTTTGCCTCACACTTAGACTAGCAAAGACCTTTTCAGCCTGGTTTCCCAAGCAAACATCACATGTATGATTCATATTGTCCACCTGCCTCTTCCCACTCTTCCTTTCATCTCCATCCCTCTAAATGAATCTGTTCATCACCAGATTCAATTAAAATAAATTGAGAAGTAATGTCCTCTGACACACTACGTTCCCACAAGCTTCACAAAAATCAACAGCTAAGTACAGGAAAAAGACACAATTCCCTGCACTTGCTGAGCAAAAAGCTATAGCACCAACTCAAGCTACCCATGCTGCCCAACTCAAAGGCCACACAATCACCACAGACACTGCTCTGAATTGGTCTGAGCTGGAACTGTGCACAGTGGCTTATTTACTACAAGAACAGTCCAGAAGAGCAGGGAGAGAAAAGAATTGTGATCACAAAATCACAGAATAGCCTTGGTTGGAAGAGACCTCTAAGATCAAGCCCAACCATTAACCCAACACTGCCAACTCACCACTACACCATACCCTCATCACTTCATATACACGTTTCTTAAATACCTCCAGGGATGGGGACTCCACCACTGCCCTGGACAGCCTGTTCCAATGCCTGATAACCCTTTCAGTGAAGAATTTTTTCCTTCTATCTAATCTAAACCTCCCCTGGCACAACTTGAAGACGTCACCCCTCATCCTATCACTGCTACCTGGGAGAAGAGACTGAGATGCACCTCGCTGCAACCTCCTTTCAGGTAGTTGTAGAGAGCAATGAGGTCCACTCTCAGCCTCCTCTTCTCCAGACTAAACAGTCTTTCCCAGTTCCCTCAGCCACTCCTCCTAAGACTTGTGCTCCAGACCCTTCACCAGCTTCGATGCCCTTCTTTGGACACGCTCCAGAATTTCAGTGTCCTTCTTGTAGTGAGAGGACCAAAACTGTACACAGTATTCCACGTGTGGCCTCACCAGACCTGAGTACGGGGGCACAATCACCTCCCTAGTCCCACTGGTCACACCATTTCTTATGCAAGACAGGATGCTGTTGGCCTTCTTGACCACTTGGGTACACTGCTGGCTCATGTTCAGACGGCTGTCAACCAACACCCCCAAGTCCTTTTCTGCCAAGCAGCTTTCCAGCCACTCTTCCCCAAGCCTGCAGCACTGCATGGGGTTGTTGTGACCAAAGTGCAGGATCTGGCACTTGGTCTTGTTGAACCTCGTACAATTGACCTCAGCCCATCAATCCAGCCTGTCCAGTTCCCTATGCAGAGCCTATCTACCCTCAAACAGATCAACACTCCCACCCAACTTGGTGTCATCTGCAAACTTACTGAGGGTGCACTTGATCCCCTCATCCACTGATAAAGATACTAAATAAGATCGGCCCCAAAACTGAGCCCTGGTGAACACCACTTGTGACTGCACTCCAACTGGATTTAACTCCATTCACCACAACTCTCTGGGCCTGGCCAGCCAGCCAGTTTTTAACGCAGCGAAGAATACACCAGCCTAAGCCATGAGCCACCAGCTTCTCTAGGAGAATGCTCTGGGAAAGTGTTGAAGGCTTTACTAAAGTCCAGATAAACAACATCCACAGCCTTCCCCTCATCCTCAAAGCGGGTAACCCTGTCATAGAAAGAGATCAGGTTAGCCATGCAGGACCTGCCCTTCATAAACCCATGCTGGCTGGGCCTGATCCCCCAGTTGTCCTGCACATCCTGTGTGAATGCACTCAAGATGACCTGCTCCATGACCTTCCCCAATGGTGATGATATAAGAAAAATTTGTATGAAGACTAGTTCCACTGCTCACGGATCAACTTATCAACAAAATAATTAGGGTACACCTCACTTGTGTATCTTAATCATGATGATGATTTTGTGTCCTACCACAATATCAAATAAAGCAAAAATATCACAATGTCACCTCTGTGCATTACAGATAGGACCACACACACAGTGAAACAAAAGCAGTGAACAACTTCCAGGTTGCTTGAACAGAACAATGGTAGTTAAAGGCTGACACTCCAACACATATGTCAAGCAATCAGGGAAGAGTATTTGCTCTCTCATTTTAACATTCAGCTGAATAGCCTTCATATTTGCCAGAATACATTAATACGATAGCTACACACTAGTCTTTAGCCTCCCTGGGTTGCCTTCTGCTACGGATAATCCTAACAGTTGGTATAAATTATTATCAGACTTGCATCAAGAGCAATATAAAGTAATACATTAAGATATATCTCTAAAATATGGGCAGATCTTAATATACCTACACTGCAAGAAGAAAACCTTACCATAGTTACATGTAGGCATTTCCATATTAAATATTATTTCCATATTAACAATATGGGCTTTAGAACAAGCCAGCAGTCTAAGCACATACCAGGAGTGTTCAGATAGCTTATAAAATCCACTCACAAGAATTCATGCCTGTCACCACCACCTTATTAGTCACAATAGCCATGACTACTGTAAGTACATCTCTGCTGCAGTCACAGCAAAATTAACTGACAAATTCAAAATGAATACAAAATAACATTAAATATGCTAATCAAGAGTGCTGCCATTTCTGTTACATCCTCCTCCTTATTTTTGTGGAGATATGAAGAAAACATGATCAAGCAATACCAATAATGGGAAATACATCAACATCACCTCACATAATAGTCTCCCAGTCTCCCCATTGTTCGGATAAGTCAGTAGAATACAACAATTCAAAGAAGAGGGGAAGAGAAACCTACTCAGTGTTATGCGCTAAAGTGGCAGAAAGGGTCTTTGCACATTTTTCAGCTGTAAGAGGTTTGACATGATCCACCTTTCCTCAGTAACCCTATCTCAAAAAATAGCTCAAAGAGGTGGAAGCAGAATTCACTGCATGTTCTCACTCTCTTTTCTCTGAATATTTGCCTTTTAAAATGTGCTATGCAAGCCTCTTTCCAGCTGTCAATCTCAGCAGTGTTAAAACACTAAAACAGGTCTGTCCTAATTCCAATCGCAGACTGCACTGATCTTCCCTATTACGACTTGAGAGCCCTCACCTAAGCTGTGTGGTGTGGTCTATACACTGGAGGGAAGGGATGCCATTCAGAGGGACCTTGACAAGCTGGAGAGGTGGGCCCAGACCAACCTCATGAAGTTTAACAAGGCCAAGTGTAAGGTCCTGCACGTGGGTCAAGGCAATCCCAAGCACAGATACAGGCTGGGCAATGAGTGGATTGAGAACAGTCCGGGGGAGGAGGACTTGGGCGTGTTGGTGGAAAAGATCAATATGAGCCAACAGTGTGCACCTGCAGCCCAGAAAGCCAACCGTATCCTGGGATGCATCAAAAGATGTGTGACCAGCAGGTTGAGGGAGGTGATTCTGCCCTTCTACTCTGCCCTCGTGAGACCCCCACCTGGAATACTGTGTCCAGCACTGGAGCCCCCAACACAAGAAGGATTTGGAGCTGTTGGAGTGAGCCCAGAGGAGGGCTACCAAGATGCTCAGAGGGCTGGAACATCTCTCCTATGAGGACAGGCTGAGAGAGTTAGGCTTGTTCAGCCTGGAAAAGAGAAGGCTCTAGGGAGACCTCATAGTGGCCTTTCAGTACCTGAAGGGGGCCTACAAAAAAGCTGGGGAGGGACTTTTTACAAGGGACTGTAATGATAGGATGAGGGGTAATGGGTGGAAACTGAGAGAGGGTAGGTTTAGACTAGATATAAGGAAGAAGTTCTTTACCCTGAGGGTGGTGAGGCACTGGAACAGGTTCCCAAGGAAGTTGTGGATGCTCCGTCCCTGGACGTGTTCAAAGCCAGGTTGGATGGAGCCTTCAGCAACCTGATCTAGTGGGAGGTGTCCCTGCCACGGAGGGCGGTTGGAACTAGATGATCTTTGAGGTCCCTTCCAACCCAAACCATTCTATGATTCTATGATTGTCACTGATTTTTTTCAAAAATAGCCCTTCAGTCTCTACAGTGCTAGAGAATTCAACCTGACCCTTAGTATGGCTCCCAGGTAAAAAAATAACTCTCACTTCTTAAAACAAAGAGTTGCCTGCTTCTACTAATTATTTTCCAATACCATTCTAATTTGAGTTAATCAGTTCCAGAATTTAACTGCACAAAAATGACAATTTGAAGAAAAAAAATGAGTAACATGTAAGTCTTAGCAGAAGAGGCCAAAGGTTGACGTCTCAAGGGTCAATATTGGACCACATCAATACATTTCATATTAAGTTTAACTCAGTGTTACAAATGAACCGGTAGGCTATAAGAAAAATATTTCAATTTTGTAGTAAAGCAGTGTTTGAAATATTAGTTATTTTCATTTCAGGTGAACAGATGGAGTTCATGAGAAACACAGACACACTCATGAGTGTCAGTATCCTTTCTGGTGAAAAGCCAAAGACTAAATTCTATAACCTAAAATCATTAACAGCTCATTCTTGAGAACAACACTGCCTTGAAATCAAATGACTACAAAAACTGCACAGAAAAGGTCATCCAACTCCCCACTGAAGGAAGTCAATTTTCAAAATTATTCCCTTATTCTTGTTGATTTTTGAAGAACTTTTAAGGGCAGATATTAGAGACAGAGGAATGACAAGAAACTGAAAAGGATCTCCAGCACCCTTTACCCACATAACCTCCACTTGCATGACATGGTCAACACACAAGTCTTCCAGCCTGAAAAGTATTAAGGATCCTTAGTCACGCTGTAAGTCATCTTCCATATAAATCAGTCACCCTTACTGTCCTTCTTTGTACCTTCTCCAGTTCTACTACATACCTTTTGAGCCAGAGCAGAAAGTGGAAAAGATGAAAAAAATGCACAAAGCACTCACTCGACAGAGGAATGCACTGTGGCTATAAACAGTCTGTTTTATTCTTTATTCTATTTCTGTATCTTCTATATCAATCTTTGAAACCATCATCTTTTAAACTGGGGAGAGTATCAATAAACATCTGGAAAAATGTTCTTACTTCCCCCGTTAATGAGGAGGGACTGAAACACAAAATTTTCAGGTATGCAGGAAAATAAGCCCAAAGTGTATGTCTCTGCTAGTGCAGACTTATTTAATCTAATTTCTTATGATCTTTCAAGCTTTGAAACTGAAGCAACCAGCATAGTAGATTTACTCAAAATAGACAAGAAAATCAACCAACTCTGAAAACAAGCTGTCCCTGGTAGTTAAAAAAAAAAATCCAAGAAAGGCTGTAGCAGGCAGTCTAGACTAACATGCTCAGAGGAATTATTTAAAAATGCGGTTTATTTATGCACTGAAGTACAATCTGTATAATCTTTTTCATTAAAACTCCTACTACTTAGCAACGGATTTTCTCCTTGTCTGTCTAACAATCTAGTCCTTATTTTGAATCCTACATCAGTCAACCCTAACTGAATCTTATAAGAATTACTCCTTGATAGACTACCCTGCTCAACTTTTCTAAGTGTACTCTAACATCTTCTTGTTTAGTTGTAGAACAGAGGCTTAAAAGCATAAACTGATATTTACTCATATTCTATTCAAGGTTTTGTTGGTCTCTGCTGGAGGCCTTCTGTCCCTTCACTTCTTTTTATGCTAAAAATAAGCAACATATTCCATTTTATTTGCACATAATAGTTTTCTCCTGATGAAAGATGGAATACGAACAACAAAGAAACACAGGAGTCCATTTGTAAAAGAGCTAAAGCTAGGAGGTCTCCATATAGTACCAGAAACACTTCTCGTACAATACTAACATTTAGTAGTTTTCAAATATACCTATACGTTAATATAAAAATAGTATGCAAGCTAGTGCATGTTATATTCTTATAATATATTCCAACATTTACTTTTTATTCCCTTCCCACTGGGACAGTTTCATAAAGCAACTCATAATTACATCAGGCTCTTATTATCAAGTAGTTAGTTTACATCCCTTTTTGATGAAGAGTTCTAGCTACTCCTTCCAATATACATTAGGTCTCCTCTAACACAAAAATGTAACTATTACCAAATATTAAAACAGCCCCTGTGAATGTCCCCCTTAAGTTTCCACTTCCATTACTCGATAAATAATTTTGCCACCTACAGATTTTGCCAGTTCATTAGTAGCAGGCTTTTTGACATGTTATGAACTAAGACTCCAACTAGTTTTCTTCTCCATAGCCATTCCCTTAACAATGCAGTTTTACTCGCCATCCCATGACAACATAGCTTTGTCAGCAATCTCTCGAAAGACATTCAGCCAGAGACTGATTTTATTTTTGAAATGACACACAAATATGTCTTCCACCAGACTTTTTAATACTAACTGAATTTTTTCCTGTCCTTGTAACTTGCATCCAGACGCTAAAATACACTTTTTTCTTTTTAAACCCAAAATATTTCCAGCCACAACAGTAAGACATTGATCATGTTTTAAAAAGTTAACAGTGCAAGAAGGCAGCTGGAAGTGGAAAATATAAAGTGTCAAGAATGAAGGAATACAGGGAACCGCAATTTAAGAAAAAGCAGTTTCCACACTTTCAACCTGAGGGAAAGAGAAAATGGAAGTTTGGCAATCCTATTGCTCTTCAACTTCTTTTTAGCTTTCCTCTGATATTTTATTTTGGTTTTTGACTGTTACATTAACCAAGAGATACTTTAATGTCACTGTGTATATTAGAAAATGCAAGGGAGTTAATTCCAATACATCAGTTAGTAAGGTCAGTTTTTAAGGCAAATGTATCTTGATTTGTTCAGCAGTTTTAGTGCATGCTCACAAACCCACAAACCACCAAAAAAAAAAAAAAAAAAATCTTACTGAATTTCTCAAGAACTAGCAGAGCACCGTGTTTCAAAACTGGACATGTGTTCATTTTTCAGTTCTGATGCCCAAGTATATTGTGCAATTTTACAGATTATGAACTTTATCTTTCCTGTTTACTTTTCCCTATTCTAAAACTAGAACTCCTTTGATTTGATTTATACTGAGAAATCACTGGCTACCTTGAAATGCACATACAGTTCAAAGTTCTCTCATATTTTTCAACCACCTATTCAAGACACAGATACAAGGTTTCATTTTTTTCTTTTAAGGGACTCTAATGCAAATCTCCTGCTCCATTTAAATGCTTATAGCAAAAAAAACTTGGTTAGAAACCCTGGGAACTAGAAATATGCACAGAGCAGACTCTGTATACTTTTGTCTGTACTCACACAAACACAGGCAAGAGCTCTCTCCTGCCCACTTCAGGCTGCAAGGTGAGGACACTCGACTGTGTAAAACAAAATTATTTTGCTGTTTATTTTTAATAAGTGACATCTTCTTCTTGTCATTTTTTAAATTGTTTTCTTCGACCTCCACAATGATTTTCAGCAAGAGAGCTCTCAAATCCTAATAGAAAAAAAGTAGATGGAGTAATTCTGTGCCGTTAGAACTACTTGAGAAGGTCAGTTACGAACACGTATTTGTATTCTCAATGCATTTACACATAAGACAAATCAAGAGAATGTCCTCCTGAGTTTTCAGTAACAGATATTTATATTTGAAAGAACTATTCGGAAGTGATTTGAGCCGATGAAAGATTCTTTGCATTAGACACCAGAGGCTGGATTTCACTACAAAAGAAGAGACTATTGGCCGTACTAAATACATCACTCCAAGTTAACACCCTTAACAGTGAGGATGTTAAGAAATCTCCAGGTTTTGTGCTGGTTACATTTAAGTATGCTTAGGCTCTAGTCACTTAAATCAGAATATAACCATCTCTAACATATTCCAGCAATAAGAAAAATGGTGATTAAAAAAAAAAGTTTCTAAAGCCCAAAAATATAATCTGCTTTGTTAAACACATACTTCACTCCAGTTTTTATTGGAGTCTTTATTTGAACCAAAAGCCATTAGTAAGTAACACAACCAGGTAAGTAAATTTCAGTTTATTCTTCAAAGTCAGTAGAATTTGTAAGTTAAATCCAAATCCATATTATCTTTAAGTAGGATTTTGAAAGAGCTTTTTTGACAATACTTAATTATCAAACTGTACGTTAGATTATAAACTTACACAATCCTCAACATTGACTAACCGGAGAGGGAATAAAAAAAAAATTGTTTCCATGTATCTGCTGTCACAGAACCACAGCAGTATACAGTCATGCAAACCTGCAATGATTAATTGCTTCATACGACATACCACATGTGTAGTAGCTACTAAGGCCTACACGTAACACAAGGATAAGAGTTTCCCTGACATAGTTCCCTTGAAATGCTATGATTTTTTTAATTTTTTTTTACTTTTTTTTTTTTTAAAAAAAAAACACCACCAAAAGACACAAACCAAAAAACACAGCACTCTCCCAGATAAATAATTCTGGTGTACTAACTCTAATGGCTGACAGCTTCCCTGGAATCTCTAGTGTTCTTCTGTAAAGCAACACTGCACCTGCAAAACAGAGCTAAACTTAAGTGTGCTTCTGGTTAAACTATTTTCCAATGGTCCTTACCTATGACTATTTTATGTCATTACGTCAGGAGATTACGATAAATCTGAACTAACACCTATGGAGAAACACAGTGGTTTACCAATGCTACGGAAACCAAACTTTTAAAAGAAGGACCTGGATGTAACCAACCCTTACTGTCCGCATTTGTACACATACCAAAGCAATACAGAAGAACGTCACTAGATACTGCTTAACTCAAAACTCAAAGGAAGAGTTCGGCAGTTCTGGTTTACAAGTTTCATAAGGACAGCAAAAATGACAGTATTTTGGTTAAGATGACACTACCATAGAAACCAGGGGACCCTGCCCCAATTTACACGCTTTCATACAGGAAGGCACACTGGAGCAGCTTTTCTACTGACTTTGAGTTGAACGCAATTGATGCAGAGCTAGAAAGGGTTTTTTTGTTGTTTTGTTGTGTTGGTTTTTTTAATTTGAGGAATATGTTACACTGTGCAGAAGCAGGTTAGAGCAGTACTAACTTAGCTTAAAAGACACCACATTCTTTTCAGTAGCTTCACTCCTTCTCTTCAGTCTTTATGAAAAAAGTCTTTTTAACCAAGTTAAAAATAACTTCCAAGAATCACTTAAGCATTAGCTTGCAGGAAGCAATTTTTGTTCTTGTTTTTGTCTATCACTCCTTCCATTCCCTCTCCAAGCGTTCTCACTTCATTATCTGCATTTCATCCAACTACATTCTAGGATGAAACTGGGGTTTTTGGAGGGGATTTGGGTTGTGTTTTTTTAAGCTAACAATGAGTGTCTGCTCTAAGTGGATAAAGAGTAGCCACTTCCAATTAATAAACATGGCTTGGGTCACGATTTTTTGATAATGGTACTTTAGTTTTCAAATCTAGTGTTTTAATAGCATAGAAAAACTGAAGCATAAAGAAAACAAATGCAATACCAACTTCCAGTCGTAGATCCTTAATCCCAACTCTTCTCTGTATCCAAAGACCAGAAAAAAATATCTTTTTACACACATTCATGTAAGAGAAAGAACAGGGAAGTGGGTAGAAATCCCAGCTTCTCAAAATTTCCAACTTCATATGGAAAGATAAGAAAGAAAATGAAAAGCAATAGAACTAGCAGACATTTCTCCTTCTTCCAAGGGTTCCACAGGCTCAGGAAAAGGGGTTGGCACTGAACTCTGTCAGTATTCCCATGATTTCAGAAGCAACAAAAATAATCCATATCCTTTTGGTAACACAGTGTCCCATGCCAAGACATTAAATCAGTCCCGGGTATGTAAAATTGCTTTCATGTTTCCAAGTACAATTATGTATTTAAGGGAATTATTCTACAGTATCATTGGAAAAAGACTACCGATAGTTGCAAGTTACTCAAGCTAGAAACATTTATAGGATCAGATCTTTAAAATATAGTTCAAAATACATACCAAAGAGGTGACAAAAGGATTCTAAACCCACAGTTTCACAAGCAACATCAAGCTATAAGTATTGCTAGTTGCCCCATTTGAAAGCATCTTTGTCAAGAGTCCAGATACAAATGTATTTTACAACTGCAAAGTTTTTCTGAAATCAATGAAAAATTCTTCAGATTTTTTTCTATGCAAAATTTCTTTCATCTTTAATCAGTATTAAAATCAATGAGAAGTAATAATTCAGTTTATACCTTGACCAACATGGACTCAAATAAGGTAGCACACAAAACTAAAAAAAAATAATCAAACCAACAGCCCAAGTTAGTGAAGCATTATCATGGCCCACCAATAACCAGTTTGTTCCTATATCAGAAATAGATTAAACCAGAATACAAATTTTAAGGGGAGACTCTTATTACTATGAAGGTCATATCATCTTTCACATGTGCAACCACACATAACCCAGCCACCAGCAGTCAGTGACAGTATCACCTAGTAAGCCAGTGTTATTAAACTTGTATAACCTAGGGTTTCTTTAAGGCAAAACAGCCTAATTATTTTCTACATGACACAGGCACCTTGTGAAAATACAACTGAAACATGAAAAGCTCTTTTTACAGTTTCACCCAAACATTGAAGAGCTCCCATTAAAATGATTAGATGGTGTAAAGTCCTTTTCTCTCTTTGATGTACAGTTTAAACACTTATAGATCTGGAAGCAGAGCTAGATCATCCTACTTAAACTGGGATGAGAACTGTAATTGTTCCAAAAATGAGACATCTACAAATAAAAACAAGCAAATAAACACTTCCACTGAGTTGTAACATTTTGCCACAATATAAACAAAGATAAACGACATAAATAGGTCTGTTGAGGTCTTGACTTCACACAGTCTGCTCAGACAAGCACACACGAGGAGGATGCGGGGACCGGCAGGCACGTATAACCCGAGCTGTGACAGTAAGGCCGTCCCACCCTGCTGTGCCCCCTCCCTCGAGCGGAGGCACGCCGCACATACTGTGAGGGGTGACAGCAGCTCATGGTAGAGGGGAAACGGCTCTTCACCTCCTTCCTCCCCAGTTTCACCAAACGAAGGTGAACTGAAAGGTAACAACATCGCTCTCCCCTGCTTTCCCTCCGATGGAAACCAAGCGAGGGCCGGCCGAGGGGCTGCCTCGCTGCCTCCCGGCCACTAACGCCTCTCGCAAGCCACTCGGCGCTGACACAGGTTAGGACTCGGCCCTCAGTCACCCCCACTCGAAAGGCCGTCGACAGGAATAAACAAGGTTATTCGCCTGACACCGGACACCAGCGACAGTCTCCCACCCCCCGCCCCGCACCTCCACCGCCTCACCAGAGCACCGACCCTCCCTCCCCCGGCCTCGCCAGGTGCGGGCCAAGAGGCCCTCAGCCCTGCCCGGGCAGGGCAGTACACAGTGCGGATGGTACACAGCAATCCTCCCGCCGCCAGACGGGCGCTCCGAACGGGGAGAAGCGACAGCCGCCACCCCCTCCGCCCCCCTGCAGCACGGCCCGGGGGATGCGACGAGCTAAAGTGCCGGAAAGGAGACCGAGACCTCATCACAGCTCCCTTCGCCATTTTAGCCCCCACGCCCATTCCCCTCCTCCCCGCCCCTCTATGACAGGGGCAGCTCGCTGCCTCCCGCAGCCCACCCTGTTGCCCCCGCCGTCCCCGCTTCCCCGCGGCCCGAACGGCGGCGAAGAAGAGCACGAAACCCCGCAGCCGTTTTCCTCCTCAGGCCGGCCGGGTTCTGCCGGGCCAGACCACAGAGCGAAACGGCTGCGGCACAGCCTGTTTTGTTTCCTTACCGTGGCTCGCAGCCTCACAGCTGCTGCCGCCTCCTCGCTTTCCTCCCACTTTTTTCTTCTTCTTCCTTCTCTCCTCCTCGCCGCCGCGGCGGCTCCTCACCCCTCCGCGCCGCGCTCCGCCGCCGCGCAGAACGATGCCATCTCACAGCGGCATCGGCGGCTCCTGCACAGCAACCCCCCTCCCGCCGCGGCCGCTCCCGCTGGCGGTGCTGCTGCTGCTGCCCCCAAGGGCCGAGCCAGCCCCGCGGGCGCGCCCCGCGCAGGGGGAGCAGGAACTTGTGGAGCCGCCCGGGCGGTAGGGCCCAGTCGGAACCAAGTAGCGCGCAGCGGCGGAGGGAGGGGAAAGCAGAGCCTGAACCGAGGCTCTTCAAAGGGGACAGGGCTTATTCCTAGCGCCTGCCCCGGGCTGAACCAAGTCGGGCGCTGCGGCGGGGAGAAGAGCCGAGCGGAGTGCATCCGCCTCTGGAAAGGCAGGGGAGGAGGGGCGGGCCTGCTGTGCCGGCTGCCGTCCGCGGGGAGAGCGTGCTGGGGCGGGCTGAGAGGGGCGGTCGTGAGGCACGGCCCACCCGAGAAAGCGCCTCGACGGCGGAGGCGCCAAGAGCCAGCACACCCCGGCGGTGTGCGAGCGATAAAGGCGGCGGGTGTCTCCTCCAGCCGCCTCCCTCCCGGGCGTCGCAGACAGGGAGAGCTCCCCCGTCCCACCGGGAGGCTCCGCCGCGGCCCCGAGAAGTCGCCCTGTTGGAGCCAGCGGGACCCGCCGGCGGGTACCCTTCCTCCACCCGCTGACCTCTTCTACCTCCCCGAATAACTTCTGCTTTCCCGTACTTAAGAGGGCGGACGGAGGTGGGGGAGAGGCGGTTCCCCTCAGCCCGGGGCGGCGGTGGCACTGTGGGCGCCTCACGGCAGTGCGGGTCACCCCCCCCCAGCAGCACCTGGGACACTGTCCCCGGCACGGGGCTGGGTACCGCGAGGCACCGTTCAAAAAGGCACAGGCATCGCCCGCAGATGTACAAACCTGAAGATATGCGTATGCACAAACCTGCCAGGCTTAAGTCGTGCCTTACAGTGGAGACTAACAAAGCTTTAGCTTCGCAACGTACAAGTAACGCTGTGGAGGCAGCGGGAGCTTCTGCGCATAAACAAGGCCTTCGGGTGGTTGTCTTCAGAAAGTTCAGCGGCACAGTAAAGGGAAAGGGACAAAAGCTTACAGTATGAGACCCTGAAGCAACTTCCAGCAAAGTCTGGTATTTTGTTGTTTTTTATAAAAGAAGGCGTGGGCTAGTGATCTGATTTGGGCATGTAAGTTCCTTCAGGAAAGAAAAGGGAAACTCAGAAGTACATCTTTCCGACCTAGTCATTCTTCATAGAAAATCTATAGGAAAACCACAAAGTTTGGAAAGGAAATAAACGTTATGTACCGTTCAACTTTTAAAAGTATCTTAGGCTAGACTTTTCTGAAAGGAAACAACGCTAGGTCTTCTCTTAACTGGCAATACAAGTGCCTGGACACTGGTGGTGTGAGTATTTGTGTGCAGCAGCTGTAACAACGTGAACTGCACACTCGCAAAATCCACTGTGGGCGGTAAGAATCGCTGTTTACAGTTAGCAACCTAATTAATCCATCTAATTTGCAGAATTTGAGAAACTAAAGTTTACATTTAAAGCAACAGTCCTCCTTTTGTTCTGGGATTGTCCAAAATTAGGTATTTACTTACTCCAAGGGACTACTTTTACCATCCTTTGGTGACACTTCTGGAGTCTGCTAGTAAGCTCCATCTCTCTTTCCTGCTTTTTATTTGTTTTTCTGACATAAAGCAATCTAATTGAAATCTAGAGAAAAGAAATACATACACCTTCAGGAAGGAACACTTTTTAATGGGGAAAACACAGGATGCAGCATTATATTCCCAGCAGCAAAGGGTGGGTGAACATGTAAATAGCAGTATTTCTATCTCTGCTTTTTGCATAAACTGTTAATTTCTCTACTCCAAGACTTTGCTTGTTACGACTATCAGTAATCTGCAGCTGATTCTTCATGAAAAGCATGAGCATTATTTATTCTTAATAGATTATGTGTGTGAAATTGCTAAGTGCTTCTTTATTGCCTTCTGAAGAATGAGAAGTGTGTAGTGACTTGAAACAATACTCTATACACAAGTTATGGGCTTCTCTGGCTTGCCTCTTCCCTGTTTCAAAACAAGCTTTGTCATACATTTGTCTCACCCTGGGGAACAGTGACATTCCAAGTATTATTCCCTCTTAAAAGACATTCCATACACTTATGAATGCAAAATGTCACAAGTTTGGTTTTAAATGTCTTACAAAATCTCAGGATTCTTGGATTTTTACAACTACTTTTAGGACAGTAGGTGATATATAAATATACAACAATTAGAAGCCATACATTGAAAACTTGGTGAAAACATTTAAGTTATACTTAAGAGTTATACTTGTTAAGTATCTGAAAAAAGTACAAACACAGTTTTTCTTCATTTTGCACCTTTATTTTTTCCACTGTGTTGTGTCCAGTAAAGATTGCAGGTTCTATCATACAGTGCTAAAGGCTAGGAGGAATTAATGCAGGTTTGGTTGCCTCATCACTTCAGAGCTTTGCTCTTTAGAGGATTGAAATACAGTGTTAACCTCAGGCAAGGTCTCATAAGCCACTAAACTTCTTAAAACATCAGTCAGCCAAGGTTGGAACTTTGCAGAAGAGTCTACATGAAGACTTTTTTTAAGTAAATATAAAAGTAGCTTCTGTACACAATATTGCTGAGATAGTAATTTATGAGTCAATTGTAAATTTTTAATAGTGTCTCCCTGGGTGTATTTCTGACTTTTTTTTCCATTTTTTCGTTGCAAAGTAAGGAGAGTTTTTGAAAACTCAGGTTCAGAATATATATCTTGAAAATAGACTGCAGAATGCACCAGGTTTATCCTTAGGTATTGATAGATCTTGTCTGGCATGATAGAACAATATACATTTCATAAGCATGGATTTTAGGGTGGACTTTTGTAAAATATAGGTTATAGAAGACTAGAGCATCCACTGGCTGGAGCTGTGTCTTTCCTTTTCAGTGAATGTTTTTGTTGTTGTTGCTGCATGCAGGGAATTGGCAGTGACTGCTGCTGGCCTTCAGTTGGAAGGTCTAGATGAGTGGCAGTAGTTTTGCTCAAACTGTGCTTCTGGATAACTCTTCTAGAGCTTAATAAGAAATGAACCAGTAAACCTATAAATTAATGTCTCTAGTAGCACATATAATTACTATACTATACAATCTATTTGCATTTCTGCTCTTTTTAAATTTCTCAAACATCTTACAAAAGCCCTATGTTAAACTATAATCCCCTTGTGCTATGGAATAGTTTAAAAGATTCTGTGGAAAAGTAAAAGTGAAGTATAATAATTGAACTTCCTTAAGAGTAGTGCATTAGTAAAAGATGAGGCTGAAACCAAATCTTTCTGCCTTTAATCGACTCAAATACAAGCTGATTTCATCTGAGCAAAGGCATGCAGAACTAGTCTGTGTATGTGTGGTTTATGTTGTTTGAATTAGGCAAAGTTTTATAATACAGGTCCTAAATGCAAGTGGTTAGGTTGGTGGTTTATGCAACCCTAATCTTCCAAAGGTGAAAAATCCCAAAAGCAGTACCTAATGTTTTTCTGGTACTTGCTGATATTTTTTACATGAAGATTTATTGTTGCAAAACTCATACAGAGTGAGAAGAGTTTTGTATAAGTTTCTTTGAACCATAATCAAAAAAGCACTCAGACACCTGAAATGTAGTTTTGGTAGAACTTAAATTCTACCTTCAAGAGCACAAGCCACAAAACCCTGTAGATGTAGTCACGCAAGTCTGCCAGTGGATGCACTCAGTGTCCATTAGCATGTGTAGTGGGCACCTGATGTCTTCATTGCAGCAAAAGAATTGCTGTTTGACTCATGCCTGTTTTGTTTGGGGTCCAGACAGTGGGTAGTATATAATCTGAAATCCATGGAGGGGTGGATCAGAGAGGCATGGTTAAGGCTATATCCAGTACACAAAAGATCTGAAATCAACACAAAGTAAGAAGTTACGGTAAGGACAGAAGCAGAGGGAAATACGGTAGCAGTGATCACCAGGTCTACAGTATCGTAATGATTAGAGAACTTGAGATCTAGAAAGCCTGTGTTCTGTGCCCTCCTAAGCTCAGTCTCCCCTCTTGAGGCCGATTGTGACTGATGAGTGCTGTCTGATTTGGGATCAGGATTGTCCCCCTTGTGCCATCTCTGCAGCTTCACAAAGGCACACTGAAGTAGTGCGAGAGACACTCAACACAGTAGTGCCGGACAACTCAGCAATTAGGGGACATAGCTAGAACAGATGGAAAGTTTTAGTTTCTGGTCCTTCTTCCCAGCAAAGTTCAGACATTTTAACCAATAGCTTTTCAATGCACAGTATTGGCTCCTGTTCCAGGGCAATAAACACTCCCTATAACAACTGAATGCCTGCACTGTTGGCATTCGGTCAGTCTCCTCATATTTCTCTCTCTGATTCCATGATTATTATGTTCTGAAAGCAGACGGAGTATAGTTATGTATATGTTTTCTTTATATAAATATATATGTTTGTGTCTGTAAAACTATACCTTAAATATATATTGTAATTGCAAAATGTCTTACTTATATGGGAAGGGGCAGGGGTTTGTCCTTATAGTGGTATATGGTTTTTTGGACGTTATACTTAAAGTAGAATCCTACTTTAGTAATTTTTTTATTGCATATAATTTCAAGTCTCTAGTTTTACAATGGCTAAGGAACTTGAGTGCTGCACCTTCCAATTATTTACTGTCTCATATTGCCTCCCATCTCTCTGAGGTATGACTATGTTGCTTCTCATTTAAGGTGTGAGGTATGGATTCTACTTTTATGTATGCAGTATTTGACACAATAAGGTCCTAGTCTGTAATACAAGAGTTTTTTTCATATCTAGCAGTGTAAATAATACATAACAGTTATCACCTTGGGCACACAATTTAACTTGATGCCTAGCAAGAATTTGATATCTGATTGCATTAAAATGATTAAGCTTTTTAAGCAGCATTGTGGAGAAATTAAAACATGACAAATTGCAAAGACTTGACTCCAGTTAGTAGAAATCTATAAAATTGCTTGCCTCCTATTTTAGACAATATTAATTTCTTTCTCTATAAATTTGAAATTGTAATGAGAATCTTTTTCCTACACATTTTTCCTAGACCAAAATGTATTAATTCGAAAGTTTTAACTTTAAAGGAGGAGTAAATGATTAAGAGAGGTAAAACCCATTTATTTTAATCTACAGTTCCATTAAATATATTTTTCTGTGTACAATATCTTCCAAAATGGCTCTGAGTTTTGAGAATAAGATTATTTCAGTACCTTGATATTGTCATCTTTTCAGATCTGTTATTCATCATTGAGGCACTGGTGAATCAGCAGTGAATTTATCACTTTTTCATGTAAGCCTAGAGGTTTGTGTGTAGAATCCTAAAAATCTATGAAAACAGCTTGTCAGTGTTTCCGGTGGGCTATCTCTTAGCAGCACTGGATGTAAGACTTATTCTCTAAAAAAAAAAAAGTAAATTTATAAACCAGTACATCTCATCTCCCATTGTAGTGAACACATTTGCTTTAAGTCTGGTACTGCAAGGTCTTCTCTAAACTCAGAAAACTCAGTTTTTATGTGACCATATTGGAGGGTATTTAAAAGGCAGACAAAGTGTACAGTTGTCTTTTTACCAAGTACTGTTTTCACACTGAGAATAGTGTGTAATGTATTAATGTAAATTCACTTCTCTCTTGAAACTGTAGCAGATAGATGTTGAGCCATTGCTTGAAGTCTCTTGCTTCATAAGGAGTTACTGTTTTGAAGCATGCCTGCCCTTCTGGCTCAAGAGGGGCTGAGACAGAGTGAGGCTGCGAGCAGGAAATAAGTGGGCTGGGTGTGGCTTAGATGTTTGAGGAGATACAGAGGCAGGTCATTGAGAATAAGGGACTCTGGTCCTACCATAGGAGAGTAAGTGGTATGCAACAGAAGAGTGTAGGAGCATAGCAGCTCAGTTTGGGTCTGGAGGAAGGAAGAGAATCAGTTTGTCTAGAAGGCATGAGGTATGGGGAGGGTATTTAAGTAAAGGGAGGTGAATGGTTTGCGTTGTTCTGTTCATATTTTGGTAGCAAGATTTTGGTATTTTTTTTTCCTCAATAACTGGGCGATGTGTTTTGGAAAAGAAAATGGCAAAGAGTATGGCAAATCATTTTAGCCTCACTTCCTGTGGAAGCAAGATACATGTTTACAGAGTGTGTCTTCAGTGGCCAATTACCCCTAGATCTCCTTACTAACTTTTTTAAATTTAGTGGCCAACTTCAAACATGTCTTACAGTGACTGATAAAATCTTACAAACGTTGAGAAATAGATGGCAGAGCATAGTAGAAGACTTTTATAAATGTCCCCTGGAAGGGCGATAGACAAAGAAAAAGCTACATGATTATATTGCACGCTATTAAGCACTGAAGAATGGGGAGCAGGGAGAGAAAGAGTAAACAATAAGCCAGCCAGCCCTTAAAAATGCCTGCCGTAAGAGAAGGCTTCAGTTGGAGTTTACATTCTTGGGCACCAAAGTCAATCAACCATGAAAAACAAATTTTTAAGAGACCAAGCTTCATTAGTTCTAGGACTGACTGGGTGATATGATTTAATTGCAGCACCACCTAAAGCAATGCTATGCTGCCCATAGTCTGTGGATAATTGATGGTCAATAAAATATCAAAAAAGGAGCTCAAAAAGCAAGTCAAGACCAGAAATTCCTGCAAAGCCATATTCTCTTATTCATACAAGCAAAATGGAAGAGGAGAATAAAATTTATGAGAAATTTTTAATCTTTATTTTTAGCTGCCTCTAAAAGAAGGCCATTGTGACTACTTGGACACAGTAAGCACAAGATGGTCTCAGAGTTTGTTTTTCTTCCAGAGGTTAAGTGTTCCTTCAATTAAAAAGGTTGAGAAATGTAGTGGTCTGGAGACCACAATCAGAGAATCAAGTTTCTGGTTGTTGTAAGAGACCATGTGTCCTTTCTCCTTTATTGCCCTTTTTAGGTAGCGTAACTGAAAATGCTCAAGTGGATGTAATTTGTGTTTGTCCTTTGTGAGAGCATGGCCTAAGTAAACCACAGTCAGCCATCAGTTTGAGCTGGAAGTTACTCTTGTCTTTTCTTGGTCCATCTCTGAGCATTAATCAGAAAAATGAAAAAATCGAAATCCTCAGCTTCGTATTTTCTGAGACTTAACCATCTATTTTTTCTCTTAACTTTACAGTGGTTGTTATAATGTTCATGATTATTTAAGAGCTGTGAACTGTCTCTTCCTTTAATGTAGAACATCTGCATATTGCATTTCTGTGCAGAGCTCTTGCCATGACTTTCTTATAAGGAAAAACAAAGGTCTTGAACCTCAGCTTTCTCCTGACCTGCCTCTCTGGCCTTTCTTGGATTCTTACCTGCAGGCTTTTTTTTTCCTCAAGCCCTAGTACTTCTTTTGTCTCTGAAAATCCTCTCTCCTTTCGCTGAACTGGAGATAAGAATTAGACCATGGTACTGTATGTATATCAGTAAATAAAATAGACTTAAAAATCCTTGCATGTGTTTTAACAACTTGTGAAAGTCTTTTTTGTCAAGTATATTACTGTTTTGTTTCTTTATGTATAATTCATGTCTAAGTTTAAATGCATTTCGGTTTTAAGGCAATACACATCCTTGGAAGAACATAGTAATCTTGGTGGATGGTTCCTTCTGTGACTATTTAAACTGTTAATAGGACTAGACTAGAGAATATTTGTCTTTGCTACTTTTGACTTTCTTATTATTCTCTGTTTATTATTCTCTGTTTTAATGCAGCTACAAGACATTGTCCCCAGATAGTTATTAAAGTTTCACTAGCAATTTGTGCATGTTGTATGTTTTTAAATTAAATATAAAAATTACACTTGTGTGTACTTTTTTTGCTATTTAAAGTCTGTTAGGCACAAAAGGGAGTAATCATATTTTTGAATTGTTATTTTTAAAACAGCTTTTTTTTCTTATACAGGAGTGTTTTAACCAATGAAATATTAATACTGAACAACACTTGCATGTTCACTGTCGAAATCAGTGTACTGTTGCTCTTTAAAAGCATTTTAAAATGCATTGCAGTTTTTCTTCCGCATCCTGCACATTCAATTTAACATGTAAAATTTTTAGCAGAAATCTGGTGGAATGACAAAAGAGACGTTGGAAGTAGAGCTGCTCTTCTGCTGTCTTTTGTCTTCTGCATTCACCTAGTTTATATCTGTTGCTTCGGTGAGCCAGTTTGTGACATGATCACTAAAATATTGGTAATATCGCAGGTACTTTACTGAGGTCTAAGTCAGTATTTCCTCCTGTAGCCTCAGCTGTTTGTGGCATAGTGGAGGGAAGTGAGTTTCTGCTGTGTGTAAACGCCCATGACGTTTAGTTCAGAAAATACAGTTTTTTCCATAGCTCTTTCTCTGTCTGATGTAAGGTTTTGAAGAAGAGACTTAGTTCAGAATTTTCAAGTGCATAGATTCCTATGTGCAAAGGTATGTGGAAGATACATGTGGGACATAAGCTCAAATAGATTTGTTTTGTTGCATTTTTAAAAGGTGAGTCGTATCTTGCACATCTCTGTGTATGAACTGTGGGTGTCTCCTTTGGCTGTCTACCAAGCACTGAGTGAATTACAGAACTGCCGTGAGATACTGTGCACAAAAAGTCTGCTTTATGAATACAGCCTCAGGGATGGTTCAGAAAGCTATTTTCAGAATATTATATTACCCATCATCTTTTTTACATTCACTGGGTGGTAAGGTAGGAGAAAAATGAAAGCAAGGTTGAAAGAAGAAAGACAATGGAAGATCAATTGTTTGGCATAAGAGAAGTCAGCAAGATTAATGTCCATATACATCATTATTACTATTACTATTAATTACTGTTACTGCTGATAAGAATTCTATTTGTGAGGGGGAAACAATATATAGCATATGGCAATGAAACATGCACCAGCATAATTCTTTTTAAGGTGTGTTATTTTTCCTCTCTAGAATTAAAAGACAAATATTGCTTTGGTATTCATGAAGGAATGATTAACTAGAAGGAATAGTATTTGCATGTAATTCATTAAATTTAACAACAGTGTTACCTACAAAAAAATAATAATTTTGTCACCCCAAAGACATGACTCATTTTCAGCCCTTTTCCAAAAAGTTACTAGGAAAAAAAGGTGTATGGACTAATGTAACTTTTTTCAGACAGCTGATTACTGTATTTAAGTCTGCGCAATGTTCAAAAATGTTTTTCCAGCAATATCCAGTGATATTTATTGATACTTACTTCCAGTAAAATAAGTTTATTTGAAAATGCTGAAATATTCTAACTTGTTTTGAATGCCTATAATAATATAAAAATGTCAGTTAGCAAGATCATGTTCTCTAATGATATAGGTTTTATGATGAATTAGACTAAAAACTACATTTAGGAGGAGTTAACTCCCATTTCTCAAATGTAAGTCTTTTATTTTATCCCCTCTTTACCAAGTTTATCACATTATATTTGTTAAGGAGCATGCTAGTCTTGCCATATTCAGGGAAGTCACAAACCAATTTTGTTGCTTTGTCTTGGGATACAAGTTTATTTTCATATTTATTTTATGAAAATAAAACACAAAGAAAATGAGATGTTAACAAAAGTGAAACTCAATGAAATGAGACGTAGAAGATTCATACAGCAACAAAGTGAGAACTCATATGATTTGGATACATAATTTTTTTAATGGTAACTTGCCTTACATCTGAGTGATTTTGTAAACTCATGAAGGTTCAAGGTCAGTCACTGTTTGAGAGGGAAATGGTAAGAAAAGCAGGAGGAAGTGCAGATATTTC
Organism: Podargus strigoides; assembly: GCA_028020825.1. Classification (NCBI taxonomy): domain Eukaryota; kingdom Metazoa; phylum Chordata; class Aves; order Caprimulgiformes; family Podargidae; genus Podargus; species Podargus strigoides. The sequence goes on from CM051620.1 coordinate 28,180,947, forward strand.
TGTGTAAGTAATATCCCTTCTAAGGCAGAGGTAATCCAGAAGCTATTCTGAAATAGTTCGCTCATACCAAACAACTGTTGGGGCTTTCTGCAAAGCTATGGCAGTCTGTTCTTGCTCAGTTGTTTTAGCCTCTTGGTAGTAATTGAATCAGATTTCTTTCCTAAAATGTTATGCATAAGAGTGATCCACATACTTAGCCTTTGCTGTTTCCAAAGCATTACTTTTATTTTTTCAGCAGCTGTGCCTGCTGCACTACCAGTGGCCAAACAGCAAACACAAGACTTGGACAACAGCTGAAATGTCGTAATTGCATTTTCAGTCAATCTGGATTACATTGTAATGGAGATGAGAAGGCATCTTCTTTTAAAAAGCAAAGCTTGAACGTACAAGTTAAGTGTAAAATTACAGATTTTTTATATTTAAAAGGATTATAAATTTTCACTGTAATTTTTAATATACTGAAATACCTGCAAATAAGTAACCGGTTATAAGACTGAACTACAAGCAATATTTTTTTATTGCAACCAACATAACTGACAAAGCTGGATAGGCTCCAGTTAGCAAGTCAAATGATCTTTGTCAAGGAGTTCAATTTTGTAATTATTAGTTAGTGGAGCTGATTCTTTGTCCCATGATGGTCAGTTATTAAAATCTCTTTTGTTCTTTAGCAGTGTCAGTATTTCAATTATGAAAGGGCTGTTTTCTTGTACTGCTGGCCTGGAAGGTCTGTGTGAGTTTAATGCAGCATTTTTCAGCATGATTTAATGCAAAATCTGCCATCTAAAATTCCAAAATATTTTGTTGGTTTTGTTTTTCTCTTACAATTAAAAAACCCCACAAAATCTTCTGAAAATCACTGTTAGGAAATTTTAGAGTAAGTGTGAAGTGCATTGGGGAAAGTCACTGTATGGAGAGTTTTTCCGTTGAGTTCAGTCATTCACATACTGAGGAAAAGAACTGACAGACCTGGCCAGTGAACTGACTGGTTGTAATTTTTCTGATGTATGTAATCCACTTGATGGCATGAAATGTTGACAATTTTGTGAAGATTTCTATAAGGAGTTATCAAGATGTGCAGCAATAGTGTGTTGGTTTGGGTTTTTTTAAATTTTGCTTTTAATACAAGATTAATTTATTCTGATTTTTTTTTCCTTCTCTGTTTTTGCCAGAGGACTCATTTTCTAACTAATGTAGTTCTGTCTGACAAGGCAGTATAATTCCTGAGCAACTAGCTTTCAAAAGCCAGCAAGGCTTTCAAAAGCCAGAGAGGTTAGTTTAAATTTATCAAGTCTTCATTGTTTTGCATACATTTCTAAGTTCACTTTTACGTAATGCTCTCTTTGAGAGAGTAAGGGCATGAAATATGATCAATTTAATTTTTCATTGCTTTCGGATGGGAGTAAGAGACTTACAGCTTGGAAGCGGGTCATTAATTAATTTCACGGGGCTTGCACCCTGGGAGAAAGTGGGAACAAGATACTGTACGAATGTGGCAAAAAGCAACCCCAGTTGTGTTTGTTATTATTGATAATAACTCATGTCTTTGTATAGGCCATAAATACCTGAATATCTTATATAGACAGGAGGTAAAAATTCTTTGCTATTTTTTGAAGAAGACAAAAAAGATGTTTTGTTTGTTGCTTCACAACATAAGTTTCATTTTGATGAAAGGTTTTTTTTTGTCACAGAACTATTTTTCAGCTTAGCAGTAACTTGACTGTGGTCTGGTCTTCTTTCTGAGATAGGATCCCTTCACTATGGAGTGTTTTCTTATAATAAGAATATAAGACCATGCCTGACTGTGGAGGTTAGGAGTGCAGCTATATCATGCACCGTGAAAGTGTACACTTACATTTCAAACTGTCAAAACTCCCATTAGGTTGGTGGATCTAATTGATAGATTATTTTCTGAAATTTTGGTATTAGTTATGTTAGGATCCATAAATTACCATGTTATAGGTAGAGAAGCCATTGAGCTGAGTGTGAGCATCATTTTTCTTAGCCATGAAGAAACTGCACCCAAACACATTTGGAAAAAATATTGCTTGGTCTGCACTGCTGCTTATTTTGGAAAAATCATCCTGTTGCAGCTAATATTAACTTTGTATATGTTAGCAGATACCTCCTGAAAAACAGCTTTTGTTTCCCCAGATTTAGACACATTACTTGAGATAAATATGATATTGTCTTCAAACAAAATTTCTATAAAGTTGGACAATTCAGAACTGGTATCACAGTCCCATTAGATTATGTCATTTTACTTTTTGGGTTTATGACAGGTTTTGGTATTGTTCTATGTATTTCTGAATTTCTGCTTTCATAGACACAGACTGTCTAACTCATCTTCTTTCAGTGGAATTAGATCATTGTCCCCGTTCTGGATGCTGTGTGACTTTGCAAGAATATCACAGAATCACGGAATCACAGAATGTTAGGGATTGGAAGGGACCTCAATAGATCATCTAGTCCAATCCCCCTGCCAGAGCAGGAATACCTAGATCAGGTCACATAGGAACGCATCCAGGTGGGTTCTGAATGTCTCCAGAGAAGGAGACCTCACAGCCTTTCTGGGCAGCCTGTTCCAGTGTTCTGTCACCCTCACTGTGAAGAAGTTCTTCCTCACATTTATGTGGAACCTCCTATGGTCCAACTTGTACCCACTGCCCCTTGTCCTATCATTGGATGTCACTGAGAAGAGCCTGGCTCCATCCTCATGACACTCACCCTTTATATATTTATAGACATTAATGAGGTCACCCCTCAGTCTCCTCCAAGCTAAAGAGACCCAGCTCCCTCAGCCTTTCCTCATAAGGGAAATGTTCTGCTCCCTTCATCATCTTTGTGGCTCTGTGCTGGACTCTCTCAAGTAGTTCCCTGTCCTTCTTGAACTGGGGGGCCCAGAACTGGACACAATATTCCAGATGAGGCCTCACCAGGACAGAGTAGACAGGGAGGAGAACCTCTCTCGACCTACTAACCGCACCCCTTCTAATACACCCCAGGATGCCATTGGCCACCTTGGCCACAAGGGCACATTGCTGGCTCATGGTCATCCTGCTGTCCACCAGGACCCCCATGTCCCTTTCCCCTGCACTGCTCTCCAACAGGCCAGTCCCCAACTTATACTGGCACATGGGTTATATGTCAGTTATTTGCTCTTTCTGTGACTTCAGTTACTGTCAGAGTAATAATCCGTCTTTGTTTACAAGAATCCTTGAGTAGATGATAGAACTATTTTGGGACACTTACATTTCCAAAAGGTTTGATTTATTTTTCCTTCTGCTTATGTTGTGTACTTCATAAGTGCACAAACTGAAATGTTTTGAGAAAGTTTTTAATAATCATCATTCTCATTAATGTGTCTGGTGCTGTGCCCAAAGCTAATCTTAATTGGTGCACTTCAGAAGATGTGTACTAGTTGGACAGGGTCCAGAGCAAAACAACAGATTTTATCAGACATCTAGAAAATGTGATCTGCAAGGAAAGACCGAGTTTCTTTAGGTTATTTAGCACAACAAAAGAGAAAACTGAGAGTCTTTTCAGGGTAGTTACTCTTTGATGATAATTTAACCTACCGTTAGGGGGGTGAACTGTGCATTATTGGTAAGATTATATGAGAAATAAATCTTTAAAAAAGAATCTTCTGATGGAAAAGCTGGGCTAGGACTTGAGAAATGTGTGCCCAGTTCTTGTCTTTTTTGCCGAAGTGGCCTTGGGAAATCACGCCAGCACAAACGTGTTAATATTTTTCCACTCTGTGTTGTTTATAGGGCTTAAACCAATTAGGACTTTGGCACTGAAAACAGAACTCCGGCGTGCTTGGAGCTTTTGGTTCTAAAATTGCTCCAAGCAGATCTTGTTCAGCCTCTGACTCTTCAAAGTGTCTAAATTCACCTGTCATTTAGTTTCAAAATTTTCTAGTTGATTTGCTGGATTTCTGCCTATCTTTTGCCCAGCATTGTCTCAATCTGGACAAGTTAGTGACTAAGCCTTGCTTAAAACTCACTTAGGAGCAGGAACTGATGCAACTCAAAGTTACTTCCTGTCATGCAGAGTCACCCTGTACATCTGCATGAAGTCGAGTGACATAAAATCCATTGGTTTCAGGGCCCACTTTCATCTGTGGGCCCATCTTTCCAATGTCTCAGACTTGCAAGTTTGTGCCTTAAAATTATGCTGGTTAGGATGTTTCATTGAGCCTGGATTGTTCAGCAGCAAGCCAGAACTGTTTCATCTCTTTCACTGTTGGCTAGAAGTGGTTCTGGCAGCAGAGACCAACCCCAAGATCTGCCAGCTGAGGGATTTAATTGATAAGTTAATGTAGTTGTTGGCATCTGTACCTAGGAGCAGCCTCCTGTTCCAGCATTGGATAGCCCACCTGAGAAGTATAGCTGTGCTCTGCACTTAGCGTTTGCTGTTGATCAGCAATATATGTCTCTTTGCTCAGTGTGCAGTATCCATTTTGAGTTGTTTAAGCTGTCCAGACAGTACATGTTAATGTTAGAGCACCCTGTGAAGTCACCATGTACCTGGCAGTCTGTCAGTTTTTAGCTCTTCAGTTGTGTACTCTGACAGTGGATGAAGGGACTCATTATTTTGATTAAGGCCTATAGGCATTGTAATACAAATTAAAACATACCTACATACTTACCTACCTCACCTATTTTGTAAGTAAAATCAAAGAGCAGAACATATTTGAAAGCTTCTACATTTTAATTGTTATCATTTCATTAGAGTACAAGTGAGTATTGTTTGGTAAATATGTTTCATCTGCAACATTTCAGAGGCTCATTACTCATATGGAACTGTATTATCACTTTTATTCCTTTAAGAGCACAAAACCTAAGTAGAAGAAAAACTGCTGCAGTAGTTTAAACCTGTTAGAAGGCAGAGAGATGGTTAACTTTGTCCTCTGTCATTCTCCTCAGATGTTACATTCCCCACATTATCAATCTCAACGTTTGAATAAAAGCAGTAGCTGGCTTAAATTGAACCTAACCATGATTAAGGGAATGCAGATTATGACTGTACACGCTTGGATCCTGTACCTCCTTGGTCATTGTCGCTGCTTTAAAAAGTCCTGTTCCTGTCATTCCCAGTGCGTATAGCCATAGTTAAAACTAACTGCAGTAAACTCTTCAGCATTAAAGGTTTTACTTAAAAAAATACTCCGGGGTATTGAACCCTGTCTGTGTATTTCACACCCAAAAATGAGGGTCTTTGTATTGTTCTGAGCTGCCGTTTACAAAATTAATTGTCTGTTATTTCTCATGAAGTGGCAATTCACTCCCTGTCCTGCTGCCAAGAAACTATAGAATCATAGAATCATAGAATGGTTTGGGTTGGAAGGGATCTCAAAGTTCATCTAGTTCCAATTCCCCTGCCATGGGCAGGGAAATCTCCCACTAGACCAGTTTGCTCAAAGCACCATCCAACCTGGCCTTGAACACTGCCAGGAAGAGGACATCCACAATTTTGCCTAATGGTCTGTACTGTTTAACTTTCCTGTAGGGCCGATCGTGACACCATTCATTGGGTGATATTTAAGAACAATATGGATCTCCCCATAGGAGTGATTTTCTTTTGGAGTTGGAAGTCCTGGCTGTCAATAAAAGGGCTTCTGAGATTAATCCTGTATGCAGTTCCTTAAGAAGATAACAGACTTTTTTTTTTTTTTTTCATTCTTGAGATCATTAGAGCAGCATATGAACTATTTAGTGTAATTCCAGTCAATAATGCCCAATAGTAGACCACTCTTCCCACCTTCAATTGGCTTTGTGTTTGATTCTAATATTTGCACTGGTTTTATAACCTAGAGTTTAAATATCCCACTCCTAAATGTGCATATGCCATCCATAAAGTTGTTCCTGTGGATATGGAATGCAGCAGCTTGCATCCTAAGTAGGACTTAGAAGAAAGAACTTTCTAGTTTCTTGATTTCCTGCTGGCTATCCTGTTTTCCTGCTAGGTCTCAAATCCAGTTCAGGGCTGTAGAGTTCACAGTACTCTGAGTTCTTGAATGAATGGTTGCAATCTGGTTTAATAACTTTTTTTTTTTGAAGTTGGTTGCAAGTAATGTGGAACTGCCCACTTCAAGGACAAGACTGGACAGCTAGATGGAATGTTTGTTCAAAGTCTGTCCCACACCTCTTGAGGACTTGTGCAATGAAGCATTTGATTTGCTGAGAGACACTTAGATAAAATAGCATTTACTGGACATGTGATTAGAACAAGTAGGTCTGATTGGAAAGGCCAGCCTTTTGATCAGTGAGTTAATACTTTTGGCATGGGTCTGTTTTAATGCAAACCTTGGCTTGTGCTTTGGTAAGGATAAAGTCCTGAGAGATTAAGATAAACTACAAACTGTAACTTATTTGTCATGATTCAATAGCAAGGTCTGATCTAAAAACCATAGGAGGAAAAAAGCTACAGTGACATGATTCCATTTAGACTGATAGGCTCTATTTCCCAGTGGAGGTTGTAAACTCTTACTGCTATTTTTAAGAGAAAAACGTTAAAGCTCACGCTTTTAAATGACAGACTCTTTGCATTAGAATGATAGAAATAAGGCTTTGGTATGGAAGTCATGACATGGTTTTATGCAGTTACTTTTACTAGCATGCTTTAGTAGCAGTGGCTTTCACTGGTTTCAGTGTGTTTCACTGATTTCTGCATGCTTATATTGAGCAAAATGAGGAGGGTTCATGCAGCTGGCTCCCCATGTACTAAATTGGTTTGTTTAATTAGTCAGATGGTCAAACCTCTGACACTAAGCTGAAATGCACCTACTCAGAAGTGGTCTAGTCATAGATCATGAAGACCAAAGAGAGAAGTAGTGATAGTAGTGTTGGCAGAACTTCTCAGTTATTATGTCCTGCCAATGAGGAGTGGCAGAGAAATGTACTCAAATAAATGGATAGCATCAGCCATCAACACTAATGCATCTAAGCGTTCTAAGGAAATGTTATCTTTTTCAGTCAGCTGCTCAGTGCTTTGTGACCTGTGCTGGGCACAGTGACCATGTTGGTTAACTACTTAACAGTTCCTCTCAGCGTCCTGGCTGCTGCAGGACACTGTACTGCAGTCTACCACACTGGACAGCTCTAAGGATAGGTTCAGGTTTTCTCATAAACCTGGTGTATACAGCTCACACCAACGCAGCAGCTTACTCACTCTGGAGGTTCTAACCATGTTCCCATTGAATTCAGTAGAAACATTGTCATTTTTTTTCTATAAGAGTAGATTAGTGGCTATGACCTACAGTAGCTTTTACTGTATGTACTTATATGCTTTTTGTTAAATCATTTGTTAATTTTTTGTGCCATAAAACGATTTTATAACATAATGTTTACAGTCATTTGGAATTTGTTTGCAGTTTTCATACATCTACGAAAGTCATAATATTTGCTATAAATAAACTTCATCTGTTTTCTTTTGGCTCCTTTGGCTTCTGCACATTTGTAACAGTGTTAGTACTCCCTCTTCATGTAACAGATGATACATAAAACACTTAGGTTTTGGAACGGTTATGATGGTTCAATCCTATCTTTTGCTAAAATTGATATATATATATTTCATTAAGCCATTTCTGTCCAAGCTCTGGTTGAGGGGGGAGACTTTTGAAAATAATACTTTCAGTTTTTTGAATTATTAAAATTTCCTTACTGAAAGCAGAGAATACGTGGCCTCCTTGTTTTTGTTTCTTGGTTTGTTCAGATAAGGGACAACTTTTGTCCCCAAACTCAAGCATGTTTGGGTTTTTTGGTTAATACATTCAGAGATTGTGACAACCCTGGTATAGGGCTCAGATGAACTTGACTGAAATATTGTTGTAGGTATAAAGAATTTTTATGAACTTAAATCATGCCTGTTATCATTTGAGTGCTCTTATTTGCCTCTTGTGCTATATGGTGTGAAGAGAATGATCTAAATCAGTTTAGTTGGAAATGCAAAAAGTGTGTCCTTTGCTTTACTTGACTTTAATGGATTGTATTAAAAATCTTTCAAATGTTTTAATTGTTCTTTACATTTTCAATGGATAAACATGTTGTGAAGCAACATTTTTTAATTTGCTCTGGATTGTACTGTGGATTTTTTTTATTTTTTTTTACTTGAAAGCCCCAGTAGATACGAATTCCAAATAGTTAAATGTTTCTGACTGTGTGTCATCAAGAGGTTTTTTCCTTTGAGAGGTTTTTCTTGTTGTTTGTTGAATACCATTTCTGATTTTCTCTTTGTCATTTGGGATATATCCCAGTATTCTGAATGATTTTCTTTGTGTTTGAAATGAGTTTTTGTGTCATGTAAACTGTTCTGACTGCCTGGTAGATATTATTGCCATTTATCACGTCTTTTTTACGTGATTTATGTTACACCATTTCTCCACACTCTTTGGTAAAGCAATCCAGTTGTTTAGCACATCATTGGACCTTGTCTTATCTCTTATTTAAGCCATTGTAGTAATCTTCGTGCTAACAGCTTTATAATTCTGATGCAAATCCAAATGATGGCCAGCTGTCACTCCATTGGTCATAAGTAGAGATGCTGAAGTGTTAAATACACTTTGTAATTTAGGCATTCTTAGTAAAAACAGAAAGCATCGTATTATCATGTACAAAGGAAAATTAAGTTACACAATATTAACTTTAATATCCATAAATGTACATAATAAGACAAGTGTGATATTAGATTGTTTTTCATGTTACCTGAAAGTCACTCTGGAGCTGATAGAACCAGAATAAGAGAGTCTACTACTGTCAACTGACTGTGAGTCCAGAGCTAATCCTAAGACCACACTTTGATATGATTAGTTCTATAAATCTTCAGTTCATAGCATGGACACAAATTGTCATTTGTGTAGGAAGGAGGGACCGGGCATAGGAAGTGCCTCAAACACTGCAGCCCTGTCCATCCACAGTTCACTGCTGCTCATCTTTTTGTGAGCAGATGGCCAGCACTTCAAGCCTGAGCTACAGCCAATGATGGGAAAGAAAGTCATAGCTCTGAGAACTCACCAAAAGCTCGTTCCTGGTCCTGCTCTTCAGCTCTCATTGAAGACACAGGCAAAGGGGCATAGTCGGCATAATCATATTGAACAAATTTGTCTGGATAGGCTTAGTCATTTAAGAGTGTGAACACAAGTTCCTACTTTAGAGATATAAGGAAGAACAAGAAAAGTATCTCATTATCTCATGTTCCCTTGTCATGCAAATTGACATTATCATTAAAAAGTTAACAATGCTCGTAGTAGTGATTCTGTGATCTGGACTTCTACTATAAGGTCTCATTAAAGATGATATATGACCATATTTATTTTTAATATGTTTGTGTGTGTGTGTGTGTGTGTGTGTATATACACACCAGCATGAAGACTAATTTACTAACAAGGGTGATATAAATTCTGTTATTTACAGAAAAGGTAGGTGTTTGAGGGCTCATAACTTTAAAATCCTAATTCCTCTGTTAGTCTGTTGTTTCTCTTGCTTCTTCTGAAATTGGATATAATCAACCCCTAGTACATCCTGTCCTTTCTTAACAAATATCTAGAAAGTTGTTTTGAAAAAAACATCAATCAACACTAATACTGTCCTTTTCATAGCCCAGAGACCAGTTCTGCTGACAACACACTCATGTAAGCTGCAATTCCTGCTCATTTCTTTCTGAGCCAACAGTATCCACAGACTGTAGCAATAGCAGCTGTGTATCTTCCCTGGCACAGAATGATTTAGGGTGGAGAGCAGATTCTTTCCCCTTCAAATCACTTCAGAAAATTCTTGGCAGAAAGCCAGCTGATTTGTTTTGTTCAAGTGGAGAGGTTTGATTTATCAGTACAGAAAAAAGTATTCATGCACTGTGCTGAATTGTATGGACTCTGTTTCTGTGTCCCAGACCAGTTGACTTTGTTATTCTTTTCACAACATTTTTTTAATGCAATTACTAAAAAAAAATACAGAAAAATGCAAATTTGAGAGAATGTAGCCCTATTACTTTGTTCATTGCAGTTTGTGATATAGTTTGTGATACAGGTTTGAACTGGAAAGTGTTAGTCACAGATATGACTGGGAAATGCAATTTAAGACATGCAAGACAGTAAAAGCAGTGCAAAGAAGCAACTATATATGCCAAAATGAAATTGCAATCCACAAATGTTACAGTTCAGTTTATCCTTTTTTTTTTGCTTCTGAATTACTAGGCCTGCTAAACACAGAAGCCTCAATATAGAGATAAGATTTTTATTATTTTCTTATATATTTATTTATTTTAAATAAATTTTTCTAAATTCCCACTAAATTATTGCTGAAGGAAGTTCTCTGAAAGTATTTTTAAAGTAATAATGTAATATTCTCTGTGATTCACAATAAAACAAAATATTAAAAATCTTCCCAATTCTCTATTAAATGAGTATGAGATGTTCTGGGGTATAACCCTTTGGTTATATTTACAATTTAGGAACTGTGATTTTAGCTATAAAAATGGTAATGTTTTCTGGTTTTTATATATGTATGCATGTGCACTTGTATAAATTATAGAGAGAGACATATTATATTTCAGTTCTTAAAACCATGATGCCTGAATGTTTTCCATAACTCTGGGGTGTTGAAATCAGATCTATTTTATTTTTCTGTCTACTCAGCAGGAAATGTGTGTTATTTCTGTATTGTATTACGGGAGGCATAGTCAGCTGAAGATAGAGATTTGCTGTTGTGCAGCCTGAAACTAAGGAGTCATGCAGAAAATCAAGGTATGGCCTGTTTCAAAGATAAGAGGCCAAATACTTTAAATGGAGTAGGAAGGCAGAATGTTGATATGGCTTTCAAAATCCTTCCTTTTTCTTCAATAGAATTAATCTTGTCCTGCTACAATCTGGCTTCAACTGTTAACTCTATTTTTAGTTACTGATCTTAGCCAGGTCCTCAAATAGCTCAGGGCTGGTGGTGTTTGTGTCTGATGTAAAACTGATATAGACTTGGCTGGTATTTTCATTCATGTTTCATAATCTTCCCTAGTGCATACATGCAGAGAGTGTCTTAGGTGTGCTGCGAGGAGGTATTTGTATTGCTGTGGAGCAGATCAGACACTCATCGTTTCATACTTGCGGTGCTCCTTGTGTGGCCATAAAGGATGAAGTGAAAAGATTTTCATGAAAATGAAATGACTTATTTACATTTAGCTGCAGAGAGGTGTCACAGTTAGAAAGGTTCAGGAAGCTCTCTCTTGAGATTCAGATAAAAAAGATTCAGCCCTAAAGTCTCTCTATTATTTGTGTACCAAGTCCTTCATACAATCTTGTATACCATGAAGAAGACCATAAGCGCACGACAGAAATAGTGGTTTAGTTGGCCCTCTGAGAAAACGGTTAAGTCAAAATTAAGCCATTAAAGAGCTAATCAAATGTCATTGATAGAAAGCTTGCTTCCACCACAGAGAAAGGATATGTGTGTAAGACCTTGCAGGAAGTTTTTATTGATCAATTAAATTAAAATGGGCACAGTGGGGAACAAATCTATCAGCAAAAACAATGAATAAACCCATTAATATTTCCTTATGAAGTACTCTCTAAGTTACATTTTCCTACACTGCTGCGTATAAGGTGGATCATTAATACAATTTATAACATCTGATAAGAGTTAATTTTTGAAATAAGATTTTTCTTCTTTTCTATGAAATAGTGCATCTCTTCAGGCATTGTAGAATTATAAATGATCAGATTTAGAAAATCGGAATATAGTTGTTAATTTTGGTTCTGTGTCTCTGAGAAATGCATTCAGCAATCCATACAATATTCCTGCATTCTTGTTCCTTTAACTTTACATAGGCATAAAATACTCCAAAATGAAACTGGTTGTTGAATGCAAGCACATTCAGCTTTACCTGTGGAAAAGATGAAACCAGTGTTATGATAAAATATTAAAGAAGGCAAATGTGATATTTACATGGTAGCTTTTATAGTCAAGATTTCTATGTAAATTTGCAACCATGACTATATTTGTGAGTCTCTTGAGTATAAATAGAATTGAAATGTCATCTCTGGATTAATTTTAGTAATAGACTACAGCAACATTACTGGTAAGTAAAGGACAGTGGTGAAATACCTTCAACAGACTGAAGACTTTCAAAAGAAATTTCATTAGGTGGTTTATATGAGATGGCTTTTGGATAAGCTGTGAGAGCTGACAGCTCTATAAATAGTCTTCAGAAGACTGTCCTAGGATTTATTTTATTTTAAAAGGTAAATCCTTCTATTTTAATTCAGGCAAATGTCAACAACCAGAGAAACAGTGTTCTTGAATACAAAACTGAATGATGCAGTACAGTAGAATTAAAAGCCTAGTACCTCATTCTTGTTTTAAGTTTTACTCTAGGTGAGTAACTTTAATTTTGATATTTTAAGGTTAGAAGCTCTTACCTCATATTCAAAAAATGCATCTTCCAGTGTCTTTTCTCCAGTGCCACTCCCTACACCTTCAAACACAGCCTTGTATTCCTAAAAGCATAGACAACCACCCAATGTAAATAAGATACTTTTGCATTCTGTGCAGCACAGATACCTTATATTACTTTATTAATTAATCTATGTTAAGTAATATTTCTGTGCAGAACTCATGTATAGATTACAGTTCTACATAAATCAAACGTTAAAAGCATGCAATCAGCAAAAGAAAGAAAAATCACATTTGTTCTTGTATTTCTTACCGTTGTTTCCTACAACTTAAAGTAATTTTCTGAAGACACTTAAAGAGTCTTATTGTAGAATGACACATGACCTTTCACTCCTTTGGACAGAGAGCACTGAACTTCTTGTTCAAATAGAATCCATCAGAGCCTGAGCTGTAAATGGAGCCAAAACCCTGAACTCTGATCCTCACATGGCTGCTCATTTTGTTTCCAGCAGTCAGCTGGATTTGCTTTATCTGTGTTAATATTGTATCTAAATTCATTAGTCTGATATGTCATCCTGGAATATTCTGTACAGATATATTTGACTTCATTTCTGAAGTGTTACATTTCCATGTAATTTGCTTCTCTGTATATTTGTTTTTCCTGTAAAGTAGCAGTGCAGTATAGGTCTAGTACAATGGTTCTGAAATTCTTCTAGATATCCCACCATCACATGACTAAACTTGCTCTGTACTGTATTGACATGGTGACACGTGCTTCTAACATTCTGCTTATGGAACAGGTGTGCACGTCCACCTTTGTTTCTTATGTGAAAAAAAGCAGTAAACCAGATATCATTTTGTTTTGTGTATCTACTTGGAGGCAGCTTAAGTATTACAGGTAGTCAGAATACCACAGTTAATTCCTAGAGCAAGTGTTGCATATTGGTTCATCTTTAATAACAGCACTAGTCGCATCAGTATTAACAAGTTCATCTACTTCTTTGATTCAGTCAGTGATTTAGAGAAAACTTTTCAGAAGGGCATTTTTATGGTACACTAGCAATAAATGCACTCATCTGTGACATGAATTGTTTGGTCAGCTCATTTTAAAATGATTTATGCTTTTGCTCAAAAATCTTGGAGGCAGCAGCTGTGAATTGAAACTCAAACTGGGGGGGGTTAATAAAGTAGAAATAGTTTTGTTTAGTGGAATGTGATTTGGTCTTATTTAAATATCACTGTAAGAGGAACTTTGTATTGCATTAAGGTAATAATATGTCTTCCTATCAAAGGCCTTTGATTCCATATACATCTTTGTGGGATCTTTTGTATCTTTGCTGATTTTTTTCTCTCTCAGAAATGCTTTTAAACTCTTTATAAGTTTGCTGACATCATGAGATTTTAAGTATTTGTATTTTAGCTTTCCATTTTAAGAAATTAAATTACATACTGCATAGTAATCTGCAACACACTTCACTTGCTCGTAGTCATCTGCATTGGCCAACAGATGTAAGCCTTCTGGATACAGTTTTCCACAAGTCGGATACAGCTTCTCTCGGTCATCTTTACTCAGCTCCGTGCCAAATGAATTAATGGTGATGATAAAGGCACGTCTGTCTGCCTCAAACTTAATATGCAAAACAAAGAAAGATGTGTTATTAGGGATCTCATCCTAAATTAAGGTGGTGGTATATATTTTTTCGATAAGCTAAACTATGGAAACTTAAAAACAAAAAAGTGGACTTGATAGCATTAGACATACCTTATTTTAAAAATTGTAAATCCTTATTTGCAAATACTTGTTAAATTTTAACTAGAAAATGAAACAGTGTTTTGCAAGCACAGCTTTTATTCTGTGATTTTTGTACTGAAAATATCGTCTCTACTACTTCCTCATTTCCCTACTTAGTTGCTCAGATGTTGACAACAAAAAATCTCACATACCCTTCTGAAGTTATGAAATACTACTCTTATAAATAACACAGGAAAGGACCAAGAATCAATAGTACTGTTCTGGGGTGAGTCAGAGTGCTGTTGAGAGTAAAGGTAGACTGGAAATTCTGAAAAAAAACCCAGTTTCTGAATGCACATATTTAAAACAATAATTTAATAAGGTGGAGAGGGCTGTTTACTTGCCAAGTTAGAGTTTTCAAGTGTTTCAAATAACAGTTAATTTTTAACACACAGAGTCAAGGGCTGTATTTCTTCTGCCAGGTTTATATGCCTGTAGTATCTGTTTTTTCCCTGCAGCTGTAGAATGAAAGTCATTCTAATGTCTAGATCTCAGGTTGTTCTTTTGTACAAGGCAAAATTTCACTTGCCATTCTTACAGTATGAATTAAAAATGTGATGGTAAATAACAAGTGTCTTACTCAATTCTGTCTTATTTAAATCCATTCTTCTGCCTTGAGATCTAAATTGACTATGGTTTATTTCTTTCATTTGGTACTTACTTTCACATTGTAAGAACAGTAGAGCCCTTGCTAATTGCAGGGATTATGCAGGAAAATCTTCCAAGTGAAGCATATACAATACACACACATTTTAGGTAGCGTGCCAGATTTCTTATGCCATGAATATTTGAACTGTTTTAAGCAGAAAGGTACTTTTTTTCTGTTGAATAATAAGACTGCAGTTGCAACACAGTTCTACAACTTTAGCAGTTAAGCACATATTCATAGATCCTGCTTGTGTGTACTGGAACACACGGTTACAAGGACCTAACTGTCCTCTGGCATTGACTTCAGAGTAAGGAAAATGAATAAACAGAGAAATAATGAGAAGAAAATAAGTGTGCTTGAAAAGATTTCTAGCTAATGAATAACAGGGCCAAATTTCACTTACCTTATTAATACAAGCAGGTATATCAGCTCTAGTGAAACTTTTGGAAGGATGAATGCTTTGGGTTTTTTTTAACTGGTTAAAGCCATGTAGAATCTAGCTGTTTGTTAGATTTGTAATATTTTATTGGGGGAAGGACAAAAAAAAAAAAAAAAGCATGCTCAGATGCAATTGCAACTAATCCTAGCAGGTTTGGGACCTACTTCTGGTGGCTGACAATTTGAAAAAATTTGCAGGATCAGTCCCATCCATACAGACTTCTCAGTTCATCACATTATTGACACATGAGGTTCTACATAGTGAGTAAGGCCATGAGGCAGTAACTTGGTGGCTTGGGCCATTTGATTGCTGCAGGTAGAGGTGGACTCAAAAGAGAACCATTTCCTAAGTGCTTTATTTTCCATACGGGAAACCAAAGCAACATGAGAATTAGCATGGGACCCTAATAGCAGGCAGAGCACTAGCTGCAGTGAAGTCCTGCAGTTCCTTGCCAGATTCAGAGTTAAACACACAACATTTGTTGTCCATGGTGAAAGAGAGATCATCAGTACTTTTAATGTGGAAGGTTGGCACTGTGACTGGTGGGCAAGGAGTTGGGGAGCTAAATACCTCAGTCTTATTCTGATAGGGTCAGGTTGGTAGTCTTACAGATAAGATTACAGAATTAATAGCAAATATTCTTTTGAATAATTAAACTTTGGCTTTTTGTGAATTCGACCATTAGCAATCTGCTCTATGTGTGTCTTCAGATTACTAAAACATTATAGAAAAGGAAATGTTCTACAGAAAAGTTTATCCTCCTAGCTGGACATTAGACATTAGATAGGGATTTTAAAGAAGCTTATCACAGACCAAACAGTTAACACTGGTATAAAGAGAGTTTTACAAAATGCTTAAACTAATGTTATAAGTAATCTGCTCTCAGCATGAATTTCTAGCTAAAATTGAACTTTCTGAAAAATCTGAGTCAACTGTGGGAAATGTCTTTACCTCTGCCAGCCAATCTTGTGGTTGTTATATTTTTAAAAATAGTCAAAATACTTAATTTATGGTCAATTTAACTTGATTAAGAAGATTTGCCTTAGAATATAACCTGAACCATTATGACCTGGTTAAATAAAATATGAAATTGCATTCCCTTTTAGGACATTTTTTTCACAATCTGTTATTTAGACTCATTCTTTCTTCAGGGGTGAGCTCCCATGGTTATGATCTGTCTCCTATAATGCAGACTTTTAATGTGGTATCATTATTGCTCAGTGAATTTAGTTCATTTTCCAGGGTGTAAGTTTTGCTTATCAAGAAAAAAAGACTTTTGGAAGCAAATGTGTGACCTGGCTCTCAAACTCTGCAAAGAATTGTGATAAACCATGTGAAGGAAAAAAAAAAAAAAAAAAAAAAAAAAGCTGAACACTGAGAACTCAATTTTAGAAATTTCTGCATCTTTTATTGCAATACCATATACAAAAATATCATTCACTATATTGCAGGTATGCTTTGGGGAGGAGGACGTTAGGAACTTTGTATGTCATGGAAAAAATAAATATTAAACTTTTCCGAGTTGAGATAAAAATAAAATGTGGCATGTTGGAGTTTTCTGTATGATACTACTTCCAAAGGTCACTCAAACCATTAATTTTAATAGGAGAGTAAACAAACATAATAGTGCCATGAAGCTTAAAGATTATTGGTTAGTAAATATACAGTAATGCCAGATGTTAGCTATCCCAAATTTAATTTTGAGCTAGGAGGTTTATGACCAATCCACTTTTTGAGGTTTTCTACATAACACAGAAAAATGTTAAGGGACAACAGTTTGAGATTTGTGAACCATTTATTCTGTTCTGCTCTCTGTTATAGAAAAATATTAACTGAGGCTAACTCCTCCTTGGTAAGGGACTAGCTGCTTCTCAAGTCAAGAGGTAAAAGTCATCCTAGAATGAAGTCTTCTTTACAACTTAAAAAACCCAGTTACTATTCAGAAGAGAAGTAAACATCTAATAAGGTAACTTTGCAAATGGAGAGAGAAGGGACAAGAAAAACAAAGTAACTTAATTATCAAAACATTGTGGAGTACTTTCATGTACAAAGACTGAATTTTTCTTACCTCAAGAATAGGTCGCATTATTTCTGCTGTAGTACCACCTTGTTTTTCACAAAATGTATAAAACGCCTCAAGATAAGACTACATCAAAGAAGAAGAGAAATATTTTAAATGCTACCAGACCCAGACCCACTCAGCGCATAATCCTGAACCTCATTTTTAGATATTTCCATTTACTTTGATAATTCTACCTATGAATTTAAATTCAAGTATGTGCTTAATTACTTGGTTGGATTGAAAGTTGAAATATTCAAATGTGAATGTCTTGTTATTACAATATGGGTTCAAATGTTTTCCAAAATTGTTATAGGACAAATATTCTGTTTTCTTTGCTCTCTAGAGAAGGAACTTCTTGAGCTCCATTGAGCTTCCACTGCATAATAAGCAGATGGCAGAAGGAAACTATGCATTTATACTGTGGAGGAGGGGATTTGGGAGTATGCCATGGCAGTTGGGCCAGCACTATGAGGATACACAAACTAATCCCTGCTGCTCTACCCTAAACCCTGGATTAGGGCAGAACAGTGAACAAAGCTTCTATAATACTGGTCTGCAGAGCCCTCTGGTCTATTAAGGAGTCTGGCCTTCACACCCATTTCAAAATACCTGCTCAGGAAGGACCCTAAATGTCTCAGAGATGCTGTTCCCTCTGCCTCTCCATCCTCCAAAATACACTTTTAGGGAACATTTATGTTATCAAAATGCATTTGCTACAACTTCCCACAATCTTGTTAAAAGAAGCTGTCACCAACTATGCAAGTAAGTGAATTTTAAGTAGAGACTTCTCAAGGGGGATCTGCTATATGGGATTATGCATTAGATTCTGTATAGTGCTATCTGATAGTAAAACTGAAACATAATTGACCACATTGACAGCTGATGCAGAGGAGAAAGGATATATTAATAATTTAGAAGTGTTTGCAGAATGAGCCCCCTGATACGTAGAAGAGTAAGAACTAAAAACAAACAAAAAAATTATTTAATAAGTGTAAACGTATGGTTATCCACACAGATGTAAGAATCAAATCTGTATGTTATCAAATGAAAAAAGAGTGTCTAATTTAGTTGTACTGTGAAAGAATTAAAATTTTTGGACATAACTGATGTTTTAAATGAGAGGAGTTAGAATATTTAAGAATCAAATATTGGCTTGAGAATTCATAAATGTCATTTGTAAGACAAACAGAAGAATTTTTTTCTTCCCCCCTCACGCAGTCAGATCACTGTAAGAATACTTCCTGCAGTCTGGGGCATCCACTGTGAAAGAAAGTTAACAAAGAGTTTGGAGAGAATGTGCCAGGACGAACCATTAATGGAATGAAATACGTATAGCTTTAAAGAGACCATGCTAAGAGTATTTATATGTGTGCTAATATTTGTAAAGTACTTTGAAAATGCAAGGCACAAGTTAGATGCATATCCTTACAGCAGTGTGCTGTAACAATGCTAAAGATAGTTTTAAAAGGAATGAAAATTGAACACAGCCCTTAAGTAAAGAAAGTGTTATCTACGCTCAAAGCAATTAGAGTTTTTCAAATCACATCTACCTTTTATAAATAAAAATAAATGATAGCCAAAAGCCTGTCTAGGCTCATTTAGGAGCTAAAAGTTCCATGACATTTCGTGGATAACTGAGTTACTCATAAACAAATGGATCTGGATGCTAGCCTGACATCTAAAGCATTTTCATTAATGAGATAATAAATTAGAATTTGGATGCAGACCTGAAATTTGAAAACTCTCCAAACAGTGGAGTAGAAATGAAAGGAGCTGGATTTGATTTCTGGACTTGTCATCAACCAAGTGACCTTAGACAGCTTGCTGTATCTCACCAGGCTTCTGTTTCCCCATCCAGAAAATATGGTTAGTGTTACTCACTTCCTTTTCTGAGACACTCTGAAACCCCCCAAGTATTATCATTATGTTGCAAGAACTTGCCTTGTACAGTTTGTTGCGCATTATTTCGATGTTCATTTCATCCAGGTCATTTTCAGACAAGCAGTCTTGAAAGAAAGCAGCTGAAAGCAGATTTTATTATATTGCAGTATAAATCTACATGCTGATAATAGGCATCTCTTGTCTATTGCTGTTCACCAGCATGTAAGCAAGGGTCTGAGGTTTCTGTTGTACAAGAAAGAGTGATATAACAGAAAGGAGGAGAAATCCTCTTGATTTTCCCCTTATCCTCCTACTCCCTCCTTTTTAATGAGAATCTGCTGTGAGGGGAATCAATCAGTGCAGCAACCAGAGTCCACGTCTTCAGAGAGAATCAGACAGGAAATGCTAATGAAAGTCCTAATCTTCTCTGAAGTATATGGTTTGGGCATTAGGGAGATTATCTAGTGAGGAACATGAAAGATAATTTTTGTCTTAAATCATACAGGTATTCCACAATTGTTAAGGAGAATCCTCTTTCCTATTTTCCCTCTTCGGGTGTGTGTAGTGGGGGAAAAGCAACAGGTTGCAACGAGTAAGGATCACAGGCTTTGACCCTGACCATGCATGGTTCTCTGCAGAACTGGCTGAAGAGCAAGCTTTTGAAGAGGGAGGCAGAGGATGAAGTTAATTTGTGCAGCTGGACCAGTTAAAAATACTCTTCATAACCAACAAACGTATGCCAATCCCTAGCTGTTCCTAAACTGTGCCAGTGGGGCAGACCAGTGCTGCATGACAGAGAGTGTTGTTTTAAACAGTGGCAATGGAATATGGTATTTAGAGAGAGCATGTGAGCCTGACCAATTTTGTGGTCTTCTCCCTTCCCACTCTTCCAGCATCCAGATTTTGGATTAAGAACACTAGAGGGTGTAGCCCTGACAGTTCCCTTTAGTATTGCTTTGTAGTTCCATTGCCTGAGAATTTGTCCTGTCTTTTTAAAGATCTGAAGCTACTCTCTGTTTTTACAAACTTGTTTAGCAAAAATATTTCCAGAAAATTACTCCCATCTGTGCAAAAAATGTTTTATTTTACCTAGTGTAAAACTAGTTTTCTGCTGAGATTTGGTCTGCTAAAGGATTTGGTAAGCAACCATTTGCAGCTCACTGTGGACAAACCACAGCCCTCAGGACTTTGTAAGCTTTGTGCATATCTTTCTTCAGTCTCATCCTCTCCAAACGGGAGTCCAGCCTTTTCAGTCTGTCTGCATGTGGCAGCACTATCCCTTTGTTCATTTTAGCTGTCCTAAAGGCCAGGGCTGCCCTGTCCCAGACACAGGCGGTTCCAGATGGCTCCCACAGACCTACCGCAGGGCACGGCTGAGCCCCACAGCCTAGCAGCTGATGCCTCTGGGAAAATATATTTAAGAAAGGGTGAAAAACGCAGGTTGTAGAGAGGAGGAGGGGGAAAAAAATAGAGAAACAGCAGCTAGGGAACACCAAGGTCAGAGAAGGAGGAGTCGCTCCATGACTGGAGCAGGTCCTCCCTGCTGCCTGTGGAGGACCTGTGCTGGAGCAGATGTTCCTGACAGGAACTGCAGCCCGTGGAGAGCCCACACCAGAGCAGAAGATAAGTGTGAGGAGGAAGGAGAGGCAGAGAGAAACCACCGTATACTGACTGCAAACTCCCCCTGGTCTTTGTGCTGCTCATTGCCTCTCCAAAGGGACTGAGCATACTCTGTAGTGATAACAAGGGGGCAAAGAGAGGAGCCTGGAGTGAAGGAGTGGGAAAGGGAGGAGGAGTGGTGTTTTCCCTAAGTGTGTAAATGTTTGTTTATTTCTTTCTGCTCGTTTGTTTGTTTCCTAATGCCTCAATCAGTAATTAAAAATATTAGCAGTAATCAACAATAAATCAAGTTAATTTTCCCCAAGTTGAATCTGTTTTGCCTACAACAGGACAGGTGATCTCAACCCACGAGATCCTTTTTTTCTCTATTTTTCCCCCACCATTCTCCTGGGGGCTGTGGGTGGGCAAGTGGCTGGGTGGGAGTTTGGCTTCTGCCTGGGCCTGACCCACGACACCTTGCTGAGAAGCAGAACCCAAATCCACTCACAGTACTCAAAATGAGGGCACGTAGTGCTTTCTTATTTGTTAAAATCTGTTCAGTTCCATCTTATTCTCAGTATCCTTCCCTACACTGCTCTAGAGCTTGTCAGTTTTTGTGTTGGCTACTGCAGCACACTGAGCAGAATTTCATCCCAATTTCAGAATGTGACATTCCCAACCCTCACTCTGTTTTGTTTTTAGGGATTTTCCTTGTGTTTGAATCATGCGCGAATCACAAGAGGGAATCTAGGCTCTACCACAATGTCTAATATTTATTAGACTGATTCTTGCTCCTTAGTGAGGGATAGGCAAGATTTCACCTTACATTTTTAAATTATAGATGGAGGTACTAAAATAAAAATCTAGATGCTCTAAATCAGTGGCTACTTTGTGTATAAAAGATACCCATTTCTTGAGTAGCATGTTTTCTTTGTATCTGCTACCCAAGGATGATATAGAAGCTGTTAATAAATGTTACTAGAAAATGTCCTGAACACCTGTTCATGCTTTGTGTTACCAAAACACAGCATATCCAGTGGAAAACACACTACTCCATCCAAGATATTCTTAAGAATACAGAATGAATAGTTTCAAAAATCAAATAATTTAGTGTTCCTACCTAATGGCGTGTCAACCAAAATTGCATTGAACAGCTCAGTGGGGTTTGAGGCAATGCTGACTGCTTCCATTTGCTCAAAACTCCCCAGTGGATGGCACTTGGGAACAAGTTCAGCTATTGGCCGCTGATGTAATGTGCCAGTTATTAAGAGAATTATGTTGTCAATCATGTAGCTGTATCTGTATTTGAAAGAAAAAGTAAAAGAAATTAGCCTTATCTTTATAATGAATTTTCCTTTGAAAAAATACAAAATCAAGATTTTTGAAAATTAGTAATAATAATAGAAACATCCACAGTGCTTGCAAGTTTGTGCATTCACTCTGTATCAATATCTCATTGAAACCAGAAGTTTTTTAATAGCAAGTAGGTAACACAGTGCTAGTTTTAAACCACGTGACTCGTTAGGAAAAGAGACACTTTTAAAGAAGGGGAAACTGAAACATGAATACAGTAAGCATAACAGCTATGAAATGTAGATTCACTGTAATAAGTGACAATGAGTGGTATCAAAAAAGTAAATCACCTGAGCTAGCAGCTTCTCTAGTTTGGGATTTAGTTGTTTCATATAGACCATCTGGATAGAGAACTGCATGGGAATCTTGGCACTAAAACTGTAGAGTTCATGCAGGTGGACCAGTCTTAGGTCTTTCTTCTCACTCAACTTTAAACATCCTCCCATGAGAAAACTAAGAAGAAGTTCGTATAGATTTTTTCTTTATTGCTAAAAGTTTTCTTTTCAGTAGAAGTTTTCTATCAGCTTCTTACTAGTTTTACTGTCAGATAGTCTGGTAAGAGTTTTGTCAGTGACTTGGAAATGTTAAAGCTATTTCCTTGGAATGCTTACAGCAAGAATGTGAGTCTTCAGCTTGCATTGTTGATTCAGAACACAGATAGAGACATAGAGGGATTAACATGATCTCACACAAAATCTTGAAGGGGACTCAGGGACCTGGTGAAATGTAGTACAATGATTTAATAATTGTGTTAAATATCTTAAACCAGGGTCTCTATTATTAAAAAACAATGGTGTGCAGGGATTGCGCATAAATGTGTATACATGCGGTCAATCAGTGTGAGAAAAGAGCTGCCATAATTTTCATATTTTCACTTTCAATCTCTGAAGCAAAAGGTAAACATTGTATGCCTCAGGTCACAGCTGTCCTGGAGCAGTCTTTAAGATCCTGTTGATGTATTTGCCTAAAACTGATCAACTACACTTGACCCTCAAAACCAAAAAACAATAATGAAACTTTATTTTACTGTTATGATAAAAATACTGCTTAAAAGTAAGCTGAACAGTCTAGCATTCCTGTCATGACATATTAAAAAGGCAAGATTGAGGGGAGTAAACAGTTAGGTAAAACTAATCCATGTTACACTGTTATAAAGCAGATTCCAGTTCTTAGAGTTAAGCCATTCTTTTACATGTTTTATCTGTTTACGATTGAACTTTCTCTTTATCTGGCGTCAAACAACACCTGTACTTTTGAAAAAAAAGCTACTTGGATCTAAGTATCTTGCTATATGCAACATGAATTTCTTCTGGTTTTAAATGTTCAAATGGTATAAAAAGGTGTAATGGTAGGTGTATGATGTGCTGTCTTTCCTCCTTTAAAAAAGTCTGAAACTTGCCACGTGCCTAGGAATTAAATCACTGCCCTGTACATCATGAAATTGCTGATCTTGCATGAGTTACCCCCACAAACTTCAGTTTTGCAAGTTGTCTGACTTAAATGATGTTTGAAAATTATAACCATTTTTCTCAATCTCTGCCACTCCTCCTGACACCATACACAGAAAAAAATCTGCTTGTGTTCTTTAAAATAAATAGTTGCAAAGTCAACAGCTCTTCATATATATTTTTTCAGAACTTACATTAGCAAATAAAGTATGTAAATTTTGCAATAAAAAAGTAATTTTGCTACTTTTAGAACTAAATAGAAATTCAAGCACGATGCATTTACACTTTTTAAACTTGTAGCTGTGCTGTTGCTCTGAGTCTGTGTGCTGTGAGCTGTGAGCTATGTGTAACATTACTTACGTGATAAAATTCAGGAAAGTGGCAAGTGGTTCAAAAGCATGGTTTCTAAAATAGTGAAATTCTGTGAGGAGTTTTGCTTTCAGTTTATCATCGATGGTGGAAATAGTGAGAGGGCCAGTTTCATTAGCCAAGAAGTTGCCATAGTCTGTAGTCTGTAGATGTAACTTCAGGTCTGAAATTAGATTCAAGGAAGATCATGGGAACAAACTGTCAATATATTGTATACAAATCAAAAAGCTTTAAAAATGTTTATTTCTAACATTAAATTTTCATATTAAGGGTCTGATCATACTCTATTGAAAAAGTTTTTCCATAGATTTAACATAGAGTAAATGCATAATTACTGCAAATTTGTACTGCCTTCTACCAGTAAGATTTACTACATGCCACAGGAAAGCACAAATAATTTGCACCTTTGTCAGAAGTTTCACTGGCAACTAAGGATCCAACTATGAAAAAAGAAAACTACTTAATTCAAGAAAGAGAGAAAGGTAAGAAAGATTCAGAGATAAATAAAAATGCTGAATTATGCCCAGAAATGAGTCTAAATATGTAAGACCAACTTTAAAAAAATCACTTATATTTTCATATCACATCTACATTTCCTGTGAAAATTGATTTTAACTTTTTATTGCAAAGGAGGTAAATGTACTTGGCATATGGTGAGATTATGATTCTTTGATTAGACAATACTACATTACATACAGAGTGCTGAATTCCAGCTTTCCTC
Source organism: Podargus strigoides (assembly GCA_028020825.1). NCBI lineage: Eukaryota > Metazoa > Chordata > Aves > Caprimulgiformes > Podargidae > Podargus > Podargus strigoides. The sequence continues at coordinate 28,205,640 of CM051620.1, forward strand.
AACTCCTGTTCAGATGAACCACTGATATCTACCTTGAGTCACACTCAGTAAATGCATTCTGAACACAGTGGTTTTCAGAGGTTTAGTACCTAAAGCAGACTGCAAAACCCAAATATCAGCTGCAATTATTGACCGTTCTGAAGTATGTTTAACATCATCATGAGATGAACAGAAACCAAACCCAACTGACTGAGAGCAGTTAGACAAGGCTGTGTTACCTTCCTCAGTTTTCTTATTGACTGAGCGGCTTCAAAATCCATGCCCTAATGTAAGACATGAACAATATTAGCTGTAACACATTAAATAGCCCCACCTGGCTCTCAAGAGCTATGAAGGAAGTACTATGCCCAGGAATATTGGATTTATGACCCTGTCACTTCCACAGCCTGCCTTAGAGAATTATTTCTTCTAAACTATTTAATAAATGCCAACATACATACTGTACATAAGGAACAATATTCAACCCTATCTCATGGCCTTGGCCAAAATAATTGAGAAAATAGTCATCCACAAGCTGCACTGACATATAATAGCAATCAGGAATGTCATAATCAGAGTTCACACCATGACAGAGTACCGTGCAGCTCAGAGAGAGTCTCGGCTGTTGGCATAAATAAGACCTGGGGAGTAACACGGTCAGACACTTGTACTAGTAACGTGACCTGATGACCTGGCAGGAGTAGATGGCTGAGCATTACAGTGGCTTCAAACACTCCTGTTCACTGAAACTTTTTAGTCATGGTAGCTGCTCCTTTTCTCAGGGGCTCTTGGAGACTTACACAAGACCCTGGGCTTTTCAGCATGTCCACAAGATCCCTAGGAAAGAATATTCCTGTATTTCAGCTGTCAGCATTATTTCCATCCATCTACATGGTATATTTCCTCATACAATAATATGTAGGAAAATCTCATGTAGGAAATGTATGACTTTAAATAATGTGATTTTAAATCACATGATTGTAATCAAAATTGAACAGCAACCAAATAGATTTAACAGTATATCTAAAGGAAATTAATGCTCAGAGGGAGACTAGTTAAAGCTGAATACAGTTAAGACAAGAATTATGCTGATTAGAAAGGAGGAGTATTGCGAAAACTTGAACAAAGAGTTAATCTGGTCTCTTGGCATTCAGCACATGGAGTCTTATCTGACTCCTCACTCTGATAGCCAGCTACCCCCAGCCACCATGTGCTGGTGTGTCCTTGCTTTGGCAAGTTAAGTTTCAGTGATGGTGGGAGCAGAGCAGCTTGTCCTTCTGTGACCTGGTCTCCCTTCTAGAGAGCAGTAGTCTTTCCATCACATAAGGAAGCAAAGAAAGAATAAAGTGCTGAATTTAACCTCCCTATGTTCTGCTTCAAAGACTGTCAGCAGGGTTCCTCTGAAGACCCCATTCCCCTGACACAGATGGTGATAGGGGCAATAAGGCCAAACTAGTATTACGCCATGTTGCAGAGGTTTCAGCAAGTGTTGCAGCCCACAAGGCAGCTCCATGGAAATTATAATTCAAACAAGCCCAAAAGGATGTCTAAGTTAAGATGAAGGCCTCTTGCCCTCTCTGTGTGGCCCTGTATTGAGAGCACACCGTGGTACCATAAGTCAATTAGCATCCTCCTTTTTTTTTCTTTCCCTCTCACTGTTATACTTCATGATTATCAAACAGATGTAAAGCACTGACCTACAGTTCTTCTTGTGGTTCGTCTGCACTGACATGGTTTCCCCTCTAGAGATATCAAAACCACTTTGAAATTAAAAGATCTTTTTGATTCTATATATGGGTTACTTGGTGTTGTTTTAATTTTACTTCTGCTTCTTTGTTTTAGCATATTTATAGTATTTTTAACTTAGGCCAGTTATTGTGTTGTGCTGCTATGCCACAGAATGCAGAATGGGTAAATTTATTACCTTTTAATTTGAAGACATGAACTGGAACTTGTAATATGAAAGCATGGACATGAACTATTGGAGAAGCACAGTGGTACTATGCTACACATGCTGGATCTTTTAAATTAATTTAATTTTTAATTAACAAAATACAATGCAAGTGTTAAGCTCCATTTTTTACTTTAGAGGTAAGAATCTGGTTTTGGTGCACTGTACACTCATGGTGCAGGTTCAATATTACAGCATCCTGTATGTACAGAGAGAAAACTGTATTTAGCCTTGTGTACAAATCTAATACTTCTCATATTTTCATTATAAATAATACATTTGGTAGAATCTGTTAGCTGTCTAAAAGAAGTAGAAAATGTTACAATGGAGAAAGAGATGTAGCTGAATAGAGAAAACAGGGAAGTGGGCAGCAGAGATGTGCTTGCAGGCGAGTTGATGGGGGCTGCTGCTGGTACAAATAGGCTACAGAAACTGTTGATTTTGTCCAGTGACATAAAGAATAGATCTCAGTTCTCAGAGTAAGTATATACATGTGTTCCGTGTATCTAAACTGCCGTTGTCTGAAAAGGAGAGCTGATACAGCTCTCCAGTTTATCAGCTGAAGTTAGGTACATGTACTTGGTCAGTTGAATAGTCTCTAGATCCCATTGACTGTACTGACAATCTCTTTTTAACTATGAGAGGAACTTTATCCTGCTATGTTGCTGTTATAAGTCTGAGAAGGTTGTTTGCCATTCATCATGCAGATTAAAACTACTACATTTAAACAGATACATGTAGGTATTTACCTGTCAGCAGGATAAAGGTCCTCTCATATTTAAAGATTTGCAGTTTAGGCAGTCTCAAAACTCCATTGTATGTGGGAATAATAAGGTTCTGCACTTCTCATTTCCCCAAATTCATTACTGCATACACAAAGCAACCAATGCTTAAAGCAGTGAGCTTTTTATTTATTTTTTGTTCCTTTTTCAAATTAGCCTAATATACTGCATGTTATAGAAATTATTTTAGTGTACAGTCATAGCTTTTATTTTGGAGTCAGGGAAAGAAACTTTATGTTCCTTTAGAAAGGGTATTTTTTTTCTTTTTTCTATTGCATTTTTTTCCTGCCAAGTGTCTAGAGATATGTCAGATGATTCTTTGTACAAGTCTGTCTTTATCAGGCTGTGACCAGTCTTGGCCACAAAAAACTGTTTTGGAAACTAATGTGTGTTCTCTTTATTACTGTGGCAAAGTCACCTTGGGGGAAAAAAATAAAAGCTTTTTTTTTTTTTTTAATCTTTGTGGAGTCTAGTTTTTTACTTCCTGGAAAGCAGAATGTCTCTGACTGTCCTAAAACTCATGAAGTAATGAAGTACTAAAATTATATATTTTATGGAGAAAATCAGAACCAAATGGTAAGCTTTTAATAAGATTTTGGGAACTATTTTATTCAGCTGAAATGATATGAAACTTCTGTACTTGAACGGTTCTATAGTCTGGTTAAAATCTGTGAGAAGGTTACCAGTCTCCATGGGAACTCTATGGATGAGATTTTCAAACCTTATCAGTAAACTAGAAAATCCCATCATCTGGATTGCTTTGCAAACCACAGTCTGTACAATCCTAGGGTATTTTCTATGGAAAGCTATTAACTTAAATATGAGAACAGTTCTTCAAAGGACATCAGGGTTATCTCTGGTTTTTAAGATAAGCTCTCAATACTTCAGTCTTTTACCTTCCCTTCTTCAAAGGTCTAAGCAACAGTATTTCTTCCTAAATAAAATATACAAGCAGACTTACCTTCTAGTGTCTCACACTGTGCTAAATTGACATAGTCCGCACTTGTCAAGATCCCAGCTTTGAACCCTCGGACCAGACCCTCCAGGTAGCCATGGTCCACATTGAAGTAAAACTCTGAGTATCCCGGCATGGAGAAAAGGAGATTTAATCTCTCTGCTGGATCCTTGATGGTACTGAATATCTGCCACCAACTGTTTTCCTCCTCTTTGGAAGAAGTGACAAATAGTCACTGATTTCCTGCCAGCCTATGATTGTGTTTTACCAACTGGTTTCTTCCTGTTTTTTGCTCCTAATGTAGTTCCAGTATAGTTGATGCTTACACAACTGCCAGCCAGTAAATCCAACTCTCTCCTGTCAGAGCCAGAAAATGAACCTATTATTGTTGAAAGAGAAGCCAAAAAGGAAGTATAAAATTTAACCATTGCTTACAAGAATGCTCTGTACTGGTTGGAAAATGAGAAAACATATTACAAAGCTTGATATCATTTTCACATTTCTTAAATGTATTACAAACCGGAAATCATCCCTGAATACCTGACCTAGGTGCTCTTGCTCTGGCAGGGGGATTGGACTAGATGATCTTTTGAGGTCCCTTCCAATCCCTAACATTCTGTGATTCTGTGATTCTGTGATACCTGTTGAAAAAATATTTCTGCACTAAAATGGTAAGCTGTGGTAGAACACAGCCTGTTCAAGGAAATTGGTTAGTTTTTTAGTGTCTCTGTTTACCTTTTGGTTTTTAACACTTTTTACTGCTTGAAATTTTCTACAGCACATCTCTATCAATAAATATTTATACAGATTACAAGTTTCTTCTAATAATGACAGCGAACATTAGGTGAAAGGTCTCTTTGAAGGGTTTGACTTTCATTAACCTTTAAAGTGAGTATCCAGAACTTACATCAAAACTATAGTTTGTCCAAGTTCCAATGACAATATTCTGGTTATATTCACTAAGATGTGGAAATAACTCATATTTTTCCTCTTACAAAATAAAGATTATAAAAATAGGATTCTTGATTTCAATAATGGAAATTTAGAGCCTTTTTAGACTTCCTGATTGTGATTCAATTTAAACTCAAAACTGCTAGATCTATCAGTGACTTTTACACTGAACTGTTAAGTCTACTGCCTTTCAGATTTAGGTGCCCCAAAGCTGGCTGTTGAAAGTGACTGTGTGTCTGTAATCAACACAAAAGGTCTTTTTTCTCCCTAAATTCACTAACATATACAACACAAGTCTTCAAGCTTTGCTGGAAGGGAAAGTCTTATAGCACACTAGGTGAAAATTAGTTATGTAGTTAACTGGAGCTTGGGAACGTTGCAGTGGGGTGTCTGAAGGCTGCTGTATGGTTAGAGGGTCAACACCAGGAACAGAAACTGCTGTCTGTCCTCATCTCAAAGCATAGACTCAGTTTTCAGTGCTTTGAACATGTTTGGTATATTTTGTCAGCTGAAGATACGTGGCTTGGCTTTTCCCTTGATGCCTTGTGCTGACATGTAGCTGTAGTGAGAATTGTGAGTCAGCAGCCGTGGGGACAAAGCTGTGACTATGAGACTTTCACCCCTGTCCTGGGAGCTGAGAGACCAGTGACAGCTTGGTACTCACCAAGTGATTCCTGCCTATACCACCTTGCTCCTGGCACAGCAAGGCTTTGCAGGCCATACAATGAGGCACAAGGTGCTTGGATGTTTGCTGCCCGAGCAGCCACCCACTACCTCCTCTAGGAAGGTCACTAGCTAGCTGGCAACTTGTTTTTGTCTCCCAAGTCTGTATGCCAGGAGTGCTCAGAACCTACTCGTGCAAGAAGCTGTCAGAAGAAGTTTGTTGATGATATTTCAAATCCAAGGAGGTTTTTCATGATACATCACCACTGTCAGTGAGTCCTTATTGACACATGAAGATAATCACATTTTAACTTAAACCTGGGTGGTTTTTTGTTGTCGTAACCATTGTTCTAGCATGTTCTGCTTGACAGCCTCTGATATTAATTTTTTCAAGGAAAAGAAACAAGGAGAGGTAATAATAGGAACAACTTATTATTATTTACACTAAGAGCAATGTTTGTTTTTAATTTACACATCTCCAAAGTGTGTGTTACATAAACAAGTAATGTCTCGCAGCAGCTGAATTCAGGCCTCCCCCAGCTGCAATCACAGCTTATCAGAAGATGGCACATACCCAGCTGGTGACAGTCCAAGGCTGTGCTGCGACGAGCTTCCAAAGCTTCAGACAGCAGAGCCAGTGCAGAAATGGTTTTGCAGTCGGTCCTAAATTTAGTAAGGTGCGCGGTCATGTGAACACTGCCTGGCAGGTGCAAATGCCACTGCTGGTGATCCTTCAGTGAGAAAGTGCTACCGCGAGATCCATAAATATTGTCAGGACCATCACCTGAAGTATAATCACTCAGCAAAGTTGTTTATTGAAATCTGTGTGTTTTTGAATGATTTCAGAAAATGACAAAATGAGGCCAAAGTCGTGAGTGATTTTATCTGTTAGGGGACAAGGTCTCAGATTATATGATCCGGGTTAATAGACTACATTCAACATCATCAAGAAATGCTCAGTTCTCTGATTTTTCATTACAAGAAAAATTGATGAAAGGAGACAGTTTAGCAGCTATTTAGACACGATGCAGGTATTTAGCTAGTGCACTACATTTATATATTAAAAAGTATATAAAAGAACAAGTTCTATATCTAGTGTTGTAATTTCTTATAATTAGTGGCTAATACCATTTCTTTAGCATTTTGTAGTGGGTAAGGTTTTATTAAAAAATTACAGTTCTTTATATTAATGAACTTATTTATATAGAGCTGTGAATTGGCTTTAGCAAATTACCATGTGAGAAAATATGATACTCTCACTTGTTAAGTTTGTGGAGTGCAAAGGTTGAGATATTTTTAAAATAATTTTTTAGCAGTGAGCTAAACAAGTACTGGTAACATGTCTGGGAGAAGTTAATTCAGGTTAAGCAGAATTAGCAATGCAAAACTGTTCAGAACTAAGAGCAGAATTTAATCTTCGATGCTGACAGTTTTTGAGAAACTGTTAAACAAAATGCGTATATTATTTAACCACAAGAGGTCGTCATAGCACTGCTGTAAGCTCCATTTTTTCAGGGTTTTTTTTTTCAGGGTTTTTTTACCTCCTCTGAAAGAAAGAAACTTGGGAAGAAGTATGAAAAAAGTTCTGACTTTTTAAATTTGTTTTCAGCTAATCTAAAGTCAACAATAAAAACCACATGTACTGATTATTTACTCAGAAGCAACAATTTTTTTTTTTTTTTTTTTTTTTTTGCTATAACACAGATTTTCTCTTAACTTCCTGTTTTCATTTCTTTTTATAACAGTGTTGACAGCTCCTAGCCACAAGGTTAATACGGAAGAACAAATGACAAAGAATCAGCAGAAGAGTGAGTAAGTGGTGTTATATCAGTGGAATGTTGACTAAATCACATGAATTCAAAATTACTCTTTTTTTTTTTTCATTAGAAGTACTTAAAGATGCTATATTTTACATCTTGGAATCTCATTTAGAAGTCTATTTATAACAACTTCAGCCAGGCAGATCTCTGCTTAAGTTGCGGCTTTGCTTATGCAGAATGAAAATTCACTCAAGTCTTGACTGTGCAATTGCTTACACATATAATTAGCATTATGTGTGCCAGATTCACTGTTTTCAGTATATAGTGCTGCTTCAGTGTGTGGGTGAAGCACAAATCTTCATCTGTGTATATATTCACCTTTTCTGTTTGGATGTGGGAGATTTTTGACCTGACACTGACTATACTTCCTATCCTTTCAGTGGAAAATGCACCTCCCTTATGTATAAATCAGAAGTGTTTTTAAAACATAACCTGTTCTTTCAGCTGGTTGCTCCCCACCCCCATGAAAAAAAAAAGTAAGTTTTTTTAGATACGGGTAAAGATTGTTATGAGCTGTGCACTAGTGAAATTAAAACTATTTTAATTTTCTAATGTAACTTAATAGTATCTAAACTGAGCTAGAGACTTTTGTAATGCAATGTTACAGTTGAGATTTTTGTTACTGATCTTTGCACTGGCATTGAAAGCCAGCTGCTTCAAAACTCCTTAAGCTTTGTAGATTCTGGAATGTTCTGCTGTAAATTTCTGATGGGCATGATCCATTCCTAAAAACCCTTTCAAAATATGATCTGTTGAAATCCTTCATTTCCTGAAATAATATCAGAACAACTCTGATTGTGATATGTAAACTGAGATTCAGCCTTTCTGTGGTGCTGAGGACCCGCACTTCTTGTAAGATGAATATCAAACACAATTAGATACTGCCTGGACCCCAAGTAGGAAGAAGCATGCTAGCTTGGTTAGCAGAAGTGTAGCTCAACTACAGCTAACACAGTTATGCTTATCCCAGTTTCTGAGCTTTGCTGAACTGCTCTCTGCCATGAAGTAAACAGCCCAAATGCAGTTATATCTGTGACTGCTTAAAAAATAAAATATATGAAATAAAATAATATATACATTTATAAAACATATGAAAATTGAGAATGATGATAGCCTGTACCTGTATAGACACACTCCACCTACCATGCTTTCTAGCTATTTTTAAAGCACAGTAAAGGTACATTCCCATGCAGATCTTATTGATAGCTAAGCCCTCTTGTGCTAACAAAAGGGTTGTCCTTAGCTGACATACCCAGTGCTAACCCACAATCCAACCAATTTACACTGTCTTTGCTGAGAGTCTCCACAGCAGTTATGCACCCTCAACTTTCCTATCACTTGATTAGCTTTTGATTGAATTTACATAAAATACATCTTGTACTCCTTGTTCCTTGTTGTGCTATTTTGATACTGGCTTCACAAACATCACTCACTGATGTTATAAAATATCAGAGAGTTTCCTTTTTCCCCTCCCTTTTCTTCAAAAGAAAATCTAGCATCGTTGTAGGTCAGCACGCCTTTTGAATTTTTGGTCTTTGTTCAAGGAATTACATGCCAGTGTAATAAGAAGGATTTTATCAGAGACTTAAAGTGATAAGTCTGTGGAGAGAAGCCAGGAGAAAATCATTATCAGTAGACGTAAACCTAGAGAAAAGCAGATTTGAGAGAATTAACAAAGCTCTGGAATGCTTTCAGAAGTGAAGCTGGAATTTTACAAAATTTATACACTCACAAAATTGAGCTATTTTGATGTGAATAATTTGTACTTCTGGGCCTGACATTCACATGAACTCAGCAGCCTTCTGCTCAGGACTCAAGTTCTGGCTAATTGTAATGAGGATGGCAAGAATTCAGATCCTGTGTTTATCTTTAAGGCGCTTAAGCCTTTCTCTGGACATTGTCAGTTCTTTTTTTCTGTTATCTTAATTTTTGGTCCTCTTGAGAGGTTTTTATGCAGGTGAGCACCCTTTTCTCTTCCTCATGGGTCAGTTATTCATTAACTGTCACAAAATTCACAATGGAGAGGTAGTATCTTTAGATTCCTTCAGGCAACAGTGTCATGAAGGTTTTATCCTTGATACAGCCTTTATCATAAGGATGATAAAACTTTGAGATAAAAAGTACAGACAACTCAATATGAAGTGCAAGTGGTCAATTAATTCCCCACATTTACAGTTCTCTGCTGTAGCAAATCCTCCACTCTGAGAATCATAACGTGAAGGGTTTTCTCATCGTCGTATGGATTTCTAACACAGATGCAAATTCTGGCAGCTTTATTTGCTGATAGACCAAGTGACCATTAATATCTCTTTTTGACTGTCAACTTCATCTTCTTCAAAAATCATCCAGAAGATGTACATGACTGCAAAATGTAGCTTTCTGTTAACATGACATTAAGTCGATTATAGATTACAGAAAGATCCTTTAATTCTTGCTCCATAAACATAGCTGTTAAGCACTCTGAAGCAATGAATATTATGGTGAGTCTACTGGTGTCACCCTGTGTATCATACCAGATGTCTGCTAACTGTCTTTTTGTGACAGATGATTGCAGAGCTCATAGGAAGATGAAATGGAACTGGAAAAATAGATTTTATGGTATTTAGGCATGGTAGTTCCTTGGAGGGTAAAGTTGCAAAATACCAAATTTCTGGATATCATTTAATACATTAGATCCAACAAATCTCACTTCAGATAAAGTAGTAAGAGGTATTGTCAAAATTCAAGTTTAAACATTGAACATACAGATAATTACTTTTAGTTGCATAATGACCTTTGGTGTTTCTGAGCTCTTTCAATTTTAAACATTGATATAAGGAATTTACTGAAGGCAGAACATTTTTATTGATATTATGATATTTTTTTTTCTTTTGCTAGCTGTCATGACCACCTGTCTAAATTCTTATTCTTGAAAGAAAACAGGATAAAAACTCAAATTATAATATAGACTGCATCTGCTTATGACTTGAGGGAAAAGCTGCAAGTGTGAAGCTTATTAGATATTCAGATCCAGAATGAAAGAGAATAAATTTAGAAGCATTAAAATCTTACTTTCAGCCATCTTCAATTTATGCTGTCACTTTAAACTTGGTTTCCAATCTACTGGATAGTAACATGCTCCTAACTACATTGGGTCCTTGTTAAATAATTATTAAATGGGAAAGAGCAGTTACATATTCCAGTCATTGAAGAGGGACCTCCTGTTATTTCTTCCCTCATAAAACCTAGACAGTTACACCAGTTCTCACAGCATTTTATGTTACTTTACATTCTACAAACATCATGTCCAAATGGACAACGTACCATGCATTACATAGAGAGAATAATGTACATAAATACAAGATGAGTCTCTTCATATGGGTTAACAAGGGCTGTGATTTAACATGTGAAATCCAAAAAAACCTTCTATTAATAGGAGATGCTAGATAGGGTCCAAAATTAATGGTTGGGCGTTTGGGTTTTTTTCATTTTCAGTATCTTATTCAATTTAGAACAAATAACATGAAATCTAATTTTAAAATCAACTAGCCCTTCCTAACCTGACTGGAAACGGAGCACCTGGGGAAGAGAAAACCATGTTTCTGGAGGGCGTGATTTTCTAGCATTTTAGCTCTGTTCGCTTTCCCACTGCTTAATAAATGAAGATAATATGGATGTGTATTGCTGACAATAAAAAGCACAATTTAAGAAAATTAATGTGGGGAAGAGGCCATTGAAAGGGATGGCTGTTATTGAAAACTGTAGGGTTAGAAAAGGGAGATAGGTACCAACGGATGGAAAGATCATTAAAAATTCTCAAGAACAACTGAAAAAATAAGATACAAAAATAGATGAGCAATAGGGATTAGAGAGGATTTTAACATAAGAGGAAGCAAACAGGGGTGGGATGGACACTGGGATGACTTCAGTCATTTGAGATGGAGAACATCTCCTACATTCTATTTCTTGTAGTCTTTGTTACAGTTCAATTTTCTATTTATGACATCTATCTCAAAAGGTTATGAATAAAGTCTTAAAGCTGTGATGTACTGCAAAATCAGAACTCTGTTTTAACAGAGGGATGAAGAGAAATTAACTCGAGGATGAATGTCTTTTTTTTTGGCTACTTAAATTGAGTAGCTTCAAAAAGTACGGTTGTTTAGCTTCAGACTTGAAGCCTGATGTGTTACAAATTTTTCACTAGATGGAGCAATAGTATCCTTCTGAAAATGCTAGCCTTTCACTGAATTACTGTGCCAGGAACTTTAAATATGCAAGGATATTCTGAGCTAAATCACTAAATATTGTAAGTGGGGCATTTAACCTTGAGAATATATGTTTATTCAATTTGAAGATTTGTTTTCAATTTCTGATAAGCATTTTGCTAGCTCTGATACCTCTTAAGTATTACTGCAATGTAGAATTTTTAATCTTAGTTCTTTTTAATCCACATCTTCATGAACATTATGTAACTGATGAAAAGGTAACACAGAAAACAGTTCAGATAACAAGTTAGTTCTTATACCTTTATTTTTTGTTTAATGTGTGCCAAAAGAAAGAAAATCAAAATGTAGCTCATTTATTACATAAATACTTGTCTAGTTACAATTCTATAAAATGCCATTTCGCATAAATGCAAATGTTTGCAATTGTTTCTTTACATTATATGTTAAAATCTCTTTTCAAGGTAGATTACTTTAAAAGATAGTGATATTTAAATTAAGAAATAAATTAAGAAGCCTTTCAGTCACAGTCAATCTTCTCAAGATTTTTAATTCAAGAAATATTCATGGTGAGGTTCAGGATTTTTCAAGATATGGCATTTATGTCGAAGAGACCCGTCTCTTGATATCTGCATATATAATGATTCTTTATCAAAAGATGAATTAGCATCTTCTACAGGACTATGTTTTCAGAAGAAAGATGACAACATTATTTCACACAAAAATGTCGAGGTGATAGATTTCTAGTTTTTATTCAGTGCTCAGTGGTATTTATTTTACATTTTAATGCATTCATTTCAGTTCACAGCTTGATTTGCTCCTGTTGTTATCACAGTTCTTTGTCTTCAGGCCTGGAGAGTAATACCTGAATGTGTGCTATTCTCATGATTTATAAAATTACTTTTATTTTTCGGTCTTGCATTTGTTTGGTGTCTGATGTTTTTTGAAAGACCAATTGATTACAGTAATGGCTAGAATTAATTTATAAAATTAAATCAATATATCAGACGTTGATTTGCACCGAGGAAAGAATTTAGTCTGATAATGCATTTGTTTACTTCCTTTCCTCCACATGTAGCAGAATTAAAATGGTGTTTGTTTAATTATATAAAGGGATTAGAAAATAAATAACCATCAGATACAATAAAGACATCTTAGGACTGCTCTGGAAAGGCTGATAAAATAAATCCTAGATTTAGAAAGAAAGCACATAGAAATTATATTCTGTTACATTTTAATAAGTGCCTTACTAGCTATGTAAACTCTTTTGTTGGTAGACTGCTCTCTCTCTGACACACAGGAATCTCATTCATAAATTAATCTCAGTGTTCCGTAACATGGCAGAGCTGGCTTTAAACAATTACTGTGTATTTTTGAAATCTGGATGTAGAGTTCTTTGAGCCCCTTTGTTCATTCCTGGTTAAACAAAACCGTAGGTCAGCACTCTGCAGCATCACGGGTGACTGAGCTGCCAGAGCATGCCGTCATAAGGACTTGAACACTAGAAGAAATGCAAGTACTGTTCAATATAAAAGTCCTTAATACTGCATTTTCCTACAAACCCAAATGAGCACATAAATCACGGGGGAGGTTATTTCAGGACAGTGATTTCATTTTTATCTTTTCCAGTACTGAGTCATATACTTCAACCAAAAAAAATACAAAAAAATTTAATAGTAATAGGATAAAATGTAATGCAAGTGCAGTAAATATTCTGGAGCTGCCTCATTTCCTGAAAAATACGTGCTAAACCTTCTTTAATGCCAAGACCTGATTATCCATACATAGAGAATCCATGGGACAAGTGAGAGAAAAAGTAAAAAAAAAAGATAATTTATTCCATTACTTGGGCAGTTAGGATCTGATTTAGCATTAAAAAGTACAAACTTGGATTTCTGTGGCTCCAGTGCCAGGAATATTGAATGAAACATCCAGACGTTTTGCATCTCTGACCCTCTTAAAACCAGACCCAGCGCATCAGAAAATGAGGTATAATGAGTTATCAAACTTTTCACAGCTTTATGAATGGGGTGAATGTGAGCAAACAGATCAGAGTTTTGTCTGACTTCAAGTAGAAAAAGAAACTGTGAAACCAAAAGTACCTGTCTTTCTAAATATCATAATTTTCTTACTTAAATGAGGAAAGTTGCTGATGTTGCCACAGTAATTTGTAATAAATATGTATGAAAATCTTAAAATACTTTGAGAGTAAAGGATTGGGTCTACAAGAAGAATAACCAGTACCTTCCTGTCTACATAAATAAAAGCAGATTCACTAGACTTGTACTTTATAACAAAATGTGATGATTTCATGCAAACAGTCATAGAAGACAGGTAAAAGAACTTGTTTAAAAATAGTACCTTGAAATGCCTGGTTAATTCTGGAATCTCCATGTGCTCTTTATGTTATCTTGAACAAACTGCATTTACAGTTCCTTGCCTTTGATATTATGAACAAAAGCAAAGTACAGCAAAGGTTTAAGCTGGTACTGTACATACAGTCTTTTCACTCCAATTGGTGCATGTGTGAACAAATGATTAGACAGGGAAGAACTCCAATTATAGAGAAGATAATTTACTGGAAAAAATTAAGTTGGGCTTCTCATAGCAAACATTGCTTTAACTTATACTTTTCTACATCTGCTGCTACTGCCATTTCAGGTAAATCTATTGATTCCTGTGAAGCCATATAGACTGTATAAATTCAAAAGTATGAAACTAGTGTAGCCCAATGGTGTTGCTGAACAACAGCTGGTGATTGTCTTGAATTTAAAATTAAATTCATCAAAAATGTGGAATTTTTCATCATAGTTTTCCAAGTGATATATTAGTTAGGTACATTCATTTTACTACTAGATTTTTGATCCAAGGAATTTAACTATGACCCAGAGAATTTCCAAGTGATATTCACAAGATGATACTTCTCAGTGACTTTAAAATATTCATAACTATAAAACAAGACACAATGCCAGAAATTACCATGATTAGTTTTCAAATTATTGTAATTTTTGCTTTGTTTTTTTTTTAAAAAAAAATTCTTTTTTTCCTTCTTCTTCCTTTCCTTCTCCTACAAAGCAAATAAATCTTCTTAAGTACATATTGTTGCTTCAGTACTTTTCTGTTCAGTTCATACTCTCTGGCAGGCTTCCATTCATTGGTTTCCTTCTAATTCATGATGCTATGCATTAATGCTTGCAAGAATTCTGCACAGTTTTCTTTCTATTCCTGCAATGGTTATATAAGATCTGAGTGAGTGTAATTGTTTTCATTTTTAAAGGTTCTTAAATAGAAAAGAATTTCTCCCACTTCATCTGGCTTGTGTAGTGTCCGCTTGTAGCTGCCAAAGACATTTGTCCTGTTCATTTTTAAGTGAGTATGCCCGGACATAACAGTGCAGATTGGCCTCGTTGCCAATTTGTTGACTTTTTAACTCAGATTCGGTTGAAATTCCGAATGTTAGCTGTAACTCAGAAGGCAAGTTGACGGAATATCTTTAACTACAGAAATATTTATTTGCGCTTAGACTAAAATTCTGGACAGATTTTGCTGCAGGGCTGATATTTTAGATCAGATTCACCTGCTGGCAGACTCTTTAAAAGGTAATTTTTTGTCTTACAAGTTTTTATGAATGACAACTGTCACGGAATGTACAGTCAAAATTGTTCAGGCAAGCATGGTATTAAGTAACGTAAAACCATACCTTTTAGCATAACTATGTATTTTGAATGAGTTACTTCTTAATTTCGTAATTTTATTTTGCAAATAAAACAAGTAACTTCTTTATATAAAAGTTACAAATAAACACGTTAAGTGTTCCCTCTGAAGTCAGTGAGTCTGTTCACTGTATGTTAGCAGTCAATTATTTGAACCTGATTATTTACGCATTAAAAGAATTAATTTGAACTTAATGAGTTGAATATATTTTTTTATTTATTAAACAATTAAAAATTGAGCCATTTAATGTAAAGATGAGGACTTAAAATTGCAAATTGAAAGGGGCTTGTAGCAATTTTGGGGGGAAAAACACATTCCTTTCTAAATTGTTCTTTAGAAAAATAAACCATAGACTATATAATGAAGTCAGAATAAAAGAGGACCCTAAAAAAGGACAGAGAAACAAAACTTTGAGAAAGATGATCTGGATGATCCATTAAATACTTTACAACCCTGGTGTATATATAACCCACATTTTCCAAAATGCTTACTCATTTTTCCATTTCACAAACCTAGTTTATCTGTGGGCACTGAGAGTTATAAATGTTAAGTGTCTTTGAAAATCTGATCCGTGGAGAACAGTTCCTGCGATAAAGGATGCTGCAATGCAACTGACTCACAAATGACATTGGTGAGACTGGCGTCCTAATTTCCACTTGTCTCTGGAAAATGTGCCTCAGGGTATCTGGGATGGAGTGACCTCAAATTAGTGGCCTTTTCTGGAAATTTTTTGTGTAATTTTATGGCTACATCTGCCTCATCAATCATATCAAAGTAAAACTACTGAGTAAAACATAGAAAGTCTATGTTCAATTGGCAGCATTTTATATCACTCAAGTTACTGCTAGTAGTATTGCCAGAAGTGCCACTAAGGATAAAAATCAAAAAATGCGATGAGAAGAAACGTTAATTGCCATACAAACGCTGAGTGTTTGAGAATTAGCTCAACCATCTCCTGAAAAGAGAATTCCTGTTATAATAGCAGCACAGTCACTGTAGAGAGGTCAAGCAAGCCTTCCATGAACTAACATCTGTGTACAAACACACGCACACAAATCTATACATGAAGTACTTCTGTAGAGGGAATCTATATAATTCCTGCAGGACTAGCTCAGAGGAAAGAATGGATCATTTCTAGAGTTCTCATTCTGTTCTTCTTCTAGCTCTGGAGATGACATCACATTCTCCTTTCTGTTAAGAGATTAAAAAATGTTGCCTTCAGGTAACAAAAAACCAGCAAGTTTTGTATGTAAAATCTTTAGTTGTCATTATAAAAAGAGTTCTGATTTTTTTAAACTTTTCAAAGGGGATAAGCACAGCTTAGCTGTGTAGAATAAAAAAGCATTTAAGCTCAGGTAAACCTAACCTTGACTGTCATCTCCAGATCAGCATATCTACTTGTCTGCCTTTTAGCATCCTGATTATCAAGTCAATATTTTCTTTGGGCAGAGTATGGCTTATTGGTACATTCATAGATTATGAGTAGACTTATGCATAAGCTTTTTCAGTAGCTAAAATGAGGACAAAGTAGCCTTAGACTGTTCACTTTGAGCACTTTTTGTACCTAGGAATGCTTTTAGTTTCCAGTTTGTCTAATGCTGGTTTTCCATAGATTTTTTTTTATTTTTTTTTAAATAATACAAAAATAAAGCACTCATATCTTTTAGAATTACAGCTTTTAAGGAATGGCCTAAATATTTAAGTATCTAGACAAGGAAAGAGAGGAAGTTTAAATGTTATCTGAACTCTAAGATTTAAACTAATGTCTTCAGTGAATGCAACAGGAACTCTGGCCCTGCGGGTCCCTTCCTTGCCTGTTCTCCCCTTGTCTGTCTTTCTGTACTTGAGACTTTTATGTTGCTCAGTCTTTTAGGCCAAAATTATGTTTAGTTACTAGGACAGAGACCTGAGGTTTCAGTTCCGTCATGTGTACTTCATCCAGTTTGACCGCATGTAAAACATGCTGAATTAGCAGAAAACATTCCAAAACACTCTAGCTTGAGCAGTATCAGGAAAATACCTGAAGTAAATGCATGGTACCAAATGAGTTAATTTATAATATTTCACCTTTTCATCAAATCTACAGAATGTTTACAAGGTGCTTGAAGATTGTAAAACAGAGTATCAAATACATCTACACCATCATAATATCCCTTACACACCTCATTCCTTCCTCTGAAAATGCAGTGATTCACATTTGAGTAAAACACTGGATATCTATTAAAAGAAGGAAATAACTACTATTAGAATTGATAATGATTTTACCTATAAAATCTAAATTAAATCTAAATCCATATGCCTTACCTCAGATTACAAGTTACAGACAAACAGTCTGACATTATCCCCTGTGGACAGAGGACATTAAAAATGTTTTTGTATAGTCGGATTGCACTGCTGGAGGACTAGACAGGCCACAGAGCTAATTCAGTTGCCGTGTTCCTGGAGGGATAGACATAATTATCTGAAATGTCATCTTTCTATTTCCAAAAGTTGAATAGATGGTATTTCAGATAAATGTATATGTATTTCACATTAGTTTGTTTCCTTAATGTCTCCAGATAAATATGGTCCTAATCTTTATCCACACACTTAATCATATAATATAACAGAAGTTCATTAAAAATCTATCATTTTATTGCTCTAATTTATTGTAGCTATGAAACCTGTTGATTCAAGATACAACTGCTTAGTTATAACACTTTTGATCCAATGTAAAACTTCTCTAGTGAAGCATTTTTTTCCATAATCTTCTTATGGAAATCCCGTGGCTTGTTGTGACCTGCCTTCAGAACTGTCTTTCCAGGTTAATTTGGCACATAAACTCGGCTTCCTTAACTCAGGCAGAAGAAAATGGTATTGTTTCTTTTTGTCAACTTTATGGTTTAATGACAGAGGTGGGAGAATATTAGGGTATGTTTTGTATACATTTATAGAGATGGATTTTTCTTCAATTCTAAGGAGCTGAAAATAATTATAATATACTCAGCACTTAAATGGCGACTTGTGTTTTCAAAACTAGTAAATAAACTTTAATTATTTATTTCTCACAGTGTGCTACAGTAAAGTAAGTGACTGTTAGCAACTCTTTTTTACAATGAGAGAAAATTCTTTGTAGAAAGACAAAGAGTTTGATAGGGGCACATGGAAACAATTAGCATATTACGTGATATATAAAGCTTCTCACCTGTAACCAGTTGCCTGTTTTACCACCATCATCCAAGACAAACATTAGCAACCTGAGTAAGTTCCATTAAACAGCAAACTTTGAAAACATCTGGGGAAAAAAAAAAAAAAAAAGGGTTGCATTATTCTATGTTTCTGGCTCTAACTGGCTGTTTCAGGCAGATGTCTCTTGGTTAATAATGATTCCATTGAAATTTCAGCTCTTTGCATTACAGCAGCTGTTAAAATGAAATTGCTAGTTAGTCAATCTTTACTGGAAATGTTTGTATAAAGGCTGTGTGTGTCCTCTTCTCATGTACTGTATGATTTTTAGATGGATTCAACATAATTCATATATTTAAGAATATCCGTACTCTTTCTCATTCTTGAAAGTTTTCTTAAAGACCTCCCATAGACTTCTGAGAATTTGACATTCTCATGAATGTACAAAGCAGTTCCGTATAAGATGAACAACAAAGAAGTCAAAAGAAACCTAAATCCTAAGTTAAAGTTTTCTTCTTCATATATTTTTCTAAGATCAACATTTGCTATGTTCACACATTACCATTTTATCTCTGGAGAATACAAAATGCTTTTTTTGTAGCATCTTAGATTACCTTCTGTTACTGTCTTTTCTTTTCAAGCAAACTGAACATGAGTCAACAGAGAAGGCCAACATGATACAGGGAATCTATTTTCTGTCCTCATCTGCTTTATGAGAATTTATAGAGAATACAAAACCAGACTCTTCTCAGAGGTGCACAATAAAAGGCAAGAGACAATGCTGCAAATTACAGCAAGAGAAATTCTGGCTGGATATAAGGAGAAAAAAATCCCCAAACAACAATTTACAAGTATAACCAAAAGTACTGCAAATGAGACCATGACTACATCTGCCCAGCTCTGACCAGCTTAATCCAGTATAAGACGGAAAACAAAAAAGTACAGGTGAACCTTTTCACACAACTGCTACTGGCTTCACACTTTCTGTAACATTTTTGGGGGCAGGAGACCAGAGAGTAACAGAAGCCCTAGGGACAGTCAGTAGTTGGTCTTTGATAAGGAGAAAGTCAAAGACACTGGCCTGGGGCTGTGTGATTAGCAAGGCCATTGACAGCTTATGTTTGCAATCTAATTTAGAAAGCAATAAATAATTAAGACAGCAGTCCCTGGTGGCTGGGAAGAGAGGGAAACATGGAAACGATGAACGGACATGTAAAAGGCAGAGCCTGAGGTGGAACAGTTATGTGTTAGGACCAAGCTGCCAGCAGGACCCTGACCCACTGAGTGCTCAGAGTACACATTCCCCCTGGTTTGTGGTGCAGGTCTATACTGATTTTTGGTAATTTTGTCGCACCATCAGAGAAACTGCTCCTATCTGGAGAACCTGGCTTTTCCAAACAAATGAAGTCCTTTTTTACTTTTTGCTTAGACAAAATTTCCAGGTGGAACAAAAAAGGAACCATCTGAAGAAAACTTGTTGCACGTCCCTAATCTCCTGCTTATTTCATATTCTTGGAGAGAGGAAAAGGTCAGTGTATGTATTCCCCCTGATAAATTGAAAATAACACAGTACTTGGGACATACATAGATCAGGTCGGTACTGGTCCAGGCACTCCAATATGATCTGGTCCAGAGCTTCCAGTAGTTCATGCTGAATTTTGACATGGACATTGGATGAAAGCCTGTGCATCCCTAACGCATTTTTTGATGTTCTTTATCAGTGAATCCATCTAACTGGTTTTTAGACAAATTTTGACTTGGTTGATGTACCATCTAGAGTAACTTCTCCAGTGGAAGGAGCTCTAAAGCAATGATAAAATCCCATAGTGGTACAGTTATACTTTCTGGTTTGTTTTTTATTTCACCTAAGCTTGTTACCACACTGCACACTTTGCTTCAAAACATAACAAATACTCCTCTTTGCTTTATTTATATGCAATAGTGATTTAAAAGACAGTAAACATCTGACAAGGAAAAAGAACTGGAAGAGGAAATATAGGTGATTACTGTTCTATTTTGGTCATAGCTGGTCAGAAGATAAAGCAAGACATAAAAAATAGGAAATGGGAGTAATATGGATGGCACAATTTGATTGTGAGGCCAGTCTCTGTCTGTGTGAAGAGAACAGGAAACTCTTCAGGAGGCGATGTCCAGAAACTTGCATGAATGACAAAGAAAAACGGGATGTGAAAAATCATCCATGCAGATCAGGGTTTAAGTCAACAGTGACCCTGTGTTCTTTTAGAATCATGGTTTCCGTAGTCCCAAGAGGCTGTGAGTGGCTTGGGACATTTTTTTAGTAACTGTTTGCATCTCCTGCAGTGACATTGTTGTGGAAAAAAAAGACGTATACCGGTGTCTGATGTAAGAATATTTTTAAATAGCCTATGAGCCACTTAAAAGATAAACTTGTGGGACACTATGCAATACCTTTAATGGAACCATGATGAGGGAAGGGATATAATGGAAGTTTCAAGGTGGTTTATACCCAATGAGTCTTGATGAGAACAAAGTTTTTATGAAATGAAGTGAAAGGCTTCTGGGACAATAAAGCATCACGACTGGTAAAAGAAATGTAAAAGTTTGACAGCAAATACAAGACATAGGTGTATAGCAGACTATGTATATATTGTTTCCTTCATCTTTAAAAGAAAGAGGATAGGAGCCATACATACATTTTAGGGAAATGCTGACTTAGTGTTTTTTTGAAGTTTCCTACTTTCAAGTGTTATTCTTAACTTTGACTTTCCTATCACTTAATATATTTTGCTTATTATGTTTCTTTTGTATTCCTATGGACTTTTTTTGGTGTTTAGTCATTTTACTAAAAAAAGCTAGCTTCCCACCCTACCCCTCTACAATTTAGGTTAATATATTATTGTCTTTTGCACTAAAGATTCCATTAGGTGATTCCAAAATCCCAGAAGATAAATTTGCTTCCACCATCAGTCAGCTGAAGGGGTGTGAATAACTATGGATCTGGAATCCAAAGGGGAAGTGACTGGTTAGAAAGCAAGACTTACCTTAGACTCTGTGCATGTTAATACTTAGCAAAGCAAAATGTTGTGTAGCTGTATGGAAGTTTTCAAGTAAACAATCTGAGTCAATATTAAAGATCTTAACTGGTGATTTTAACTTTTAAAAAGTCTCTGTTGTTCAGTCAGTTGCTTTACAGCAAAATTACCAATTTCAAGTCCTAATTATGCCCAAATACTGACAACTGCCTGTGAGATAAAAGTGTCTTGTTATTAAAAGATTTATCCACTGTGAATGATTTAATTTTCTGCTCCTGAAATCATCTTAATTTATGTCGTTAATAAGAAAGTGACTGCAGACAGAGGATTGTTATTTGGACAAACCTCTATGAATGAAAATTCAGTGGCCAGACTCTCATTTGTCTGCCTAAAGATGCTGTTATATTTTAGGTTCACTTCATTTTGGGAAGTTTGATGATAATAAAGGAAGACAGCCTTTACTGGAGCTTGTCTGGTGTAGGGAGGTCCAGCTTCCATCTCCCTTATCTAGCCTAACAGAGAAAAATGTTAAATCCTGCTGAACAATGACAATTTCGGGCTTCCTTGCAGAGATACTTTAAATAAGGTCTTCACAAAGTTTTAATGGAAGTCCCTTATGCCTGACCGGTGTTCAACTTCTTTTCAAGCTGCTGGCGGGCCCTTCATTAACGTATATCTGATATTGGTTCCTGCATGTTCCTTTTCTATTGTGGTAAGGAAACCTTTAGGAAAGGCTTAGCCTCTGGTTAGTTCTGCAGAGGCAAGCGCAGAACCCAGCTTTGCAGAAAATTACATCTCTGGAAGCAGAGGAGGTGCTTTGAAAAGGAGTTTGCTAAGTTGTGTGTGGAGTAATGAATGTTTCTCTGCTGGTGAAAAACATGGCCCTGCAAAGGGATGGTATGGGGAAAATATATTTGAGACTGAAGTTGGGCAGGCACTAGTTCAGCAAGCTGCACAGGAGCTTGTTAGGAAACATGACCTACACATTTTGTTATATAAAACAGCTATGCAAAGTTTTGAGCTACTGTTACAGCTAGAAGGTAATAGTTGGAGACTAATTCTTCCCAGATCTGCTCTGTGTGTGCTTATTCTGTGTGTGATGGGATACCATTTGTCTGCTAAAAAAGAAGAAAAGTGCTCCTCAAATGCATGTCACAGAACATTTTCAAATGTGATTCGTTAGAGAGTGTTAAGAAATAAGGAAACTATAACCTACTTTTCATGTCTTATACAAAAAAGTTAATTTGGAAAGCTTGAATGAAATTAATACTTATGGCATACGTTCTGTGGCATCATATACTTAGGCAGAAAAAATACATATAGAATAGCAATAACCTTTGTCTGTCTTTAACACACTCAACCAGTTAAACATATCAGAAAGGACTGTAACTAACAATTTGATTTCTGGACATCCTCAAAGAGCAGACTTTTTCTGGTCTTCTAGATTGCTGCAAAAGAGCAGATTGCTGCCTGAACCAGAACAGTAGGAAGTTAGTGCTAGCAGTGATGGGTTGCTGCTGAAAACAGTGAAAGTGGTTGATATAATTGAAAATTTGCCATCACTTTGACTTTGTATTAAAAGCTAGGGGTGACACTGAAGTATTTTTTGACAAATAGTATTTCAGAATATTCTGCCTGAGAAACAACGCTCTTCCTGCATAAAGCTGTTAACAGATTTATGTTATCTGGTGTTAGGATATTGCTGTTCCTTTTGCCTGTTAAAAAGTGCATGGCTACGTTTTTTCAACATTTGAGATAGTCAATGTACACCTACCTAATGGCAACATTATATATCCTAGATCATCTTTTAACAGGCATTTTGAACTTTTCAGGCTTCTGTATTAATGAATTTCTTTCTATTAAACATTACTGAGACGTCATCATTTGGTTTTTATTTTATTGAACAGAACCTTACAAACCAATCATATGTAGATTAAAACAGAAAACAAGAACATACATTCTTAGAGTGGCAGCAGTTTAAGAAGTTTCATCAAATTTCCTTTATTCATCTGGCACTCCAAAGCAGATCTTAATTGGGAATGTACGTGCTGTTCATCACACAGTGATTCAGATGCAGTATCCAGGTCTCTGAAACATGTGACTCCAGTGAACACTGTACGGGTCAGTTGCCATTTAATTTCTGTTTCACTAATAATCATAAAGAATGCCATAGGGGCTTTTAACAGGCAGTAACAAGACAATGGCTTTTGAAATACCACTCTCAAATCTGAATGAAAATGTCTGATAATTGAATTTAGCTATGTGAAACTTTGGCTTGGCTTTCCTGTGTTTTCCTAGTGACATTCCTCCATGCTTCCAATAACATGGCAATTTCTATAGAGTGTGTTTGTGTGTGCAAGCAGGCAGCTCCCTGATGACACTTCTCTTTTGTCCCCACAATACAAAGAGGGATATATTACTCTACTGAATACAAAGGACTAATTCTACTAAATCAGCTTGTGGGCTCATTAGTGAACATAGCAGTTTGCAAAATTTAATTAACAAAGATTTGCAGTCACCTTTGCTAAATATTATCAAGTATTAGTTTTCTTTATTGTATAGTAAGCCATTTTACTGCTGTCTGACTGTTACAGATGCAAGGATATATGGAATGTGTTGTGATGGATTTAATATGAAGGACACAGTAATGGTATAACTTTTTAGTAATTTTTCAAAATCACTTACTTGCGTGTGAATTCAAATGGATTGATATAAAAATCCACAATTGATACCACTTTTTAGAAGCACAATACATAAAAATGGTATTAGGGACATGAGCACATAAACAAACATTAATTATTCACATTTTTAATACATTATCTTCATTTAAGAATATTATCAAATAATTTTAAAAACTAATTCATTACAAATGTGTGAAAAGAAAGCATACATGAAAAGAAAATAATTATGTTATCTCTAGTCCAACTAGTGAATTGATAAACTATTTAGAATTCATGATACACTGATTCCAGTTACTCTCTGGTACTTCAAAATGCTGGTGTACAAACTAAATTACATAAAAGTGTTATTTGCTCTTCCATCAAGAGTGGGATAAAAGCTACTAAACATACTGCTCTGTAGCATACCTCTGGTCTCAGCATTGTCAAAATAAAGTACTTCAGATATTTTGAATATTTGAAAAAAATCCTGTTCACAAGGGTTTAAAAACTGCACCTGAGACAAACATGGAATAGCCAAGGCAGAGTATTACTTTGAGATGGAGAAAAGTTCAAAATATAAATGTATTTGTAGTGTGTATTAAAAAGGTTTTTAAGTATGTGAAATACAAAGTCCTCAGAGAGATTTCTCACACTCCACCATATATATCCCGTTTTGGAAACAACTTGGTTACTTGAATCACAACTGGAGCTTCTAAATAGGTTTTAGAATGAAAACTCAGATGCATTGCAGAATATGAGCTCCTCCCCAAGACGTCTGCAGGATTTTCCTGCCTACAGCATGATGTTACAGCTTGTGCTTTTCTGTGACTGTCTGGCTTTGCAAAATGATGCCTACAGATAGAGTATATATTTAATATTTGTTGGTTTTCATTATCAAGGTAATCTAGAGTAAACACCTTTGAAACTGTGATTGCAAATGATAAAATTCTTGACTGAATTTTGAATATTTGAATTCTTTTGAATATATTCTGTTATCTGTCAATCTTTTTTATTTATGACTTAATCCTCCATGTTAATTTATATCTTCTAAAAAGTTTTTCTCTTAAGATAATTGTATGTCATTGCTTGCCTGATCATGCAGTTCAAAGTATAAACAGGTCACTTTCATTAGAATAAGGCCCCCAAAGTAGGCAGTAGGTTTAGTAGATGTACCTGAAGGCTGAATGTTACAATTTATGACTCAAAGCAGAAGGCACAGATGTGCAGAACCACTGAAATCTGCACCTGGACATTGTCAGTTCCCAAATCTGAGAAATCAAGATACATGTCTAAGTTGTTCTGATGAAAATAATTTAATCAAAATTGTTTTACCTCCTACATCTTATTTACATAAGTTGTGATAAGTGTCCTTCATTCACAGAGTTGACTTTAAGGCATACTCATGTTACCTCAGCCAAATAGTTTGGCATAATCCCAGCTCTTGTTTCTTGCTGCTGGTATTTCCCATACTGCTCTGAACACAGTAAACTACATTTTTCCATTATATAAACATTACTGCAACTTTCAGATTGTCCTCAGGAAATACTTTGTGTTTAAGTAAGTTTGTATAGTGGCCTTTCATTGATAGAAAATGTTATTTTCCTGCACCAAGAAAAACAGGTTTTTACAGTAAGGGTTATTCTGCGTGCTCATATTTTTTGTTTAAATTTGTTTTCAATATTATCATTTTATTAAAATTGTGTTTCCTATTAAAATAGTATATGTTCGTACATGCTCAATATTTAATTTAGTGACCTTTTCCCAGTGAAATAAGTCAACTAAACATGAATTCAAAGTGAAATAAAGTAAGGCCTGGAAGTATTTTAAAACCTCAGCTATAATGTCTGTACACTTTTATCTTTCAAATTTGAGTAGCTGGGTTAACTGACAGAACATGAGTGAGCAGTCAAAGAGTATTTTTTAAGCCTAAACTTGCTTACATTTGGAACAAGCTACCCAGGGAAGTGGCTGAGTCACCATCCCAGGAGGTGTTTAAAAGACATGTAGATGTGGTGCTTAGGGACATTGTTTAATGGTGAACTTGGCAGTGCTAGGTTAACGGTTGGACTTGATGATCTTAAAGGTCTTTTCCAACCAAAATGATTCTATGATTCCTCCTGTTCAGATCCAAACTCACTAAGGATTTCCAAAGTACCAGTGCGGTTTGGATATGTGACTTTATTTGGTTACTAATACTGGATTCCTCACCTCTGCTTCTCTCCTCTTACGTGGCCTAGAAACTGTAATTGCACTTCTTGGTATGAAGTTTGCACAAAGGTTTGCTGCTGTGGGAAGGGCAGCAAGATGATCCTGGGGAGTACATTCAAGCCAAATTCAGGTAGTGAATCTAAAACATAAAATATGTAGGGAAGGAAGAAAAAGACAGAATTTGCAGGTCTGAACCTCCCCTCCTATAGAAGTCCAGCCAGATGCTTGTGGCTAGTGTGAAATCACGGCGTGTGCAGTGCCACATCTTTTTTTTTTGCTGTTGGAGGTGTTGTGCATTTAAATGTAATGCATTCCAAGACTTGCTAACAGATCTGCTGCAAAGAAATTTTATTCTATAAAAATACATCTTCCAGTTCTGACTCCACACTCTTAGGCAAAGCGGCACATTGAAGGGATCCAGTAAAATGGGAAGAGGTGGAAATGTAAGTTTATCCTGTGGTTTTATGTTTCATTGCATTAAAAAAGAAAAGGTGATTTGTAAGCAAGTCATTGTAGTCTTAGCAGGTTGCTCTAATATTTTAATGTTTCATTTCCATTAATGATAATGTACGTAGTAACATAGCAAATTAAACATGTATTCCTGTGGAAGTTATTTTACATTCATAATATAAAGTCCTTACCATGCAAATGAGAACATGGAGTCCGGTCCCCATTTTTTCAACAGCAGAAAAGCAGCACCTTCTTTAACAATCACGGGGATGTACAACATATCATACTGAATTATTAAAATTTCACAATAACATAAATTTCATTCATAGGTACTAATACAATCACTTACCAGGAGAAATTAAATTTTAATAAAAGAAGAAATTATTGCAATAATATTTTAAAATATGTGCTTGTGCCAGGACTCACTCAAAAATATATGTAAATATATGTAACCTTTTTGATGGATGTAAAATTCATGACTGAGATTCACCATTCCTAAAGTATGGTTGCTCCTAGTTTGAAGGACTGGACTATTAAAGAGCTCTGCCCATTTGTGTTGGGGTAAATTTAAGACTTTACCTCCCCAGCCCTGTGATCTGCTATGGAGGATACACTTCTAACAGAGTGGAGCCTCCTTAGGATCCCCCCTTTCAGATAACTGGCCTAACAGCATTTGTCAGATGAGGCTTTTATTCCTCGGTCTCCAATAAAATCCTCCTGGATGGTGCTCCACTTCTACTGGCTTTACTGCTGGCCCAGGTGGCTGGCTGGAAAGGCAGCCAGGCTGTGTATGTGTTTGTCAGAGGACTGTGAGGAGCACACAGGGGAAAGCTGCTCATGCCTGGAAGGGATTTGGGACAGGGGGAGACACAGGCTCCCAGGGCATGACTCACTGCTGCTCTGCATCTTTGCTCATTATTCAAACAGCGGTCGAATGCTTTTGTTTTGATTGAATATGTTTTTGCATCCTCCCTCCACTCGATTGAAGTACAAATGACTATATAATATCTCTCGCTTCTAAAAAAGGTTATTTCTACTTGAAGTTTGCAATTAACAGACTATTCCACAAGCTATACTAGTAGAAAAGATTTTAAACATAAACAGCAGTATTGAATAATACTTTTTAAATTGTAGGCATGCTGCAAAATAGCTTTGTATCCAGGCAATTTTTTGTTCAAAAGAAGTAGTTAATCTGAATCAAATTTTTAATTCAGAGCTCTGTCTTTAATCAGCAGCACACAGTCTCACTAGCAGCGTGAGCTATTATTACAATGAAGTTCAAATGAAGTAATAAAAATCTTGGAGAAAAACACCTGAGCATGATGGCAGTAGGTGGGATGAGCTAAGCTGTAGAACACAGATGGTGCTGAGAAGTTCTGTCCATGTTGGACAACTGCAGTGGTGGAATTCATGGCAAAATTTTTTTGTTTTGTTGATCTTGTGATATTGATACCATTCTTTTTTCTTTGGCAATGGAATAAGACATCATTCTGGTGGTACACTTTTGTAGGACTATGTGCCACACTAATAGAACAGTATGTTGCATGCACATGCTGTTTTTTATAACTTAGTTGTAAGTTCATGGATAAATACAAGGAGAAATCAGACTGCAGTGCAAAACATCTGACAAGGTGATCAGATACATGGGTTCTGCACTTGCTGCTGAAAAGGGCTGTTCAGATCAGTCACAATAACACTGTTGTGCAGAGAAATTCTCTCACACTGTATTTGTATTTCGAATCAATAGCTGCCCTCTAGTCAAGGTTACTATGATGCATCACCAAAGCCAGGGGACAAATAGAATCTCAGAGCTGAAGCTGGTCTGAAATTGTATAGATTTGTGGTGCATCACCTACCATGGGATATAAACAACCTGATGTGTGTGTCTGTAAAAGGAAATAGGATGAAAACATGATGTGTTAGATTCAGACCTGGGTAGGAAAGGGTTGGACTACTGACATTGCTAGTTTTGATTTGGTTTTCCTTTTAGAATTTATTTTTTTTTCTACTCATATTTGTTCTCTGCTATTCTCTTAATTTTCTGTCCTTTGGCCTTTCTTCTATGCAGACTCTCAAGGCTACCTGAGACTTTGCTGCTTTCAGTGTGCCATTGTTGAACTTCTCAGGACATGGCATTTCTGATGCCTTTTTTGGCAAGAGAAACAAGAGTCGGTGTTCAGATTAACCACTATTTCTTGATTTTGTTGTGGAACCTTTTCAGTTGCCAGAGTTTTAGAGTGGACACCTAAGTGGTCTTATTGCTCTTGGGACCATGAGAGCCAATGGTAGAATTCTTGTTAAAAAAACATTACCTACTATAAATGCTTGAAAACTTTCCACTTGTGTTTGTGCCTTCTCAGGAGAAAGGGCTGGAAATATGCTTTCAGATTTCCTTTTATATTGAAAATGGACTTGGTAAATGCTGCACTGCTTTTCAGGCTGGGATGTTTAAAATAGTTCTTAGTAACTTTTCAATGTGACACTTCAATTCAGTACTTTTATTTTTTGGAAAGCAAAAGCAGATTTCTTTGGGGGTAGAGCGTTATGTGTTAGAAGAGCTTCAAAGACACATTTTTTCTACTGAAGAGGAACATGTGGTGCAAAACCATTCAGCAGCTTTTTAGAAACATGATTAAGATAGTTTTGCCTCTCCTTTTGAATCAGGGTTGTTGAAAGAACATCTTGGTTTCTATGAGACCACTTCTAGAGTAATTTCATACTAATTTTTCCCAGTCACTTATGTTCTCTTTCGCTTACAACATGTTTTTACCTGATTCTTGGGGACAGAGAGGGAAGAATAATGCAAAAAGACCAATGTATTTGTGTATCACAATAATGTATAAGGCAGAAAGCAAGAATATATAAAATTTTGTGATCAAATTTTTTTATATTATTTTCCTCTTTGAATAAAGGGAATATATAGCCTTTCATAGACTAATTTTGACATTATACAAGCTAGGTCTGGAAATAAGCAGAAAGACAGACATTAAGTAGACTGTTCTCCAAGGTATAACAATGCATTTATTCATTCCATCTGCTGTGACACAGTTGTTCCCAACCCTGGAGTTGTGTGACTCTAGAACAGCGCACTGCAGCGTTTTGGAAAGCACACTGAATATTCCTTCCCTCACTGGTGAGGAATGTCATTCGTAAAAAAAAGAAAAGGAAAAGGAATTTTTTAAAAGTCTCATTTTCCTTTATATTTTGAGAGACTTCCTTGTAAGTTTCTTCCAGTCAGCATCTTTGGTAATCTTATTCTCAAATCCAAACCATGGAGTGGATTAGTAGTGATATTAGGATGTATTTACAAATGTCTTTATTTTTTGTTTGTATGAGGAGTATACCAATATAACAGTCTTTCACTTGTAGTTTTATTTGTAGTCCATTTCTTAATTTTGACAAAATGATAGCTTTTTTTTGAGTAATGAACCACTTCCTATATCCATCAGCATATCAGGAACTTTTATTCCAAGATCTGTGGAGATGGGTAATTTGGCTTATCAGATAATAGGGAAAAGTTCTTAATGTGTCAATGTGATTTATGGATTTAACAAACATCCTGTAGATAAATAAAATAAAAAAAATGGCTTTACAGTTCATTCATATTTGTAGTTCACTTTGTGAACTTCAGTGTCATGTAAATTTTTTATCCATTAAAGTTTTTTTCTTTTGCAGCAAAGCAATCAAAAATCAGCTCAGCTGAGCTCATTCTTGGTTTAATTCGTTGAGCCAAGAAAAGAAAGTCTCCAACTTGTTTCCAGATTAAACTGTAGGTGTAGAAATGTTGAGAGTGGGTTTTTTTAACTTTTCTCCTCGCTTGTAAATCCTAATCACATTAAATATATTTTTCAAGCTAGGCTATTAAGAGAAATGCTGAGTTCATAAAAACATATAAGAAAAAAAGTGTGGTGGTGGTGGGGAGATAAACACAGTTCAGCTTCTAAAGAGATCACAGTCTGAATTTTATCCTTTTATATTCCATGAGATCTCCTTCAGAAATGACTATCAGACAGATAATACTATAATTCTGTAATTTAAATGTAGCCATCATCTAAACTTCAAAAGTTTTTTCTCACGGTGCTTATCTATCTGTTGTGTGTGCTTTTCCATCTGTTGTGTGTGCTTTTCCATTTAATTGAAGGTGTGATTATAAGTTAAACTAGACACATTGACTTAAAGTATTATTGTACCCTCAGATGGAAGCTACTGCCCCTTCAGTGAGTGAATACTGAAACTCAACCAAAAGGCAGTAAATGATTGAGCACCTTCTTCCAAAATGAAGTAGATCAGGTTCACTTTAACCACCATGGGAAAAATTAGCTGAACTGACTGATAGTGATGTCTCCAGTCCCTCTACCATGACAAGAAGGATTTGTCACATCATATGCAATATAAGAAGCTTTATCTTTTACAGGATATGAACTCTTGATTGAATTCCTCTGGGATGCACAAATACAACAGACAATTTGGAAAACATCACGATTTCGGTTTCTCTATTTGGGACATTTTCAAGAAAGTATTCATTGTGTGAAATATATAAAATGGCATATGGTAAAGTGGAAAAAGTAAAAAAATGATGCATTTTTTTGGAACTACCTGCCCAGCATATTCAAGACTTTCAAGTTTTATTATGTGAGCCATCCCATGCTCCTTCCAAGTGAATATACATGTACTTTTGTAAGTAAAGTAATCCACTACTTGTGAATGTCACCAAATCTTACAGCAACATTTACGCAGTAGTTGATATTTCTCTGTATATAAGATTTCTCTGTATATAAGATTTCTCTGTATATAAAATTTCTCATTAAGTTGTTCCATACAGTCAGTTCTCTTCAGACCCTTTACGTACCATGATAAATGTATTCCTGATAGCAATTAATTGTCAACCATATCTCTTTAAGACTGAGTATATGCTTAAAGTGGCTAAAAATAAACCATTGACAAAATGCAAGTATACAAATATGGTGGATTTAGGTCTGTTTCAACATTTTAATATCTAATTTGGAGTCTTCAGGTTCCTTCGTTAGGTCCTACAGTGATGCTGCACCCAGCAGCCTTTCCTCTGTTTCTTCTTTTGCTTCTCCCTCTTCTCATTATCATCCTTAGGAACTGGAAATTCCTCCAGCTTTCAAGGAGCTGGGAAAGACGGTTATAACTGCAGTGGTTTAGTGTGCTGCCACCCAGCCTTCACAAAATCTGCATGCCATACATCTTCTATTTTAGGAGATACCAGTTCTTCCTGGAATAAGAAGGAAAAATATTTTTTTGCAGATTGAGGATGTCGGTACACTAGTAGGAATAGAGAAACAATACTCTCTGAGTGAACTGGGACAACCATACCAGGATAACTCCTCTGAAGTTCACAGGGACAGAAGCTAAGGTCTTTTGTCTGCTGTGTAAAAATGGGATCTGAAAGTCATTAGAGGTAAGGAGTTTTAGAGCTAAAGGAATTAGGAAATAGATGTAGAAACCAGCTTTATGTCAACAATTTTAATGTCTCACAACTGACTTAAATTCATCTGTCTTTCTAAGGAAGTGCATATGAAATTATTTCCAGTATGCCAAGGACAGAAGAAAAAACATAGTGGATGATCTATGTATATATATCAATACATAGGTATGTATGTACATACAAAATGGAGCTAACTATATGCATTAGTGGTTTTTAAAGCCATAGTCATGACCAGATGATGTGGTCTATGAAGGTCAGTGTTGCTGAAATGCATTTCTTCGAGTGGAAAACATCTTATTGGTGCTACAAACAAAAACATGCGGGTCTGATATATCACAAAAATTAAGAGAGAAAGTACTGTTGTCTCCTCCTAAATTCCTAATCCTTCCTGTAATGGCCTGAGAAGGACCATGGCAAAACTTCTTTTGCTCTTCCAGTCATGGTGAGACTGCTCAGCTTCAGCTATTTTTACCAGAGGCAGTAGATGGCACTTTTCAGCCACTTACTCGACTATTTCTCAGTGCAGAAACGATGGAAGAAAAAAAAATATGTTGCTTGTAGAAAACAAGTGCTAGTATACCTACAAAAGCACTTGACAAACAGACTGAGGACTGGAGAGAAAACAAAAGGTTTATTTCAGGATTTTCTTTTCCCTCATAAGAAAAATTTCCTCCCAAATGGAAGCAAAAAAAAAAGTCCTCCAAAACACATATAAAATATTCAACTCACCTACTTTCGTAAAAAAAGTTTTATCATTTTTTAAATCTTACCAGTTTTGTTCCATTTAGTGTATGACAGCAATTCCATACAGGAAAACTGCTGGTGTTTGTTTGCTACCAATGCTCTCACCTGGAAAATCACTTTAAAATATAGGATAGCAGAGCAAGTATTTATGTGATGTGAAGAATAATAGTGACATGTTGTTACCTATTTGAAAACAGTTTATGTGATGTATTTTCTGTGGAAAAGGAAAAGAAAGGTACATTTTGTTCCTAGTTCTAATTACCAGTATGTGGAGATGTTGAGTTTATAACAATCTCCTGGAGAAAAAAAGATGGGGGGGAGGGTTAAATGTCAGTGTTTATTTTTAGGAAGTCAGGAATACTGTGTTTCCAGATTAATTCAATTGTTGAAAGTGAGTAGCTTGTATCTAAATATGTTCTATTTTATGTGTGCGTGTGCAAGTTTAAATACTTGTTAAAAGCTTCCTTGTGAAGGTAAGTAGTGTTGGTTTCTAAATCCTTACTGCTATACCGGAATAAATGTTCTCTCATGCAGGTTAATTAGATGATTCCCTAAATCCGATGCTGTGAAGTACTGATTTTTCCCATGTAGCCCATTAGGAACATTCTCTGAACTGCAGTGTTTCATAAAGGGTGACTCCAAGGTGAAGTCAAACTGACTTGGTGTTCAGTCTTCTTCTTCCAGGCTCATCCTGCTTCCACAGGATATCTTCATATAGGATATCCGGCACTATGTTGGAAAACTAACTTTGTAGTTCAAGGAGTGATGATGTTGCATCTCAGAGAGTAGGGATTTCCTGAATGGAACTTGCAAAACTGTTGAGAGAGGTACCACTCCATCCTTCCCTGCTCAGTCAAACTGTTATCACTGTAACACTTCTGCTATGACTTTCCTGTGACTCAAGAACTGGCAGCTAAATGCAGCCTCCATTCTTTTGTCCTAGGGTCACCTAGGACTGCCTCTCACAAGTGACTTTTGGAAATCCTGTTCTGTATTAACATCGCTTCAAACCCTCTACCCAAATGTGCATTAGGCTTGGCAATGCTTCACAGATTTTGCTGGAATGTGCATAAGGGTAAGAGAACTGTGGTGACTTCAGCCTGGCACTGCCATGCCTAGGCTAGGTTTTAACCCGCCGTGTTGGGTACTCATTATGAATTCTGTACCAGTATTTACCTGATAGTGAGTATCACATAGGCTGAGATATCATATTACTGAGATATTGTGAACAGTAATAACAGCTGCAACACGGTAAATTTTTTGCATCGATACATGAATCCTCTGAATCACCCGGTTTCAGATTGCCTTTGATATTTGAGTCAGTTCAGTATTTTTTAATTGAGCATTTATCAGTGAATTTGATTTGATTTGATCAGGCATTTCTCCAGTAGGAAAAGCTGAGATAACTAATGTTTTATAAAATCTTGCATTTTTCACAGACAAAACCCAGCATCTCTGAACTGCTTCTGGTCCTGAAGGGAGGCATGAAGCACCTTCCAGAAATGAATCTAGGAGTAAAAAAAAATCATTATTCTGATGGGATTCAAAGTCATATAAGAGGGTTATTGCTTTTATGGTGCATCTTAGCCTTCCCATCCCCTTTCTGCCTACAAACACTTCAAGGTTCCAATGAAGAGCAATTTTTTTTCTCTCTTTTTCCTTCTCTGTCTGATCTCTTCTTAAACTCTTCTGTTCTCTACAGATGTCAGTGTCTTCTCTTTCTGGTTGTCTAGCTCATTAACATAACCTAGTTAAACTCAGTGCAGGTTGGTTTTTTTTTTCAGTCTGTGCTAAACTGAAGGTTGTAGTTTCATCTGAAGTGTGCCTGTTTGGTTGGTTGGATTTTTCTCCCAATTACAACAACTGACTAAAAGAAAGAGATTTCCCTTCAGATCATGTTTTGCTAATGTAGTCACAGCAATCTGTTGTCTTCTAATAGTTCAGTTTTCTCAAAGTCGAATGTTGTTATGGATCTAGAGGTTTGTGGGATTTTCACCTATTCTTAGGAACACTGAGTACAAAAATAGGTTATATCTGTATTCTTTTCTGCAGATAGCTGTAGTTCTTCCTGCTGTGAGGAGAGATTCTGCAAAGGACTGTGGGGCAACAGACTAGATATGGTTGTACTGCTGATGCCTGTTGCACTTTGTTATGAGAGGTACCAATGTTTGTCACCCTGAGTTTCTGTGCCAGCGCTAGCACTCAGATGCACTGTGCTCCTGCCACCCAGCCCTTCCTGATCCCACCACAAAGCTGCCACATGTCATCTCACTGCGAAAAACATCATGCAAATTTATAGCATTGTATGTTTTATATTTACCATCATCTTCTCCTATGTTTCAGCTTTTCTCTCTTCATAGATGAGATCTTGGGTTAAATCTCTGTGTCTCCACATCAGATAAGAGTATCTCATTGCTCTTAAGATAGCTGATTGTCTTTCGTTACACATTTCAGAGCATTTCTAGAGAGGAAGGAAGAAAAAGTGAGATGTGTAAATGTAGAAGTACAACACGGCCCAAGGAACAGGTTATTACTGTTCCTCTTTGCCAAAGTTCACTGTAGCCAAAACAGGATATGTAATAAACTTTTATAAGGTTTTTGTTTTTTCTTCTGCTTTTACCACACTCCTGCATCTTCAGCATACATGGACTGAAGCCATGGACTTTGGAACAAGAACTGAGTGCTTGTTGTGTGCCATAAGCCATGCTTTAGTGTGGTGAATTCAAATATTTTCAAACTCTTATGATTACAAGCTGCATGTGCCAAAAGAGTTTATATATATGGTTTTTTCCATTATTAAAATCCATCACCTATGAGGTAGTGAATATATTCGAGCAAAGTAACTCATGCTTGATGTGGGAACAATTTAAGTAACATTATTTTTTTGGGGAAGTATTTCTAGTCATCTGTAATGACTTGCCAGCAGGAAGACTAAACACAAAAAATATTTTGTTCTGATCCACTCTACAGTCTTTCCTTCCTCCCTCTCTTCCTCCCTATGCTTCTTGCCATTGATCTTTATTTTTAAGCAGCAGAAACCTGGCAATGAGCTGTAGTTCCTTCTGAATTTTTAATTTGAGTAACAAAAAATATTATTGGGATTGGCACTCCAGACATACAATAGGTTTTCACCATTTCTTGCATCTATCTGATATCTAGAGACATAAAGGTATATGAACTATGGTACCATGCTGTTCAGTACCTTCTGGACTGCAGTATTGGAGAGGAAGCATGGCAGACACTCTGCATTTTAATCTTCCAAGGCTATTTCTGAGCATTAGTGTTCAAAGTGAGAAAATTAATTTTTACTGGACACAAAGCATGGGACTGGTTGATAACTTCTTCAGAGACTTCAGGTCTTGGACTGATATTCCACTTCTCCCAGTGAAAGTGTGTGTGTGTATTGATTGAAATGATTTAAACTGAATTGTAATGACTCCATGCAATCTTGCAATTATCCAGGCAGTTAATTTTGTGGGACACTGCTGAGAATAATGTAGGGTATGCAAGAGTTTTGCTGTTAAAATTAATGTCTGATGGATGCTGCCATTTGGTGAGGGGTCACTGTAGACATATTTTGGCCAGAAGGCAAGGAGGAAGGTACTATTAAATAACATATATTAAGCTCCAGAGACTAGTGCATAATCATTTTAAGCTATAAAAATCGCATCATTGTTAAACGAGTATGCTTTCACTAAGGGGAAAAAAAAAAAGGAGCAGAGAGCCTATGCTGGACTCTTGCAATTTAGACAATCATCTGAGTATATTTTGGTGTTCAGCCCTACTCATCAGATTTGGCTGGGAAATGGTGCCTGCTTTCACCATGAGTCACATCGGGGAACACGGAACAAAGCAGGGCCCCGGCTAGCTCTGCTGCTAGGGCAGCCAACAGAGTTACAAGCCCTTTGAGATATGGATTAAAAAAACAAACCTGATGTTCCAAGTTACCTTCAGGCTGTACCTGTGAGAGTGCGCATGCTTGATGGAGTGCATGTGTTGCCTGTTAATGTTTCCTTTAAAACCTTGTTGAACAGTAGTTACAGCCACCATTAAGGAGAACTGTGCAAGTTCATTGCCATATTTAGAATGCCAAATGCAAGCCTTTTTGAGAGTAATCATATATGTTTGTTATTTAAATGATGACTTGTTTTGCTAATTACAGCTAAACCAGATTAATATTCCATTAGAGAGAAAGACAAACAGTTTAACCAAGTGACAGAAAAATTAGAAGGTGACTTGCACTTGCAGTAAAGTAGTCAAACTAGTTATTTTTGTTCTGCTGAATTTGTCATTTGTCTTTGGGCTTGTGTTTTAATCTAGACCCTTGTTCTGACTAACTTTTCACTCTTTGTCCCATGCTTTCAAATCTCTTCCCTCTCCCTGGCTAGCACTGGTGTGTTCAATTCTTCCTAAGGCTGGAGTGTTTGCACCTGAGATGATTTTGTTTAATAAACGTATCCAAAGTAAATGTGATCTACTGAAAAGACTGATAGAGCAATGAATGGGTAGGTTAATTGATAACTTATTCTACTGCAGCTTTACAGTGAATTGAAATTTACAGCTGAACTGCACAAGGATATGACTGTTGGAAAGACTCTATGAGATTATTCTGGAAATTACTCTCTGGGCTTAGTATTTTGAAAATACTCTTTCAGAGTTGTTTTGCTCATTGAGGATTTTTAAGAACAGGCTTCTTGGAGGGGAACTGTTGGAAGTTCTCTCTAATATCAAAGATCACCAAATGCAGAGCTAAAAAAGAAAAGCTACCTTCTGAAAAGACAAGGAAAATGCATAATTTGTGGCTGGATGTGGTAATTTTCCTTTTGCTGTACACTAGAAAATCCATGTTTCAGCATCTATTTTCCTGCTTCTTCTGACAACTGGGAAGAGGAAAGCCGTGCCTGGACCCTGCATTACCAGCTTCTAAGCACTACAGAACTCTGCCTTAGGCCTGTATTTTTGATAATAAACATATTTAAACAGGATGGAGTCCTTCACTTGATGATGAATCAGAGCAACAGATTTCATCAGTGAAAAATATCCCATGTCACAAAGCCACAGATGCTTGTCAGAGAACTCACTGTGATGAGTGTTATGATCTTTCCAAGTTTCCTTCTATGTCGTGAAAGATCCACGTAAGACCAAAAGGAACTTTATTTTTGGTGGGATTTTTGAAATGGTCTTTTTTCATTTGCAGATACATCCTTCTGTCTTTACTTGTTCCTAGTTTTTTCTTAATCCTTCATTTCAAATATGTTCTATGGAGATTTATATCCTTCTCCCTTCCCTTCACACACATCCCCCTGCCACTTGTATTTCATGACACTAATTTCCAACCTTTATAGACAAATGAATGAAAGGCCATTACAAGCCCAGTCAGACACCAAGGAAAGTCCAGAATCCATCTCATTCTGCTGCCTTCTAGCAAATTTAGCACATTTAAAGTCAAGCTGCATTTAAGAAATTCACAGCTTGCAAAAAAACTGCAACAGTAAATTTTGCAAATGTAAGTACAAACTGGTATCGCTGTTGGCAAGAGGCTGAGACCTCTAACAATGGGGGTGAACCTGAGGGAGTGTGACATCGAGGTATCCTTTTGGAGTTCCCTTCCCTAACCAAAGGCTTTGGAGTTGCAGATGGGCTTCAGGAGTAGGAATGAAGACTGAGCTTTGAAGAAGAGAATGAAAAAATGGTGGGACACGGCCATGTCATCTCGTATTGCTTATAATTCATTAACACAGCTATTTAAACAGTAATGGGATCCTTGCTTAGCACTGCTTTTGATGAAAATCTGATAGGACATAAAGCTTCTTTAAAGATCACAGCTCACTGAGCAACTTAAAAGCTTCAGTAGAACAAAGCACATGCAACCCTCTATTCTGATGTTCTGCACAAGATAAACTTCAAATAGTCTCTGCAGAAGTAATGGCTTATTATAACAACTATTCACATTTAGTCACTGGACAATACTGTAGCTGTGGTAAAATGCAAAATGTTTTATTCGTGGAGAGGAAACTTGACAATTAACTTTGTCAGGTCAGCTGATTCAGAGCCTCATTAAAAGAAAGTTTGTCTCCGACGGAGGGTTCAGCTCCCACATGTAGATATTGAGGATGTGTGTATGTTTGTTCTGACAGCAAGCTGAATGCCCGAGTCAGGGAAGGCTGTGAGTCCTGACATGGCATTGCTTTTGCTTAGGTGGGTGAAAATGCAAACTAAAAAGACATGATTTCCAGAACATCTAGAAAGGAGAGCAGATGTTTGAATTCAGAGCACAATATGGTGCATGCAGATTGTAATTAATTGGCAAATACTTAAAGCCCCAAACACCTCCTAGAAATATGTGTTTTAGTGATTCACAATTAAACTGTTAAATAAAATGCAATGTAGGTTAATATATGTGTTAAAGAGTGTTGTCTGTTTGTGACATGTGAGAAGTCACCTGAGCAAATGGGAGTTATTCATCTCCATTAGCTCGTGCCATGGCTCACAGCTGCATGGATTTTATCAAGGTCAGATTGAGATAATAATTTCACAACCTCAATTTTAAAAGGGCAAGTGGCCTAAAGCATGTGTTTGGTGCTTTGTAACTTTCAAACCTGTTCAGAGTTCCAACCTACAGAACTGGGTGAATAATTAGATGAGAATGGCTGAACAGAAGTGGGTGCAAAGGTGAAATATGTGTGCAGGTATTGGGGTAGGAGAGCACCGAATAATATTCTGACAGGTTCAGAAGGAGGATACATGAGTTTGAAGAGGTCCAGAAGAGATAAATAGGCATTACAATACAGATGAACTTGGGAGCATCTTGTGCTTATGCTGCTAAGTAAACTACTCAGAAATGAGATCATGGCTCAAACAGGGGGGCTGTTGGTTAGCGTGTCATACATGAGGTTAGATTTTATAGGCATTGCCTTGAGCTCTGCTGATGTCCTGTATGACTATGTAACCTATTGGCATCTGTGTTCCTGTGGAGCAATAAAAACTTTGCACACTTGTAAGCCTAGTAGCAAATGAAGAAAAGGAATAAAACTATGCTTTTCGTGAATAAAACCTGGAAAATTTTCAGTTTGATGATCCAGGAAAGTAAGAAAACTGCATATACTTTTGCTCACGCTACATCAGTCAGGGTTCAGTTTTATTTCTCTTGAAATTAAGAAAGTATATACACACTGATGCAAGTGCATATAGGTAGGATCCACTATGTGTATTTAAAAGGTATTCAGAACTACAAAGTCTAATTTATCTTTCCTATATACAGTCGGAATCCAAAGAGTGTCAGATTCCGTTGCTCTATAATTAATTTACTTCTGTGTTATTCTGTTATGATTTTGTGTAGTTTGGGGAAAAAACCCTTTACGTCAAAGTATTCGCCACTGCTGTAATAAATATGATCCTTTCTTTTGCTACATGCAAACATTAAAGTGTGTGCTGTTGTAGCCAGAGGGGAATAACTGGTATCTGAATGGATGACAATATTAGATATAAGGCAGAGAAATAAAAGGTCTTTTATTGATCTTTTTTTGATTTCACATTCAATTTAAAATCTTCAGTCATGCTGTCATCTTTTGACTATGTCCATTCAGAATATACGGTAATGCCCTTGTAGTTTTGCCATCAGTTTAACAAACGTTTTAACTTCAGCAATAACTGATTATCTTCTAATACCATATCATTGGTTATAATCCAATAATTCTGTTTCACTTTCCAGAAGATATCATTTAAATACTATTTTGTTGGAGGAAAGTATGAGTATAAAATACAGAAAAATCACCAAAGTACTAGCAGACTCTGCACTTTCTGATAGTCTCCCTGAAAGTCTGAGAAGAAAAGATTAGATTAAAAGGGCTGAGAGACCAAACTACCCCTTTCCCTAGGCTGAACTAATCTCTAAAGGTCAAGGTTCAGTGCAGTGGTGCAGCAGGAAGCAGTTGGTGCTAGAGCGATAAGGCAGGCTGTCAAGTTGTGAGGTTTGAATGTGCTAAGAAATGTGTGATCAGTAATTACAAGCATCTAGCTGGAAAAAAAAAGAGGAATTAGGCTCTTCAAAATAAACAACATAAAGTTGTATTAAAAGAGTCATTCCCAATCTCCCTCAGCTGGTTTTGCTTCAGCATTACTTTCTAAAAAACACACCAAGGATAACTAGCCTCATTAATTCACTACCTGACATAAATCTGTTTCTGTTGAAATCATTGAACAAGTTACATTTTTCAAGCAAAGGGAAGAGCATACTAACAATAGAGAAAAATAATTAAATGCCAACATACATTGATATTACCAGAAATTATTCATTTAATGTTAATAGAGGTAGACGTAATACAGAGGAAACTATAAATGCAGCATTTTAAATGTAAGCCACCAAGCCAGAAAAAGTCTGTAAATTGCATTTGTCTCAAAGAAAATTGCTAGCCCTTGCGATTCTGAGTATTATCAGTTATCTTTAACTATAAACCATAACAGACTAAAAAATGAATAATATATTTTATTATTTAAACTTAAATATATATTGACCTACATTATTCTCCAGTAAAATGAAAGTACAGTTTCTATCTCATCCAAATCTGTTCAGGTTGAATATGAGTTTTCATTTAGAAAGAAATGGTTGCTGTATTGTGTGATATGTTCAAAGAAGGTCTCCAGTTCAGGTACAGTGCACTGATTTTATCTTATCAACACCCTTGTTTGCTGCCTGCCTGCCCCCCTCAGCTTCCTCCAGCACTTAAAGGTATGAGGCAATTCTGGAACTGTGCCAAGGCTGAAGTCGGGGACATCAAGCAATGACATGATGGACCAAATGCGCAATCCCTGGTCACACAAAGAGAAGACCCAGAGACTTTTATAACCAGGAACCACATGCAATGAAATTGCACCTTTTCTTTTCTGGGATGCATAAAACACAGGATCACCAACCAGCCAAAAGAGGTAATTATCCCATTATATT
This sequence comes from Podargus strigoides, assembly GCA_028020825.1. NCBI lineage: Eukaryota > Metazoa > Chordata > Aves > Caprimulgiformes > Podargidae > Podargus > Podargus strigoides. Next base: position 28,247,294 of record CM051620.1, read on the forward strand.
CAGGATTGGTGCGGCCTCACATGGAGCACTGTGTGCAGTTCTGAGCCCCAGCATTTAAGAAGGATGTGAAGGTCCTTGAACGTGTCCAGAGGAGGGCAACAAAGCTGGTGACGAGGCTGGAAGGGATGTCCTGTGAGGAGTGACTGAGGACTTTGGGCCTGTCTAGTTTGGAGGAAAGGAGGCCACCTTATTGCTTTACAGCTTCCTGAGCAGTGGAAGGGGAGAGGGAGGTGCTGATCGTTTCTCCCTGGTATCCAGTAACAGGATGTATGGGAATGGTTCAAAGCTGTGCCAGGGGAGGTTCAGACTGGACATTAGGAAACATTTCTTTACAGGGTGGTCAAATACTGGAACAGGTTTCCTAGAGAGGTGGTCGATGCCCCAAGCCTGTCAGTGTGGGGCATTTGGACAATGCCCTTAACAACATGCTTTAACTTTTGGTCAGCAGTGAATTGCTCAGGCAGTTGGACTAAATGATCATTGTGACCCATTCCAACTGAAATAGTCTATTCTATGCTATACTATGCTATGCTATGCTATGCTATGCTATACTGTGCTGTGCTGTGCTGTGCTGTGCTATGCTATGCTATGCTGTTCTTGCTGCCTCCTGAATTCCTTTCAAAGGCATGAGAAGGTGTCAAAAAGATAATATAACATTTTTACTTGGCATATGAGGGGACAAATCTAGATTAAAGAAGTCAATCTCTGAGTAAGCAGTATAGACACAACACTTGAACTAAGTTGTTTGTACAAGATGAATGGAGATAAGATAGAGACAAAAGATGATTAAGTTGAGATCCCCTTCAAAGAAAGAAGGAAAGTGTCATGAAGGGTGATGAAAGACTAAATGCCATAAAACAATGTTTTTCACTACAGCTGTCACATTACTATGGATGGAGTTGAGTTCTGATCTTGTTGCAGAAGTAGAGTTTTTGATCAGAGTAGTTTCAATGGGCTGTAAGGAACAGCTTTCTGCTTTTCAAAGTTCTCAGGAAACTCCTCAAAACACAGGGATGAGAGAAGTACTCACTAATCACATCCAACCACTTCAGTAAGTTCTAACAATGCAATGTATTTATGCTTTCATTTCACACATGTCTGAAGAGCAATACTCAATTTTCTAAAGAGGTAGGCACCCTAAATGTAATTCACACTCCTTTGGAAGTTCTCCACAGGCAAAGCCCCCCTACCCCACCATGACTTTACTCGAGACCCATTATCATATAGCTAACATTTGCCAGGGAGCCAATTCCTTTCTAACACATACTTTCACTTATGCCTAGTCAGCACTAGCCTTGCTGACAGGTCAGAACAGAAGCCCCTTCAAACAGTACCAAGGTTTGACTGATGGCAGAAACATTCTTGGAGTTTGGATTAGCCATCACATGAGCAATGGAACAGGAATTTGCAAGATGAGGTTTTTTTTAGGATTAGATTAGATTAGTGTAAAGCAGATGGCAGGGTAGATATGGGCTGGTGGCAGACAGTAGTAGAGTTCAGCAAACCTGTTATCTTTAGGATAAGGGCAAGACTAAGGATAGCTTTGACTGACAGGGAAGAGGCAATGAACAGATCTCAGTTGTGATGAGCCTGGGTTTGGGAACAGGGATAGAGGTGGGATGAGATGAGTGGATAGAAGCAAGCACAGACAGAAAAAGAACGGGCTTGAGACCCAAAGCATTCCCCAAAGGATGCCTATTAAATATATAAAAGAGTAGATAAAGCAGTAATTTCATACAGGAATCCAAGGACTTTTCTATCTCTCAACAGAGAGGAGAGCAGGCTTCTTCCCCAGCCAGCTGGTGTCCTTGCTGCCTTATTCTGTGAGGATGGGGAGGGCATGGCTGCCAGTGGATGTTGCCCAGAGGTGTGTGTTATTTCCAAGCAGAGAACAGTCAAACTTCTGCCAGCACTGCTGATACATGGATCAGCTGGAGATGGGCAATAGCAGGGAACTGGGCAGTTCTCCCAGACACCAAGTGTCATGTTATGACTTGGTCTCTACCACCCCATAGAGGTCTACTTCCGAGAGCTGGTCTCGTATTTTGAAAGATCGCTGGTGTGGCTTGCATCCACTAAGAACCATGAATACTCATGTGTGAATTCACTTACAAGAGACAGCACACACTTAAGCCAAACCTTCAGAATAAGACATGACAAAGACATCTCCTAATGGTAGTCTGCTAGGAAGGAAACACCTATGCAAGCAACATATTTTTTATTTGTAATCTAACTGACTTGTAGATTGCCCGAAGAAAATTTTCCCTAAGTTGTGTGGTGCCCCAAATCATAGGTACCGTGTGGATGGTAAGAGTTGTGTTTTCCGGAGGCAGTGTTTGCACTTTCTGGTGGCTCAGACAGTTATTGTACATCTTGTTCCTGTACGTCCTTGTTAGAAAAGACTAAAGTATTCCAAACACTTTACAGAAGAGCTCATTGTACAAATTCAGTCAAAAAGTAGTGATATCCATTCTAAGCAGCTAATAGGTCTGGGAATCACAAGACACAGTGAAAGATGGGGACTGAATAAAAGAAGTGAGAAAAGAATGAAATTATAAAATTGACAGGTTTTGCCTAGTGAGTAGCTGTCTTGGCTTTCTACCAAAGCTGTTATTTCTGTGTCTCGGCAGGCTGAGGTGACATACATTGTGGATCTTATATGTCATCCTGACTAGACTTTGGAGGAGGCCCTGTGCTGATTCATGCCTAGGAAGTTTTATGAGAGATGAAATCTGTTTTTATTTGCTTCAGACAAAATTTAGAGAAACTAATGTGCCTGTGAGAGCCACAGAGGTCATGTAGCAAGTATGAAACATTACGTAATTATTAGGTTGGATCTTTTTTTACCAAAATGTGTATCTTGACAGAATGCACATACCTGGCACATAAATTTCACAGTTACTGGAATCTCAGATGAAGAAATCAATGGAAACTTCAAAGAGAATGCTCCCACCAGAGACTTACTTTATCAATTAAATGAACCTAAATGGGTCTGTGTAATTTAAGAAACTGTATTCAAGTTGCATCTGAACCCTCCCTAAGGGTAAAACAGCGTGAATGGAGCCACTGGAAGTTTCCTTGAGAGACTGCGTTAGCTATTCTGAAAGAAAAATTGTTCTTTCCTTGACAGCACCAACCTCCATTTGTCCCATGTCTTTCAGCATGCAGTGCTATGGAGATCTGTGTCTCAAGCTGTGGTGCACCTGCCAGAACACAGTGTGTACAATCAAAATCAACAACATATTTTGAGGGAGGGTGAGTTGTTGACCCTGCTGTACTGCAGAGCTACGTGGAGGTAAAATGTACACTCAGTGTTGGACCTGAGCGTGAACGTCTGAAATTGCTTCACAGTCTGAAACAAATGGTGACTCTCTCTGTCTCCATTTTCACTGCTAGAGAAATCATGACTCTTGGTAGTCAGTGAGGAGCAGAGGGTGCCCTATGGCCATGGTCTCGTCACACTGCTCAGTTTTATTGTTGTACAAGTAGCTAAGAGCAGGAAGTCCTCTTTGTCTTATTCAGCTATACCATGGCTATTAGTTATGCCAAGACTCTAGCTGCCTTTTTTTAGGAAATAGGAAACATAGAAGAATTTATGAAATCATGATGAAGCCCAAAAAAAACCTTTGACAGGACCTGCTGTGCAAATGAGTTTGAATTGAATGGAGTGGACTCCAGGCCACTGGCATCTTTCTAGATTTCCAAGAATAGAAAATCTCAGGAAAAGGCATCATATAATGTAAATATTCTTTTTTAAAAGAATAAATAATGTGATTAGGTAGGAAGAGAATTATGTGGTATTTGAGTTTGTGATGAAGAACAGAAAGATGTTATTAGCACTTTGATGCAAAATTATTAAGGTGAGAGGTGAAAATGAAGAATAAAACATTAGAGTCACATGTCTTGTTTATACTAAAATCACTCACACTTTTTCCATAAACAAATGGTGTACAGGTGGCAGATTTATGAAGCGAATATAAAAATAAATAAATTTTAATTAATAAAGTATGTTAATTGCATTGTTTGAAAGTGTTTAATAGCTCATTTAGCAATATAAAGACCTCATATGAATGAATACATATGCATGCAACTTTATTTGCCCAGATGAAGTGGGAATTGCGTTGCCTATGAAGAAAATAATATTACTGAGGGGAAAATAAATTATGAAATATAGGATTAAGCAAAAGCTGATAGAGGATTATGTGGAAATTATTTTTCTGTATCCTTTATCTAAATTCAAAGCAGTTTTTCTATGGTACACCTAGCTGTAGTTTGTAATATGTCATGTCAAGCCATAAGAATGATGGCCTGGGTGGTATTTAGTTTTAAATTGTTGCATAGCATTAATTTGTCCCACAGCAAGTTTAACTTACTTTTATTATTCTCTAAGTTTAGTACAAAGGCTAACTAGGAGCAATATCCTATCTATTCCTCATGCTTTTGTTCTGTTTTTCGCTCTGTTATGCAGTCTAACAACAAAGTTTAACAAAACAAAAAAAAAAAAAAAAAAAAGCCTTTCTTTGACAGTTCTTATCTGGGGATAAATACAGTCCCAAGGAAACAGATGTCTCTTTCCCTTTTGTCAGATGGAAGTAAAAGCATCTCTGTAACCCCTCTTTTAGTTTGTTTGGGTTATAAGACAGTAGTGGGCAGCTGTCTTTCCCTTTGGTTCCTGCTATAGGAGGACAGAAGGAGACATTGTAAGTCAATGATTGCTAACACTGTAGGGATGTAATAGAATACAATTTACACTGCATGGCATCGCACAGTACTCTCTGCTTGGACAACAGTTGTACACACTGCTTGGATGAGAGGGTGAACTACAGGACTGTATTGTTCAGCGGCTAAAAGTGTCTTTTTGCTTAACAATATATCTAGTGTATTGAAATTTCCTCATGCCATTCTCACGATGAAACATGGAAGCTGCCATCCTGGGGCACGTTATTGGCCTGCTTGAGTTTATGTGTCTTTTCCATTAACAACCAGCACCAGACACTTTGGACGAAATTCTTCAGGGAAATTCTGAGGAGTAATAAATACTTCTATCTACTTTTAGCCAACATGGCTTGGTTTATAACTGATCGATGAAGATTTTTTATTTTATTTTTTAAAAAGCAACTGTGCTTATCTTTTCTAATTAAATAGATTATCTTTTCTAATTTAATAGAGTGGTCTCATTAGCTATAAATGGCTAATGCTTTAGAATTTGCTGACTTCCATGTCTTTTTCCACTTGTTTTAATCTAGTTATCATAGGCAGACATAAAATGTAACACCCCCTCAATAAAATAAATGTAGTGTTGTGACATAAACTGTCAGGAGAAAGTAAGTCCCAAGACAGTGTTCTTCTCAGCTTCTTCTCTCTCATGCTGCCAAGGTATGATATAAAACAAGATACCTCACTCATAGTGTTTAGAAGCAGCAGGGTTAACAGAAAGAGAAGTCAGAAGGGTTTCAATATTTTTATTCCTATTTTTCACCCTGAAACTCCATGAATAATCCTAGTATGTTGTTTCCGAATACCTACAGGGATAGAAATTATTGTGAATAGTGTAACAGAAAGGGTTCCTTAATGTTGCCTGGAGAAAGGTCTCTGATAGAGGTGGCATTTTTAAATGGTGACAAATTAAACAAAGAACAAAAAGACACCAAAACCAGAAAGAAAGCAGGAAAAAAAAAAACTGGTTATGCCTTTTTAATCTCTTCAATTACATTTTCTGTTGTTAATATCATTACATGGCTCTTTGTTGTACTTAAAATGTACTTTTTTAATAGTCATGGTAAACTCTGCAAAATGATTTTTTTTCTAATGGTACCACAGAGAAGACCATTCTGTTGTGCCTCCCATTGCAAAAGAAATGCATAGCTGAATAGCAGAAATAAACTATTACTATTTGACAAGGAGCATCATTTCTAGATACCAAGCATGTCTGGAAATACCATTTCCCAAAATAATGCTCAGTCTCAAACATGTTACTGAAGGAAAAAAAAGTACATTTTTATAGAGGTTGTGCTGTGATATTTACCTATGATATTTCCCTAGTAAATTGAGTTGGAATATATTTTCCCAAGTAAGGTAACATTTCAGTTTTGTTTGATGTGTAAACATACTGACATAAAACATATCCACTTTAGTTTTAAGGAAGTTTAATGTGCTAGAGTCTGACTGAGTCTGTGGGAAATGAATTGTACAGAAATTCACAGCTTCAAAATACAGTGTATGTGTGCAGGTTTTGGGCAAACAGGCACGTTACAAATGTTGATGATTAAGAAAGGAGATGAAGAACAGTTTTACATCCTGGGGTGTAAAAACAAGCTGTATCTGCATTGGATGTTAGAAGGACTCTGTTAAGTAGCAAATGGGAAAGGAAAACCTAGGCATTCCAGTGACTTATAGATGTTAGACCTTTGTAATTTATTTTTATCACAGGGAAAATTACAGTAAGTCACTATACGGGCAAAGTCCATGGGAGGATTTGGGATGGGATACCCAGAAAAACTGTTGTCCCAGCTGCAAACAACTTGCTTACCTCAGCTTTGCAGGTCTTCGTCACAAATTTAAAGCTAATTATAACTTTGACAAAATACAAGAAATTAAATCAAGACTTTGGATTGACTGCCAGAGCAGGCAATTAAATCCCTAAAAATGCTCATGGCAGCAGCTTTTCTCCAACTCATCTTCCCAGCAGACGTTGCAAAAGAGTGGTAGTGTTTCATGTTCATTTTAAAAAGGCAGGTTATAATACACATAGTGACCACAGACACAAATGGTTCAAAATTTAGCAAGTTCCTTTTAGTCTGAATAACATCACCTCTGACGTTTGGTCTTTTTTTTTTTTCTGAAATGTTCAGTGTTTCCTGGATTTGTACTAGGAGTTTGAGTAGTTTGAGTTGCCCTGCCTGGTACCTGGAGCTCAATACAGATGTAGAACCCAAGTAAAGCAAAGCCTCACATAGTTTGAAGCACTCAGAATTCTTCATTCATTTCCAGTTTAGGAAAGGAAAGTTTTATACAGCTAAAGCAGACCTTTGACCTGAGTTGGGCATGCTCCTCCTCAAAGGTTAAAATTGTGTGTCCCTCCCTCTCCCTCCCCATTTCTAGCTGAGTGTCCCAAAATGGAGCTATTCTACCCTAGGCTATGTCAGACTAGCAGGGTCTGTGCAAGGTGCTGTGCACCATTGTAGTTTTAGATAAATATGGAAGATTAATGAGATCTGAGAGGAGAACTCCATAAACACAAGTATGTCTCTACAATTTTGGCTGTCTAAGAAGACAGTAGAGGGTGGTTGTTCTGGCTGCCTGTCCTGGTTCATCACTAGTGCTGTGGCTTTGTAATGACACTTTGATATGACTGTGCAAGATGATATCCAATGTTTTAGTGCAAGAGATGGCTGTGCCTCTCACTCCTCCTGTGGTCTTTGCAGTTGCCTGTTCTTAGCAGAAGAATCAGTCCTGAGTGAATGGAGGGGGCTTCTGGCAGCCCTGGGGCAGGTGCTGTAGCTGGAGAGAAGAAGGGAAGGCTGAGGACATATGCTTGCACTTACCCTACTGGCTGTCTCAAAGTGGGTCTCACCGAGGCAGCTCCGTAACCCCATCCAGGGGCACCAGGTGCACTGCAGGGAGCTGCAGCACTGACTGTGCCATAGCTGTTCATCAGATCCAAGCACTATGTCTTATCACAAACTCATTTCCAGAGCTCTATATTTATGATATTAAAAAAAATAGAACAGTAGTTCAATACCACAGAGCAAACACAAGGTAGCAGTGGCACCATGTCTTGCTGGGATGACCCCTCTCTGTGGAGGAGGAAGCCACGAGGCGGCACTGGAGCATCTCTTTCCCAGGGCGAGCAGCCAAGGTGCAGACAAACAGGCTCCAAACCCTCCAAACTCTTCCCCTGTGCATCATGGGCAAGTTTTGCAGCTGAGCTGGAAGCTGTATGCTCTGATATTTTTATGATTCTTCACTAGAAAGAGCCAAACCCCAAAACACTGAGCATTTGAAGTGGCTTGGCTTTTGGTTTTGGTTTTGGTTTTCTTTAATGTTTGCAAATCCATGTGCTTGTTTCTGCATGATGAAGCCCTTGGCAGCCTCAAGGAGAGTCACGCTAGGATCCTTCCAACTAGAATGCAGCCAGAAACTCCAGGATATGCTTTGAGGGTGCTTGTGCCTATGCAGTCCCAACCTAAATCCCACATCAGACATGTTCAGATAAGTCTGGAAAAGCTTTGCAGTGACTCATCAGAGCTTTCTGTGCTTAGCAGAATAGAAATTCAGATCCTTCAGAGGTTTTTTCTTTACAAGTTTTATGTAAAGTTTTACCTCAGAGCTGAAAATATTTAGGAAAAAAAGTGGAACATCTGTGCTACATTTGTTAATGGAACATTGTTCTCCTCCCACTGACTGGAGCTTGATTTAAACCTGGTTATTGACTTAAATGTACATTTTTCATTCATGAAAATACTATCAGATAATGGATACCTTCATGTTAAATTTCCTAATCTTAAACAAACGAGGACAAATTCTCCATGGTGAAAATTCAAGTCTTGAAAACAACAGAGATCAAACACTCCACAGTGGACTTCAAATGAGAAAACTATGATGAACTAATTGCTAAGGAAAGAAAGAAAGAAAGAAAGAAAGAAAGAAAGAAAGAAAGAAAGAAAGAAAGAAAGAAAGAAAGAAAGAAAGAAAGAAAGAAAGAAAGAAAGAAAGAAAGAAAGAAAGAAAGAAAAGAAAGAAAGAAAGAAAGAAAGAAAGAAAGAAAGAAAGAAAGAAAGAAAGAAAGAAAGAAAGAAAGAAAGAAAGAAAGAAAGAAAGAAAGAAAGAAAGAAAGAAAGAAAGAAAGAAAGAAAGAAAGAAAGAAAGAAAGAAAGAAAGAAAGAAAGAAAGAAAGAAAGAAAAGAAAGAAAGAAAGAAAGAAAGAAAGAAAGAAAGAAAGAAAGAAAGAAAGAAAGAAAGAAAGAAAGAAAGAAAGAAAGAAAGAAAGAAAGAAAGAAAGAAAGAAAGAAAGAAAGAAAGAAAAAGAAAGAAAGAAAGAAAGAAAGAAAGAAAGAAAGAAAGAAAGAAAGAAAGAAAGAAAGAAAGAAAGAAAGAAAGAAAGAAAGAAAGAAAGAAAGAAAGAAAGAAAGAAAGAAAGAAAGAAAGAAAGAAAGAAAGAAAGAAAGAAAGAAAGAAAGAAAGAAGAGTCACTCTCAAGCATTAACTGATGCTATACTCAGGATAATCCCTGTGCTTTGAAGTTGCTCATGACAATCCACAAGATTTGTTACAGTTGTGGAGTTTAGTGGGCAATGCATCTTCTTGGGGCCTCTGGCAGCACAGGCTTGCAGAGGTTATGTCCATGGCTGCTCAGGCTTCAAAAAGTGGCCTCTCTTCATGCTCCATTGTTCAATGATTTGCAAAATTGTCTTTGGGCTCTATCAGTTCTTTGGCCTTTGGATAGGTTTGCAAGCCTCGGTGAGACCCACTTTGAGACAGCCAGTAGGGTAAGTGCAAGCATTCATGTGTATGTGCCTACTTTAGACAGTGAAATACTTAGGATTTTAGCGACTAAAAATTGATGTTAAAACAAGAATCTGGGGGCTTAACATAAGAATTTCTGGGAAATTTTAGACAATGACATGGAAATGACAGTTTACTTGCTGCCTTTAAATGTTATTTTCTCCCAAAAAATGGAAAAAAGTTATCCTCAGGCAGACATTCCAGGTTTGTCAAGCTAAGTCACAATTCCTGGATCATGGTGTAACACACACAGCATATGTCACTTGTTTTGGAGTGAAATGCAGCTATGAAGAACCTTTGGACTGCAGTTAACTGTCTTTAGCAGTAAATAGTAGATGGCAAGGTTTATTTTAGGCAAATGCAGAAAAATGAAGGAAAAGCATCACAAGTTTAAGACTACAAATGAGGGCTTTGCATAATCCTCACAGGAGGACCAGCTGTTCATGAAATCCTTTGCCCCTAGATGACTTATGAAAAGCTGTTTACCTACAGATTGATCAGTGATGTCTCGTGTTTTGACAGATAATCAATAATGGATTTTGTAGCAACAACCAAAGACTCATTATTCCTGTGCCAGCTGAGATACCTTAGGGCATTTGAGACATCACCAGTAGTAGTTGTGTCACACGGGGTCTTCAGAAGACACATGTCCTTCTGGAACAACAGCTGAAGACCAGGTGAGAAACCCTAGACATCTTTAATGATAAAGTTCTATCTTTGGGCATCTGAATTATGCCCAGTTGTATCATTATTGATGATATTATGTATTTTTACTGCAGGAAGCTGATACATATGCAAAGACATTCCCGTGAGTGTGAAGAAGATGGCACAACCCTAATTGTAAACTCTCGTCCATTGGGAATTCTGAATAGAGGTTGAAATCTGAGGATAATTACTCCAAAATCTATGTTGCAAGTAGAGAACTACATTTTATTAGGCTTAACAGGAAGAGAAAATCCAAAATTTACAACACAGCATATGCTGTTGTCTCTGTGCCTGGGATTTTCTCTTTGAATACAATCAGTCCTGTTGTCCCTCCAATCAGATTTTTAATATTTCATCAGGCTGAGTTCAAGCAGACTCAAGCTAATGGCTCTGCAGGTCCATGAGTGCTGCTCCCTCTGGGATGACATTTACTAACGGGGCAAGTCTCCAAGGCTGCTCCCTGAGTAACGCAGAGAACAGGTGCTGTGTGATCTGAATTGGTTTAGCTGTGGTACAAACATTCATATGAAAGAGCAAACATGCTGAAAATCCATATTCTGGTTTACCTGCTGGTTAACTTGTTCGTAGGCCATACTGGGAAGCACCTGTTGTTTGAGGACCTCCCAGACATAAAACTCTGTGTACTCTGAGAGTAATGGTAGCCAGTCCTGGTGATTGCTATTACATTTCTAAGATTTTTGCTAGTACAGGTACTTCCATAGTGTTCATCCATCTGTATGTTCGCCAATGTTTATAATATTATAGAATATCTAACTGCACACACATGAGAAAGACAAAATGGCCCCTAGAAACTATTAAGGCCAGGAAAAATGTCAGCATGGGTTGCTTTGGCAATCTGTTCCTCCTTTACTTGCAAGCAAAAAATAGGGCTGACAGAAGGCAAGTTTGAGAAGTTTGGACAGCCAACATTGAGGCAACTGCTGTCCTTTTTGGGATGTGAGCTTGCCAGAGCAAGGTCATACTTTTTGATATAAACAGTGTTTCCTGTTTTCCTGAGCCTTGCAGGGCTTGTATAAGGTCTCAGGTTCTTCAGGCAAAAACTTAGGGTCATATTCACCATAATCACCCTGTTAAAGCTGTCTGAGATTGTCTAAAGTGAGCTGGGATACACACACAGCCAGCTGAATGCTGAGATAATGGCCTCCATCAAAGAAAGAGAAACAAGCTGGGAAAAGCAGGTATTGTCTGCAGTCTGCACACCTAGCTACAAAAAAAATCATCTGTCTTTAGCCTTAATCTGCCATTAACTGTCAGAGAGGTAGAGACTTTCAGCATATAACAAACACATCCATCCTGGTCTGCAGAAAATCCACCACTTCCTTCACTGGTTGATGGTTTTGTATCAAGATATCTGCACAAGGACAAGGAATATTCATGTTTAAAATGCACTTCTGTGCTTGGCTGTGTCATAATTCTCAGTCCGTAAAACCACTAAATTTTCTGAAACGCATTGAAACATTTCAATACTCAGAGTTTCATTACTAATTATAACTGATATTGAATATATGAAATTACCCAGTCTCTGTTGACTCGATTAACAAATGTTCATTTTGGTAAAACAGGAGAATATAAGGATTGTTAGAAGAGGCAGCTGTGACAATAAGTTTTTAATTAAAACAGGTGTCTCAAAAATTTAAGTTTTGATTGTTATAATGGATGGTAAATAATAGTAATTTTGTGATGCATGGCTAATAAAAGACACTAAGTAACCATGCAAGCAGTCACTGGACAGAGCCAACAACAAGAGGTAGCAGAATAAGCTTATTAATAAACTTTAGATTTTTATTTGTAGGTGAGGATGATGTGACTTACTAAATGTGCCTTCTGCCCATAATTTTTTTACATGCGTTTGAGGAGTCAATTCCCAAGGTAACCACTGCTGACATTTCACTTGGTCTTTATAGTTTCCAGAGACTTTTATGTTTCTTTCATTTACATTCTGTATACAGGAAGCAGAATTACATCACATTTAAAACAAGCACAGGGATTTTTGTTTTGCTGTTAAGTAACTAAATATTTACTATCAGATATTCATGATAGATAAGGTAGATAAGGTTTTCTTATTTCACAACATGTCTTTGTGCTTGGGAAGAGCTCAAATGGACAGTTAGGAAATAAATGATGCTAGCTCAAATTTTTATCCACACAAAAGGAATACATATTTCTCACACAAATAAAAATTAAATATAAGAATTTCTACAATCAGTGGAAGTTGTGTCATCTTAATAGATAGAGCGATAGTTGATCTTCTGGATACTTTGCAGTCTGGCTCTGGCTAGTCCATGGATGACCATTGTTTCACCTCTCTAAGCCTATATGCAAATGAAGATAAAAAGAAATACGTTTTGAGATCATTAATGTCTCAGAACTAAGTATTCCAGCTACAGCAGAATTCAAGAAACTCACAGCTTACTATAAAATAAACTAAAAGGAAATACTGTGGTCTAGCTTGGGATCTCAAGATCTCAAGTGCTGTTTGGCCACACTGCTTGTTTGGATGCCAGCTCTGCTCATTAGGAATTACGGTGCCCGATTGTGTAGTTGATAATGGGAGTAATGCATCTGCAGGATGCCCAGATGGCCAAATGCTGCCCTTTATTCCTTTCTGAGGGAATGTGTAGCCCAAAGATACATTAGGAAGAGTGACAGACGTATAAATAAGTTCTTTCTTGGCACAAGCTACCCTAGCCATAATTATTTCCCTGTCTTTTTCTATTGGTCTTTGCCCCTTGTTTACATTTACATTTTTGTGGAAGTAAAGTGAGATTATCTATGATTATGATATTCAAGATCCAATCAGACTCAAAAAGGATCAGCAATGTCTTAAACTGGCTTAAGTATAAAAACCTCACTAGGTTAATGGATGTAAACTGTTGTTTTAATTCTTTGAGTATTTATTCAAAACTGAAATACCAATATTAGTTGGTTATTAACTAGTAATATAATCTAAACCTAGTTACCTATAATATTTATAGCACATGACCTTTGGCTCAACACTTTTAATGTAATTATCTTCAGAATACTCATGTGAGGTAGGGAAGTCAGACAGCAATATCCAAGTTTATAGAAAACACCTGGAGATAAGGGTATTGAAAATATATTTCATTAGACTCAGACTGGCATTCTGGCTATAGAATCCCTCCTTTTCCATTTTTTCATCTTATTCATCAAAGAAAATACCGGTAATAGAGATAAATTCTAACCTATGGGAAGCTCTTTTTTGCTTAATAAGGGGCTTTGGGTAATGTTTTAGAATGAGTGCAAAAAATTTAAAAACATATCTTTCAAAATGTATGTATGCCCGGACTAGAAAGGAGAAAAAACCCTTTTTTTGTGGCATTACAGGAGAAATTATTATATGTAGCCCTAAATAAGCTCCTGGAGTTAAAGACAGTGTTCAGGGCAGTGTTGAAGGTCAGGTTGGTTGGGGCTTTGAGCAACCTAATCTAGTGCAGGATGTTCCTTCCCACAGCAGGAGGATGGACTAGATTACAACTAAGGACTATTGTTGCTATTAATTACATTGTCTTAGATATTGTTATCTCATTACAGATTAACAAAACCCCCATATAAATCATAAAGGTAATACGAGTTCTGCAATTGCATTTTACTGAAAACATTTTGACAGAATAACACAGCAGTTCTCATACTGCAGCCCAGTAGGTCATTCTCCTTTTGGTACTTTTTTTTTAAACCTTCCTTTTGGGAAAACTTAGGATTTAGCCAGTCTATGAGTTTCCCATTCCAGGGCATTTTAGCGGAATTTCGTAACTGTCTACATTTAGTTGGTACTCAGGGCTAAACCATAGCAGTGAGTCCACCACCTGATGCTCTTTCCCCAGGTGAGAGGAAGAATCGGGGAAAAAAAGCAGAAGCCCCATGAGTTGAAATAGAAACAGATTTAATGAGATAAAAAACCTGATACAACAATCAACATTAAGTATAGAAGGTTCTACTCAGTCTGGTCCTTGATGCTGACAGTAGGAGCATACAACCACAAAAGAGGAGCCCCAGGAAAAGGAGAAACTCCGCCCTCACTGAGCTCCCTCCTTTTATAATGTGCATGACTAGGTGGTATGGGATACACCTGTGAGTCAGCTGCCGTGATTGGACCTCCCAGCTGACTCGGGGCTACTCATGGCCTGCCTGCATGGCTGGCCCATGGGTCTGTGCCTGGAGAACCAGGATAGTAACTCTTCACTTGCTGGCAACTCAATGATCATCAATTTTACTATCTGTAATTTTCCATTCTGATTAGCAGCCACCAGTATCTTACACATTCTGATAAAAGTATTTCTATTATTTTTATTACTAAAATGTAGAAAATACAACAGCAAACAATCCAGTTTCTATTGCATTCTCTCCCTGGAAGTGTAACTATAAGGTATCCCCGCTATCATGGTGATTTTGTCTGTGGTATAGGGGATTGTTCATGAGAATCTCATAGAATATCACTTATTTTCCTTCCGAAGATCTCAGGTACTCTGAAGGATGCAATGGTAAATGTCTTTTCAGGAATTTTTGTTAAAAATTCCCCAGACTTGACTTCCATTTATTCTTTGAAATCAAGAGGAATTGTGGATACTCTCCAGTAATAATTGAAGTAAAATGCCTCCAGGCACCCAAAAAAAAAGTCTTGGGCTGTAAAATATGAAAATGATCAGTTCTTCAGTACTGTTCTACATCAAAGCTTACATTAGGCCACTAGCTACATAGACGCAAAGAACAAAGAGGGAACTGTATAAACAGGCCAACTAGTTAGACAATCTAGTTTGTCTAGTCAACGCAGGTTTTTCTTTGACACAGACTTCTCTGATTCAATAACTCATTGTAAGTTTTACTTGGGTTTCAGAGACTCATACAAGCCATACCATTGATCCTGCAATCAGATTAGTAAAACCTGACTTAAACCAATGTGGAGCCCCATATGCTTTAATTAAATTCTGGATGTAGTGTGTTTCAAAACACAAATAGCATCTGACCAATCAAAAGCTGGCATTGTATCTCTTACTAGAAATGCTATCCTTTAATTCAAAGAGCCTAATTGTATGCTTTCAGCTACTGCTTTCCTCTAATTGTTTGAGATCAAGTGTTCAAGGCGTCCCTGCTGTCTCCGTGCTTGACTGGTCTCTTTTGTGTATGTGGGATATCTGTCCCTTTGACTCCTAGCCAGGAAGTTGCTGTCTGCAGCTCTTAAAGTGAATATGCACTGGGGGCATAAACAGCACACAGAATCCTACGACGCCAGTGATGCTCAAAAATACCTCTGATGTGTATGGTGATGACAAACCAGTGAAGTTTAAAATGTGTCAAAAAAATTCATTTCAATAGTAATCATCCTTTAACCATGCTGAGAAAAAACATAGTACTTTTTGATCATTTGTTTGGGTTTTTTTTTTAATTAATATACTAGCATAAAGAACTGTCACTGGAGACAACCAAAGCTCCCATGGTTTGAAACAGTGTGTAGTCACTCAGATGCTTAACAAAAAACAATCAGAATATGTTTGATAAGTTTTTGACTGAGAAACTTACCTGTTGTAAGTTCTTCTGGGACATTCTGACTTGCAATGTGCTGCAAATGTTGCCATCTCAGGGTTTTGGTATTTCTGCTTCCAGTTGTTACTCAAACCGGATATGAAGCAGTTGCCTGAAAAAGAAAGTTAAGGGACCATGAAACCTGAAATGATATAGATTCTGAGTTTTGGAAGAAGGTTTACAAACTCCATATGAATTTTCTTCTAATATGTGTGCTATATCAAAGAGCCTTTTGTTTTTCAAATGGAAAAAAATTCAATATCTGCATGAAAAAGTTGTTTTCTAACCTATACTTCAAAAAATGCCAGCATGAAAGATAGGTTTCATCTTCTCGATGTCTGTGGAGAGAGGCTAAACTACCCTCTAAGGACTCCTGTCTCTCTCCAGAAATTATAGTGAGATTCCTAATGACCAGTTAAAACTAGATTCTTCTGTTGTACATGGTTAAGTTAGATGACAAGAATTAAGTAATATTGCTTTATGGAGAAATATGGATTCAGGTACCATAAGGACTGAAAGCACTTTCATGATCATCTGTGTCTGACCTTGGAGGCACAGAAATTCCTTGAGCTAATTCCTGTTTGAGCTAGAGCATATCTTTTAAAATCTATCCAATTAGATTTTAAAATGGTACAGATTGAGAACCAACCACATTCTTTATATATTTAGTTGTTTCACTGTTTAATTTCCATTGGTTTGAGTCTGCTGTTAGATTTACGGCCCAGCACCAGCTTCCAGTATTTTGACCTTGTGTTCATCTGTAAATTGAAGACCCTGTGACTATCAAATGTATCCTCTCTATGAAAGAAATCACAGCTTTGTGATTTCTTATCTTCTTATCTTATCTTATCTCAGACCTTATCTTCTACTTATTCCCAGTCGTTCATGGTTTGTAATGAGAACCTGAGATTTACTGGTTGGATTCAATGTAAAAATTTTAATTGATGAAGCCTTGAAATAGTTGGTATTTTATCAAAAGTCTCCCTTCTTTTCATATCCTACATATGCAACTCCTAGAGGGAGCACACAACAGAGGTCAGTGAGTGACAGACTCCATACTCTTACACAAGCCTTATTGCTGGTCCAGCACAGTTCAGTTACAGCTCACTTTGGAGCGATCTGCTGGAATCCTCTGTTTACCTGAGCACATGCAGAGAAGAGTCTGTGAGAGGTCTTCAGTATGTGAGGAAGGGCTTGACACTCTACACTTTATTTAAGTTGACTTCAAGATTCTATTGTACGAATCCTAGACACTTAGACTCTCTGTGTGTGTGCATGTAATTTTTCTGATAAATAGTATCCTTCTCTAATAAGAATAAAGGACATAATCTCTTTCCTGCATCCTTTTCTCAGAGAGATCTCCCTATCTGAGAACAATGACATTTTTGTCAAGCTAAGGACTTCACCTTCAGATATCAAACAAATAATTTAGAAAACTTTTTATATTTCTAATTATTTTAGAACAGAGCTTGATCACAACATCATTTTTGTTTTCACTTTCCCTTAACATTTGCTGTGGTTTTGTGCTAGAAAAGCTCACTACAGAAGATTAATCTGTCAAATTGATTCATGGTTTCAGTGTCCTTGGTGTCTCCTACTGTCATCAAAATCATGAAGGGGTTTCTATGTTGCTATATGGGTCCAAGTGCCATTAAAGTTTCGTTATGTTTCCTTTCCCAGCCAAGTTTAAAGAAATTTTGTTGAACAAAAATATTGTCAGACACACATAGCAAGTTTTCCAAAAAACACACCTTGAATGTTTTGCCTTAAGTTTTATTTGTACATTCTCTGTGTATATGTATGTCTCTGTGCATATTTGCACTTTAGATATGTACACAAACTTTGGACGTTCAGTGGTTCTTTGATGTGGGTTTAGCTAACTGATGGGACATTGTGTCATCAAGTATATTAACAAATTAAAATGCAGCAAATCTCCTCAAATCTAAACAGAACTTTGGAGAAGTCTGAATACACTTCTTACCTTCTTGGTATAACATAGGTACATTATTATAATAAACTAAGGATTCATTTGATTGTTCTTCAGCGCTGGTAAAGAATAGCTACAGCCATACTCAGCTAATGAGTAATGTAGCTTCATGCCAGTTGGCAACCAAGAATGCTTTTGGCTTATGCTAATCCCTGAACCATCACCAGAAGTACTCTGGGAGAGTATAAAGTGGACTGAATGAAACATGCCAAAATAGAGTACACAAAATCAAGTGCCCAGATTTCCTCCCTCCCCAGTGCTTAATTTACTTCTACAGGCATATCTTAAGATGGCTAAAATTTTTAATTACCTAATTCCCAACTTGTGTTTTTGGTAAACAATGCACTCTGTCTCTCTCCCTCTTTCTTTACATGGTGTTTACACTCCCTGTGATGGACATAGTGAGCCCCCAAATTCACCAGATACTTTTGAAAATGCTGAAGATAATAACAACCAGTGTTGCTCATGAAATTACTAAAGTTGAAAGTTGTTTCTATCACTTTAGAGTCAAAAGAATTAAGTTTTAAATAATGGTTATCGCATTTCCTTGTCTTTGTCGTGAGCTGACTTACTAAAAACCATTAAATTAATAGCAGGGTATACACAAATCCACAGTAAGGAATGAATTTCATGCTAAAATACTTCAGGAACTAGTCATCACAGTGTGTGTACCACTAGCAATGAAGGGTAACATCACAGAACATGAAGAGCAAGTAATGCTACCTATTTTTTAAAAAAACATAAAAGGTAGTCCAGAAAAGAATCTATAACAAATTTCTAAATGACAAACTTTCAAGTTCTCAGTGGAAAGTGTAATGCTAAGCAGCAAGCACTATCAATGTCAAGAACAAAACATATCAAACTAATACTTTGTGCTCCTCAAATTGGACATGAGCCAACAATATTATGATATTCAAGACAGACCAACAACAAAAGCTAATTTTAGCGTTTAGTTAATTAATAAGTGTTGTGTGTTTTATCTGGGGGAAAATTACTGCAGTCTGTTTGACATTGGTGAGGCCTAGTTCTTCACTTGAAAGACACATTAGATTTTATCTACCATACTTTGAAAGTGTGTGAGAAGAATAAATTTAAAAAAGCCCAGAAAAAAAAAGTTATGAATGTATAAAATGACAAGATAAGTTGAAAAACTGAGTCTTGCTTAGCCTAGAAAAGAAAAAATATGGAGTGGGAGAGGTCTTCTGTATATGTAAAGGGTTGTTTATAAAATGAATGGGATCAATGGTTCCAAATGTTGGCTGAGGAACAAATTAATTAAATCATCTAATTTCCAGTAGGTAGTTTGGATATTTTTCAAAAATCTGAATTATTAAATATGAGAACTTTGACATGCTGGAATTGGAATCCCAGAAATGGAAGCTTTAAAGAAAAGCTGAGATAAATATCTGTCTGGGATAATTTAAGTGTATTTGACCTGGCATCTTCGGAATGGAACCACCTTAAAGAGCTCTCAGGCTGCATCTGCACTGTTGAACTAAATGGGAGAGGGACTGATATCTGGTCCCAGTAGCACCAAGTGATGAAGACCATCCTTCTTTGTTCTAGCCCCTTCTCTAATAAATCTGTCTTGGGGAAAGCTAATTGATGTAATGAAAGGGAGCCTGGGAATGAATAAACAGTTTAACAGGACAGGCAGCACTTTGATGCTCAGCTGTCCCCCGAGCAGGACAAAGACAGCTTTTTGAGCCCTGCGCTGCTGTTCATGATTTTTCTTAGGGGACCATATTATCTGGTCAGGGAAGGGATTGGTTATTTACCTAACACAGATAGGTAAAGCATAGAATGTATTTTCAGTTTGATCATTTTTTTTTTTGAAGACTAGAAATTCATTATGAATACTTTGCAATGATTTCAGTATTAATTACACATCATGGCATGTTATTAACATCTCCAGAATTTATCCTAGATGCATAGGTACAGAAGCTAATTATCTCTTTCTAACTTGAAGCTGAAGAAAGTAAGTTCTTCTTCAGAATATGAGTCCAAACGACATGACTCTTCAGTTTTTTATCTATAAACCCATTTTTCACCTGTTTCTGTCCTCTCTGTAATATTCTCTTTGTAATTAGGTGACTTGCAATTATTTGACTCTTTAGATTACTTCTTATTCTTCTTCATGATCTCCCAAAACACCAGCTTTCTTCACATTAAAATATGACAAAAGAAATACTTTTGAGATAGTTTTCATTGTGTTTTATATGATAGAATCATAGAATGGTTTGGGTTGGAAGGGACTTTAAAGATCATCTAGTTCCAACCCCCCTGCCATGTGCAGGGACTCCTCCCACTAGACCAGATTGCTCAAAGCCCCATCCATCCTGGCCTTGAAAACTTTAAGGGAGGGGGCAGCCACAACTTCTCTGGGCAACCTGTTCCAGTGTCTCATCACCCTCATGGTAAAGAATTTCTTCCTAATATCTAATCTAAATATACCCCCTTTCGGTTCAAATCCATTACCAGAAATAGTAGTTTCAACAGTTCAACATTTATCAGAAACAGTGGTGTAAATCTGAGAACAAGAGCAGGGTCGCAAACCTTGTGTTTTATTAGTAGATTATCTAAATCTGTGTTTCTTCACTTATACAAGGAGAAAATAGGTGGTGGCAGATCTTGTAATGGTAATGAGATCTTTCTTTTGGTTTAGAAGCAACCTTACAATAGAGAAGACATGTTTTTCTTTTATTTTAAATGGACAGTCTTTCATTGCTTCTCACATTAAAAAAAATAAAAATCAAAAATTTATAAAAAATAGAGAGCTTGGTGGAAGATTACATTGAAAAATCACTTTTCTCATCTGTGCTTTTCTTTTTCTCTGGAAGTCAGCTTCATATCCAGTCTCTGTTCCACTTCAATATATTTTGTTTCACCTAGACAGCCATGGAGTGACAGAAATGTCACATCAAGGAACAAACCAGTGCAAACTGCAATGTGTCGTCAGGACTAAACTACAATTTGAACAATAGCTACTATAAAGAATCCCAGGTAACTGGTAGAAATATATCAACATATATACACAAAGAAGTTATATACAATAGCTGACAGCAATCTGCCTTCTGAAAGCTGTTTGAGGGGATATTTGAATCATGTGTTCTATGTCCATTACAGATAACATTTTAGGGAACTGCACAAAGAAAGCAAAAATGAGGAAACACAGTTCTTTCTAAGAACAGGTTTGACTGCTTATTTTGTCTTGTAAACTTTGCCTCTAGTTCCAGTGTCTTAAAAATAGAACTAGCAATGCACAACTCGCAGGTTTGGGTTCATTCATTGCCTGTTTTTTAAATGGAAATCTACAATTCAAAATTTAAAAACATCTGCCTTCTCAATCTGTGCGGTTATGAAATTCGAAATTGTACACCCTGCCTACCTGTAAAACAGTTGATTCCCCATTGAAATAAGAGATCATTCAAGTGACACAGGTTTGCATTGAAGAATACCTGTGTGGAAACTATTTACATGAGAGGGCAGCCAGCTTCTGCGCACCATACTTTGGATGTCTTTTCCTGACTATCAGTTTTATTTTCTGATTGAGTCCTTTGTTTGTAATTGACGGTCTGCAATTCGCTATCACAGAAATGAATATATCCCACATGTTGATCACACCCTCAGACTGTTTAACTGCTACAGACACTGCTTTGTTGCCTTGCCACCACCCAGACATCAGAGAAATGCACTGGTAGTCTTGCTGGGCAAAATTCACTACACCAGTTTGGGGTTTCCACTTGTAATTTTTTGACGTCTGCTTATTTTGTCATGTGCAGCAGCAGAAATTGAGTGCAGCACAAAATGTTGCTCTCAATTCCTTCTTTGTCATTACTAACTAAATGTGGAAGATTCAGTCTCATACCTTCTGAGGCAACAGTTACTTTGGAGGTATTTGGGGTGAAAAATGGCATGGCCACATGCGTTAAGAATTGAACAGGAATAAACTCACTCTCCTGTTTCAAGTGTGATTTAAAACAATTACACACACAAAAAAGTAAAAGCTTAATTTCATTCTATCAGTCTTCATGCCTGATTAGTACTATTTATCCCTGTGCAGCCAACAAAAAGGTGACTAAACACCACATTGTATGCTCTGGTTATTTTGAAAGAAATGTGATTATGGATTTATGCCTGATCTAGATTAAAATTGTACTGGCAGGTGGTCTGCTAATTCACAAGTCTAGTATTAATGATTGCCAAATTAGGGCTGCAGAGTTCATGACTTCCTGCCACCGCCTTTATCGGTTATTCCGTGAAATGTAGGGGTTAGCCTGATTAGATTACTGGTTAATAGGAGCAGATGACTTTGGAAGAATCAGCTCATTAACTGTTACGGGTATTGTTAAACATGCATTCCAGTGATGTAATTAAACTAAGTACTAATGGGGTTAGTAATGGGAGTAATGGGACATTGCTCGTTAAATAATAACTGGGTTTACTTTCAAGCTTATTGCCAGTTTGCTTTTTTTCATCGATGTTATTAACAGGTGTGCTGTGATGGTGTTTTCTGTTTCATAGAAAAAATATCAATTATTGATAGCAAATGAAAATACACTCAGGACAGCAGAATTAGAACACAATGTTCCAGTGGCCAATAAAAGGTAGATTACATCTAGATGTTACTTCACTTTCTTAAATTAATTCAGATGACATTTATTGAAATCAGCTGTGATCAGAGCAAATGAATTTTTTCTGTCTGACCGTACAAAACTATATATATTGGTGACATTGTGCCCAACTGAAGTCTGAGGATTTTGTCTTTAATGGTGCTATGTATATGTGTAGGTATTTCCCTTCATCAGTGAAAGGCAGACACTGACTCAGCATAGTAAGCAACAAGCCCAATAATCTGGACATTGTGCTTCTATCAAATGTGTCTTTGATTTCATTATGGAATCTGTAGCCTTTTTTTGAAGATCTATGGAAAACCCACAACTCCGACAATCCAGTTCCTGTCAGTGCTAAACATTACCTGTGTCTCCACCTTGAATAAATGTCAGTTGTACAGATGGAAAAAAAAAAAATCCACAATAAAAAACCCTAAACATATGTTGAAAGGTAGTACACATGACTGTATGAACCATTTTAAGTAACACATTGCAGCATGTGAAAATGAAATACCCTTTTGAGATATATATATTTGAAAGAAAAATACTTGCTACTCTTGATAGTTTTCTTACTATCTTCCTTAAAATAAAGCATTCTTCCTGGTTTCTAGTTTTGTTGCTTTTTATTTCCATTCAGCAAAGTTGCTTGCCCTTGCCATTGCAATGTCATATCTGAGTCCTGCTTAAACATCTGGTAAGATTGCCATATGTATCCTGATAAAATTGTAACACTTTTAATTGTTCCTCAGTGACTTTGTCCCAAGAAAATTAATATATTCCATGTTCCAGAATGGAAATAACCCACGGAGGTAGAGGGAAGGAAACAAGTCATCTATTAGTTCTTGTTCTAGTCTCAACATTTGCTTCTTGTGCTGGGCTCAGCTATTCACCAGGCTTTCAGGTGCTGTCACCCAACAGCCACCTCCACCACCAGAGAGTGTACTGTTGGGCATTTGCAAATGGAGGTTTTGTGGGGGAAACAATATGGGGCTACTTCTATATGATCAACCTATTGACTTGGTTGTCTCCCATCTCTTCTGTGGGAGACTTTGTTTCTTTGTTAATTCCACCTATTATTGGTTGTTATTGTATTAATGATTGTACCTTGTGTTTTTGAAAAGGCACTTTAATGGCTTTACAACCCGGTCTATACGTACAGAGCACCAGATCATGAGACTCTTCTAGCTACCGATTGGCTAATAGTACTAGCACGAAGCATAAATTGATTTACGGCCTTAAAGCACGCGTTTACACCGTCACTCCTTTTCCACCTCCCCGTCCTGCTTCAGCATCCGGGTCAGGCTCGAAGGTTGGATTGCTCACATGTCCATTGCTTGCTAAAAAACCCTCAACAGTGCTGAGCCTCTTAAAGCATTCATATTCCTCTGGGCTGTTTTAAAATGAATATCATTCACTGTAAAGGAAGAAAACCTGTAAGAAATCCTGAGATCTGGGGTGAAGTTCTCCTAGGAATGCAAGTGATTTGGCTTTTTGGACAAGGTTGAACTTTGCTGGCAGTGGTCCAGAGAACAGCCCTCCTGCATCTCTGCCTGTTGTGGCCAGAGTGGACACGTCTGCCAGCTCTGAGATCCTTCTAACTTTTTGATGTCCATGAATAAAAGCTCTGGGTACCAAACAATAGCAACAAAGAAACTATAAAAACAGGCCAAGAGACATATGGCAAACATGAGGGCGACAACCACACAGAAAAACTTAGTGCCTTGTTTACATTGCTCTTGTCACGAGAAGACTGCTCGGAATTAGAAGGGTGACCTAGTTTAGAGTTCAACATTCTTGTTAAATGCTCCAGGGCAGGTACTTTTTTAAGGAAGATAATTCTGTTCTGCCAAGGTCCATCTACAACATACTGGCTGCCAGTACTAATATATCTTTTAAAAAAAGATATTTGAAGGACAGGTTGTATATACTGGTCAAACAGAAAATGTAAAAGAAAATGTCTGTAGGGTTGAGGGAGAGGAATTGTATGTCCAGACTATAGAACTAATGCTGCAATGTGTGTAAAATGTATCGGTTTATATACCATCAGCTTTTTTCATTTGGAGTAACTGAAATCAGGTAACTAAAAAGGAACTAAAGGTCTTTGCCAGATATTTGTCTTTTAAAAATTCTGATTTCCAACTAGTTCCATTAAAATCATAGAATCATAGAATCATTTAGTTTGGAAAAGATCTTTAAGATCATTGAGTCCAACCATTAAATCAACATCCATAAAAGATAGGGTCTGAGTTTCAGCAATATTTTTGACAATTTGGATTTCAACTTACAAATAATAATTATTTTCAATAAAATTATTTGCATAATAAAACTGGATTTTAAAGCACAGATGCATTTCCCCTTATTTCTATTATCTCCATTAGAACTGACATATTTATAATAAAAAACTGTGTGCATGGTGAACTTTATGTATTGATTTGTTTCATTTTGTGTCTTTTGAGATAATAGGGTATACAGGAGTAGCTATGGGAAAACACAGATCAAGCCATATTAAACTAAGGTTTGTTCTGTAGTTTCTCATTTACTTTGGCAGTTTTTGACTGGAGATGGAGCTGAAATAGCACATAAGACTAAACAGGATATATTTCAACTTTAATACAAAATTCTCTGACTGTTGGATCTGATCCAGTTTTCTCTGAAATCACTGGAAAAGTTCACACTGATTTCTCTGAGAGCTGGATCAGACCTTCTCAGACCCTTCAGTTAAATCCCATGAGACAAATTCTTTGTTCTGCTGGATCTCACTAGTCCCGTGGAACTAATGAGTTCAACGGCTGTAGCTAAAGGTTAAAGTTTGCCCTATGCTATTTTCTTTATACAATTTTGTTAGGGTTATAACTCCCGTTGCCCTTGTGTAAAGGGAAGGAGGGAAAAGCATAAAAGGGAGAGGTTGTAGTTCACTTTTTATTATGAGGTAAACAAGAGAAAGGCACAACATTTCAGATATAAGGCTCATATTTTGACCTTGAGAACTCAAACACTGTCATCCTACTCTGTACTTTTAAAAATGAATTCAGCAGGGGTTCCTTTGTTTCACACTTCTGACCTTAATTTAACTGTAAATATTTTGCTCGTAATTTTGATGACTGAATTAGTATATCTGCCTCTACAATATGTTCCCAGTATGTAATTGTTCCACTTGATGCCCAGGCGCAGCTGAGATCCACCCTGGTAAGCAAAGCCTGCTCTGACGTCTGAGGAACTGTGTCATGCTGCCCATATGTTCCTTCCTACTAAGAAGGTCACCTCACTTTTAAGGAAATTTAAAAGGTTCATTAGAAATTGAATTTGAGTAGTTTTAATAAACAAATGCTGGCTTACATGAAGAAAAATTCTGTTTTATAAAGTAAAATTATATACTGTACCAACAGTTGTATGCTTTGTAATGTCCAGTGCATTATCACCAAATTAGTCCCCTTTTAACCTTTACTTTTCTTTGCAATAATCTACAAAATCCTTTTATCTCTTTTCAGAGCTGCTGATTGCCACGCAAGTAGAAGTCTCCCATATTACACTATTATTACTGCCACTGCCAAACCAATATAAAGGAAATAGCCAAAAGTAATTTTCAATAAGCTTTGAATTTTCGTATTCTGTTTTACATCATGACCTGTGCTTTCCATAAAGGAAAACACACTAGCTCAAGTCAATGTAGAAAGCTGACCTGACTAAATGTTGTGAGATCTGTTTCTGTCACAGTAGATTATTTCAGACTAGAACATCAAAAACCATTTCAGAGCTCTGTAGACCTTCCCATTATCTCTGTAATTCCTGCTGACATTAATCAAAACTATTGTCCTATTTGCAAAGTACTTTATACCATTTTGATTACCATTTGTTTTATTTAGCCATTGCCATCTGCTTTATTTTATGGTTCTCTTGAGGCCATTTGAAATAACATCTCAAATGTTATTTGTGTAGTGTCCATTTTGATCAGAATGTAAATGTATAAGAGTATTTTGTGTATGCATAACGTACTAATATCCAATTAAGTTCTGAGGAGTTAAAATGCTTTTAGGGATTGGACAAGACAGAAAAGTGTTTTCCTAGAACAGCAAGCTTTCAACCCTACAGATATTTTAGAAAGTTGAACCCATTCACCTCAAAAGCTAGGTCCTGACAGAGACTTCAGATGTCAGGAATATACTATGATTATGTTTATGCAGCTATAGAGAAACTCATAAATTTAAAAGTAGAAACATTACGTGTAAGGTTGAATCTTAGAACGAAAAAATAAAAACCCTGATAAATTTTAGTTTTAACAGTGCTGGCATCAATGAACTAACAACCTACTATATTGGCTAATGATAAGCAGCTGTATTCAATTATATTCTGATTATTATGCTATTACAATTATGTCTTTGAGAGGAAATTTCTAACCATTAGGTCAAGTTACTGCTACAGAAGTTCACCCAATACGTCCTTCTGTTAGATCTTTCCAAATAGTTGGTTTAATAGAGAAAGAAAGAGGTTGTACATTGTATGTATGCAACATAGAAGCACACTCTGAGGAAAGATGTGGAAATGCAGATAATATGAACACTTGCTGTCACCAAGAATGTGAGTGAAACATTTGATTCAAGCTTTTTCACAAAGATCTCAGCCATAGAAGGAGGTACTACAAAAATGTTTTGGCAGTAGAAAAACTGGAATATGAATGCTTAGGAGGTCCTACAGTAGAAGAAATTATGATAAAAAGCTTTGTTGTTCAATATACTCATCTCAAAGTCTATACTGACATCTGTAGATAAGGTAAGATAAAACTTCAGTGATGGAGTAGCTAATTAAATAAACATCTGCAGACAGCTCTGGGACAGTCTGTCTTCAAAAATGTTCTAGCAGTTTCTAGTGAGCCTCCTCATTAGTATTTATGAAACACAAAATTATCCTCCTATTTGACTGAGCTCAGTAAAGTTGCCAAGAATTGAAACGGTGCATGAAAAAAAAGGGTCCAAAGCACAATTTCATAAAAATGCCCAGTAAAATTCTTAGGAGCCAGAATCTCAAAAATTTTTTTTTAAAAATTTAGCATTGCACTTTGCCTGACACAAAATTATGGGGTGTTCATCAGAGTTAGTTAAATACAAGCAACAAAACAAGCAGTTATTCCATGCCACAGACTTAAATCATGAGGCATTACTGTGTTCTACCTGCAGTAGAAATGTGCTCAGAAGAACAATGAGATCTGTGTTCCTCTCTGTTGTTACAGTTGTTTTTTCACAATTTTGCTTACTATTTAGGTGCTGACTCCTCTGGCTCAGAGCCAGCCAGAAATGGGCACGCTCCCCCCTCCCACATATATAAGATCAAAAACTGTGTGCATTTGTCTCTCGCTCCGGAAAATGTAATCATCTGGGCCCAAAGCCTTGCCATTACAGGAAGATGCAAAACTGAGTAACTAAGTAGTTCCCAATAGAAATATTATGATTATTAAAAGGCCTATTGTTTGGTTCCACTTCCAAAAGCTGATGCAATATCTAGAAGCATATTTCCTTTGAACTAGGCATGCCTGCCTGCATCCCAGGTGGCAGAGTTTGTAAGCCATGCTTCATACAGGATTTTGTTCCTGTAAACTGAGTTCTGCCGACAAACCTATATAGCCTCTTCCTTGAGGGTACTAACCTTTGTCTCGACAAATCTCTGCACCTCCCACCCATTTAACATCATTCCAAAACAAAACCCACAGCTGAACTGGCTCCTGCTCCCACCCTAGCACAATGACCTCTCCCTCCCAGTTATTCCATGTAGTGACTTGTTAAGTTTCCTTCTTTAGTCATTTGATATTGTCTGAGGAATGAGGAAAGAGAGAACGTTGCTTGTGACAGGAGTTTATCAGATAGATTAAAAATAAGCAAAATTTGACAGATTTGCTAATGGTTCTGATATCAAAGATATCTTGTACTCCCTTGGACACAGTAGGGAGTGTCCTTGTATATGAAGTGCTCGTGATGTGCATGACCCTCGTTCTGACATGCATGACTTTCATCCTGACGTGCATGACTCTCACCATTTTAAGATCTGTGTTGTCTGGACCTGAGAGAAGACTCTGGGGAGTAATTTTCCACTGCCACTTAAATGTATCCAGGATGTTGGAAAGGACGGAATAAGCTATTGTTTTCATTCTTCGACTTCCCTAATAGAGAAAAATTAAATGTATCAGAATCAGAGCTAGGCAGCAAAAGTAGAATGTGGGACTATAATCAGGAGGAGGATGTGCTGCCATCAGAATATAATAGAGAATATATCAGAATATAATAGAGAATATATTCCTGTCTAATGCTGAACCTTGGAAAATGAACTGTAGCGAACAGTTTGCAAATATACTGGGTACTGAATGCTGCAAGGTTAGTGTTAGAGTGTCAGCTTTAGTGCACTGGCCACCTTCCAATCTGGATAATTACATGCTGCTTACTCAAACAAGCCTACAGTTTCACTTGCACATGGTATTCCACTCTTCCCTTCCTGAAATGCAGTACAGAGCTGCTGTGAGTTCATTAATAATAGAGCACTTCAAGAGTAGGCAATCTTCCACTCTGTCACATTGTTTGCAAGTTGTCTTAGAGCAATGTAGGTGTATATAAAATGAGCAGCTGGGCACAGTTAGACCCTGGCATTAGTGAACTATTTGAGTGCCAATGAGTTTAAAAAAGGTTACTTTGGTTCCTTATACTCTTTATAAGGTCACTAGTTTTACTTGCTTTGCTTTGAATTCTCTTTGTAATCCTGTTTAGGGGTAAAACAGTAATAATCTTGTTCACATGTCTGTGGGATTTTGTGCTGTAACTTTAGGAGATTTGAATTTCTTCTGCTATGTATTCTGAGAATTAGAGAACAAGAAGTTCGGTTTGAGACTAAAAAAACTACATGTTGCTGTTCACACATCCAGTAGGTATCCAAACTCTCATTACAGTTAAAAGATAAAACAATGCTCCACACTGAAGATTAATTTAATTTTTAAGTGAAAAAGCAGCTACAGTGTGCATCCAGGCCAACACAGCAGCTCTTGGTGCTTGGCAATTGCTCCCATAAACCTCATCCACAGAACTCTATCTGAAAGCAAGTGTAGGTTATTTATTGCTCCTTATTGTTCTCTCACATTATTCACTGCCAAACCTTATCTCAGACCTCCTGTGCACATGCAGATGTACTCCAGGACATGTGGATACTGTATTAGAACAACCCTGTCATCTCTTCTGATTCTATTGCAGTAGGTCATCTAGAAGCCTACAAAGCAGTTGATGTGACCACTGATGAACCTGAGTGTCTCTCCTTTGCTCATAAAGCATTCAGTAAAGGTCTGACACCTCTGTCAGCACCTCTGCACTGTTTTGGTTTGATATGCATGAGGAAGAACCCAAAAAATTAGAGTAGAAAGTAGAAAAGTAGACAGCAAATAGAATAGCAGAAAGTAGAAAGCAAATAGTGAAGTGGTGAATACGATTATTCTTGATATTACAAATGAGAAGTAGGAAAAGGACCGCACAGGCAGAGTGTGTCAGGAAGAGAACTGCTAGGTAAAAAGCAAGCCATGCTGTTCTGAGACATGATGTAAGGAGTTCACCTGTCTACTAATGTCACCCTTGCTGGGTGTGCTCAGTATGCCAGTGACTTTTTAACCATGGAGGGCAACAAAGATGTGCCCTGTATAGATACACATAGCAATTCCTATAACTCCTCCCTTCAGTCTCTGCTAGTGGAAACTGTGACACTGCCCTCCATATTGGCTTGCATTTTAGATGGTGACAAAACCCATGTTCTTCTGGACGTCAGGGTGCACCCTTTATTTTCCATTTCCACTGGTGATTTCTACCAAAAAAAGATAACTCTCTTTTTATTGACTGAAAGTTGAACACAAAAACCATCACATTCCTTACTTTCATCACTGCTATGCCTCCAGCCTCTGTCATCAGTACCTTGCTGGCTGCAGCTCTGGTATCTCTGGAACCTAAGGGAGAAGGGCAATGAAGACAAGGATGCATGTAAATCTTGGTAACTGGGAAAACCAGCATTAACATCTGGGTCAGTGTTTTGAATGTGCAGGATGCCCCAAGGGATGGTGGTACCATAAGGCAGCTTCTGCACTCATTCCCTGATTCAAAGCCCTCTGTTACAAGTTCCCTTCTTAAATTTCTGTGACACTCTGGGTACTTTCAGCTGTACAAAATGCTTTTCAGTCTCATTGTTTCTTTTCAACAAAGTGAAGACCACAATCTCTTTGGTTCTGTTAAAATAATTTAATCTCTAAGTGAGAAAATAGATGTGTATTTTTGCATTTTATACAGGTATTTAACTTATAAAATGAGACTAGGGCTAAATAGCCTTACTATGTTGATATGGTTACATTGCACTGTTTCCATTAAAATTCAGTTGCATGTGAGTTTACTTTTCTGTTTATCCAAGCACAGACAATAATTTTTCTTGAGAAAAACAGGGTTATAGAAACAATTTGTTGTACTGATTACCCTCTGCCAACTTAGTGGGGGGAAGCCTGGGATGTGTTGACACTATTTTGTTTATTTATGCTCTAGGCATAAATAAAAGTTAGTATCACTGAGCATCAACTAAGAAGACAACAGTTTGTTTGACTCAGAGATAAACTCAGAGTTTTGTTTGGCTTCTTCCTAAGAGAATAGTCCATTCCTACAGGCTCCCAAAAGGAACAATCAAAAACCACAACTGCAAATTCAGTAACTGGCCTCCAAAGAGGAGGCATGTGCCCCTCTGGAGGATGATCTGGTATAATTAGAGCTTTGGTTGTTCTCTTTTATTCTGAAAACTGTAAGTAAAGTGGAGAGGCACAAGTTCAAGTTCTGGATAACAATCAGTACAACATTCTTTCGAAATGCTTATGTATTTTTGTATGCCAGTCTGGACTCAGATCTAGCCTCAGACAGGCCAGCATAAAAGCCAACATTTCAAATCAATTTCCATGTATAATGAAGTCCATTCTTTAGCAGAGATTCTGAGACACTGCCTCTTGTTTGTAGAGAACTATGGCAATGGGGAGGGAAACACCTCCCTTTTGCAACTGAAAACAGACATGGTTGAATTCGGAGTATTATAGGTTATCTGGCACAATGTACATATTCTTGTGAACTGTGGCAGAAAATAGGCTGTTTGAAACTACAATAGTCCCCCAGGTCCTTCCGTGGAACAGCTCTTTGCTCCTTTCTTGCTGACACAACTATGAGTTCACTGTCTGCAAACTGCTTTTGAACTACTTTATAATTTCGTTTTGCAAATGAAAGTTGTAGGGATATAAAGCTATCATTTGGCTTCACACCACTGTATCAGATTAGCACCTGTAAAAACTCGTGTGGCTCTCAGCAAGAAGCATCTCTGTACCATGAAAAACAACCAATAAAAGCATGAAGACAGTCTTTTTCAACAGGCACTAGGAGAAGAAACTCAGTTGTTTTCCTTTTCCCTCATCAGTGTGGTAATAAATTACATTTATGGGCCAGGATTCAGCACTGTTGTCTCTCCATGACCTGTTTAATTTTGATGACAAATGCCTCATGAAGTTATATAGCACAGAAAATAAAAAGTTATTTATTCTAATATAACATTTTTTTTTTCTCCCTATTAATATTCTGCAGCTAATCTTCCTGGCTTCAGTTCAGCAAAGCCCTTAAAAAGGACACTGCTTATTTAAAGTTAACTTGTTCCCTGAGACAGATTTTGCAACTGCCTGTGATTCATGGATCTTATGGGGAGAGCACTGAAGCCAAAGCACGTCAAGCAACACGTGTTCTGGGTATATTCACTATCTTCCCACTCAAATTAAACATCAGCAAAGCAGGAATTTGTAAATGTTTACTTCATTACTTTAGATTTGAGTAATAATCTAACCCTCCTGACCTGAAAAAAGTATAAAATCACTGTACCAGCCATATCTCTACCACAACCTACAGAGGAATAGAAGTCTCTGAATGTCAGACAAGCTGTTTTTTCCCCTGGTAAGGCTACTGTGTGATGTTAGTATGAGTGACCTGTCCTGTCAGAACATGTTTCAGTTGCAAATATGCCCTGGCACCTGTGAAAAAAAATGACTGCAGATTCTTTAATGGAAAAAAGGGTGAAATCATGCCCTGCAGAACAAACTACAAGCATGAGTCTCTGCAAACTGTAATTTTAAAGAAAAACAAGCAATCACAAAATAAAGCTTTACTGCTAAAAGACACAGTATAAAACATTTTACATAATTTTGTGCAAAATTTTAGTTGGCAATGGTGCCATTTAGCAGCCTGTTCCAGCAGCCAAGGCAATGCACGCATGTGAGTTATTTTCTGTTTGTCTGAGGCACACATTTACCAGGGAAAGCTTCCTCTTTACTTGATCATTATGATGACAAAGTTTACATTTCTCAGGCTCAAATTTACACCTATGCAGAAGTTTCACAATGACAGGTGATTACAGAAACCTTCTTGGCACAATGCCATGTCACGGCTGTGCGCACTAGGTAGATCTGGGGCTGAGGACTGTCTCTGGCCTCTTTCATCCATCCCACCCAGGCTCCTCATCCCTTCCAGTGGTCTACCTAGGACTCTCTGTCAAGTTGCATGATATTCATTCAAATTCAAATCCCATTGAAACCGGTGGGTACTTCTAGATGCTTTTAAGTAGAGTTCAATTCTCACCCATATCTGCAACTTCTTCAGTTCTTGAAGCATAGAAGAGTATTCAGATACTGATGTCCTGCATCTGCATGTAGGAGAAACACAACTGCAGTGGACAAAATCCATATATTGTGGTGTTTAAAATCATATTCACAGAAACACAAAATCACAGAATGGTAGGGATTGGAAGGGACCTCCAAAGATCATCTAGTCCAACCCCACTGCCAGAGCAGCATCCTAGAGCAGACCACACAGGAACACGTCCAGACGGGTTTTAAATGCCTCCAGACATGGAGACTCCACAACCTCTCTGGTTCATCTTATACTTTTGGAAATGGCTATACATTTTCATTTAATTTTAACCTCTGCTAGCATCTTGGTGAACTTCCTTTGGAGCAGTGAAAGAACTATAAGTATAGGGGATCTCTTTTTGCCTCATTTCTGGGAGTACCCTGTGGATAGAAGCAAAAGTAGGTCTGAGCCAACAAGGCAGACAAGGCAAGCCAAACCCTCACCACTTGATAGCTATTTAGCCAGATATAACTATTCTAGGAAGCAGTTGGTCTTTATTCATGAGGAACTATAAGCGTGCCAGTCCTGTAATTTCCCTCAAAAATTCTGTTGGCAGAACAAAGGGCAGGCAAGAACTGTAAACAGGGGTGTAGGACTAAAGGTCCAGTTATAGTAATATAGAGACCAGAAAGTAAAATTAGCTTTAATTATGGAGACATCTTGAAAAGTAGATATTTTTTCTTGGATGTCTGTTTGTTGTGATTCGTTGTGGGCTTTTTTTTAACTAGAATGTGGTGTATTTTAAATTTATGTTTATCACTGCCATTCAAAATGAAGATTTACCTACTTAAAAGACAGTTTTGATACTGAAACCTCATGTTACACCTAGAGTTAAATAAAACTTTGTGTCTAAGTTGATACAAAAATAGCTCCTCTCAGGGTTCTAAAAATTAAGAATTTTTAGAATGCATGTTGTCAAAAAGAAGGTTCTCTTTACTATGTACCCCCAAATATTTCTGTAGTCCTCATCAGGCCATAGATTTTTGCCAAGTCAGTGTAAAATTAGTTGGAGTTCTTTGCATAAATGGTTCATAACATAATACAATGACATGTAATAAATGTTTCATCACTTTAACAGATTTTTATTAAATGCTAAATTTGTATGTCAATCATTCTGGTAAAACAATGTTTAAATCAGATGATGTAACTGAAAAAAGTGTAGCAAATGGCACACACCTCTAATTGAGCAAATAAGGAAACTGATCCAGCTGAAGTGTGAAACTTAAGAAGCTCTTACCCAGAGCAATTCTCCAAAGCGTAAAATATCAATAGGTAGCCTTACCATTCTCAACATGTTTACAGTGATTTTCCTGGTGTTTCATTGATCTTTCTCTTTTAATTAGTCTACCCCAAAAAAAAAAACAACCAAGAAAAACAAAACACAAACCAACACACCACATTCTGAGAAACTGGGCACAGAAGTGTAGGGAATGACTGATTCTGGTATATATCAACACACATCAGGGCATGGACTGGATGACAAGCACAGAATTATTTCATTTAGTCTTTTAAAGTAATAGTTTAGCTATTGTCAGTATTTAGATCTCAAATACATTATACTTTAACTTCCTCTAAGTGAGAAGCAGAGGAGACTTCAGATACATACCAAAGTCTCCTACATATATTTATTACATGTCTACAGAAGTGCAAGAAGCTATGAATTTAATGTGCATGAGAACTGGCTGGAGTTCTTTATGGACATGAGATCAAATCTACCTGTGTGTCAGCAAGTAAAATTCGATAAGTTGTATTCACTGTCTGGCAAAGACGCACTTTAGGTAAATATATATATGCACACACAGTACGTGCTTAACTTTGAAAACTGAGTATCAGTCATAGATATTTGCTTCCTAGGAAAAGGGAACTGTGCCCAGCATCAGATTAGGTACATGTGAAAATAAATCTCTCAAATATTCAATGTTGTTTTAATTCTCATGCCTGGATTCAGTCCATCTAATTTTAGACACTTAGTTAAGAGCTGAGTGCAGATTCCAGCTGGCCCAGGCTCCCTGGTCAGCGCAGGGCTGGACACCCTTGTTCATCTGGTGTGACGTGTCCTCTCTGAAGCTGATGGCAAAACTCCAGTATTCCTTCTCCATACTTAAAGATGAAATATAGTGGGTGATATCTTGGCAAAATCACTGGGAATTTTGCTCCTGACCTAGGTGATGTTAGAATCTCACTCAAGCTCTCCTAGGAACAGTGGGATACAGGATCTGGCTGTGTGGTTTGGCTCATTGCCATGCATGTCTATATGGGTGGGCAGTCTCCTTCTGACAGTTGCCAACACAGGATCACAGGATAACCCATGTGGAAAGGGAGGTCAGGAGGTCTCCAGTGCAGCCTCCTTCTCAGGCAGGACCAGCTGTGAACTCAGACCAGGCTGCTCAGGACTGTGCCCTGTTGTGGCTTGGAAACCTCCAAGGATGGAGCTGGCAGCCTGCAACCCTGTCCAGCTGTTTCCAGGGGGAGAGGGTCTCCTTATCTCCAGTCTGAACCTCTCTTCTTTCAACTTCTCCCTGTAGTCTCATCTCCTCTCACCATGCACTGCTGTGAAAAGCCTGGCTTCAATTCCTCAGTCCCTTCCCTTCAGGTATTGGGGGTTGCAGTGAGCCCCCACTGAAGCCATCTCTTCTCCAAGTTGAAAAAGCCCAGTTCCTGCAGCCTGGCTTCATAGAGCAAGTACTCCAGCCCTAAACACTTTGGGGACCCTCCACTCATTCGCTCGAGTTTGTCAGTGACTTTCCTGTCTTGGGCTCCCAAAACTGGTAGGGCCTGATGAGTGCTGAATTCCAAGAGACTGAAATCCAGTAATTGTGCTATAATACAAGTGAAGGAATAAATTTCTGTCTGATTCATTATGTTGCTGAATATATGTTCAAAATCACCTATTGAATTTCAAATTTGACTTGTCAAAAATGTTTTCAATGTATCAGACTGACAGACTACACAGTATTGTATCATAACAATCAATAACTGTATTTTTAAACAGTCAGCATTTTCCTGCATGATTACTGCAAAACCACATAATGAATTTTATGGAGATGTCCTGGTAGATTATTTCTACATAAGTATCAGACAGTGATTTACAAATAAAATGTCTATGCTTTGCATTTGCCCTGCTGCACCAGGAAATCTTGAAAGTTTTGCGCTACTGCGACCATAAATTAGTTTATTATCAGCACAAGAAGCAATGATATTGCTGCTTCTAACAAAAAAAAAATACAAATCTTCTGAACCTATTTCTGTCTAAAGATCAGAAAAGACATCATTCCTGAACTAGTACCCACCAATGTGGAATATGCACACTTTCATACATCTACAGTTTCAGCCTCACAACCTGTAACTGAGACAGGCAGAATTATCATTCCATTTCAATAAGGACAAAGATTAAAGATATTATTTCACTGATTATATTTCCAGAATAAACACAATTTAGTTTCCATTTAAATAATGAAGATGAAAATGGATTCTTAAAGGCTTTTCCAATTAAATAAACAGAATTGGGAACTAGCAAATCCCATCCTATCCCATACTTGCAAAAGCAGTTGCTTTTTTGCTTCCTGTCATTTCATTCGGGTTACTCTCCCACAGAGAAGCTCCAGTTCACAATTTACAACATAAATATGTAGTGGTAGTCTAGTTAGATTTGATGAAGAAGTGTGAACATTTTTTCATGGTCTGCCCACTCATATTCAACCTCATTTGAAGATCTGTAAACTCTCTTTTGCTGGGAGCGCTTCTTGTCTTTTCATTGCTTTATGTGTTTACCCTGCAAGGCAGAGAAGTACACACAGAAAGAATAATCTTAGGAATAGCAGAGTTTAAATGCATTGCTTTTTTTTTTTTTAATTTTTAATGTCTATTTCTCAGAATGACAAAGGTGCTGTTCAATGGACAGTTATAGATGACATTTTTTTCATCTGTCCATTTAAGTATATTGCTAAGTCTGATATATATTTTTTTTTGGTTTGGGTTTTATTCAATGAAAAGAGACACTGATAAGAAATAGTTTAAGAGATTAGGAGACAACAATTCTCTCTGCACAGAACGTGACGTGGGCAAGGATAGCTGCTTCTTTTTGACTACGTTGCTTAATCCTGAAATGGGAGAATGATATGTGGTAGTTCAGCATGTTTTCCCTTTGTTCTTGAAGTTGCTGAAAGATGTCTTGCTGACTTTTGACTGCTGTTACTGGCTTCAGATGCAGCAAGAGCAGCACAGATGCTTAATTGTGAAGCAAAGATCCCGTATAGTCAGAACTGAGTCAGACTGGTAGAAATGGAAAACTGCTTCTGTCCATCTTATGAAGATGCTTTCTTAGTCTCCAGATGTGTACGATCAGTAGCTACACTGGTAGTCTTCAGTATTAGCTGTCTTTGTAAATTAGTGTCATCAGTGGTGTGACATAGGTGTCTGCCAATCAAGTATGAAATCCACAGATTCCCTAAAGACAACAAACAGACACCAGTTTTTCACAGACTCTAGCACTGGTGGGCACAGGACAAAAATAAATGAGAGGACTGGGAGGGAGAACGTAATCACCAGAAAGGGTCTGCTGTGGCCACAGATGACCAGTTGCCTTCTGAAGATGTTACAGTACATCCATTCCACGCTTGTCGCTACCTCTCGTAAATCACAAAATCATCTTAATTCCATTTCATAAGCGTTTGACTCACAGGACAAAGCTCTGGAGTACCAGTTGTATTGGGAAGAGGCAAGTGAGATCCTGGGCATGGTGAAAGCTTCACTTACTGCCCCCAAAATAAACATGGGAAAAATTGCTTCCTGGCTCATTGATTTATTGACTTGTTTAATGCTGAACATGTGGAAAATATCATTCTAGCCCCCAACACATCACATCCCTACCACTGTCTCCACAAACCCAAAAGTGATGATATTTTGGATGGCAGTGCTTTTATCTGCAGATTGTTTGCTGCTTACCTCCAGGTCTAGAAGATTTGAAATGTGTGTAATTCATTCAGGTCTTATCTGCCCATACAATGATTTTATTCCATTGAATTTTTATTTGGAAGACCTATGGATTACTTATAAAATAAATCTATGTTTCAGCAGCCATGTAGATTACCAACATGAATCTACATGTTGGTAAAGTGAAGAGAACTTTATAGCCACCAGGATGACTCCCTCTTTTCTCCAGCACATACCTTGTCTTAGTTCTGATTTTCCTTCCATTTCTACTCATGGGTTTGA
The DNA here is from genome assembly GCA_028020825.1 of Podargus strigoides. Taxonomy (NCBI): domain Eukaryota; kingdom Metazoa; phylum Chordata; class Aves; order Caprimulgiformes; family Podargidae; genus Podargus; species Podargus strigoides. Next base: position 28,285,582 of record CM051620.1, read on the forward strand.
AAGGTTCTTAAGGCTTATTTTCAAAAATCCATTTTCATATCCTAAGGCACAGATAGACATAAGAAAATTTAGTAAATGTGATAGAAGTCAGGAAAAAACATGGTGCAAAAAGTTTTCTTTTAAAATCAATGTTAGTTTCCCATGGGAAGTAGTGGAATTTACAGTCAGTCATTATTCAGATGTATGCACAAAATATAAAAGAGGAAATGGTTAACTGTACAGCAGCTGCACATTTCCCTTTTTCAAGCTCGTGATTTTCTATCCTCATATCATATGATATAAGGCTGATCTTACAGCTCAGCTTGTTGAAAACTTGTTTTGAAGTCTTCCGTGAAAACAAGGTGGAATGAGATGTAAAGTCCTTTAGCAAATTAACAATTCGAATGCAGTACTTTAAAATCTCCAGTACTGCCAACAGTACATTTTCCTGTAATGCTTAGCTTTCATCTGAATTGCTTTTTTAACAGAAGAGTTCAGCCTTCCTTACAGAGTTTTAAAAATAAAAACAAAACTGAAAATACCAATGATACTTCTTGATTTGCAGGTAGTCTTCATTAACTTCAATAACTAGTGGTTCCTAATCAGAGTTGTTGTCATTGACTGTGACAGAACCTGGTAGCCCAGAAATTTTTCTGATGGCACAGACATAATTATGCAAAAGTGCGAAACTATAAACATTTTTATATGTAGAAACATTAAGAAACATAGCAGGTACCTATGAGTGCTGTTAAAAATCTCTGCCAAATTTTGATTGCTTAAGAAGAAAAAGTGCAAGGTCACTGAAAAACAATATGGTTCTACTGTTAAATTCACTTCACATTTGTTGTATATATCTTTCATATCAGCGATCCTGTCATCTGTGAAATGACATCTGTGTTATGCTTTATCTTAGCCAACACTATGTTGGCCTTCGTAATCAGGTCTTCATTTCCTCTCAGCTCTATTGTTGTGGCCTCATCGTTTGTTAATTTAATGAATTAATTTGCTTGAATTAAAAGCACCTATTCCAGCCTCAGGCTGCTAGTGGTTTCCTTTGAATTAATACACAGCGTAAAGCATGAATGTCACCAGCCTTCCAGGTATCAGTTCGCTCAATTCAGATTTGTTCCAAATTCAAAAGTATGCTGCTTATTTTCCCGTTTCCTACAAAATAAAAAAAGACATGTCCTCAGTCATGAACTATATTGATTTCCTTTCACCACCTACTAGGTCAGTTTATCTCTTAGAAGAAGTTAAAGCAACTTGAGGAACCATTTCACAGTTACCATTTGACAGACAAAAAAAGGCATCATGCTGGCACAGGTCCTTCCGTCCCTGCTCTTTATGTTGGCTGTCTAAGAGCCAGCACCGTCTGTTTTTTAAACTTTACTACTAAGACGTGACAAAGGCAACCTATCTTTTCTGCCAGGTTTCTATGCTTTTTTTTCTGGAGTGGCACAGAAGACACTGATCAGGGTTTTTTAGTTGCAAACTGTTGTTTTCATAGTTATTTATTTCAGCACCTAGCTCAAGCTTGACCATTCCACAGAGTTAATTTCCTCACTCTTCAAATCTGCCTTTGCCGGTTCCCTAATTCCTACCTGTAGTTGCCTCCTTAGCTCTAATAAGTGCGTTTATTCTCCTGGTTTTCCACCTCAGGACAGCTCTGAGCACCTAAATGGCTAAAAACCCATTTTCATGTCTTTCAAAAACCAGTACTCTCCCTGGTCTATGACAGTCATAGAAGCATATGCATGCTCTTGAGTAAAGCAACATCCCACTCCCTGAGTCACAAAACTTCCCTGAACTCAATCATTCTTTCTGAAAGCTCTTCTGAATCCTTTTGCCTTCTTACCCTACATAAAGTCCTTATTTGCACATACCAATTCTAATCAGATATGTAGGTTTTCAGGGTCTATTTTTAGGAAGGATTCAATGATTCATGGTCCACAGATCATGAACAATTCACACAGTAGTCAGAACTTCTGTGTTCTGTAGGAAACTGTCTGCTGGATTGTCTTGTTCTAGGTATTATTTCTTGGTTTTAGATTATTCTCATGGAATGATAACAAAATTCCCTGTAACAAAACGCGGTTGTATGGTTGTTATTTGCCCGTAAGACCAAATGTAGTATTTGTGACTGGTCGTTGTGGAAATGGAGAAACCCTGGTTCATGCAACACTGGTTTGGATGCATTATGTATCATTAACTCCAGTAGTCAATACTGAAAGATTCTGTCAAACTCTGCATCCTATGAGAAAAGATCTTGCAATTTATTTGCATATACAGTGTACTAAAAACTTTCTGTTTTCTTGAAGCTGCAGGTCAGCGGACAGGGTCCTTATGTTGTGGATATGTGAACAGGTGTAAGAGCAAAGTAAGTTATTGTCCAGAAAGCTTTCCCAAGCTGCATCACCATCCTGACAGCAGTCTTGATGCAGGCACAGTCTGAACAGTTTTGCAAAGCCTGCTTGAGTGCAGAGCTCCTTCCTTTGTGGATTGTTATAAAGGAAGAACCACAGGAAACTTCTTCACTCGCAGCTTCCTACTTTCTTTGTTTGTGGACTGGCAAATTCAGATATTCAAATTCAAATTCCTCCTCAATTTCAAATGAGCTTTCCAGATCTATTGCATTTTTCTTTTTCCAGTCTGTTGTGGGTTTTTTTCCAGCTAGAGCATTTTACCACTCTGCTTCTGGAATACTCAACAATAAATCCACAGAGAAATGCTGTAGAGTTAAAAGCTGAAATAATCCACAATGTGTATTAACAGGCAGAACCTGGATAAATCCAGACTGATTCTCAAGTAACTTATTAACCAGTGTTTGATCCAGTCTGTGAAACATTTACTTTCCCTGGCAAGGACATATTGATGTGGGTTGAAGGTGACACAGCTGACCATCTACAAAAAGAGGTCTTGAAAAGACTTGTTCTTCATGACATTTCTTTTTGAATACTTGCAAAAACGAAGGGCTTTATAGTTCATCCCCCTTATTTATTCGACCATACCAAATTAGGGACATATTTTGACAACTGACATTGCATAACATGAATATCCCTAATGCAGTCACTGGAATTTCTTGCAGAGTACAGTATTGAATGTTAATAAATCGAGTCCAATGTGTACCTTCCCGACATGAACCCATGAAATACATATTCCATAACATTTTTTTTCTTAGTGGAATACAACTGTTGGAAAAAAACATGAAAGAGGTGGCAATTGGAAAAAAAAAAAATATCTTCAGAATTATAATGAATATTCACAGCAGTTTTTTACACTATTTACTGTAGTGTAGATATTTAATACACTTCTCTTTTTTTAAGATAGTAGTATCATAAAAGGGTACAGATACTGGGTTAGAATTTCATATCTTACAAACAGGCATAGCACCATTACATACTGGTATTAGAGTAACATGTATATTCATGTGGGGGTGGAGGCAAATGAATATATAATTGTACATAGATAACCAATCTTTTCACACAGATTACATGGAGCTAACAGAATAGAATAATTTAATAGAACACACAAAAGAGGAAAAAAAAAACCCCTGAAAAAAGTAAAAAAAAAAAAAGTCATTCATTTCCAATCATTGTACAAGTGCTAGTTTTATTTTACTTCTCTCATCAGGTATTTCCATTCTTGTGTCTGTGTGTTCTTTTGTTAACAAAGCCCAGAAGCTTCACAGCTGTCACAAACCAACGTTGCTACAACAAAAACCTAGCAAGTAGCACTGAAGAATTCCCAAATGTTTTACTTACCCTCACACATATAATACATCACCACTGAAATGTAGCTGCTAACAGAGAGAGAACTAGACAACTTTTTATCAACATCCAACAATATAAAATGGTTTGGGATTGGATATTGAAGAATCTTTCATCAGACAGTAATTTATAGGAAGTCTAATTTCCTAAGGCAAAATTTCATTATAGAGTCTTAAAATCTTGTTGTTATGTAAAGAACAATGGAATTTTTAGCATCCTCAAGTTTTGAGAGTTTATAGTATATACAGTAAGTACCATACTTTGGTGTTGACTTAACTAAAATGACACTGTGTGGTTACCCCCCACCACATCCTGAGAAACCCTCCATTCAAGTATGGCTTAGCTGGTGAAATATAAGCTATTGCACAAAGCTATTTTTCAGCTGTTCATGGAAGGCCAAACATTGGATTTAGTTTCCTGTTTTGGAAAGCATATTCTATCCGGAAAAAAAGAATTATCTCCTCTGGTTTAAGGCAGAGCTTCTACTCTGTTCTACTCTGTCTCAGAATAGACTTCTTCAAGATAACTTCATATGGATATAGTGCTGTTGTGAGCAAAACCTGGCAGTCTACAGGGGTCATTAACAGCAATAAGAGAGATATGGTAGACAGAAGTCATTGAAGCAATTAATATGAAAGTAAACAAATCAATTAGACGGAACTGTTGAAAGCACGTCACTGGACACTTTTATCTAAATCAGTGTGATTTATGAAGAAAGTTTCAAACTCTAGAGAGTATGAAGCATTCCCATTGTCAGTCAGTCATTTCATGTTTCTCAGCTTCCCAGAGAACGCAAGAATATGCACTTGTTTTTTACCCCTCAATATTAATTATGAACTTCATTTAAAGTTGCTAGATGGGGAAATGAAGATTACATTACCTGTATGTGCAGGGGTGGGGTGAGGGCGATGCACGTACATGTGGGTGTGCATGTCTGTACACTTGTGTGCCTAACCAAGAACTGCTAACCCATTGGCCAGTTGCAATAAGATATGTCAGAAGAGCAGATGTCTCTTTAAAAAGTGTACCCTTAAAAGTTTCAGGAAAATAGAAGAGGTTGCTAGTGGAGAGGAGGTCTCTCCCTGTAGGAAAGAAAACTCTGCAGTTGCTTGAGAATTTACATTTCATAGTGGGCTTCAAGGGCAAAACTTGAAACATGATTCAGAGAAAACCCACAATAACTGGCTATAGTTTAGGAAACAGACACACAGTGAGAGGATAAGGATATTCAGATGGTACAGCTTTTCAAAGATAAGGAGATAATGTGAGTCATGACGACTCACAATGGAGGTAGACCTCCATTTCAACTGCCCATGTTTTCTCTATAGTTAATAGAGGGAATGAGACTCCTGCGACTACCTCTTTCTCTTTATCTAGCCCTAGTTTAGATGTCTAAGACTGATGAAACAAACTGTATATGTCCTTTCAGAAACTAGAAGAGGAGGCTATACAAGTAACTTAGGTTAGAAGTTGAATTTTTAGAGAACAAAGACTGGAAGAGGGTGGTTGAGTTCCATACTTGGTGTTTAGAGAAGAAAATCCTAGATTGCTGTTTCACCTGACATGGCAAAATTCACTGGCTTAGACCAATAAAGATAAAAAATGACAAAACTGGGAATGCACTGCACTTAAGTTAGTTAACACTTGGGACAGGTGGTGAATTTCCTGTGAACTGGAGAAACCTGTGTATTTTTTTTCTGAAAAGCATGTTGCATTTCAATTGGAAGCTACAGCTTAGTCTCAAGACATTTGACTCAAGGTGGAATTATCATGTGAAATCTGCAGCTACATTGTATGATAAGTCACTCAAGATAGGCTGACATGACCTTTTGGGCAAATCAATAGTTATTAATTATTTTTATAGAAATAGTGATGTAGGTAGTCTGAAGCTATATATTTTGAAAGGATTTGTCTCAGATTTACCAAATTCTCAACATTAGAGACCTGCATCCATTGTGCAGCACGACAGCTATGATGTAGTTGCCATCACAGAAATGTGGTGGGATGACTTGATGAGCCAGTAGAATGTTTATGGATTAAGTTGAGGACAGAGAACGAGGCGGATATCCTGCTGGGAGTCTACTACAGGCCACCTGACCAGGATGAAGAGGTCGATGAACTGTTCTGTAAACAACTGGCAGAAGCTCATGGTATTCAGTTCCCTGAGCTGAAAGATTGGGATGGAGATCGGAATAAACCCCTTTTAATCCAGGAAATAGTAGTGAAGGACCTGCTGAGTCAATTAGACACCCACAAGTCTATGGGGTCAGATGAGATCCACCAGAGAGTGCAGAGGGAGCTGGCGGAGGAACTTGCTGAGCTGCTCTCCATCATCTATCATCAGTCCTGGTTATCAGGTGTGGTCCGATGACTGGAAACTTGTGAACATGATGCCCATATACAAGAAGGGCAGGAAGGAGGATCCAGGGAACTACAGGCCTGTCAGCCTGACCTTGGTCCTGGGGAAGATTATGGAACAGTTCATCTTGGGGGAGAACACGTGGCAAGTGCAGGACAACAGTGGGATCAGGTCCACCCAGCGTGGGTTCACAAAGGGCAAGTCCTGTTTAACCAACCTGATCTCCTTCTATGATCAGGTGACCCGCCTAGTGGATGAGGGAAAAGGGGTGGATGTTGTCTGCCTGGATTTCAGTAAGGCATTTGACACTGTGTCCCACAGCATTCTGCTGCAGAAGCTGGCGGCTCAGGGTCTAGACAGGTGGACTCTTCACTGGGTTAAAAACTGGCTGGATGGCCGAGCCCAGAGAGTTGTGGTGAATGGAGTTAAATCCAGGTGGAGGCTGGTCACAAGCGGTGTCCCTCAGGGCTCGGTCTTGGGGCCAGTCTTGTTTAATGTCTTTATTGATGACCTGGATGAGGGGATCGAATGCACCCTCAGTAAATTTGCAGATGACACGAAGTTGAGTGGGAGTGTTGATCTGCCTGAGGGTAGGGAGGCTCTGCAGTGGGATTTGGACAGGCTGGAGCAATGGGCTGAGGCCAATTTTATGAGGTATAACAAGGTAAGTGCCGGGTCATGCACTTCGGCCACAACAACCCCGTGGAACGCTACAGGCTTGGGAAAGAAAGAGTGGCTGGAAAGCTGCCTGGCAGAAAAGGACCTGGGGATGTTGGTTGACAGCCGGCTGAACACAAGCCAGTGGTGTGCCCCGTTGCCAAGAAGGCCAATGGCATCCTGGTCCATACCAGAAACGGTGTGACCAGCAGGAGTAGGGAAGTGATTGTGTCCCTGTACTCGGCACTCATGAGACCGCATCTTGAGTACTGTGTCCAGTTCTGGGCACCACAGTATAAGAAGGACATTGAGGTGCTGGAGAAAGTCCAGAGAAGGGCACCGAGGCTGGTGAGAGGTCTGGAAAACAGGCCTTATGGAGACCGGCTGAGGGAACTGGAGTTGTTTAGTGTGGAGAAGAGGAGACTGAGAGGAGACCTCATTGCCCTCTACAGGTACCTAAAAGGAGGTTGTAGTGAGGCTGGTGTTGGTCTGTTCTCCCAAATTACTAATGACAGGATGAGAGGAAATGGCCTCAAGTTGTGTCAGGGGAAGTTTAGGTTGGATATTAGGAAGAAGTTCTTTCCTGAGAGGGTGGTTAGACATTGGAACAGGCTTCCCAGGGAGGTGGTGGAGTCGCCATCCCTGGGGGTGTTCAAAAAAAGGGTTGATGGCCATGGTCTAGTGGTTTAATGGTTAGGAATATGATGGGATAAAGGTTGGACTTTATGACCCTGGAGGTCCCTTCCAACCATAATGATTCTATGATTTTATGATTCTATGATTCCGACTGAAGCATTAGGCCAATATTTTTCCTCTCATGATAGCAGAATTCATCTAGTTTGAAAACAGTTACTTTTTTTATGTGTTATTCCTGCTGCTCCCCTCCCAGGCAAAGGGAGGGTAAAGAAGCACCCTGAGTGTTGACAAATCTCACCTAAAATACCAAGACATGGATAGCCCTGAAAGCTGCATCCCTGGCACCTGTAATATGCCAGGGAAGGGGAAAAATGTCTAGCAACAACTGCATGGGCAAATCTGAAAAGAAGCAAAAACCAAATACAACATTCTGTTTGGATTTAGTTATCAAAATTTGTTTTGTAGAGCTAAGGTGGCAAAAGTAAACACACGCCTATGTATCTAGCCAGAGATTTAGTTCATTCAGTAGCAGCCCTGCAGCATTGTCTCCTATCAGAAGTATAACATATAACAAAGCATATCATATTTTGTTTCTAATAGTTTCTTAATGTCATCCAAGAGGAGAAATTCAGAATTATCACGTCCCTTACCTCCACATGTGCAGGCATCTCAAGATGCCCCGTTTCAGCATTTGGTCTGCAATACTGGTGTTTTATGCAGTTGTTAGAAATTGTTAAAGGCAATTGCAAAATAATTTGAAGTACAAGATTGCTGCAAAGAAAATTAAGATTAGTGCCTTACATAACGGGTCACATTAGATACGATTCATACACAGTAGGCTTTCTGTAGACTCATTTCCAGTTAAGGGGTTCTTTTATAAGTGACCGGTGTGAAATTCTATTTGTGATATGAAAACCAGATTTTCAGAAATCAGAATTTTTAGGCAGACTTTTTTTCTTATTAATTCTTATCCGTTATCCTCAGTGGACTTAAAGTATGCTTTTTTGTTGAATTCCTTCCTGTTTCTTTCTCTTAGACTTACACGTATGTGTACTAAGGCATTATTTGTGAATGCTGCTGGCCTTGGACAGCTTCAATTTCATTGCAGGCTTATGAAAACTCTAAGAAAATGCATTAAAAATTAATTTTCTTTTTAGAACTGCTTTTCTTACTCATTTTGTTTTTAAAAAAAACTTTTATTTAGGTAGCAGTAGGAATCAGAAACAGCTATTTTACCTCCACTTTCAGCAGCAGAATGCTGAAAGGTGTGGAGTTGGCAAATATTGCATGACTCAGCCTGATATCTCTATCACACTCCTAAATAACAATAGATTGACCTCAAGGAAATGCCATTGCAGAGAACAGCGAAAATCAGGCAGAACAATAGAAAGGAAAGAAGCAAAGGAGAAAATAGAAAATCCTTTGAAACACGGAACACTCTCCTTGCCCTTTCAGTATAGTTTTGTTTGTCTAGAAGACTGTATAAGTGGTGGACTGCTAAAGACCACCACTTTCCTGTGGAGAGATCTGTGCTTTCTTCTCCTTGTGACATACATATGGATTTTTTTTTAAAAAAAACAGTATTAGTGGATCTTTAAGTACACTTCTCAAAGTGGCCCAAGGACAGCATCACCTCAGAGTCAGAATGCAGATCAGATTAAAACTGGATGCTAGCATAGCCAGACTGAAGTTTGGACAACTTTTTGCCTTTTTTTGGTAGTGGTGAGGGGAAGGTGTGAGCCCAGAGAAACAAGATGATTTCTCTAAAAAATTCCCATCCTCTAGCAAGGTCCTGTAAAAGACAAGTAGATTTGCAGCTATTCTCCATGCAGAACTTGCCTGCTCAGTATGTCCTCAGGACAGTTTCTAGCTCCAACAGAGGCTATGAGACTTGCCCAGGATATGGAGCCAATCATAATCTGCAAATGATGTTCTGCAGGGAGACTGAGGAACTACAATTTTCTCATTAAACATTGAGTGGTGAGGCCTTTAAGCATGTGGTCACATAACACGTGCACTCTGCAGTTCCCCTTTTCCTACCCACATCCTAATAACCCTGAGAGAAGAGGAGCAGGAAGCTGCAGTGAAGGAGCTGTAATAATATTTATTGTCTCTCTATGGCCTCAAGCTTGATTTTGATGATGCCTTCATCTCTATGGCCTGAAGCTTGAAGAGGACCTTCTGAGGTCCTCTATATCCAAAGTCATCTCTGGGGCAGCTCTGCTACCTTCCAACCTGTCCAAATATCACCTGTAAGATTTAAAAAACAGATCTATTTTGTTTTAGTCTCAATAGTATTAATGTAAATTATTGCATTTGTTATTTAAAATATCTAAAGAGATTATGTGGCTGATATTGATGAATGATCTTTCAGAAGGCTTGGGAATCTTTGAACGCAGGATCTCTTTCAGATTTTGATGAAGGTTACACCTTCTGATCATGCAAACAACACTTGAAATTCACACTTGTTTCAAGGGAAGGAGCATTGCATGGTTGTGTAGCTTTTTAAAGCTGGAAAGGTCATTAGATATTATAATGGCATAACACTACCCACAAAGTTTTTTACTCAGCAGGCACTACACCAAGCTCAACTTGTACTTGACTGAAGCATGACCTGCAAAAAAGTCTTTACTCTTGAGGAAGATGGTGTTGCTGTCCTTGCTTTTCTAGAGGTAGTCCTCTCTGTTTGGCATAATCCTTTTAAAATGTATGCATGGGAAGCTATTTAGCCAAATTTTCAGTGGTAGTTAAGAGTGACAAGAAAGAAAAGAAAATGTAGTAAAAATATGTAGGGGGAAAAAAATAACTTTCACAGCAACAACTGTTCCAATTAAGTGTATTTGGGCAATTTAAAAAAACCCAAATGTATTAGTCATTCATAATTATGAAAGGTGATTTATTAAAAATAGCATTATTTCTAAAGAACAGCTAAATATAAGGTAGATGCAAGCCTTAAGGCCTGTTTAGTCAGCTCAAAAGGCAGCAGGGCTTTGCTTTTTACAAGGACTTGGCAGGCGTGTTCAAATGAAAGGAAATGTCAGTTCAGCTCTACAGGCATTAAACTATTACTTTTTTTATAACTTTAACTCACCAGCCTGACTATAATATGACTCTGAGATTAAAATATTCTCATTTGATGCAAAACCATTCTGTTAATATGATTTGCTCAACCTATTCTTTTGTGTGTCCTTCTGTTTGCAGAGTGCACAGTAAGAATTCACTCAGCTTTCTCTTTGAAACCAATGACAAGGAAAGGAGAGAGAGCATGTGCTCGTGAGTGTGAAAACTAACTTGCAAACCTGTAGGGGTGTGGAAAATTCCAAAAGATACTGTTACCGTATAGGTTAATTGCTCTAATTAATCTTAAGTTTCCTTTGTAAAATGTAAAAAGGGGATCTACCCTTCCCTTAATAGGAAGCAGCTGTTCATTAAATGAGCTCATACAAAAGCATCCTTTAAGAACTGTTTCAGCAACTAAATTAATTTAATTTTAGACTCCACCAAAGAATCTAATGTTTTTTCCTTAAAGCTGGATGAATTTACACAGCCCAATGCTTGCAATAAAAGTACAAGCATGCACACACATACACATGCAGGCAGAGTTTGTGCAAATAGCTCAGGTGGTTATAGGAAGCAATAGTTTAACTGAGCAACACTCTGGATACCAACAGCCCACACTCATGTTGGAGATGGTGAATCGCCTTTTAAAAAGGGCACTCTACTTAGCTTGTCCTTAGCCTTGCAGCCTCCAGTCAGACTTAACACTCTATTAGTATCGTTCACTACCTTAGGCTGCTCAAACAAAGGGCATTTGTATGGTACTATCCAACTTAAGATAAGTTAAAAATTCTCATGCAATCCGTATGTCCACTATAAATGAATAAGATGTTGGACTATGCTCTATGTGAGTGTGTAAATCTTGCTTTCTTTAGCAATGTCTACAGCTCTGTTGATGATAATGGCAGTTTTCATTTACTTAAGTGCTTTACTGAACTGAAGTTAAACATAATCACTACTTTCCTAAACCCTATGTGATCTCCAGTAATGTCACAAGACAATTACTCATGAAGTTCCCTAATATTTCAGTGAAAACCTATGATAATCTCATAAATCTTATGTAGAACTTTGTAATAAAAATAAAATTAGGTAACAGGAAACTTTCAAAGGACACAACAAATTTTACATGGAAACAAATTTCACTGTTGAACATAAAGTAGTACAAACCTAGAATCAGTTTGCTTAAATTCATTTTGCTGGATTCCATAAGGCAACTTTAAGTAAAAATGATGAGGGGATAGACCTGAGTCACTTCACTAGAAATTATTCTTCCAGTGGAGCTGCACTGAATTTAACAGATTCAGGACTCAACTCTGTTTTGGTTTCTTGCTTTCATGAAGCAGAATGGAGACCATTTCTCTGTGAAATTTCCATTTCTGCTCATCAAACATCTGATAGATAGATATACAGAAGATAACAGGTAAGAAACTCTCTACAGCTCAAGTTTTTAGCTTTCAAATGCAAGTTGTGTCTGTCATTCACTGATGTTTACCCTCATCCATATTATGCACAGGTGCAACTTTAGCTACAAAAGCAGCTCTACTGAATGCAAAGGAAAAAGTCAGATGCATAAAAGTAGTGTATGCCTACACGGTTGATGTTTCTACTGCCAGAACTGAAGACTTGCAAGTATTTTTCATAACAGATAATTACCATGTGGAAAGGCTTTCAGAGTGTAGAGATTCAGATCTGACATGCAGAAATATTACCTTACTAAACCCAGGAAAAGCCAACTTTGTAATACCTTCCCAATTCCAATTTTAAAACAAAAATAAGATGACCTTATGAAAATTACAACCTTAGTTTTATATTAAAATTAGTGCTTTTATGTCAAAGGAGCAATATATACATCTGTCCAAAACCTAAAAAGCATTATTTTGTGCAAAGATCTGTTTTTGTGCTTAATCGTTTCTTTGGGGACCTAAAATTGGACATCAGATGTGAATTGTGTCTTTCTAAAAGCTTTGAATTCTTCCACCTACTTGATTCTGAAATGCTCAAATACAATTCCAAAACCAACTACAGAAGCACATTACCAGTAGTTGCACAACAGTGTAACTTCATTGTGGCACATAATATATTTTTCCAAACACTCATTTGGATCCTGTCTCTGTGTGTTTGAGCACACTGATGTTCAGGCAATTGGGATCATTACTCCTGTGGTCACTTATGGATCAGTGAACTCTGTGACTACTGCATATACAATCTGTGAGGAGTGATGAGAACAGCTAAAGCCTCATGACAACAAATAAATAATTTGTATTAGAATCAGAGGAAGTAAATATTTCTTCAGGAAGTAACAATGTTTCTGTAGAAAGTATTGATGGTATTGTTCCAGGAGGCTGAGTTTAGAAAACAGAAATTCAGCCCAAGGCTCAGAAGAGTTTCTATACTTTGTGGTCTTGGAAAAGATCTATCTTTTGACTTGTAAATGATTTGAAAACACCTCTATGACAGCAAAAATGGAGCTCACGGGGCAAACAAAGCTTTACAGGGAAACACAGTGGAGTCAGTACTTTGCGTTCTTTAATGAAATGGTGGATGATGCCTGAAGCTTCAACACCATCAATGACAACTCATGATGTAATGGAGGGAGGGGAGAAGGCAGCTGAGGCAAGGGAACATACCAATATTCTCCAGCTCTGGCTGAGTTAACTAGCCAAATAGACCCCCTAAACTCCCTGAATAACCAATGAAGAACTAGAAGTTCTAATGGGACTTGCATCAGGAATTTAATTTATATTCCTTGCATCACTTCTGAAGTAATCTCTTCATTGCTTACAGTGAGTGCTTAAGGAGACTAACTGGTTAACTTATTTGGCTAAATTCAGTATCCTTTCCACTTCCACATCATTCTTTTGAGGAAGACACTCCTGCATCTTTTTTCCTATTATGCAAATAAAGTGCAGCTCTCAAGTTGATGTGCAGATTGATAATATGATCCTTATCTTAGTATGCCTTTGCCCTACAATGAATACTGGCAGAGATTTACATGGTGGAAAGCATTAGCTGGTCCTAATTGTACTGATTTATAGAGTGACTCATTACCATAAATAAGCCTCCTAAGTAAGCATTTCCCCTCCCACATTTACTGTTCTCTTATCAATGAGTAAGTAAATGGAAATAATATTTTGGTGGGGAACTATATCTACCATTATACATATTGCTTAACCAGAGCTCAGCATCATACTATGGCTACTGTATAAAATGGAGAAGAAATTAGTTTAGATATCAGACAAGTTAGGAATATGTGAAACAATAGCAGTGGTATAAACACCAGATATTGGCATCTGGCAGTTCTTACCTGATCTTGAAATATGGTTATCTTTTTGACTACAGTGGAAACTGAGGTGCTTGAAATGATACGTTCATTCATTCAAGATCTACAAATTATAGCATTAGTAGCACAATATTCCCTGGCTGGCATGTAAGTAGATAAAGAGGCAGCAGGGGGGATCAAGAGAAAGAATACTTGGCAGTCTAGGTGAGAGGGAGGAAAAGGATGGAAAAGCTGGGTAAGTAGGAAGAGCCATAGCTATACTAATGACCAAAAATTTGCTGTAGTAAACAACAGAGAATAAAATTTCCCAGAAAAGAAATCACCTTGGTATTACAAAAGTTCATTGAAACATTAGGTAGCACAGCACTGTTTTTGTTTTACTTTGTTTTTTTGACTGGATGTTGACATTTAAATGCAGCACTGGATAAGAAACAAAGTCAGATTAGACATTGTTGGTGCAGAGACAGCAGAGGAAATAACTTGGGACACAGTTATATAAATGGCTCATCAGGTAGCAACTTATAAAGAAACATGAGTAAGTTTGGAGGCAAGGACAACAGGATCTTGGTCATACGTCTTATTGAAATTGCCGAAGAAAAATACCACGTACATTCACTTTTGAGATTTAGAGAAACACCTACATCTTCTTGAAACCTAATGAATCCTGCACATTTTTGTGATTTCCTGGTGGATATTGTTGGAATTATATCTGATTTCAGCTTCCACTCGGGAAGTGACTCCTCTACCTAACTGATGCTATCAGCTGTCAGAGGGGGCTTTTGCTTCCTCTCCATATTGCAGAGGCCTTCATCTCTGCTTTGCTGCTGGTGCTCACTGACCACTATATGTCTCAGTGATGACTGATGAACTGAATAAGCTCTGCCGTAACTTCGGAGACACTTAAAGACTTTTTTTTTTTAGGTTCCTAAATTAATGTGCAGTAAAATAAAAGAATTTACTGGGCTTTTCAGAAGTCGTTTGGCTGTTTGGGCACTGCATGGTCAGGTCAGATTAAAACGCCTTTCTCCACTACTTGGAAAAGACAAGCAAGATGTTCAGAGTTCATGTCTCCCTGCTAGCATTTATTCCAGTTACTGCATTTGCTTCTTTGCAGTGTTGTGAATTGAGATCAATAACTTTACCTTTTAAGAAACTGCAGTGGTTAGCAATAGATGTGTGCAGACTTGGAGGGTTATCCAGGAATGTGCCAAAATGGATACATGCTTGAACTTGGTTTCAGAAACATTACTTAGTTTCATGTGCTTAGTTAAACATTTCTGTTATCCTCAGGCTCTAAATAAGTGCCTCTATTTTACTAAACTAGAACTATGGTATCATCAAGTATGTCTTAATTTGCTCCTCACAAGCTCCTCACAGAAAACCAAAACTATAAGTGATTTGTAGAGAGGAGCAAGCACTGAGATCTTAAAAGAAGCACACCGTGGAGTCCCTTCCTTCTTGATCCAAAATTTGCCTGTGAAATTGTCTTAGAAGCATGCTATTATTGCAAAACTGAGCACCTGTTTTCTTATCCTAATCTTAGTTGTACCAATAATTAGCTGATATGACAACAACAGATGAGCAGGTAATCATGCCCATAGGTGTCGCTTGTGGCCAACGGCAGTTTTCAAAGGAAATACTTTCTTTGCTTTTCTGCTGACAAGGTCCAGTCCAAAGGTAGTTACAAACTTTTGTGTAGGCCTTTATTTTGCCATGGATTTTGCTTAGATGCCGATCAGGGAGTTACAGATAGTTGTTATAAAGAAGATTTCCCAATCTCATATTAACTACCCATTGTTAATGTTCACATGATATCTCATCCTGACCCTGGTTAAACTATAAATATGTCAGTATTCCATGCCTAAAGAGAAAGAAGCATAGTTTCAATTTCAAATAGAAATTTTCTGATCAAGACTATATTCTAGAATAGATATTTTCATCTTAGTCTCTGTAAATCCCTGAGTTCTGTGGGTTATTCCTTAAGAGGCCTTTAGAAGGCAAGAAAAACATGTGAACACTTCTGGTAGTAACACTGCCGTGTGGATCCGCATCTCTACCAAAAATATATAGCAGTTCACAAATCAAAAGAATTTGTAAAATGTCATAACAGAAGCTACTAAAATGTGTCTATTACTAGGGTCCAGTCAGTGGGCTTTCTGTCCCAGTAAATAAACTCAGCAAAAATCAGTGTGTTCTCCTTAAACAGCTTGATGGATGATGTAGAGCAGAGCTTGTAAACTATGACAGTAGTTCTTGTTATGGCCCATACATGTTTAAAATTGCAAGATATTGTTTTGTCATTTCTGAAGACATTTTTAAGAATGTGTATTCAGATGCAAAGGAGTCAATACAATTTGTAATTTTTGCTATATTGTTATGATCAATTATCATTCAGACATTTCTTCCTGAATCACTCTTTAACTGTTTAATATTCACCTGTTTAACACTCACGATTCAATATTTAATATCAGTTTAATGTTCAGTTGTTTAATATTCACCAGAAACCCTTGGCAGATGTATATAATAGTGAAAATTTTTTCAAAGTACTGTAAGGAACACTGAACATTGTACTGTTTTGATAAACAAGTGGGAGAAGGGAAGAGAGAAATGTAGCTGATATTTTGCTGTGACATCAATGACACCAAAACAGGTGCCAGCTGGATATAGCTTCAAAGTAGAACAATTCCTCTAAGTGTAGCATTTTTGGTTTTTTACATACTTATTTTATATATCATCTAAACAGCAATCAAGCTGAGAAGAATTTTCTGAACTATCATATTTTTAATTGATTTCCTCTTTTAAAACTACTTTCAGGAATGATGTTTGGATTTAGGGGCTTGAGGTGTGTCAATCAAAAGGGATATTTTTTCTTTTAGATTAGCTCATATCTTGACTAAAATAAGCAATTTCTTTCTCTGAATATATCAGTTTAAAAAACCCAGGTCTTAAGATAGGCTTACTCTGTAGTAAACAGTAAAACTAACCAAGAAAAAAATGTAGGCAATTAAAGAAGAGGCAGAAAAGTCAAGATAAGAGAAGTACCATGTTGTTGCACAGAGAGGGTCCAGTGCCTCTCTGACATCCACATGGATTCATTTTCCATAAAGAGGAAAAGTTTCCCAATAAAGGTGGCAAAGCTCATTTCTGTGGCTCATTAGCTGCATAGTGTCATGGTGCTGTTATTGCTGAGAAAAGAAGATGGAACCTGCAAGGCCCAGGCATGGGTCAAACAGTTAGAGAAACAAAGCATGTGGGAAAGGAAGCAGGAGTCAACGGAAGCAGGAACAGGCAGGGGGGCTCTGTTTGCTCTTCCAAGTGACTGAAAACACTCAGCACATGCCACTGAGAATATTATTCTATTTTATTTCAGGGAATATTTGTTTAGGTGAAGATTAAACTAAGAAATTTCAGAGCTATGGGAACAGGGTCCTATGATGCATTATTGTGTTGTACAGGACTATTTCTTTGAAACAACACTGGAGATCTGAAAAAATGACAGGAAGGACACTTTACATAAATATTGTATTTTTAATGCAATTTAAAATTCCATGTGGTCATATGCTTCCAATCTCTCATTCAAAAATATTTGGTCCAGTAGCTGTAAATGCTTTTTTGTTTTCTAAGAGTCTCCTGCTGATTCTTCAAAGCTGAAGTAGTTTAAAGGTGCACTTGTAAGCTTCACTGAGCTACTTGCAAGAGCACTCAGAAAGAAGTACCTCAGGCTTTATCGCTGCTTTCCACACACAACTTCTCCTTATACAAAGAAACCTTTTTCTGTAAGTGCAGCAACCGCTAACGGCATCTAATAAGGATCAAGGGAAAAATTAGTTCTTTCCCACGTGTTTTTGCAATGCTGGTAGAAAAGGCCATCTTGTTTGTGGTTTTTATTAAGAACACACAAATACATATTTTTAGAATAGCTACTTTCTGCCTTCTTCTGACCCATTGCACTGCTCAGACACAGAGCTCTGTGTTAAGACAAACTTTCACTGTGCTGGGCAGAGAGCACCAGAGAAACTCATGTCTCTGTCTTGTCTTAGTGTGAGCACAGCTGATTATAGTCAGCGAATAAATAAAGAAATCAACATCAAGACAAGGGATATTTTTTGTTTACTTAATTTGGAGCATGCTGACAAGTGAATGCTTGTTATAATTTACCTGCTACAAAGTGTATTAACAGTATGAAGCTATAAAAAGAATGTCCCTTAGGATCATTTCAGATTTTTTAATGGTGATCTGTGGTTTTCTTTTTTTTAATATTAGCAAAGGAAGGCAGGAGTGAGCATGAGTCATAAAGGGATAAAAAAAAAAAAAAAAAAAGAGACAAGTTTTCAAAAGCAATTCTTGATGATAAATGTTCAGCTTGTGATCACTGAATACTGACTTCAAGGACTCAAAATGGAGAATCCCCAAATCACTAGCTGCTGTATTTCTGGATACTGTTTCCTGTCTGCATTACCAAAGACAAATTGCACTGGACAAGATCCGGAGAGAAACCCTAAACCCCTGACCCTCGCAGGGTGCTGCAGGGCGTCAGCAGAAAGCACGTTATTTGCCCTTGCAGCAGTCAGTGAGGAGAGCTGACAGTGCGGGGAATGTACAGGCCAAAAGATTAGCACTGATGAGTTTAGGCATGTTGAGAGCTGTACAGGATCTTTCTGAATCCCTTTTCATCCCATAGGCTTGTAATTCTGGCTAAATACCCTTTTACACCTCAGAGGAGGCTCTTCTGCTGAGTCCAGCCCCCAAACTCTCACTGCTTTCAGTTGGATTTGATGCTTCTGAACCAGGCACCAGTTTCCTTTTCTTTCCTGTACAGAAGAGGATACATAATTTAGCTAAGTGACCTCAAAGAGGTTACCACTGGTAGCAGGGCACAGGGAGAAGGGTGGCTGGTGCCCTGCCTTAGAGCATGTCTATGTTGAGCAGGGGCTGGGGCTTCTTCTTAGAGCACTCATCTGTGAGGAGCAAAGTGTAGCTGATCACTCCTAGCAGTGGGCTGTACAATAACAGTTAAACTCTGTAACTTTAGTTGCTGTTTCATATACAAAATATTTATATTGCTTTTTCTAAATTTTTAATGAAGCGTCTACATGACTTTGGCTGGTAATGCCTGAGAGAAACGTTCTACTGGCAGACATCTTGGCATGTATGTCACATAATTTTCTTCTCCTTTTTTTTCATTACCAACAGAAATTTTGCTCTTGAACAGTTCATCTGCGCATACTGTCTATATCTGAAGTTGTAATCCCCAGCTTTTGACTGAGGTCCATGAAGACCATAACCCTGTTTTATTAGCACAGATCCCTGGAGTTCAGACTCTAACTCTGTTGTTGCTATTGCAAAAGCCAATTAGATCGGACAAGACTCCAACAGCAAGTGGAGAACAAGCAGTAGGAGCTGCTAATCTGCTAGAGAACAAATACTGTACCTTGTTATACATGATTACAAAGTTGTGGTGGTTTATGTTGTATGTGCTATACTGTTGAATCTCTTGGACTGCAGGCCTAGTTTATCATTACATTAAACTTTGTCTTGGTGCATTCAGGGAATGCAAACTGCTCTTATCTGGGCTGGCATTAAACTTGCATACAGCCATAGCTGCCTGGGACACCAGAGCATCAGGCTTTCAGCAAGGGTGTTCATCCTGAGGACGGGGCTCCTGTGCTTCGTTTGAAGGCCTGGCAAGCCCATGCAGTCTGGGCTTGCTTTGAGTTCACTTTGCTGAGCTGTACACACCTCACAGCAGTTATATCTGTCTTTATATTTAACTCTGATTTTTTGGACTATGCACTGCAGTTTGTAACACCTCACAAAGAAGAGCTGTTGTAGGACTTGGTTGCATGGCAGAAGAACATACTGGTCCAGTTTGGATTCTTGTAGGAAAGTAATCTCAGTCTAGCGACATATTGCCAGAGACATCTCAGTTTCTATGTATTGCAATTTATAGTATACACTTCTATATATTTCTACCTCATCTTTGTCTGTTCCAGCCAGGGAGCCAATCAGGGATCTGTTGGGTGCACTGCTCCATTCTGCTGGTGAATTGTTTAGAGAGACTTCACAGTGACATTTGAATACCTATGATGAGATCTTGGGTGCAAAACCTTTGCTGTGGAGAACACCTTCTACTGGATCCCTCTCATGGAAATTTCATCTTTTGTTCCTCAGTGTTTTCTGTAATGTAGTCTGAAAAGAAATTACTCATTTGTAGTGTTGAGTAATAAACTACTGAAGAACAAATACAATCAAAAATGGCACTTTTGACACTGTAGAGGCAGAAAATGTGCAAATTACAGTAGTGTAGTGTTATATAAGAGCTCAGCAAACTAGTCTTGTCTATTCACTATCTAAAAAATGAATGCATTTAAAAGAGATACTTTAAAACTTTGAATGATTCTCATTTCTCAGAGCAACTTGTTTGCTCTGGCAACAACATTAAACTGTGTGGTTTTGACACTTCCCAGGATATTTTATTCCATGGAGTACATACCCCCATTGGCAGGTATATGAAAGACAATTTCTCTCCTTTCTATGTGTGCTTGTCTGCTTGGTGGTTCTTCTTCCTGGATGTTCTCTGGGTACTTTATCTGCTCTCACATTTGCACATGAATTGGTGCTAATCACATACACCAGTGACCGGCATTTTTGTTTGCTGGAATACATTGTTTACACTACAGAAGCTGCTGCTGCTGGTGGTACACTGTGATTTGCATAACCCATGTGTGACCCTATAGCCTGAGGTGACTTTATAGTCTGAGTCTATAGGAATCAAATTCTCCAGGTACCTGATGCTATCTCTGAGCCTAAGGACTTTCACAAAGATCCCCAGTTAATTATCAGTGATACAAAACGGTGGGAGAGCAAATTTGCAGCTGAACTCACAGTAATGACTCACAAACTATGAATATCCACTAAACTTGAGTGTAAAAATATAGTTCTCAGTCATCACTTTTTCTGTGGTAATGTCAAATATGTTTTCGATAAATAAAAAAATGCAAGGCATAAAATAATTAAGTCCTGAAAAGCAGTAACCAACCTTGAAAACTTTCCTTTTATCTGTCATTTCTAAAGTCCTGAGACAGGCTGTTAAAACTTCTGGAAATACTAATGCTGAATCTCTGTAAAGTGTGCAATGGCTATGCATGGAGACAGAACATTGATTCAGGTAACATTAATACCATGTTCCAAAAAAACAAGGTCAAAAGCTGTTAGAAAAGGGTTTATTTTTTTTCCCCTTTCATTTAAGCAGGCAAGAACATGATTTAGCTAACACTCTGATGTGGATGTCTTATCCAAATCAAAAACTATTTCGTGTTGAAACACAGCAAGAATGAATGTATCAGTTCTTAACTCTAATTTTACTTGCTTCTGGGTGGTTTTCTTTAATTTTATTTTATTCCTGGAGTATAATCCCATGTATAGTACAGGAGAGCACAACCTCTGTGAGGTCTTCACTGCTCCAAATCTAAACTGATTACCTCTGGGACAAAGATAGGAATTACAAGGTGATACATCTGGGAGGCACAGACCACCCATTTTCATGCAGGCACATATACAGGTGCTACACAAGAAATGTCAGAGTGGTTCAGATGGCAAAAACAACTAAACAGCCTCAGGACTTTTACTATGGGCTGTCTGCAGGAGTGTCTAAGTCAAAAATCAAGGGAAGTCAATAGGGCTTTTCATTTTTCTTCAGCAAGGATTTGAGCAGTTATTGGGATGCCTTCTTGACCTCGTTTTCTTAGCAGATGCTCAGTTTTAGGGCAATATGGGGGCAATCCTGAGTTTTCTCTGCAAGGTAGGGGTGAGGAGCACTGCATGCTAAAGTACCCTCTCTCTGGTACCAGCAGTCTGCAGCTCTCTGTGCTCCATGGAAGTGGAAATGAGTCTATACATTTCAGCCACACAACCAGGAGGTTAGGGTAGCACAGTGTAAAATTAAAATTAATTTCTGGCTATTTGACTCAGCTACACTTTCTGCTTAGATGAAATCAATAAAGTCATGTAGAAATGTGCAAATTATGACCCTGATACTTTTTTGCCTCACTATAAAGACACTCTAGATTTTTGTAAAAATATATGACACCCTGTACGTTTCAGACTTGTGGTGCACACTCCTGCCTTATGAAACATAAATAACCAAAGTGGTAACATTCTGTCTCAAAAGAGAGACAGCTGAGATGTTAGCAGGACAGTTTGTTCCCCTCTTACAGTGTCCCACTGTTCGTGTCTGCTCTGCTTTTATATTTAAGTGGTCATAGCACAGGTTATCTGTGGAGCTGAAATTGACTTCATTTTGTCCACTACCTAATATGACATTATGTGGAGTGTTATTAAAGATAAGGAATGGGAAGGCTTCTGTTCTACTAGCCTATAAATAAAATATGTGTGTGTTAGAGCAGGATAGGTTTTTTGGCCTCGGTATGATAAAATTATACAGACTAGCCCCAGTAGACTGTGTTATCATAGATGTGCAGTGGCACGGGGGTAACTTAACCCAGCAGAAGGAACAGATGAGCAACAGTCTTGCAAAAAATGTAAAGTTTTTTATTTATATCTCCATAGCCCACGCTAGATGTAGCATATGCACATACATGAGCATACACGCACACATTCCATCCCAAGGTTCAAAGGAGGTCATTCCTTCTAATAGAATTATTAAATCCAGTTACTTAAATACCTCTTTAATTTTACTTTCCTCTGGCATTTTCAAAAACACTTGCTTTGTTAAGTAATTCTCCCACTGATATGAGCAAGATTTGCAAATTTAGAACACTTTTTATTTATTTTTCCTTGCGCTTGCAACAAAGTAAGAGTGGAGCTTTTGTTATTTTGCACTGGATCCTCACTTAGAGCAGAGTGGAGGAGGAAGGGCGCATCTATGTTTATATATTATACATAACACATGCTTTATTATGACCCTGTTCTTAAGCTCCAGTCCTCTACACAAGGGTCTGCAAATGAAAATTGCCTAACTTATGAGCATCTACAATAACTCAGCTGAAGGTATTAATGATCTTGTAATTACACAACATTCAAGAAGTCACAAACTCGAGCCTACTGAGCAACGTGGCTGGAGTTTCTATGTAAGGGATCTCCTCAGGGCAGAAGGTAAGTTAAAGAATACTGTTTTTTTCCCAAACAAGAATCTTTTGTAGCAAATGGAATATTTTTGCTAAAAAGTATGAGGAAAATTGGTCACTGTTAAACTGGCTTTAGTTAAATATAATTCAAATGCTTGCCAAATGAACTGACCTGACCAAAAGAGGAATAAACCACATGGTAGACCACCACTGTTCAGTGTTATTGATCTAGTAGAATGGATAATATGTAGTTATCTAATGTAGCACCTCATGTGCTCAGAGCTATGAACTGATTCACACAGAGTAATTTATTTGGTTATAGAAAAAGCTTGTAGAATTAAGAAATGTCTCTTCCTTTCTTTTTCCTCTGTTCAATACTGTCATCACTGCTCTTTATGCACAGACAAGTGCTACTTGACTTGGAATATAAAGAAATACCATCTCACAGCTGCCTGTACCCAGGCAATTTGCCATTAAGTGAAGCATGCCAAAGCAAAGGTTTCAGCGTAAGGCAGCAGTAATTTATTGCAGTGTGAGTGACAAACATGTAGAAGCCCCGTTGAAGGTCAGTATGTTCAGTGCTACCACTAGTGGGAGGGTAGTACATACACCTGTGCCTCACGGTGCATGAGTTGTTATGCAATGTAGAGTAAAAACTTAGAACAGCCAACTTCAAAGAATTTGTAATGGGTTTAAACTGCACAGCAATTACATAACCATAGTCCTTGAAGGAATTTTTTAAAAGTATACCTTTCCCTCTAGTTACTAGGATTTAATTATTAAACCTGAGTTTCATTAACATGATGGTTCTCATCACTTTCACTGTGCCTCTTAACCTCTTAACAAAATTTCTTAACTATTAGAAAAAAATCTTATACTGTAACTAAGACCTGACTGCAAACATAACAGGGTGAAGCATTCATTCTTTCATGTTGGTAAAGTTCACAAGAACTTTTAAAATGCACGTTTTTAAAGAGGTGGGACCTCATCAGATTTTAATGACAGTGATATTGGTAACAAAAAATGCATGCGGTTTATGCAACCAAACGTTTACGATAAGTTGCAGCAAAAAACCTGTATCTGACTGCCCTTTTAACAATGAAGATTTTAGTATTGACATTGGAACACCAACACTTCCAACAGAAACTACATTTTCTTAATGTTTTTGTTTATAAATGCCAGGCTCTCTGGTTAAGAGGATATCCTCCCTCCAAATATTTGCCTGTCTCTAAATATTTGCTTGTCTTTAAAAGAAACACAATATCTGTCAGCATAAAAGATGCACTTCCACTAAATTCAATATGCTCTTAAAAGCTTTGTAATGCTATAAGGAGGCTTTTGTTTTTAACATCATGTGGATGAGTACTTTGTAGTCTGTATGATGTTATGTGCCATATTATTTTTAATAATGGTAATGCATTAGTCTGTGAGGCTAGCAGCTTTATGAATGCCATTGTGAAACAGAAAATGCCTTCTTCCACTGATACTTCATAAAATGCTCTGTTTCTGGTACCAAAGTTAGTTTTAAGCTGTGAAACATTTGAAAAGCTTTGAAAGTTGTGGTTTTCTTGCCTAAAGCATAACATTAGAAGTTCTGTCATGCATTGACTGTAATGGACTGTTACAGCCCTTAACATAATGTTATGCCTCATCTTATGCACTAGAAATAAGACATTACATTTCCCACTCAACTACAAGTTTCACCGATCCCAGTGTATGTGTTCTGAATAACATTTCCATTTTTTCCATTAATATAGATTATTTAATGTCTGTAAGAGTATCAAACTGTGCTGTTGTGTCAAGTAAGCAAAGGTGATAAAGGTCCTAGTCACTTAAAATTAAGTAAAAACATGGCCATATGTTTATTTTATTTGCATTCATTATTAAATGAAAAATCAATTATCCTATTGATTTTATTATGCTCAGTACAAGTAAGAGAGGTATACACAAAAATGACAGCTTCTATTTGCTCTTATAGCCAAAGCTGAGCTCTGCAAACAAGTGGAAGCATCTCGCCACTGATGAGTACGTGGTCTTGCTAAGAGCCTGCGGCAGTGAGGGAAGAGGCCAGGGCAGGATGCTTGGTGAACTGATAGATTTGAGCTCTTTTTCATTGTGAGCTCTAAACGCCCTTTGGAAATTATGGGGCCCTGCCTTAATTCTCCGTTTGATCACAAAGTGTAGGTTGAAGCAGGGGAGAGGAGATCTTTCCAGCAGGGTCATGACCTTGCAAGGAGAGTTTCTAGCCTTTCATATGGGTCTTAAATTCCTTGTGTATTGTTTACCCTCTCACCTTCATTAACCTGTTTGTTTGGTACACAGTGTAAATTTTCTGAGACAGACAATTCCCTGTCTGTTTGATGTGCCTACCATGATACAACCTCACTTATCACTTGGGTTGCTAAGCACAGCAGAAGTAATAAGAGGAGAAACTACTTGACATGTAGTATTAACTGATATAGAAGACATCCTGCACTGTGTACACTGAGAAAGATGCAGTGGCAACAAGGTCTTTAATTCTGTTGAAAGATGCTCTATTGATATTCTTTTCTGATATTCTGACTCTACTCATTCATTAGCATTCAGGTCTTCTGCTTGTAGAGGACAGCTGAATGAAAGATGTGTTTCTTCTTTTAATCTTTTTGCTGCTAACGTACAGAAATTAAGGTTCTCACGTACATATTTTGCATGGCAGAAGAGATAAGAACTAGCAGATAAAGTTCAAAACGTCAGTGCAACGAAGTTCAACCTGTCCTTTTGAGTAAGGGACTTATCGAGAACAGGGAGGAGTAAAGAGCGCAGCTGGCTTTCCAGATAATGTTCTTAACCTTATAGGACCTTTCAAAATATATTGCGAACATGCCAAGGATTTTTTTCTTTCTCATGTTTACTTCATTTTTAATTGCAACAGAGAGGGGATGGTATCAGTGACTGACATGCCCTTCTATTTAGGACTATTACAAAAAATGAGGAGGTTAGAAGGGTCCAGCTATGGCTGATCTCTGTATATCAGGAGTCCTTCGCAGTGCAAGCCAGTCAGAACGGTGTCTCCATGTCTTTCTGACTGCAGAGACTGCTCCATTTCCTGTGACAATAATCTCCTGGAACAGGACAGGAAAAAACAAAACTCAAAGAGGTGCTGCAGTCCTATCACTTATCTTTCTCCTTTCGGTTGACTTATTCACTCTGGAGAGCATGGAGTGTGTTCCTGAGCAGCTGTGTTCCTGAGAACAGTCGTGCTAGAAAGCAGGAGGTTCCTTGCCCCCATTAACTTTGTTGATTATTACCCAGCCAGTCTGTCCCTCAGGGTACAGAATCTCACAAATATAATTTCATGAGTGAGAGGCTCAGTTCTGTGTTGAAACTGCACTGCAAAATATTCCAAAGCAACATTGCAGAATATGCGTGTGCTTTAAGGCAGGCTTAGTGGCAACAGTGTCCTTTTAAACCGTAAAACAAAAATCAATGTCAGCATTGCTCTAGTCAGAACCTAAGATAAGAGTGGAACACTGAGTAGGTGTTGGAGTAACTTCTTTTGGTTTTGTTTTGGTTTTTTTTAATTAAATGGTTGACTTGTCCTTTTGAAGTTATGGGAGTCAGTAGCTTTTTTAAAGATTGTATCAACATTTGTGGCTGTATTTGAGACAAGGATCACTACTTGAAGAGGTACATCTTCACTTTGCATAGCAACTGCATTTTAATTCAACTGACCATATGCTTTTGAAGAGGGAATGCACTGGCATATTTCTACATCATAATAGTACCTGTTATGCCAGTGCCTGAAAGACTAGAAGTACATCAAGGAAGTTTACAACATGAAATTTCTCATACCTTAATAATTGTCTTGGGAGTTACACTGAAAAACAGGTGTTGCTGCATAAAATTTGAGTTCCTGTCTTGAAATCATCTGCGTGCCCCTGTGTGCCTTTTGCATATACTAGCAGGTTATATAGACTTTAAAAATATAATATAATTGTAGGAAAGACTGAAAAAAAATTATCTGTCGCAGCCTTTTCTTTTTAGTGACTTCTGGACATTTTTTTTTTCCAGTCAAGCTGACATTGAAATTTTAAATAGCACTTTGTTCAAAATCACCAAGGTATAAAATAGTTGTCTTGCAAGGAATAAAAATATTTGTCTTTTATATTATTTGGATGTTGACCTCTCTTGTGTGATCTCAGGCTTCTTACTTAATTAGATTCTCAGAAGCTTATCATGCTGAACCGCTACTGGAAACTGCTAACAGCTCTTACACCTTCAACCTGATACTGGTTTTACATGGCAATTGACTTTGCCTTTATATCATCTGTGTGGTTAATGAAATTTTAGTGATTCAGCACTAGAGAGGTTAAGCTGGGAAAACTGTAAAGTTTTGGGCTTCCCAGTACAAGAGAGAGATGGACAAACTGCAGACAGTTCAGCATGTATCCAGTAAGATCAGGGGACTGGCACAAATGCACGCAAGGAGAAATTACTTGAGGCCATGGTCTAATGGTCTAGTGCTTAGGGAGATGATGGGATAAAGGTTGGACTTGATGATCCTGGAGGTCCTTTCCAACCATGGTGATTCTATGATTCTATTCTATGAAATTAAGAGACCTGGATTTGTTCAATATGGACAAAAGAAAGCTAAGGGGAGATCTAGTTTTCTTCAGCAACTGATGGGGAGTTACAGAAAGAAAGCCAGACTCTTCTCAGAGATGCACACGGAGAGAAGGGAAGGCAATGGTCTTGGGCTGCAGCAAGAGAAATTCTGGTTGAATATAAAGGGAAAAAAAAAACCCTATGCATGTTATGAAGAACTGTAATAGGCTGTTCAAAAGGCTGTGGAACCTCCAGTCTTAGAGATTTTCAAGTCATGACTGGATATGACCCTGAACAGCATAGTCTAACTTCAAATTTATTCCTGCTTTGAGCACAAGGTTGGCTTAGAACTGTGATTTTAATAGCTACATGGGTGAAATGCTCTCTCCTTACACTGCCAACCTCCCACAGGTATTTAATCAGACTTCCAGTATCTTTCAAATTTTGTTTACAATGATGAGTCATTAAGGCAGTCTATGGAGGTGTGTCCTTCTTTACTCCAGCCTAGCCCCAAAAGCATTCAAAACAGGGCCTGAACAGCTTCAAGCTCTCTTCCATCAGATAGCAACTAAATTGCTTATGCCGTATCTCTGTCAAACAAAGTCACTGGAAATGTAACACTACGTCAAGTAGAAATTTGATCCAGCCCCAGAACAGGAAAAGAAGCCAAGACAGTGCTGCTTTCTAAGTACTAGCTGTGCAAAATACGACTCATGTAGTGAATGCTTTTAACATCAGTTTGTGTAACACAATTTTTACAACTATTCTATGGCTCAGGAAACGTATCTCAGCCTTACCTCTCAGCACAAACACATATATGCATGTATACATGCGTACATTTATACTAACATACATTTATCTGTCCATACATGAAGTACACTCATAAAGACATACAGTGCCAGAGTAGATTCCTGTGGTGCTAAGCTTTGCAGAATGTCTGGAAATGGTATGCTGAATTCTGTCTTCTTTTATATGAGTATAATTCCCTTTATCCACAATCCTGAAAAGTCATTTCCTTTCTGAAATTCTATAGTCTGATAAATAGAGATCACAGGCTTCTGGCAGTAAAAATGAACCTTAGCAAGAATTGTCTAATCTGCTCTCGTAACACAAGACAAATGTGGGCATTGGCCTTACATGTCACCATTTCTATTGGTGGTACAATGCATAGACCTCTAGCCCAAGTGTAAAGATGAATAATGTCCTGCATGTGAGTGAGTATAATTACATTACTCTCTTTATGAAAAATGTGCAATTTGGCCCTATGGTGAATTTATTTCAGCTTCCCATCACTGACTATGCTTTGGGCAGTCTTGCATTGTGAACAGTGTGAGTCTTAAGCCTCATTAGTTTCATTATTAGCCCTGCTGGTTTTATGCATTTTAAACCCCAGAATGTGTGTCAAAAGACAGTTTTCAAGGAATCTGTGCAACTTTCCCCCATTGTAGAGCTACAAGTCTGTCTGATCCCCCAAGGAAGCCTGATGTCTTTACTTACATGTGGTCTGTGTAGCATGGTAGTTATTCAAGACTATTGAAAAAGAAAATTCTCTTTTTGGAAAGTCATTGGTCTCAGTTAACTGTCTACATTTTTTGGTTGTTTTTTTTTTTTAATTATTTTCTTTTT
Source organism: Podargus strigoides (assembly GCA_028020825.1). Classification (NCBI taxonomy): domain Eukaryota; kingdom Metazoa; phylum Chordata; class Aves; order Caprimulgiformes; family Podargidae; genus Podargus; species Podargus strigoides. The sequence goes on from CM051620.1 coordinate 28,314,613, forward strand.
CATGGAGGATATCCTATTATCTTTCCCTTTTCCTGGGAATAGAGAATGGAATTTGCAAGAAAAACATTCCTACCAAGGTTTTCCAGGTAATGTCTAATTTGTTATACTTTTCCCTACACTTACATTTTGAACCACTAGATGTTTTATATTTGCTTGCTTGTCTTAAGTTTGCTTACAGCACATTTGCTCTATATTCACTATTTCTTCCCTACATTTCAGAAAAAAAATAACACTTATAACTATTGTTTTCTTGTGGCAGTCTACAATGGAGTGTAGAGTAACAGTCTTGGCATGTACAGCAGTCAGACCATCAATAGATTACGTTATTTTCAAGCTAATACTCTGAAATATAAATGTGCTGTCATAACACTAGCTCCTGTTGAAATGGCATGGAGACTCTAACTCCAGGCAGAGAGAGATGCCACATAGGATCCTGAGCCACCTCAGTCAGGTGTACAGGTGGACAGCCTACAACACACTGCTAAGAAAAAACTTCCTCCTGCATCCTACTACCACTTTGCACATCAGAGAGCAGAGTCTGTATCCAGTTTAGCAGAGGAACTAGTACCACACTCAGCCAGTATTCAGTGGTGGAAAAAACGACTCCCTTTTAGTTCAGCCCAAGAACAGCTGACCCTTGGTGGTCTGTATAAAATGGGTTTCTGTTCTGATTTATCCATAGTCACTGGGCTCTTTCCCTGCTTGATAGGATACCAGTGTGCAGGATGGGAATGCTTTCTTTTAATATATTGGTATCTGAATCTTGAAGTACAGATGTCAGCAACCATGGTGAACTGTACCCTACTTCCACAAACCCTATGAATCTCCTGAGTTTCCTGCAAAAGGCTAAGCAGAGATGAAGTGGAGCAGGAAGGGGTAGGCTGACAAACTTTAAGGAACAGTAAGTGTGATCTCTGCAACATTTGGCAGAAACTTCAGTGGAGTTTGCACCAAACTGACAGCTCTCCCACAGCAAGAACTCATCCAGTAGGTATGGCAGATGCCTTCAGCACAGGACAGCTGCAGTGGAGGAAATTAAAGACAGAGCTTCTTCTAATCTGGATCCAAGAATCTGTGATTATTCCCCACCTGTGCACTGGAAAAAAGTGGAAGATACTAAATACTTGGATGTTAGTGAATTTCTACAGTTCTCCAGCATCAGGAAGAAAATTAAAATCTTCAGCTGAAGTAACACACACCATTTTCCATCACCAACAATGAAACAGATGGTGAATTTCCAACTGGTTAGAAAGTGTGTACAATAATGTAATTACCTAGCATAGAAAGCAGGTGCTGTTTCATTTTGCCCTGAGGCAGAGTTTGAGATCAGAAAGAGCCCAGAAGGAGTTTCAGGCCACTAGACATGCCCTAGCATGGGATGCAGAAGGTACTTGGGAGTTTGGATGAACTTCCAGCTGTACCACTTCAAGTGTAGTTGGTATTTGTTCAAGCTAAGAATTATCTAAAACTAATCAGCTGAAATCCTTAAGAAATAGTCTTCAGTGAAGCAGCTTGCCTGCAGTTCATCAGAAAACACTGATCTGGCTGCTGGCAAGATGCTATGGTGACTGGATCCTGTTTTATGGATTCTGCTACTGTACTCAGTACACAAAATGGTACAGTGCAGAGTATCGCTAGGAAAGAAACATAAAGGCTTTTCTTTGTTGCTTACTAAATTCTGGTTATGAAATTAAGCTGAAATTTGTTTACAGGGATTCCACCAAATTGAAACAAATCATTACTGAATAGAGTCATAGATTATTAGACAGAACAAACAATACAGACTAGAACAACAGTCAAACAAAACACTTTCCCAGGAATTATTCTCTGTTGTGATTACACTAACATGAGAAATTTCATGCTACAGTGCTGACCAGCAAAGAAAAGTTTCCATAATGCTGTAATACCAAGTCCTGGTATTGTCAGGTTACTAAAGATGCCTATGAAATATTCTTTTATAGGCATGAAACTGTTAATCACTCCATGATGAAACATTAGTTCCATGAAACTCCACTTGAAACATTAGTCTCAGCTGAATTTAAGATGTTTCTGAGCCTTTGTACAGACTTCAGTGTTCCTAGGGTTAAGTGAGCTGTATGCATTAATTTCACTCTAATTTTAATATAACCCAACCCATTAAAACACCGCCATTGCATTTATTCCATCAGCACGTCCTGACTCTTTGCGTATAGAGCGTATCACACATAGGACTTCAATACGATAGTTAACTCTCCGTCTGCACAGCTCTAAGTAGGAAGCATAGAAATCTCTTGGTGGAGACCGCTAACCTGTTCTACAGGTACTTGTATGTTTCTCTTCCTGTGCTGTCTGTGACTCTTGCCCCTTCATAGATAAGTCATCAAGAACACTTCACTTACACTGAATTAACCCCAAATATCCACTGAGACTGGTGAAAAGCAACTTCAAATGTAACATGTTTTGAATGGAGACTTTATCTAGTAGTGCTGTAATGTTATCTGCTATTTTTAGTCTGATTTCCTAGAGAGCATCCATAATAGTGACTACAGGGCTAGAAATTTTTTTTTGCGTTAGAAATACATAGGGTTCATGCACCTCAGATTGTTATTGCTATTAAACTTTGAGGCAACTCCCAGTGACTTGGATGAGCCTTCCAACACATACCCAGAGGGAATCAAACCTTTTTGTTGGGTGGTTCTTGTACTCAGAGCCTTCATTTTGATCTTCAAAGACTTTCATTAACTCAATTCCAATTTCATAAAAAGCACCACCCCCTTCTCTGTGAGGTTTATTTGTAAGAGTTTTATTCCTTAGAAGTGCTAAACCCACTGACCTTAAGCACATAACATGTGAAATCAGGAAGCAAAATTTTCTCAGCTACTTCCTCTGATCTCTTCAGCAGAGGGAAATAGCAGTAGCCACAAACCAGTTCACTTTGAGACCAAAATGTCAACTATATTTTTACAATTGGTTGCATATGCACCCACCAGAATAAAACCAGTGACAAATACATACAGGAAATGTGTGTGTGGAGGTGTGAACAGAAAGTGTGAGCAGAGAAGGGGAGGAGTGGAGGAAGAGGGCTACAACTGCTGTGAAAGATGAGCATCAGTCTCATATGTGCTTCTGAGTGCTCCCATGGTCAATATGAAAACTCAACTGTGAGGTAAGATTGTAAAAAGTGGAAGAGACTTGGAGAAAAAAAAGCACAGTGAGGAGGTAAAGAAAAGGTCACAAACGTCTTGTAGGATAGGACTTGGACCCTAACCTAAAACGTGGACCCCACAGTCTCTTACAGTTGCAATGTTTATTCAAAGGTGTTTGCATAGTGCATGAAGACTGTAACATAAGAATGCAGAAAAAAGTGGTAGCTTTTTTTGAGGTTTTATAAAAAATGGCTATTTAACAGAACATCTTTTTCTAATAGGAGTTGAAAGGTCATGTCTTCTGCGTCTAAGTTCTTTACCTTTTTAAGTAGCTAAAAATAGAGCCTAATCACCCAGTTGATACACACAAGTGTCAGATTCAGACGCTTGAGTGCACAAACCGAGAAACTGGGTAGATATTTGCATGTTGAGTTTTCATGTTACAAATATTTACGTGTCTCTCCTGACCCAACACGTGTACATACTGTAAAATGTAAGACCCTTCGATTTGTAGAACACAAAATGAAAAAAAAAAAAGGGCAAAGTCAATGTTTAGGAAATACTGAGGAAAAGAATGCAATAAGAGATACCAGCTAACTACACTTCATTTGCATTATGCATGAGTTGCTATCACAACATCTCTGCTATAAGAGTACTATATGCACAGTTAATAAAAGAAACCCCAATTATTTATATGGTGTAAGTTTTTTACAGCTTCTCTAAAGATGAAGTAGCACAGATAATGCTGTAAATTCTTCTATTCTCTGTTTCTATCATCTTACAGCTTTAATGTCTTTCTCTTGTGTCTGCCTATACACCAATCACTTTTATCTGGTGTGTTAGTACATCTCTTCTGTCACCAGATAAAATGCTAATGCCACTGTATTATCTACTTGAAATGTGAAACCAAGGGAAGACTCGTGAAAAATATCCTACTTCCAGGGAAAAAATACACCAAAAACTTTTTCTCTAAAATGAGGCCTAAGGAGAAGGAAAAACAGCAAGCTCATGCAAATAGGTTTACAAGAGAATAAAGACTCGTGTTCCCTTCCCACTGTGCTTCAGGTGTACCATGGCAATGTGGAATGGTAGAGACATTTACAGATGTCCAAGACATACTCACCTGCTGCTTTTCCTTCATGCATGAAATCTCTGTCCTCTGTCACCAGCTATTTCTGCACTCTGCAGGCTCTACTTTAAAGTACAGAAGGTGAGTAAAGTTTCTTTTCCCAAGGGAATCAACAGTCAGTTCAGCTACTGTCCAGCCTTGTCTGATAGGGATGAGCTACAGAAGCAGAGGACACAAGAACGACTCCTTCCCACAGTGGGGATGTTGGCAAAGCCCACACTGCAGCAGACATAGGTGTAGGGTCCCTCCTCTCTCCTGCTCTGTGGGTGGTACTGTTCTTGCTTCTCCAGCAGGTTTTCCAAGAGGTCGTGGACCATAATCCAACATCCAACTCTCCAGCTGAGATCATTTGAGTCTATCTTTTTTTACCAAAATCTGAGTGTAGACCTGCTATTCTCTGCTTTGTATTTTCATCAATTCTTGCATATTTTTGAGCAGCTTTTATGAAAGCGTCATTTCCAAACACTTGCTTTGCTTGTGACATGGTTTGATAGCCCTTGTGGTCCAGGTAGGCTGAGCTGATTTTTTCCTTTGATCATGCACCTGATAATATCCAGTCTGAGAATGAGACAGCAGTTTTGCAGTGTGCGTGCCTTAGCCCTCAGATCAAGACAATTTAATTTCATTTCTGAACAAAGGACAAGGCAAAGGAACTTACACAGAAACTGAGTTGGGTTTGTGCTAAATTTGATGCTTTCATAAGAAAAAATAAACAAGTAAGGCTTTGAAAAAAGGCTAGACTATTGCATGATGATAGAAACCCAGGAAGTTTGTCAGGCAATAGCTGCATAATACTATGCTTCAGAAAGCCAATACCTACACTTCATACAGTTCTAAAAATATCCTGTTTACTTCTACAGTGATAACATATTTTTTTTCTGAAAAATAACCCTGATACCTAGCATTAAAGTTGAATAGATAAGCAAATCCAGATTTTCCCCTAGCTTTGTACTTTGATGTTCTTCAAGTACTTAAAAAGCATCACTCTGTATATCTTGAAAAGCATCTATTTATTTTCATCTGATAAAAAAGGTAATGCATTTCATCTGACAGCTAAATCTAAAAGCTGTAGTGACTGTATTTATGACAAAACAGAGGGGGTCCAAATAAAACAATTTGGGTGAAACCACAGCCTCATCGAACCCTGTGACAAAATCCCCATTGATTTCATAGAGACAAGACCTTGTGACAGCACAAAGACAGGTGACACTGCACAACTTTTGGAGGGGGACAAAAGATTCAAAATTCAATATTCAGGATATAGTCAATTTTAGATTCAACTGAACTCTGAGCTGACATCCAGTACATGGTTTATTCATCAGAGGAAAATGATAGATGTGACAAAATTTAAGCGTGGTGAAAAACACTCAAAATGTAGCCTCTTTGTAAATCAAAATGCCAGTCTTTGATACACAAAAAAAAACCCCTCTCTCTAATCTTCACAGGCTGTAAGAATTCAAGGATGACATTGTAGTCTGGTCAGTTGTAAAGTAGTCTGAAATACCATGCCATAAGGACAGCAACAATGGGAATGGGTCGGGAACTGAGGTGAAAAAATAGGGCAAAAACTGTCTGGGCAAAAAGCAGCAGGGAAGACCAGAGTTCATTTTGAATAATCCTGGTGAATCTATATGTGCTTGTTTCCATAATGTTAGAGTTCTTAATATCCCAGAAATAAGAGAAAAATGCTTGTCTTATATGCCTTTTAATATGTTACAATAGATTAAAGAACTAGTAAATTATTTTGATAGCAAGTGACCTGGATATACTATGTAGCTTAAAGACTAGGGAAGGATGCAAATCCTTCAAAGCAGCAAATTTTACAGTTCCAGCTGATGTGAATGACAAAGGTCTATTGACTTCAGTATTGTGGTCTGCGATCTTGAGTAAGTATCTCATTGCCTTCTGGAGGGGATCCGATGGCATCTGGAACAGCAGCACCTCACTTTCTGCTCTGCAGAACACTGGTTATTTTGGGCATCCTGACTATGAAAGGGAGAAGGTAGTCTGGATAGAATAGGTAGAAGTTATGCAGAAAATTATTTTCTTAAATTAAAAATGGCATCCTAATAAAAATAAGTTTCATGCAAAAATGATGCCAGGGTAGGGTATTTTTTATTTATGCCCTTAATTTCATGACAAAATCATTAGTGCTTCTACCTTTTCAGGGAGAATACTGAGATTTAAAATAAGACGTTTAAAAAATTATTCTGTGGGAGAAGTTAATAGATTTTTTTATAAATATATTGCAAAAAGAGGAAGTTGGTTTATTTAGAACTGTATAGAATAGAAATAATACCAAAGTTTATAAATTATTTCCAGTTCCCTGTGAGTGTAACAGTACATGCCAGTGAAGGCATGTTCATTAAGGCCTGATCCTCGTGGAACTTAATAATACATCTATTAACTTTAAGCACATAACCAATTTCACTGCAATTGCAGTTAAAATTAAACCAGTGCCTTGCTGCTTGGCTGAACTAGGGCCTAAGGCTAACTGGATCTTCAGCTCAGTTTTTGCAGTGTTCTTAGAGTAGCTGTCGAAGCCAGCACCCAGTGAGGAGCAAAGGAGGCTGGCAGCTCAGCTCACATCCCAGGTGCCTGAATGTCAGAGGAGGTCTTTGGGCAGGGAGGAAGAGGCCAGCTGGCTTCAAGTGAAGGGAAAAAGGAAAAATGTCCACAGCACTTATGTGGGAGTGAGGGTCAGGGGGAGTGGGAATTAGATGGATTTGTATGTAGTGCAGGAGCAAGAAAGAGCACAGAGGACTCGTCAGGGTATCAGAATTAACCTTAAGGTCTAACATTGATGTAGTTTTCAAATCACACTGAGCTTGGTGTGTTCCAGGAAACAGTTGCCAAAAGAAAATATAAAATTTTGCAATAAGAAATAATATTTTCCTTATATTTTCTGTAAATTTGTCAGCATTTTTTTAAGTTACATTTTAAATGCCTGTAAGCGTTGTTGAAAAACTGTTTTCCCTGAGGAGTTAAACATCAGCTTTATGCTACAAAGACAGCTACTGATCCTTCAGGATTTAAAGACGATAAATAATTTTGAACATATTAGCAACACCGTTGCCGGATATCTATTTGCCTATGTAAAGATAATCACATGTAAGAACACTTGTGGTGTTGGACACTTAAAGTCCTAAACATAAACACAGGTTGGAGGGGGTCAGACCTAATTCTGCAAGGGTGGTGAACATTTCATAGCATGTATCAAAGACTGACTTTTGACTTTAAACAGAAACAATTTCCAGGAATCAATCCTTTTATTCCTTTGCATTTTGCTTAAATGAAATGGTCTGTACTTTTCTTTCAACATTCTAATTATCATTAGCCTCAGAAATCACTTTGCAATTACTGAAAGTCTGAATTCTTCACGTTCACTGAGCAAAGCCTTAATAAAAACAAACACTTACTGCAAACTCATTCCACAGTAATTAATAGTGCTAGCCTAATTTATATCTGGTTAATATCTGACATACAACTGTAACAGGCAAGTTTCTGTTCTCACCGTTTTCTTCATATTGCTGCAACTTGTATGCTAGAAACTCAACAGTCAGCATTGGTCTGAAGTAAATTAAAAGCAACGTGCAATAACTGTTTTACCGAAGCCTTTTGTTTAAAGCAGCCAAAAGCAATAGTCACGGTCTTTCTTTAGATTTTTGGACTGATAGAAAGCTCATTAGGTTTCTCAGGCCATTTACACTTCTGAAGCTCAAAATTAAACCAGAAGGGGAGAAGTATCTTCCTGCCAGAACACAGATCAGACAGGCTGCCTGCAGCAGCAAAATATTCTGTAGGTGTTTTCATGAATGGTCATGAAGAAGGAGGGATAAATATCCTACAGTTTCCCCAGAGTAACTGAATAATCCTCCAGGGAAGCAATGCCTCCATAACCCTGCAGTGCATGAGTCAGCATTATGGTGTGTGTGGGAGAATTGTTTTCTTTTTTACAGCTCATAATATGAATTGGATGGTTTAAAAGAAAAAAAGAGTTTGCAGATTTACAAGTGCAAACTTCTGTGGAATTTTTTTTAAGCTTTACTGTAAATATGAACATGGCATTATAACTTCTGCTGTGCGCTGAGAATGTGTTTTGCCAATTACTAGCCCTAGCATAAAGGACACAGCCAGCAGAAAAACAAACCAGTAACCAGATTCTATTGCACATAAAAAAGTCAGTATATGGGTGATTGCTGGGGGTACAAACAAGTCAAACAGGTCACACATAATAGACATCAACCCCAGCGACACCAGGAACGACACAGCACGACCAATAATAGGTGGAATAAACAAAGAAACAAAGTCTCCCATAGAAGAGATGGGAGACAACCAAGTCAATAGGCTGATCATATAGGGTAGGAGTAGCCACATATTGTTCCCCTGCGAAGCCCACGTTTGCAAATGCCAAACCTGACTGGGGCCCAGTTGCAGGGAGAGTCAGGAGGTCCTTCCCCAACAGGGAAACTCTGCAAAGTGCACCCACCTTACCGAGAGACACTCCACCTTTCCTGCAAGTGGTCCCAGCTTTTACACCCAAAACAGGACACCTGGCACTCGTTTACCCAATGCAGGGCACCTGGGGCTTGTTTACCCAAGGGCTTTCCTTACAAGGCCGGCTGCACCTTGGAGGAAAGCCAAAAGGCAAACTCATCCCCTCCTTTTGAAGGACCATGGGAACCACCCATATGTCAACCTTAATTCAGGGCTCTGGGTTCAGACCCCAGCACTTCAGACTGGTAAAGGGAAAAATAATTTACTACATCTGCTCTGTACTGAGAAGGCAGAAAAGATGAGTTTTTAGAAGACCTTAATCCAGCCAATTTATTTTCCAGAGCTTTCCTCAAATGTATGGTATAAACACCATCCCTGAGAGCACCTCCAGGTTAAAGAGAAAAGCAGCCTGCTTGTAACAGATCCTCTAACTCCTTGTCTTTTCTCTAGTGCTCTGTGTATGCACAGAGCCATGGATTGCTGTGCCTAAGTGACACAATAGTGTGTTTTACTCACAGTGAGTATGGTCCTAAGTTTGCACATGAAGAAAATGAAACATAAAATAGCTACCTGAATTATCCCCCCTACATCACCTAATCTGAGGCAGATCCAAACGTTGAACTTTTACCTTCTGAATCCTAATGATGTGCTTACCAACCAAGGCAGTTTCCATCCCACCTGGCCTTTGGTGGATAATATCTGCTAATTGTTCTCTGTACTGGAGAGAATGCTCCAGGAATTTGCTGGAGCTGGAATTTCCTTTGTACTGTGCCTGATTATTTTTATTGATGACTAGTTACAAGTCCAGTAGGATATGTATCTCAAACTCCTTATGTTTACATCCTCACCCATATTACATTGGTATGTAATGGTATTACTGCATTAAGGCATTCCATCCATCACTAAATTATGCATGCAGTCTGTAGCTGTTCTGATTAGTTATATGCAGATATGGGTTGAATTACAATGGAAAGCTGCCTCCACATATATCATAAAGGATGACTTCATTAGTGTTACTTATACTCGAAAAGAAAGGGCTTTCAGAAGGAAACCTTGTGGGGTTTTTTATGGAAAATGGCATTATATGAAATCAGAATTAGTCTTGTGAACAGCCACAAGGAATCAGACAGAAAGCTATTCCACTTTCTGGCTATCACTTCACTTCTGGCCTATAGTTTATAGGACTCCATCATGTAAAACACCTGGGACTTACAAATAGAGTGTCCTCACACTACAGAGATTAGATTGCACTCTCTTCCCATTTCTTTTAAAATGGGTTTTAATGTAATTTGCAAAACCGTCTTTATAAAAGCAGGCTTTTGGATTTTGAAGAGATGTCCGTTCATGTGTCATGAAACAATAGCTGGCAAAACTCGAACATTAATTAGTGTTAGAGTCTAATAAAAATTTTCAAAGTGTTTTTTTCTTTCTAGCCCTATACAACTCTTTCCTGCCTTCTGTGCTGTATTTGCCTCTACCATTATTTGGAATAAGCCACAGGAATACAGCATACACAGGCCAAGTATTAAATGAAAATCATATATTATACCGGTGTCACTGAGAACAACAGCTTGGCAGGAGGGACCATGTGGGGTGGTGGGCCAAGAGCAGGAGGGACTGAAACGGCCAGTTGTAAGAGCGGTGCAGGCTGGTGGAGGAACAACATGTGACAAACCAAATCCTCATGAACAGATGCTTGCATAGTTAATAAATTTTTCACTTCTTCCTTTAAATTATCTTTTTATTTACATCTGAATCATGTTTATCAGAAGCTTTTTTTTAAAAAAAAAATTATTTTCAGTCTGAGAAATTAAAGACAGTGAGTCACATAATGTTCAGCTCCATGTGTTATGCTGAGCTGCTACAGAGGACAGCCCATTTTATTGCACAACAGCAACACATTTTTCAGGTCTTTCTAAGCTTTATTTTTCAATTCTGTAATTTTGCTGTGATAAGGTATTGCTATAACAAGACTATATTGGAGCAGGGTATGGAACAGGGTTATATTGAGAAGACTTTTATTAAATCATACTGATGTATATAGATACACAAAACAAAACTCTGCCAGAAGATAAATACCACTCTTAAAGTTTACAGTACATTATTAGTCATGCAGCACACAGGAGCTAGAGAAAATCCACTGAACCATGTTAAAGTTTCTTACAAAATATCTGATAGTAAGAAATCTTTATGGTTGATTTTTAACTGAATAATGGGTTTGATTTTAAAATACATCACATTCATTGGTTAGCTATAAGATGGCCTCATGAATCCTAGAGCATGGCTGCTAATAATATTGGGATAAATAACTGTATAAACAGTAACACTAAGTTTTCTATGAACTTTACTTTTAGCTGCCTAATCAGTGTTCCTCCTCTTTATAGATGGCCATTATTTATTGAGTTGAGAGCAAAATCATCAAGGCAGCATGAAAACACACTGAAACATATAGAACGTGTGTTTTTCAATAGGTTCTTAATTATTTTGCTCTCCTTTTTCTGTCTGTCTCCTGCCAGGAAATACAGGTAATTCAGGCAATTTTCAGACTATACTCTTTCATCCTTCCCCTTGATTGCACAGCTTTTCTAGATTAACATAGAGACATTTCTAATTTTTAATTTTAACTTTTACCAAAAATAAATCTTTTACATAAGAATTGCATCCTATTTTTTCATTCTAATTCTTGGATTTTATTATTTCTTCTGCTGTGCTTTTATAATGCCATTCTGCAATTGAGAAAAATGGGAAACTAAAGAATACGTAACAAGTTATATAAAATATTGAAATCCATGTATTGAAGCTACAAGTTCACTCCAACTGAATATTTATTGTAATAGAGAAAAAAGATTAAGAATAAAAATTATTGATGCTTTAACAAGTGCGCCTCATTCGCTTTATCTTTAGTCATGTGACCTAAGATACAGTTCTTTACAAGAATTTCAACATCAGTACAGTTTTTTCCAAGATTACCAGTTATCATATACTAACTTACTTTTTGCCATCATTTTTTCTCTTTGTGATAATAAATTCTATGTCATTAAATATTCTTCTATATATTAAATACATTACTTCTGTCAGAAAAATTCTTAATCACAAAACTAAATAGCGCAGGTTTCGCAGGCATTACTGTATTGTTATTTTAAAGATATTTTAATTGTAACATTTTTAAACATAGTGCTTTTGCTAGTTACACTGTTTTTCTTGCATTTGTTTGGAAATCACAGCATGCATATGTTCATGGTGACTAATTCTGTATCACTGTAGTTTCTGGAAGCAGGAATGGGTTCTTGCTGTAACTTTTGAGTTAGTGAAGGTCTAAAATAGATTTTTTTTTAAGAAATTTTCATTTGAGAAGGTGACTAATGATCTCCTGCGGGACTACATATTGGAACAATTTCCTTAAGCTTACCCAAAGTAAGAGGATGAAAGTTGACGCCTCTGGTATCAACCTCTGGTATATTATTTTTTTTAAATAAATAAATAAGTTGTAAGTACCCAACTGTTCATTTGGCCTTAATAAAAGTTTTTTAACTTTAAAATTTACCCTTTGATTTTCATAACACTTTATGCTGAGTATTTTCCAGCACAGAGGGGAGCTATTTTTCCTTAGACTAAAAATGTAAATGATTAACGGTTTTATTTACTGCCTAATTAATGAAACAATGCAACCACAACACAGCAGAGTCGCAGTAGATCACAGACTAAATATAAGTAAAAAAATCTCACACAGTAGCTAACCAAGCAAATCTTACTCTTGGTTGCATTCACAAGAGCTGACAATAATGTGGGAGGTAATCACTCCTCCTATTTGATCCCAGTAAGACAGGAAATATTTTTCTCCTTTCCGTTGCTGAAAAATGTTATTGCAAAGATGACAATTATAAATCGTTCTTCAGATCCAATGGGGTAAGAACAAACATAAATTAGCTTAAATTTCACCAGAAGTGATCTCACTGAGTATAAGACAAAGCTTCTGTTTGTCTGTTAAAGCACTGAAAGTATTCTCCAATGGAAGTTAAGTGTCCTTCACTGGAGGTTAGACAAACATCTGTCAGGAATGATCTTAATGTAAACCGCTGACCAGCCTCAATCCAAAGGACTGGAGCAGCTGGTCTTCTGAGGTCTTGTATGTCTACTCTTCTAGGAATCTAAAATATCTGATTGGGTTTACCACCAGCTGGATCTCTTCTTGTTACACTTGTCTCTGCATAAACTTCTTTGTTGCTGTACAAACTTCATGTTTATAATACTGTGAGTGTACAGGTTATTCAATGAACTTCCTATATTCAAGTAATCTTCTCCCTGCTGCATTTCTGTGGACAAATTTCCAGTTCCCCTCTCTAATTGCATGTACTCAGTAGCTAAGCTGTTTGTAGACATACATCTTGCAAGTTTGCCTGCAAAACCTAATGCTGGAAGGAGTGACTAGTAATCTTCTAACTGATCTAAACACCTGGGAAATTGATCTCTTGTAAATTTTGTGGTTACAACAGAAGACCAACTTTATCTCGGCTCAGACTTGTAATGGTGAAAGATCTTGTTTTTCAATCCAAATAAGCAGCAGCTTAGAGATCTGACATCTAGTCCAAGTGCTGACTCCTGCCTCTCTCCTGGCTGTGCTCCTGCTGCCAGAACCAGAAGGTTTCTGCTGCCAGATATTCCATCTCTTCCTTTGGCATCAGGATCAGAAAAGATGTGCTATTTTCAGAGTTTCTCCTGTAATATAATCATGACATAGAGTATGAAGCTGCTAGTTAAACTCCTCAAGGCATTTGGGGAAAGATTCTTGGAAGTGTCAGTGTTGCTATAGAGGTATTATTGTGCAAGAGTGTCTCCTCTGAGTATAATTTGCCACAGTCTGAGTGGTCCCTGCAGGCCCTCTGTGACCTGGTCTATCAGGCTGCCTCACATCATGGTAGGGACAACCCCATGTCTGACCTACTCATAACACGTCTTACATTGGAAGTGCAGATAACAGCAGCTCGATGTAATTTATGGTAATTCCATGGAAAGATGACACCTGGGATTCTCTCCCTTGCTGTCTGCATGCAATCCCTGGCACATCATTGCAATGCTGAGCATGAGAAAACTATGGCCACTGACCGACTTAAGACTCTCAGTCTGAAAGGTACAAAAGAAATTAACTGGGACTTCAACTTCGCTCTGCTACTTCCATCATCAAAATGTAACATTTTGATTTGCCTTATTTTAGAGTTGTCCAAATCCACAATTGCGTGTGTGCTTATTAGCAAAGTCTCTAAGTTTTAGCTTTGAGTATGCTGGAAATACCTAATTTTTAACAATATCAAATTCTCAGGAGCCGACTGATGCATAACTCCCTAAAGCTTTGCAGAAGAGGTCCACTCCATCTCTCTTGCCCAAATGACAAGCATTTTCAGTGCACATCTCTCAGATAAGGTCTTACACAAAGTATAAAGATTGGTGGTAGTTACAGTACCTCAGACCTCTAACGACCTTCAACAGTTTGAGCCCACACAGAAGGAGGAACAAGGTCCAGAATAAATTTTCTAAGAGAGTACCTAATAGTAGACTGGAGTTCTCTTAACTTCCTCTTTCCAGGGAATAATTAAATATTCAAATGAATATGATCAGAGGCAGGAAAGAAGAACAAGATGAGACTAACACTAAGTCGCTAAGGCTCTTGGATAGAAGAAGAAAGCGTTAGGTTTCTTGAGGAAGAGCACTTCCTTTCAAATACTTAAATTTAGAGTTAGAGGATAGAGCAGAAAGTGACATTCTCCTCTACTCCCAGATGAGAACCATAAGAAATCAGTGAGCTATAGTCATGTGTTCACTCTGGTCTTTTTTCTAGGACACAATAACTATTTAATGAGTCTACGAGGACAGATAGGACTCCTACAAGGGAAACTGAGAACAACCTTTTTTCCCATCTCAGGGCAGCATCAGATCCAATGGTATGGGAGTGGAAAATGTAGGTTCAAGCACCCTATTGCACAAGAATGAATTGATTCTAGTTGTACTTTTTCTGCATAAATACACCTATGGAAGAGAGCCACTGCTAAGGCTGTACTTTGTGAGAAGGACTGACAGAGGGGCCTCACCCCAAAGGGAAGTTGAGTGGTTTGAAATAAATATGGGAGTAGGGAACTTCACACAAGCCAGAGATATGATCTAAATCTTAGCAGTTTCTATTGGCTAACGTGTGGCATCTTCTTAGCTTGCTGGCTTTGGGGGAATTGTATGCCTAGAACCTACATTTTTGCATGCATTGCATGTGAAGCCACACATGCAATTAGCTACGTAACTCAAGGCTGAGGTATCCTGGTAGTTGGGTCCTTTAATAGCGAGTTAAAACTTCCTTGTGAGCCTAGCTCTGGATTTCACATTTTCAGTCTCTATCCTGTCTGTATTTCAGGAAGGAAAGCCAGAAGAAATGTTGCTATTTAATATTGTTGCAAAGATGTCAAGGTTTCTGGACATCTTCCAGAGGTGAGTGTTAGCTCACTGGGTCAGTTGCCAAGAAAACTCTACTTCTTGTACATACAGGTTTTACTCTTGTGATTCATGGTGTCATTATTTCAATGGATGTAGCTGTCACGAGAGATTTTGGCCAGACTTACACTGCCTTTCAGGCAACATGAATCCAAGGAGTTGAAATCTTGAATGGGAGCTGGTATTTACAATCTTGTTGAATAAGACTTGACCACCACATAAGTTCGCAGGTGAGCCCCCTCAGTAGATGTAAATTGTAACTGAATGGCTAACTGGTCTGAAGCTATTAAAGCTGGTGGTCTCAGAGTTATGTATAGAGGATTTTTCTCAACAGTTACAAGCTTATGTGGCCACAAATGGACTACAAGTCCACATTGGAGAAAACTGTCTGTAGCCATGCACATAAAAGGAACTCTTTCCTACCCATGACTCTTCAAGTATTCAGTCACAGAGTTAGGCATTTTCATAGTTTATTCAGCTTTTCAGGGGAAGAGAAGACAAACAGGTCCTTGTCAAAATGAAAAAAAATATATATACTGAAAGAAAAGGGAATGTTTGTTTAAAAAAAGATTGTCTTTTATTTAGAAAACAACATTGAACAAAGTGTTCCAGCTCTTCAGAACTATCTGAAAGTGAGTGATTCAGTTCCATATGAAAATACTCTACCAAAGAGAAGAATACTCTTTTTAATTGCACCTCCACCATGCCATTTCTGACTCCTCCTCAGAGCTGAAGAAACACTCGGCATCACCAGGGTGAATCATCTGCATTGCATACAGCCCTCTTTGGCAAACTGCAAACAACCATCTCCTGGGACTCTGCTCCAGTTTGCACATTCATCCCTACTGGAGGCCCTAGCTAAATTAAGGAACACCACATCTGCAATGTGCATTTATTCTGCTGTCTGACAAAATAAGAGCAGATGAATATAATATAGTTTTGAGGGGTGGAAGGCAGGATGTTTGGAGAATGAGGATATCTAAGGAGGAATCTTTTAAACTTTCTGAAGGCTGGTGAAGAGCATGAGGCAGAAGTGTGGTCAGCAGAGGAGTTTATGTGGAAACTTGCTGGACTCCTTGCAGGAAGCACAAAAGGGTTTTTATATTTGGAGTCAAAGGTTAAGTCAAGGGTGAACCTGCTCTAGTGGAGTTTATTCCTCACTTCTAATTAGGGTAGTTTACTCACTTCTCATGTATGCCAAATAAAAAATTTTATCCACACTTCATTTTCTATCACTCAGTTTGCAGAGTCACTAACATTTCATTGTTTCTTTCTTAACAATATTGAATTTATCCCAGAACTAGAAGCTGAAATTCTAGGAATTTTATAGTATGAAATATGCCATCTACTAAGCAAAGTAACTGTAGTGGAAAAAATTGACATGTTTTCTAAGAGACTGTTGAGCAGTGTGTGGCTAAATCTGGCTGAGAACTGAATGCTTGCATTTTCCATTGATGTCAGCTCTTGGGACATCGTTTTATAAATGGGAAGTTATCTGGAGAACTATTGCAGACGGGCAGTAGATTTAAAATAGATTAAGAAATTAGTGAAATAAGGGAACACATAGCCTGAAAGGATGATGTTTTGAATGTGTCTTGATACTTTGCTACATATTCATAGCCACTCTACTAAGTGCATTGGGTGGTTTTGCAATATTTATAATCAAAAAGTTCTGCTGCATCAATCCTACAACACAGAATTATTTTAATTGTTCTGATAGGCAGGTAATTTTGAGGTTCTATTTCACTTTAAAAGTCCTAATAAATGGATAATCAGGGTGAGCACATCTCTAGTCACTCTTCTGTGACTGACTACCTGAGATTACTTGATCTAGAGAGATAGAATGACATTAATTCTATTGCTTCCAAAGTTGTCTCATTGAATCAGTCTGTTCCTTTCTTGACAGGCTGCTTTCTATATATTATCCCCTGTAACAGAACACACTGGACTTTGAACTGCCAGCTCTATCTAAAATTACATGAAATCTCTGTTATCTGGAATCAGTTCATTCACTAAGTGAAAATCACCTTGAAATGCTCTGAATGTCCTTGATTGTCTCAAATATGCATTAATCAAATATACATTTGATTCCCTAATTCAGTGATTATTGCTTGTAAGTGTTAATGATGGCTCACAAGAGGAGGTTTCCAGCAGTAGTTTGATCTAAAGAATCAAAGTCAGTTCCCATTTAAGACCAGGAATAAATTGTGAAGCTCTTTTTAGCTATTCCAGCTTGTGACTCACTGTGCAAAGCAGTGTTGGCTCTAAGATTTCTTTCTGTTTCACCCAGTAATAGAACTAGCCTGGGAACTAAAGAGCAGTAGGATGCAGGGAACTATCAACTAGGAATAATCTCACAATTTATGGAACGTTTTAAAATAATACACTGAAGCACCAAAAAGACAAGACAAAGGTTTCACTTTTGTCTTATTTTTTTGTCTTTTTTTAAAAAAAAAGAGGCTTCTGGATTTCCTTAATTTCTTATCCAAATGAAATTTACTGCAGAAAATATAGGCATTTTTCAGTTTGCTGTAAGTGTGCAAAAATGTGCTGACTTCCTGCTTTGCCTGAGTGCTCATTTTCTTTCATTCTGTAGAGGGCTGAGATCTTTCATTCCCCTAAAGGAGGGATTCTGGATCAGCTGGGATGAGTTGTTCTCATGCAAATATTCAAATATGCAATTATTAGGTGATATGTCCTTACATGTTCTCAGCGCTCAGTAAGTCATACTACTTCATTCTCTTGTGGAAAAGCCAACCTGTAATCTTCCCTTCTCCTGTTTCGTGGGAGACTCCAAGAAGTCAGTTGAGATGCAAAGGGTGTTGGCAATTTAGGTCAAATACAGGGATGAGGTAAGACGTTTTGTAATTTATGCATTGCTGATTGGGTGTAAATTACACTAGATGGCTAGATCCTGTGAGTCTCTGGTAGTCACTGTCTTGAACAAAATCCAGCTGTTTCATGGTAGTGTCTAGAGAAAAGCAGACACAGTCTCTCTGGTCTCTTTCCTCTTTTGAGAGGTGTAAATGTGCTGGTTTAGCCCTTGAAATAAAAAAAGTTTTCAGATTCCGGGAAACCTTTTGACTTTATGTCAGAACAAAAGAAGGTCCTAGAGAGCAGCTGCATGTGTGAGTGCATCTTTCATCTCTTCCATGAGGAGCAGCCTCGAAGGGCTTCCCATTCCTGGAAATGCATGGATTTAACAAACCTCTGGCACCTTCACCTGTAAAACTAGAAAATAACTTTGCTTCTTGTGTGTTACTAACAGGAATCCCCCATGCCATTCTTCCTCAGATTTCAAATCTTAGGGATATTCTGCCCCACAAGAGACAAATGGGGAGGTAATTGTCATTTCCCATGGCAATGTCAATGTAACTGCTTTCTTTACTTCGGTGTACTGTAAAGGTGAAAGGAGAATGCCCAAGCCATAAAGTCTTTTCTTGTCCTTCTGAATTCATCAAGAAGGGAAGCTAGCCTTGTAATCAAGCTTTATCAATGATATATTTTCATCTTTGCACCATTTCACTGCTTAAAAAAGAGGCAACCACGTCTACATTTTTTTTTTTAAATACATAATTCAAAGTCAAGAACATATATTTTGAAGATACATTAAGATTTATGTCTCCTAATCTAAATATTTTGTTCTTTGACTATGATTTGACTCTTCTGAGTGATTTGTACAATCGATAACACACAATTAAGCTGATCACGTTAATTATCACTAGACTCTTATTAAACTCCAGAGGATGTGTGCCACTGGTCTGACAATCAAGAAATTCCAATAAGAAAACTTTTCCAGGAGAATGTTATACAGAGATCTCATGAGGGTCTATCAAATCCAGCAGAATATCCCCATGTTGTCAATAAACTATGGCCTAAGAATTATTATCCAGACTCCACAGAGGACACCTTAACTAGGGAAACTCATTTCAATGTTTTTGCACCAGTAGCCCCTGGCAGTTGCATTATAACAGGTCTCTTAATAAACCCTCTTATTAACTGCTTCATGCAGTTTGTGATAGTACTCCAGTATATATTTACCTTATTTTATACCACCTGTCTTCTAAGATTTTTTTTCTTCTATAGGAAAATAAACTAACAAAACTCATAAAAGTACACTTAAAAATAGTATCTAATCTTGCTTCTTAAGTGCATTTCTAAGTTCCACTGAATAAAGACAGATATGATCAGAGAATTTTTTTTGTTTGTTTGTAAAATGTCCATGGATATGGATAATGTCCATGATCAATATTCTTAGTCTACACATGGTGCCCTTGGGAAGTCCACCAACTTCCTACAGGTTACAGGTTGCTTTACCACTCTGCTTTGAAGGCAAACTTTCTGGCCATTAAAAACATGTTTATAGTAGAGTGTGCCTGTCTGTGTGTTCAGAGTGGGATAGTTCATCTGATTTACACAGTATGCCTTGAGGCTGTTCACACGGTGGGGGGTTGATTAGAGGAGAAAGCCAACATGTGAATTCACCTCCATCACTTCTCAGTGAACTTCCTCTGGATTAGAGGCATTCCTCAATGAAACTGATAATCAAAGTGGATTTTTTAAAAAAAATGAGTTTATTTGGTCTTTTTCTGAAAAAAAAAATCCCTTTGTTTTTGTCTTGGAAATCCTTATTAATTGCTTGTCCTAAACATATGCCTATCTCTTGAAGATAATGGCCTCCTTCCCCCATATCAGACTGAACTTTCTTTAACCCATCCCTTCCCATTCACAAAAATGCCTCTTTGACCAGAGTTATAAAGCAGTTGACCTTTCCACCTCAACATCCCTCATTCATATGCAATTCTTCCAAGATATCTACATCACACAGGCCGCCTTTATGGGTGAACACAAAGAGCCGTTAGACTTAACTACCTAAGAACAATGCCTATGTTTTATAAGCCCTCAGCACTTGAAGTGTATTTTAGCGTATATAAAATACAGCATTGCAGGGCATCTCTGCCTCTTGCAGTGAGTAGGTATACAGGGAACTGGGACAGCAGGCAGCCATCCTCACCTCTGGCTAGATATAAACTTTAGAGTGAAGACACATGCAGGGCTGTGACAAATATTCTTCCTAAAGAAGCAAGCTTGAAAAAAAGAAAGTAGGCAAAGCATCCTTCTTCCTCTGTACTTGTGTGCTGTAAACTTTGTCCCTTGGTACCATAAAGAAACCCAAGAAACCATAATTATGTTTAGTTTCCTTACAGTCACCCCAGATGGAGAGCTATGGACACAGTGCAATCTGGTCTTCTGAGCAGGAGACACATCTTGCAGTTTTATGTAGCGTCAAGCTTAATGGACCTCTAACACTGTCTGCAGCTTTTGGAAAAACTTTTGGAAAGGGATTTTTCCTTCACTGCCATAACCCTTAGATAAACATTTACTGCTTCTAAAAAAAGCATTTCATAATGGCTCTGTTTTGTGAGCACAATGTACTTTCTTTGCACAGATGTAAATAATAGCAAAGATACAAGAGAAGGGAAGAAACTACTCAAATACTTTTTAATTTGAGTAATACCGAATTTGCTGCTACCAGCTGCTGTACAGCATGCAGGTTTCCTATGATACATCCCAGAACCATCTTACACAGAAAAAAATATGGCATGAAATAGGCCAGCAAATAGCATTAGTTCTCTTTTTGGCATCTGTTATTTGGTGCCACCGTATGTTGATCCCACATGCTGAGACTTGTTTCCTTCCTTAATATTACCTTTCCCTCCCACTGCTGCTTTTGTAGAAGAGGAGAGATCTTAGTGCAGTGGCTGCTTGCATTTGTTCTACCAGGCTCTGTTTGTTGCAATGGCACCACTATACATCTCATTAAATAGTCAACGTCAAACCAGCAACTAAGATCTCCTGTATGTGGTTCTCTGTAGGTGGCTAAATAAATGAAGATTTCAATAAATATTTGATGTCTTCTGAGAGATGAGAAGTAGCTTTCTTTGTTTTTACAGACGGTACTAGGCTAGCATCGATTTTTAAGGAAAGAGCCAGCCTGGAAGATATGTTGAAGGGCAATTGTCTTGAATCCTAATGCTGCAGCACTGACAGACCTTCATTTAATGATGGTGGTTTTGTTCATATGATTTGTAGTTCCTGATTCATGAAGAATTCTTACTCTGATAAGAGCATTTCTCTTTTTCTGCAGATGCAAGATTCCCCCTCACCCCCCCCCACTGTCTACACATGCTCTTGCATGGCTGAGCATCAGCTTTTATTAGTGCTTGTATCATTAATGAGTAATACCTGCAAAGAGTGGCAGACCTTTCCCCAACTAAAATCCCTGCAAAGGCACGTCCATGGTTACAACATTCTCTTTCTGTCCTCAGGAGCCCAAAGAGGAGCAATCAGTTATCTGGGAAATCTCTTGCCTCAAGGGAATTCTCAGATAGCAGAAACATGGCAAAATCACCTCCCTGCCACACAGTGACAGGTTTTTCTCTGAGTAGGAGCCACAGTGGCCATGCCTGAGGAGTGATTGTGCCTGGAGTCTTGCCATAGGTTGAGGTCCCCAGTCGTTATGTTTCCCAGGGGGATTCATTGCTGGGTGACAAAACCTGGAGCCATTTGGGAGTATCTGGATGTAGGTGTTGAATCAACCATGTGTCAAGGGAGTGAAATGGCAATATAGAGTCATCTGTGAATTTGGGGGGGGGGGGGGGGGGGGGAAGGTATTCCCCTGTTCTCCCCCAGAATGATTTGCCCAGTGTCATAGGTCAGTGAGTTTTCCACATGTCAAAATATAGTCCTGGTCCAGAATCCAGACCAGACATTAGTTTAATCTATATTGTGTGATCAGTTGTGAAACAGAGCACTTGGACATCTACTTCTGCTCTGTCTGATGGTCAGTGGCAAGGGATTGTCCATACTGTGTGTGTGAGAAGCTCACCTAGGATCAGACTCCAGGAGGCAAATAACTTCCCTTTCAGCCTTCTCTACCCACCAAAGATAATGGATGTAGAGTGTCTGTTCACTGGCAGATTACCTCAGGATAGATGACAGAGCTGTCTTTAGGATGTAAATGTTCTAAATTTCAAACCAGGACAAAATATGTTAATTTAATTCAGTGTGAGGCTGACCTTTGTAGAGACTGCCTAAAGCAGATAATGGGCTTTCTGAGATCAATAAAGAGAATAATTAAAACTCCAGACTGGGACTATAGGGACCCCAAAACTGTAACTCATAATACAATACATATGACAAGACATATGAAAAAATTTCAAAATACCAGAAGCATACTTATATGAATGTAAAATGAATGTAATGAGTGACACTAGAAAAACTTGTAGTTACTTAATGACATTTCTGTTTCACAGAATCACAGAATGGCAGGGATTGGAAGGGACCTCTAAAGATCATCTAGTCCAACCCCCATGCTAGAGCAGGATCCTAGAGCAGACCACACAGGAACACGTCCAGATGGGTTTTAAATCTCTCCAGAGACAGACTCCACAACCTCTCTGGGCAGCCTGTTCCAGTGCTCAGTCACCCTCACAGGAAAGAAGTGTTTTATTATGTTAAGATTGAATCTCCTGTGTTCCAGTTTGTGCCCATTGTCCCTGAGACAGTCTAGCCCTGTCTTCCTGACACCCACCCTTAAAATATTTAAAATAATTAATGAGATCCCCCCTCAGCCTCCTTCTCCAGTTTGTTTGAGCTGAAATCCGTAGTGTTGTTCCATTCATTCCATTTTTCCACTTCTAGAAGCAGACATTTTTATGCTGATTTATGCAAGACTTACAACTATATGGTGAGCTACTGGAGACTGAGTATGTATATTAAAAAAAAACCCAAACAGTATATATTTAGGCCCTATGTAATGGTTTGTGTTTTGGAGTTTTATTTGCAAAAAAAAAATGGCAGAGATGAAAAAAACTATAAAGTTTACTATATTACTGAGTAAAGTTGCTATACCTTGAGATACTGTTAGCCAGGTCTCACTCAGCCTGGCAGTTGTGGTTTCTAGAGCTACTTGGTCTAACAATCATTCTTACCACTGCTGCATATGAAAGATAAATAAAGAGAAATACAGGCAAATACAGGCTGATTTACTTTGGTTGGGGTTTGGGGGTTTTGGGATTTTTTTTTTTTTTCTGTAGCAAAATCAAGCAAAACCTTGGTACCTGAGATTCTTAAAAATTTTTCTAGTGATATATTTCTGAAAATTGCCACTCAACTTCAGGACTCAGAGACTGAGTGAATTGAAATTGTTTCACAGCCTCCCTGGTGTGTAGGTTGTAAAAAAACTGTCTCTGCAAAAAGGAGGCTGAATCACAAGCAGCACCAGGCAGCCTGCAACAGACGTTTAGAAATGAAAGACGTCTTGTACCATTTGCCAAACAGTGGGGAAAGTGTGAAGATGACTAAGATGATTCAAAGCCCTTTTTAAAGCCCTTGCATGCCTCATCATGTTCAATTTTACAGAGAGTAATTTACTCCCACCACAACTTTTTTCTACATTCAAATAAAAACCTGGAAACTGGTGTTAAGTTAGTGTACTACTAGTGGAAGGTACTAGACCTAATCTTGGAAAGCTTCACTCTCCATGAAGTCTGAATGGGATTCTGAGGGGAAAGGGTACTGTAAGAAATTGATTTTATATTCACCTCAAGAAAGCAGGAGCTAAACCTCTCTCCATGTTCATGAAGGGTGAGGACACACGTCTATGTACTCTAATGAATTCTTGATT
The DNA here is from genome assembly GCA_028020825.1 of Podargus strigoides. Taxonomy (NCBI): domain Eukaryota; kingdom Metazoa; phylum Chordata; class Aves; order Caprimulgiformes; family Podargidae; genus Podargus; species Podargus strigoides. Next base: position 28,338,527 of record CM051620.1, read on the forward strand.
AGAATCTCAGTCCGTGTCCCACCTTAGGAGTTGTCACCATAGATCTGAATTAATATTGAATGTGATTACAGATATTAGTCTACAGTGATGAAGAAGAGACTGAAAAACAGTAAGATGAGAAAAAATGTGTTCCATTGCCTGTTTGGGCAACAAACAATATTTTTTCTCAACTTACATTTTTTTCTGTTTTCACTGGATTTAAGTTAGTAATTTTCAGCAGGGGCTACAAGACTCCATTGCTCATGACCAAACCCCAGTAGAGCAGTTACTCCAGCCTGTGCATTTTCTAATAGATAAGGACGAGAAGTATGGAAAAAGGTAATTACTTTCAATGATAAATTACCTATTTTGTTATCAGCTCAACACACTGAGCAATGTAATGCTATCTGGTTTTAGAACAGATTTCCTACTGGAGTCAATGGTGACCTCTTAAAAACTGATAGCATATTAAGGTCCTCTGTACTTTTATTCTTGATTTCTGGGATGAACACTATCAAGGAGTGAGGAACTGTCAACAGTTAGTGTCCTGAGTTTTTCAGAACACTGATAATGTTTTATCTTTATGGCCAAAAAGAATAATCTCAGGGTAGAAAATTTCCTGTAAATTGTCTTGAGAGAGTAATGTAGTTATTGTCATCTCTTTTTCTTTGATTGGTTCTTCTGTGCTTGGTTTGCTATATTAAAGAGCTTTTATTGCATAACCAAGACATTTAAGCATTTCCTTTTGTCTCTCTCTAGTGTATGTTACTCTTTTACTGCTTTCAGTGTGATGATGAAGCCATGGCATAGCCCATAACAAGCCTCGGTGTGGAAAATTAAACTGAAAACAAAATAATATATAAAATCCATAGTATCTCTTTACAGTTTATAAACTCCAAGCTTTCTTCAGCACATGTTCATAGATGAACACTTAAAATATTTTAGCATAAGAAAGTGTTAGGATTGACACTGTTATAGAATCCCAATTAGAACATGTCATTCAATTTGAATAGACAAAATATGAATTACTGAGTTCGCACTGGGAGTTATGAATCTGTTGAAAAAAAGCTTGAGTTTTATCAAAAAAAAAGACGGATAAGGAACATGACTTGTGGCACTTCATTTTCTATGAAATGAAACAAACAGCACATAAACAGTGACTGAACCCTTGCTGGTGCATGGTTACAGCTGCTGGTCTCCATAGTGTGTAGCACTTATCAGAGGCAGTGGTCGCTTCAATTCCAGGATCTATCTTTACATGTTATAAATAATCATAAAGTCAACCATCATCTTCTGCCACAGTGTCTGATGATGTGCCACAGAACAGATCAAGTGTTTCTTGTGCTTAGACTATCTGGGTTACATTTGTCTCATGATTATTTTGCAGTCACTGAACTTACCAAAGATTTTCTCTATCCAGAACAACTAAGAACAAAATCTAGGTGAATCTACTCCTGCTTGCCATCCCCTTGGGAAGCAGGTTTGAACTGGCTGCACAGGGTTTGAGTTATTTTATTTTTTTTTCCTCTGTTTCTTGATGCTGTGGTTGTAGGGAGAGATTTAACTAGGTGGTCTGGATGTAGGACTCAACAGATGACCCATGAGGGTAGGTGGAAAAGCACTGAAAAAAATATTGACAGAGATCATTGACCAGCACAGCTCCTACCAGAACACCAGCAGGAGTTGGAGCAGACACAGAGCCACAGTCATGAAGTGGTCTTTAAGGTGTATGCATTTCCTGGACCACGTTTTAAAGCCCAAACTCATGGAGCAGCACAAATGGCTCTCTGTGAAGGAATTCTCTGGCACTGGAGTAGTTTATGGTCATGAGAAAAAGCCTAGACTTTGTGTGAAAAAAACCCCTACAGAACTCACACCTGAGTGGAGGACTGAATAAAGGACCTTTGATTGAGACATAGGAACAGAGGTAGACAGGCTATAATTTGGTTGCAGCATTTTTATTTGCTGAAATTCCATTGCTACAAATCCCCCCAGTACGCTCGTTTTTGCTGTTAAATCTATTTTTATTAACATGGAAAATGAAATAGTCTCAAGGACCTGGAGTAAACTGCCCAGTGTTTCACACACACATGCAATATTTTCAGATTTGCTGAAAGAAAAATAATATGTGCTTGTCTGGAATGCTCTCTTGCCTGTCTCCATCCTGCAGTGATTAATTACAGTTGCATTTCAGTCCCTTGGAACAGAGGATTTATAATAGAAATACTGTGCAGTGTGCCACTTCTGTCAGCTCTGCATAACCAGACTGGACTTGTTTCAGCAGGTTTCACTTACGTCTTAAAATGCCTTGCTAGAGCTGAAGCTGTGGAGGATATTTTCAACCTTATAAGTCTGCAGAGATCTTGAGTCACAGTCTTCACAAGGCTGGTGGCATATACAGCAGCATGCAGGAGAAAGCCCTGTAATGCAAAGCTGACTGTTTAAGCAGAGACTGCTGGAGCGGTGGTGCTGCTATCTGGGTCTAACCCAGATTCCCCTGACTGCTTCAAAGGGCCAAGAGCCCTCATTTTGTCAAGCACGTCTCTATAGGTCTTGCAATCAGTAGCTCATTTCTGACTGCTGGGGAGTAAGAATAGTCTCATAGTTAACGTATGAGCCTTGGGTTTTATTTCTGATTGTACAGAGTATGACTTTGGAGATCACTTATTTCTGTGTTTGCTTTTATTTCCTCCATTGTAAAATACAGGTAATAGTTAGCTATTCCAAATGCTTCGATTTTATCCACACTGCTGTCCAGGGCACTAAAGAAGCAGTTAAACAGGAAAACAGAAAAACACAGCAAAACAGACAGGGGAATCATAACCTGCTGACCATGGCAAAAGAGCAAGTTGCCATCTCTCAGCTGCTCTGCTATAGGTTGACTCTGTATTGCTTTGGCAGTAGCTCTTTTCTTGTCATAGAGTGTGGCTGCTGTTTCACAGTACCCTGGTTATCCCAGGGTCCATATTTTTGAGATAGGGAACGTGAGATGGGAATCCATACTGCGAGTACATGGTAGGTCTAGATCACTGTACTGAGCTCCTAAATGAGGATGGAGGGAAAGTGAAGGTTGTTGTATGAGACCTGAACTATGGCACAGGGAGGAAAGTGTCTGTGGCACCTGCTGAATGAATTCTGTACCTGAATTTCGGTGACATAGAGATGAAAGACTGAAAAGTATGGGTGACAATTATCTGCCTCCTTAACACCTCTCTTCTCTACTGGAATCTTGACATATAGTCAGCTTTAAATATGCCTCAGCAATTTTTTCCTGCTAAATCAAAAGGAAGGTGCTGAAGAGTTTCCAAACTCCAAGGACTCTTACTTTGATGGTGTCACTGCAGATTGTGCATGTCAATACAATTTTCCCTTTGTGACATTTTGCAGTGCTGCCAACATTCGCAAATTATTTCTAGTCAAAAAATAATATTTCTATGAACCACTTCTTAAAAGGAAATCATGACTTTTCCCTACCTTAAGAAAAAATGCTATTGGGATTAAAAAGAATGAAAAAGTCCTAATATTCTTTTTATATTCAGTTAGTCATCTTTCTTTGCATTTACTTCTATGTCTTTAGCACCCTTTACTTGGGGTGTCATATAAGAACCTTAATCAATACGGGGTCAAAATCCTCTTATTGATTAGCAGACATCACTGTGAATACACACTAGTAACACCAGAGCTCCGCGGAGGCAGAAATATCTGTCTGCCTACACTGCACTGCAGAAATAACAGGTTTAGTCAGTTTTCCTTTTTCTCTCATTATTTTCTAGCCTCTGCTTACATGGTAGCATAAGTTTTAACAAAATGCTAGGTGTTCTTAGCTGGCAGAACAAGTGGAGGACAGATTTTAAAACTGGGTGGAAGAAGTGCAATAACTTTTTCAGATACCCATAATTAGCTAGGTCACAAGATATGCATAGAGCATGTACCTATTTCTGTCAATACCTTGCTACATTAAAGTTAGGCTCTTACAGTTATTCCTGCATCGTTCATTAAATGCAGATTAGACTTGCTGTCTTACCTAATCAAGCTTGCAGGCTGTGAATTTCCTGAGTCTGGCGTCATTAGCGCTTCAGTCACTGGGAATGCAATGTCTAGGAGTGATGGCTGTCTATGACAGGCCTGCTTTTTACTTGGCTCCCTATCCCTCTTGGGCAATTAGCTTCATTTGAGTCCTTGAAACATCTTTTAATAAAGACTTTTTTCAACCCTAGTGGGAATCTGTAATTCCTGTAAGCAACTATAAGCACATGTATGGTGTCTGAAATACACGGTATTTTTTTCTGGAGCAGACATACAACCCAGGTTTTTTCCCTGTTATTAGTAATGAACACTTCAAAAGGTACAGTTTTGATCAAAGTGCAAAGGGTTGAAGACAAAGATAAAGTAACTACTAACTAAATACAAAATATATAGTTTGGCTTGATGTGGATTACTACATTTGGGTATTAATAGGTTTAATGGTTTTCTATTTCATATCCTCTCTAAGACAAATGCTCTCAGAATGACAAAAATGAACACTTTTTCAGAGGTTTATATTACAGAAAGTACAATACACTGAAGGAAGAAAAGCTTTTCCCTCTCACGAATTGCAGTTGACATTTATCATACAGCCAGATATATTGCAGTAGTTAGATATGAGGCCCAGGGTCTAATAAAATATTATTCACATATTTTTTTATTATCATATAACTTTATTAAACACAGTATGGTGGTTTCATGGCAGATCAGGTCATTATTACATTGACATAATTATTCCTTAGAATGAAAACCATCTATATATTACACAAGCTTAGCCTTTTTTCCTGTTTTTCTTTCTGAAGGACAAAGATATTTTCACAGTCCTCTCCCTTCTTTTAACCTAGATAGCGTCTCAGTGTTTGCAAAATCCTCTGAGAAATAAAAATGAATTTTCATGTAGAATTGATCTGACATTTCCATTTACCTGAGGACTTTATAAGGATTAGATAGCTAGATGAAAATAGAACTTTACTCAATAGAAATTAAGAGCTGGATCCTGCAAACCACTTGAGAGCATGGTCAGCTTTCTTCACAGGAACAGTCCCACCAGCCCAGCTCACTCCCATTCCAACAGAAGCCATCTCTGGAGTGACAAATGGAGAATGAGATTTCAGTAGGTCTACATTTACCCCATCACCTGCCAGACTGTGAGCTTGTAAGATACTTGGAAAGTCAAAGTCCCAGTATGGAGGTTGAGGCCAGAGACCACCTGTTTTACAGCGCTTCATTGGTGACCTCTCTGTTGACTCTATAGGGCACTCTGGCAGCCTCGAAAAGAAAGAGCTTGCACCATTCGCGGTTTTCTTGTCCTTTAGACACTACAACGGTTGCAAAGTCAAAAGTGGCACCTGGAGGACAAGGCCTGAATACAGCCCTCCATGCATGTGCTATGCTAATGGCAGTAGTGCAGTCCTTGTTTCATGTTCACGTCTTTGGGGAATCTCTGTGAAGCTAGAGGAAAAATGAAGGGCATTTCCTCTAGCCACCTTTATTAGAGGTGATTCCTCCATCTTATCCCCTTCTCACTATTCTTTGGGATAAATCCTTAAGCTGAAATCCAAAGGAACAGGACACCTGACCTTTCAGGTATTCAGTCTCCCAGCTCCATTCCTCATGGAAGGAGAATGGCCTTTCCTGTATGGGCAGTGTGGCAAGCCAATTGAACTTTGATTAATGGATGGGATTACTCATGTCAGTGATTAGTCACATCAGAGTTTTCATGATCAGTCCCTACTTTTTTGTATTGCTTCCCCCACACCCTTTGTAATGTGACAAGTTCTTCTTCAGAGAGAGAAACACAGAGCAGAATATTATATTTAAAAGCCACAGCAGGGGCATTTTACTCATTCTGGGACTACTGCATTTTTTATCCGTAGGCTTTACCATTCATTGAGTTCTTGTTTATGTCTCTAAAAATAATTTAAAATACTTCAATTTTAAAATGCTGTCTGGGTATTATTTCCATTACTAGTCAAAAAGCATTTAAGAGAGTCTGATGCACTTCTACAGAGAGTAGGAGGAAATTATGTTTACCACCCTCTTTTAAGCTGATCTGCAAAATGCTGTCCTTTCAAACATCTCCCAGGAATACATTCTGAGTGAGGGTGTTTTTTTTTCAAGCCTTGTTTTTATCTTTTTTTTTTTCCCCACAAAATGCTGCTCTTGTCTTCTTTAATATTTCTATCTTCCTCCTCAGGGCATGGTTATTAATGACTAAAATAATCAAGACAGGTTCAGTGCAAATATCTAGAGATCTTTTGGTTTTGATTTTGATTCGAGGAATACGTTATTTAAGACTGTCATTTGAGAATAATGTAATTAGACTATTTATAGTGACTTCTGGAAGAGATACAATCAATAAAGTAGTGAAGAGATGCATCATCCAAATTACAATATTCTGCATCACGTGGTGTGAGTATCATCCTACTAAATAGTCTCATGTCCTTCTTCTTGTATCAAGTTCAAGTCAGCTGGCTGAAGAGGAATTTAGGCAGACAAAAGAAGTTGTTCTTCCCTAACATTTGAGTAACTCCAAAGAAGTATTCTGCTGTTACGCAGATTTGCAAAAACCAGGATCATTGGTTATCATTCCTCCTTTTTCTTTGGAAAGGGAACTCTGCTTCCACTGTCCTTCCCTGCTTAGGTGCACTGAAGGAGGTCCAGCTGTGGACCAGAGTGAAAGAGAAGGTCCCATGAGTCCTTACACTAGCCTGCTTTTTCCTCTATATATTGGGTGCCACATGATCAGCAAAGAGGTCACTGGTCATAGGTTCCTCTTCTTACACTGACGAACCTGGCAGGTGGAGTCCTCCCACCTTATTGGAGTGAGCTGAACCTTTGGACCTGGCCTTTGGGCTAGCAGATCAGGGTCCAGAAGAGAGAGCCTAGTTCTGCTTTCTGTGAAACCTGTCAGCCTTGGCGTGTCTGTCATGCCTCTCAGAGACACCCTTTGTGTAGCAATGCAATCAGGGAAAGATTTCTGTCTGTGTTATTCCTGGTCCAAGGCACTCAAGTGCCACACAAACTTTTTTTCTTTGACCTTGGGGCTTCCCGGACAGAAGGCAGCAACAAAGCTCATGAAAGGGCTGGAAGGAATGTCCTCTGAGGAGCAGCTGAGGACTTTGGGCTTGTCTAGTTTGGAGAAAAGGAGGCTGAGGGGTGACCTCATTGCTCTCTACAGCTTCCCAAGGAGGGGACGTGGAGAGGGAGGTGTTGAGCTCTTCTCCTGGTACCTAGGTATAGGATGTGTGGGAATGGTTTGAAGCTGCACCAGAGTAGCTTCAGACTGGACATTAGGAAGCATTTCTTTACTGAGGGTGGTCAAACACTGGAACAGGCTTCCTAGAGAGGTGATCAATGCTCCAAGCCTGTCAGTGTTTAAGAGACATTTGGACAATGCCCTTAATAACATGCTTTAACTTGGTCAGCCCTGAATTGCTCAGGCAGTTGGATTAGATGATTGTTGTAGGTCCCTTCCAACTGAAATAATCTATTCTAGCTTTGAGCTCTGAACTCAAGTAAGCACCCTGAAGAGCTTGATGTTGGATAAATATGAGAGCTTAGGGAATCACTGCACTGTAATTCACAGTGGGATGGGGACATACCTGAAATGGCTTTGGTTTGTGGCTTGGATTAAAAAAAAATAGCGAGGCTTGTGGTCTAAAATTAGTCAGGGATCCCTGAGTGTTGTCATCGTACCTCTCACTGTTTGGTATGGAGCCATGGTGGCTTCAAACATGTCCCCATTGCACTCATACCTTTAGGAAGTTGGTGCTGGGGAGTCTCGTGGCCTGAGTGAACCATCATGGCATCAAGGCAGCACATCCCTTCACCATCATATTGAAAGAGGAACAGCAGTGGAGCGTCCAGATGCCAAATAGATTTAAAATATATCAAACACTCAGTGTAAGCAACTGTCACCAGGTGCTACGTGACTGTATGAGATGTGGTTTGGAAGAGGAAGTGGCTGATGTTAGAGAGTGCATGGGAATTTTTCAACAAAGCCACTGCCTGTACTTTCATCACTGCTTGTTTCTATATTAGATTTGACACAGCTGTTGCTTGCAGAGCTTTTCTTTGAAGGGTCAGAAAATCCTAAAGCTGTCATTTAGTGAGTGATGCTCTTCTATAAACTATCTGGACTTCTATAAATATTGCTGACTCCATGCAGGGCATTATTATCTAATCTCCCAGGGAACATGTCTAATCACAGTCTATCCACCCATGTCAATCTAGGACACATCCAACCCTTAGAAATAGCAGTGGAGATTTCATCATAAAATGTTCTAACACATGGAGTTGGCAGACAAATGCGAGACAAGATCACAAACTGTGCAAAATGAACAGTTTGCAAGTGAACGTGCTTCTCTCTTTCCCCCATCAAAGTGCTGGCTGAGTATCTTATGATGACTTCAAATTACCACACTAGTGTTCTTTCTTTTCTTTTTTCCTTCTAAATGAATTTCCCTTTAATCAGAGCTGCCTACTTGAAAGTAACACAATTACCTGCAGTAGATCATCACCTGCTCCATGACTAAAGTGGTCTCTTTTTTTTCATCATGAACTCATAAACAGTTTTCCAGTTGAAACAGGTCTGAGTGCAATGTTAGAATGGGTGTTAAGTCTGCTGTGGAACAATTGTAAGATCTAATTATAATCTCTTCATACAAGCAAATAATGAAGGAGAATACAGGTCAGGAAGAACTAGATGGTTCTATTCACCTTCATCTTAATCAAACTCACCATTAAGGAAATGGATCATGAATGCCAGGGAAATTGTCATCTTTATTTCTGGATTGGCCTTAATATATGTCTTCCTTGAAAATGCTATCCTTTGCACAAGTCTAGCTGTAAAGTGTGAATTTCTGGTGAACCCATGTACCATTGAATGCTGAAGAGGCATTTTTGTGAGGATTTTGGGGGTGGGTGGCTCCCTAAGGTTGTTCACTTAAAAATAAACCAGAAAAAAAAGGAAAAAGGAAGAATAGTATTCCTTGGTAGACCACACAGGTAAGACACGCAGCAGGCTCTTCCTGTACACCAGGTATATGACTTACAAATACCAGCTTGCATTGTCTGGCTGAATACAAATGTACTTCATATTCTGCAAAGGCAAACATATGGCACTGGCAACATTCCAGGTAAACAGGCTTGTGCAAACAAGATGATATATATATGGCTGATGTTGGTTGTCTTTGCTGTTACTTACTATTTATGGAGCAACCTTGAAGTGTGATGGAGTATGATTTATGGAACTTTTTATTGCAGCAGTGGTTAGAACTCCACAGCCATTTCCAGGTTTTTACTCTAGCCATTAGGCATAAATTTGCATTCTCTGTCACATGCCAGCCTGGATACTATTTAAGCTGTACAGGTAACAAAGAGATTGCCACTTCTCAGAAAGTCTCATTAACTAGTTGTCAGTGTTTCACAGCTGTCAAGATATGGGCTTGAAAATATGAAAAACTGTGGCTCTCATACTTTATATTTTTAAATTTTAAGAGTACCATAACATGTAATCATCATGCAAATATTGCTGCCTTTGAGAGCAAGTTCTGGCATACACGCACAATTCCAGGAAAGAGTTTAGCGTTTGTGACTGCGAACAAGCACTTCAGCAAAAGGATGCTACCTGCTGAAATAAGTGAGCCATTAGCCCATAAGTCTCCATCCTTGGATATACTCAAATGCCATCCTGGCATAGTCCTGGGCAACCTGCTCTAGGTGGCACTGCTTAAGCAGAAGAGTTGGACCAGATGATCTCCAGCGATCCCTTCCAACCTCAGCCATCCTGTGACTTTGTAAGGTATTTCCTCTTGGCTTCATGCCACAATGTGTTGGATTTACAGTTCTAATTTGAGAGGTGCAACCTCTCTTCCAGTGTTTAGGGGACACATGTGTAGCACTCAGGTTGCAGGTGATACTTCAGAGTCATAAAAGTATTCAAACCACTCAACATGATTACTACAGTTGTTGCAGGAAGAGACCAATACCTTCATAGCTTCACGCAGAAAAGCTGAACTTAAAACAAATGGCCTGCAGCAAAGGAACACTGTTTTTCTGTTCTGATTTGGGGGTTTTGTGGTTTTTTTTTGTTGTTGTGTTTGGGGTTTTTTTTTGTTGGGAGGAAGGTGTGGGAATGGGGAAGCTTTTCAAAAGGGGAGATTGGAAAAATGTGTCATAAGATGTTCCTACGCACTGTGAGAAGGCTTCATTCCCATCATACACATTTCAAGATGGCAGCAGTTTCAGAACCTAGCCTGCCCAGTTGATACCTTGTAAATTACAAAGTGATCCCTGATGGGGTAGGAAGTTCATACTAAATTGCCTTAAAAACTAGGACCAGGATCCAATGAGATGAGAGATTTGCAGATGGCTAGAAGAATGAGGGTAGCCCCTTATGGTACTGTTTGGTTCCTGTGTATTTAGAACAGATTTATATTTAGGTACCTATTGCATATGCATTCATGAAAACAGAAAAAAATCAGCTTATTAAGGATCTAGAAATAGAAGTCAGTGGAAGCTATTGTCTGCTTAGCAATTTGAAATCATTCATATGATGATACTGTGAGGCTAATAACCAAACAATGGGTGGACAGTCTTGAAATATTTAGACTAGTTGGAGAAACACATTGAATAGATGTTCTGCAAAAAGATGAGATACCTTGGTTTTGGGGTGTCATATAAGGGCAATGTTTAAGCAACTGGCATTCTTCAGTATGATTGTATTCAAAAATCTGGTGAGATCTTTTATTATGCAGCCAACTGTGGTAATTTGTAGTGACTGCTCAAAACTAACACTTCCTTCTGCTGTCTATCAGAGATCCAGTTAAAGAAAATTTCCTAACACACCCATGTAAGTTTGCATTCATCTTCAGTGTCATTGAAACCAATTCCCAATATAATATATGTTTAGTAATTATGTTTAATATTCAACAATGCAAACATTAGTGACTCCTTTCCTGAATTAAAATAACAACATGAAAGCAAAATATAAGTATAGATTTATTAGAGAAGTTATCTAAAATACAATATTATTTTCCTCTTTAAATTAGAGCATATATTATTTCAGTGAAAAGATATTTTGTATTATTTCTATGGTAATAACAACTTTTAAAGATAATACTTAATTTAGAACACTTTTAATTAAAAAATCCAACGCTACCATTAAGACATAAATCAGGGTTGTTGATAGCATGGGTAAAAATGTAAAACGGTCTCAAAAATATTTACATGTCAGTTTCTTAAAATCTAAGTCTAATTTTCAATATTCATTTTGCTTTACTTTCTCAAAATACTTTTTTTCCTAAGTCATATCTAGATTCTGTATTCCTGTGCTTTTCACAAAGCTTCAAGTTATCGTTAGTTATGTGTAGTATCACACCTGTAGATGAGGTTTCTTAAAATGGCTTATTTCGCTGTCACCATATCCTCTCCCAAGTAGCGAACATACTGTTTGTTATACCAAAAAGTGTCAGTCGCAGTAATCATCACCAAAATGCACACAGCCACCCCCCTCCCCAATGCTTCCCCCACCCCCACACCTTAAGAACCCTTTCCTATTTAGCCAAAAGCCTTTCACATTTCATCAGCTGGCATTTTAGATGCAGAGCGAAAGAAAGAATGGATCTGGGAGACAAGATGTTGCCAGGGCACACATGGCAAAGGTTTGATTTGTGCTTAGCAAAAGGGGCTTCTCACAAACACAGCAATTTCTAACACACTCAGTGCTGAGGTTACTGGAAGGAAGCTCTGACTTCTCTGCTCTTCAAAGGCTGACATGGGCGCCAGTTATCCACCATGTGGCACACGGGCTCATTCTCAGCGCTGAAGCAAAGGCCACGGAGTTTGCACATCTGTGGAAAAAGGCACAAACATCCTCAAATGCATACTCTTGTTTCAGCACAATGATTTGGATTATACACCTTCGGCCTGAGCCAGAGGTACAACTCCCAGCACTAATGGTCTAGAGATGGCACCACCACGCATGTGTCTCTGCATTTCACCCGTACCATTTCCTGCCCCTGACACAGGCTCTCCTGTCCACAAAATATTCTAGCCCAAAAAACTAAGAAAGCACAGAAGACAAAGACCTAGGCACACATTTTCTGAATTCTGTGGACAAAGAGCTGTTTGTCCTTGATCCAGATCCGAATTGAAACCCTTTCAGAATCCTTTGCAAGTTTTACTGTTTTGGCTCTTTTGAAAGTTAGATTTTTTTAATCCCATTGAAATAAAATTAAATTAAAACAAAAAGACCTTATCCTTGGGTCAAACTGAAGCAGTCAAATTCATTCAAGATCTTGATTTTCAAATACTGTGAGAGGGAAAACTGCTCACATCAATAGGAGCATACTGTAAGGTTTTAGTGCTTGTTCCCAAAGCAAAATTAGTATTTGCACAATCTTCTGTAATAAACACACCTTGATGTCTAAGTGGGCATCTTCAAAAGTAATAAGAAGTCTGTGCCAAAATAATAACCCAGCCCAAACATGATCTTGCAGAGACAGCTGGAATTGCTGACAGAAATATGTAGGTGGGAAACAGGATTTCATGTGAGGTTTTCCCTCATTCAAGGAGGAAGGCCTACAGCGTTGACCAGCCCAGGAGAAGACTTTACCTGCAGGACCAGCTGGAACAAAGTTCAGAGCCCAACCTCTGCCAGGAACTGCTGTGTCACTACAGCAAACAGGCTCGCTACAACCTGGTGTAATAGTCAGCTTTTATCTGTCTTTAGAAAACCAATAAACTTAAACCCAGTGTCAATACTCTGCTTTACGGCTTCTTGTTTTGATCAGTTCTGGAACGAAAAGGCAAGCTGCCACACACACTGTTTTGATCTCAAATGCATCTTTGAAATGTAATACAGTAATACAGTGTGGAAGAAACAAGTGGTGTCTTTTACCATTTGTAGGTGGTTAAAGTAGGTGTAGTAGGAAAAACAATGCTATTTTAGTGAATGTGCTCCTGCCCAATAATAGTATCTTATTTGCAAACCTTGGATTATCAGTAGTGGTACCAGCAGTTTAGAACAAGTAAACAGTGTCAGCTTCAATGCTCCCTTGTAGTTTATTAATGGTAATCATTGTTATAATTATTATTTCCAACAGTTCTATGTCTTATTACGTTAAGTCCCACAACAGCTCAGTTGGGCTTTTTTCCACATCAGCTGAATAAAACCCCTAGAATGTGTATCTTGTTAGCACGTCTGCCATTGATAAAAGAGATTTAAGAGTTTGAAGGGTAAACTAAAGTCCTTCAGGGCTAGTTTACATTTATAGGCTCTAGATACTATTTATATCTCCCAAGCACACAGATGTGAACCCAAGGATGGAATCTTGCCTCTGTGTAATTTCATTAATGGGTGGTGCAGAAATCTAGGGCCAAGAGCGATGTAATCAGCACAAGCCCCTTCCTACTAGAAAGAACATCCTCCTGAAGCTGCTCAACAGAAAAGGGTTTTTTTTCAGGCAGCAGACTTCTGGAATCTGCAAGTTTTCTCTCTTCCAAACAATGCAGTTTTGTTAGGATTGTCACAATTCTGTGTGGGATTTCCCAGGCTGTTCTGTGCTGAATAGAACGTGTAAAATGAGCTCTGTGTCCTAGAAATGCTAGATGATCAACAAACCAACTACAGATCTACAGTGTCAGACTGTGGATGCAGAATACATGCTCTTTAGATGCCTGGTGAACCCAATATCTTCAGGACAAGTATATCCAGATAGGTGATCTGCATATGTGCAGCAAAACTGCTGATGCTCACAATACATGCTAGACTAACTCTACATGTGCAAATGGTCCTTTCATGCACTCTAGAAATTCCCCAGATTTTTACCACATGGCAGCTCTAACCATGTATCTGGAAAGCCTAATTACATTTTTAAAACTCTGAAAATTTTCCCTGGACTGTGTCCAAATGGAGGACAGCCTCATATTTTACAGCAAACTACTTCCACACATAAAGCAGAGTCCTGTCAGACAAAGATAACCACTTCAGATACATATTTTTGACATGTGACGCTAGCTAATGCCCTGCATAGCTCTGCAGTAACATAAACTGCCACTTCAAAGATCACCAGGATGGCTGAAGCAAAGCAATCAATATGACTCCAGCACATATCTACTGGCACCACCCATTGGGGACCTACCTGCTCGGGGCTGACAGTGATGGGCTCCTTCAAAACGTGCCAGATCACACATTCGAGCAGTGGGGGAGTAGTCAGTGAGCCAGGGTATGTCCAGTAGTCTCTGCATGCAGGAAGAAGTCCAGTGGGGTCAAAGTTTGTGAAGGAAGCTTGCTTCCCCTACAATAAACAAAGTAGATGGACTGACATCAGGGGAGACACCACACAGACATGCTGGGCTTGCAGTAGTAAAGTCTTCTACAGGAAGCTCCACGTTTGGAGAAAGGCAGAAATGGAGTTCAGCATGAAGTGTTGAGTGCCTCCTTCAGCCATGTATTTCTTATAAGACTTTCAAGACAGTTTATCATTTCAAATGTTAAATTTATGTTCCCTGCTCCTAGAGATAGGATTTCACCTTGCTTGAAGGAACAATGAGATTTCAGATGCCAGATGCCCTGATTGCACTGGAAATAGAGAACCTGGGAGACCTGTTGGAGAGTCCATTGTAGTAAATCGCAATATCCATTTACCTCAAAGGGAGCCTGATGACAAAGATGGCAGCACAGCCTCATTCTTTACCTTTCCCATTCATACTTCTGACTGGCATAGGCCTTTATCCACTATGAAGGTACTCAATTACTCAGTAAGTACTTTTAGTTTCTCATTACTCAGCTCATTAAGATCACACACACAATTCGCACACTATAAATACAGAAAGGCTTTTTTTCCTAAGAGTTATGTATCCTGATCAAACTTGTTACCTGGAATCTCTCTAAAACAGCCCTCGTGGAAGAAGGAAATTTATCCCACAGATGCAGAGATGAAGGAAAGTGCCTTTTGCATCTGTCACCACTGACTAGAAAGGATGCCTAAAAGTAGTTTAGATTAGGGAGATGGATCCTACCCTATAGGTTGAAATGCAGTTAAGAGACAGAAGTGTAGCCACAGAGATGCAAAGTGATCACTATTTCTAGTATTCCCTGCCCTCCACCACAACTTCATTCAAATCTCTTTTGCATTTAGCATTACAGGAGAAACAGTGCTGATGGCAGGAAGGTTTGTTTTACTGTCATACATGCAGCAGACTGGGAAGTAGAAAATCTACTTTCTAAAGAAGACAACACAACGCAGTTGTGATTGGTATCAACCAACACAGACAGCAAATATTACCTTGGTTTGAACAGAATTCAGAGCATCCACAACTTTCTGTATTTCAGGCTTGGCATTTCCTACCTGTAATACAAACCATATGAAGAGAAAATAACCATGATACCTTTAGTTTTCTCAAGGAAACATTTTATAGTACATTTTCCCAGCACTGTTTCATTACATAACAGAGGTATTGCAGCAAAAGTTACTGGAACAGTCTCTGTAAAATCATGCCAGTTGACAATCAGCACAAATGGGTCAGCCAAGGACACTGGACAGAATAAAATTATTTTCATTTACAGTGTGTGGATTTATTTTTGGACTCGAGCTGTTCTTTTTCCATACAAGTCACCCTCCTAATAAAATACAGCAAGGCCAGGACAAGAGTGCACATTGCTGGGGCACAGTCACTTTCTCCAACCAGCTGCGAAGACAATTCAACTAAGACAAAATGCTCTGGACATTTAACAATGACAGGAAAAGGAAAATAGGTGTTTTATAAGCTTGTCCTACTGCAGATTCATACACACAACTTGTCAGTCATGCACATCACCTTTCACTGATAAGAGTTATGGCAGTGTCACTGTCAAGATGAAGGCAACTATGCACCTATAGGACTGCCCCAGTGATGGATGGCAGTCATAGCCCATGGTTGCCATACAATTTTTATATGTAGAGCAATCCAAGAATTTGGAGCACCACCTAGCTTGCTAAGGGTTTATGCAATATAGCAGAATGCTGCCTTATTATATATATTTAGACTCCAGTCCCCCTGCAACAAAATGAACAGACTCATCCAAATAATACAAAAAAGTTTAACTTACCTTCATGAAGATGCCTACCACAGCCAAACCATCAGGATGCTTCACAGCTTCAGCAAATTTACCATATTTTACATTCCAGTGAACAATATGGAGCTAAGAGCAAGAAAACAAGAAGCACTATGAAGATGATATTCCATCCACAATATTTTACAAATTAGGATGCAGGGAAGTAATTTATTGAACATTAAGAGCAGATGTCTTTTACTGCTGAGATTTAAAAGCTTTTGTATAGTTAAGAACTTATTGAATCATTCATCTACTTTCAAGTTTCATTTGTGCAAAGAGACTTCTGTCATGCATTTTATTTTGCTCCTCACTCTTACTCCCAGATGAGTTTTAAATGCAAACTGTGGCTGTATCATTCTGCTTTTAGTCCGGTGAAACTCCTGTTGTCTTCAGCATAAGTTTTTCCTCCTTGCAGCCTGCAGGACTTTGACATAGTATTTTAATGCTATATATACCAGAGTTATCATCAACACTGAAAGACATGACTGTCAGTGTCAGGGAGAAGAGACATTAACTAGAGATCTGACCTGTAATCTAGAGAGCTTTTAGAAAAGTCCTGTCCTTTTCTGGGAAACCTTTGAAAGGAATATAAAATGAATCTCAAGATCCTGGTTGGTCAGGATGCTGCTTTCTTTTTGATTTCCAAGTTATTTCTAATTGAAGTTCATCTGTCTGTCTCCCCATATCTGCAAGTTGAGCAAGTAATTACAGTACTGTGAACAGATGTAAGGCATCAGCAAGTTTCTCGGATAAGACAAAAGCTACTTATATCTCACAAAAAAAGTGGCAGAGCCAATGAATTTGTGGGGCCATTTCTTTTATCTGTCAATGCAAGTCACAGGTATGTTCAGTCAATGTGCATTTATGAAAGGGTTAAAAAAGTCTGTCACAGCACTCAGAGATAGATTTCTAAACAGGGGACAAGGAAAGGTGGGATACAGGGCACTAAAGTCACTCTATTTCTGTAAAGACTCTAACAGAGAGTCTTAAGCAGTCCAAGGGACAACTGTAGTCTCAAGGATATCATACAGTGTCTGCATGGTCTCACTTTGCTACCTGCCCTCTTCACAGCTCCCCTTGCTTCTTTGCTACCAAAAGATGAAAGTGTCTGCCCCAACATTATTCTGTTGCTTATATAGATGCCTCTGATGTCAAAAATTGAAGCCAGGAAAAAGGGATGTGTGTGTAAAAGAGGTGCTGCGATTCTACTTCTTCGTAATTTTCCAGAGTCACCAAGAAAGCCAGGGAAAACCAGGGATAATTAATGAAGGGTTTTCTGCTTTTGTACTTTCTTTGACATGAAGTAGCTGAGAAAAAAAATAATTACAAGAGTCCTCCAATTCTAATCTCTGCTCTTGTAAGTAGCAGGTTTTGGGGTGGCACTGTACCAAAATCTTCTATTGTAACCTCCACAGTCTCTTGCCCTATGAAAATCTGTGGTAGAATATTAAAATGATAAAATACTCATTATACACAAAAGACGAGAGAAGGTAAAGCATGTCCCACCTCTGCATCATACTTCACACCATCCACAGTGTGCTCAGACCCTTGGCCCTCACAGGATCCCCAGTGAATGTGAAACTGTGCCAGTCTGTAGACTCCATCCAGCGCTCCTCCCCGCAGCACTGCAAAGCAAAGAGCCTCCATTAGCATCTCCCATAACCTCTGCACTTCAAACTGGAACATCCACCTCAAGTCTTCCAAGTCAGTTACAGCTCATTGTTCTCATGCTGCCGTGCTACTCCAGACCATCCTCAATGGTACATTACTGCGATATGTCAAAATCAATAATAAACATACAAAACCAGAAGTGACTTAGAGCAAGTGTCTCATCAGCAATTTAACAGGCATGTTAATATTACAGGTGACAAGGGAAGAGTTAAGGATGTAACTTTTCTGTCACCAAATAAATAAAATAACGGCCAAGAATAGCCTCTGTAAGAGGCCCATATAGAGTTATTCTATGAAAGTGAACTTGAAGACCAAATCATCTTTCACCCACTAATGTACTCTGTCCCTTCATTTTAGACACTCTATCCATTTAGGCCTTAATCCTGCAAATCTCATGGTGGATTGGATTGAGTAAAGTGCTTTTGGCTCCAAATTAAACCTAAACACCTGTTAGCCACAGGTCGCAGCAAGGTAAAGCACCAGGCACAGTGCAAGGTATTGTAGAGACATGATTTCAAATCTCTTGTGCCTCCCATCCTCTACTTCAAGAATGAGTTTTTTAAAAATGGTGATGACAATGGCAATGCCTGCAGAGTCAGATTTTTTATAATATGGATTGGAAAGGAGGCATTTACTTATGCTCTTCACTATCTGGCATTACTCCTGTTATGTGACTGCTGTAAATGGAGTGCCCAGCCACACTTTCAATTATACAGGAGTGAGTTCCCCTGAGCTTCCTTATTCTGCCTGTTCATCTTAACCCTGTACTTAAACTGTGACCAATCACCATTACGATACGCAGGATCAAGCCCTATTACTGCATAATGCTCAAGGCACAGACAATGTCTCCTCCAGTGCAGTATAAAGCACAGAAAAATAACAAATAGTTCTACTAAATAGAGCTATTTATCTAAGTTATTAGAGCAAGGTTTCACACTGGTTTGTGGTTTGTTGTTGTTGAGTTTGGTTTGGTTTTTTTTGTTTGGTTTTTTTTTTGCTAAGCATCTCAAATTCACAATTAAATCTTTAAAATGAAAATATCTAAAAATAAAAAATAACTTAACATTAAACCTGAAATGTTATATATCTTAGAGATCAATTTCTATGTATATACATAAATATACATATATACAATAAAGTGACAGAAGAGTATTGACATCAGATATTACATGTAAGTGTGCTCTGTATATGTGCCACAAACAAAATGGTTTGGTAAAGATGCTTTCCTCTCAGTCTGTAGTTAGTCTAAACACTACCACAATACGTGCATGTGTTAAAATATACATCAAATGCAGATAAGAAAAGGTCACTGTTCAGGTTTGAATAATTCTGATTATATGCAAGCATGGACAATAACAGCCATGGATACTTGGCAATAAGGTGAGAAGGATTTGACTAAAAAACTGGAACACATGAAAATTAAATGTAAGATTTATATAAAACATTCATTTCCACTGGTATGCCTTACACATGCAGAATTTGGGTTCAGTGGACAGATTTAGCATTTGCCTGGAGCTCCTTTTTTGGTAAATATATTTAGAAGTCTCCCAACATGTATTTCTATTAGAAAAATGTGAATATATGTTCCACTGCAGTCTTTGTAATTTCTGATATTGTAACCAACACTGAACAGCCAACAGACCAAGACTGCCCTACCTATTGCCAAGCTATGTGATACAAAGAAGAATGGCTACTTAAAGTAATTAAACAGGAACATTTCTTATTCTACTTTTATGTTTCTGCATGTGCTAGTTGCCAAGAAGCATAGCTGTTTCAAGCACATAAATAGTTTTTTTTTCAGAAGGGTGACTATGAATGTGCATTAGTTCCTTTTGAAAATGAAGTAACTGGTATGTCTTTACAGATGCAAAGTCATTTAATTCACATAATATCATGTTTCATTTTAAAATGATGTCATGGAGTTGCAATGTTTCAGTTTCAGTTCCTTTGGCTAGTGGACTTGAGGCTCATTGCAGGTACAAATGGACTGAGGTTCCACCATTTCTCAACCTCAGAAAGCACTAGCGCAGCACAGGTTAATCTGCCATTATTAATCAATGGAAAGCATGCTGAAAAGCAGAACCATGCAATCTTCTGAAATCCACTTGCAGTGTTATTTCTCTACACAGTTTGCTATAGCCTCATAAAACTCACAAGATGCAGAAAAATCTCTTTGCAGTTTTTGCTTACTTTTCTCATTCTGTAGTTCTCAAATCCAGCACTAGCATATTTTGACTCACAGCAGAGCATTCAAAGAAAGTAATAATTAGGTTAGTGTAAATGAATACAAATTCAGCAGGCTTAATTACAGAACAGCTCCTCTTGTTCTAGCCTACATGAAGCAGTTATTTTTTAATACTTCTCAGCCTTTCCAAAGTAAAAGTTAAAATAAACTTAAAAGGCAAAACTGAAATGTTAGAGCTTCATTTGTTTTTCCAGCACAAGCTTTTTAAACCATGAATAAATGCTACTAGCTTTTGCAAAGTAAAAGTTCATCAAGAATCAGAGTAACAATCACACCAGAACTCCCCTATCCCACGTGAACATTAATTAAGGCCACAATGGTGATAGAAGTCCAACCTTTCTACTCCCTTTTTTTGAGGGATAGGGAAATTCCAATCCACATCTGAGTATCCCACCTTTCTTTTGAAGTTAGTATTAACGTACACCATTCTGGAAATATATACATAGCTGTGCTCCCTTTTGTACCTAGCACAGCTTCAGGTGCAAGGTGAAGACAGCACCAGCCAACCTGAAAAACATGTTCTTTTCTTACAAGTTCATTCTACTCAACAGAATCTACATCAGTAACCCTTTACTTGAGAAGTTATGCTAGTAACATCCAATAATTACATTGCACTGTCATTAAATGATCTCATAACATTTTCTAAATTAGGTGAACATAAATATTAGCAATGCTAATTTGGAAAGTCAAATAACCACACAAACTGTTCCATTTATGTCTATGGGATTTTTTGGATAAAGAAGGTGAGCTTGATTTGTCTCCGTTAAACTTTTTTAGGCTATTTGGGCATTTTGCAGCATCTGGGACAGCTGGTTACTGAGGCCACACAACTTCACTGTTCTATGCAAAGGCAAGTCACTGGGTAGGTACCTTTCCCATGTAGAACAGAACAGCTTTGTAGAAAACACTATGGACCACTTCATACCTTTTTTTCAGGAAGGCAGCACCCACATCTGTGAATTTTTGCAGAAATACTGTGGAATTACTGTTATTTAGTTACCTCCTATGCGATGTTCTCTCTGTACAAAGCAGGAGACTAATAAGTCTCATCAAGGCAATAAACCTGTCAAAGAAGTAATCAAAATGGCTGAACTACAAGATCGTTTCATGAGTTAGAATGAACTCCTTCCTGTCATACAAATTAGTGTGGTAAGAAAAATTATATTATAAAGTGTGTTACTTTTAAAAAATGTAGACTGAGAAAACATTCTTCAAGTGGAAATCACTGATAGCAAAGATCCTTCCAGTACCTGAAATAATGGGTCCACTACAGCACAGCAGATGTCCAGAGCTCCAAAATTAGGAAATTTAGTTCCAATTGAGATCCACCAAACAAAAACCTAGCAGCAAGACATTTCAAGCAACTACCTTTGAGGACAGCCCTCTTGCACACACATTGCTTTGGCATAAAGAAATCCATGATTTTGTGTCAGCCAACAGTAAATGTGTACATGTTTATGATGTTGTAAGTATATGTGTATATAAACATATGCCTAGTATATACATTAATGTTAATATTTGTTAAGCTTTTGTGTATACACAGACATCTGTACAATAGCAAACAGGCCTTGAGGAGACAAAGTAGATGAAGCATTACTTCAGAAAAAAAATCTTGAACATCATGCACTATTAATGGCACAAAAAAAGGCTCTCAGAATGCTCAGGAATTAGACTTGTGTTCTTATGCAAGGATGGGCATCCCCATCAGGCAGACTGAAGGGTTCAGTTAGGGTGAGCTGCCACTGCTGTGAAACGTGAAGTACAGAGCGTCACATTTTGTGAGATGTTTCCTTCTTTATGTTATCTCTTTCAGACATTCCTCCTAGGACACTGTATCATGACAAGCAAGCAAGCACACACGCAAGCATCTGACTGTAGGGATCACACTTGCAGAAAACATCTGTAATGGGGTTCATCAAGAAAAAAACCTACGTAATTGGTATCTCATAAGAAAAAACCCTACTCTGACCTTGCCAGAGGGTTAGCCTGATAAGGCAACGAGGATGTTCCACAGAGATAGACCAGAATGAAACCTCTGCCAAAACACAGCAGGTCTGCAGACGTGTGATCGGCAGTGGGTCAGAGATTCAATTCACCTCATCTGAACTATTTCATCCAGACTGAGTAGCAAGCAGACAGACTCTGACCTGCTTAAGGATAAAAAGTCATTTAGGTTCTTAACTTTCCTCCCACTCGCTGGGACCAGTGGAGTTTTTCTCATGTAGTCCCTTAAACGGAGACTCTGAGAGTTGTAGGGTGCTGTACTGAGTCCCTAATAAGCCTTCAATCCTTGTGTTTCACACTCTATGAACTGACAATGACTTTGTAAGAACTGAGTTGGAAGCACTAAAATTCTCTTAAAAGTAACAATTAGTTTCATTTCTGATGGTAATAGCTATAGTACTTGTCTCAGTGGCTGCTTACAGTACTGAAAACGGTATATTGGACATGATGCTCATACTACGTTGAGATCTAATGAACGATGGACAAACTTAAGGTGTAAGCGTTGCCTCTAAGTACACAGCCGTCCCTCATGCCTATAAGTAAATGAACAAATGTATCAGCTGGGAAGAGCAGATGGTGACATCTGGCTTCATTACATCTGAAAAATACTGGGTTTGCACTAAAAGCACCTCTACAGGAGGAATTTGGAAGAAGGGAAGGAAGCTGCCACAATTCTTAAAACACAATCCATGTCAAATTTCTGCTCAGAAGTTGCATGTTAATTAAAAAAAAAAAGTGTTGATGTAAGTGGAGAAGGGCGCTTTTGGGCTCTATAAAGGAATTAAGGCCTGAAACACGCAGGACACATCTCAAGCCCTCCCATCGTCCTTTCTACTGCCTCGAAGCACTACAACTATTCTCAAGTTACCTGCTTACATAGGCTTTGCAGCTTCTGGTGAACCCAGTTCACTAGAGAAACGACTTAATGATCACACACCCTCTGGGACCTCTGACCTAGTCAAGCAGTGCACAAAAGTGCTTGTGACATGTGGGCAGGTATCTGAATATTATAAGCTATAAGTGATCAGTTGCCTAATTTACGATTCAGAAGGGTCAGCACTTTGCTTCAGCTATACTGTACTGTGGACCTTCAGTCCATGACTGTATACTGATAACATGCAGTATTATTCCGCCATAGCTAATGTTACATCTTCAGAGCTGGGAAGCCTAAAAATAGCCCAGTGGCAGTGACTTGGATTAAAAGTTGTGCCTCAAGGACAGCAGACGTGTTTCTTCCTCAGTTTACCTGCTGAGGTGGAAGCATAGGAAAAGAGCTATAGTGGTACAACTTTCAGAGTAACTCACTGCCAGCCAAGCAGTGCTAATGTTAAATGACATACCTAACAAAATAAATTGTTTTGTTTAAAATAAGTCATAATTCATGACAGCTGAAGCTTCCTCATTAAGATTTACAATTATAGAGAGAATCGGGCAAGGTATTTGATTACAAATACTGAAAGCTCCCAAGGGGTGATAGTTCCAAGGTCAATACAGTATTTTCATTTCCCCAGGCTTCCTCATAATTTTGAAGTTCTACTACAATTGAATTTCTGAAAGTGTCAGATTTACTTGAAACTCTGCCTGGGATTTCAATATTATCTCTAGCTCAGCAGCAAGTAAGGAAAAGGAAATAATTAAAAGACTCATCCACCAGCAGAAACTACCAGTACATTTAGTAATGTCTCTAGATCCTTGCACCATGGCTGCAATTCACTTCTCTCAGGTTCTAAAGCTAAAATATATTATTAACATTCTTGTTACAAAATAAATTAATTGTTGATTGACTTCTTCCTTTTATAAGCTTATCATACACGATCAGAAAATACCAATATAGTGCCTACTGCTGTGAGAATTTCCCATTTGAATTTCAGGTTTTAGGTGAATTCTGTAAGTTTTCCAGGAAACTTACATAGGGAACACATTATAAGTATGTTACAAAATCTTCTTTTGGGCTCTTGAGGCTTTCTTGAGCCACGTCACTTCCTGTGGTTTTACAGCTCTGAGAAGTCACTGTTTACTTCCATCTTTTACAGTGACTGAAACGATACATTTGTTCTTACAGCAGACTATAATATGCACTGTTTAATATGACAAAATAAGCACCCTTAATGAGACACTCCTTTTCTATAAAGTTCCTAAAATAATGTACATTATTGTAATTTAACTGTTACCAGCACCATTTGCTCCACTCATACATGGAATGTCAGCTCCCAGGATATGAGTAGATGAATCTGAATTTGTAGTTTTATTCCTTTAAATAAAGCAAAAATTTTTTATGATGAAAGTTATAGAAACTTTAAAGATGAATGCCTACAAATACTTGAACTTTCACCATTACCAAAAGACAGCAGACATGAGAAATTAAAGCAACTGCAAGACCTGAAGGAGAAGAGAAACAAACAACTGGAAGAGGAAGTTTACTGCTCTCTACATACAAGTCCAAGAAAACATTCTGAAAGACTACAAGGAAACAAGGGAGAAGAAATCCTTTTATCTAAGAAAATCATGGAATTTCAGCAAACAAAAAATTGTTCCTAAACACGGCAATGCTACTTTGTGAATTTTCTTTCTGTACACCAGAAAGAAGTTCTACCAACTAGTAACTGTTAAATACGAAGGGGATTCACTTCAGGAACTTACTAAGCGTTTAGAAGTATATTCTGGAATATAACAGCTGTCACGTAGCCCAAGAAAATCAAAGGCTGTACTACAAGAACTGAAATAGATTTGAGAGTAATTGCTCAGGAAGAGGGTTTTTCTAAGCATGCTTAGTAACATCTAAGCATATCCAATAAAATTAACAACAAAGTAAAACAAAGGCAGATTCTAAAGCCATCACCAAGATTTTAACATAACTTCTCCATTAAAACATCATTGTAAGAGAAAATTGTATAGATCATAGCATAATTACAACCCGAATCAAGAGTTATGCCTCTAAAGCTCCACCTATTATTAAAGGGATCTAAGAGCAGAGAAGAAAGCATTTTCTTCTGTGAAGATACACTAGTCACATATATTGTACATAGATTATTTTTGGTTTTGTTTAAAAAGTTAAACTTCTCTTTTACATCCTTACTATGCAAAATAATATAGACAGAATAACATTTTAATCCTATTTTTCCTTTTAGATTTTTATTTTTTCACCAATACAGGCAGGAGCTTTATACTACATATTCTTGTATGCACTCACATAAAGTAACAAATATATATTTGGGAGGAAGAGCATTTTATTGGAGTGGAAAATATTTTACATTAAAATTTTGATTATTCTGGTATCTGCTTCTTGTTACTTGTAGTCAACAGTATTCACATTACATATTTTCTGAATCAAAGAAGTAAGTAACAACTACTTTCAAAGAGTTTTATCCAAATGTGTATTTTAGCTTTCTTACCTTTTTTACTATACTACTACTGCCTGTATTTTTTATTGCAAGAACTAATTTGGCATACCCTGAAGAGCACGAGTCATCAGACATCAATACCTGGAGCTGCTGTTCAATTACTTCAATGTCATGACTTATGAGCCTGAAGATTCTTAGTGAATGGATCTACGTCTTTGTTTGTGAATAATCTTCAAGACATGAGTAACTGCACACAATGATCCTATTACTTCATTTTGCGCCTGCTACCACAGATAATTCATTACTGCAGATGGGACAGCTCATAGGAGCCACGCACTGTAGCCTCTGGGAAGTATTTAGAGGATTTTGTCCCATTGTCTTCTGTAAAACACGCACTGCATAACTGCACATAGTTTCTCCTTGTGACTGTTGCGTGATGTCTAACCAAGAATTGGGTACACACTTTATAGTCTCAAATTCAGAAATAGGAGTGAATCAAGCACAGTCACATCAGACAGCTCTATTTTGTGTAAGTAGGTTACCTAGTTAGCTGCATACAAATGAAGCCATTCAGCGTGCTGCCAGGTAGATCCTAAGCACTGTAATCTTCAACAGGCAGCGTGATACTGACAGATCCACCCTTACCTGGCTTCACAGAGATCTGCTTAATGTTTTTTTTCTAAAGAATAATCAGTCTCTGATTCACTAATAGAGCTACTGAGAATATTTCTACTTGCATCTCCTACCCTCCCACTCTGAAAGCTGTGTCACTGCATATCTGTCAGAGGATCCCCGTCACAGATGTTCTGGTTCTGCACCAACTTTTCTCATAAAAAGCATTCTTCCTACAGGCATGTCTTTAGATTATTGTATCTTCCTGCCATTTTTTTCCTCTCAAGTTACCAAAATACAACCTAGTTTTTTACAATCTGTCCAAAGTTATGCATACACAAAGTGAACACATAATAGGTTTCTGAGGAACTGAACCCATTTCCTTTGGGCTCAGTGAGAGCAGGATGACAGTGAGAGCAGACTCACGCGTACCTGGTGAAAACATAATCCCTTTTTTGTATTCTGAATCATTTACCTTACTCCCCATGACACTGTTAAAACGAACATGCATTCAGCTCCTTTAGCTCCTCAGCACTTCAGAAAAATAAACACTACGAAGTCAGAATAATTTTTTCTTCTTTTTTTTTTTACCATAGAAGTATTAATGCAGATGCTCTGTGCAAATTATACATGGACCTATAGGTGTTTATATGACACAGAACACATAGCTGACCACTTAATTTTGTTCAATACAAAGACTGTAATTAAAATACAAAGTCAAATTCTTCCTGCAATTCTGAATGCCTGTTATACTGTTACATTACATTACCTGCAAAAGCCCCATATTTTCAGTAGGCATAGATCATTTGTTTTCAGCACCATTCCCTAAATGACATTGCCAACAGAATGCTTAGAAAAAATAGGGCACTTGCTAGAGCAAGTTAAATCAGGCAGTGTCTAAAGAAGTCAGTGACTTACAATGGGATTGTTTCTGCTGTCTAAATTAAATAGAGGCACATTCACTGTAGCAGCGTGACGATTTCTGCAAATTCAGTCAGCTGAAAAACTACAACTTAAGACAACCTACAAAATTCTTGTTGCAACTGCGTCTTGGATTCCCTCTGTCCACCAACAACTGCATTTCCTTCAGCAAGGATTACTAAAAGGTTTGCAGGATTCAGTGCTAAATTGCACCACAGAGAACAGTGAACAGCAAGACACTGTGCAACAACTGCCTGCTAGCAAACTTTGTAGGAATGTGTCACATATATTATCTTTATCTAGAAAGCCCAGCATCAAGAAATGTCAGGGATAATAATTGTTTAAATTACAAGAGAACAAAGGCATTTTCTAATCGTTCCTCTGTTTCTGTACTAACCTAGGAGCATATTGGCTTCAAAAATATGAAATAATATTTTGATAACCAAAGAAACTATTTCCAAACTATTTCCACTTCAAGTTGTCAACTGTAACCCTTTGATATACTAGGACCAACTTATTCCTATGATGTATTTCACCTCTTCTCTTAACCATTTGGTCAGTAGCTTATGATGAGCTATGCCTAAAACTGTTCTTGTCAAATAATCATTTTTTTTTCTCTTCATGGCTGAGTCCTTATCCAAATCCTTCTGATTTAAACAAAAATAAAGCAATTCACTTTTCTGGAGTTTAGAGCAGGGCAGCTCAAAACTGTCCAGATGGGCTTGGTTTTCTTTTAATGGGAGCTCAGTTTTCTACTGGTCTAAAGGAGACATGTGGGATGCCGAACCCTTAAGGGCTGAATCCTCACCTTACTGAAGCTAAAACGCTTTGGCATCTTTTTGTCTTTAAAAAAAAACAACTTACGGCCCCAGCAGACATTTTAGTAGCAGTTAGTGGCAGTTTCTCTCATCTCCCCCCCCTGCACAGGAAGATGAGGTCTCACCTGACTTGTCAGAAGAGTCATCGAACTCCACGTTGAAGGAGTGCCCGTTGTTGACTATGTTCCTAGCTGTGCTAGCATCATAACTGAAGCTGAGAGGCTTCAGCGAGGCATCGTACTTGGCAGACTTGCTGTTAATGGCAATAGGGGACTGGTGCTCTCCATTGGCGATGGGGAAGTGCTCGTGCCAGTGAGCAGGTCCTGCAAGAGAGCAGAAAGCAGCTTGGTGGGAAAACACATAAAGTTGGGGGGATATAACTGAGACCCCTCGCTCTAGAAACCGGGATGTTTCAGCACTAGCATCAACCTTCAACGACGCACCACCTCTGCGGGCTGTCCGTGCTGGGGACACAGATTCCACGGTGTGGACCCAGCAGACCCCGAGCTTTGGGGGTTGAGAGGCTGAGGCGGGGGTTTTACGGGGAGTCCTTCTCGAGGCCCCCCCGTCCTCCCCTCTTCCTTGCGCCGTTACCGAAGCAAAGGAATGACAGCTGGGAACCAGAAGATGCTGCGAGCAAGCAGCGCAGCGCGCCCGGCCGGCTGCTCAGGCGCAGGTGGCACCTCAAGGTTAAAACGGGGAAAAAAATAAAATTAAAAAAAAAAAAAAAAAACAAAGAAAAGAAAAAAGCGCCACTGAGGCGATTCCCGCTCAGGGCAAGGGCTCGGTGCGAGGCGCAGCGGACACGTCCCGGGCGCTGCTCCCGGGAACCCGCCGGCAGGTGCCCCGCACCGCAGCGGGCACTCACCGTCCTGGCTGCCGTACCCCCAGCGGTGGGACATGGTGTGCGGCACGGCTCTCTCTCCGCAGCGGCTGTCGCAGCGCCGTGGCCGCGGCGAGCTCTCAGGGGCTTTTATAGGCTCCCGCCAACTCCATGCCCTTCTCCGCGGCCGGAGGAAGGGGTGGGGAGCGCGGGCGGGGGCGGAGGGAGACTCCGCTGGGGGCGGAGAGAGCCGTCCCTATAATCCGCGATCCGCCGCGGCCGCGGAGCGGTGCCGGGCCCGGCCCGTAGCGCTCCCGGGCGCCGGCCGGCGCGGGGCGGCCCTCCGTCCCCTTCCCCGCTCCTTTCCCCCCCGCACTGCGCACCTGCGGGCGCCCGGCCATTACGCGGAGCGCCGTGACCTTGGGGAGGTGCGGGCGGCCCGGGAGCAGCGCGGCGGGAGCCGCCGGCGGGCGGGTGCGCGCTCCCGTGTGCGCGGGGGAGTGCGCGCGCGCGGGCCCGTGCGTGCGGAGGGGCCGGGGAGCGCGGAGCCCTGCTGCTCCCTGGCGGGGGCGGACGGAAGGGCCCGGCCGGAGCGCACGTCCCGCATCCCGACGGGCGGCGTTAGGAGGTGCGGGGTTCGGGACTGGGAGGCGGGGATGAGGGCGTCGGGCCGAGGGCAGCCGTGGTCACGCTGCAGAGGAATGAGGCGTTGTTGCCTGTTCCGTCTGTTTCTTCTGGGCGCGCTCGGAGCGGACAGCAGGCAGAGTTGCGCTCACATTCGCTTCTTTACGTTTAGGACATGCAGTTACCGTGAGAGCGGTTAAACTGCCGCTCCCGGCCATGGACTGGCGAGAAAAATTGAGCAATACGTGTTTTAGATGGTTTTCTATTGCACAGCACTCTGGTGTTTTATCGCAGGACAGGAGGAGCGGTCAGACCCCCACAGCCCTTCCACGAGCGGCTGAACTCAGTCCCGTGCTGCGTGTCCTCGTCCCCACGCTGCAGGGGCTGTGTGTCCCCACGAAGTAACTCGTACACGAGTGGGTTTGCTGATGGCTTTCCGTGTCCTCTTGGTTGGAGCGATTTTTGGTACGAGAGTGACATTGTAACTGTAATATTAGTTTATCCCATTTTCTTATTAAGACGGTTTATTCCAATATGGTTTTAATTTTATTCGGTTGTGATTCAACCACAGGGGTCTCACTTCTGTTGTCAGTGAGGTCATTGTATATCCAGAATAACACCACCAGGGTGACTCCATCATTTACATTCGGCATTGTAAAATGTGTGTCATTTGTTTTGATTTGTTTAGAAGGGGGAGAAAAGTCTATTCATACAATGTGGTTACTGTTGCTAATAGCAAAAGGAACCAGCTGGGAAATTACTTATAAAAATTAAAAGCATTTCTCAGACCCCCTTGCGTATAAGCAGAAAATATTTAAAGCTTATTACTGATTAATACAGTGTGTGCCCTCTCACATTTGCATGATGATATAGCAACCGCAAAATGGAAATGTGAAAGCAAAACTGTATTCACAGAAGTTATTTAGAAGTGGCTGCGGTGTATGCGATACAGAACAGAAAATGGAAATGCACATGTCAGAAATGTAGGTTCCGCATAAATGTGAGGAAGAACTTCTTCACAGTGAGGGTGACAGAGCACTGGAACAGGCTGCCCAGAGAGGTTGTGGAGTCTCCTTCTCTGGAGACATTCAAAACCTGCCTGGACATGTTCCTGTGTGACCTGACCTAGGTATTCCTGCTCTGGCAGGGGGATTGGACTAGATGATCTTTTGAGGTCCCTTCCAATCCCTAACATTCTGTGATTCTGTATTAGGAATTCCTTGTTAGCTCATTATAGATACTTTCCAGCAATCACTTAAATCTGCTGATAGTGCTGTCCAAGTGTATTGACAGTCTCTCATAAACTCACACATATACGAATCCATATAGGTAAGAATCCTTGAAGAATAAAGCAAAAAACATCCTTTTATGCTATAGGAAGGAATAAGATTTCTGTACATTTCAGAAGGCTTAATTTCATTTGATATTACTATTAAAAAAGTCAGTTCAGCCCGATTCCTGTATGTCAAGTTTCCACTGACGTCAAAGGAGTACCACATAAAGGACAAGTACAGGAATAAGCACAACACAATGTTTGGCATGGTAGGCTTCCTCAAAGATTTACTTAGGGTTCTTACCAGGGAAATTAAGTTGGTCAGCAGCACCACGGAGGGACTGGGATTTTAGTTACATAAATCTTCATTTTATCATATTATTTCTATCAGTAGGAACGTGGCACATGCTAAGCACACACTGACAGATACAAGGTCTGTGGTTCTTAAAATCAAATACACATTTTCATTCATCGTTCAGCAGCATTGCCTGACACTTGCAGGCTTGAGCCCATGCCAAGAAGCAGCTATTGAGAGTCTGGCATTGACAAGGGATTGTTGGTTCCAGCCCCTTTCTCTTCCACCTCCTGCCGGCATCAGACTCCGCTAATCTGTGACTGTGGTTTTATGGGAGAATGCAGTGCCTCAAAGAAAACTATAAACTAGCCTTGAGAAGCTGGACACTGGAAACAGTATAGTCCAGTAATACTGCACACTGGTGAAGCTGCTTAGCAGTGACAAAAAGCAAGGCATGTTAGCAACAGCAAAAGGACATAATACACATCAGCACGGTACTTGCACTAGCTCAAGCATCTCACGTAAATCTACACTATGCTCCCTAAACCCTCCCCTCTGCCACAGCTCTGCTGAAGTCAGTGCAATGACGCATACCAGTAAGGCCTATTTGCACGTACAGAATGTGTAGGAGCAGTTCCTAAAGCAAATGTTCACAAATCCTGTGGCGACAGAAGCATTATAAATACATTTCAAGCAATACAAATACAGGGAACAGATTAGATAATTACCGTAGCCATTTGATTACTCATGACTCTGACATTAACATTTTGGGTAGAAAAGATGCCAGTGTAATGTTGTCTGCCATTTCTCTCGTTACTGGTACCACATGCTGTGAGAGTTTTTAGAAACTAATAAAAACATACCTTTTTTCATCTCTCCTCTATTTCTTGGCATTAGATCATAACTGAATATGGTAAACAAATGGGTGTTTCTAGATTGGATCGTACTTTTGAATCGTATTAGTAAATACAGATAGAAGCAGCATCAATAGTTTCAATAAGTGCAAACCGTTCACTCACTCGGGTATCTCACACAGTTTATGGTACTCATTCCTGGGCGAAGCACAGTGCAAAGCCTACACATCATTTAGGCCCCCTTTGAATCTTGCTTTGAAAGCTTATGTGTCACAACACACTTGTTGACTCTGTACACAGGAAGGAAAGCATCCTGTTTGTGTATGTTTTTGAAGTTTCCCGAAATATATTTTTATGATTATTTGTGAAGTACCACAAATGTCAGTACAGATGGAAAAATGGCACAGATCCTTCCAAATCAAAGGTTTTTTCTCCTTAGTAATCAATTGCCAACTACTAGGAGTATTCTGGCTGCAGGAGTAATGACATGTCAAATATGCATCAACCTGCAAGAGTTTCAGCAGAAGTGCATGCAATGATCATGTTGTAGATCCACCTTTTAATTTTCATGGTAGATTTTCAACTCTGAGAAATCTATTTGCAGTCATTTTTTTACATCTTCATCCATGTTTCTGTTCAGGGCTGAGCAAGATTCAGGAGAACCCTGCATCATTCTGATTCATTCTAGTTATTCTGTGAAAGTTAAATGCGATTATGAAAGTAAAAATAATTTTTTGGCTTTCAGTGACATCAGGTTAGAGCCCTTCCTTGTATGATAAAAATGATGCTTTGCTACTAATTTTGAACAAGAGTACAAGTATCAACAATGCTTTATGACATATCAGTGCAGTAGAAAAACCCTGCCTGCCTCTCTGCTAACTTCTGGCCATTGCTGATACAAGCTGCTTTGAAATATACATTTTGATACCCTTTGAAATATACCGTATTTAAGCACTCTGGTATGTAAAAACGAACAAGTGTGACTACATGAATAAGCTCAGTTTCCAGACTAAAGCTGTTTGTCATGATTCCATGAAATGATTCCCACATGATAAAGTCCGATGCAGTGTAAATCTAATGTCAACAAGGGCATTTTAGTCTTTGTTTTAGTTAAATCCCACAACCTTAGGGAAATATATATGTGCAGCCCTTCTCATTCCAGGCTAATGTATTGGTTCACCAACTGTATTCCATGATGTTTGGAACTGTCTCACAACCTGGCCTTTATTTGTCTGGTCTTTACAGCTCCAGATGCTATTTCCCTGTTTATGTGCTGGTGTGCCTTCCTCTTTGCACATGAATGTGTCAGTGGTCCTCATCCTGACTTCTCACCTATGGACCTTTTTGCAAATATGCTCTCCAATTGGTGTTGCACCATGTGGTAAGCTTGGAGCAATTTACACTGGAAGTCTGTCATCAGGACACACATAAGAGTATTGCAAGGCAATGGCAGCAGAAGCTCACCAGTGTGACTCAGTACAACACTGCACAAGCAAAGGATTTTCAAGTAGTTTATAAACTAACCAAAGCCATCAGCCTCCAGTGACTGCACTTCCTATTCCTCTGAGGATAAAATCTTGGCATGAGATACCAGCACTGTTTAGAAGATACAGGACACAACCCATGTGGTCACTGTAGAGTTCCTGCCCACCAAGGTCAGTAAGTTTGAGACTTCATCTTTATAAAGTTTCCAGCGGCCAAAAGGTTCTTGCTTCTGAGATCCTCAGTGAGTTCACCTAGCCCAATGCAGAGCCCTCACATCGAGGAGGCTGTGCAGAACACCGTGATCAGTTAGCTTTTTAGGTGGAACAGATTCTGGAAAATCCAACTTCATGTTATTCTTTATACCCAGGCTGCAGAGATGATAACATATTTGACATGGTGGTCAGCTGGGATTTTTGCATAAAGAATAATATATAAATGCCATGCCTTGGCTCCAGGGAAGTGGTGGAGTCCCCATCCCTGGAAGTATTTCAGAGACATGTCGATGTGTTGCTGAGGGACATGGTTTAGTGGTGACTTGGCAGTGCTAGGTTAATGGTTGGACTTGATCTTAGAGGTCTTTTCCAACCAAGGCTATTCTATGATTCTATGAAGTAAAGAGGAGACTTCTGTGAGGAATTTATGCAGTCTGGGAATCCCAGACTCACACAGGTTTTCTCTGGCCACAGAATAATCCGCCATAAGGTGTAAGTGCCTCAGCAGTACTGTCTCCTGGATCATATTCTGCATATGATCATCTTAGTCTTCTTTTCTCTCAGCTTTTTAGATACTACTTGTGTTCCTAAAACAATAGGTAATTTCTACCCAACGTGAGCAATATTAGATGCTTTGAAGTCGAAATATCACAACATGGCAACTGCTCAGAATTTAGAGGTGATCTTGTCCTGCACAGGACTGTGAGATGTCTATTGTGTGGTTGGTTTAGGGGAAAACCTATTATGTGGAAATAATGAAACATATTGAGGTAACAAGTGGCTTTTTGCATGCAGTTATGTCAAACTGTTATCTCCAAACTCCTAATTCAATGTTTACTTCTTCAAAATAGACCTGTTCATGTCACTAAAGTCCTAAATTACATGCATTACCCAGGATCATGGGAATATGCTTACACTGAATGGACCTGAGATCAAAACCTAATTGCAAGGGAGGATTTAGGTAGAGGCAATACAAATACCTAAGTCAAAATGTCATTAGTTTATTACTTCTACACAGAACCCCAAAGCTGTGATTTTTCCAATTGACCAAAAAGTTACATCTTGTTAGAACATAGAACATCTTTATTGTACTGATACTCTGACTAAGTGTTGGTTGTGAAGAAAATGAACAGACTCTCCCCTAGTCAAAAATAGTTCAAGTAGCACATAAGTGCTCATAGTCGGACTCACCAAATATTCCAGCTATGGGAACTTTAGGGTGAGTGCAGCGTGAGTTAGAAGGGAATTCTCAAAAAACAAAACAGAAAGTTCTCAAGGAAACTTTGGTGTCTTTCCAACAACAAAGGAAAAGGTGGGAAATCAGTTTATGAAAGTGAACTACAGAGGAGAGAAACAAGAACAAATGGAGAGGAGCACCTAAGAATAAATGCTAAGAGATAGCTGTGAAAAAAGGATCTAACCTTACCTCTAAGTACAGCTGAAAGAAATAATAGAAAATATGTTTTGTGAGAAAGTTTTGTGTTTACCTTGGTATCAACTATTGTTATACAAATGTTTACATACTTGTGTAATTTTATGTGTGCAAGTAATTCCACTGGGTTCTCTGATGAGTTTATTAATGCCATCTGCCCTGCTAAATGTAAATCAACTAAATCACCTGCACTTAAAAAACCCCAACAAACAACCACCATATCCCTTTCACCTTCATTGCAGGTAAAAATGTAAAAGCATAGAACCATAAAATGGTTTGGGTTGGAAGGGACCTCAAAGATCATCTAGTTCCAACCCTTCTGCCATGGACAGGGACACCTCCCACCAGACCAGGTTGCTCAAAGCCCCGTCTAACCTGTCCTTGAACACTTCCAGGGAGGGGGCATCTACAGCTTCCCTGGGCAACCTGTTCCAGTGTCTCACCACCCTCATGGTAAAGAATTTCTTCCTAATGTCTAATCTAAATCTACCCTCTTCCAGTTTAAAGCCATTACCCCTCATCCTATCACTACAAGCCCTTGTAAAAAGTTCATCTCCAGCTTTCTTGTAGGCCCCTTCAGGTGCTGGAAGATGCTATAAGGTCTCCCTGGAGCCTTCTCATCTCCAGGCTGAATCGCCGCAACTCTCTCAGCCTGTCCTCATAGGGGAGGAGATATATAAAATACAAGAAGAGATGAGATTTGGACTTCTGTGACAACTTCTTACTTTTATTTCAAATTTAAGAAAACACACTATGAGGTGTTCTGTTTGTGTTATTAGAGACCATGGCATAGTCTTGTTTGCTGAATGTGTAAAGAGTCGACACAGAAAATGGTGTTCAACCAGAAACCCCTGTAAAGGGCATTCTAAGATTTACTTTATGTGAGATCCTATATTAAGGTCTTAAGTTGAATGCGGGAATGTTGCTTCTTAGGGTAAGAGAGAATGGTGGCATGCTCCTCTTTGCTTTCTGAAAGAACTTTCTACCCCAGTTATAAACAGTGTCATGAAAATGCTCATGCTTTGGGAAAAAACAACACTGGGTATGCGTGCAAAGGGACTATGACTGCTGTGTGTAGAGCAGTGACCAAGGAGAGGTTGCACAGGAGCTCTGCGAGTTGCCTGCAGGATAGGAGTTAGGATGGAAAGCCATGGCTTTCAGAAATGGCTTGTGCTTGTGCAGAGATGGATGGTGGCTGAACACCAATGACTGCACTGTGCAAAACTGCCAAGTGTCATGTCACAAGGTAATAAATACTCTATTGATTTTGTTAGTTTCTCTTGCTAAAGCTTCACATCCAAATGAGCAGAAAATTGCAGAGCAAAACCTATTAATAACAACAGACTTTCACTATTGATGGGTGTAAACAAGAATGATGGATACAAACCCTAGCCTTTGATCCAAATCCTACAGCTGAGGACTCTAGTTCTAATGAAAAATTGCAAATTGGACTGGGCATCCCTAGCAGCTGTATGAATCTCACACTGAATTGGATGTGGTTTCACAGTAGTAATGAAACCTGCCAAGATTTGCACATACTTAATAAATCAATGAAATAGCCACATAATACATCCCTCTTTTTATTTCCTGGGAAAATAATTAAGGTTTGTTTTGACAAAATGTTTGTTGGTTTGTTTAAATTTCTGTCTAGGAGTAACTTACAGTAAGATACTGAGAAATCTATTTTGCTATATATTTCTATTTCTAGCTGCCACTAAATGACAGCTTCTCTGTTCCCAAGAAGTTGTCTGGTAGGCTGACTTATTGGGCAAAAGACCTTCAGATTTTTTAGGGCTAAGGATAAGTCTGGATTGCAACAGGAACTAAACCTCATGCTTGAGCATCAGAACTAATCTTTCTGTCACTTCACTATTACCTGCTTGTTCGTTCTCTTCTAACTGGGTAGAAAATTAACCTTATTATCCTACTTGTGTCAGCACTGCATTAGATGGCTTACTCAGTGATAAGGAAACAACCTAGTGACTTCAGAAAGAATGCTTTGGAACTTCTCCTGTTCTTATATTTATGTACCAATTTTTGGATTTTAAAGGCTACATAAGCCAACAAGAATTACATATATCATCATAGGCTGGTTTTGATTATATTTCCTGTCATCCACTTCATCTTCCTTTTTCTCATTCCAGAAACATGAGACATGCACGCACACAGAGACATAACTTTTCAGATTGTTGCATGACTCCAATGTTGGACTTTTTTTTCACTCTGTTGTAGGGAGGGGAGAGCTGCACTGCATTTAGCAATCATAAATAGTGACTTCACTCATGAAAAATGAAAATAAACTCACCTGCTTTATTTTTAGTTATCCTTTTTTTGTAAGATACTTCAGTACCTGGCAATGGAAAATTTGGTATTGGAAAATCTGGTAGTGAAATATTTTTGATTTAAAAATAAATTCTATCCACAGAAATCGAAAAAGGAAAGCTCATTATGGGTACTATATATGGTTAAGGCTTTGTATTTACGCAGCCAAGGTTTAAGCCTAAATTGGTGGTTTTAAATAGCTTAGTACAACAGCTGCTATCCATCTCACAAAGTTCAAATCAGTTCAACATTTTCACTAGCGTGTGGAATCAAAGCAAACTATAAGACCAGGCTTGTAGGTCTAGCAAAACTGTTTTCAGCACAGACTGTGAAAAAGTAAAGCAAAGGTGCTTTCACACTAGTTTCCTGAATTTTGCCCTGTGGGGCTGCTGATGGCCTCCTTACCCATTGACACAAAGGACCAGGATGACTATTTCAGGTGTGGTATCTCTCTAACCGTTTTGGGGATAATAATTCACCTACTACTCAGGTCAGAGCATGACCCTGGAATGTCCTCTGCAGAGTGGGGGCTGAGGTGGTGTGAAAAAGAAAAGCAGTTTGGAGCTGGCTGAACCAGTTTTCACTCATTGCTCTAACAGCTGTCAGGAAGTTATTGAAAAATTCAGCCCCTATGAGTGGATAATGCCACTGGTTAAACCAACCACATTTAAGGCTTTGTGTTGGAATATGTATGGTCTGCACTCCACTCTATTCCTTTCTGTGAAAATCTTCGATGTGGTCTACATGCTCTTCCATCCTAGAGACCGTGTAGATTTCACCTCTCTCTTCTACTTGCTTAGGATGAAAATTACTGTGCAGCTATATTGCAAACAGCCAGACTAACTAAAGATAATAGTGTCACCCTGCAACAGTCCCTGCAAATGATTAAAACTCACTATTGAGAGAAGTTAGCTTTGCCACAGCTTTTCTGTGGAAAAGATGGTTTTAAGTAAAGTTGGCTACCTGCTGCTGTCAGAGGAAAATGGTAATTATCTCTGGAAACAAGCAGTGGGGTGACAACATTTTGAAACAGCATAAGAAAATGTAGGAGGTAAAAAAAAAAAAAAGAGATTGTTCATGGCTTTTTTACCATTTTAAGATATTTATTTGGGGTATGTGAGTTAACACCCATTAAAAATAATGAAAAGATTCATGTTAGAAGCTCATCACAGTTTCAGACACTCTACAAAGTCAGGGAGTGTAAACTGCTCCTAAAAAGTTCCTTTTGTTCTTCATAGCTATACAAGCCATACCTTTTTATTTTTCAGAAGTAGTAAAAAGTGGAGGAAAATTAAGAATTACTCCAAAATTCATCTCTAGTTTACAGCCAGAGGAAGACCCTATTACAGATGAAATACAAGGACTTGGTCTTCTACAAGAATGAACACAAAGTAGAGGTTTTGAATTTGGATTGATCTAAACTAATAAAAACTGAAAATTATAATTTTATCTGAATACTTCTAATTTATCACGTTTAGATTTATGATATATCTCACAAAATGGACTTTTCAGTTCAGAAATCAAAGTTCAGTAATGTAGCTACTATTTTCATATTTTCATCACTTTTAATGATATTTATCACATGCAGCTCTGAAAATTTCTATTCAGTAAGCATTAGCATTGCTCAGTCTTCTCAAGGATTCTGATCAGATTAGTACTCTCCCAGGATTGATACACTACACAAAACTGGTTTGATAATGCAGCTCATTGTAAAAAGCCTTTCAAAATGTACAAATATCAATACATTGTGTACCAAATTGTCTGCTATTACAGATATTGACTGCAAATAAATGATGAGCAGCTACCACTTATTTTTTATCAAAACAATTCATAAACTATGTTTGCCGTTAAATTCTAAGTATCGTTCTATATTTCACTGTCAGCAGGATATAAACTCTTTCCCATTGCTTGTTTTGACCTGAATATTCTTCAAAGAGTGGAACTCAAACTGAATTCAGACCATAGGAATTAATTACATCTCATTGCCAGAGTTCACAGGAGAAATAGTCCTGATCCCCTGAAAGAAAACATGCAGATTTCCTGGAACTAGATTACTAGCACTGAATGCAGCTGTACCTTCACCTTCTTGGTCTTGTTTCTTACAAAAACTGATTTCCACATTTCAATCCACCATCAAGAACATGACTTTTGGTAGTCATGATTTTATCTGTCAGCAGTCCCCTGGGAAAAAGGCTTGGCCGACCAGTTAAACTATGTACATGGCTTTGTCAGAATGTGCAGCTGACATTTTTCTGAATAAGTTTAATTTTAACATGCAAATTGTTGGTTACAAAAATGGTGAAAAAACCTACATAATAAGTTCACAGCAGCAGAGACACTTAGCACAGTGATCTATTGACCCAGAAAAAGGTCCATGATAGTGCTGTAAAAGCCATTATAGTTCTTTCAGTGACAGTGATGTATTGTAATTGCCAGCGCTGGGGAGAAATCCTGCTGAAAGGGATGAAGGCAGAAGGGTGGTAATGCAAGGATAAAGCTGCGTACAGGCAGCCTAATAAAATTAATAGAAAGACAGCAGCACTGTTTTGTGACTCCACAGATAACTAACTTGTGAATTAAGACTACTGAGCAACCTTCTACAACGGGAAAGAATTAAAAACGGCTCGTTCTCGTAAAAGACATCACACATTGTGTCTGCTGAATCCTTTCTTGCTGTGGTCAAAAACAAGCATTATAGCAGTCAATTACAGTTACCATTTGAAATTTCTATACACGGAGGAGAAAATTATGAAACTGCTTCCAGAATGCAAAATAACACCTAAGGGCAACTAACAAAGCTGCTGCATTGAATAAAAATAGCTAGTGAGGTTGACTGTGCAAAGTCATACAGGCTATGCTTTATTTCAAGAAAGTGCTTAGACGAGGTTTGTCATTTAGTGAGGGGCTGATTTTACAATATAAAGAGGAAGCATCCAAGCTGATTTGCTGGCAGTAATAAGGCCAGGCAGCTTCTGTATGAAAAGGAAAGAAACACTCCTCAGACTGCATTATCTTGGTCGGACATACCTGCTCACAGACCAGATTAAAGTCCATTTTTCAATGAATCCAGATCAAGTTACATGAGATGAAAGGTCTCTGTGGTAAAGCAGCAGTGTTACTGTATTCATATGCTGCCAGTAATTATTATAAGAAATTAAAAAGCAGTTTTCAGACAAACAATGGAACAATTTTCATAGCATTTATCACTATATAAAGGCAGGAAAAGGAAAAAGTAAAACCTAGACTTCTACATAGCTTCCATGATCTTATTAAAACCTCTGATGCAATCAGAAACCCAGGCTCTGAAGGTTCCTGGAAAGTCTCTCTGGTCCAAGAGCAAGACTTGATGATCTTAGAGGTCTCTTCCAATCAAGGCTGTTCTGTGATTCTGTGTGATCTCTCATGATCTACCATGATAAGGTAGCATAAAGGTTAGTCAAGCCTTTTCAAGCACTTTGTTCTTATAAGGAACATGAAAAGAGCTTGTCCTGCTTGTTCTTCTTAGGACATGAGGCATGATGATCTGTAACCTCCAAAATAGGTCCTCAGACTCAGTTCAGACTGCAGAATTTAGAGTTTTTTCATACAGCTTTGCAGAGGGATTAATAGGAATTGTTTATGCTAATGATTCACTTGCTGATGGCTTACTCGGAGCAACATTTTACACCTATACTTGCTTTGGAATAACTCTGAACAAATCACTAAGACTGTTTCTCAGAAGGTTCTGGAAAAGAGTGTACCTCTTTTTTTTTTTTTCTATCTATCAATAGAACTGAATTTTAAGTCATTAATGAGTTCACTTAATTTAAAAGCACCTCGTATAACAATGTCATTAGAGATGCACAGGTGATCTCTTGCAAAAGGAAAGAACTGTCATTTCTGGCAAACTCTCACAGTGAATATATGGTCAACACAGGATCAAGCTCTCTGCTAGACTAAGGCTGTATGAAGCTGTTGTATCTACCTCTCCGCCAGACAAGTATGAAACCTGGCTATTTAACAGAAGATAACTTTTTTCACAGCCAACATGGGCTAATTTATAAGGTGCTATAACAAGCTGATCTGTGATGAAGTCTGGCAGCATACTGACTGCATTGTCATCAAGACATTACTGATAATATCTCCACCTTGACAGGCTAAACACAGAACACATTTTGACGCTTGAAGGACTAAGCAGCTCTTGTTAGGGAAAGTAAGAATGTGAAAAGATCTGTAGCTGATAAGAAAGAGCTCCAAGAATCTGTGAGCCACAACCCAAAGTTTCATTTGGCTGGTCATAAGATGTGTACCAGATCCCTTGAAAAGCTGAGGGAAGGAAGAATTCTGGGGACAGTTCATGCATGACAGCAGCTTCTTACTGTGGATAGGGCCAGGCTGTGCTTGCTACATGCATACCAAATGCTGGTGTGACTAGCCAGAATCATCAGCTTGTACTAGCTCACTTCTTCCAACAGGTAAGGGCTACTCATGAGATCTTATGCTAGCACAGACTCATTGTCTGTCAAATGGCACACCCCTCTAGCATGGAAGCTGTGCTTGAATTGTTTTCAAGGAACTTACATGCCAAAGTATAGGCACCTCTATCCTGAAAGACACGTTTGACTAGGTGCAGTCAGCATCAATTCATATTCATTATTTGCTGCAAAGAGTAATGGAGACTAGGATGAGGCAAAAGCCCCTCTGAGCAGGAACAGCTTGCTTGTGGACTGGAAAGGACACAAGACAAAGGACTGATCAACAGCATCAGCAGAAGCAACAGCTGCAAACAGAAGAGCTCTGAACACCACTACAAGTTGTGCAAGGGTGCTTATTGCGTATTGCACAGTCATTTGTACATTCACTGACCTTGTTAACTCACCTGCTCTGCTTCATGATTATTCTTTACAAGTGGTATACAATAACAACAGTCAGACATTTCCCCACAATAAGGGTTCTGGGGAAAAAGGTTACTCAGGATCCACTGTGAAGTTAAACTATTCCAGACCCAAGAAGCTACTACTAAACTGAAAGACACTCTGAACAGTAACTTCACTAACAAATGGTGCTTCACTAACAAATTACTGCTTTATCAAATTGTGGAATTTTCCCAGTTACAATAATATTCCAGTGGCAGCATCAGACCTACACAAAGAGTGTCTTTATCATTACTTGTAGAAGAATCTGTAATTGTACTTTCCAAAGAATTGCAATAGTGCTAAGTTTAGAATCCATGGATTTTTTTAATGTCTATTATATAATGAAAATATCCTCAATACTGTATTAAGGGCAAAAACATACAGTGACATTTCGAAGCCTAAACAGTCTTATCTACAAGGTGTTTTAAGACTACCTCTTAAAATAATTTTATCAGAATAAAACTAAATTTAAATGAGGCTTAATTCAACACCCTCTGAACTTTCTGCTTGAATATATTTTTATGCATTACCTGTATAGTTTTTCTCAATAAACTCCTTTAGCTGATAAACTGAATTTTCTCTGAGTCATCCATTTACTTTACAGAACAACAGCCAACATCACCCTGAAATCCCTCCCACTTCTGTGTTTGACTCTACCTTATGTAAGAATAAGGTCATGGGCGTGGATAGCTCAGAATTAGGTATATGAGCTAATGGTACCTTGGTCTTTGTTGAAATTCTAGATACTAATGTTGTTAGCACTTGAAAAGTAGATATTATTCAATGGCTTGAGTGTAGGTATTTCCTATAAATTTGTGTCCTCATGTTTGGCAGAGTTAGGAAGTGACCCAAGCTTACCTTGCCATCCCTAGGTTTGGTGAGCACTGAGTCAGAACTCAGGAAAGGAATTTGTATTATCAAAGTCTATCTTCTCTACCTGTTCTACAGCCTGCATAATAATATTTCCATGCCAGCATCAAACCTATATAAGTTCTTTGCTGTATTTATCCATCATTACATACCAGGAAGAGTTTAAATAATGGTAGCAGCACATGACTGCAATGACCTAATTAAAAAGGAATTATTTTTGCTTAAGAAGACAAGTAAGAGACAACAGGATATCCTTTAGTTATAATAAAATGCTAAATAAACTTGAGTGTATGGGATTTGGCTCTGAAACAAATTAAATATTTTGTCTGACTACAAGGCATGTAATAACTTGTGAATGTGGTATCGATCTGAGATCTCTTCTATTTTATGTTAATATTTATACAAGGGATGAGCAGGGTTTTTAGCTTAAGTGCCCTTAACATAAAAGTCAGGATGATTAAGATAATAGCATAGACACACAATATAACATTAAAATATAACTGGCTCCTACTTTAATTTCCAGGATTCCTGAACTATCAGCTTTCTCATAATACACGCTGGTAGTATTTCACATTTTCTATGAGTATTGTCCTTCAGTCCAAGTTTCTTCAACTTATAAATTATGGTTACTCCAGTAAACACTATTTTTCCCTCAAAATATCTGGTTTTCTTCTGAAGTACCTCAGTCTCTGTCTTGGTCCCACTCTTGATTCAATTTTTCTGGACTCCTGATGTGTTTTATCATCATTCTACGATCTAGAAGGGCCAATTTTGGAGCAGACATTTCTCCAAATTCTCCACTGCATTGTTATTTCTCTCCCTTAAGAATGCCTCTCTTTCCTTTCCCACTTTAATTCTACTTCTGTGGCTAATTCATCCAAATCATCCAGCCCTTTTGTCTCTCTTTTTCTTTAAACATTCATCAGTTCATCTTGCTCTGTTCTTCAGTGTGATTTGATGAATTTCTGATAATACCAGTTCATGCCTTATTTTTCAAGCATTTTATCTTGGCTTTTGATCTTCCTGGATGTTTCCTAGAGGGGTCTGTTAGAACTGAATGCATTTCTACCTCATTTCTCCCTTGTATTTTCCATAGCGCATATGCAGTTTCTGAATCTTCCGGGAGGACACCTAAACTCTTCAAATAAAAGGTTTGTCTACATTGCAAGCACTTTTCCTGTTAAGTGACATCTATACTCCATTCCCACAATTGAGATTTCAAAGCCTTTATATGTCTACAATGATAACAGTCTGAATTAGCAGACTTACCTTATGAGATAATGAGATCTGAATTTGCAAAATAATTTTATGAGAATATCTGAATTAGAAAACTAAAACTTGCTTTTTTTTTCCTTATGCTTTCTCAGGTTAAATGTAGCAGAGAGAGGAGTAACCAGGATCAGGCAGATTGCTCACATTTCTGTGTCTTCCAGGCCTTGTACAAACTGGCAATTCATTTTCCCCAACACTCCTGTTTTCTGAAAATTGTATAGCCATACCAAACTGGTAGTTAATCTTCATTTTCCCTCAAAGACTTTCATCTGCCACGTCCTGCACTTGGGTCACAGCAACCTCATGCCAGTCTTGGGGAAGGGTGGCAGGAAAGCTGCCCAGCTGTAAAGGACCTGGGGGTGTTGGTGGACAGCCAGCTGAACATGAGCCAGCAGTGTGCCCAGGTGGCCAAGAAGGCCAATGGCATCCTGGCCTGTATCAGAAACGGTGTGACCAGCAGGAGTAGGGAGGTGATTGTCCCCCTGTACTTGGCACTGGTGAGGCCACCCCTCGAATACTGTGTTCAGTTTTGGGCCCCTCACTACAAGAAGGACACTGAGCTGCTGGAGTGTGTCCAAAGGAAGGCAACAAAGCTGGTGAGGGGTCTGGAGCACAAGTCTTAGGAGGAGTGGCTGAGGGAACTGAAGCTGTTTAGCCTGAAGAAAAGGAGGCTCAGCGGAGACCTTATCACCCTCTATAACTACCTGAAAGGAGGTTGTAGGCAGGGGTCAGTCTCTCCTCCCAAGTAACTAGTGATAGGACAAGAGGAAATGGCCTCAAGTTGTGCCAGGGGAGGTTTAGGTTGGGTATTAGGAAAAATTCCTTCA
This sequence comes from Podargus strigoides, assembly GCA_028020825.1. Taxonomy (NCBI): domain Eukaryota; kingdom Metazoa; phylum Chordata; class Aves; order Caprimulgiformes; family Podargidae; genus Podargus; species Podargus strigoides. The sequence continues at coordinate 28,383,428 of CM051620.1, forward strand.
CCAAAAGGTTTTTCAGGTATTGGCACAGGCTGCCCAGGGTAGTGGTTAAGTCCCCATCCCTGGAGGTATTTAAAAGAGGTGTAGATGTGGTGCTGAGGGACATGCTTTAGTGGTGGACTTGACAGTGCTAGGTTAACAGTTGGACTTGATGACTTTAAAGGTCTTTTCCAACCAAAACAGTTCATAATTCTATGATTCTATGATCATTAGTATTATTAATTTGTGCCCTCTCAAATCAAGGAAGAATCCCAGCCTGAAACTCATTGGCAGTGGAAGTATATTAAATTTCTAGCAGGTAGAGGGAAAGAACATCCCTGGAAGGATGACATTAGCAGAAGCTCCAGGCATCACTGTGCCGTGATCTTGCAACACTAGGTGTGGTTCAGTATCTACAGATTGCTCTATCAATGATGTTAGCAGACCAACATGCAGCAGTGTGAGGCTAAGGATGGCAGTCAAATGTTTGTCTCTTACACACATCATGATCCCTTCTATAACTTTCCAATAAGGTACTATACAGTGCATGGAGCACAAAACTTTCTCACTATCATTCTCTGGAATGTCTGATTTACAAGAAGAGGATATTTCTTAACAGCAAACTACAATCATGTGAGATCAGAGTGCATCTAACCAGGAACAATATGTGTAATAAGATTTCCCAACATTCTGCTCCAAAACTGTCATCTTACAATTTTTGGAGGAGGACTGAAATTAGAAACAACCTGGAAGAGGAAGAACCACAAGACTGTGAAAGCTCCATAAGCTGTTGTACTAATGGAGTCAAGCTTCCTGCTTTCACAAAGATTTGTCTGTTATTTCTGTACAAAAAGGTTTGACACAAAAGGGATGAGAGCATAATTAATGGCTGTTTTCATGAAGTTTATTGTTTCATATATGGAACACTTAGTTTTAGCTAAGAGGAAATTCCAGTAAGCACTTTCTCATACTTCTTTTCCTTTCCTTACTCTGCTGATCTGCCCTAAGCTACATGCCTTTGTACCAGAAACTAAAAAAAAATTTGGCACCCAAGCCCTTTTTGCATTATACCACCGCATTATAATATCACTGTTGCAATTTTACATGAATAAACACTTTGTATGTGAAGGCAATCATTTTCTAAAACTGGTGAGAGCCAGTGGTGCAGAAGAACTCAAGACCATGACATGTAGGTCTGTTTAATGTGTCACAGTTTTCAGTCCTACAGTTATCAGGCATCAGAGTCTTGGGTGGCGTGGAAAATGTCACCATGAAGCAAGATGGTGGTGATTAAGTGGTTCCAAACTCATAAATCACCATGGCTGAAATGCTCCTTGTGACTCACTCTTATGAAATCCAGGTACTACAGTCTGCAGGTTTCACTCCTTGTTTTTTTTTGCAGATCCAAGCACCATGGCTTTTCAGCCCTAAGACCGCTCCAGACCATACAGACATTATCACATATTGCAAAGTGCAGGATTTGGATGCCCCTGGGGTTGCTGAGTAACCAGAAATTCCAGGCATTTGGAGAAGAGAGGTACAAACAGTGAAACAATGAGCTCATGTGCTCAAGCCCCTGCTGTGTTATGCAAGGTGTGCTAGACATTTTATCAGGGGAGCAGAAAAAGGGGTCTGCAGACAGGCAACAGATTCTTGCTATTAGGTAACTGCTATTAGGCATCTGCCTGCAAGCCTTTGCGGAACCTCAGTTTCATGAACTTAGGGTTAATTGTTTCACTTTTGAAATTATTGGTATTTCCTGCTCTGCTTGTAATATTTTGCTGGCTACTCTTGCTATATTTATTTGTTTAATGTCTTTTATTTTCTTGTATAATTTTAAGCTTACAAGGAAATAAATGTTGGTATTTAATGTAAGAGTTTTATGAAAATTTAAGGAAACATCAGTGCCTTGGAATACAAATCTAGAGATACCTCCATTACACGAAGTCTGTAAGAGAATTGGACACAAATTGATACTAACAGAAAAACAAACAAACCAATCAACCAAAACAACAATAGGTATGCAGTAAAAAAAAAAAAAGGCAAGAAAGTATTTTTCCCATAAAATGCAAAGACAATGCAAAGAATGCAAAACCATATTGAGTTACAGTTACAGCAGCTTCATTTTCTAGTTTTCCTACTTAAATTGAAAATTAAGTAACATACAGATAAAATAAGGTATCAGATGACCATTGTCCATACAAACATATATGAATTTGCATTCCATCACTCATAGGCTTCACCTTGTGGTGACACCTCTTACATTCTGTGTCTCTTTCTTGACTTTTAAGAAATGTTAAATAGTATAGACTTTCTTGGGTGCACTTTCAAAAACTGTTGGTGTACAGACCCCATCAAATTAGATAACCCAAAAATAACAGCATAAACCATAAACATTCCTCATAAAAAAGGGAAAGGAGAAGCAGTGATAATAAGCTCACTGAGGCATGATGTCACAGATTTAAGGGAGGTAAGGAAGACATTGTGTAGAGTAAAAAGTCATACACAAGAAATCATGCTGTATAAAAGTAGGCATTAAATGTAACAGTTCCAGAAAAGAGCTCCAACTCTTAAGTTTTATGCCACGTTAATGTTTGCTGCAGATGACAGAACAAAGCAGTGACTTGGCCAGCCACGGGTGCAGTATGGCTTTCTCTGGTTTTCCTCCTGCCTTGCAAATGAAAGCAGGCTCCTTTGGCTGTGCAAAGGTCCCCTGAGGACAACTTCTGTAATAATCTGCCACTGGTGCTGGAGTCTGCCAGGGAGCAACTGGAGAGAAACTCTTCCTACAGCTTTACTGGGGGCACTCCTTAATTTAGAGCAAGTTTAAATCAGTCCATATTATGCAAAGGAGATGACTCAGAATTATTCCTGAAGTTATAGAAATGACCTATCTAATAGAAATCGTTCCTCTACTCTGGGGATTCATCTTGGTTAGTTTTTCCCTCCTTAGCCCCCCAAAGATGAAAGGATTTGGATAAAGGTGACAACTCCAACCATCTCTTTACTCCCTGAAACACAGTAGCACATGCCATATCAGATGGTGCCTCTGGAAGCCTGGCCCCGCTGGGCGTACAGTATGAGTCTCAGAACCACTGCAAGTCCATGACTTTTTGGGCCTTCAACCTGTACCAGAAAATACTTGATAGCCTTTCTGGTGATTAAGGCTTTATGTTTTAATCCCTGCCATCTAGCAACAGTGAGTCTTTCTCCTGCCTATGACAGGGTTTATAAGGTTTATTTCTGGTTTCATCATGGAAATTTAATTACTTGGATACAGTGTGCATAGCACAGGGCATACAGATTAGCAGAGAGCATCTGAAGGGCTGCAACACAACAGGGCTGACCCAAGAAGACCCCAAAACAATGGAGCTCAAAACCACAGCACATTCAGAAGGCACAAGCTCAGCTGCATTCGCCTGTGTGCTTCCTGTGTTATTACTGTCGTTCAGATGTGCATATAGACATGGTTTGTGTTCCATCTCTATTGCAGTGGGTCTTGTGACTGTATGGAGCCGTGGCAGTGATGACACCTCTATAGTGAGGAGAAGTTTCTCTAAAAGGTGAAGGCAAAGGACTACATTTATGCAATTAAATCCAATTTTTGTACAGAGGGGAGGAAAGATTATATCAAACATGAGCACATTGCAAAAGCCTGTACACATCCCCTGCAATTCCCTCCGTAGTGAGTTCAAATCCCCGTTAATCTGCTCACTGCTTTCAGCTCACAACCCCATTACATCACCGCGCACCCCACATTTCTCAGCCCATGTGCCCAGCCATGCTGGGGTGGATGCTCAGTCCAGTGCGACCAGAGCCCGCTCTGCTCCCCACTCCCCAGACTGGGCCAGCAGCAGAGCCTGCACCTCAGCAGGGAATGGGGCTTACACATTCCTGCTCCTTCGCTGCTGCAGCTGCGATGGAGTGGCACAGTTCAGCACCGAGTAACCCGTGACACGTAGCCAGAACTGATAAAAGTGTGGAATACCTAGCATGCTTGTGCCTAAATCTGCCAGTCCCTGCATTCAATTCTCTGTATAAATAAAATATACTATTACAAGAGGCAACTGGCGTCACAGGGAAGGCAGACTAGCCACAGGGTTTACTGTAACTCCTCAGTTAGGGCTGTCTGTGCGCACCAGCCCCAACAGCCCACCTCAGTGGGAGGATGACGAGGTGCCACAGGCAGCGAGCCAAGACAAGCCCTGCACAGCCCAGCCCAGCTCAGGAGAAGGGCCGAGCTGCCCACAGCCATTGGATCTACCATTGCCAGCCAGAGAGAAGTGACACTTCACTGAAAAAATACCAGGGTCTTTTACCTGATCAATGTACCTGCACTGATCAGAACACCACCTCTTCAGAACCACTCCATGGGTTTGGTCTGAGACACTCTCCACCTGCTCTTGTTTGGAAAGAGATCACAGATGGAGCTGTAAAGAGAAATTTCATTTATAAATCCTGCCCCTCCACACTGTGGTGTGGTAGATGGTCCTGTCAGTGCTGGAAGCTCCCAGGCAGTTCTGGGAAATGCATTTTTGACCTCCAACATGGTGTACAAGGCTCAGGGCAAGATACACAATTTCACCATGAGAAACAGAGCCACTCCATTCAGTATGAAATGGTAGAGGTTATCTTCTGGTGAAGAACCCCTTCCAAAGCCATATATGAAAATACACACAGGACAGTGTGTTTCAAGGTCTTCAATTATGTATGTTTATAAATGGATGCCAGTTTATGAGGCTAAATTACCATACACTATTTATAAAAATTAGAAGAAATCCAAAAATATACAACTGAAAATGAGGAGCAATTACTTTCCAGTTCTTTCAGGCCCTTTTTTAATCACTGACCAAGACTAATGGCATTTACAAAACACATGAAATCTCATGATTAAAAGTGGCCCAGAGACTCTGAAGACAGTCATTTTGTGTAGTATACAGGAGCTGCCATGAGACATATGGCACTCATCCCCATGACAGATCATTGGGAAGATTTCTTCTTTCACGGACCTGTGTAAGGCAAAGACTGTGCTCTTTATCTGGACATTGAACTCTGAAAAATGCAGAATCTTTGACATGCTTCATCAAACATTTTCTTCTGAAAAAAAAGAGACCAAAGTTTCTTTAAAATGTGACATTTCGCACTAGGAGTGTGATATCAGTGGACTGGCAATTTGTTGACTGTGACAAAAATGTTTCTCTACATGTTTGTATGCTGAATGCTGATGCAAAGCTGTGGGGTTTTTGTTTGTTTAACCACCTCTAAGACACCACTACTTTTATCTACCCTCTTCAGTATTCATCAACAATCAGCAACTATTCTACACATTCAAGATCCATTACAGCTGACTCCTGGGCTGCTTATCATCTATCATTCACCATTTAGCACTAGGTAAATACCTGACCTAATGGACCAATTCCAATCACATCTATCTAAAAATTCGTGGTTTGTGGTAGAATAACTGTTATTCCTAGAGATCAGGAAAAAAGCATGATGTGAGATCAGTCTTGCTTGAGATCCTAGAGAACATGAATCTCTTTGAGAACCTCCTTGGAAAACTGTTGCCTTTTAGACCCAATTAGAGCTCACATCTCAGAAACCAAAGACAGAGTTGGCAGACCTGCCTTAGCTATATGCTCTCTCTTTCCACCCAAACCCAAGACGGAATAGGAGGAAACAGGAGGGGAAAAAAGCATTGTTGCCACATAAGAAGGGTTAAGGAAGAGTTACCTAGCAAGTCTCTCACCTCAGTGGTGAGCAGGGACTACAGTGCATCACATACAACCAGTATTACTGACTATAGTGTTAAAGATATGATCAAGCCTTTGAGCAGCTATAAACAGAACTGCCAGTTTATTTTTATGAGAAGACTTAAAATTCCCGAGCTGGCGTGGTGGAGGCCACAGGTAGCATTTTGCATCTCTTTCTTAGGACTCTTGCTACATTTTTCTCGAGCCTCATTTTCAGTGCAATCCATGCCTGTTTTACCCACTTGCAGCCACATTTCTCCATATTCATGGCTGCATGCATCTGCTACTGCCACCAGTGCCACATATGGAGATGGGATTGCAACAGCCAGCCTGCAGACTGGGGTAGTGTGTGGCACTGAGGTACCAGCTAGTGTGAAGACATTGTTCCTGGAGCACTTGTTGCACAGCCCTGAAAATCTGCCCCAGTATTCCCGCCCTACAACAGGATGGCATTGTTTTAATCTCTAAAGTCCTGAGCACTTAAAATCTTACTAGAAAGTCTGCTATTAAAAATCATCCAAGGCTATGCAGTACCTAAGTACCACTATATCTAGGTTATGCCTCCTGATTGAAGGTATTGCTACCATACACGTAGATAAATAAATGAACGACAGATAACTGTCTCAAACACTGAAACCCAACACAGGGGGGAGGCAATGTGAGATTAACAGTTTTGAATTGCCTTTTGCTAGTACCATTCTTGAGGTGCTGTATACCGATATGCTCTATTTTGATTGGGATAACTGGCCTTTCCAGATCAGACCTGGAATATCATTTATTGTGTGGGTTTTACACTTAATGAAATAGCAGATACATTGTTTTTTGAGTAAAGTAATTTGAGTTCAAATCTTCCCTAGCCAATTCTGGAGAAGAAAATTATTCTTCTACTGCCTGTTTCAAATATATTGATTTTTTTTTAAAAAAAAATAATCTCTTCCTGAGTTGTCATTAATCACTGAATAATGAAAAAGGCTTCAGTTAATCAAAACCTACATTGGTACAACGTCTGAAACTTACCTGTTATTATAGTACCTCCTAAAACTACTTTGCTCTTCGGTCCAGTCATGCTCATCCATTCAAATCCCCTCTGCATGGCTCAGAACTGGAACCTGAACCTGGCTTACCCACGTCTCAGGACAGAGGCGTCATCAGCAGTTTAGACAGTCAGAAAAGAGGTTTATCTTAAGTTATTCTTCTAGAATGCTTCTCTGTGGATACACTCATTTGTCCCCAGAGAAAAAAATGGGGAGAGAGTGACTTCTACTGGGTGAAAGTGGGAAAGTCTCTTCTCTGATTATATAATTATTTATGCAAAACAGAGCAGTTTTTTACAGGAAACAGAAACCACTCTGGGGCACCCCAGGTGCAACAATTCAGCTTTCCACCAGTTTCTCTCTCACTGGAAATGTTTTCCCTTTTGAAAGAACTGGAAGATACAGATGCAGAATTAATAGTGTGCTCCTTGGGCTTTTTGTTCAGGACTAAGCATATTCTGAGCTTGGCACACAAGCCACAGTAAGAGTACAACATTCCACCTTTTTAGACACTGTCTAACCATATATAGAGGGCTCTGCTTCATAGATAAGAACAGAAATGGGAGATAACTGATGGATGAGAGAAAACACATCAGTGAACTCCAGCTGATTCAAATTTTCCACAGAGCACATTTTCACACTGAAAAGTGCATGGAAAGACTGACTTGGAACACATTTATTTTGAATTTATCAGATTGGCTTGGCCTCCCAAGAACTAAAACAGAACTTCAAAACAAATTAAAATGTTTCAGTTTGGCATTTTGATTTTTTTCCCACTTGTTTCATTCTGAAATACTTTTTTAAATTTTTTTTCCTTATAATCAGATAGACACCAAGATAATTTCAGAAACATAAGCCCCTATTTATCCCTGTCCTCCTGAAGCAACATGAATAGTCTTTTTCGGACAGAAACTGAATTTTGTTTTGGCTTCAGTGAGAAAACATAAAAAGCTTTTTTTCCAGTTAACTTTTTAATTATTATTTAAGTTCAGTTATGGAACCCTCTGACTGAAGCTGCCAGACCCCAGAGAGGACAGGAGGCAATCATTGCACTGCACCACCCACCTTTGCTGTGGGACGTGGCACCAAGACTCACCAGAAAGTAGCAACGCAGGACTAAATGAGGATAAGGGAGTTGCTGTCCTCAGCTCTGCCTTACCCCTCCTCCTCTTCATCCCTGGCTGCCACCTTCCTGCTGTTCACCACCCACAGCTTGCCCAGGGCTAGGCTGAGCTGTGGGTGCAAGGTGGTGCCAGATCTGCAGAGAAGAGCATCAGGGAGTGACTTTGAGGTTACCTCCTTGGGGGCCCCTGGGGAGTTCTGCCCAGCAGAGGCCCACAGGCTCTGGTGGCAGCAGCTGCCCATGGGTACTGCCCCTTGGAAACGTTCTAGCTGCTAAGAGCCTGATTGCTCACCTCTACTATATGTCTGCCATTGACACAGACATTGGAACATCCAGCCCCAAGGTCAGGCTGATTTCAAGGTGCCCCTGTCTTGGTCTCATGGCTGTGGCTTGGGAAGAGGAAGCCTGAAGAGTAGAAAGTGCCTGTCCCTCATCACGTGTCACCTGCATGCCCTCACTGAGCACCAGTTCAGAGCTGCCTTTGGGTAATGCTGAGATGGATGCATGCTGCTCCCGGGGGTCAGAGCATCCCTGCAGAGGCATGAGAAACACTGCTGCTGTGGGGCCTGGATGTGCTGGTGTGTTCCTCAGCCACAGAAGAAGCCCATGTGGAGCCACAGCAGCAGTTCACCTGGCCCATCCTTCTGAGGCCAGCAGAACCATCCCATGGGACACACTGGCAGGGCTCAGGACAGTGCCCAGCTGGCCCAAGCAAGGCTGGGAAGTGGAGTCCTGGTGCCAGGCAGTGCTGCTCAGTCAGAGACTGCCTTTCCCCAGCACTGCTCTGTGCCAGCTCAGTGTTGTTCCTGTAGGCACTGGGTTCATGGCTGGGACCACCACTGGGTCAACAGAGCATCCTTTCTAACCCCAAAGGTTGTGCTGAGGGTCTTATCTTCTGGTGTTGGGATAGTCTTCACTTTTCCGTCAGTAATTTAGTGATGAAGCTGTGGCCTGGGTTTCAAACCAGCAGGAATGTGGTGTTGCCATATGCTTAGTAAGGAGGTCCCTAAGCTGTGTTTTGTTCATGTGCATGTGTGGCTTTCCCTGAATTCTCCATGTCCTTATCTGTGTCATCCACAGTCAGTCCCACTCTCTTGCTGCAGGTCTCCCTGTGCCACTGCCATAAGGATCAGAAGTGCATGTTGTTTCTAGCCAAAGCAGTGTCCCAAATGGAAAGGCTATTTCTTCTTACGGGACAGGGAGAGAGAGGATGAACCTTGACAACAGAGTTCAGAGATGGAGTTTCCACGGAACTCCATATGTAACTTCTTTTCTTAACTCCACTATTTTAACGTCAACTTATAACATCCAGGTAGAAGATAGTGGTAGGCACTCCCATGAAAAACTAGAGAGGAGTTTGCCGTTGCTGGCTGCAATAGAAACAGCAGCTGCCTCCTTTAATAAGCAGCTGTCTGCAGAACCTCAGTGTCTAAAACAGGGCTGAGGCTGCATACAGACATGTGCTGCCCACTTCCTACCCTTCCCAGGCTGTTTAAGATGGTGGCAGAGAAAACTCTGCCTCCTCAAGCCAACCCTGTTGCCACTTCAGAATTTACTTATCACTGTAAGAAGTCAGTGTTTCACCATGAACTTTGCATTGAAACTATCATGGAAAGAAACTACTGGGAAATTTGCCTGGAAGACATACTACCTGCTATGCTGTCTGATTAAATATGAATCTATAGATTCACATGCTTCTGTGATTTCAGTGTTTGAGACCAAAGTCCATGTAAATGGCAGAGGGCAGAGGAAGAGCAGAGACATGTTACTGGTCAGAAGTCAGGGTTGTACCAGTAAGTGTGTCACAGCAGTGACTGTTCCTGATTTCTAGGGCCTGAGACTCTGGGCCACTGTTTGCAAGGCTCTGCCCTGGTGAAATGCCTCTCCCAAGGAAGATTGCCATGGTTGCCCCAGGAAAGCAACTTAGATGTCAGTCCCTGCTCTGACTGCAGAAGTGTCACAAACTTCTGGCTGAACCACAGGATGCATCTCAGTGAGCTGTGGGGGGTAGATGCAAGAAAGCAGTGAGCAGTCTCCTCTAAAAGAACAGAAGAAGCCATAACATTTGCAGAGATGCTGTCCTCCATGATGCTTTGTCCTCTCTCTGTGACTTTCCCCACAGAGCATGGAAGGGTTTAGAAGCCTGTGTCTGTCCCATAGGTTACTGGCAATGGGGTATGATGCTATTTTCTCCTTTTCTTTGAGGTTCTGGGAGCATGAAAGAGCTCTATCTGGATGCAATTCTCAATTAAGTCTTTCTGGGCAATTAAACCTGTGGTACCAATGTTGGAGCCCCATGTTGCCTAATGCAGCCAGACAACCCAGCAACTGGGGCAGTCTAGGACAAGGCACCTGCAGCTGGTCCCCAGCTTTGTCCTGGTCACTTTTCCCTGCCACATTTTGCAGCATGAGCTGCTGTGGAGGGTAACCTCAGGAGAGGGGCTGACACTAGCATCCTGAGCTGGTCTCTGCTTAAGGCTGGATCGAGTGTTTCCTGTTTCAAAACTTTGCTGTGTCCTGGATTCCAAACAAGTACATACCATAATGTACAGTCCACGTTTACTGACTCCCTCCAGGTCTTAATGAGGAAAAAATATCAGTATCAGATAGAGAGGGCTACTTAACATGGATTGTGGTCATCAGTTAAAAGTGGAGTCTAGGTCAGTATCTAGACCTCTCCTCCTGAGAGGCTGAACAAGTGTGTCTGTGTAGATTTAAGTCATCAGGCTGCAGCTCTGGGATTATGAACTATACTGGTTTAATATAGCGTGCAGACAGAAAATTGCTCTCCAAGCAGTTTTGGTAATGAGGGTGCAATAATCTGTATTTTTCCAGGCGTGTGGAGTGCATTTTTTCAGGTGGCTGCTACATGTTTCATTTGGTTTGATATGGACTGCCTCAAAGCCTAAAGCAGAAGTACAGGAGCATAGTTATCTGTGCACTAGAAACCTCACTTCACTCACAGAAAGCGTGCAGCAGCTGGGCTGCAGCAGAAAGGGATTTAGCTCTAGAGAAGAACTGAGCCTGTGCCAAAAGATGTGCTTGATATTTGTGGGATAACCCCACCCCTTCTCAAATGCTTGTATTTAATTATGGGCTATTGAGCAAAACTAGATGTATAATTTTGACCAAACACTGACTGTCTATGAAGTAAAGGGAGGGAATAGGAATCCAGCAACCCAGGTGCAGTCAAATGAGGTTAACTCTCCTCACTACCGAATACCCAGCGTTTGAAGCACGGCATCTGAGGAGTGCTTGGGTACTACACTAGACATTTTGTGTAGCTACTGTTAATACATATGCATGGAAGAATCCACAAAACTAAGTTTCACACTAGGGGCAATTAATTTGGCTGTCCTTTAGGTCAATGCAGAGCACTTCAGAGAAAGTTTCATTATAGGTTAATCTTAAGGGACACTCTCTCCTCAGGCATTGTAGGGATACTGAAATTGTTGACACTTTGTTAAATTCAACTTTTGGCAATTGTTTCTCCTACTCAGATGATTCTTGTCCACTGAAATTTGCACAGTGCTCAAAATTGAAATACCCTGCCTGGCACAGTGGGAATATGAACTTCCACTTCTTTCGGTTAAAAGATGTTTATATGCTTCTGTACTGTCATATATAAAACTTCTTATGTCTCATGATGATTAATGGGTACTGTACAAATAAGCTAGGGTCAGCGTTTTTTGCCATCATGTAAAAACCTTGGCTCACATTAGTATGCCATACAAATATGTCTGCTTATTTTTAACGAAAAATGAATGACAGTGATATCACTCGAGTGCAAATATGACGTGAACTGTAGTCTTTAGGGCAAAGTTAACACAAGCTTCTGCACAGCTATGTTTAAGTATCAGTATTCACCTAGCTCACTTGAATGTGGAGCTGCCTGGAAGGCATTTCTCCATTTGTTGTTCATGTTACTGAAGTGATTTGATATTTGGAAACTTGTCTTTGCCTGCAGGCGTGATCTCATCAACTTCTAGCTTCCAAACACAGATCTGTTTAGCGCCTTATTTCTGACTCAGCTATCTACGTTGTGTAGCATCAGCTACAGATTTATCTGTGGCTCAGACGAAAGCAGAGTCAATTACTGAGTCACTGTTGCCTCTGGGACAAAAATGTCAACATCCTGTCATCTTGTCTACCTTACTATATGCATTTTATTATGAAATTAGTTTCAAATACAATAGATAAGTGCTGACTCATTGGTCCAATTTTCTGCAGCATGTTTTTGATCTCAGCTGGAATTCAGGTAGTGCTCTTTTTTTCAGTATTACCATTAATAGGTTTGAAAGGAGAATGGATCATTCGTCCGGTAGCTGGCCAGAGCTGTGCATAATGTTCAGAAGAACACATGTCCTGATACAGAAAGGAAAATGACCACTTTGCTAGATATTTAATAAATGTAGCTGTCTGTGTCACATTTATTTAGCATTTCATTATTTCAGAGACAGTTATCCATCATTCATATACTCATCTACATGTATGTTGGCAACACCTTCAATCAGGAGACATAACCTACAGTAAGTACTTAGGTACTGTATACACATGAAATAAATAAACTTGCCCTCAAAGGACCTACTATCTAAGGCCAAGCCCTGGATGATTTTTAATAGCAGACTTTCTGGTGAGATTTTAAGTGGTCAGGACTTTGCTTTAGAGATTAAAGCAATGCCATCCCTGTTGTAGTGTCCCTTCACACTATGTCTGAAGCTGCAGCCTCTCCCACTGGTAGCCCTTTTGCAGCCCGCCTCCAATGGCAGGTCTACCCTTTGTCCCTCTTTCTACCCTAAACCTCACTCTAAGCCATGCTCCTCCTGACAGTGTCCTCCTCTAAATCTACTTTTTCTGTCTCTTGGCTCTGTCTCACACCAGGCACGCAGGTGATTCACAGCAGCTGCCTCTCTGCCCTGGGCTCTGCTGTGAGGTCTCCTCTGGTTTCCAGCATCTTGTTTCTGCTCAGAGCCACAGTCGGTGTCACTTCAGTGGGAGAGGGAGACAGTTTGACAACATGGCCGTCACTAGAGGGCAGAACAGTCCACAGGAATTCAGGGGCAAAGCGAGGGGACAGAAGGGTAGAAAGCGGCTGATATTCCGTATCACAAAAACGTTAATGACACCAAGCTGGGCTTTCTTCACACGCTACACAAGAGATGCCCTTTTTTCTAGGTCTGGTCATATTCTGAAAGGGAGGCGTCTTCCAGAAGGAGGAGATGTCCTTTGTAACTGGCGCCACAGAAAGTGAGGCAGAAAATGAGCATTTACAGGACAGTGACGAAAGGAGGTGCTGAATGCCCTGAACTTGTGCTTCCAGAACAGAAACAAAGCAGACGAGCATGGACTGGGAAGTAGAGTGTCATGTTACTGACACAAGCGAGAAACAGTTGGTCCTCTTCAGGGAACTTTCTATGTGTTTGTGCCTTTTAAAAAAGGACTTCTTTCTTGGTGTGGACTAAAATCCTGTAATTAAAGCCCAAGCAAGGTCATCACTCCGCAGCTCTCCAAAAGTTACGAGTAGGGCTGATGGAGATTTGCCTTGGCACTTTGTGCTATGACCCCGTTAGACCTGTCCTGTTAGTAGCTGTCCACTTCAGAAAAGTTGAGCTGAAATCCTACTTCATCAGAGCCTCATGAAGTCTATTTTGGGGCAGGGAACTGTGCAAAATGGGGACAACGCAAACCGATCCAAGTGATTTGTTTTTAAGAGCTAAGGGAGAAATTTGGCAAGCAGTAGCTTACTACTCCAGGGAGGCCCTTGCCACCTGTTAGCTTGTACGCTTTAATTTTAGGTGCCTGTAGCTTTGCCCCCAGTCATTGCAGAAAGCACAGCACACTCCCTTGCATGCCTTGGAAGAGCTTGTCAGCAGAAAGAAGGAAAAATGATCTAGCTTTGATTAAAATATGAATAGACTCAAGTTTACCATGGCTTTACCTATCTAGTAATACTGGTGAATGGAAAGGTCTGCAGAAACCACAGAAACAGAAAATAGACCCATGCAGAAGTAAGTGAAAACAAACCAGGAATGACGAGGAGAAAGAGGGAGAAGGAGCTTTGAGGGATCAGTGATTGAAAAAATCCAAGAAAGCTTAGAAGAACAAGAAGCCCATATGTGTACTCTGTCCATCTCTCAACCTTTGAACACTGCTCTAAGTACATGAAATATTTCTGTGATGCACCAAGATGGCCCCAGGTAGGAAGCTTGCTCTTAAATTTGGAAGAAAATGTATGTCAGGAGAAAAATACCATTCCACGTTTTGCAGTTTTAATTTTGTAGTTGTTGAAGCTCTGTTTGTACAAAGGTAAGCAGACACCCTAGCAAGGTCACACAAGTCACAGCGCTTTGAAGAGGGGACTGAGAGCAAACCAGGAAAGAAGAGGAGAGAGAAAATGAGCTTTCAGGGATCAGCAATTAAAATTGAAAGGACAACAAAATCACGCTTATTCCTACCTTTATGGTTTTATCAGTGCTTTCTGACTGTTACGACTGAAGGTGTCAATTTACTTTTATTGGCTGGATTTCTCAGTCGAGCCATGATTCCTTCACCCACCAGCATTTTTCAACATAAAAAAAAGCAAGAAAATAGTAATAAATAAGATTTATAATAAGAATACTAATGAAGAAAGATTTTCCATCAGATAAAAGGAATGTCTCCAGTCTCTTTACCAGGGCCTGCCAACTAATTTGTGATGGAAGAATTTTTCATATGCTATACTGTTTTCTCACTTATCTTATTTTAAGAAAAGTAATATAATGGGGATTTATTTAGGGGTCTCAGTATACTTTTCTTAAAGCCAGACAAAAAAGGAAATCTGGTATTTGTTTTATTTCTACTGTAGCACTTTGTCTAACAGCTTGACGTAAGAGCAGGCATGAAGGCGTAGCTCATTTGTTTGTGTATAAGATATTTGTCTTAAAGGATCACAAAACTCTCAGTCCTCAAATTCTGTCGTCTGACAATGAATTCTGGAACAATGACCAAGGAAAAGCAATACAGTTTGAGTGGCATTTGAGCAAGCTACTGCCCCAGAAAAATAGAAAGTGCTTTATGAATATATCTCATGATCTTGTAGCTGGATATTTAGGTAGACTTTTGAAAGCAGTGAGTGGTCAGTGACCCACAGGATTGCCAGGGTGGCTCTGAGAATGTCATATTGTGACCCCTATCACAGACTGGATCAAATTAAGGGCTGAAAGAGGGTGCATGCTCTGACATTCAGTCAGAGCATTCAGATATATGTTAGATATGTGAAATACCTTTCTTAATTCAGTGAAATAACTCATGACAGCTAATGCTTTTTGACTTGGGATCATAACATTCAAAACCTTGTGAGCCCTATGACAGAAGTACAGTTTTCCTGATATACACTAGAAGAAAATCACCAGGTGTAGACATTAGGCCACTGGCAGGGCCATAAAAATGCTGCAATGTTGAGGAAAAGGCAACTTTGACATTTGACAAATGGATAAAGTTCGCTGATTGTATTTTGCTGTTTTATCTGAAATCTCTTAAGTTTTGCATGTTCCAAATGTCAGGCACATGAGGTAGGTTTTCTGAAACCCTAGAGCAAAATAATAAGATGTCAGATTCCCTCTTCATTGTATATTTGCATAAGGTCTTTTTCCCAGATGATCTCCACTAGAGTCACTGGTTCCTATAGTTTCAACTGGAGTTACTCCTGTGGAGTCTTTTTGTAGTTCTGCAGTATGATAATGAACTGTTTAAGTTTTTTTTTCTTTATTTTGACAGATTTGTTGAAGGGATACTACCCCTCAACCCCCTTTTTTTTCCCCGATGCACACTGTTGACATCCCAGGTAATCCCAGTGTGTCACCTCCTCCCCGCGCCTTGTCCCCCTGTGCCAGACACCACTGCTTGCCTGAGGCAAGGGAGAGGCTGTCCTGCTCTGCCACATGGTCACAGTCACCTTCTTCTCACTGGCAGCCTCCCCAGCTAACAGCAGCCTCATGCCTGCCTCTGTGGGGATGCATCTGGGTAGATGTATGCAAATGAGAATAGTCAGAGACGCTGGGAGTGCAGAAAATGGAAAATATTTAGACAAATTAATGAGCACTTCTTACAAGTGAGTCACCAAAGTATGCATGCTATCACAGAGTGGGATCTGTATTTCACTGAGGAACTGGCTATTCAAAGTGCAAACCTCTAAGCTTTTGCAATGACATCCCTTAGATAGCCTTCCATTGTCCTGCAGTGATCTGTTTGTCTCTCCCCAGCCACTGTTTGGGACTCACATGCCTTCCTGTAGGAGAGACCCCAGCCTCTTCCATCTCAGGATATAGGATCTATAAATTAGAAAGGAAGGCAGATGTAGCTGTTGCTTAATATTTAGCTGTATATCTGTGACCTTAAATAAGCAAATACAATGATTCTATAAGTACTAGAACCCTATTTTAAAAAGATCAGGAGTTTCAATGAGGATACATATGTGGTTTAATATGCATGTTTGTGTTTATATATGTATTAACTTTTTTAATTGTGATCCATGTGACCCAAATGAAGTGAGATGACAAATGTGGACATACCAATGTGGTAATTCTGTGGGCAATAACATGATCTCTCATTGCTATGTTGATAAGTGTCTGAGAAGAAAATTTATGTCTGTGGTTTGTTATGCCATGCACTATATAAATCACTGTGCATGTCAGTACCTAGAAAAAAAAAAAAAAAAAAAGGCTGAATTATAGTTAAACATCTATTTGATGTTATTCTCTTACATATGGTGATCACATAAATGCTTTTCTGCATAGTTGTTTGGGGTTTTTTAAAGAATACAAGCAATATATAACCAGCACCATGCATTCATTACCCCTGCTGTTATCCCCTAGCCTTGTGATCTGGAGCACTTAACTTTGTATTTTGTCTATTGGTGAACCTTTGCCCTTCATGTTTCTGGTCCATCAATAGTAACACTGAACAACTTTTGCCTAGGAATCACTTATCTTAAAATTCACCTTCTGCCAACAGTGCAGACTGGCTTTCTCATGTTTTGCAGATTGTAGCCATCAGTATTTTTTAAAAGAAAAGAACACTAAGGAGAGAAGAGGTGAATGGACCATATGGAGCAGAAATATGTAAGAACTGTATGGGGTGGAGTGATCTAGAGCTAAACAGAATCTGATCAGGAGGTGATTGTGTGCAACTCACAACAGTGGAAGTCGACATACTGAGGAGCCCTGAGGAACTTAGGATATTCCTCCACTGTTTTACTTCATCTACAGCCTCTGCCCATGGATGAATTTCTCCAGGATGCTTTACCAGGAAAGCAAAGAATGCAAACTGAGCAAAACTCTTCCTCTAAGATGCACTTCATAAAATACTTAATATACACTTAAAACTGAAGAAATGTTTACAGATGTTGAGAAAAAAAAAAAGATCAGGTAGTGTCAGCAATCCCCAACCTTTCTATAAAAACAGTGTTGCACTTCATTTGTAATTTCTTCCTTTAAAACAAAAGCATGCGGAGCTTGTGCACAGTGCATGCTCTCTCTTTCCTTAGGTGATTATTGCCATGCTCTCATACGTACTAACTTGAATGGTGCACTTGCTGAAACTCAAGGCTCCAGTCAAGAATGAAAATCTGATCTCAGCTGTCTGCACAAATGTGCTCTGGCACAGCCTGCTTGGAGTAATCCAGGAATGAAAGTTTGACCTAAGCTTGTTTGTTTTTATCAACTCCTCCAGACTCACTCACCGTGAAATTCCAGTGGATTGGTGACTCTCCTCTCCCAAGGCAAAGCTTAGGCTTCACAGATGCTGACCTTCAGCTGTAGTTTGAAGGGAATACAGAATCACATTGGAACAGCTCAAAGGAAGAAAACAGAAAATGAGGGATGCAAAGAACTGGAATGAAACTTCAAGGCTAGGAGTGCAAGCAAGGCTATCACTCCTTTACAATTCTTAGCACCAACTGATTTGTCAAAATAGGCTTAAGACCACAATACTTACTGAGACTAATAGAAAAATAACCTTTTCTAAACTGAAGAAATGATCATGAATTCTAATCTACTTCTATAACTTGCCAGTATCCATGTTTTCTGTCAGAAGGAGTGTATCTGACAATCTTCAGTGCAACACCTGTTACGAGGCATATAGAATTTATATGCAAACATAAAAGTAATCCTTCGCAGAATAGTACACCAGTTCCTGTGTCCTCCCTACCTTTTTGAAGGCAGAAAGCTGAAATACATCAGCACAGAGACAGTTCAAGCATAGCCGGTATAGAGAAAGTGAATCCACATTCCCTACGTGCTATGGAAAACTGCCCAATGTAGTGCATGTCTGAAGAACCTAAGAACAGAAGAGCAAAAGCTCAGTATTTCTAGAGCTGAACCTATCCACTGTTTGTGTTATTGCTACAGAGAAGCCATTTTATAGAAGTGATCACAGGGTGGATACGCTTGAAATCCATTGCACATTCAGAGCTCACCACTGGAGTGTGGAGGGCAACAGTCCTAGAAGCCCTGAAATAGCTATTCTGCTTAAAGGGCTTCACTTGGGCTGTTCTCAGGAGACAAGGGTTTTAGTGCACTAAGCAATCGGGTGCTAATATCTACATTTTATTCATCTTCATGATGCAAACAATTATAAATGCATATCTCGCCTAGACACATAGGCCATAATATCCATAACTAAGAGCGTGTAGTAGCTTGAAATAAATATAATTGCAATTCCAGTGTGTATGGAGAGATAATTTCCAATCAGATCAAAAAGGACCTGGGGGTGTTGGTTGACAGCCGGCTGAACACGAGCCAGCAGTGTGTCCAAGTGGCCAAGAAGGCCAATGGCATCCTGGCTTGTAACAGAAACGGTGTGACCAGCAGGAGTAGGGAGGTGATCGTGCCCCTGTACTCGGCACTCGTGAGACCGCACCTTGAGTACTGTGTCCAGTTCTGGGCACCACAGTATAAGAAGGACATTGAGGTGCTGGAGCGAGTCCAGAGAAGGGCAACGAGGCTGACGAGAGGTCTGGAAAACAGGCCTTATGAAGGCCGGCTGAAGGAACTGGGGTTGTTTAGCCTGGAGAAGAGGAGACTGAGAGGAGACCTCATTGCCCTCTACAACTACCTAAAAGGAGGCTGTAGTGAGGCTGGTGTTGGTCTCTTCTCCCAAATTACTAATGATAGGATGAGAGGAAATGGCCTCACGTTGCGTCAGGGGAAGTTTAGGTTGGATATTAGGAAGAAGTTCTTTCCTGAGAGGGTGGTTAGACACTGGAACAGGCTGCCCAGGGAGGTGGTGAAGTCACCGTCCCTGGAGGTGTTTCAAAAACAAGTAGATGAAGCACTTGAGGCCATGGTCTAATGGTTAG
The DNA here is from genome assembly GCA_028020825.1 of Podargus strigoides. Classification (NCBI taxonomy): domain Eukaryota; kingdom Metazoa; phylum Chordata; class Aves; order Caprimulgiformes; family Podargidae; genus Podargus; species Podargus strigoides. The sequence continues at coordinate 28,402,646 of CM051620.1, forward strand.
GGAGATGATGGGATAACGGTTGGACTTGATCCTGGAGGTCCTTTCCAACCATAGTGATTCTATGATACTATGATTATATGAAAGATAAATTTTCTTCTCATATATTTTCTTCTTTATACCTAAACACCAAACAAAAGTGAGACAAATACAGGTGCCTAAATACAAAATTTAAATAAAAACAATGCCACAGAGCAAATAGAGAGGCCTTTATATCTGGAATGACAGTTACCCTGACACTTAAAATTTCAACAGTGTGCAAATATACATACCCTAGGCTCAGAATTTTTCCGTATTTCTTGCTAGACCCAAAAAGAAGGCACACACTAAGCATTTTTTTTCAGCAAACCTAATGCAAAGTGCAAACCAAAACCTTCTCCAAATGCAGATTTTGCTACTGTTCTTCAAAAGGATTGCTGGGATGCTGTGCGTGTGAGACCTTGCAGCTGTCCAGCCAGAAGGTGCTCAGATTTAAAACTTTTGCCAGCCAAGGTTAATATGCTAATAACTAGGTCCTGGGAGATTCTTTGTCCTCCAAGAATCGAAGCTGCTGACTTCCTGAAGAAAAATATGAAGTATTCAGAGGGCTAGAGAGAGGGGGGAAAAAAAGGAAGCTCAACTCCCTTACCAGGACAGGTAGCCTAGCAGTTGGGAATTTCACATGGATATGAGGAGGCCCGTGTCCCACTTCCCAGACATGCTGTGTTCATTACGCTCAGTGACTGCTTACAATAAGTCATTTCTTGAGCCAAGCATTGGCATAACTCTACATGCCTTCCCCTAGGAGAAGTTTGTGTTCCAGCTTCCAACTGAAGAGAAGAACCTGCCATTGGACTCTACTCTTGACCTGTGTAATTTTCAAAGGAAGACTAGTATCAGTGTTAGCCTGAGGGCTATGTCACACTCTGTTAAAGACACTGTGGGAAATGCATCCTGGCCTGGCTGGACAGAGCAAGACACAGAAGTACCTGAGATGAAACCCATCTGTATCTCTTCATACGTCTACCAGAATAAATAAAGGAATATATGTCAGTTATTCAGCTTGTACGTAGAGCAAATATACACTTAATCTTCTAGTGAATCACCTTTTTTCACACAAAGATCATCAGTGATCCCTAGCAGAACAGCTGCTCAGACACATTCAGCCATGGCCTCAGAAACCTCCCACACCAATGTCATGAGTAAAAAGCTATAAAAGAGCTGGTCTGCCAGACAGGAGGGTGAAATAGCAGCCTGTAAGTGCTTATAATAGGGGAGAGTGACACTACTGATATTCATTCCTCTTTCTTAGTGGCCTTATGCAGAAGCAAATAGGAGAAAAAAATTTTATGAGAAAGTAAAAAATAGATGACCTGCAGAAGAAATAAATCATTTCCATCACACTTTCTCTTTCACATTGCTGTAGTACATCTCAACCAAGAATTTTCCTCGATTTTATTATTTTTTATTATGAAAAAAATATATATTGGCAAGTGTCATCTCCTGAAACATTGATCTAGAAAGATCTGCCTATCAGAGTCTCTTCTAAAGAATCTGGTTTTATTTCCTTACAAAAGAACCAGGCAGGGGGAAGATGACAGTGATTTAAAAATCTCAGTAGCAAAGAACAGGAGCTTACCAGTTTCAAACAAGAATCACTAACTTAAACTCTTTATTATACACCATCCATTAAATGCATTATCTCATGTTTTGTCTTCAGCTCATATCTACAAAAGTTATATTACAGCAAACTGAATTCATGAATTTTAGCAAAACTATACACCCACAGAAATACTGTCTTTATCACCTTATAAGAGATAGAAACAGTTTGTGATCATGAAATTTCATATAGATTGGCTTATACTTCTCTGTTCTTTATAACAGCCATTTTGATCTTTAAGGCCTGACAAGTCATTTTGTTTACCAAAGTAAAATGTTCTTGTGCATGTATCTGGCAGATGTTCCCTCCTAGACATGTTTGAATTTATTGGCCAAATTTGATAAAGGAAGAAGTTGTCTCAAAGTTTTCATTTCCTACAGGTGGCATGGAGCGGTGAAGAAGGGAGGAGACCCATGTATCGCCCCTCTGGGGAAGGGCTACAACCTTTCTTGGAATTCAGGGAATCCACCTAGGGACTGCACCTCCAGGTGCAGCTGTGGAGGACACAAAGCTTCAGTGATTTTGCTGCTCAGTCATTTGTTTCAAAGATAGGCCAGAGCAATCTTTTCCACTGACAGTTCTCACAGGAGTCTTCTGAAATTTGTGTGTAGCGAACACTAATCTGATTCACAGCAACATTTATTATTCATGAACAGCTGACCAGCGTTATCTTTCACCTGAGATGTACAAAAAAGGAATCAATAACAAAGCGGTAAGGCAGTGTGTAAAGGTTGGTTGGTCACTATGGGGCAGCACTGACAGAGTGTTTGTCTGTCTCTCTGGTTTTGCCTTTATCATTAAATGGGCAAAATAAAGACATGACAACTGTGTATACAGGTACCTACGGTATTTCTCCTGGGTATCTCTGCAACTATCTCTTCAGATACTCTTTCTGAAGCTTATTATGAGTTAATTTTGAACTGAGACCTACTTTAACCACTTTTAATGAAGACTATTAGGAATACCAGTATGCATGCCAACTTACTGCAGGAGCTACCATTAGCTGAGTGACCAAACTAGTCAATTTAAGAGGAAACTAGACAGGTCAAGAGTTCACAGTTACTTTGAAGCCCTTTGCTTGTTTCATTAAATCCATCAAGGATTTAAAGCAGCAAGTTATCTAATAATGCAACTTCCAGAAGAAACGATAGCAAAGGTCAGAGCATTTCAGGCAGGAACAGGACCACTGCTGAAAGATTTATGAACTGTCAACCAAGTAATTTGACTTACCTCCCAGTATTTCAGGTCCAGACACATCACAGCTATTAAAGTAGCTCCTTCTCAACTAGCAGTATTTCTATGTCCTTAGCATTTCAGTGGGAAGGAAAACAGAAATAATTTAGAGTTGAGTTCTGCAAAATTGACTAAATGACCTTGTGATTTTGACTATTCCTCCTATACATGATTTGCCTGGGAATAGAAAAGGTGGCAGTGGAATAGGAAAGAAGAGTAAGGATTTGTGCCTTGAACAGAAGCTCATGCCTAAGAACATGATCCCATACAATAATGACAAGTGGTAACATCCCAAGAAATGTGGTTTGAAGGTGTGATGAAATTTAGTTTGAGAGAACAATAAAATCTAATCAAAGGACAGGTGGTGACTGCTAGAAGAGAAGATAAAATTGGGGGGAAAAAAAAAAAAAGTAAAAAGGGCAATTATGAAATTAAATGGGGCAAAGAAAACAGCAACACTGGTATTTAGATCTCAAAATATTTGGAACATTGATATTATTTTTCTGCTGTTGGTTTCAAAATTAAAACCCAACATAATAATGAGTTGGTCAAAACCAGGCTAGATTCAATAAAGGCTAAATATGGAGTTTTACTTCCCATAAACTGTATTTGCATAATGATCATAAAGCAAAGACTTTCATGATATAACATAAAAAATGATTTGAGAAGTCTTTTATTTTTCCTTACAGATTTATGTCAAAGTATTGTAAATACAAGTGACATGAAAAATTAGGTGATTTATTGCTAATGAGATAGCTTGTCTCTGAAGAAATTACATTTGGAGATCTTTACCTCCTCTCTGCACATGCGAGACAACAAAGAGGCTGTGAGTGTCAGGCAAGTTAAATTCTCGAAACAGCTCTTGTGCTTATCTGCAGCACAAAGCAAAGTAGGACAATCATATCCGTCATTTCTGTGACTTTGAAAAGGAAACTGTTTAGCCAGAGTTGAGAGGTGCTCATGCCTCTGCTTCTGTGAATATTCTTACTTGACACTGTCTTACTAAGAAGCAAATTCAGAACTACTTAGTGTTTCAAGGGTCATGTTAAACAAACACATAGCGTCCCACTCAGAATGCCTAGCAGGCTGATCTCACAAAGCCTTATGCTGATCCTGATGGCATTTCTCTGTGTATCTGCTCAGATATAACAAGATAATATTGTACTGCCTCGTCTGATCTGTTTATCTCTGAAGGTCAGGTAAATTTCTAATGAGATATAATACATGCAAAAACATAAACAATATTTTAAGTATTAATGGGGCATAGCACCTTCTCACTGCACCGTATCTGTATGTTACTAGCCTTGCTGAAGATAATGGGGCTTCTCACTTGAATGAGACAGGAAGGATACGAACTTATGAATTTTATTTAAACATCATGGCCCAGAAAACAATATGAGGGAATGGAAAATCAGTACTATACATATGAGAAAAGTTGGTTAAGATATCTAGCATGTAAATGAGTACGAAAGAGGTATGTCACACTCTGTCAGACTGTGAAATGCCATCGCCAAGGTATCAGGTTATAGCGAAAAACTCAGATGTGTGCCAAACTATGGAAAATATCACTGACATGTATGGAAACCCCAGCAACAGCCAAATACTTTTTGGAATATCTGCCAGAGCAAAAAGAGCTCAAGAGTGGTTCTGCAGGACCTGTCTGTAGAAGCGTTGTTAGCTTTCCACCATAACTACCTGGGAGATGTTTGATTACATATTTCCTTGGGTTTTGCTCCTCTCTGTGGTATGGTGAGAGGTACTTTGTTGCCCAAAAGCCCTGGAATAGGCCTCTTAATATTACAGACCTAATGAGATCTAAAAGATGCTGTTAGTATGGATACTGTTACATTAATATATGAGACTATTCCTAGTTTAATTAGGGAAATTAAAATCCACATGCTCAGCACTATGCTGTCATGCTCAAGATGTACCCTGGTGAGTAAAACACCTGTAACTGAGAGAGAAAATCTGTTAACATAATAATAAAATAGACACAGTGCCAGTGATCCATACTCACCTGTAAAATGAATCGGTTCAATACATTATAGGACTTTGTTTTGCCAATTACTAGGCCTAATACAAAGGACACAGCCAGCAGAAAAACAAACCAGTGAGTAGATTCTATTGCATGTAGAGGAGTCAGTATATAGGGGATCGCTGGGGGTACAAACAAGTCAGAGAGAACACAAATAATAGACATCAACCCCAGCGACCCCAGGAATGACATAGCACGACCCATAATAGATGGAATAAACAAAGATACAAGATATCCCATAGAAAAAATGGGAGACAACCAAGTCAATAGGGTGATCACATACGACAGAAGTAGCCCTATGTTGCCTCCCCACAAAGCCCACGTTTTTAAATGCCAGACCTGACTGGGGTCCAGTTGCATGAGGAGTCAGGAGGTCCTTCCCCAACAGGAAACTCTGCAAAGTGCATCCACCTCACAGACAGACACTCCAGCCCTTCCTGCAAGTGGTCCCAGCTTTATGCCCAAAGCAGGACACCTGGCACTCGTTTACCCAATGCAGGGCACCTGGGGCTTGTTTACCCAAGGGCTTTCTCTACAAGGCTGGATGCACCTTGGAGGAAAGCCAAAAGGCAAACTCATCCCCTCCTTTTAAAGGACAATGGGGCCCACCCATATGTCAACCTTAATTCAGGGCTTGGGGTTCAGACCCCAGCACTTCAGACTCCAACACTACAATCATATACACACAAGACATGACAACATTTAATGTCAGAAACTCAAAGACTATTACAGTTTTATTGAAGTAATTATTAGAATCATAGAATGGTTTGGGTTGGAAAGGACCATCTAGTTCCAACCCCTCTGCCATGGGCAGGGACACCTCCCACTAGACCAGGTTGCTCAAAGCCTCATCCAGCCTGACCTTGAACATTTCCAGGAGGGGACAGCCACAACTTCCCTGGGCAACCTGTTCCAGTGTCTCACCACCCTCACAGGAAAGTTCTTCCTCATATCTAATCTAAATTTATCCTCTTTCAGTTCGAAGCCGTTACCACTTGTACTGAAATTCAAATCTTCTCACAGGAATGGAAGTCTGAATCAGTATCTCTTTTTAAACATTCAGACACAGTCTAACTGGAAATAAAACACCCAAGAATGGAAATGTTACCTGAAATATTTGAGTATAAAAACTCTGGATACATCTATTGTGAGTTTTCATCAGACTGACATTTTTCTCTCCTGAGATATGTTTGATCTTGGCCCCAGAAGCCTAGAGCTAATGTTCAGCCTTGGGCCCAGAACACAAGAATATTCAAATACCTGAAGTTACTTCTAATAAAAAGAAAGAAATGTTGTGATAAGAAAGTCCAATAAGATCTAGAGAACCAGAGCTGCTGTCAAAAAGAGTATTAGCATTATCAATGTGACAGTAGGAAAAAAGTTGTAACCTGGCAGCACATCTAAGATGAGGAAATATTTGCCTCTCATGAGTTAGTCAATGAAAGTTAAGATAAATAGGGGATAATGCACAACAGTGAATACTGTCTTAGCTAAGATTTTAAAAAGCTAAGTACTCTGCTTCCTCTTCAAAACCAGTAAGAATTATGTCGGCAAGAGAAGCAGTGTTCCTTTTGGTCTTCTTCCGCTGGATATTCTCCTTCATATTTGCCTGGAAAGAGAAACCATCTCCAAGAAGTATGGTCAGAAACACTTACTTCCTATGATACCCACTCCTGAATAACATGATTGATGCTACTGATGCATCTGTGTGAAGTTTTGTCCTATTCCAGTTTCTGGCTCCCACCAGAAACTACCTGCTTTTGTCTCTCCACATGCTCTACCATTAACTGTGTACGGATACAGAAAATATCCCTTGCTACCATACTCTGCAAATAAGCATTTGTTCATAAAATAAAAATCAAACGAAAGAAAGCACTGTAATTTTGACTGACAGGAAAATTATTGCAACAGGAATAAAAAATTGCTAAAATGTTACTGTTCTTGTTCCCGTCTATCTCCCATACCCACATTCAGATTAAAAGTTTGGTCAAACAGACTTGTTCTCAGTAAATGGAAGGACATTCAGGCTTGGTGTTAGAAAATAAAATAATTCTCCCTTGATCCTAATGGAAGCTATCACAACAAGTTTAGCAATTTCTCCAAGTATACAGAGAAGACCACAGTTCAGAAATGCCATTCTCTGCTGGTAAAAAGATGATTATGAATCAATAAGCATAAATCAACAGTATCAGGGAACAGGGTAGATACATACCCTTCCAAAAATACAGCCATCAGCCATATAATATACCATGAATTAGTATCAGAAAAGACAATTAATGTATAAGACCATGATATTTTTATATTTTCTGGAGAATTGTGTACAATGACCAGACAATTTTGGACATCCAGAAAGAAGAAAGATAATTTAAAGGTCTGTTACTCTCATTTCTGGGCAACATGGTTGAGAATTATTTTTCTGATGATACACTGAGGTTAAAGAATGTATGTGTAGTTCTAAAAGCTTTTCTGCAACCATCATGGCTCTTTTCCGTATTTATATTGAATATATTTTTCTTTTTTCCTACCTAGCGTTTCCTGGATGTGTCATTGTCAAGTATTGCTGGTATATGGCTACAGATTTTTGAAGTACAAGTCATCTATACTTCCCAAAGGAGTTACTCAGAAGGAAAAACAGATGAACATGTCTTTTTCATTGCAAAACTACCAAATAAATAAACAAACAAACAAAAGTAAATAAATAAATAAATAAATAAATAAATAAATAAGTTGTGACTACACAGAAAACCATAGGATTTAACTTGTGCTTGTATTTGAAGACTACCTGCAACCCTCATATTTTAATGTTTTTCTATATTATCAGCATCATTTTATTTGAGTTACATCTCAGAGCTCCCTCGCTAGCAGACTTTAAACATTAGGGGAACCACAAGCCAGCACATAACTGGAATGCATAATACAGGAATAAAGTTTTAATGAATAAAAGTATTGTTATTTTCTTGCAGTAGATTTTTTTGTACTGTCTAATTTTAATGAGTAAAAATGACTGTGAGATGATGATGATGATGTTTGGAAGTTGAGCGCTTCTATGGTTGTGTCAGATTTTGTAGCAGAAAACCCTACCCAACCTACAGAGATCCCAAGTGGGATCGTTATCCTTATCAGCATCAGGCACCTCCGAGAATCCCTAGTTCTAACTAAGGGAAGAATGTTCCCCTATGATGACAGCATAAATCTGTGGCTGTCATAAATCAGTCAGGGCTTTTGTCAAGGCTTCTGAAGCTGTGATTAGTGAGAGCTTTAAGGGCAACTATTTTAATCCTCCCTGTTTCTCTTACCAAAGAGTTGTTTTTCAGCAGCCTTTACTAAAATAAAGAAATAAAAATAATTACCTTCCCATATTTTATCAGAAAAATCCTGGAAACCATTATCTGAAAGCCAGCAGCAGAACTTTACAATAGAAAAGTTGATGGCAAAAATCAAACTTTAAACTTCCAGAATCATAAAGGTTTCTCTGATTAGGTGGGCTGACAGCCTGGTCCTTCTTTCTTTGATACATTTTTTTCAGCAATTACAATATCATTAAGTTATACAACTGTCTCTTCAATTAGCAAAGACTAATATTTCAGTCCATAGTTAGTTAGAGGTACAAATCTCCTTAAATGTTTGGGTTCATGGAAAAGCACTCCTGCTACAGATGAGATGGATAGAAAAATCTAACCAGACACAGTGTTGGTTTTCAGGCCATAACTATGTCCTTTCCTTTGCTATCAGGCTGGACCACACTGGACACTATCTGCAGCTGCTCATACCTCTGTTCAAGGATTTACAAAAATTAGCCAGACAGCCTTTCAGAATCACCTCTTGGAGAAAGGAAGAAACAAAGTTTCATTTTGGTTGTACCAAATTGGTATGTACCAATTTTGGTATGTATCAGTTGGTATGTACCAATTTTTTGCAAGGCCACGTCTGTGTCATAGGAGTTGAGGCAGTGAATTTCCATCTTGGTGAAAAAACTCCTATTGTCCTATGTTCAGGCGTGCACAATCTGAGCTGTCCTTAGGTGAGAGGCCAAAAGCTGTCCTTTGAAAGTCCATGTCAGGTTTCTGACTCATTAGGAGTACAATACTTATTGTAAAACTTAATGTGAAGTGGAATTAAATGTTCTCCTGAACTTGGCAAGTTTATGGAGTGAGGGAGAGAGAAAAGAGCTTAACCCCTTTCCGAAACCAAACTATTAACTTAAATCCAATGATGAAAACAGAGGGCCTTTATATCAGTGATGGTTCACAGACTGTTGAGCAGAATTGGTTTGTCAGAAATTCAAGTGTGACCTCCATGCCAAGGTTCAACCCTTAACATAGGTGCTGCTAGATAATCTAAAACCTAGTCTGTGAAAAGAAGTAAAACAGAAGGCTCTGCTGAGAATGATATATCCAGTCTTCTCTTATTCTCCAGTGTTACACTTACACCATGGTTCCTAGGATCAAGAAATTTGTCCACCTCTTCTCTCAAGTAAAATAATTTCATAGGTTGATGGTAACCAGAAAATAAACAAGACTTTCCAAAAAACCTTTTTATCTGCTTCCTAGTCCATGTCATAGTATCTGTATCCACTGGCTGTATCCATGTTGATAGTGTATCTTCTTTCAGCATTCTGATACTCCCAATAATCACCCATTTTCAAAGTAAATGCATTCTTATTTTTGGAAAGCTACAAAACTGATCTAATCATTTGTTGTGAATTGCAATAATTACAAGACCATATGCCATAAACCTTGGAATGTTGTCCAATGCAGAAAATCCCAGGGCTAGAGATTTCCAAGTGTAGATATCAATTTTAGATTGATATCTACATCTACCTCCTCTTCCCTGCCTCAGAGACCTTTGCAAAGTGAGACTGCTTGTTGATCGTTTCATGCTCAGCTGCACAGAGGTAATCTAAGGATAGCTTCTCTGATCAGCATGATGCTGGGGCTATAGAAGAGGTTCCCAATGAGCTACATGAGAAAATGGACTTCCCACATGTTTACCAGGGATATCTTTTAGTCTGACCAAGTTTAGACAGGCAGATCTTACCTAAAATTGATGGTAATTCACCTTCACTGTAGACGAGCATAATCATCTCTGGTGCTACGGCAGCAGCAATTTCATTCCACACACACCTTCTTACATATGTTCAAGACTGCCAGTGACGTGGATGCAGGCAGAGCCATCCCTTTAAAACATCTCAAGTTTGAGGAAGACTCACAGCACCACAGAGCTAGGCCGAGTCAAATTATTTCTGACATCTGCAGGAGATGAAAAGTAACTTGGAGAAGAGGCTGTCAGTGATTTGTGCAATGTGGCTCCACGTCTCACATATGCATTTCTGTTTCAGAGGGACTGCTCCTAATTAGCACTGATATCACCAAGTATAGTCAGGCACGCATGGTATGTAAAGTGAAATATAGTTGTAACTAATCGTTTTCTACTCCACACAGATAAAAATTTGATGTCTTCTCTTTTTACCAGGTAATTCTGAACCCAGGGCTCCCTGTGCATGGAACTATACCCTACAGTGGAAAACTGTAGGTAGAAGTGAGATGTGTGGGATGTTATTACTACAGTGACCTGCGGTGACCTGAATTCAGTCATACCAGAGATTCATTTTTCTTGTACTTACAGAAAGCTGCAAGCTAAAAGCAAGGGGGGACATCTGTAAAATAACAATGAACACAACCAGAGAGAAAAGAAAATTGCATCGGACATAAACACATTCTAAATGCTGATTCACATACATTTCCTCCCTTCAGAACTCTCAAATATTTTCAGTTTACAGCTCAATTTACAATGCCCCTGAAAAGCCCTTCCATTCCTTGGCTTTTTGTTCTCCTTCTACTCCTACACTTTCCATTTCTTTCCGATGCCAGCTGAACCACTGTTTTCTCAATCTGTCATCATTCCTTCATAGTCCCTTGCACATTGGAAGGGGGTCTGTAAAACAACTGCCAAACCCCATATTCACACACTTTCTCCTGTCTGCAACTGAGTCAACACAGTCCAGAGCCTAATTTAGCCTGCCTTTTACTAGTTATAAATACATATATTATGAAACCAACTGCATGAAAAAGTCAAATGACGCTTTCTTCAGAGAGGTTACTTTGACTTTAAGTTCAAAAGTTAATAAACATGGGTCTAGAGGATGAGGCTGACCTTGGCTTCATTTCCAAAATCCAGACAGCTCCTTTGCAAAGTGTGACTAGGAAACCACCATATCATTAAAAAACTCCTGACATTACATGTCCCAGTTTTGCAATATCATAAATTGCAAGAAGGTCAAAGCCTTCTCTAAGCTCTCGGATATGCAACTTAGTTTAATAAAGCACATCATAAAATAACTTGTATTCTAATTCACAGCAAATTATGTATTTTAGAAAAATAACTTTTGCTTCAAAATTCCTTTTTCTAATGAAGCAATATATAAGCAAATAAATAGATACATACTGCAGAATTGACTGGAGAAAAACAAGTAGGAAGCAGAAAGGTGTTTATAGTATTGTTTTCTCATATCTTCACACATCAGAAAATGATCATTTTCACCTGAAGGCAGAAGCACTGGGTATTCTATCGGAGCCCTGTCCTGCACAGGCAGTGAAGTTCTGTGACTTGCATTCCTGTTCAGAATAACATCAGTTACCTGACACAGAATACTTCCCAATGTTTTTCTGGATATTTACTTAGAAGTTTATGAGATAAAGAAATGTTTATAGATTAAACCTTCCTCAATCTGTGTCAAAGTCAGCAATATGTGCATGCAACATCAACAGGTGTTAACTCATCTGAATCATTTCACAAATTAATCATTTTACAAATGAAAAGTGCAAGCAGGAACAACACAGTGCAATCCACTTGGGAAATTAGTTGGGAAATTCTAACAACGACTGAATTAAGTTTCCCAGCCAAAACTACCTATTTGAAGGAAGAAAACAAAGTGAGGACATGGTCCAGAAACTTTCACAGTGGGAAACTCGGAGACAGGGAGCATACCCCATCTCATCACAAAGATCAGCAAAATCCTCCTGTCCTAGAACACAGCATCTAAGAGTCCAGTCACTGCCAGAGCAGCAGCTGCTTTGTATTTCTAGAGCTCAATGTAAATTACCATTCCAAAAAATGGTTTTAGATACCGACTGAACTTTTCCACTGTGCAATCAACACGCAGAGTTGATTCATATGACACTACAAGAAAGCCACTGTCAGAATAGAGTGATCTCACTAAAAAAATAGATGTAGATGTCTCAATGATGATTTGAGATCAAATATGATCATCAATATTTAAGACGATATTTACTTGCTTGCAGTCACATGAAATATTACCAGTACTCTTGTAGTTCAAACAAACATCTGAAAATGATATCGTCAATTTCCATGAAGTGTATTACACAGGACATTGACAAGCCTTTGTTTAATTCTCCTATTTTTACATGTTTCTAAAACAGAAAAAAAACCATACAGAACAAAAATTCTTAGATAAATGTATTTATTATTACTGGATTTTTTAATGCAGAAAGACTGTTATTTCAAGTACAGGCTCACAATCCTGTTTCATTGTTCTTCATGCCAAAACAAGGGACAAGACCACCCTGGTCAACTGCATTTTGATCAGGGGAGTTGAAATGTGGTTTTAGATATTTATACACAAATCTCATTGACAGCAGGATCAATTATATTTGCACATGAAGTCAGAATCTGCCTCAGGAAAAAAAAAACCAACAAAAAAACAGTAAAAAGATTAAGAACTCTTGATGTCTTAACACCCTTTTTATACAGAAAAGCCACTTGCTTACATGAGGAAAATATATATTCAGGATATGAAGAACAAGCTCTCAAAATCCATGATGCTTTGACTGCTACAACATTAAATGCAAATTAGTCTTTTAATATGGACAATCAGTTGTGACACAAACAAACAGCTCCTCTCCCATTCCATCGTTTTAACTATGCATTAATCAAAGAACACAGTTTTCAGAATAGATGTTCCATTTTACCTGTCCAGTGTTTTAAGAAGTTAAAAGCTTATTTCTTCATCAATGGTAATGAAGCAATTTTGTATACTCTCATATTTTATGTGAGTATCAAATACCAAAACAGTGCTCTCATTTATTTTTAAGAATGTCTTGTGCATTAACTGGTGCAGCTCAGAGCAGGATATGGATAATGCTGAAAACAACTACTGAAAAATATGGATTTATGCTGAAAACCATTACTTCTCTAAATTGCAATCTCTTTAGCGTGGAATAAGGCAAGCATCAACAGACTTGTGGGCAATAGGATATGGTTTTGTAGTTGTTAGTAGCATTTTCTTTCTTCCTTTGTACTATTAACAGAAGCTAATGTTAAAACAGTTAAGAAGAGCCAAACAGATTCTCTACTTCTATTTTAATGATAGGATTTGCATAAGTAAATGTTATCCTCTGACAGGGAAATTCACATTTCACAACTCAAACTTTCAGGCTCCAGACTTACAGCTGGAGTTCTGTCTAAATGCAACACAGAACACAAAACAAAACCATCTTTTAATTCTAGAGATCACCTCACTCAGGGTCACCCAGCTGAGCCACACCCTAAAGGAATGATGCATTCACCATCCTGAAATACCGAGGCTGAGTCGGGCGCCAGTTATCAACCAAGGGGAGATGAGGTTCATTCTCGGCATTCTTGGATAGGCTGCGGAGCTTCGCCATCTGCAGGAGAGCAAAAATCATCCTGATAGAAAACCCTTCGGATCAAATCAAATCCAGAGCCCAGCAATTAAACCAAGGAGGCTGGCCCAGCCCCAGAGGCTGGCCCAGCCCTAGAAGCTGGGGAGAAAGTCTCCTTCAATGTTGTGAAGATGTCCTTCACTCCGTCACCACAAGAACTGTCCTCATGTTATTTTCCTAACAGTAATATTCTTCAAAATGGTCAAGACAAAAAATGGGTTCCATCTGAACAGGACTGTGAAAAGTACTGTCATTTATGTACTGTCTACAGAACTGTGCACAGCCACAGAAACTGTGGGAAGTCCTCAGAAAATGCAAATAGAACAGCCTGTACCCTAATAAACCTCTCCTACTCTAACCCTGTCTTAGTGTCTGATTGTTAAGAAGCCTCTGGAATTGCCAGGTGTTAAGGCTAAATTAGAAATGAATTGTTCATTTCCATTGTGGGTATGTAGTAGAAGATATATTCTGCTGTAGAGACACAAAAACCATCCATTATTAATAACGAGAATGTAAATCTGGATAATGACTTGGGTCAAGGTTTCAAATGGTTTGTAAACAGGGTCTGCAGCTTGACTCTCTTTGGCTATTTTTTTTTTCACCGAAGTATGTTTTTCTTTGAGGGATGCCATAAGGAGAGTTTTGCCCATACTCTTCAAACTGTATAATGCTATTCCTCTACTGCTTTCTGATTTTCAAAGGATGCAACACATATACCACTTAAAGATACATTACGTTCATTTTTTGTCATTGCCGTGCACATTAGACAGAAAGCATGTCAGCTGTGATTCAGACACTTGACGCTTATTTTCCCATACGTGCACTTGAAAATGTAGCCCCATGCACGGCAGGCATTAACTTTGCTTGCAACTAGTTTCAATATGCTGATGTATCTACATTTTATGGTACAGAGTTCAAGTTCAACAGAAGAACAACTTCTGTCTGGTCTGTAAAAGCTGGGTTTACTTTGACTATGATAATTCCAGTTTATGGACTGAGCTAGCTCAGACATCTAAACATTGCTTGTCACTACATGGCTCAGAAAAGCCAGCTTTCTCAGTTTGCCTGAACAATGATGAGGTCACATTTATAACCAGCATAATATGCATCAGGTGGATTATTCATCTGAAATTAAATTTCAGATTTCAGGTGAAGAATAATTTGTATGGGAACAGTAAGAGATGAAAGCAGTTCAATTTTGTTAATACTGATAAAGTATTATTGGAGAAGAGACTGCTGGTTTCTATCATTGTTTGTGGAAAATCTGCCCTACTCAGTGAAAAAAATTAAAAAAGCATATATGCAGGCTATAGCTACACAAACGTGAAAAAAATAGCCTGCAATTGGATAGAGTTATCCCATAGTTAAATTCCTATCCGTTCATTAAACGTAATCTGAGCAGTTAGGCAATCCGCTCTACATCTCACAGGGATTTCTGGTGAATTGATTTTTCCTGCAGAGTACTGATTCGCAGTGACTGCACTTATCCTTGTGGCTAATATACTATTACCATCTGGCTGCAAAAGCATCCAAGTGATCCACTGTAAATGCACACACACTTAAAATAATTACTATTAATGAGGATGCCATGGTAGTACACCTTCTAGGATTAGAAATAATGTGTAACACAATCCTCTTTTATGAAAACATTATTGAGGCTGCAGGCACTCTGGAGTCAGGGAAGTCCTTCTGTTGTATTTGTATACAGTACCTCACATACCCTGCCAATTCTGCCTGAAAAGTGGTTGTCTCGGGATAAGAAACAATGTCCCATCTGTATGTAGTAATTTCCTTTTTACCTTAAATGCCCCATTTTTTCTACAGTATAGCCAGTTAAAGAGCCAGTTTGTATGTTTCCCAAAACTGACTAACTTTAGATAAGCTGAAAAAAAAGCAATGACCCAAACACAGCAGTGATCAAAAAGTCTTTTCATGAAGGTGGATCAATGATGTGATTAGTTATTCCTTTAAAAGTGCATTTTAAATCAGAAAGGCTCAGTGGTGACTACACTTTCCCCACAAAACCTGTAGTTGATCTTCTGTAATATAAACCTCTATGCAGATTTATTTTGTGGAAACCAGTCAGACCATATTTGTACTTTTCACAAAAGTACCAGCTTCAAAATAGCCCACGTTTTATTTTTGGATGGGCAAGGAAAGAGGAAGCAGATCAATTCAATAAACTGTAAATTATATGAATACATTACCATATTTCATCTCTTGCCAACTAAGGTTCCCATCATACCTGAGTACTATTCTTCAGAAAGATAAGGAGCCACATAAAGTACTAGAAAATAGATTATTTTTCTTTGTAATACATGCACATCAATCAATACAATGAAACACCTTATCTTGAGAACTTAAAATGAAAAGATACATGTCTACATATAATATCTCCATAATATGTCAGTCACTTGATTAATGTTCAGTTTCTCACTGTCCTGGAGTCTTGCAATTTTTGATATCATATCACTATAGTCTGCTGAGCAGAGGAATAATGTCAGATGAGAAAACTGACATATGTGGTACGAGTAGAATCATAGGCCAAAACGTGACGAAAGAGGGCATTCAAATTTCTATAAATGGGACTGAGGGGGACTGAGGATTAACAAGAAATCCTTCTTTATGGTAAGTGACCAGAGAAGGCTTTCAAATTACCAAGAAATTTTAGTTATCTGATGCTGCTCCTGTTTGTGAAAATTTAACCTTCCAGAAATATGGGTATCAAGCACCTGATACAACACTTCCATAATTTTCCAGGTTACATGATGACATTTAGAATATGGGGCAGACAGAATCACTAATCCCATTGAATTTGCATTCTGATAAAAAATGTTTTTGAAAGAAATGTCCTATAAGAGACATTTGCAAAGTAGAATGTTCAAAAAGTTGGAAATGCTCAGCTGCATTAGGTGAGAACACTGGACTCCTGCTTCATCCAGTGTGCAATGTAGTTAGGGCACCTGACTGTCCCAATGCATTTTATTGCAGATGGTCACTTTTTCACAACAGCTTTCTTTCATAATTTGTCCAGTGATTACCCTCAAACATTCATCATGACAAGCAATAAACACTTTATGTGAGGAAGCTTAAAACAGTGTAAGTGGTTGAAAAAAAAAAAAATCCTGCCTAATCAAAGTTGTTGGTGCAAACCTAACATAAGCTTTAGCTAAATGTGTCAGTGTTCTTATTTAAATGGCTGCAGGAGAATGCAAGTTAATGGCTTGAACTTTCCTGCATTGGCTCTTGGCGTAATGCAGTGTTTTGAGCTCTGTGTAAAATAAAAGGGATGAGCCACATCCAGCTCCATCCTTTCCTACTAGCAAGAGTTAATATCATGGGAACACAGGGAATGGGAAACAAAAAGAGAACTACTCTTTCCTTTAGTTGATGTTCCAAGAGGTCTCTTGCCCATGGGAGCAAGAACTTGTATATAGTAACTACTGCTTGCTGTCAGTCATGCTTCAAACTGCTGTAAACACTTATCATCTACACTGTGTTACAATTTTACTGATTTATAAAGCTCTCTAATGTCTGTGGATTTGAACCATCATGATGTATGATGTGGGCTAGGAAACAATGAGCTGCTCCAAGTACAGAAGGTCATCATCCCTGCTCAATTAGTTAATGTAGGAGTCATACAGAGACAAATAGATGTATCTAATAGGCTGATTGCACATATTACGTTGTAGACTGCAGTCCTTTGAAGATTTTTAAAGGTTCCCTATAGAGTCCCAAGTTATGTTCTAAGGCATTCAGTTCTTCACTGTCGTTTTAATCATGCAATTTCTCATGGACTCCAATTAGCATTTTCCTTGTCAAAAGAATAAGATCAAGTTATGGCATGTAACTAAAAAGAAGTGAGTAAAATATTATCTATTTGAAGTTTACCTGGTCTGAGCTGACTATGATAGGCTCTCTAAGAATAATCCAGGTGATGCACTCTTCACAAGGTGGAGTAGTGAATGACCCATGGTATGTCCAGTAGTCATGAGATTTAGGGAAAAGAACTGAAGGATCGAAGTTTGGAAAAGGGGCTTCTTTCCCCTTTAAAAAAAAACACAAAACCAAACAGAAAAATCTTCAATAGCTCTAGTCAAGATTTGATACAGATGCAGCTCTGGTATTTTAAGAAACAGAGAGTGACTCAGATACTTCACAGGTACGAACTAAGGAAACTAAGCATACATCTACACAATACATAATGATGCAGAGTAAAGATAGGTGGACTGAATGACCATCACAGAAGGGCCCAGAGAAGCATGACACAACATACAACTTCATGATGCTACTTCTTGTACCTGAGCTAACTCATGTGAAGCGGTGTCCAGTACCAGTGTGCTTCACTCATTTCTGTGCAGAAATACTCTTCCCTCTGGCCTTCCTTCTTACAGAAATTCTGCCTATCTATTGAATACTGGATTAGGTGAACATATAATGAAGTGAGGCAGGTACTCTAGATTTCTAATATTTGTGCTAGTAACAAACAAGAGAACCTATGAAAGGTACATTTATGGTGAGATGCTTATCACATAATGTTATCTGAGACACAGATGTCTAGTCAGTGGCATTTCCAAAGGTCCATTAGGCAGCCATCTTCAAGACTGAATGGACCAATTTCTAAAGCTGCCTTTCTTTTGGCACTGAGCACTGAGGGAATAAGACTCCGTGCCTAATTTTTAGGTGAGTAAAGTTTGGTGAGATGACTTTCTGAGATGACAAAAATGAGATGACAAAATTATAAGGCCCACTAAAGCCAAAGAAAGCTCATATGTAAAGTGAAGAAAGAACTTTTCTTGTTAAGGAAGAGCTACCCATGGTTTCATTACAAGTATATTCTTGGCAATGTTGCAGAGCAGAACTTGAAAACTAGAAAATCATGCCTCTTGATTTTATTTTTTTTTTTGTCTTGAGAATTTGCAATAATCTTCCTACAATGAAAAGACCAATATCGTTACCTTTGTTTTGATAGCATTTATTTCTTCGAGAATTCTCTTCATCTCTGGTTTGGGAGTTTTCCCTACCTGTAAAGAAGAAAGCATGAGCTAACCAAAGAGTTCTGCTTGATCATTTTTCTTATTTCTCCTGTGTTTTTTTGTAGCTGCACCTAAACGTATGCCAGCTATAAAAATACAATGCATTAACCCAACCTATCAGCCCTATCAGCTTAGTAAGCAATGTCTTCTCTCTATACCCCAACAGGTATTATGATCCAAATAGGGAAACTGCATCAGTACAGAAAGTCAACATCATGGGTAATTTCAAATACAACCATTCCTGCTGACACTGAATTTTATTCTAACAAAGATAAACAACTCTTCAGACTCAAGTACAGAATTTGGAAAAAGATTCATTCTAGTTTAAAATCCAGATTTCATGGTCAGATCTACTGTTTGCAATTGCTGATCTCAACACACATGTCTATCTTTATATTTCTAGTGAATATTAATTAAACAAGAGACAGTGAAGGCCAATCTTACAGGCTAAGACTACATGACCTTAAGATTTTTAAAAAGGATGAGTTACATGTATTGTCTGTGAGTTAGTTTTGAGTGGGAGAAAATACAGGAAAAGCCTAGGAGTGGTATCTGTCCTTGAAATCAGTCCATGATTAGCATAAAAGACAGCTGGCTGCTATTGGTCAGAGGGCCACTACTGACATCATGTCCCCAAAACAGGGGCAAATATATCTGGATTTACAGCTTCCACCAGCCCCATAGTGACACAATAGCTGCTGGGACAAGTGTGTATAGTATTGGATACCATTCAAAATAATATGACTCATGCTCTATAACTTGAAAAGCATGCATTACTGAAAGTCCAGCATTTCAACATGGAACGATGTCTAGAAAATATATTCAGAGGGGTTTGCTTTTTTAAACTTGTAAGAATATAAAACTCTATAGTAGCAGTACAAAGAAGGGTTGCGTGCTTCTACTTACTTGCAAAAATATGGCCAAAACAGCTACTCCATCAGTTCTTCTCACAGCATCAAGGTAATTACTGTATTTGGGATTCCAGTGTAACAAATGTAGCTGGAAACAAAGAAAAACATATTTTAAAAAAAAACATTATTGAATAGCAAGCCATCAGAGGCTGAATTTAGAGTTCTTCATATACTTTAGAAAAGAGAGTTTGGGGCAACAATGAATGAAGATTAGGCCTTCCAAAAAAAAAAGGAACAGTAATTCATATATGAGTTAATTCAGCCATATATTACAATTTAGACTACTATTTGTTTTAAAATAAACTACAAACATCTTAATAAAGAAATTGAAAAAAAAAAAAAGAACAGAAATCTCATCTTAAAGATGAAGAATACAGAAAAGATGCTTAAGTAAGCAAGCAGAACACACAGTTCAGAAGTCATCTACCGATATGTGATTCACTTCCATTTGGCTTTCCAGCTCCAGCAATTCTAGCAAAGAATCCACATGAATGTAAGCTTACAGTTCTCATCTTCCCTTACAACCCTATAGTGGTAGAAAATCAAGGTAATACATTCTTCCTCCTTTCTCTCACTGTATTTTTAAAATTCTGCTATAATACTACACTTTCAGAATACTGTATTAGTAAATTTCCATTACTTCTCAGTAATTCAGTCATGCTGTCCTGTGTTTCAATTCACATTAGTTTGAGAACATGGAAACTTTTGTACCACATAGTATTTTTCTTTGCTTATGCTGTGGGAATTACTTCAACCTGATTCACATTTATAAGAATTGATGAAAGTAAGAGGAAAATGTGACAGATAAATAAATAGAAAGAACTTGAAAAGCAGACAAATGACAAATTTTGTCCCACCTGAATGACAGTGACAAATGTTACTTTACAACCCATTTTAAAGTAAAAAGTGGTGAGTCCTACCTCTCCTGCATATCTCACTCCATTCACAACATGCTCAGAGCCATGGTCATCAGATGAACCCCAATGAAAGTGAAGCTGACGCAGCCTGTAGACTCCTGGAAGTGGCCCACCTCTCAGCACTGCAATTGATAATCTGCATCAGCATTAGACTTGGGCATCTTCCAATTTTTTAAAAAAAGAAATATATATATTTTTAAAATATTTACATAAATATTTACATATATATTGTACAGATATTCTGTGTTCTGAGAGTACTGAATACCTCTTGGAAATTCGCACCAATTTTAGAAGCACTGCAGACAATCATCTTCAGCTATATGCATTTATAGGCAGATGAAAATTATTTGTCTCTAGGCTTCCATTATAGTAAATAGAGATCATTGTTTTAATTCAGCTGAATAAATGTGCATCTAGAACCTTCTGGGATATACCAAAGACACCTGGACAGGACTGGAAGATGTGATACAAGATGCGTAGAAGAACTGTATTTTTCTAAAGCAGTATCTGGAGGCAAGGTGAAATACATCAGGTTATCAAAAACGGCATGAAAAGTCTGTTTGGCTAACTGAACTAAGACCCTAATGAGAACAGTCAAGCCTCTAGGTAATTCTGCTTGCCTTAAGGTAGACACTCAATAGATGGTGACCTGAACTGCTCCTTGAACTCCATTGATTAAGTATGACTCCATCTCTGTTGACTAGAATGAGAGCTGAGAGATATAATCCACCTACATCTAAAAGCCCACATAATACACCTAAATTTAGGTGTCTTGATCTCCCCCTGAATTCCTTCTAATATCAACCTATATCAAAGCACACAAAAATAGCCATGATTAAGATGGACTACTGAAGTGTTAGATGATAAATTTCCACAAAATGCTGCAAATTGTGTCTCTTACTGGAGGCTATAACTTATTTGTTTAAAAACCCATGAAATTACTGATGCTGCTTCTGCTATAATGGCTGCTCCCTCTGGCTGTGGAAGAGGAGAAAGAGAACAGCACATGAATCAGAAAAGGAGCCACTGAGAATACAAACTGTTTTCCTGAAGAAAAGTTCAGCAGAATATCCTGTATTCTAAATAATCTTAACACTGTTACGCTATGTATCAAATGAAGGCAGTGTATTTGAAACAATCTCACAATAAAAAGAACTTCTTCACATTCACCAAATTCTAATTAATATTCAATTCTTTCACTTTATTTGGAGATAGAAGTTACAGCATTCCTATAAACCATACAGCAGTTCTCAAGAACAGGTCTTTATATGCTAGAGAAAAAATAACCTTAAATCTGAAAAGGAATTAAATCCATGATCATCTCAAGAAATAAAGTACAAAGAGTATTTCTCACTGAACCTTAAAAGCAAGCTGTTATTCTCAATAAATTTCTTTTACTTGCTCTCACAGACATTCAGTACTGTGGCCAATGCAGACACGGTAACAGTAGTAGCTGACAAGGCCATCAATTCTCCATTAAAATAGATCTGTAAAACCAAATAATCCAGTTTAAGGTAAAAACGTGTCATTATTTCCACTGATGGGCCATCAGCAGACATTTTCAACTGGGCGTTAGGTGAAGCTCTTCATCACCTTGTGCCAACACATTCCTGCTTCACTCAGCTATGAATAGACAGTAGCTTTTACTTAGCACACTTTGAGCAGACAGAATGATGCAAAGGGTAAGATGGCTATCAACCAATAGCTCCGCAAGGACAAAAAGGTGTTTTTTTCTTTTAATTGCAAAAGTGTAGTATAACACATAGAAATACCTGAAATGACAAAGTAAGTAAATGAAATTTCCCTATGCTTTAAAAAATGTAAAGTAAACCAAACAGTTAAAAGAATGAAGTTCTCCAATATCTAAACCATAAAAAAACATAAACTATGTCTGCATAGCTCAAAGTTAGTAAAAGAAATCTTTATTTTTTTTAAACATGTGACTTGGAACCTAAATTCTAAAGGTACCTTTATCCTCTTGTATTTTTGTTTTCAGAA
Organism: Podargus strigoides; assembly: GCA_028020825.1. NCBI lineage: Eukaryota > Metazoa > Chordata > Aves > Caprimulgiformes > Podargidae > Podargus > Podargus strigoides. Next base: position 28,425,114 of record CM051620.1, read on the forward strand.
AATACTAACACCAATAAATACACACCCGTATACGAGTTAGAAGAAGAATATGAGGTAAAATCTTATAAAAGAAACCATGGTATCATTAAATTAATTTTCAGTGGTGTTAAAATATAGCTTTATTTTTATATATTTACATATTTATATGTAACAGGGAACTATTCTAACAATTAATACATAGAAAATGTTCACCTTAAATATCTGAGACACCCAGTTTTAAGGCTGTGATAGCTGTTTTCCCACCACAAAACATGAAAGGATGCTTTTCTAGAAGGTCCCATGACTCACTGAGCCTCTACCTATGACACTGCATGAAAAAAAAAAAAACCAAGAACTTTAAAAAAGAAGACTGCAGACTAACTCCCTGATACATAGGCAGCCAGATTTTCTCTCTTAGTCCTCTGAAATGGCTTGCTGAATGGCTGGACTTACTTCTGAATATTGGAAATGTGGCATTTCTGTTCCTGTTTCTGCTCTACAGGAAGTAACGACATGACCACAGCAGACTTGCCAAAATGTAACTCCCTTAAACCTGCTATCAATAGAGTAACACAGCCCAGCTGCAGGACTACACCAACCAGCCCAGGAAGACAAGGGAGAAAAGTATTCACTCCTTTTTGGTGCCTTATCGTTGCAAGCTCTCATTCCACTGCTCAGTGACTACCTCTTTTTATAGGGGTTGGCACATTGCCCTCCACCAATGCCTGACACTAGACATAAAAATGTCATGTCAGTCTGAAATGTTTGCTCAAATTTCATGTCCCCCCATCCACATTGAAGAACGGTCTATCACAGAGCAATCCTACCTGGACACACATGTGGACGTCAGCTCCAGTAAAAAAGCTCCCCTTTTATTTGATCCGTCATAAACTGAGCAGCATGAGACAGAACTGGCTAATAAAAGAATGTTTTTCTTCCACTCTCAATTTAATCACTGAGGCAGCTGTTTGCCCCACAGAGGGCAAATGTTGCACTGGAGGATGTGAAAAAACTCTGTATCTCACTGTGTGTTTGCACAGCAAAATGGTGTGATGCAGCTTGAGTGCAGACGGCCACTCCACTCACTTCACCGTAGTGAGGTGGGTGTCCTTGACAACAAAAATGTATTGTTAAGGTTTTGAAATATGTGCATCCACTTGCTGAGCTGCTTAGGTAGGGGTCTGGTTGTTAATCTTTGCTAATGTCAATTGTCATCTGTCCCCACTAAGGTAAAACTGACAAAGTTATACCTAGACAAACACCATCCCTGTTTGCTGTGAATGAAATACTGTGAAAGTCAGGTGGAAAAATACAAGTAGCACCAAACAGACTCAGGAGGTGAGTTGTGTTTATAAACAAAACAACTAACTGTTTTTACAAGATTTATGAACCTCACGTCCTGCCAAAGCCATAAAATGAACTCGCAAACCACAATGAAATTAGATTAGTAAGGTATTACTGCATGACAACTGAAAATGATACATTACCTTTGTTATGCTGCTTTATAACAGAATCAGTGCAATATAAAAACCACAGCTTTTTAATGTCAGTGCCACATTTTAGATGTTATAAAAAAGCCTCTGCTCAAAAGAGTACCTCTACTGAAACAGTGTGGCTAACCACAGGGATAAACCATGTTTCCTAAAAGCTTTTGGAACTGAAATTTCAGTTCTCACTGAAAGCAAGCACTGAACAGATATGCAGAAGAATTACTTTTGTTTCTATTTGAACTTTGTACCCTTAAAGGACAGACTGGGAAAGAGAAGTGAAGCCTGTCAGTGTGCCACCCACCCTCACCAGCACTGCAACACACCTTTTCCAGTTTTGTGCCTCTTGATCACAGCCTGTTCATCAGAAAGCTCCCAAATCATCTTTGTGATCTATCGTAGGGCTGATATCCCCATCTCCAGGGGCAGAAAACTGACAGTCCACTGCATAACTGTAGGCTCAGCATGCCCTTGACTGATCAAGCATTTTTATCTCTAACAATGGACGTTCAAAGTTAGCAGAAACTCAACTCCTAAATCCCCTGTACCCAAGCTCTGCAGTGCTCATATTAACCTTCATGCAGACATTACAGACAATTGATCTGTTAAACACTGAAGAATTTAACTTTCCTGCCTTTTGCAGTATATAGTATAGCCATCAAGTGGTATGTACCACAACTTACACAAGCACTGAGATTTAGCTGAGCTATTCTTGTAATGGCTACTGGCTCATTCCAGTGTAAATTTGGTACACAAAATGTTAAGTAACTTTTTGCAGCAATCAGCCAAATCTTGAGTGCCTATGGACAGACTTCCCCCAGTTTAATTAAAGTTATTGGGTTTTGTCCTCATTGTCTTAGAACCAGTCAACAAATAAATCTTTATTCACCAGAAGTTGATAATCAAAATCTCATTTGCAAAGATAAATGAGATTTCCCACACAGTGGTACTCTAGGAAATGCTGCCCACAAGCACTAATCATACTAAAACAGACCAATAAGCAACAAGCTTGCTATATACAGTAACTGCCTTTAAATATTTTTTTCATTGTCTACTTCCAAATGCACACTTAGTCAAGAAACTGAAAGATTCTGCAAACAGCATCAAGGTAATCTTGAAAGAAAGTGAGCCTGCACTGAGGTACTCCAGGCTCTTAAATGCCATCCACCAGAAAGTTAGTAAAATGAGAAGTAGGAACCTGTTTGGCCGATGAACATCCATAGAAAGTGCCAAGGAGATAACAAAAACAACAAAGATGAGAAGATGAAAGAAGGCACCCCTTTTACACAGCCTATGTGTATCTCTCCCCAGCTGCTGTACCTGGGTTCCAGTACAAGACTTACATATCTTTACGGTTTATTAAATGATTGAACACCTTGATCTAACCATCTAGCCAAGGTATTGTAAAGAAAGCCAGAGAGTTATTAATTTTAAGGAAGTTACAAGCTATGTATCTCACACTGTATCATGATAATGGTCCCACCAGTTAGGTGCTCTCGGGACACTTCTCCCACATGAATATTTTTTGAATTTTAAAAGCAAATGGACTCTGCTAGTGGAAATAAGATTGTAGCCTTAATTCAAAACAAAACCAGAGTCACTGCTGGATCTGACAGACTATCTGAGTTGCCATTCAGGCCAAAAAACACAGCAGTGGTAGGCTGCCAAAGTACCCAAATTCTGGCATGGGTTTTATGGAGCACAGCTATCTATGAGGTTTTGATTTCAGCTCCCAGTTCTTTCCTGGATTTTGAGACTACAGCCCCCACCTGCTTAAGGTTCCTCTTCCACACAGGTATCGTAAGACAGGCAGCTGAGTCCACAACAATCCATTAACTTGTATGGACAGGCAGCAGAAGCATGACACAGCTCCTAAACCAAATACCTGTCATGAAAGCCTTCAATTACATAGCAAATTCTTAAAGTCAACCAGACTTCATAAACAGCTGAAGATAAATTCTCCAATTCCTTTCACTAAACTAACTCCAAAGATAACAGTAATAATTTCTTTTCCAACACAATATGTGAATTACAATGGATGGCACTTGCCCCGGAAGCTTCTCTATAGTGATTTAAGAAACTGTCCCAATGGTGAATATTCAAAGTAATCCTGGCAGAGAAGACAAAATGGAAGTAAAACTTGGAGACATCCAAAATAATTTATCACTTACCTTAGCGATTTATTCAGCAATTTATTTCATCTACCACTAACGAAAATCTAGATAGAACTGCAGATATGGGTTTGACAACTCTAACTGAAAAAGTCAGGAAAATAAAGGAAGCCCTTAGTTTTCTGCTTAACTCAGAAATAATTCAGATAGACAGAGTGACAGATAGATAGAATGTCTTTGTTCCAAAGGAATAAAAGTTTCATCCTTATATGACTGTTATTACATATGTATCTATTATGCAGCTGATGGTTCCTTTACACAAAAAAAAAAGTCACTGTACGTATCCTATAAAACTTAAAACATGCTCAAGTCAGTACGAGTATGCACAGTGGAATTCGTCCTGCAATTAGCATTATAATAAAGAAGGAACACCACCCACAGACTCTGCAGGCAACCGTATAACAAAGGAGACATAACAATAAACACTGAATGTTTCTTGCCTTCAAAGAGTTGAGAAATACACCTACTTTTTTTCCAGTGAGTCACTTTTTATTTCTGAGATCAGAACACAACAGTTACTGAGCAGTTCATCTGAAAAAATATTCAAAACATTCCAAAACTTTCTGCTCTTTGTGTCCACAGTGTTGCTCTGCCTGGATACTCCCTTCTGTGCAAAATCTGAGTAATTATAGCAATAATTACTTTGACATTTATGCAGATGATGCAACCACTGATATATTTGATGCTGTTCCAACAAATACAAGAGATGGTGAAAAATGGTAATGATGATGGAGGTCTTCTCATATGCCATACTACATCTCTTTACTAATGTATCATGTTATCTGACATTAATGATATTTTTATTCAAGTAACATGAAAGATTCTCACTGTGCTAGAAAAGTAATCAAACTCTTGACTGCATAGTCATTTGTGAGTTTTGTCAGTGTATCAACTAGTCCAGCTTGCATACATTTTGATCCTTGGTTTTCATGAAACTCAAGTCATTCATTAAAAATCCCTTAAATTAAATACGTGCCTATAGATACTTAAGTACCCAATTAGTAAGATTTCTCCTAGTAATTATAGCTGTCAATCCTAGTTATACTGTAATAGAAACTGGAACTTTTAATGCAGTTAAGAAATAAGTCTGTACACTGTGGAAGACAGTCTTTGCAATGTTTTAGTGAAATTGACATTTCTTTTTCCTTTTCTTACCATCCCATGTACTATAAATAATAACACAATTCTGTTGACCTTGATACAAGAATAAAGAGAGATGCATTTCATTCTTCCTTTTTCCTACAGTACTAATGCAATTTCATACTCCTTTCAGTAATGTTTTTTCCTTTGAAATACAGCCAACAGTATTAACATGAAAAGTCAGTGGTTCTGCCAACATAAACTAAATATTTCTAGCACCTGTTAATACATAACCCACTAACTCTTAGAAGCTATGCATTATATATGCAGCACATTGTATGTTGCTGCAATTAAAAGTGGAAAAGATTTTGGACATTAAAGATGAAACACTGGAATTTCTCAGCCCTATAATCTTCAAAATCTCATTAATGTCAAAGGAAGTTTTAACTGATTAAATGTGACTTTGAGGCAACATCTGGTTCATTACTTAATTTATCAGAACTTACATGGGTACAGTTTTTAAATTATGTAACTTCAGCCATATAGACAGTTAAAGATGTTCTGCTGGTCATCTCAAATAGCTTGAATGCAATTCAGTCCTCATAGATAAAGCCCAGACTCCTTGCTCCTGGAAAGCAACACAACTGCAATGGCTCTTGCAAGCTCAGAAATTTACCTTACACCTTAATTCATCCTGCACCAAGTTTTTTTGCAGAGGTGTCCATTCCCTAGGATTTTACCTGTGGACTTCAAAATTAGTCCCAGGTCTTTCCTACCAGTTGTGCAGGGCACTGGCATCACAGAAACCTGTATGTCACATGCAGGCAGCACAGAAAAGACCTTCTGACAGCCATAAGCATTCAGAGCACAGTGAGTCTTCCAAGCAACTTGAGAAATAGTCACTGATATATAATGACAGCTTGAGATGAAAACAAAACTAACCTGATCTATCAAAAGAATCATCAAATACAACTCTACAGGTTTTCCCATTATTGAGGATGGTCTTGGCTGCACCGGGATCATAACTAGCAAACCACGGTAGTAGGGAACGATCATAATGCACGTCTTTGTTATTGATTTCAATAGGTGACTGATGGTGTCCTTTGGCAACTGGGTAATTTTTGTACCACTGATCCGGTCCTAGAAAAAAAGTACAGAGAAATACCACGCATGAAAACCTTTTCCAGTTAGGTATGAACTATACTTGTATTACAATAAATGCAAGCTAGGCTTTGCTTAGCTACAGAACATCAATTAAATGTATTAATAAGTAGGTTACTAATTGCCTGGTTGTTAGTCATGCCCTGTCAAGAGTTTCACTGTATAAAAAGCAATTAGATTATTCCAGCTGGAATACTGGATACTGCAAGTCATTCAACTGAACCTGAGCTCTCATAGCAACCTCAGGACTTTACTTATTAAGAGACTGACAATACACCACGGAAGAAAACTACAGGTGTATACTCCAAGTCCAGCAGTGGCTAGAAATATGATGGGATATGCCCAAATGATTTCCATGCAGCACCATGTACCCATCTGGAGAGAGAAAACGCCACTGACATCTGAAGAAGATGGGAATTTGAAATGTGGATTTAATGATTATCACGGTTTTATCACGAACTTTGTGTGGAAAAAGCCTGACGGAGGCCGTGCTGCTCTTCCCAGAGCCGAGGGAACAGGAGGCCCAGGAGGGATGGAGGCTGCACTGCTGCACAGCACCGCTCTTCCTGCAGCAAGGCTGGCCGCGGGATGTGTTTCAAAGCTATGCCAAATTTCAAATTACATTAACGGTAGGAACACTGACTTTAACCTAGAGACCTCTGCCACCGCCTCTCCTTCCACCAGCTTTGCCTCTTCCACACCTGCGAGTGACAACCACCTGGCCTCGCCACGCGGCCGCTGCACGCACCCGTGCCGCGGGTCCCACGTTCCCCCTCTTGGGGCACGCCTGGAAGCGGTGCCCCCCGTTTTGCCCGGGTTTTGCTCCCAGGCCCGCTGCCGGGCCCCCACTCACCGTTGTGGCTGTCGTAGCCCCACGGGTAGTTGGGGCTGATCATGGTGTCGGCGCCGCGCCTCAGCCTCTCCCAGCCGCTCTGCCAAGACGGTGGCTTCGACTCACGGCGGCTTTTTATAGACTCCCGCCAACTCCATGCCCTTCCCCGGCGGCGGCTGGCCGGCAGGGACGGCAGGGCCCCGAACCGCCGGGGGCGGGGAGAGCCGCGCTGCCTCGCACCGCCTGCCGCTGCCCCGCACGCTCCCGCTGTCCGGCGGCCCCGCCGCCGCCTGCCGCCCGCAGCCTCCTCCGGCCGCGCATCCCGCGCGATTCCCCTCAGAGCCGCCGCAGGGGAGGGGAGCTGAGGGAGTCCCGCGGTGCGGGGGTGCAGGGGGTGATCCCGGCGTGGGACAGCGCGGGGGAGCCGGCATGGCTCCTCAGCCGTCCCGGCCTTGGGGCTGCAGGGGGAGCAGCCCCGCCGGGGGAAGGCCCGGTGACAGGAAGGCACCGCGCGCTTGGGAACAGAGGAACGCACGAGTGTCCAGAATTAGGTGCAGGAAACATAGGAATATTTTTCCAATTCCAGTAAACTATGCATACATAGACAGGCAGCCCGGGGCACACAAAGCAGGGAGCTCAGCCTGGCTGGTGTCTGAAATGACGCTGACAGGTTGCAGGCAGGCCGCCTGGGCTTCGATGGCCACCTGTAGGGAGCCTCTCTGGCTCAGACCAGCTGAGGTGAGGAAAGGCTGGGTCCCCCAGAGGAGACCACGCTGATGAAGCGTTCCCCACCCGATGTGCAGCATAACCCTGACCTGGAGGCCAGCTGGGGATGAGGCCAACAGCCTTGCTGTGCAAGCGGCTGTCACAGGTTCACACCCTTCCCTATGAAATTCATGTTTGGGTTCCAGCACTGCTCCCTGCTGCGCTGTCTCTCACTGCCTTTCTGAACAGCTTCCCTGCAACAATTTGTTAGTATTAATTACCCCTGGCCTTTAAAAAGGTGCTGCTTCCTACTGTGAGGATTCTTGGAAACTGGAAATCACTAAACTAGCTGAAGATCCAGTTCCTGCCAGCTCCAGATATAATCTTTATTATCAAATTACGCATAGGATCTGTTTGTTTTCCTTCAGCTCTAATTCTCTTTTCATTTAGCAGGGTGCTATGCACCAAATTGCACTTAAAATTGTAAGCATACTTGTTAGTGTGTATGCGTTCCTCCATGTCACTCGCATGTGACACACAGAAATCAAGTGAATACTGAAAAATATTTGTTATCCTGAGACACGGAATTATCAGGTGAGTTAGAGAAGACAGAAGTTAGCACCATTTGTGCTAAATGGATGAGGGACTGACTAGGCAGAAGACATGATGTTGGACTGAAAGGTGAATTATTGTGATTTAAACTTCAGTAGACTTTCTGAAGAAGGAGATTGTTTTATTCAATAGGAGTGAAGTGGGGACAAAAGTATAAGTTGGTTAAAGAAAAATGCAAATGGCACAAGTTGGAAGTGTGGGGTTGTCACAGAGGAAAGTCCAGTACCCCTGAACATTGTGTAAACTACAGTGGTGAAATTTAGCAGGAGAAAGTGTAACATGGTGGTCCTGAATCATGGTATTGGCTGATACTTTTTTTCTAATAAGAAGTGGAAAAGAAAGAGAAAGATGAAGAGTGGTGATAAAACATCAATAAGCATTACCAGGCAGGAACTGCTCACAAAAAACACAAGTACAAAACTGGGGGCATATCACTGGAGTTGGAGAGACCCTGGTATGACCTCCTCTGAAACAAGTCTGTCAATCCTCCTAAAGCTGAATTAGGATGAATTGGAACAGGTGCAGGGGAGACCAGGGAACTAAAGAGCCCCTTTTACAACAAGAGACTATAAATGCTTAGTGTGCTTTGCATAGCAAACAAGTGGTAAGAGGGGAAGTGACAGCTATCTGTATATACACATCATCAGAGAGGTAAACACAAAGAAATGAGAAGAGTTATTGAAGCTAAAGAGCCATGTTAGCCAAGGAACAATTACATATACAAGCACCATGAACAAACTGAGGCAAGATAACAGCTGAAGGTTTGGAACCAGCCAAAGGTATTCCAGTAATTTTGCAATATTAAAAGTGGAGACATGAACAAGGTACACAGGAGCTATGTATTTATACCCTACAGAGCACACACTATTTCCCACCTCTTTTTCATTTTTCACTTCCATTTCCTGCCATCTTCTCGCCACCATGACTCACAGACAAATCTCCAGATACTGAACATCTTCCAGTGACTCAGAGTACACTTGCCAATCTTCCAGATTTTGACATAGCCTATCTCAGGACTATGAAGAGCACTCCACTATAATTTCACCTTTTTTTCCAGTCTAGCATTTGCTCAGATGCAACCCATCTCTCTTCACTTTTCTGTTTCTCGGTGTATTTTTATTACAACAGCTTTATTTTGCTCCTGAAAGCCAAATTAGTGTTAAGTCATGGAAACCATGATGAGAAAATGTCTCTGGGAAGAGGAGAGGAAAAGAAATAAGAAATATAGTTCTGCTGCCTTCTCTACCCATGCATTGAAGTTGATTAGTTGGTCTCACCTGTCACATATAAAGCTTCCTCATTTTTCCAATATGTGCCCTGTTCCCCAAGGAACTTCCTTGCCCAACCAGAAGAAGAGGGAGAAGGAGAAAGATGGCAGAGAGACAAAGTCCTGAGCAACCTAATCTAACTTTGAAATATACTCTGCTTTAAACAGGGGCTGTACTTGATGAGCTCCTTCTAGAATTATTTTTTTTAAAGATTTTATGACTATATCACAGAATCATTAAAACTCCCCTAGAACAATTTTTAAGGCTCACATGTGTTTAATTTCACATCCATGTCAGGACAGGAATCATGCTGGTAACGTATCAACCACAGGGCAGGTAGTTTACAAGCCTGGCAGGACATAAGCCAGTTTTGTGCGTAAGTGCATCACTTAAGTGTGCCAAATCCTGGAAGACTCCCACATGTCGGAGTGGCATCAGTACCAAGACCTGTAATGGAGGGAATATGGAAACTTGCAAACATTATGGGTAAGTGAAGACAGGGATTAGAGTACTTTGAAAATAAAGTAGTGAATGATACAAACTAAGCTGGAGCTCAGCATGGATGATTTTAACATGCTACCTTAGCTATCAAGATTGTTTTGAGTATCAGTGCTAAGTCATTTGACGCTCTTCCCACTATCTGTGATTGCACTCAGAGAAACAGTTAATACTGTTCACCAGTAGTTACTCACCCACATTTGCAAAGGAATATTTTGATGATAAGGATAACAGTAAAGAAGGAAAGAGGGAAAAGAACCTAAACCCACCCAAAATAGATGTTTAATTGTTTTAGAGCCATTAGTAATTTCTAAGGAACAAGCTATAGCCTCACCCAGTTTTCTTAATAAATAGTCACGTATAATATAAAGCACTATATCTTTTCTACTTACTTAAATGGACAACGTTGATGTTGTATTTTACTGCCTGAGTAGGAAGGCTCGGTAGGTACTGAAATTTCTGTCCTCTAAGACACACACAGCATTTTTCCAGAGTCACTGTTTGTTCTGAACTTCTTGGCATTTAGACAACCTAAAAGGGACTGTGGAAGGAAAGAAGAAGCAATCTAAGAAAAATATTTAACCCTAGGCACTCTAACTTAGACCTTTAAATCAAATAAGTAAGGTAGTTCTGAGAAAAAAAAAAAAAAAAATGTCCTTAGCTTTCACTGAGCGCTTTTTCTGTGAGATTTAAGGGCCATCGATCCCCTCCCCACTCGCAGCCCGAGCCCCAGCGGCTCCCGGCAGCCCGCGGCAGCCGATCAGGCGCGGCAGAGGCGTGGCCAGGAGCCGCGTGGGAGATTTGTAAACACCCGCGAGAGACCCGGAGTGCCGCACGTCTGTAAGGGGCACGGGGCAGTGCGCACGGGGAAGGCGCTGAGGAGCCGTGAACTAGGGAGGGGAGCGAGGAGCTGAGGTGTGGAAAAGAGTAATAGTAGGGCAGTTAGCAGTAACGAATGGGCAGTTAGCCTGGTTGATCATCAGTAACTATGGTTTCCACTCGGGCAAGAAAAGCTGCCACCAGGAGGACTGTGGAAACCCAGACGGAGGTCTCCTGTAGTCATGTGGAGGTCCAGGTTTGCGGCTGCAGGGAGTGCCTGAGCCTGTCAGAGTACAGCAGAGAGACTGGCTGTGTGAGGGGCGAGCAGATCAATGACCTGCTGGGCATGGTGGCAGAGCTGAAGGAGGAAGTGGAGAGGCTGAGGAGTATCAGGGAGTGTGAGATGGAAATAGACCGTTGGTGTCATGACTGAGCCCCCTGAACCAGCCCCAGCAGTCAGGTGGGGCTCATGATGCAGAGTGCTCCCTGTCCCCTCTCTGCCTGGCCGAGTGTGATGGCTCACAGGACAGCGAGCAATGGCAACAAGTTCCTGCACAGCACAAGCAGTGTGGGACATGTGTCCCTAGGGTAACTGTCCCACCTCCCCAGGTGACCCTGCAAAATAGATATGGTGCTCTGCAAGGGGAACCAAACAGGGATGAGCGTGATGGTTTGCCAAACTTGGAGGTGCCACTGAGGCCAAGTCAGACCGTGCCTCGCATCAAAACCTCCTCGCTTAGAAAAAAAAGGCGGGTCCTAGTCATAGGTGACATAGATTAACTCCTGGCTCTGAGGCTGGTGCAACCGGCAGGACTTTGGTTTTTTTGATCATGGGTTGATCTTCAGGTCACCAGACACACTGGCAAAAGGTGGGGGAAGCCTAACCTGAAGGGGGAAAAGGATCCTAGGACAAGAGCTAGCAGGACACATTGCAAGGGCTTTAAGCTAGGTTTGAAGGGGGACAGGCTGGAACCAGAATAAACAAAGCGATGCCTGGGAGCAGCATGCCAGTGCTTGTGGGTAACAGTGCTGGCAAGCTCTTGCAGTCTGCTGTCTCAGTGAAGGCAGGGGATGGTGATTCAAGTAGTAGCAGAGACGTGAGAGGTAATGATAGGTTGGAAGCCACAGAAGAGTCTGAGTGGTCAGGTGGGAATTAGGGCTTGTCCCCCAAAAAAGCAGTGGGACAATTAGCCCAACTGAAGTGCATCTACACAAATGCATGCAGCATGGACAACAAACAGGAGGAGCTGGAGGCCATGGTGCAGCATGAAAACTATGATTTAGTTGCCATCGCAGAGATGTGGTGGGAGGACTCGCACAAATGGAGAACTGCGACTGATGGCTACCAACTTTTCAGAAGGGACAGGCAAGGAAGGAGAGGTGGTGGGGTGGCACTTTATGTTAGATACAAAATTGTATGCCTTGAACTCAAAAATGTGAATGACAGCGTGGAGTGTTTATGGGTAAGATTTAAGGGGAAGGCCAATAAGGCAGACATCTTGTTGGGAGTCTGTTACAGACCCCCCAACCAGGATGGAGAGGCTGATGGAATATTCTACAAGCAGAGATCTCATGATCACTCGATCTTGTTCTTGTGGGGGACTTCAACCTCCCAGATGTCTGCTAGAAATATAACACAGCAGACAGGGAACAGTTCCAAGAGGTTCCTAGGGTGTGTGGAAGACAACTTCCTAACACAGCTGGTAAGGGAGCCAACTAGGGACAGCACCCTACTGGACCTGCTGCTTATTAACAGAGAAGGCCTTGTGGGGGATGTAAAGGTTAGAGGTTGTCTTGGGCAGAGTGACCATGAAATGATAGAGTTCACAATTTTTGGAGAAACAAGGCAGGGAACCAACAGAACTGCCACCCTGAACTTCTGAAAGGCAGACTTTGGCCTGCTTAGGAGCATGGTTGAGAGTGTTCCTTGGGAGGCAGTCAAAGGTGCCCAGGATGGCTGGGCATATTTCATGGAGCAACTCTTAAAAGCTCAGAAGGCCATCCCCAGGTCCCAAAAGATGAGCTGGCAGGAAGAAGGCCAGCCTGGCTAAATAGAGAGCTTTGGCTGGATCTCGGGAACAAAAAGAAAGCCTACAGCCTTTGGAAAAAGGGGTTGGCAACTTATGAGGAGTACCAAAATGTAGTGAAGCTATGCAGAGCGAAAATTAGAAGGGCCAAAGCTCAAGTGGAACTCGACTTGGCCACTACAGTTAAGGACAGTAAGAAGAGGTTCTTTCAGTACCTCAATAGAAAAAGGAAGACTAGGGAAAATGTTGGCCCACTGATGAATGAGGCAGGCGCCCTGGTGGTGGAAGACACAGAAAAGGCAGAGGCACTGAATACCTTCTTTGCCTCGGTCTTCACTACTAAAGCAGTCTCTTGTGAATCCCAAACCATGGAAGCAAGAGGGAAGGTCTGGAGAGACTTTCCTTCGATAGAGGAAGACTGCATTAGAGACTACTTGGCCAAACTGGACATGTGTAAGTCCATAGGCCCTGATGGGATGCACTCGTGAGTGCTGAGAGAGCTGGCAGATGTTATTGCTGGGCCACTCTCCATCATCTTCGAAAAGTCGTGGAGAACAGGAGAGGTGCCTGAAGACTGGAGGAAGGCCAACATCACTCCAGTCTAGAAAAAGGGTAAGAAGGAGGACCCAGGAAACTACAGGCCAGTTAGTCTCACCTCCATCCCTGGGAAAGTGATGGAGCGACTTGTTCTGGAGGTCATCTCCAAACATATTGAAGAACAGAAAGTTATTGGGAGTGGTCAACATGGATTTACCAAGGGTAAATCATGCTTGACCAATCTGCTAGCCTTCTATGATGTTATAACCAGTTGGCTGGATGAGGGGAGAGCAGCAGATGTCATCTACCTTGACTTCAGCAAGGCTTTTGACACTGTCTCCCATAACATCCTCATTAGGAAACTCAGGAAGTGTGGGTTAGATGAGGGGACGGTGAGGTGGATCGAGAGCTGGCTGTGTGACAGATCACAGAGGGTTGTGATCAGTGGAGCAGAGTCGAGTTGGAGGCCTGTAACCAGTGGTGTCCCCCAGGGGTCAATACTCAGTCCAGTCTTGTTCAACATATTCATCAATGACCTGGACAAGGGCACAGAGTGTATCCTCAGCAAGTTTGCTGATAATACCAAGTTGGGATGGGTGGCTGACACTCCAGAGGGCTGTGCTGCCATCCAGCGGGACCTGGACAGACTGGAGAGCTGGGCAGAGAAGAACCTCATGAGGTTCAATAAGGGCAAGTGTAGGGTGCTGCACCTGGGGAAGAAGAATGCCAGGCACCAGGATAGGTTAGGGGGGGACCTCCTGGAAAGCAGTTCCGAGGAGAAGGATCTGGGAATCCTGGTAGACAGTAAATTATCCATGAGCTGGCAATGTGCCCTTGCTGCCAAGAAAGCCAATGCCATCCTGGGCTGCATAGGGAAGTGTGTGGCCAGTAGGTCGAGGGAGGTCATTCTCCCCCTCTGCCCTGGTGAGGCCGCAACTGGAATACTGCGTCCAGTTCTGGGCTCCCCAGTTGAAGAGAGACAGGGACCTACTGGAGAGAGTCCAGTGGAGGGCAATGAGGATGACTGGGGGATTGGAGCATCTCCCCTGTGAGAAAAGGCTGAGAGAGCTGGGACTCTTTGGCCTGGAGAAGAGAAGGCTGAGGGGTGATTTAATTAATGTTTATAAATACCTAAAGGGTGGGTTGAGGGAGGATGGAGCCAGACTCTTTTCAGTGGTTCCAGGTGACAGGACGAGGGGTAACAGGTACAAGCTGGAACATAGGAGGTTCCATTTAAATATGAGGAAGAACTTATTTTCAGTGAGGATGACAGCGCACTGGAACAGGCTGCCCAGAGAGGTTGTGGTGTCTCCTTCTCTGGAGATTTTCAAGACTCACCTGGATGCAGTCCTGAGTGATGTGCTCTAGGGGATCCTGCTTTTAAGCAGGGGAGTTAGACTAGGTGATCTCTGGAGGTCCCTTCCAACTCTGAATATTCCGTGATTCCGTGATCAAGAGTACCAAATAAGACTTCTTCGTCTCTGATCCTCTTCCTTTTTCCAGACAATGTCCATACCCGTTCCCTCTGGATTTCCCTCCTTTCCCCCAGCCCTAGTACACTTTATCCCCCAACAGCTCTCTCCAGGTGAAATACTTGCTTCATTCTCAGGAAAGCCCCGTGTAGAATCCCTTAAAAACACTGGCCTTACCAGTGGGAGATCTCTTCCAGTAAAAGAAAGCCTTTAAAAGTCTTTGCTGGGCTTTTCATTATTAAACATGGCCTAAATTCCCTGCATGTTATAGACAAGATAAGTGTTTTAAGCAAATATACAGATGGCATAGAAGACAACAGTCAGAAATAAATTTGATCTAAAGTGGAGGTTGAAATACAAAAGCTTTCACAGAGCAAAGTGACATATCCCAATCTGCCACAAACCACACTATGATATACTTAGTAATGTTTCCAATTGGGAGACTACTGGATTAAATGTAATTTTGAGGTAATAAGTCAATGAATGCTTTTAAAGTGCAGATAAGTTATAGAAGAAAAATAAGCAAATATATTGTATATATTAACATGTTTTCTATGTGATCTCTAAGGCCCTTGAACAAATGTTTTCCCCCCAAACACTGATGTTTCAATGAGCAAAATGCTCAGACATGTCTTCCCTGTGAAATTCTGATTAGTCATTCAGGTTTTTTTATTCCTACACCACAGATTTTCTCTGTATTGCTAAGACTAACATTACTTTGTAAGTTTTAAAGAGGATGACTTTCAATTTGACAACAAAAGATACTTCCTTTGGATCCCAGCGAGGTTCCTTTTTTTTTTGAAAATGTGTATTATCCACGCATATATTTATAGATTGTATTATATCATAGAGTTATTATTGTTTGCATTTGCTCTTTATTTAACAGTAGCAGTCAGAGGACCTATCATGCTAGATATTGTACAATCATTTAATAAGGCCTTCTTCAAAGGCTTGAGAGACAGATGGGAAGCAGGTAGGCAGTCAGGAGTACTGAGAGTAGGTCATAATTATGAAGCAGAATAATGAGACGGTTAGAAATAGGGTTCCAGGATTCTTGATGATTCATCCCATGAACAAAACCTTGATTTCCAAAAACTTTTGTTGTCCTAATTCTTTGATGAGATACAAAAGTTTATTTTAGGGCAGACCACAGGTCACAATTTGGTGGGTCCCATCTGTGTATTGTAACTAATAAATCTACTGCTGCCTTAGATAGTGGTAAAGTCAGATTTACAAAAAAATCTTGGTCTCTAATTTAAAATCTATTTTAAGAATAATAGTTGAGTTCAAAGTTGAAAAGCAGTCAAGAAGTGAGGTTAAAATTCACCAGGCAACATCTATGCATGAAAAAAATAAATGGGCAAATTCAACACACAGAATCCTATAAACTTTCTAGTTAGATAGCCATTACAGTGTTACTGTAAGTATTGCCCAGACGGCATGTATGCTGGAATATAAATCTCCATTCAAGAACGGGGCAATCTGCCCATGTGTGCTCTGGAACTGAGGCTTAGAGCAGTAAGAATTTGACCTCATCTCTTCATAAAAGCCCAATCTGATCATGTCTGCTGTGAAATTCCCACAATTTGGTGGCTCCTCTCCACTAATGTATAGTTTACGTATATATTTAGTTTACATTGACCTTAAACTGTAAGTCTAAAGTAAAAAGGACTAGTCAAATCTTAAAGAGGTCATTAAGTTTACCAGGATAATTTTCTAAAGCTCATACAAACCATTTATTCTCAATCCTTGGTATTAACTGATATGATAAATTTCTCAGTCTTAAGATCTGAACACACATAAGGAAAATCTGGAAGAGAAACCCACACTTTTTATAAACTTAAACAGCAGTCCCACTTCCCAGTCTAAAATGCACCAGCTCTCACTCTTTCTCTGACTATGTTCACTTTATCATGCCTTTATTAGAAGACATTCATGGTTCAAATGACTTTAAATATTCCATTAAATGGTTTAGATGTAAGACTAACCAGAGCACTTATGGAATTATGGTCCAGATTCTGCCCCTTACCTATCTTTTTAGAAGGACTGAAATATATCAGAACTTAAATAGTTCTGCAATGTAGCTAGTGAGAGATGAAGTCCTAGCACAAGAAAGTGCAGCATGAATCCACATTCCTTACATGGAGAAGTGCTCAACAAAAGCATCTTCTCTGTCAGTAAACTAAAAACTCTGAGGAACACAGTGGGAGGGTAGATCTGCAATTGTGAGGATCCATCAGCCAAAGCCTTGATGCTACTGATGATGGTGGGGACAACGATACAAAAATGACTTCCAGAAATAGATAAGAGGTTGTGTTTACTTATGTTTCATAACTCACTTCCAGACAGTGGAGGAGGTTGCTATTTCTAGCAATCCTGACATAGAGATTCGTCCTAAATGACTTTAGGCTTTGCTCAAGGGACCAGGAATTAGTGCAAGATCCTTGACTAATTAGCAAACTATCACCTCTATTGTTTCTGTCCTTCATGATTGTTCACAGATGCATAAGACAAAAGACCATTAACCCAAGAGTGTGTAGTCTCATTTTGAACAAGTACAAGAGTAATTCCCGTTCAAAGAAGCAAAGGCACGTAGTTGGCCAAGAGATTTAGGTTGGGCAGGTATACTTACCTCTCATACATATGCTTGGACTTTACACTTCAACTAGGTATTTTTCCACATAACACTAATCACCATTAAACAAGACTGGCCCCAAGACTGAGCCCTGAGAGACACCGCATGTGACCGGTCTCCATCTGGATTTAACTCCATTCACCACAACTCTCTGGGCTCGGCCATCCAGCCAGTTTTTAACCCAGCAAAGAGTCCACCTGTCTAGACCATGAGCCGCCAGCTTCTGCAGCAGAATGCTGTGGGAGACAGTATCAAATGCCTTCCTGAAATCCAGGAAGACAACATCCACCGCTTTTCCCTCATCCACTAGGATGAAGTCCACTATTAAAACAGAAAAATTGCTTCTTCCATTACAAGGCAGATCAATAGCAATTACAAGATTAGACTTACCTTTCGTCACATGCTGCCACTTATATAGTATACCTTGACCCCAGTTTTAGCTTATTCATGTAAACACTAACAACACATACAAAGTCTTTAATTCAAGCATTTTTTCTGAGACAGTAATTCTTTTCTCTTTGCCTTTTCCTTCTCCTCCCTACATTGTTTGTACGAGGAACAAGAAAGCAATGGAAAAGCCTTGCTCTCAAGAGTCTTTGCCAAAAGGCTTTGCTTACTAAGGCCATGCTTACTTCTCCAGAGTTATATCTGTATTTGTAATACTGAATTGCTTCTGCAAGCTACTGAGAATGCCGACTCACTCCTTTACACCTGTTTCACCCTCAAAATAAACTTTTAATATAGTAATTACAAAATGGAATACAGAGCAGAAGGAACAGGTAAGAGATCTGTGGGAAAGTTATCCAACCTATCTGTCGTTCCCAAGTTGTAAGCAATGAGACTACAGCTGATGTTTCACACCATCTTCAGAGGTTGCATCCGGAGCCTTCAAACATGAAGCTTGGTGGCAAGTATATGTAAAAGGTCAAGCAAAGAGAATATCAGAGTTGAAGGTCCTCTGGATATTTTGTGGATCACCAGAAGAGAGAAAAGAAGTCATACTTCACAAGAATGGGTAACAGCTGCTTCTAAAGAAAGCTGGCAAAGCTATCTATAATTTTACTTGAAGAAAGATGCATAAATACTTCAGTTGTGTGACCTTTATTGAATACAACCCCCTCCAAAACTTGAAAATCAGCTGGTCAAACACAGAAAAATAATTGGCTTAAGAAATACTAAGTAGAAAATATTTTCCCACTTGTCATTTCATTTTTGTGACTCAGCATAGTGGTGTATTGATGACAAAAAGTAGATAGAAATGATACCATAAGGATTTCATATTTTATCTTAAAAAATAGTTGAGAATATTGTTGCTGGAAATGACAGAATCTTTTAAGGGAGTGAATGAAGCACTGCTTTTCAGAAGGATATAGTCAGAAAGTGTCATCTTAGTCTCATAACTATACATGAAAAGCATCCGAAGGGGATAAAATCCCAGTATTTTTAGCTACTAGGAAAGCCCTCTTACTGAACTTGCTGGTCAGCTACAGTGCTACAAGTATTTGTACAGTAGGCATGTTATGCAGTAAATCTGAAAAATGCACATATGCAATAGAATATAAATATGAGAGAGATGTCTTGCTGACAAAAGGGAGGTATTTTAGTACATGCCACGTTATATATAGAAGCTAGCCTAGGAAGATCCAGCCTCAGAACAGCAGCATATTTCAAAAATGTGTTGGGATCGGCATCATATAAGCCAGTTGGCTAAGCGTTATGACATCATCTTGATGACATTTCTCTGTCTATCTGCTTGGAAGTAATGCGATAACTATGGAACGGGTAGCACCATAGCACTCCAGCAGCTTAAATACCTCTGCAGTTTTCTGCAGATCAAATAAACAGCCAGCTGGTCCCACCAGTTAATACCATACTGCCCAGCGAGAAACTGAATGTTTTCCCTATTCATCTTCCCAATTAGGCATATTTACTGATAAGCCACTGAGTGATTTATTGGCTGGGCAGGGAAAAAAAGAAGAGGGAAATAAAGAGAAGAAGAGAGAGAGATGAAGCCTCTATTGTGTGGCAGAGAGAATAGTCTGGGCAAGGGACATACGGAGCCCTTGCTGAGAGAATGGGAGCTGAGCATGGGAAAAGGATAACAGGCTGATATGAATTCCTGGGGCAAGCAGAAAAGAAAGAGAAAGGGGCAGCAGTGAAGAAACAGATCAAAAAAGATTTGTGGCACAACAATTATTTGCATGATATAAGATAGGCTGGTTGCCAGGAGTTCATGAAGCAGAAAGGAGAAAAGAAAGGCAGCTTACAATGTCTGTGAGTGGAGAGGTGAAAAGAGCCAATGGCAAGCAATAAAAATGTCCAGTAAAAGCAGTAATACATCAGTACAATCCTCCAGTATTGTCAGAGTCGCTGCCCTTGAAATTTTGTACATCTATGATCAAAAAGAAAGAGGCAAGTCAAAGAGATTATGATAATTTAAAAGAAATTAAAGTAGCGAATTTGCAGGTACTATGAACAAGACTTGGTACAGTAGAATATCAATTATTGTCCTGGGGTGAAATTTCTTTTGTTTTCTTTACTGGCAAGCAGTCGCAGAGTGTACACCCTCAGCAAGTTCAAGGATGAAATCACGGGCTGCTATTCAGAGGAACCCAGACAGGCTGGAGAAATGGGCTGATGGGAACCTCATGAAGTTCCACAAAGGCGGTGCAATCCTGCACCTGGGGAGGAACAAGCCCATGAACCAGGACCTGCTGGGGCCGACTGGCCAGCAGGCAGCTTTGCACAAAGGGACGTGGAGATCCTGATAACGAGTCAGTGGTGTGCCCTTCCTGTGGGACACACTGAGCTGCATTAACAAGAGCTTATCCAGCAGGTTGACAGGAGTGGTAATTTCCTGGTCTTCAACACTCGTGCACCTGGTTCTGGGGTCCAATTTTGAGCCTGCTAGTACAGAAAAGACATTGAATAAGTGTTGCGAGTGCAGTGGAGGGCCGGCAAGACAGTTTGGTGGGCTGGAGCACATGACAGGCAAGGAGAAGCTGAGCACGCTGGGTTTGTTCGGTCAGTGGAGCAGGCTAAGATATGCCTGCTTTAATTCTGTTTCACCTCAGTGCCTGACTGCAGAACAATTGCACCATATTACAGAACAGTTTTGGAATGATTGTTTTGTGCCTAGTACAAATATTAATATAACATACCTTCTATTTTAATTAGGAATTTGTGGAAAACAATACAACAACAAAGGAGCTGCAGAAAGCACCATATTGTTTTGCAGCTGATTGCACATAGCCCGCCTGGCAGTGTGCAAAAGACATTCACACGGTGCTTTTCATTGAGCATGCCATAGTTGGTGTGACATGTCACAGCCAAGAAGCCAGTTTGTCATATGCCTTCTACTTCACTGAAATTCATGCCAGGCTATGGAAAACATGGGAGGCATGAATGGAAACCTGTCAACAGTCAGATCTTTGTCTGCCAAAATAAAAAGAACAACATACTGAGTTAAATTATGTTGCTATTATGTCAGAATCCCCATTTTTCCCCACAGTTTCTATTGTCAAAGAGCAGAATCTGATACAGACTACAAGCAGATAGCTCTAGAAAATATCTTTCTGCCAGGTTTTGTTCTATTTTTATTGCTGCTCGTCTACAAAATCCCAGAGCTGCAATGGCATACTCTGCTCCACCACTTAGGTTATTTAACAGTCCACAGGAACCAAAATCTATACTGAAACAAGAAAAAACGTGACTTTTGTTAGTATCAGTAATATTGCCACGTTCTTAGGAAAAGGTTTTTATATGTGGATGAACTAGAAAAAAAAAAAAACAAGTAAACACATCTAGGTGAATGTTAAAAATGTGTTGGCACTCTTGGGTGGAACACCGGCTAAAAACACTTGCCGTATTTCAGTATATGTTCTCATCTACCCACTTTGCAATGCAGTGCAGCTACAACACATAATTGTGAGCTCATTTGGATACTCTCTGAATGCCGTCCAGCCATTTCTGTCAACTGCATTGTTTTGCCTGCTACTTTTCAATTCCTTTTGAAGCCCTGGAAAATATTTGCTTCTGCATGTGCATGTGTGTGCGCACACACACGTATCACCCGTGTTTGTCAGAGTCAACAGGTTTGCTTTGTTGAACATACAGCAGGCTAGGCTGACCAACCAAAACATGCTCAAGAAGTATATTACCAAATGGGCAGAGAACCACATTAGGTTTGGGATAACAGCTGTATCTCTAGTTGTTGGCAATGGTAATGCAAGATAAACCAGAAACATGCATTTCTGTAGAAAGAGCTCCTCTGCAAAAGTCTACCTGGTGCTCATGAGATGGGTCAACTAGACTGCTGCCTACTGTAGGGAGCTCATTAAGTACTCCAATGAGTTTGGCAACTCTTTGTCAGCCTGCTTGTACAAGAAAGTCCAACAAGTTCATATTTGCTACGCCAGTACAGTTTGCAGCCTGCAGTGACCATCTCCTGTGCAGAGAGAAGCACGCTTTTCTAGACCAGACATAGGTAAGCAAGGAAGTATCACCAGGAGAAAGACTGATGATGGAAGGGTCCCTCAAAATCCTGACAAAATTTAAAGGAAAAAAATAATCATGCGACCAAACTCTAGAATAGAACCTGCTAGTAAAGATGACCCTGACACAAGCAGTAAGATAGACCTCTATTGAGACAGACTGGCAAAGTACTCAGCAGATTGCATCAAGTACATATATGGAGAGAAGCATGAAGAGGAACCATGTCCACAGGAAGATCTGACGCTGGATATGTAACATTAAGCCATAGATTATTTTGAAAACATAAGTGAGAGGGGTTTCTGGGTTGTGTCCAATGTAATTATGTTTATGGAGTTGGATTTACCTTCTGTTATGGTGAAGGCCATGCCATTTCCTTCCCCAGGTGTAACACAGGGCATATTCCAAATGGAGTAAGTGTAAATAACAAAGTTATTTGTATCCTTTAACTAAGTGTCCATACATTAATGGAAAAAATAGAATCAGATCATAAATTCTGGCAAACACTAACAGGGTAGATGGATTATATAGAGATTCCCAGTGTCAAGTAGAAGATGGGGAAGCTTTCTGCAAGTGCCTGGTGCCCTATCCATCCGGGCTGTTTGGCAAAACTCCACATACTAGTTTAAGATTATGTGAATGTTCTCATATATTCCCTCCACCAGTTCCAACTAAGGAAGCTTGACATTTTTTATGCATCAGACAGACCAGACAGTGAGTCAGAACCTGAGACAAGGAGACATTCAACAGCTTGTCTTCTTCTGACTGGTTGTTACCATGCATTGCTATAATGCTTATTTACCAGTCATGAATTTTTCTCTATGCATGCATAAATGAAATTCATCTAGTCCTTTTCCTGCCACATAAGGTATTCTTGAGCTCCCTTGCTTACATGGAAATATGTGCACTTACATTCATGATGTCTAGCCAGGCAACAAGTTTTAGAGGGTGTCTTTTATTCCACAGCTCAGTCACTGTAGATATTGCCAAGTGAAGAGGTTACTCACTTGAACAGGTGCATTATGAACTGGACTTTACAATTCTATAATATAAAGATACAAATGCAAGTATTAAGAAATAGATTCACTGTTTAAATTGAAGTTCTATGGTTCTATGTGTAGTGTTGCCTGAATGTTACCGTGAGGCTGTTCCAGGCAAATCTGAATCATAGGACTTCATTTCCTGATTAAAGACATTTCAATACAACAAGGAAAAAAAAAAAAAAAGTAAAAAAACCCAACACTGTAATGTAATGTTGCTTTTTTTTCAACATGTAGAGACTTACAGAGCAAGCAAATACCAGAAATTTATTTTTAAAAGGCTAACCCTTCAGTCAGATGCTGTGACAAGTGAACACCATGCTTCCAGCGTGGATGACAGAGAGTAACTAGGACAGTTGTGCTCAGCAAAGTAGCATGAGCAGCAGATTTTTCAGGTTTCCAAAAATTACTATTGGCTGGCAATGCTCACTTTTATTAAATTTAACTAATAAAATTTTAATTATTTTATACTATTAAATATTAACCATTAAAAATTCAAATTGATTGGAATATAAAACAACTGAAAGCGAAATTAAGTGCACCTCAGATCATAATCCTGGGCAAAAGGTCACAATCAGGGTCCAGCAAGAAGTTGTTTTTATAAAGAAATGCCAGGCAAGATTCTCTGCTTTGGAACTTCACTACCCATCACCTCTAAGAGGAGGAGGAGATGCCTGTATCCACAGCAAATATTATGGTTTTTGGTTTTTAAGGCCATGGGAAACAAATATAGGAACTCTGGTTGGGAATGTCCAAAATACCAAAATATTTTATGAGACTTCTTACAGTGGCATTGAAATTGTCTGATGATGAAAACCAGTATAAGAACATAATTATTTTCACTGTTAATTAATATTGTACCATATTCTCTTTAATCTAAATCCTAGCATAATTAGTACTTTAAAGGCAGAAGACATGTTCCATATCCACAACTTTATTTAGGTTACACTGACTCCATGCCTTTTTCAAAATTTTTCAGTGGTGAAAGTTTTAGCAAAATGCTTTAAGACACTCGGCATGGAAACTATTGTTTCTAAACTTGCATCCCCTACCTTTCCCAACAGAGACAATGAAATCAGTGTTTCAATTATAGGTCTTACACACTGTTGGGCAACAAATCAACTTTCTTCTGTTTATTCAAGGGTCAGTAGCATTTGTTTAGCTATAAATTTAAGTATGCTGCAGACATTGATGCTATCCATTGCTCAATTATGTCTGTCAAGAAAAATTATTCCTTGATTATACTCTTTCTCCAACAGAGATTTATTACACAGACAATGCACAACACTGTGGGAACTCTTAAATTAGGGCTTAATGGCTGGCAGCCTGCAGCATTAAGAAAAAAAAACACAAAACACTACAAAATCCTGTTCTCTGAAAGAAGCAAACTTTAATGGAAATGTCTTTGTTTTTCAATTCAGTGGTAGAATTATCATAAACATGAAGAATGGTTGAGACATCATGTGCAGAGAGACAAGGGCTATGTAGACTGACAGAGCTAGTCAGACAGGCTATCACTAGTGTCCAGGGCAACACGTTCTGCAGTCCTGATTTCATAATTACTCAAATCAACAACCAATTTGGTGTATATCCGTGGGAGATTTTCATCCGTAGCTCCTCTTGTCTTGTGATAGGATTCATTGGGACTTTAGAAATGCAATTAGCTGGACTTCTGTCAGCCTACAGAAGCAAAAGCACTTAAATACACAGACTTTGCATGAATAAAAATGCAGGCAAAATATAAAAGCTTTTTTAGACAGAAATGAATACCACTCCGTTACTATCAACATTTATTTAAACATAGGTTCTTATAGCTCAAGAATAACTTGGATAAACTGCATTTGTTTCAATGCTTATTGAGTTACTCCCGCTGGACTATAAGGATCTGTGCAGTGTGGAAGCTCGGGCCTCCTGTTAGCTCAAAGTGGCCTCAGAAATGTGAATGTTGAGGAACTGGCTCCACCACGTGGGCTATGGAAAATGAACACTGCAAGTCCAGCAAGAAGCAGCATCCTTCAGTTTTCGGTGAGGATGTGAAGTGCTGGGGTCTGAACCCCGAGCCCTGAATTAAGGTTGACATATGGGTGGTTCCCACAGTCTTTTAAAAGGAGGGGATGAGTTTGCCTTTTGGCTTTCCTCCAAGGTGCAGCCGGCCTTGTAAGGAAAGCCCTTGGGTAAACAAGCCCCAGGTGCCTCGCACTGGGTAAATGAGTGCCAGGTGTCCTGCTTTGGGGATAAAAGCTGAGACTACTTGCAGGAAGAGTGGAGTGTCTGTCTGTGGAGTGGGTGCAGTTTGCAGAGTTTCCCTGTTGAGGAAGGACTTCCTGACTCCCTGTAACTGGGTCCCAGTCAGGTTTGGTACTTGTAAATGTGGGCTCTGTGGGAACAGCATGAGTTTGCTTCTGGCCTATGTTATCAGCCTCTTGGCTTGGTTGTCTCCTATCTCTTCTATGGGAGACTTTGTTGCTTTGTTTCGCTGGTTGTTGGTCGTGCTGTGTCGTTCTTGGGGTTGCTGGGGTTGATATCTGTTATGTGTGTTCTGTTTGACTTGTTTGTACCCCCAGCGATCACCCATGTACTGACCCTTTTGTGTGCAACAGAATCTGGTTACCGCTTTGTTCTACTGCTGGCTGTGTCCTTTGTACTAGGCCTAGTAATTGGCAAAACAGGATGTTTGCATTGTCTGTGGGACAAAGGTAGGATGAATAGTGGGAATGTCAGTTAAAAAAAAAAGAAAAAAATACTGGGAGGAATTTGAAGAATTAAATCATTTAATTAGTAAAGCTTCATTATCACCAGCATACAGGTCTGAGAGAACTGGCCCCTGTACTTGCAGGTCTAGCCCAGCGAGGAAGCTGCTCTAACTCCGGGATGGAGTTTTGAGTTCTTCAACAGTATTATGGCAGATCTTCCACAAGATATTAGTAACACTAGAAGAGTGACAGTGAGCTACTCAAATTCACCAAAGGCATGTTTTTCCAAAAACCTACTGCATGTTCTGCTTACCGATGGCATGACAGAATTTCAAAGGCATGAGTTAATGTGAACCTCTGCCTTGGAGAATAAGTGGCACAATCGGTGAGACTAGCTTTAGGAATTCCCGTACAGATGGCATTCTGTGTAAGCACTCCTGCTTGTGTTAAGTCCAGGTATGGTTCAGTAGTGTAACCATTTCTTCTGCATACCTGATGGCAGCATCACTTCCAACCTTCCTGTTGGTTTTTCTCCTAGAAAGGCACGTTGTCATCTCCAGGGCAATCTGTTAAATAAAGTCCTTAACAGAAGTTTTGCTATTTATTATGCCAATATTTTCAGTTTTCCGAAGCAGAGACATTTCCTTTGACTGGATGGAGTTTGCTCTACTGTCCTATTCAATTTACCATCTCATTAAATGCTAATTTTCATTCTCATATATATATTCTTACCAATCCTTCTTTGTTTGCTCCCATATTCTTCACAGTCATCCTTATTAAAAGTGAGGCATTCATTTACACCATAGACTTAGATTATCTTTGCCTCATCCTGATTGCATAGAAGCTGCATTTCTTTCTTCTCCATCTTCTTTTTTCATGGGTGATTTTTCCATCTACTGTGTATTTTTTTCAAAAGTAAAAATAGACATGGCTTCTGACAAAGTTCACTTTAATTATATGATCTCTGACATCAAAGATAGCAAGCGAAAGTCTAATGATTTGCCATTTCATTTCTTACTGTCACTTACTCCCAACAGCCTTTTTGGTCATTATTCATCACTAAGTGCAGTGTTCCTTTTCTGTGGTTTGCAATGTAAGTTCCAGAGTTTTTAGAAGTTTTTCATTTGAAGAACAGCAAGTGTTTTCCTCATTTAAGTGTGTGGACTTTTCCAGTTCTGTTAATTTGTATTTAGAGAAATACTGAATACTTGCCTTTTTCAAATTAAAAGCTTTTAAAATTCAGTTTTATGTGTTCTTTTAATTTCAGTGGAAGCAACTTGCAATTATCAATGCAAGATTCGCTTCAGGGGCAAGCACACTTGTTCACTGAAATCCAAACTATAATTGCATAGCACATAATATCCTGTTGGCTTCATGATTAACTGATAAAGAAATCTGGCATTCATTACACACAGGATTAAGTGGATTCTATACATTCTTGCAAGTATTTTGCTGTCCAGTTCGAATACAGAAAGTTAAAATTTTCTATAACAACAATGTTCTGTTGGTGTTTATTTTCCTAGTAATATCACAAGGTCTCCACCTGTATTCAAATCTGTTTCTGTGTTTTAATGAACACAATACTTTACAGCCTTTCTGTCTCTCCCTCACAAATAACCCTAAACTGGTCAATTTCATTTGATTGCACATTTTTGCAAATCAACATGTACAGCAGCCCTGAACTGAAAAGAATATGCTTTTTAAAGTATGTTCTTAAAGAAAAGGTGAGTCCAATTTGATCTGTAATTCATCATTATCACAGAACAGCCTTGGTTGGAAGAGACCTCTAAGGTCATCAGGTCCAACCACTAACCTAGCACTGCCAATTCTCCACTAAACCATGTCCCTTAGTACATTAGCTGTACTCTTTTTTTTATCTTATGCCTTACTAAATTATTTGGTTTGGAAATTAAATAGTTCTTGAATACATGCTTTATGCTGCAGTATTGACAAAGATAAATGCCAGAATTCTTTGAGAAGAAAGGCAAACTGATGAGGTGGAACACATACTCTGCAGCTGCTTCCTTTGCTCAGGAAGAAACAGGTATTGTTTTACTTTGGTAAATTCACTGACAACATGAGCCTTCTTTAATTCTGATTACTCAGCACATAGACACCAGCAAGCAGATCCAGGGGAGTCTTTCTTTGCGATACAGTAAAAATAACTAATATTCTTTTAATTTTATAGTAGAAATGCATAACCATAGCTGCAGAAGGTCATAGCAGGAATTCACAGTTTAGTTCTGAATTTACACCTGACTGAAAGATGGCCACAGCTGGTGGGAAACTTGTTTTGATCAATAAAAAACCTTTGAAACTGTAGGAATAAGGTTTTAATTTTCTAGTAATTGCTCTTGTGAGGTGTGGGAAGTTGAGAGGGTTTTAGTGTCTGTCAAAACCTAATAGGTGGTAATTCATTTCAATCATTTGCCTGCCCTGCTGAAATTAATATATACATTGTATACATTGAAGTAGTCAAGGATTTAAGTGCACCACACTGATTAGGGTAACTTTTACTTTTTTTTTCTGCAATTCATCAGTCTTTTTCTACTTAAGCTAGATGAGGCAGCAGGATTAAAGTTCACATAATATATTCTTAGTTTGTTACTGAGGTAATTAATGCTAAGATACACTATTCATCAAAGAGAAAAAGGCAATGGAACAAACTATGTATGGTTTATTCTTCAAGAGAAAAAAACCAAAAGTGTAAAGTATATTTACAACAAGGTTGATGCTTTTGTGTAGCAATAGTTTGAAGACAGTATGGAATCACAACAAATGCATGAGGGAAAAAACAGCCTGAAACTTCTATTATTCTTTTGTGCCAACATACAAAGCATGTGTTTGCTGGTGGAACCTAAACTGCTATGTCAGTAGTTAAAACTTCTGCCTTTCAAAACCAGTAGAGGAAACATGCAAATAAAGGAAAGTGCACTCAGTATCTGATTTTGTGGGTAATGAAGATATTATTTCACTTTAGCAAGTTTAATTTGTATGTTTAAAAGGTATAAATTAATCAGGAAATATCAGAGCGATGTAATGCTTTAGTTAACTGATTCATGTTCTTCTTGCAACAAAACAAAATTCATATCCAACTTAGTGAAATTCAAGATTAGACATGAATGTATGAATTTGGGGAAGATGTAAAAGAATGTTTGTGTCCAGGCAAGAAATAAACACGTTTTTGTACCTGAGCACAGAGAACAAGTGATACTGTTCTCATGTCTCATACTTTTGGGGACCTGTTTGATTGGATACGCAGGAAGCAGGACGGGATACTAAACTCTAACAGCTAAAAAGGCAATTACTAGCATGTCCTTGTATTACAAGCATATATATTAAAGAGTAGCAAGGTATTCTAGTAAGTTATTGTTACTTCCAATCATCCATCAGCATTAGAAATAAAAATAGAAATAAATTCTTTATGTAAGTCAATTTATTGGTTCTCTGAAAACACAAAAGCTGTTATTTCAAGTGCAGGCAACTGATCTTGTTTTATTGCCCCAATAACAAGAGATTAAAACATCACAGTCAATGGCTTTTAGATAGAAAGACTCAAACTTGTTGCAGTTATTTGTGCTGAAATCTCAACACCAAGATCAACTGCATATGGATATGAGAAGAAATTTTACATGTAAGACGTAGTAGAGTAGAAAACAAATGTTGCTTATGAGCTTTCTGCAGAAACATTTTTATGTGTTGAGATGTACAGATTTAGGAGATTAAAGAAGATCTAAGAGACTCTTAAAATCAATACTGTGGCAAGTGCTGCACTCATAATATCAAAAGCTGTTCTTCTGATAAGATTAAACCAATGCCAAAACATTTGTAAACAGGATTCAATCAATACTTTAATTTCTGCTGACATGAGCTTTGATTTTAAAATGAAACTGCTTTATACTAAGCAGAATACACTTCTAATAAACTGAAATATTAATCCTCAATGGGAATTCAGCAATTATTCAAACACTTCTAAATTAATACAAAGGATCGAACTCTGCACTCAGCTTCAATCCTGAATTCTCACTGAATTGTGCTGGTAGTAAGCAGAATTTGTCCAATGTTGCCCATTCATTACTTACTTCCCTGCTGGAGCACAATTTTTCTAGTAGAGGTGAAAAGTGAAATAGTGAAGGAGAACTGGGAAATGTCTATTCTAGCCATTTGTAACCCTGCTTTTTCCCCACTTTGACATTTCCCTTATAAATGTTGCTGTGATCATGTTTGTGGTAAAATCTGTGATCTCCAGAAGAACACACTCTGCCACCTCCTGGTTAGAGGAATACAGAGAATCCAGAAGCTTCATTTGCAGGAGGCTCTACACACCACCTTTGACCACCCAATCTCCTGTATGTACAATACTGAATAATCACCCTGATGGTGAATATAATGTGGTGATCTTTACTCACACAGTCTGCATGTGGGTTCAACTTTTGTTATGCTGTTTAGGAAGCATGATGAAATGATAAAGTTTGCATGATGGACAGGGGAAGATGATTTAAAAGTTTCTGTCTGCCAGTGATTCCTTCCTTGGATCATCTGTGCAAGCTGATGTGTCTCCCCAGAAAGCAACAGAGAGAAACAGATTCCACTTACAAGTCTCTAATTACACAGAGTCACAATAAACACTTAGGTGATTTAACGTGGATTATCCAGTAGTGGGAAAGATAAATGATCATCCTGGGAGGTGACATAGAGCAGCAGAAGAAAGCCACTTTCCCCCTCAGCAATTCTAAAGCTGCTATACTATGTACAAAGCAACATGATGTCAGCACTCTGCAGCTGGATGAGTGAAGTAGCAGCAGTGAAAGAAGAAAAGGTCAATGGGCAGCAGCAGGACATGGCAAAGACAGCAAATGCAGAAATGACAGCAAGGTGTATTTTCTTTTTCACACACAGAAGCTGAGTATGCCTGATTTTATCCCCAGGATATTAATCTAATCTTGGATAACAAACTATGAACAAGAGAGGGAAGGAAAAGTCTGGTATGTTAAAGGAGAACTTATTCTTTGGATGTTCACATTGGAGGTGGGATATCTGAGATGGGATATCACTACTACTGATGCTGTAGGAGCAGGCATTTTGCCTCCTGTTCATGTACTGCTGACGTGCTGTTATTTCTGCTTTCCTGAACTACTGGTTCATTTTCCTGCTTTTACTACGTTTCCTTTGAAATTAATGGAGCCCATTTTTCTTCCAGGACCACATGGCAAAGCAGTGACACCATCACAAATGCTGAGGCATTTGTGGTCAAGAATCACATATATCTCACATTTTCTTATTAAGGTTAGTATTTGATACAGTATTTTTTTTCTGCTTTCAAAATCAGATTAAGTTTCACCACTCAGAATTTCAAGCTGAGAAACACAGATCTGGATCCAGAGGAAAAGGAGTAGACAGCAACTAACTACACTTTGGGATGCAGGGATTTTCTCGCTCAGGTTCAGCAGAGTGAGACTTGAGACTTCACTTGAACGAGGCTCTCACTATCCTGCCCTTCACAGGTTGAGGTGGGCGCCAGTTATCAACCAGTGGGTTCACAGGTTCGTTCTCCCCATTCTTGGAAAGGCTACGGAGCTTTGCCATCTGCAAGGAAGAAAAATTGAAGTGTCCCTGTGAATTCACCTGGAAACAGTGTGGACCTTGATGCCTAGAATAAACTTTGAGACAGAAAAGGAATTTTCATATATAACAACAAGCATACTGGTAGAGATTATTGGTAGAAATCACTGCAGCCCAACAGCTAGCACTTTTTCTCTGGATCTTTACACACTTCATATTCTGACCCTTGCCTGGGCTTCTTTTGGATTTTTCTGTCCCACACTCACAATGTGGAAAAAGACTAGGGGCCTCCTGTGACTCTGCTGCACTCCAATCACTTGTGAAAATATGGCTGTCTGTGAAGGAGGATGCATGGCTAAGTCTATGCAAGGCAGCCGGATACAAAAAGCTGGCCTGCAGAAGTTCATGTTTTGTTCTGTAAGGCAGAGAAATGTATGCCAACTGGATTATTATGTTAAAACATGAATTCAGCAGTTAGCTGTTGTTCTCCAAATTAATTTAAATTCAGTGTTGCTTTGTTAATTGTTACTCTTTCATCAGAATGCAAAATAAATCTGTTCTGCAAATAGCCAAATCAGTAAAAAGGCTATACCCTGACTTGTACTGCTGAAGCAGAAAATAGTATAAATAAATAACCAAAAGTTTTAACACAAGAACTAAAAAGAAGGTTACCTTATCCAGACTGGCTCTCTATTATTTTTCCTGTGTAAATGCACATTTGAGCTATATGAATACAATTAGTACATTAATCTGTATTAACATTCAGGTTTGCAGCTTCTAGCTAGTTTGATCCTTCTCACTGACAGCTTTTAGGAAGTCAAGATCTGGACCTGCAGTTTCTTAAACTGGGAAACCAGCTAAACATTAGTCTTACTTGCCACTTAATGCTGAAGCACAGAGAATGAACTGAGGCTGCTGTGATGGCTGAATTTTGTGGCTCAGGGGCTCTTCTACCTACGCAGGTTTTCAGGATCCCAAGAACACTCCTGCTGAAGCTATTCCAGGAGGGGTCTAGGAAGAGGGCCTGATTCTCCAAGTCAGTTTTACAGTCCATTACAACAGTCCATTCTGCAGGCAACTTCTCACAGTCCTCAGCTAAAGCTTTTCCTTTTCAAAAAAGGCAAGGTAACAGAGGGCTCACAAATTATCACACTGATGTGCTGAGACGCTGTTGAGAACTGGTAAAGGAGTAGCAGAACTAGCTGGAGTTTACCTGGTCTGAGCTGACTTCAATCGGCTCCCTCAAGAGAATCCAAGTGATGCACTCCTCACATGGGGGTGTAGTGAACGAACCATGGTAAGTCCAGTAGTCCCGAGATTTGGGGAAAAGAATTGAAGGATCAAAGTGCTGGAAAGGAGCCTCTTTCCCCTTAATGAAACAAAGAATAACACTCTGCAGTAACTCTAGGGATATGCATCTTAAAAGACATTAGTATCTATGTTATTATAAAGGGAGTAATTAAATATAAAGATTCATGCAAGAGATCAATCTCCTTTTCTTCCTGTTTGCCCTGCAATTAATAATAACTGACATTTTGATTCCATTAATAAATTAAAATAAATTGCAAACTGAATTGTGCTGAACCAAAGCAAACTCGTTACATTTTTCAATTCTGGCATTATCAAAATTTTGTTTTATTTTGGGTCGCTTTGGATAAAAGTTAAAGGCCGTGGCACTGCAGCTACTGGTACCCTTTTTATCCAATAGAACAGTGGCCAGGCTCATTACAGTCTTCTCCTCTATCTGAAGGAATTTAATTCTGCATATCTCTCTCCTCTCAAAATTGTGGTCTAATTACATTGTCATGGTGACACGCTCAATCTTTTAGTTGGCATTATTACATGTAATGTAAAAAAATAAAATATTTCCTGGAAGAGTACTGGGTCCTCAATGTCTTACAACTAAAGGTGATTATCACGAGACCAGGGAGAATAGCAGACACCAGATAACATTTCCAGAAAAGTTTCCTTTTCCACTGAATGGGATACTCAAGAGAATATCTCCACATGTGTATGATGAGACTTTCTAGTCCCCTCAGGGTGACAAGAACTAAACAATAAAGTTCAGTTCTCTAGTGGTATTTGGGATGCAGTTCTGGAAAGCAAAATCTATTATTCCTAATTTCTTCTCCTATCATGGAGAATCTTCCCTACATGGGAACAGAATATTACTCTACAAAGAGCAATGGGAGGAACTGAAATCTTTTTCACGTATCCTTGCATAAAATATGGGTGGACAGAATAACATCAGACTCCAAATATATCTTCCTGACAAAATTATTCCATAAATCCAATGTGAGTTTGAAAATAACTTCACACACAAAATGCTGTTTTTTCAGTAAATACAGTACAGTGTCCAAGTAACTCCTCTGTCTGTAATGTATCACAGCAATTGAAACTGCATGTACAATAAATACACTGGTGATACAATCCGTTAATCTTTCCTGAAAGTTAAGTAATCTTGGTAAAATGTATTTGATGACAGATTTAAAAAAACAAGTGTAAGAGAGAAAATACAACATGTGGTTGTTTGCATATGCGCTTATCTTTCTCTGCTTTTTTTCAACTGTTGCTTTTTCCAGAACTGCTTCAGAGAATATCTGTATGTAGGAAATCAGACTTCTGGGTTTTTTTCTGTTAGAAGTCATAAAATCTCCAGTTAGTCTCAGACAGAATGTAATGGAGTTGGATATCGCTGCCATCTTGTCATCATTGTATGACATGGTGTTTCTTAAGGTGATTGACTGACTTTTTATTAACTGTGGAAAAATTCTTCTGTGTGTAAATGGCCAAAAAAATGATACAGGGATTATGAAAGAAAGCTGAATCTCTATCAAAACAGAGACCATTGACACAGCAGGGGGAGCAATGGATAGGGCAAATTACCTTCAGTCCCTTCAGCAGAAAGAACTGAATTGTATCTGAAGACTAAGAAAAGGTTGAAAAAATATAATTAATATGACTCTGAGCTAGGAGAGAATAGATTTCAGGCTCAGACCCACGCGTTAATGGCAGTACATACATGCATAAATTAAATGCAAGGAGTTCTGCTAAACTGGGAAGAAAATGCTTACAAAATTCGTAAAATTCAGTCCTAGTGATCTAGTGGTATGGTCAATGTCAAATAAAAAAGGGACTTTTCTTTTAGCATCATTAGAATCACAAAGCTTATCATGAAGTAGAATTGCTAAAGTATACCTAGATGTTAGGTTTATGTTAAATAATAATGTTAAATAACAATAGATGCGATATCACAATTCTCTGCAAAGAATGCTCTTCTGCAGTTGTATCTATGTAATAGGTATGGACTTTGGTCCTTAGATCATTAATTAAACTGGAAAACAGTTTAGAATAGGTTTGCAATGCTATTTGTGCTAGTATCATAGAAAGACAGAACCTAGGACTGGTGCAGAAACTGTACCGTGTAATCCCTTTTATAAATTAATTCTGTTCCATCTTAAAACTAATAAAGTTTTTAATCTCTCTTACACTGACTGCGAGCTCGTTCCATCATTCTTATTAGTTTCTTCTCATTTCAGGCTAACTAAATTTCTGTCTCAATTACATGCATTTCTTTTGGCCACTGCTGTCCTCAAATTCAAAAAGCTTTTCATTTCTTCTTGATACTTGTACACTAGCATATTTTCACAGAGCAGTATCAATAGACTATTAAGTGTGCATGCAAGGATTGATAGAGAATCCTCTACAATAAGAATACTTACAGAAGTAAAGGATCGTATGTTTACTTAAGAAAAAGAAACACAGTCCAATGTATCACCTCTGGTGCTACTGTTAGATATCAGAATGATGCCAAAAAGTGAATCTGAACTTCTGATTTCTGCTTCTGCTGCTTTTCAACTACATTATATCACAAACTTTTTTTTTTTGATACCTTGGTCTTAATGTTATCAATTGCTTGAAGAATTCTCTTTATCTCTGGTTTGGGAGCTTTTCCAACCTGTAATGCAAAGCACAAGTAATGTTATTTTTTCATCGTGTTCCACAGTATTTGAAAGAAATTCAGTACATCCCATCTGTCAAGTTAGGCAGCAGTACTCTCAGAGCATCCAGTACAGATTGACACAGAATTACATGTGTTAAAAGAACATCTAGAATAGCAGACTCAAGTAACTGGCTTTGCAATTCAAAAATGCATTGAAGGACTCTACAAGGCATCTCCCACTGTCTGAGGAACAAACTGCGTGCTCAGACAGTGTCATCTACACCCTCCAGGGCCCAGTCCTTGGCTCCTGGTTTGAAAGCAACCCACAACCACTGTGAGACATATGAGCACACAGCAAAGTGTTGACAGTCTGAAGAGCTGGGGTTGCTGGAGACACTTCAAACATTCTGCAATACATATGCAGGCAGATCAGGCTTAATGTAAGACATACGATGAGATTCATGTCACAACCTCCTCAAGCTATGCGGTCATTTATTGCTTGTGTTCATGACGTTCAGAGCCTCCAAAAGCTTTGACATGACTCTGCATCCAGGAAGAGTGAAGATAGTACACATAAAACATGCTGCTACTGCCGTGTCTTGTTCCAAAATAGAAGTTCAATCTCTATTTCAGCAATACCCAAAAACACAGTCATGGAACATGACAAACTCAGAGCAAACCAGAGGCTCCTACACCAAAGAGCAAGAAGGTAACAGGGAAAGAAAGCCAGAGAAGATATAGTGATACTACTTACTTTCTAGACATTTTAGCTCACCTTAGCATGGTTAATAGGAACATAATGTTATACTTTCTAAGTTGTGTTTTACAATATGAAGTTTTAGCATCAAATAGACCAAAAGAAATGACAAAGCAAGAATTACTGAAGGACATAGTCATAGGGGAGAATCTGGACAGGTGTTGATCTTCTGTCACTTTCAGTTTAAATTCACCACAAGAAGAAAGGTCAGGCTGGCTCACAGTATAAGAGAATTAAAATGACATTGGATCTAGACTGTCCACAGACACTGTGGCAAACTTAATTTCATCCACTTGCTATTGCTTGTACAAATGCAGCTTCCTAGTGATAAAACCATCAAAGGAGAGCTATTTTCTGACACTGTATTTAAGCTGAAATGCCCACCTGCAGGTAAAATGACAGATACACAGCTGAAGTTTGCATGATTTATCACTATGAGGTTGTCTGCCTATTAGTGTTTCTCAGTGTCCTAGACCACATGCAGATTTGATACTAGGATTGCTTTCTTTCTATTAAGTTTATAAAAAAATCAATTGGAAAATTTCAGTACAGTATTATTTTGTTATCAAGTTGCTATATTTCAAGGTTAAAATGTTCAGTGGACTTCTTTTACCATGAATTCTTTCTTTCTTGAGCAGGTTCGTTGAACTCGTTTTGATTCCCAGCTTAGGTGAGGATCAGCAAGAGACTAGGGGAGGGAATCAGTCAACATAATCTTGCTGACAGGCAGATACAATACCTGCTAGCAGAGAAAGGGCGTGAAGAAACACTCTTCCTATGCAGACTGTCCTCCTCACTATGGACACACTACTGCACAGAGCTGGTCAGCTATCAGGGACAAAGTTAGCAAGTGTCCCAGGCTTGAAGTTGTGTGTCTCTTGTTCAATGCCACCTGTGATATGTGCCACTGGTGTCACAAATGGTGCCAGAAGTCAGGTTAGTGCATGGAATCTGGAGGGCCCAAGAACATATGTGACTTCAGTCTGTACATCGCTTTAAATGTTTTCCTGTAAAAAGATACAGTGCAGGGAAAAACTATGGGATCTTTTTCCCTGGCACTAGAGAAAGGTGAAAAATACAGAAAGTTATAAAGAGTGAATATTTGCCACTTACTTTCAGAAAAATGCCCACAACAGCCACACCGTCAGGTTGTTTCAAAGCTCCAGCAAAATTACCATGTTTTGGATTCCAGTGCACCATATGTAACTAAAAATCAATGAAACCTGTTATAAAAGCAAGAAATTGCCAACAGCAAAATCTTACAAGTTTTTATATTAAATTAAAAAAAGTTTCTAGTACACAGTAAGTAAAGGTATGGTCATGAAAAATAAAACTCTAAGTAAGTATTTCCTAGTCCTGTTCCCATGTTTCCATGCACTCACACTTTCTAGAAGTATCACTTTGCATTTAATTGAAATGTAAAAGAAAGAAAATTGAGTCTACCACACAATACATTTAAAAAATAATCAGACAAATCAACCATAAACAGTTTAGCCCAAGCACATGACATGCACACATGCAGCACATAAAACACCTACTGAAATGCACTTCATCTCAAGTAGATTTTTAGATCTTCATATTATGCAGATAACAGCTCAAGGATTTACACTGGGTTGTATGCATTTCTTTCTCATTTCTACTTTCAACAATGTTGTATTTTAAGGATATATTTCAAATTTTTACATCTCCAGCCAGAAAATCTCTGGCTCCCGCTTATAGGTTGAAATCCTGCAGCCAACAGTGTAGAATCTCAAAATAAGTAGTGTCTGGAACATGGCAGTATACAGAACAATAGAAGTCTAGTGCATATTTTGAATGAAAATTTTTAACAGGTTTGTTTGTTTTTTTTTTTAAGCACGGTAACAATAATTTAAAATAACAACAAAATCATTTGCCCTGAATGTAAATTAATGTATTGCTCTCTGTTTCTTTTCTCTCAAGGATAAGTATATCTCTGCTAAGGATAAAGGTGGTGCAGCCATGTATCTTTGGTTGCATTCTAGCAAAATTTCATACATTCCAGGCTTTCTTCTCCTATCAATAAATATTTGAACACTGCAAACAAAAGCAAAGTCTGTGCTTGAACTAATGAAGAAATAGCTTAAGAAAGCAGAATCTGTCTATTTAATCAGCCACAGAAAGTATTAAACTAAAATAGTGTGCCTGTGGGTAAGGAGTGGGGAAAAAAATCCCAAACCATCACACACAGTTATCTCTGCAATGTTTGTGCACACTGACCATGCAAAATATCTGCCTGATTTTTCTTCTATGATAGGTGAGCAAAGCCCCTGTAAGCTCTGCACCTGGAGGGTATAGGTGGAAGGCAGGAAAACACTACTGCAGACTTTTTGTGGGCATAGGTGTGTATTTTGAGCCTATTCTCAAATAAGATGGAGGTAGGAGGTAGCATTTACTAGTAATTCACTAGCATCAATAGTGAATTCACTTATATTTATTACCTGAAGAAGTCTTCAGGGCCTAGAGCAGCCATTAATTTTAGCAAATTTGGACAACAATAGTGCAGTAGTTTACATTAAAAAAAAACCAACTTAAAAAAGTCCTTTTCCCACAGTTCCTGAAAATAAACAGAGAGATTTTAAAGCACAGATGTTCAGAAGCTAGAAGATACTTCTTACCACTCTGAATCAGTTTTAAGGTGGATTGAACTTTGAATGTCAGTTTATCAAATGTGGTTTTAGTGAGTTTTTCTATTAATTAGCAATGATTTCTGAAATTAACTTAGAAATTCAAGCTGTACCAGAAATAGCTAAAAGTCAAAATACATCAGCAGAAAACAGATCTTATTTGGAAATAACAGATTGTTTTGTCTCAAATATTTTTAAAACATTCTAAAATACCAGAAAAAACTCTTGCTTGAAGAAGCAAATTCCATGTTAGTACGTAATTGCAAAGACACATTTGTTGGCAGATGCAACTTATCCCACTGCATGCTGACAAATATTCACAAGTTTCACAGACAGATTTTAGAGAAAAATCCATAGCTAAATACTTGTGAAAGGAAGAACGGTTAATCTGTTCAGATGCACAATCAGTCAAATCCCAGTTAGTACTGAATACTACTATTAAAAATAAGTCCTACCTCTGCTGCATATTTCACCCCATCTATAACATGCTCAGAGCCATGGTCATCAGAGGAACCCCAATGCAAGTGAAGCTGACGCAGCCTGTAAGCTCCCGTGAGCGGCCCACCTCTCAGCACTGCAATTAATAATCTGCATCAACACCAGCCTACAAAACGCTGACATACACCTTTACTGAACAGGGACCTGTTCTTTGAAAATGTGGAGCACGTCTTGTAAATCCAGATGAATGCAGTGGGGGTCACAACAATTGCCAGTTTACAGGCCTGGGACTGAATTCTGTTATCACTCAGAAAGAGTCCTGTTTGATGTGAAAACTGTGAAAGCTGCTGTGAGTCAAGCACAGAATCAAACCCCAGAAGCCCAACAAGCCCCTTTTAGCTCTTGACAAGTGGGCACACTATAGTTCCTGATGTGGAGACAGAAAGGAGATATTCACAGCTGATTCCTGTCAAGAAAATGGTCTGTTGTGAAATGGTTGGACTGTGAAATTAACCCAAAGATGCCTTGATGTGCACCTCTAGTCCATGACTGCCATACCTCTTACAGTTAAAAAAAAAAAAAAAAAGGATCAATTTCTTGAAAGTGAGGGAAAAGCTTAGATCAAATGAGTTAGAAAAGTGTTCTTCAGCAAGCAAAAGCTATAGTCTACATTTAATATTGCCACCAATGAAACAAATTAAGAAGCTATTATTTCTGCTGTTCTTAGCCAAATAATGCTGACCACGCATCAGTCTGACAGTTTGCATCAACTCTGACTTTCAAAACATCACATCTGCTCTTTCAGTTTGGGGTTCTTTTGAGCAGGGACTGCTTAGAGGATAAGCTCTCAAATACATTTTTCATTACCTAAGGCAGGAATGAGACGTGTTTCCTTACACGGAAAGCTGATAATGCAGTTCACAACTGCAGTGCCAGAAGACCTTGTTTAAATAGCATTCGAGTTTGAACTTCTACCAATAGCTTTGAAGTTCAAAGTTAACATTGAAATATTTAAATCCTCTTGTGTCCAATGGTCTCAAATTAATTCTTGATATCATATGTGTTGGAATACCTACACAGAGCAAGAGGTTTGACTTTGCAGTTTCTCTTTTTAGTTGGTAGGTGTCACAGCCACTGGGAGGGCAGAAACAAAGCACTGTGTTGAGTTTTAGGCATGCAGTTCCTCTTATTTTTTGAGTTTGTTCATATATAAATAAATTATCATAACTAACTCAATACAGTACTGAGTAAGTCTTCTGTAGAAGCCTTTAGTGGAAAATACGTGTCGCATAATAATAAAAGTAATAGCAATAGCAATAATAATGTTTCACTTCTGAATGTACAAAAAATAAGGCTTAGACTCTAAGGCCCAAATCCTCACAAGTATTTGCTTGCCATTTCACACTGGAATCAATGGGAGGCAGGAATTTTCAGGAGCTGAATTTATGTGATCTACCTACATTTACAAGCTAAATCAGTATCAGAGTTGGAAACTCATTTAGCAGTTGTTTCTCACAAGTGGCCCTTTCCAGAGCTCACTGTGAGGCACTTGGAAACAGAACTTCATAATGGTATGCAGATCTCCCAAGCATAAAAATAAATCTTTTTAATATTCAAATTTTTCCATGTGATTAGAGCAAAAGAAGGCTATCTTCAAGCTAGGTTTCTTTTTCCAGTTAACATCAGATCTGTGACTACTACTTATCCTCAGCTGCTGCCACCACAGAAGCCAGAAAATGAAGGCAATGTTTATGAAATTCTTTCTCATGCGGTTTTTCAGAGCTGTCAAACATTGTATTTGTTTCCAATCAGACACATCCCTATGAAAGGCTTGAGCCCTCAACTTCTGTCCAGCAGCCTGCAGAAAGTTAGTAAGAGGAGCAGGGTGTGAATGTATTGACTGGGTGTCCAGAGGAACAACAGAGATTGTGGGGATGGGAAGGCGGGGAGGAAATGGAGGGAAGATGATTCAGAGGAAGGGCTGCAACAAGGGCTGCAC
This sequence comes from Podargus strigoides, assembly GCA_028020825.1. Taxonomy (NCBI): domain Eukaryota; kingdom Metazoa; phylum Chordata; class Aves; order Caprimulgiformes; family Podargidae; genus Podargus; species Podargus strigoides. Next base: position 28,465,965 of record CM051620.1, read on the forward strand.
CCTGCTTGGCCAAATCAGGGTCTTTCTCCAACATGGTTCCCTGGGCAGACGTGTCTTGAGCAACCTCTGTCTAAACATTTCAGCCTTTAGGAAGCTGCAAAGACAGAGCAGAACCACCACGTGAAAAGGTTCATAATCAATTTATTTCCCACACTTTGAGTCACAGCATTGATTTTATGCAGTGCATGTGAAAAAATATTCCATGTTATAACAAAAGTGCAATTTATGGTCTGTACAAGGCCACTGCATAGAAATACTAAACCACCATAAAAATACATAACAAAGAGGTAGTCCCTGTCCTAAATAGCTTGGATTCCATCTGCAAGATGTGGAATAGTAACAGGTAGCTGTAACAGTAAATACAGGAGTCCAAGGAAACCATGACCTCATCAAAATAAACAAGAGAGACAGTGATCTTTCAACATACTGCAGATATATTTCATTAATTATATAGCTTATGAAGAACAAAATCCCAATCTGCCATCAAAGCAGATGCAGAAAATACAATGGAAAGTAACTGTGGTTTCCACTAATTAGATTGCTTTTCTTCTTGCTAAAGGACTGATCAATATTGCACGCTCTTGAGATGTCTTCACATCATACAGTATTGTGAATTTATTACTCATTTTTACTGTTGTTGCCTGTCTGCATTCAGAGCTACGCACTGACAGAGCTCTGGAATCAGATTTTGAACAATTTCACTTAGAGATTAGAGACTGCTCTCGCTCAGTTAAATAACAAAGCCATTTCATATCATTCCAGAAGCTATGAAATGCTATTTTCATAAATGCTATTTTCATAGCTTTTTCAGGCTGTGGAGGCTCTTAGGACTTCCCATAGGAACCGAAGAAATCAAGATCACAGTTGGTGGAAACACATGAGTTTTGTGTTTAGGAAGTATCTCAGAGCGTGTACCCCCTGTGTGACACACAAAACCTGAGGGTGCGGTGTCCGCATTGGAGGAGGTGACTTGGGGAGGAGAAGTCCAGCTGAGTCTGCACTGATGCTACAGCCTCCCTGTCCCTCCTGTGGTGGACCCAAACATGGCCAGATCCACCAGAATAAGCTCCAGAACCTTTTTTACGTACCCAAAAGACTTTTCTCTGCCAGGCCAGGTACCACAGGGTGTGTTTTGATTCCCTGTGCTTTGCAAACCTCAATTCCTAACAACCCCCAAAAGCCGAACCAAAACCGACCTGATCGATCAAAAGTGTCGTCGAAGACGACTCTGCAGGTGCGCCCGTTGTTCAGGATGGTTTTCGCTGCCCCGGGATCGTAACTGGCGTGCCAAGGGCCGAGGGCACTGTCATGCCGCACGTCTTTGCTGTCGATCTCAATGGGCGACTGCTTGTCCCCCCTGGCCATGGGGTAGTTTTCATGCCAGCGCTCGGGCCCTGGGGGGAAAGGCAAGGCAAGGAAATGTCGCCCTGGCTCAGCCCCGGCCGGCCCGGCAGCCCCACGCCCCCGCTCACCGTTGTCGCTGTCGTAGCCCCACACGAACTGGGCCATGGTGCCGTTGCCCGCGCCCCGTCCCTCACCCTCCGCGGCGACTGTGGCACTGCTGTCGCCTCGTCCCTCCCGCCTGCCCTCCCGCCCCGGGGGGCCTTTTATAGACCGCCGCGGCTTCGCGTCCTCCCCTGAGAGGTGGGTAGGGAGAGGGGGGCGGTGGGAGGCTGTGAGGCGGGCAGCGGTGGGGGGCGGTGGGGAGCCGCGGGGGCGGGTGGAGTCATTTTCTCCGCTCCGGACGAGGCGGAGGGGTGCGGGAGGCACCCAGCGGCTCCTTTCATGCCCCTCCCGCAGGGCACGCCTCAGCCCGGAGCGGGAACGAGGGGGCCGCGCCGCCCCGAGGGCCCGACGCGAGCGGACGGGCGGGCACTGGTGCTGGACCGGGCAGAAATGGCGGGAGCGCCCCGAAGCCCCCTCGGGGGGACGCGGAGCCAGGCTCGGCGGGAGGAGCGGCTGCGTGGAGAGCTAACCTGCCGGACACACACGGGGAGCCAGCCGGAGGGGCGGCAGTGCCCCAGCCCGGCCCGTACCGCTTCCCCTGTTCCAGGCGGTGCTGGAAGCGCCAAGCCTGCCTGGACGGTTTGGGGCGAGCTAGCAGGGCGGGCAGCCTCAGAGCTCCGCCTTCACTGCCCTCACGGACACTGCCGGGTGTCTGCCTGAGGGGACACCTCACAGACTGCAAAACCGTGCGTCACGCAGAGCTAGCCTCTGCCAGCCCCAGGCCAGGCCATTCCTGGCTGTTCGGTCAAATTCGGGTTTAATGTTGTGCGGTGAATTCTCCTTCGTGCAGGGAGCTTTGCACCAAATGCGTTTCTCATGTTAAGCCACTTAACAAGCGACATTTTGGTCAGGAAAGCAGCTGTTTGTCAGATGATGGAGAGTTAGTGATCGGTATGGTTGTGCCAGTTGGCTTTGTCTCTACATCTGTGTTGAGTACTCAGAGCTTTTCTTTCAAATGCCAGCTTCGCTGCAGTCTCCCTTGGCTTTGTCAGCCCGTGTTATCGCTGCTGCAACTGTATCTACCTCGAGCTAAATACTACCTCAAACTACATACCTCGAGCTAAATAATATCCCAAGCTAAATACTTGAGAGGCCGCCAAGAACCACCGCGAACCATGGAGATTTCCAACATAGTTGCAGCAAACTTGCTCAAATGCTCCTTGTACCCATCAGCACTGGAAAGTAGCATGGAAATAAATCTGCAGCTTTGAGAGGCTGTAAACCCTTTGTGTTGGTGAGTTACAGGGAAGAAGCTGCAATGTACAGAGCATGAGATTAATTTAGTGGTATTTCTTGTCCCCAGTGCAGCTGGAAGATAAAGGTTCCCCTTCTAGGGTAGCTACAATGATTTCTTTAAACTTGTTTAGTAAATTCTTCTTACTCTGAGGTTAATCATAAGTAGACACCCCCTCTTTGAGAGAAGGTAGGACAAGATCTCTTACTTAGGAATCTGCATCTGAGAAGATTTGTATAGAGATCTATGTAGTATCTTTACATAGAGAAGATATGTCGGATTGAAAGTTACTAAACCTTAGCAACTTATACAATATCGTAAGAGGCATTCCTCCTACCATCTTTAAAGATACAAAGATATGCTCTTTCTCAAAGTACCCCTCAAAAAATGTAGTTCTTCATATCTTCCTTAGGCAGAATTCAAACTAGGAGGTGATTTAGGTACAGCAGTATGGAAAATTGACATCTTTTCACTTTCTAAAGAGAACTCGAAAAAATGGAAAATAGAATTGTTCACTGTGTTATCAATCAAATGGAAAATGTCACATTAGTTGCAAGGACAGACATGTAAAATTGACACCTGTTGCAATTTTAATTCAGGAAGCTTAGACGTAAATCCTTTTAAAATGGTTTCTACCTCATCTTCTTAGAAAGAAACATTTGTGAGCTCATGAAATTCTATTAGGAGCATCTCGTTTTCTGTCTGTATAAACAGACAGCTTTAGTGGGCTTGTTTATTGAAGGCTCAGAAAGACTTCTAATCAACTTCATACATATAAGGAATGCTTATTGGATCCATTTATGGAGGTAAGAGACATGATTTGTGTTACACAGAAAAAGATGCAAGTCAGTTCTTTCCCTAGTATTTCAATTCATTGCTCTATGTGAGAATTTACACAATCTTCTCTATTAAGGAGCCCCATGCCTACAGCCACAGTCTTCCTATTTTAGCTTTCCAGTGACCTGGTCCTGATACACCCGGAGGAGCAGCTCTTCGTCAGTTTCTGCACATTGCATCTTTCTAGGTACTGACTTATGTGTAAGTGACAAATGCTGAGATCAGCACCATAGGTACCTGAAGTCAGCCCCAGGCACTTGAGTCATATCATAGTGTCTCATTGACTTTGTGATGCTGGTATTCTTTTCCTGTTGCTTTCATCATCAAAGGTAAAGCAAAAAGAAAATGTAGTAGCTTTATCTGATTTAAGAGATAATCACAATAAAATTATTTTTTCATCCCTTAGGACCTACCTTTGCATTTATCCTTCTGATATTGGCTCAGAAATTCATTATCATCTAGCTTGCGTAACATTGCTTTCTCTAGGAAGTAAGTACTTCTGTTGTGGGAAAGCCATTATAACTAAGAAAAGCCTACAGTTTTAAACATTTAAGAAGAGCAGTGCTACCTAGTGCATTCCCAGCTGCACTGCAGTGATATGTCTCTATTTTCTAAACCTCTGACATGTTTAGAAACCAAACAGCCACCTGAAATACCAAAGGTGTGAACATAACAATGACACAGGGGCAAAAGAGTTAATAGAAATAGTCTAATTAAAGAAGTATGCAGCTTTTGCTTGGGAAGTATGTAATCTTGCCTCTCTTGCATGGGAACCTCACCTGCTAGATGAAACAGGTGTTACAGGCCGCTGATTAGAAGAAGACCGCTGAGAAAGGGAGGACAGCTCCTGCTCCTTCTGATAAGAGGAAGGTTGGTTCCCACCATCTCAGCATTTGAGCTGGTGGGAACCGATGCCGCAGCCTGGAGAAGAGCCAGAGGCCCACAGAGCATGCACAGCCAATTGAAGAAGACTTAGAGCCTTCCTCCCGAGACCCCTGAAGAGGACCACCAGGGAGCACTGCGCAGGCGCAACCAGGCGGAGCAAGCGGAGTGGAATATTATAATGACCTGATACAATGATTTAATGTTTATGATACACTCCTCATGAATATGTATTACTTAGTGCCATAAAAGAAGCATGCTTTGGCCCCCCAGGTGTGCAAGTTCGGAGGAGCGATCCCCCTTGCACCCGGCGCTGAATAAACATACCTACTTTATAACTTTACGAGAGTTATAGAGTCTTTTCCGCACGTCAACAAGATCAACCTATTCATGAAAAACTTAAGGATTTTGCAAGCCCAGCTGGAGTACCTTCACCCACAACACCGCCCTATGCCACTAATGAAAGCATAATTGCAATACATTCTTAAAATAAATTATACCCATTGTTCTGGTAGAGAATTGAGGTAGAACATTTTTAAGGATTTAATGAAAGCTGTCCTACATCTCTCAGACACTTTAAAAAATGCTGGCTGAAATTGTTTACCTCTGAGTAGGCAAGAAGATTGCAAAACAGCAGGGAATCCACTACAGCCCTCCTTAATCTATGCTTTAATCAGGTCACACTCACTCAGGAATATATCTGCCGCAGTAATACTCAGTAGCACAGTAAGATATAGCAAGTTGACATCTCTTTTATCAGAAAGATAAGGTTTGGTAAGAGGAAAACCAGGGAATTGAATCAAACTGACCAAAGTGAATGACAGATTTCAGCAGCATCATTAATGGCTGGGTCTATAAATTGTTAGTAAAGTCATTATGTGTGATTTCAGTTTCAGAAAGAAAGTTGTGCATTTTTTCATATTGTTCTGATTTTGTTCTTAAAAGTAGAAGTGATCTGAGCATCAACTGGAGATTGCTAGTTGAAGTGCAGGCTGAATAAATACTAAATCTGGCTTCTCTCAGACTGTCCTAGAATGGTCCAAGAATACAGCACATGTAATGCAAGGGCTTAAGTAAAAAGCAAGTGACATAGCATGGAAAGGGATTTCATTAAAGAACACAGATGATGTTTTAGCTTTGAAAGATGCCTGCCAGACAGCTTCCCATCCCTGCTGTATCTGTAAATATGTAATATCAAAAAGTAGTAGAATCCAATCACAGTGAATAAAAACCAACAGTCTTCATGCTAAACTGCTTCTCGGTTATGATAATAAAACCACCCGTGCAAATCAGATGAGTACATACATCATATATTCCTGTAACTGAAGAGAAACACAGTGGGTTGAAACAAGACCGAAAATGAGAGGTTTTAGCCTACACGGTTATTGCAGACACGCTCTTGTCTGAAGCTGGTATCCAACCACAGGATCATAGCTGAGCACCTGGTGACAACAGTTTACTTCAAAACCTTGACAGAATAAATAAAACATAGTGGTCCTGTTGGATACCTAAACGATAAGGTATTCTTCATCCAAAAGATGGTTTTGTACATTTGTCACCTAAATGAAAGATTTAAACAGAGTGACCAGTACTAATTAACATGCTGTAGCTATGGGGCACTGTTGGACTTGCAGTTCAGATGCAGTATTTGCTTTTTCCAAACAAACAAAAAGCATAATCACACTCATCTTGCTTAAGAAAATACCTTACCTGAAATCATAGTCATTTTCTTTGAGAATGGAAAGGAGGAATAAGCGGAGTCTGGAAAATGGCTCAAAGCCATGGCTTTACCCAGGGCACACAAAGCATGTACAGAAGAATGGTGCATGGAAAAGTGACTTAGAACAGCTTTGGAGTTTGCCAGCCATGGCTGGCTTGGCTGATACCTTGACGTAACTAGAACAACCAAAGTGCTGCTCCACCTCAGCATGCCAATTTCCAACAGTCTCCAGGGGCCAGCACAACAGCTAGGAATGGTTGACTGTAAGGGGACACACAGAAGTAAAGAATTCCCCTGCTTGAAGCTAAGCTTTCTGGGTTCCACCATGCTCAGGGCTATTTCCCGTGGGTGATTTCATGCAAAGGGCTTTACTGGAGCACAGAACATGCCCACAGTGAGTACACTGTTAAATGAGCAAAAGCATTTACTCAATGCCTGTGGCCAATCTAAATATAAAATATATTCCACTGTATTTAACAGCTTGTGAAAGAAAACAATACAACAGAAAGGAACTTGATAATACACAACATGGAAGGGGCAGCAATGTTTTTTGACATATTGTACATTGCATGCCAGGCAGTGCAAGAAAGGCATGTCACTCAGTGCTTTTGATTGAGGGATGCCATGGTGGCATGCCATAGCCAAAAAGCCTAATTGTCATATGCCATCCACTTCACTGAGATACCATGCTATGGAAAACATTGTAGGCATGAATGGAAAGCCCCACTGATGGCCAGATCTATGTTGGAAGATCTGCCAAAGGAAAAAGAGAAGCATATTGGGCAAATTTTGTTGGTTTTTTACATGATGAGTTCTTTAGCTATGTTTACTTTATTTGATGAAAAGTAGAATGTAGCATGTCTAGACAAACATTAGGCAGACTTTTAATGCATCTTTCCATTTTGAAGGCATATAATTCATCAGTCTGCAATTCAAACTCTAGGACCTTGCTTGTAAAATCTCATCATTCTCCTTTTGTGGCCCAGACCCTACATTACCATTTGCAAACTTAATATTTAGTCCATGGGATACAATAAATATGGAAACAATAAGACAGACTTCAGATTTAGCAAAAGGAACTAAAAGGCAAACAAGTTTTCCTTGTGGCAATCTATTAAAATGAGCATAGACTTCAAAGATTATCAGTAGGAAAAAAAAAAAAAAAAAAGATTAATTTTATTAAATATCACATACAGATCTGATACAACAAAAATATACTGCCTGTTTAAGATACATCTTCCAGATCTGAAAAAGTAAACTGATAAACTCTGCTGGAAGATGACTCTTCCCCGTTTCCCATAGGGATTTGCTTGTATGGCACTCACACTGAAATCCAAATCTGAGCTGGGCTGTCTACTTTTATACACACTGGCACAGTCTGACTTGAAATAATCCAAGTATGAGAATTTGACCTATACTGTTTGCTTTTATAAGCTCTGGACGTGTCTGTTTGGAAATTCCAGCAAATTGGCAACTCTTATATACCAAGGTAGAGTTTTTTGTATGACCTTCATTTTACATGTTACTCTGGCAGTAACATCTATCTGGGAACAGCCCTAACCAGACCAAAGAAATGCTAAGATGAGGCTGAAGGATTTAATACAAGCTTTACAAAAGACATCTCAATGATGTACATCACATAGTTAATGATGCATTAAATCAGAAATACTTCATAAATATTTTCCAGTGAGACTCTTCCTCCTAAAAGAGACTTTTATAAGAAAATCATTAGACGTGTTTCCAGTCCTTGAAATATGCCCTCTGCAGGCCGCGGAGATTTCAGCTCTTAATCATCTTTCAGAAATCCCTTGAGATGCCTGTCTCTCAGAGCCCTGAGAAAGTCATCCCTTATGAATCCATACCATTTGTGCTCTTCAAAAGGTCAGAGCATAGCATGCCATTTCTGTCGACACCTGTGCTTCTCTTCACTTTAATGGAGTTAAGATTTCATTCTGAGACTACAAAAAAACTTTGAAATCATCATCTGTAGGTCATAAAAAGATACCTTGATGTGTGGAAGTATAAACATTTGTATGTGCTGTAGCAAGTGGAAGGAGTATGTAATTAAAAAGGAGTCAGTATAAGGAACCCCTTGCTTGTCAAATGCATAAACTTCGGCAACATCTTTTGAAGAGCAGGTATTACTGTAAGAGAGGGAAAAAATACATAATAAAAAGCCTTCAGTAACTGGGAAACAATATTGGCTGGAAATGTTAATGTTCTTCTCAGAAGAACATTTTAAGAAATTAACAATATATCAAAAGTGGGTTTGTGTGGGTTTGTGGGTTTTTTTTTTAACAAACCCCACAGAAGCAGACTAAAAGAATTATATGCAGTGATCCTATGATGTAATCTTTAAAAATCTGTCTGAGGATACAGTAATAGAGCAGTACATTATTTTGCAGTTGGTAGTACATTACAGTCTTATGGGCAAAATCTTCAGATTCTGTCCTCTGCATTGTAAATTATATTTCCATGAATTTATACTCATGCATATCCATAGGCTCCTGCAATATTCAGCACGATCACTTACATGCTTGGGCTGTGGATTCTGCAACACATCTGCTCTTTAAAGCTGCCAGTACAACTAACTGTGAAATGCTGTTGTTCTGACTGTTAGTTTGGCATGACTCAGTACAGTGGTCTGTTCAGCACAAAAGATTTTGCTAGTTTCTCTCCCTCCATTCCCACCCTTCTGTGTCTTTCTGTTCCTCAGTCCCTTTCGTCAAATTTCTTTAACTTTCTCTGTGGTGTTATTCTCCATTTTCTAAAAGTGTGTTTGTTGCCCAATGAGTGTATTATGTATTTTGAAAAAAAATATACTCTTTTTTCTCTCAAATTGATGCCAACACTTCATGATTGATTTTGATTATTGAAGTGCTGGTGTCTGAACCCCGAGCCCTGAATTAAGGTTGACATATGGGTGGTTCCCATGGTCCTTTAAAAGGAGGGGATGAGTTTGCCTTTTGGCTTTCCTCCAAGGTGCAGCCAGCCTTGCAGGGAAAGCCCTTGGGTAAACAAGCCCCAGGTGCCCTGCACTGGGTAAATGAGTGCCAGGTGTCCTGTTTTGGGGGTAAAAGCTGGGACCATTTGCAGGCAGGGTGGGGTGTCTGTCTGTGAGGTGGATGCACTTTGCAGAGTTTCCTGTTGGGGAAGGACCTCCTGACTCTTCATGCAACTGGGCCCCAGTCAGGTTTGGCATTTGCAAATGCGGGCTTCGTGGGAGAGCAATATGGGGCTACTTCTATCTTATATGATCAGCCTGTTGACTTGGTTGTCTCCCATTTCATCTATGGGAGGCTTTGTTTCTTTGTTTATTCCACCTATTATTGGTTGTGCTGTGTTGTTCCTGGGGTTGATGCCTATTATGTGTGATCTGACTTGTTTGTACCCCCAGTGATCACCTATGTACTGACTTTTTTGTATACAATAGAAACTAATTACTGGTTTGTTCTGCTGCTGGCTGCATCCTTTGTGCTAGGCCTAGCAATTGGCAAAACAATTATCGATGCTAGATATATTTTCTGTGATCCAATCAAACTCTGTCATTCAAATCTTGTAGTCATTTCAGTGACTTTACTCACCTGCAGTAGTGCTGAGGTACAGGAATATGTTTCAAGTATGGAGCCAAAGAACTTGGACCCTTTCAGAACTAAGCTTAAGAATGCTTCAGTGCTACTTACAAAAACAGTAAAAAGTATCAATGCAATACTTGCCTTTTGGGTACTTTAATTGTGGGAATTTCATTAGTAAACCATTATGTCATTGTGGAACTATTCTTCCTAGACAAGAACAATATTTTCTGGCACAAGCACTCCATAACTTCCCAACTTCTCTGCAAAGGCGACTAGTAAGGGCTTTGATGTGGTAAGCTGGAGGTAAATAAGGAAATTATGCTTCACGCTTGCAATGAAGACAATGACTACTGTTATACTGCGCTGCACTTCAGGCTATTTTGGAAGCAGTGGCAGCATCGTACCTAGGAGTGACACTTAGACTTGCCCTCTGGTATTTGCTGCTTCTGCCACTGCAATAATAGTCATGGCTTGTAATCAACACATAAAGAGCTCAGTAACAATGAGCACTGAAACTCTTTGTTACCCTAGCTTGGGACCCCTGACCCAGAGCATGCTAGCACTGTCCACTGATAGCCACATGTGTGATCTGGAAGCACAAACTTTGGCCCTCCCAACAGCGGTGATTGTGTATCCCCCTACATTGTCACAGGCACGGATCCTAATCAATGTCATCATAGGAGAACACAATTTTGACTACAGAAAGTGGTTGAGAACACAAATGATTCTCTTTTGTTTGCATTTACTGGGTTTTGAGTTGCTGTCTTTCCCTCAGTTCTTGTGGTTTCAAGAAACTCTGCATAGTCTAGTCCTTTCTACAAATCATCATTCTAGATTTAGAAATGCTTTGGGTTTGCTCAAAGTTAAGATCAAGGAAACTTTCATGTTCAGGATGTACTCTGAGGACATGAATGATGCACAAGTTCACTACTGCAAAACCTGGATACCTACTTCTCTAGTAGATCTTATTGATTAGTTTTAAGAAATATGCTGGGCTGAAATGGAGAAATGAGAATTAAACATATGACTATGAAGAATCACAGATCAGGAAACACCTATAAGAAGTCTCAACCCAGTCAATACTAGCGGTTTATATGACCAAGCAGTATCTGCCAACTTCTCAAACATCCCACGTGGACACAACAAAGATTTCCCAGCTATTCAGAAAACAAATTGCTCTAGGACAGCACAACTGTAATGAAAGATATATGACAAGAAATGAGAAGCCATTAAATCTAGTCCAGCCTCTAACACAGATGTCCTCTGAGGACCTGTGGGTGTCACTTCCCGTCCAGTGTTTACATTACTGTAATGGTTCAGAGTACAGCTTTCTACTCCCTATCTCAACAGACTGTTTTAAAGATGAATACGATTACTGCATAATAGCCACACAAGTGCTACATGTTAGCCACCTACTTGTTATGGGAACACCTCTGCTGAAGGGTGGAAATCTGATCTCTTCTGGGTGTCCGCAATGCAGAGCATCACCAATCTATTTCACTGTTCTCTTGTAGAGTTATGGTCTGCAGGTAGCATGCTGGGTAGGAAAAAACAACAACAGACTGAACACTCACAACAACCTGAAATCTATGGTTAGTATTTCTTAGTTTGCATCCCTAAACATTAGTGGTTTTAACGCTAGTTTCATTATTCAGCTGTCTTCTGTGTGCTTCTGGCTGGGCATTTTTGCAGATTTATCTACATGCATTTTGCAAAAGTTCTCTACAGAAATTATAGCAAAGTATTTTAAGACATGAGACATGGAAAATATTTTTCTAACCTTGCATCACTATATCTTTCTTGACAGAGGCAATGAACCCAGTGTTTCAATTATAGGTCTTACATACTCTATTGGGCAACAGGCCAACAATTTTCATCTGTGTATTCCAGGACTAGTAGCATTTGTTTGGCTATAAATTCAGAGATGCTGTAGGTTATGATCTTCTATTCAGACTGGGAGAATACATGCCATCATTAAGCCCTTCCTCAAAACAATTTAATCTAATTAATTTCTTTCCAGTTAAACTCCGGAGACTAAAACCTAATAAAACATAATAAAGTATTTCTGATGGAAGATGTTGTTGTCTATCTTATCTTACCAATAAGATAGTAATTCTTATATCTTACTACTATGTAAAAAGGTCTTCCTGATGTCTTCTGTCTTGTTACTATGTTGAAAGAAAGGTAGGGATTACGCAAAAGGAGCATTACAGACATGCAATGTAGGTCTTTTCCCTCTCTCATCTGAAATGTCAAGTATTAGTTTGGACAAAGCAAGAGTAAAGTACAAGACACATCTTGAATTCCTCAGGAGGCTAGAACTGCCTTTCTGCATCTAGCTTTTATCTTTTTATCGTTTGAATGTACTAAACTGTAATGGTAGAGCCAATCTATTCTTAAATGTGGATATATCTTCATTTTCTGGTAATAAGTTTTCATACATAGAGACTATGCATACTTGTGTAACCAAAATACATTTGCAAATGTAGACAAGTAACTTCTGAATATTAGATTCTGAGTAATGAAAAATACAAAATTTTGAATAAGCATTTGTGGTGGTTTGACCTTGGCTAAAGGCCAGGTACCCACCAGGCCGCTCTGTCACTTCCCCCCCCTTCTCTCAGCAGGGCAATGAGGGGGAAAGAAAATAAGACAGAAAAAAACAACCCTTGTGGGTAAAACAAAAGCAGTTTTAATGTAAGCAAAGCAAAGCAGGGTCTGTGCGTGGAAGCAAAAAAAAGGAAAACATTTATTCTCTACTTCCCATTAGCAGGCGATGTGGGGCCTTCTCAGGAAGCAGGGCTGCGATACGCGTAGCGGTTGCCTCAGAGGACCAAGGGTGACCCCACCCCTCTTCCTCCTTTTTCCCAGCTTTATACTTGAGCAGACGCCATATGGTATGGAATATCCCTTTGGTCAGTTCGGGTCAGCTGTCCTGGTTGTGTCCCCTCCCAAGATCCTGGCCACCCCATCCCACTGGGGGGAAATGTTGGAGAGAGCCTTGGTGCTGTGTAAGCACTGCTCAGCAGTAGCCACAACATTATCTACTTCAGGGATTGTTTAAAGCTGCACTAGCTTGCAGTTGTTCTAGCTGTACTGTTGCCTTTCAGTTGACCTAAACAGATATCAGAAGTTCTTCTTTTATATCAAATATCAAAATATTAACAGTTTTTCAGTAAAAGAGCTAGTTATGATATGTTCTAATGCTGACTAAGCTCCCCAAAGTGAAAGGACAATAAACCAAACCTGATAAAGGTTACCTTGTCACAAAAAATTAATAAGACCACCCTTCTCTTGCATTAAAAAATCCCTAGTCTTGCATCTTTTGCTCAATAGAGGGTGACTCTGGACCTTGGGCTGGTAACTAGAATGTTGGGGGATACTGTAAACACAACTACCAAAAGATTGCCTACTGTTGGAAGGAGTGGAGAGGGCAGTATTTCAATTTTATAAGTAAGTTCTGTTTTACTCAGCTGTTTTATTTCAGTACTCCACATTATTCTGTGCTCAACAAAGAAGAAAGTTTAAATAATGCCATCATTTGAGTGTTCAAAGCACTGTTCTTAAGTTTTAATTTCTACTTCTCTGAGTTTAATAAAAGTCTGTGTTTAGCTATGTCTTTGAGTATAACAAAATAATAAATTGTAATCTTGTAAAAAAAAAAATGTATTTAGTATGGTAAAGTAACAGATAATCTACCCAAGCCACAGAAGCAAATACAAAGAATCTAAATAACTGGATTCATAGTCTATGAAATCAAGTAACCCTTACTCAACACAATCTCTAAAGTTGAGAATTTAAGCAATCTCATATGCACTACCAGTGTTCTAATCCCAAAAGTGTTTGTTTTTTTTAAAAAAAAAGATATCCTGAGTCTCCTCGTTTCATTATGCACAGGAAAAAATTTTATTAAGCCCTGCTGAATTAATCAGCTTTCACAGCAGTCTTTTGCTTTTGGTAATAATATCTGCCTTTCCTTTTTTGCGTGGTAGTCTACTGACTAACATCTAATAACCCTAACTACTGAGCATCCTGAAATACCTGAAAGTGGACATTCTGGATATGCAGTATAATTGGATACTCTTACGATGTACTATCATTCTGCATGCATTTGATATGTCCACTATATTTGATGTACAGCAAGTTGACTCTGCACGTGTGAGTCAGTAGTGCAGTATGGATGCAGTAGGTTTGACATAGAGTTATAGAGTCATGGAATCGTTTGGGTTGGAAAAGACCTTTAAGATCATCAAGTCCAACCATTAACCTAACACTGCCAAATCCACCACTAAACCACGTCCCTCAGCATGTTTGTCATTTACTGCTTACACATTACACAGAGGCAACAGGAGCACACCCCATGGCTGTACTAGGCCAGCTCCTGCAGACTATTGGTGTTGATGGTCCTCTTCATACGAACATACGCACCTCAAGCTGTGGTTCAGGAAGCCCAAAACCATACATATACACATACAAAAGTGTTTCTCCACTAAAGGTTTATATTTTAATAGTCAGTCATGCTTACATACAGAACCCATTTGTAGGAGTGCTGATAAAAATGAGTCATTTGGTATTATGAGAGTTTTGCTGTTTTTCAGAAAGAAGATGCAGCAGAAACTGATGTCTCTCCTTTGACAGTCACCATTGTAGCTCCAGTGCCTCAGTGAAGGCAAGTCATGTCCCCTGCAGGAAAAACCTCCTTATGGATCACATAAGATATATTTATCATCTAACATTCAAACAGATCATAACTCTGAGCATTGAGCCTGAAAGACTAAGATTTGCTCTTACTAGACAGTCATTAGATATTCAGTGAGTCATTTGCTTCTATGACCTAATAACTAAAGCTTTCATTTATTTAATGTAATGAGAAAGAAAACAGCAGTTCAACAGACCACTGATGCACTGTCACAGTGATGGATTTGTGTTGTGGAGGACAAGATACTTGCAAGGTAGGCTCTCAAAGTTAAAGGACTGCTGCTGGCCAGCTAAGCTATCTAACACACAAGCCCAACCTAGCAGTGAGTTTAAGCACATGCAGAATTTTGAGTTTATAACCAGTTATTTTGATTTCAGTTGGAGTGCTCACACTTTAAAGATCCCTGTACATTTTATAGACACAGTTCAGATGAGTAACATTTTTTGTCACAGATATTGGAGTTTTATTTTAAATAACAATGGTCTGTTTTTAAAGTCACATAGAGAAACTATGAACTTGTTTAAAAAATTAATGTAACTTGATCTGCTTATGGAATTAGCTTACCAGATGTTCTTCAGGTGTGCTGGAGTGGACTTGGGAGAATCAAGCCTGTGCTTCCCTATTTAGTCAATGCATGTGTCAGCAAAGCACATTATTCATGTTCTCCTGTATCTCTAGCAGATGGTACAAAATGCTCATCCTTTGTAAGACAGCATTTATCACACTCCTAAAAAGCCTTCTCATTGTTAGTAGTCCTGCTTCTTCTCTGATATTTCCCTCTGTTAGGTGTCAACAGCAAAGACCAAGTCACATTTGGTGGTCCTCTATGAGAGGAAGGACCTCCTTCACTTATTGTCCATCAGGGTTTGAACTGTTGCGTATTTGTGTTCTTTGAAAACTCTCTGGGGACAGAGAATATGATTAATGCAGAACACACACAGTCATCCTTCATCAGGTTATTATGTTAATACTATGAATATTTGTAAATAGTAAATAAAACAGCAATGAAACCACTTCTGAGAAAAGTAAGCTTGCTTTTAATAGACAAGGGATTCTGTTCTCTTCAGCAGTCCATCTGCTTTCTTGAGAATTTACAGCACAAACTAGAGATTAAAGAAGTGTCACCTGTGGACATGTAAATAAAATTTAAATAAATTGGTGACATTTAATTGTTATGTGCCTATTATATTCTAATATAATAAGTAAACAGTCCTTCAGTAATCAGAGCATCATTAAAGGAAAAGTGTCTGTTTCAGGGAGCTTATAACACTGTCCTGAAATAATGGCAGACAATATTGTGTTTATAAGATTTGTTTCTCTGTCTGCACTTACTACATGACACTTGATCTCACTGTGGTATTGCACTTTGGAATGGAAAAAACCCAACAGTTTAGTTAGGCTTTTAGGAAGCATTAGCTAATCATAGCTTTTATAATCCCCTTTATTTAGAACTAGTATCCTGTTTGTAATAGCTGAAATCATCCCCATCTTTCAACATCCCACACAGTCACTTGCTGGATACCCTGTTTTTCCTACAAATATACATCTCTGAACTCTCAGTTCTATTCGTTTATCTTCACAAAGTAATAGATTCTGGACTGTTTTCTGGTTTACTTTATTCACATTATTGATGTCACCAAAGATAAAAATTCAGGGAACAGACATCATCTATGTATGTCTTAATCCAAATATAATGAATCATAAAAATCATTGCACAACAGTGTTCAAAATTCCCTAGACAGTGCCCACATCTCTGACTCATTCTTCTTATCTTTGACTCTGGATGTACTCTCTATACAACACATTCTTTGATTCCTACATTCGATCATAGAAAATAAATAGAAAATAAATCAACTTTGCTGAAACTCAGTATAATCATTATCTAGTGTTCTAATATTTTTCATAGTGACAATGAAATGTTTAATGACATTCCAAACAAAACTTCAGTCACGGAACCATAAAAGCACTCAGGTTGGAAGGGACCTCAGGCAGGTATCTAGTTCAACATCCTGCACAAATAGCAACCCCAAAATATCTTACATACATTTCAGAACATATATTAAAATGACATGTATTAGCTTCACTTAGCATATGACCTGTTTGCAGAATTTATTCTTAAAATGGTTACTAAAATTTCATTTCACTTACTGATACAAGTTTTGGAAAAACTAGTGGTCTCAGTCGTGTTAACGTATGAGAACTATCCAGGTGCACCGTATGCTGATGTTCAATAAGATAATAGTGAAACAGTAAGGGAAAATAATATATCTGAAGTCCAAAATCTTGCATTAGATGACATTAACTTTCCTACAAGGACAGTAGGTTTTACTGCAAAGGCAGCAACAGTGTCACATGAACAATTAAGGAAACATCCAGAGCACTACATCCGTATGAAGAATAGTGAACAGAACTTCTGTGGTTGCTGTATTTGGCCGAGAGCAATACAAAGATGAGAAAAAGAAGGACCAGCCTTCACTTAACATTATAATTTCCATCAAAGTACAGTATGATTATTATAAAGGATAGAAATATTTTATTGCTAACATGAAGCAGCACTAAGATAGCCTTTTTCTATGTATCTACATTAGAGATACTCAAAATGTGTGAGGGAGCCACAGGCTAGAACGCATATCCCACCAGTTTCTCTTACACATGTATTTCCTTTCCATCTTCCCACACCTTCAGTTCCAGTCTGCCCACATTTTATTCTGCACCTCTCGGATATTTTTTGCATCCCTAACACTTCTGCAGGTCCTCCATTTCCTGTTGGCATCTTACAGCCTCCCCCCAGACTCTTCACAATTTCTTGTTCAGTTTCTAAAACACAGAACCCAAAGTATCTTTTATTTAGAATTGTTTTCTTGTCACTTCAGAAAGCTGTCAAAGAGTGCTGTTTATTGAGATCATATGACTGGTTTTCATTTTTCACTAAAGAAACATAAGGGTATAGTTATTTTCAGTAAGAGCAGGCATATTTTAAGACACTGTTGCTGAGAAGCCTGAAATTGGGGAAAACTGCAAAGAAACATATAGAATGTGAATTCTTCACAGAAGTTAATAATTCCATTTGTTGACTATCTGTCCTGCCAGGTAAAGATGTTCTTCAGAGGTGAAATGAAATAGGCAGGAGACTGTTTCATGGTCTCCCACATCTCTGCTCTGTCAGCATGCAATGGGATGGGCAATAGCCAGGGAGACAGTAAGGGATGGGGAGGTTTTTCCAGGATTTCTTCTTAACTTCTCTGAAGAGGTAAGAGCATGAACATGCGGGTGTGCCATCATGCACTTTGCTCCATTCAGTAACCCTCTTGCTTTCTGTCTATTGTCAGGCTGAGATCAACTCACTGGCTCCTTTCCTCCATCTCAGTCTGTTTACATTGTTCCAGGTTTTCAAGGCCAACTCTACACAGCAAAGGGCTGGAAAGCTTTTCTTTTTTTAAACTAAGAGGAGACCTGCAGTCTGCTCTGTTGACCTGGGACCCGCACAATTCTCTCTGATCATTTGCCAGTACACTAGAGTTTATTTTTTCATTGCCTCTGTGAGAGGAGTAGAATAACTAGGTAGTACAGAGTGTGATTTCATGGTGACAGGGAGCATGAAACATGCAGTTAATCTGAACAGCAACATAAACCAGGGGAAACAGGGCAATCACATCCTTTTCAGGCACATCAGGATTTTATCATAAATTTGGGAAAGCTGCTGTTCAATTAAGAATAGAAAAAATATCATGATGTGTCTGTTAAAACAACTAATTCCTCTAGTCCCATTTAGCATCAAGGGGTTTAGTTACATCCCCGTGAAACATCCAGTAGTGAAGATGGTTATGGACTAAATATGTGTGGTTTCTTTCAAAAACCTTGCTCAATTTCTGTACAATTTGCATTAAATCTTGATCATTTGTTACATTCCTGTATGACTGAGGAGACCTTATTGCTCTCTACAGCTGCCTAAAAGGAGGTTGGTGTTGGTCTCTTCTCCCAAATTACTAATGATAGGACGAGAGGAAATGGCCTCAATTTGCATCAGGGGAAGTTTTGACTGGATATTAGGAAGAAGTTCTTTACTGAGAGGGTGGTTGGGCACTGGAACAGGCTGCCCAGGGAGGTGGTGGAGTCACCGTCCCTGGGGGTGTTCAAAAAAAGGGTTGATGAGGCACTTGAGGCCATGGTCTAACGATCTAGTGGTTAGGGAGATGCTGGGATAAAGGTTGGACTTGATGATCCTGGAGCTCCTTTCCAACCATAGTGATTGTATGATTCTATGATTCTGGTTTGCACACTGGAATGTCCCAAATGGGATGCCTGCTAGTTTCACTTCTGTGAGAGCTCTACACAGGGCTAAGGTGGGGGGGTTTTATGCAATTATAGGAATAGTATGTCTGTAGGTGGCAGAGTTGGTCTAATGGTTCTGGGTTACACGTGAATTCTGTGGCATTCCTGAAACTACTTCTGTTTCTTAACAAATACGATTCTTAAATTTCAATTGTTAAGTTGCAGTAGGTTTCAAACATCCCCAGGTGAAAAAGAAAAGGTACTGACAAGTTGCACTGTGCATCAGACAGGCTGCCCATGTGTCACCAAGCAGCTGGATATGTTGGGATACTCCTACATCTTGCACTGTGCTTGTAGAGTTTAATGTGGAACATAAAAAGAGAGAACACTGCTAGCATAATTATATCTTTGGAATGGAAGTCAGTGAAACTACTTCTATGGTAAATAAATATGTTTATTTGCATAGGTACATATCTGCATTTTACATTTGTAACAAAATGCATGTATTGTGCAGATGTTTTTTCAGCAGTTCAGTAGCTCAAAAAGAGAAATACTTTTGCAAAACAGCTGACACTGAAATTATAATTTTTTTCCTGTCCCTTTGTCAGTAAGAACTCTTTTTAAGAAACTGTGACAGAAGTACTGCATCCCTAACTGGCTGACAGAAATTACTGTTCATCACTATCACCAATGTGGACAGTAAAATTAAAAGGTATCGCAAATTAAAGGCAGAATAGACAACCAGAAATATAGCCAAATAAGCCTTGGATTCTGTTTTAAGCACTATGTGATGAAAAAAGGTTCAACAATAATAAAAAGAACAACCTTTTCAGTAGCCATATACCATTTGTTTTGCTGCTGCTGTTTTGATAGAAGAGTTAGCGCTTTCTTACTCTTTCCGAAGAAAGCATAAATTTTAATGCTTTGTCACTGACAACAGAAAAAGAAACTTCTCAGAATTTCTGTTGCTCCTGTTTTTCACTGCTTAGTCTCTTGGGAGGCTGGAAACAAACAAAAAAATATATGCTCAGCCACCCAATACAGCTTACCATAAAACACAAAGTAAATCTTTCTGTAGCATTTTGATCAAAATTCTAATATCACAAATAGCTTTCAGATGACAACCTTATCCTCTAAAAGTAGTTATGTTAGAAGATGTCTTTGAATTATCCCATTTCACCCATGTTTCAGGTCAAAGGTATACTGTTTCTTGCTGCTACTTCTTCACTGTGCTCAAGCAAGCAGCAGAGGGCACAGCTCCCTGCTGAAAGCCTTCCAAGCAGGAGATTGTGTGACTATGCCTCATTCTGCTTAAAATGTTTTCTGTCTATCAGGAGTGATGTTTTGATTAAAACAATACAGTTTCCACAGTCAGTAATACTTCTGAAAGATGTTTTCCCTTTTGCTATTTATCCAACAGTCAATTCTGTAATATAATGAGGTTTAGTTATGCCTAATGCAACTTCCAGAATACAGGTGCTGTCACAGACCACTGAAGTAATTATTTACATACTATTTTGTACAGAACTCCAAAAACTGAATACGTTTGGTTACCTTGGAAAAACATCTGCTGCGTACATACAGCTCAAATTTGTTCACAAGCCATAGCAGTAATACTTGACAAAGCTATATTCAAACTGATCAGCAGCTCCAACTGAAGGGTCCAAATCCAGAAAATATATCATGCAGGTAACAATCTTCAGCAGTCTCCTGGCACACAAATGTGATTTTCAATTTAAGGCCCCAAACTCTGGGGTCTGTGGACTCTTTTCAAGGTGAAAGACAACCATGAAGAGCAAGCCTGCTATTAGTAGGCTGTGATTTTATTTATCTTTGCTGGTAAATGTTTAAGCATCTGGAAATCAAAGGACTGAAAACTCCTAATGTAGAGCAAGAAAAAATGTACCATCATAGCAGTCTGTTTTTCTCTTTCATATCTGATATCTATAAACCAATTAAGTCTGTTGCAGCTATATATGCTTCTTTCATATTACGGTACAGAATTAAAAAAAACCCAAACATAGAACATACTCCATCATTTCTAATACAGGTTGTTTAATGTTGTATCAATATAACTTCAAATAGTAAGATTTGTACTTATTACCATACCATGTCCACCTACAAATCTGTTCTGGTATCTTAATGTATTATTTGCAATTAAATATATTCCCTGAATATGAGGTGCATTATGACATTTATAAAGTTTTGTTGGTATTTGCTAGAAAATATGGGCTACATAAGCTCACAGAACACCTGGTAATAAGAATAGATCATGGGTACTTCTGAACACAACTTTTTTTTCCTTGCTTCAGACTTTGGCTGTCCTCATAACTGGGACAGGGAGTTAGTTATAGGACAGACAGTTTTATAGATCTGTCTGCAAATAAAAATAGAGAGATGTATTATCTCTCATCACTTAAAATAGATACTTAGTTAGTATTAAAAACCTAAAACTGTAGCCTATTGCAGATAAAACTCCCCATTGAAGATGACACTTTTCCCCTTACAGAGGGGCCAGGTTTGATCCTATGCACAATAACTAGCCATGCATAGACAAACTGAGCTGTATCTCTTCCATTAGCAAAGCCCAGTGCAGGAAGCAGGTGTCAGTTAATAAGAGCCAATAGCTGTTTCACAGCCATTGGGGTCCTGTTCTCTCCTGCCTTTATGCCACAGGCCAATATTTCCTATGTCTTAGTTTATTTTTAAGGTGATCCTTATCTCTTGCACCCTGTGCAATACTTTGCACAAGGATGGCCAGAGCTTCCTCAGGCTGAGCAATGCCTGATGGCTTGGAAGTGACCTCCTTCTAGTTCACTCTGAAACTTTTATAACTTCGCAAGTTTCCTCCCACTAGTTTACTTACAATAGCTATAAGGGAAGATTATCTGATACAGTTTATTTAATTTTGACCAGAGCATTACAAATAACAATATCTTGTTTCTCTGTAAACATTAACTAAAAAGGGTCACTATGAGAGCTAGTGAAATATTCTGGAAACTTTTTGTAGTTTTTTTTTTCACAAATCAATTCACTATCAAGATATGTAGTATTTGGCACTTAAAAAACCAAAAATTTTCTTCAAAAGTTCTTGTAATTTAATGTTTTTCAGAAGAGTTTTCTGGTTTTTCTTGCCAGTGTCCTTAAAATATGACTATTTTACATTCATTCCTATAGAACCATAGAATGGTTTGGGTTGGAAGGGACCTCAAAGATCATCTAGTTCCAACCTCCCTGCCATGGGCAGAGACACCTCCCACTAGACTATGTTAATTTTCAATTTCATACTCACAAATAAGGTCAATAGGTGTCCTGCTATGCATAGACACATCTATAGTGGTTTGCAGGTTCAGAGCTTTAGACATCAAAACTTTGTCCACACTCATCTGGAAAGCCAGGAATCCACTTCTATTTATACTGTCAATGTTTTGCCAATAATATCACATTTCTTTAATCCCAGTTTCCTGGAAAGGGGCTGACACTTTCCCTGCAGTGTGGATAGCTTAAAATGTGGAGGCAATAATCTGTGGTTGAAGAAATACAGGCTTGTCTATAAGAAGCTTATTACCATTCATGATCATCAGCCTTCTTATACCCTGTGCTGCTTGGACATGTTCTGTGGTTGCTGTCTCAGCAATTTAGTCCCATAGTTCTAATGCATTAACATAACATGACAATGTCTGGACTAGAAATACTCTGGAGGACTGCATGAGAGCCACAAAAATAATTATGAAAGGCTTTAAATCATATTATTTTGACTTACATTTATAGATAATTTACTAATCCATATTGCAGTTTGTAAAAAGCTTTTATTTTGGAAAGAAGTTCAGTGCTCTTTGAGTTCAGTAGTCTTTCCTCCTAACATTAAGTTGTTGTAAAAAGCCTTGAAATGTTTTTTGTCAGGTAAAAGAGGGAACTGAAAAAAGTTGCCCAAATGGCAAGTGCTGTGCAACATGCAGTAAGATGTCAGCCACCCGTCCTAAGTTGCACCACCTTAGTTCCTGGGACTTCATTTGAAGCCAAACCTAGTTTCCTTGTCATCTGGAGAAAGGCTGATCATACAGCCCCATTGTAACTTTAGGAATTAAAAAAGTGGTAAGTGTATTCAAAGAAATACTGGATTCTTTTCCTTTGAATCCTGGTTCATGTGCTCTACATTCATGCAGAAAATAAGTAAAAATTGTTTTTGACAAGTTTTAATTTAAAGTTGTAAGAACCAGCAGCTTAGACTTTGATTAAGAAATACTAGTAATTAAATATTTCAACAACAGTGATCGGGTCATAGTTAAAAGCTGAAGTGCACTTAGGGAGGTGTAAGAGGGTGTAACAGGCAGAATCATAAGCCAGTTGTGTTGGGTTTCAAGAAGCAAACCAGTTGTTGTGTCAGTCACACACAGTCTGCTGCATTTAAATCAGAGGTCTAGAATTACTTTAGAGCCTGGCTGATGAGATGGTAAAAAGGTCACAATTCTAAAATCTTGGCTCCTCTTCCAAGAGATCATCTTACTGAATCTCTGCCATGCTCGCCTCGTGCAGAAAGAATATTTTTCATTGTCAGAAAATTGACATTCATTATCTGATCAAGCAAAAAATACTATGGCAATTTTTCCACATTGTATTCCCATTGCATCTGTCTAACAAGACAAGATTTATATTTCTTTTGGCTACTGTTCCTAAAACTCTATTAGTTTTTTTGTTAGAAAATTCAAATTACCTTGCCCTGCTCTATTCTTTGTCACTGAATTTGTTTATATTGTATTGTCGCATATCATGCTGGAACACAGCATCTGTTTCACTCAAACCACAAACAAAAATTCATATCTCTCTGAATTAGTCCTGTCTAACTGGTCACTTGTTTTTGTCAGTGCTCCAGCTGATAGTTCTTGACCACTGACAGAAGGTCTTTGATATTATCTATATAACTAACTCAGCATGACCAGCATGTCTACAGATGACTGATAGCAGTCAGGAAACTGAGGGGTCTCTGGCTCTTTCACCCTGCTGTGAGTGGGAAAAACTGCAGCTGATTTGGTGCTGTGGCTGTCATAGGAGTGAAGGAACTTATTCTACATGATTCCAAAGAAATGATGATAATTGATATAGGATCTGGTAAAAAATCAGGAATTCTCTTTTGCAAGAAGGACATTCTTTTTCAAAACAGTTCTTTAAAGAGTTTATAAATTTTACTGATGGCTTCTAAATGCCCCCACAAATGCATTCAAAAGAGCTCTGATTCTCAAAGTGAAAAACTCTTGAGCCACCAGCACTTTTGTCCCAAGGTACCAGGCTTATCTGTCCCTCCAGGACACCTAACCATCCTAGGGGACGGGCAGGAAGCTGGGCCGCTTCCATGTCACTTCCAGCTGATCTATTTTACTGGTTTTGTTTCTCATATAGTTTACACAGCAAGGTTGCCCAAGGACCATAAATAGTACACCCTTGACTTCAAGAAGAAATTTCATGGTGAGGTGAAACACTTAGTAATCTGACTAGGAAATTGGTCAGGGACTAAGCAAGTGAATCTGTCACTCTTTCAGCAGAAGTCTGTGGTGATAATTTTCTCTTGAACATTTTCCCATTCTGATAAAACACAATTTCTGAACAACAACAAAAAATTAACAGAAAATTGCAATTCGCCTATAACTGAGATGCACCTAAAAGCTGTCATATTCCTAGGCATCAATGCTGCAAGTTTTACAGGTTATAACATTACTTGCACAATGGTATCTGAAATTCTTGACGTCAGCTGCAGACATCTGCAAAGGCAGATACCAGTAGTTTCCTATTACTGAGAACAGTCTGCAAGAAAAACAGGAAAATGTCAACAGATTCCATTTTCGCAACTCAGGATGACAAGGCAATGCTTACATAGTCTATGATAAACCTTATTTTATATAGAAATACTCTGTATACTTAGTTCAAATGGTTACAAATATAGATAATACCACAACTATTTAACTATGATGCAGTACTTGTCAAGCATATGGTCCTAAAAAATGCAATCCTGCTTTTAAGCACATGTGAGACGGAGTTTAAGCCAGGCAAAATTTTGTATGTATTAGTAGAACTTAGCTTTAAGAAAGAGAGTCAGGGCATGGTGTATCATTACTGAAGAAACAGGTGATTGTGTGTAAATATTCTTGAACTATGAGATTGGATGTACTTCAGGAGAAAATTCTGGAAGTTGGATTTTGATCATGCACTTAATCAGGTATCAGTCCCCAAGAAGATTGCCTTGAAGATTCCCAGCAGAACAAAAATGGATTGAGATCATTCCCAAAATATCTGAAGCTGTTAGGATTTAGTAGGCTTTGGACCTCCTCTTTTATTAATGAGGGCATTGGTAGTCATATTAATGTAATATTTAATAATATATTGACCATTTAGTTGCACCTGGACATTATTTGTTTTTCACCACTGGAAGTAACTGACACTGACTGTTTTTTAGTGATTGTGAAAATTAATGTTCTAAATTCCACAGATAATTGTCTTAAATCATTGACGTGAATTTTCAAGAAGTCTGAGCATCCATTGCTTTCTGTGTAGTCTGCACTTTTCACAGAATCACAGAATCACAGAATGCTAGGGATTGGAAGGGACCTCAAAAGATCATCTAGTCCAATCCCCCTGCCAGAACAGAAATACCTAGATCAGGTCACACAGGAACACATCCAGGCGGGTTTTGAATACACCCCAGGATGCCATTGGACTTCTTGGCCACAAGGGCACATTGCTGGCTCATGGTCATCCTGCTGTCCACCAGGAACCCCAGGCCCCCTTCCCCTGTGCTACTCTCCAACAGGTCAGTCCCCAACTTATACTGGCATATGGGATTGTTCTTCCCCAGATGCAAGACTCTACACTTGCCCTTGTTATATGTCATTAAATTTCTCCCCGCCCAACTCTCCAGCCTGTCGAGGTCTCTCTGAATGGCAGCACAGCCTTCTGGTGTGTCAGCCACTCGTCCCAGTTTTGTGTCATCAGCAAACTTCCTGACACAACACTCTATTCCCTCATCCAAATCATTGATGAATATAGTGAATAGTACTGGTCCCAGTACCGACCCCTGAGGGACTCCACTAGATACAGGCCTCCAGCTAGACTCTGTCCCATTGACCACAACTCTCTGGCTTCTTTCCTTCAGCCAGTTCACAATCCACCTCACTAGCTGATCATCCAGACCACACTTCCTCAGTTTAGCTGCAAGGATGCTGTCGGAGACTGTGTCAAACGCTTTACTGAAATCTAGACCACATCCCCTGCTTTGCCATCATCTATTCACTGGGTTATGTCCTCATAAAGGGCTATCAGGTTGGTCAAGCATGACTTCCCCTTGGTGAAGCCATGTTGACTGCCCCTAATGACCCTCTGATCCTTGATATGCCTAGAGACAGCACCCAGGATAAGTTGTTCCATCACCTTTCCAGGGATGGAGGTGAGGCTGACTGGTGTACAGTTACCTGGGTCTTCCTTCGTGCCCTTTTTGAAGACCAGAGTGACATTTGCTTTCCTCCAGTCCTCAGGCACTTCTCCCATTCCCCACGACTTAACAAAGATGATGGAGAGTGGCCTAGCAATGACATCCTCCAGCTCCCTGAGCACCTGCGGGTGCATCCCATCAGGACCCATGGATTTATGGATGTTCAGGTTGCTTAACTGATCCATAACTCAGTCCTCATCAACCAGGAAAAACTCCTCCTCTGTCCTGACTTCCTCTGGAGCCTCAGGGGTCCTGGGCTCCTCAGGACAGTCTCCAGCAGTATAGACAGAGGCAAAGAAGGCATTCCGGAACTCTGCCTTTTTTTTGTCCTCTGTCACCAGATCACCCACCTCATTCATCAGTGGGTGTATGTTGCCTCTAGTGTTAGTTTTATCTGCAGTGTATTTGAAGAAGCCCTTTCTGTTGTCCTTGACCTTTCTTGCAAGGTTGAATTCCAAGGAGGCCTTGGCTTTCCTAGTCGTCTCCCTGCATCCTCTGACAACAGACTTATATTCCTCCCGAGTGTTCAGCCCATCCTTCCATGATCTGTACATTCTCTTCTTCCATTTGAGTTTGCCCAGCAGTTCCTTGTTTAACCATACAGGTCTCCTGGTACCCTTTCTTGACTTTTATACCATAACTGTCTTTTGGATTGTGAAAATTTAGTGCAAAGGTCTTTGGACAACATTTGAACGGTTAGCATGATGTATATTTTAATTTGGCATCTAACTCATATATTTCTTAATATATCTACTGAATCAAAAAGTAAACAGATTGCAAATCACAGTTTCCTTATTACAATCCTTCCTCTTATCACAGTTTCTCATGCCATTCTGAAATCATATGAAATCAATAAAGGTTGGTTAGAAAATATTACTGTCTTTGCTCTTTAAGCAGACATATAAAAGCGCAGGAGTGAGTTAGAAATTCAGAAGAAAATCAAAGCAGAGGTCTTGTCTTAACAGCTTTCATCAGCACCAGTAGTTTATTTTTAAAGAAGACAACACCTTGCAAGGAGAAAAAAATGGCAAGCTTGAACTGGAGTTATCAAGGCAACAATGGTAAAAGCTATGTTTAATAGAAAATCAGATTTATTTATGATATATTGAATATTTATTTATTTTCCTTATAAAAATTCTTCAGAATTACATGGATACCAAATATCTGTATTATATATACAATTGGTTCCAAGAAAAAGTGTCATGAATTCAGTATTGGTACAGAATTAGAAGTAGAAAACTTAAATTATTTTTTTATTTTGCCTAGGACCTGACCACTGGCACAAGTTATACCCAATTGCCAACGGAGACCGTCAGTCTCCTATTGATATTAAAACCAAGGAAGTAAAAAAAGATGCAACTCTGGGGCTTCTCCGGATCACCTGGAAACCTTCTACATGCAAAGAGATCATCAATGTTGGACATTCATTCCATGTGAATTTTGAGGATAAGGACAATCAATCAGGTTAGTAAAAAGCGAATCTGGAGAGGGATATGTGAGACCTTTTCTTTTTTCATGCTCTTTTTCTCTAATTTATGTGGAAAAAAAAGCTTGTTGCCTTTCAGGAGTGTTTATATAGATTAGGGTATGCTTGCTAATTTTATTATAGCAGTTGGCAACACCCTTTAAGTGTCACAGAAGGTCCAAATTATGTTCTTTAAAATTCAAGGACTTGTTGGCAAGTGTTCTTGTGTTAATGGCAAAAGGACTGGTAATTTCCTCATAAGAAACCTGCAGGATAATCACTGACTTGGGGAAAGAAAGGTAGGAGGAAAGTTTCTAAACACAGTTTCTCAGTTGTGCTATTTTTTAATCAACGTTTATACACATGTAAAAGTTACTCACAGTATAACTCCATATGAAATCACTCTAGGCTAGGCTTCTTCCTCAGAGTCTTGTTACCTTGATACCAAAGGATGAGATTTCTTTGTGCTGATATATAATATCACAAGTGCTGTAAGAACCCCAGGCATGTATTTCTAAGCATCATGCACAATTACAGGTGCCTGTCACCACGGTGGGAATCAATACACATTTATGTGCTTGTAAGCAAGGAACTAATGATAATGACCAATAAACAGAGTCAATAACATCCAAGTACACCTGTGACATCTTATAATCTAAATTCAGAAAACATCAAGTACCTGTAACTGTTATTTTTTTGAAGAAAGAGATCTTTAAAATACTGTGATAAATAATACAGATGTAAGTGGGAAGTGAATTCCATGAGATAGGTTGGTTTGTTCTGCAGTTATTACATTTCTAGCAAACTGCTGTTTTTCTGCATTATTTTCCTTTTGTTTTCTCTCTGGAGATTTACTATAATCAATGCACTCAATACATACCTAGAATTAAAACCTTCAATAACTTTGGCTTAATTGCACAAACTGTAGCGTATTTTTTCTCCAGATGTTTAAAAATAATCCAATCAAAAGATGTTAACATGTTAACATGGAGAAAACTGGTTGCATGTTATAAAATCTTTGAAATCTCTAACTTGCCTGTCAGTAAGACTTTATTGATAGATATTTTTGCCATACTCCATGCATTTGCAGTGCTGACTGGCGGACCTCTCACTGGAACATACAGATTGCGGCAATTTCATTTCCATTGGGGCCAAACTGATGAGCAAGGCTCAGAGCACACAGTGGATGGAAGGAAATACGCCTCAGAGGTAGAGTCAGTGAAAGAAAAGTCAAAGTCAAGTTTTCAAAGTCCAGTCATGTAGATCATCCCTAGGTAAACAAAACAAAAGAAAACAACAACAGTAAAGCAGCATATCTAGATAGCTTTGATAGTTATTTTATTTTGCAGAAACAATATTAAATTTGCATGTGCAAAGTTGACACTGCAAGAGCAAACTGGGGTTTGTGGTCAGTATTTATTAATCTAAATTTAGATAATGTAAATTGATATTTAAATAGTGAAATGGGGCTGAAAGGTGCAAGGTACAAAAGTAAATAACATCTGCTAAATGTTAAAAAGGTCAGCTGTATAAGTATTTTCAGCTGAAAACTATATCAGTTGGTTTTTGGAGTCTGATCACCCAATATCCCACTATAATTGTAGCTGGAGCTCCTCAGAGCTACAAGCATGCTGGTCACTCTAAAGTGTTCGTGGTTTTTTTCCTGGCTTTTCAAGAACAACAAGTAAGAAGGAATCCCAGAACAAATTAATGAAGAGAAAGAGGTAAAAACATTATCTAGTAAGGGTCCCAGCAGCTGTCAAGTACATTAAATGTCTACAGATGATGAAGCAAGGTCTGGTTTACAAAAATTAAAAACCACCAAAAAGTGAGAGATTTTACTTATTTTCCAGTGCCTTAGTGTCCTGCTAATAGTCATCAACATGCAAACAAACAATTCATTTGCAATCCATGTAATGTTATCTTTGGAAGCTTTTTGGATTTTAGGAACATTACAACATGACAAACTAATGAGATGGATTATTCATTTTTAATTTAGGCATTAGAAGCACACAGCCAGAAGTGTATTCCTAATAGGAAATTTTACACTATTGAGCGTGCTAAAGCTATCTCAATTCATACAGCCAAGATAAGAAAAAGGTGCCCCTTTAGAATTGCATTCTGCCATAAAGAGATAGTGCACTTATGCAGTGTTTAAGCAGAACGTGATTAAGTGTTTATTACTTTGCTTTGAATCAATAGTTTAAAATATGTTGAAACAGTAAAGATGTTAGGTTGAAAATACAGCTATTCAGCTTTAAAAAATACCAAACATTTAAAAAAAAAAAGAATATTTAAATCCAAATTTTAAGATTGTATGCATTATATGATAATTTCCATGTTTTAGAATCTCCTCCTTGCATTTTAAGAAGTTTTAATATTTTTTGTGACAATGTTGCTGAAACATTACACAAATAATTGAGGACTAGACTATTGCCATAGAGTTACATAGTTCCTAAGGAATTTCTAAGTATATTCATAAATGAGAAGGCATTTAAAGAAATTCTTAAGATTGCCAAGTTCTGTAAGTTTTGGAAATTTAAATTTTATGAAAAATATCTCAAGATCTAATATGCAACATACCAGGCTGAACAAAAGTTTCTTAAAAGTCTATTAAAGCAAATACTGTAAAATGCTTGTTAAAAGATCTATATTGAATATAAACCATCCACAGCCATGATGCTCATGGCCATAACGTCAGTCTTTTGTAGTAAATGGGACTATTGTGAATAAATATTGCACCATGTGCAACAAAGTGGTTGCACTCGTCAAAGTGCTATTTAATGTATTACATTTTTAAAGACATAGAAATAAAGGCATGCACGGGAAACTGTTAGCAACAGAGTTAGAAAAATATGTGTCCCTTGTAAGTTGTGATTTTCCACATCTCTATGTACGTACCCCTAAATGGCTTTCTGGAATATGTGCAGTTCTGCCTACCCCAAGATAAAGCCTGATTATGAGTCCTGACAATGCCGGGGCAATTCAGCAAAACACCATAAATCTGCAGACATTCACTAGCATATTCTCAGTTTCATTGGCAGACCCTAAGAGTACACAGTGGTGTTTCTAACTATTTTACTCGAATTACAGCATTTATCTGTAGTAGAACCAGCAAAAATGATCCTGTCAATTGCTTTTTAGCTTCATTTCATTCACTGGAACGCGGACAAGTATTCGAATGTAGCTGAGGCTTTCGACAAGCCAGATGGGCTGGCAATTGTCACTGTTTTCCTAAAGGTCAGTTACTGACATACTGAAAGCACAGGCATCTCTCTTCCCTTTCCTTATCAAAACTGAAGTCAGTTACAGGACTAGGCATGCCTTTTTGTTAAATTGGTTGAGAGGTCTCGTACCCTGATTTAGCCCATATTACCAGCTTTGCCCATCCTTCTACATGGTTGTTTCACCCAAATCCCCATCTCATCCTCAGAGCCTTCAAGAAGAGCTTTAAAGGCATGTGTGCTAGTGAGCTTGTTGTGTTT
The DNA here is from genome assembly GCA_028020825.1 of Podargus strigoides. Classification (NCBI taxonomy): domain Eukaryota; kingdom Metazoa; phylum Chordata; class Aves; order Caprimulgiformes; family Podargidae; genus Podargus; species Podargus strigoides. The sequence goes on from CM051620.1 coordinate 28,497,120, forward strand.
TGTCCACCTTTGTAACAGGCAATGCTCACACCTTTTGTATTTGCTTTCCACTCCATTTACAGTGATGTGAACTTTCACAGAAAGGCGATTTGAGTTGTGTGCTACTATTGTCTATCAATCAGAAAAGAAAATTTGAAATCAGAACTCCAAGAAATCTTGAATCTGTGCTTATGACATATTTAGCCTTTCAACACCGAAGCAGGAAAAAGTATTCCTTGTTATTAAGGACTTTATTATATTAAGGAAATATTATAAAATAATATTACTTATTATATAATTAATATATATATTTAAATATAATTATTCTTAGTTCACATTGCAAAAAATATATCAGCAAAATCATCTCTGAATGCTTTCCAAGTGAATTTCAAGGATAAGCACGCATGATCAAAGCAATCATGTACTTCTGAACCACAGATTATTTTCACGCTGCTGTTTGCATTACTCTGCAAAGCAGAAGCAAAACTTCCTCTTCTTCCCTCAAAAGTTCTAACTTTCTTCTCGGCCATAGTGAGTTTGCAAAGCTAAACCAATCAGCATTTATAATGCATCTTGTTGCTCTTGATTCTGTTAGAATATAACTATTGATACATATTTAGAATTTTAAAGTAGTTTTTTATTTACAGCTTGGCTTATGCAATGAAAACCTGAAGGGTGTCTTGAAGGCTTTGGATTCAGTAAAGACTAAGGTAAACATCATCACAGCCTGGTCATGATGATATACAGAGTAGTTAAATCAAAATCTGTGCAGTCTCTCATCTGTCTTTTTGAAGACTTCAGAATAATACAGGGGTTCAGCTGAAGGAGGCTGTTGAGATGTCGGAGCTGAAAGTATGATCCTGGGCATGAGTTTATGTGATCCTGTAAGATATTTTGTATGGTTAAGGCTCCACCCTGTAGACAGCTATGGGTTCTTTGTGTAAGAGTAAGAGTGCACAGTTCCTGATTCCTAGCTAATTCTACACTTCCATCCATTTATCTATTTAAAATTACCCCTGGTGTCCACCACCAGCACAGCCTCACAATATCCAAACTGAAGTTTCACTCAGTTGAAGGAGGGAGAAAAAGGGAGAAGAAATAACATCAGAACTGCACTTTTCTTAAGATATTGTGTAAAGCAGTGACTATTCCCACCAAGCCTCTGACAAGATAAGCAGAGATAGAATCTGAATATCTGAATTTTAGTGAAGTGTGTTATAAGTACAATACAGCATCTCCCAGAGGATTTTAAAAAGGAATGTAGAGTTTGACCCTGAACATGCAAACATTATCAACATGTGTGAATCCTCCCTTTATCCTCAACAGACAGTTGAAAATTAATTATACACTAAGGTGTTTTGCTTGCTCAGGAGCACAGAGTTCAGTATTTTGAAAAAAAAACCAAAACAACTCTTTCATCAGTGATGACTGAACTCTCTGATATCTGATACCATTGGGGGGCAAGTTGTGTTTTGGGTTTTTTTTGAGTAACACTGCTCATTGTCGGTGGTGCCAGCCTAGATGTATCTCAATGTCAAACTTATCACCAGAGTGAGCAACTCACCTCTGATGCTGAGAAAACACTGGTGTTTGAAATTACCTTCTCTGATTTAGGACCACGCTACCTTATACACTGAGATGTAACTCCTGTCTTGCTTATGAGTTTCATTAACCAAGCGTTATCTTCCATAGGGTAAGCAAACTCCCTTTTCTGATTTTGATCCTTCAAGCCTATTGCCTAAATCTTTGGATTACTGGACCTACAATGGCTCCCTGACTCATCCTCCCCTCCATGAGAGTGTCATCTGGATTATCCTTAAAGAATCAATTTCTATCAGCTCAGAGCAGGTACAGTATAACAAGGAAATTAAAAAAGACCCTTCTTGTCTTTTGGCTTCAGGGACATTATCACTTTACATTGTATTGCTGCATTTTATTACGTTTATTTGTCTCATTTTTACTGTGAAATAAGTAGTACCTTTACACCACATTATTGCTCTTCATAAACACTTATGACTCTGCCTCAGCCAGGGTAGGCTAGTCACATTTTACAAAGTCGTGTGGGAATTGAGATAAGATGACTTCGGATTAATGGAGTTGCTTCCACTGCTCCAGGAAAGGCAATGGAACTGCCTTAAACTTCCTTGTGGTACTGTGTTTCCCAAAGCATAAGCCAGGCAGAAAGCTGAATTCTTTCCATCTTCATTCCTACAAGACTCTTGAAAAGAAATTAATATTCTCATCAAATCTCAGCCAAGAACCTGCCTGAGCAGGGTGTTTTGTGATGTGCCACATGATCAAATAGCCAGAATATAGCTGTCCATTCAGTGCTATCGTAGAGTGGTTATGAGCTGTACCAATTGCTTTATTATTGCATTATTTCCTAATAATATCTGTAGGATAAGATAAATATCCCTCACTGGCTTTATCAAGATAAGTATTCTTTCTCTTCTAAAATCTTATGAAACTGCTTTATGCAGTTAAATTATTGCCACCTTTCCTACCAAAGGTGTTTAAATTAGTATCTTTCCAGATAAGGCTAATTAAGTACTTCGAATCTTTGAAAATCAAAAGCATGCATGTAGAAATAAATCAGATACTATGAAGACAATTAATATTTGTTCAAGGTGTTATTAACTGGGCTATTCAATGGATAGGAAACAGAAATTAAGTACAAATAGTTTGACATAAAAACACCAATATTTAAAGCAAAGTTGGATTAGTTCTAAGGCATTGTTTTTTACTTTCGCAATTGGTGATATTTCAAATTTATCAAACCCCAGGTTTTTTCATAGGTGATAACACAATGGTACCAGAGTCTGAAAGCTTCTGTGATTGTTGGATATAGGGGTGAATAGGATATTCAAAGATGGTTGTTTGTTCCTGTACTTCTGTGGCAGCTTATATCCTGACTCACCACTTGATTAATTCAATATTATGACACTTAATTTTATTTTCAAATAGAAAGTTAGTTGGGAAGCACAAATATTTCTCACTGACATGAAGTATAAAAGTGCAAAGCTAAATATATCCCTTCCTTCCTTGCTCCCTTTAGCTGGCTCAATTCCGCACAATCCTGTCTTCTGCTGAAGGGGAAGCACCTTGTCCCATACTGAGCAATCACCGGCAACCCCAACCACTGAAAGGCAGAGTGGTGAGAGGCTAATTCCAGACAACCAAAGCAAGTCTGGAGCACAGTCTGCTCATCAAGAGCAGCACATCTAAACAAAGACCAATCTCATCTACCAAAGAAATGAGAATGTGCAAGAGTTCTTAGCTGCAATATTCTTGTCCTGCCAGAAGCTGTTGTAATTCACTGTGGCGTTTGGCTAGTGCTTTTACTGTAATTAATCTATGTTCTTTTTGTGGTAGGCAATTAATGTGTTTTAACACAAGATCTTTAACAGTGAAATGTACTTTAAAAATTTCAATGAGTCTTCACATTCCTTCTGATGTACAAAATAAACCGTGGTAATAAGAAGCAAAGTAATTGTTTGGAGTGAAATTATTCAGTGCTTGGCTTCCCACAAGGAGTGTTTCTGCAACTGTATGAAAGATCTGTTATTTTCTACAATGACATTTCTACTGTTAATGGCAATTACTAATGAGTTACTGAAATAAAAAGTTTATTTTTCTAATTTAGTTCATGCATGCTTGATTGAAATTAAGTTAATAAAGCAAGCACTTTGAAGTGAAATGGTATTGTAACAGTGCTATGCTACCAGTGTTTTCTAATAAATTGTGTGATAATTGGTTCTCTTATTTCACCTGCAGCATTTAATAAAGAATTATTAGACTGAAGTCCATGCAAGAGTAAATGACTTGTCTGTACATTTAAACCACACATGGCATCAGTTTCACTATTTCCCAAGCAGAGCACTCAGCTTTGCAAATGTCTGGCTTGGGTACCCTTGCTGCCTTGTGTCATTAGCCCATTAAGCATGATGACAGAAGTCAAGACTCTAACTTAATTTGATGCAATGCATTTGTAAGAAACAGAATAAAACCATAGCAAGATCTTTCTTTATTCCATTCCAAAACAGGTACCACATTTATGGCTAACTTTCTGTATGAAATAGGTTTTGAGATATCACAAGTAATTTATATCTGGGAAAAAAGGAGATGCCATTTAGTCTTATTAGCCTAGCATGGAACTAAAGGAAAAATTGTTAATTGAAAGTGCAGAAGAGTGAGCACAAACTGCAGATAAACATGACAGCTAAAATGTAATACTTAAGCTTATTCTTAGACCTGCACCTTTATGAACAAGAACCTCCTTGCTGTCGAAAAAAGCTTCTTTTCCTAATAATATTAGTCCCTGATGCAGAGTCATGAACAAAATGGGAGCTCACCCATGAGCATGGAAATGAGGGGCATTCAAAATCAGTATTCAAAAGCAGTTTTCATTTCTGTGCTAGTTTAAAAGCAGACAAATTAACATTTGGTCAGATATCCCTGCCATCCACATCAGCAATACCTATTCCTACTACCTTATTTAACAAGCTAGTAAAATGCCTCTTTCTGTTCATAAGCTTAGAAAAAAAATTACGAAGAGGCCAATGATTCTCTCAGGTGATTGATACCTTCTTAATCAGCAATCCACACCACTTGTCTCTGCCTTACTGCAACAACTGCATCATCCCTTTAACCGCCATGAATGGGAAGATAATAATTTTCATTCTTCTCAGTTCTCCATAAAAAAATCTGCTGGTGCTTGTGGGAAAAGTGAGAACAGCTATATCAGTTTGACTGGTTTCAGAGAAGGCATCTTCCTTAAAAAGATTAAACTTCACAAAGAGATTACAACAGGCAGAATTTTGAGAAATGGGAACAAATCTGTTCGGCAGAACAGTAACTTTCTAGAAAGAGATTTTTCATTCAGAGTCTCTTTAAAAAACTCTCTAACTAGTGTCCTCAGCTATATCTTGTAATTTCTCAGTTTTAGGTTGGGCCTGAACTGCAGAGCTGTGGGTTCAAGCAGTTGGAGACCTTTGTATGTGAGCACAAGGGTGACAGGAAGTCAGCAGCTGGATCTACTGGTTTGTCTCCAACATGAATGACTTCACCCTGCTTCTTTTTGTGTAACTCCTCTGGAAAATTACTTTAATAAAATACAAGTGAAAACATCAAGTAGGAACAACTGTGAAAATCAAATTAGTCTGTTTATAACAACCAAGAAAATGAATAAGCAATTCATAATCTAGGAGATGGTAAGGGAAAGAAATGACCTTGACTTGATCAAGGAAAGGCAAGCTCATTTCTTAGCATCTGCACACTGTGAGTAACAGTGAAGGAAAGATCTCTTATCTTTACAGCAAAGAAAGAGAACAAAATACAAACAGGATTTTATTTTAGGACATAAAACTATCACTATAATGACATCTAATGGTACTTGCTGGCAATACAAAAGAGATGGAAAGGAACATTATTACTCAGTGTAGTAGTTTGAATGGGTAATTTCTCAATGCCGAAGACTTGCAAAAATCACAGAGAAAAACATAAATATGTTAAGACTTATTTAAGAATACCAATTCTGCCTTTTACTAGAGTGGATCATTTTCTCATTTACTGTTCAATATTTTATCCTTACATAAAAATGTTGGTATCTGTATGCTATACATCAATAGCCAAACCCCACAGTATGTCACCTTCAGTCCCAAACAGGAAAATGCAAGCTACCACAGGCGCAGCTCATCTAGAGAACTTCTGCTAAGCTTCTCCTTATTTTGCAAAGACTTTCAAAATACAGTAACTCTGCTAAAATAAAGTTTCCCTCCATAGCTCCACAGCTGTGAAAAAATAGATACACTTGACATTTAGCATTTTATCAGCAGAAGGGACTTCAGGTCAGGCTCCAGCAGCTCCTTCCATATAGATCACTGCTAGGCATATTAATTAGGATTTCTTTGTGGGGGTTATAAGGCAAAATTGGTTTAGTTAATGTTCCATATTATTTTTTTCTTTAGAAAATCCTTCATAATTCAACTGTTCCCTCAGGTTGAGGGAAAAAGAGTACTGTTAGAACCACGTAGGTGTCAACTGCTAAGTGTGCTTTGAGAATGCCCAGATAAAATCCTGTAGATGAGATCGTGTGAGGAGGCTGAGTTAAGAGCTCCTGATACAGCTTAGGGATTTTACTGTAGGGTCTGTAGATCTTTCGGAAAAGGAAAGATCTTGTACAAGAGGTCTCAGTTCTTTTTATAGGTCTTTCTGGGAATCCTCTGCATCTCTAATCCCATATGTAACAGGCACAGCAATGCAGTGCTGCAGTGCTGGGCTTGGCACCACAGGATGGGAAACACAAGGCTTGGAAGTAGCTAGCAACAATTCTGTGCAGTGGAAGACACCACTTAAAATTGAAGTAATTTGCAGCAGATACTTCGAAAATGTCCAGATGTAATACTACATCTTGAAACTTTTAAAATTGTTTATTAAGCAAAACTGCTTGTCAAAATCAACACATTGGCTAGCCATTCTGAATTTCTTGATTGCGTTATTTGTCAAAGAAAAGAAAAAGATTGCTGAAAAATCCCACCAGGATTAATGGTGTATTGCTGCCTATATTATGATAATGCAGCTTCCTTGCATGCCTTATTCATGTTTTTCTGCACTAGCACAGAGCTCAAATGAAATGCATTTATTTTTGACTGCTTAAGCCATTATGTCTTTTGCAATGCTCTGAGGTAACAAAGAGATTACACCATAAAAACTTGAAAATCAACAAACTAAATTATGTCACAAAGTTCACTACAGTGTAGCTAGAGCCAAATCAGATTAAAAAGTATGTGTTGGAAAAATACATCTATGGGATCGTGTTCACAGTATACTGTGACTAATTTCCTTAAGGGCTGTCAGCTGCAGCACTAAGCCAAAGGTGTAAGGTTCCTCTCGGAAGGGTGCTAATGGAGCCCAGCTGACAAGAAGGCCCCTGCTCCCCTGAGAGATCCAGAGCCCTTTGTCCCCAAGGAGTCCCAGTGGCTTCCAGCTGACAAACAAAGGGTGGTGCTGCCATGGGGCACTGTCCTGCCCGGGTCTGCAGAGCCCAAGGAAATGGACCAAGCTGTGCCATTTTGGGAGCAGTGACAGCAGCAGCACTTTCTGTTCCTGCAGCCTGAAATGGGCACTTCCCTCACCGCCAAACTATCACCACCTAATGATCCCCTTTTAGATATCCAATACCTTCACCTCCTAATCTGTCTTTGGAAAGCCACCACTTGCATTTGGAGAAATCTGTGAAATCAAGAGGCTAGCGTATCTTGTCCCAGATATTCACTGTATTGGGCAATGTGTAGCCTCTGCTTAATTTCTTATAAATATACACACACTCCAGTGTGGAAATTTAAGAGCAAAATGGGGAAAGCCTCAAGCTTCCCTCTTCTCACCCTGGGGAGAATCAGCGTCATTCCTCATGTACCCTTTGAACATTTTTAGCACGCTGTCCACTGATTGAAGTTGAACTGGATAAAGCAGTGAATGAGGCCGAAAAACTGGGAAGAAATAGTGTCTGGCATGACAAAATCTAATGCAATGAAACTTCATCTCTCTCTGGGACATGGGTTTACCAGAGCAATGTAATGACATAAATCAATGTAAAAGACCAAGTCATGCACTTACTATACTGTTATAAATGGTACCTCTGAACATACCCTCTCCCGCCCGACTGTAAACTTGCCCCTTCAGCTGGAAGGGTGTTAATCAGGAGAGAGCTAAGGACCAGGGCAATCTGGTCATCTGGGTTGCCCCTTGAAACCAAACTGCTTCCTCACGATAAGGAGACACTAAGCCTTGGCATGACAACAACGGGACATCAGGAAACATTTAGATTTACCCTTGAAAAAGGTGTTCGGACAGATTTGGTAGCAGTGGCACAAAAAGCTGTCAGTGACTGATGCAATAGGACCACCTCTGTCTTATCATGAGGTTCCCCATGAGGAAGAACAAGGAGGACAACATCCACAGTCATTTCTGTGCAAGTGATCGAGCTTCCCTGCAGTCCTCTGGGGGAGGCCAGATCCACACATCCCCCTCCTTCCCTCACCAAACTGAGTGCTATTTCATTGATTTGCGCTGTTGTGAAGTGTGGTCTAATATCCTTTAACAGAACATTCTTTCTTAATTATCTTCATGGAACCATACAGGCCTTTTCTGCAACAGCAACATACTTTAGAGGCATGGTCCAATGGAGCCACTGTGTCTTCTGTCCATGAAAATGCACATATGCAAGAGGAATGCCTGAAATAGTCGCACTCCAACTATTCAGAGTGCTTTGAGCCCTTGAACAAGTCCTGTAGGATTAACATTAGGCAGGATTTTACAAGGCTGCCAGCTGGTGATTTTGCATTTCCATTATATATCCCACAGCAAAGTTTATAACATGGATTCTTTTGTTATTGGGTCAGGGGAGAGAAAGGGGAACGTGGGGAACAGGAGAGGTGCCCGAGGACTGGAGGAAAGCAAATGTCACTCTGGTCTTCAAAAAGGGCACGAAGGAAGACCCAGGTCAGCCTCACCTCCATCCCTGGAAAGGTGATGGAACAACTTATCCTTGGTGCTGTCTCTAGGCATATCAAGGATAAGAGGGTCATTAGGGGCAGTCAACATGGCTTCACCAAGGGGAAGTCATACTTGACCAAACTGATAGCCCTTTATGAGGACATAACCCGGTGAATAGATGATAGCAAAGCAGTGGATGTGGTCTATCTTGATTTCAGTAAAGCGTTTGACACAGTCTCCCACAGCATCCTTGCAGCTAAACTGAGGAAGTGTGGTCTGGATGATTAGATAGTGAGGTGGATTGTGAACTGGCTGAAGGGAAGAAGCCAGAGAGTTGTGGTCAATGGGACAGAGTCTAGTTGGAGGCCTGTATCTAGTGGAGTCCCTCAGGGGTCGGTACTGGGACCAGTACTACTCAATATATTCATCAGTGATTTGGATGAGGGAATAGAGTGTTGTGTCAGGAAGTTTGCTGATGACACAAAACTGGGAGGAGTGGCTGACACACCAGAAGGCTGTGCTGCCATTCAGAGAGACCTTGACAGGCTGGAGAGTTGGGCGGGGAGAAATTTAATGAAATATGACAAGGGCAAGTGTAGAGTCTTGCATCTGGGTAAGAACAACCCCATGTGCCAGTATAAGTTGGGGACTGACCTGTACGAGGGCAGAGTAGGGGAAAGGGACCTGGGGTTCCTGGTGGACATCAGGATGACCATGAGCCAGCAATGTGCCCTTGTGGCCAAGAAGGCCAATGGCATCCTGGGGTGTATTAGAAGGGGTGTGGTTAGTAGGTCGAGAGAGGTTCTCCTCCCCCCCTACTCTGCCCTGGTGAGGCCACATCTGGAATATTGTGTCCAGTTCTGGGCCCCACAGTTCAAGAAGGACAGGGAACTGTTTGAGAGAGTCCAGCGCAGAGCCACAAAGATGATGCAGGGAGTGGAACATCTCCCTTATGAGGAAAGGCTGAGGGAGCTGGGTCTCTTTAGCTTGCAGAAGAGGAGACTGAGGGGTGACCTCATTAATGTTTATAAATATGTGAACGTTGAGTGTCATGAGGATGGAGCCAGGCTCTTCTCAGTGACATCCAATGATAGGACAAGGGGCAATGGATGCAAGCTGGAACATAGGAGGTTCTGCATAAATGTGAGGAAGAATTTCTTCACAGTGAGGGTAACAGAACACTGGAACAGGCTGCCCAGAGAGGTTGTGGAGTCTCCTTCTCTGGAGACATTCGAAACTCGCCTGGATGTGTTCCTGTGTGACCTGATCTAGGTGTTCCTGCTCTGGCAGGGGGATTGGACTAGATGATCTTTTGAGGTGACATTTTAACTCATTTGAGCATATCTGATTGATGAGAGGGAGGTGGAGAAAAGACATGTGGCTCAAGCAGTTGCAAGGCCAGACACTATTGCACAGTACATCAAGCTCTAAATCAGTTTCTGAAATCTCATTTCTGTGATACTAAAGCAAGGTGGGCCAGCTATGAAAAGAGCACAGATTGAATTCAAATAAATGATTCAACAGAAAAATTTTGTGAGTATAAAGGAGTATGTACTAAAACTTAATTGTGTTCAAGGCTGTGACATGCACACTGTTCATACTCGTGTTCTTCTGTGGATCTGCAAGCGTACAGGGATATAGTCATTCCAGTAGGATAGTTAGACTAATGATGAAATTCAGCAGCTGCTCCTGAGCCCTTGTTCCCAAAGGTTATGCTTTGAAATCTCTAAACATCACAACAGAAGAGCCCAGATTGCCACAGAGCTGGAGTTTCCAGTAACTAGATCTCTTAGGTAGTCAGTACTTCAAGGAAATTAAAAGCATCTTTTTAAATGGCTAAACAAGGAGTTAAGTACCAGTTTGAAAATACTGATGTGATGTGACTACTGCAAAGCCACAAAGAAAAGTGGTGTAACGTTAGGAACACAACAGAGTTTCTGTGCAGGGTTCCCAGGCCAGAGGTGGCTCAGCCCCATAGAGCAGACCTACCATTAAAACACAGCTTTCCAAAACCACCTTCCGCTGCTCTCCCTGAGACAGATATGTGTCCTGCCCCGGCCTAAAGTCAACTCCTTCTACACATCCAGTTTTTCAGGCTGCAAATCAAAAGGCCCTGCTTTCCACATAGAGAAAAAAGAGGGGGCTCTATTTTAGTTGCTCCTATCCTCCTTGATCTTACCTGCATGCTCCTGGCTTGACCACGTGACCAGTTGGTTCTAGTTTGACCATATACCTAACAAAGATGGCAGCTGTTTCTGTAGTTACATCATCATTCACTTAATGTGCTGGCTTCTGTGGCACAGAAGTCACAAAAATCTTGAATTTCTACTGAAAGACAACAGACTAATGAACAGAACAAACGTTAATGCACCTGTTCTGCAAATGAGGGGAGGCACAAGAAAGGCTTACAACAGGATTCAGAAGATGCATTTTGTCACCTATAATGAAACTTAGGATGGATGCCAGTGCCTAAATTCAGTAGAGAACTCCAGAAAGAGGATGCCAGTCTGCCTCGCTCATTTGCGAGACATTTGAATACCACCGTCATGCAGGAATGCCGCATGCAGTGGTGCCCATGTAGCAGCCAGCTTATGGAGACTTAAGTGTCCAGACCGAGTGGAGACAAGCTACCACACAGCTGCTCCAGTGGGATTCACAAAGGAGAGAGGTGCCAGTGAAGCCCTGGGTCACATGGCTGCACATGGCACTGCTAGCACACACCGGAAATGTTAGCTGTGCCCATACTAGCAACTGGAGAGGGACAAGACTTGGCCATGTCCAAGTGGAACCTCCCCAGCATGGTTTTGGCAAATGTCAGCTGGAGCCCTCTGTGAGAGGGCTGAGACCAGGTGAAATGATGGTTCCCAATGGACCATATGGAGGAAGGTACCCAGGAAAGTTCGGCTGTACAGACTCAGGACATGTTATGGTCTTTGTTCCAGGATCAGAAAGTGGGCCCTGGCATGTTTTATTTATCACAATAGGCACAGCTATTAAATTCACTGCAAAACACAGCAGATAGGCTCAATTTACCTCTGGAAAAGCAGAGGATGTTGGTAGTTAACACACTCGTTCAAGAAGTAGGCGTCTTTTCCCTGCTCAGCCTGAGGGATCCCTATTGCCTGTGCAAGTGCCCTGATGGGTAGGCTTTGAACCTTCTACACTGTTTTTTAACACGAACTTTTTACTGCTGTAACTGGGCAGTACTTACGTTGTGGGTGTGATATTGTGCCTGTCCGTAAACTCAGAAAATAAAGTGTTACCAACATGAATATGCAACTAAATTGTTTCTTTTTAACTATCTAGCCCTTCATTTGTTAGTGGTTTTATACCTCGGCTGGATAGCTTTTTCACTGCCAAATGAGAAGGTAATTCTTAGTGCCAGTAAGAAGCATTAGCTAACGTTTGTACAGTGCCTACAAGCGCCCGAGTGCTAAGTACTAGAAATGAAGCATGTCTTAGCACTCAAAGGCCTGCGGGCTAAATAGTTGACCCAGTGCCCAGACTAGGATGAGTACTGACTCTGAAGAGGCTGAATACAGCCTTAAGCCATAATAGAAAAAAAAGTCCAGTACAAACATATAAGTAACAGCATGTAAAGCACAACTAAACAGCAATATACACTTCTCAGAAAAAGAAAGTGAGCTTTCTCTTTTTCAATAGAAAAGAGTTCAGTCAGTCATATTTTCCTCTTTTATGAATTACTGGATGCAAGATGCAAGAGAAAATTCTTTAGTTTAATCTTTTTTTAAATCTCAACACATTTTAGCAGGATCTTAGTGCAAGTGACTCTACAAACACCCCTGAGCACATTGTCGTGATGCAACACACCCACGCCAGTCACTAGGGAAAAGTGAAGCACAATCATGAGACTTCTGTATTATTGAAGCAATATCATACCTAAGCAGTGTGTATACCCGAGTGCTGTTCAGCTCTGATATCCTGGGTGTTCCCACTCTGCTATTAGATGGCCGGGTTGCAGGGCTAGATTACTAGGTTACTTCCTGATTGCCATAACTAAGAGGTGGGGGCAATGAAGATTGTATATGCCTTCTGTACACTGACACAGAGGGTAAAATCCAGATCAGTAAAAATGACAGTTACACAATAAACTGAAAAAAAAATATAAAAATAGCAGGCTAGAAAATAACTTTTTGGTAGTGCATTTTCCTGTCCATAATTACAACTCCCATCTTCCTGTAATCATGTGGATCTATTTCCAGTTAACAGACATTTGCAGTATGCTTGTGTGAACCAAGAAGCCTGCCTTGAGTCCAAGCAGTGATATTTAGTTATCTCATAATTGAGAGAGACAGGCTGTCAAATGCTTGCTGGAGTCTCACATAGAAAGTGAGGTGAGAGCAGTGCCACGGCTGAAGTGAGCACCACTGTTCACCTGCATCAGTCATGAAACTGAAGCAGAAACTGATTTCAAATACCTGGTCAGATTTTCTATATGAATCTTTACTATTCCCTTTGCAAAAACGATGCTCAGTGGTGCTCACCCATGCTCAGTTGTATTTACTGCATGTGGGAATTTGTGCTTGCACAGAGCTTTCTCCCAGAGCTTTGAGCACCAGGACAGTCTGACCTGCTGCCCATGCTCTGCCCAGCAGCTTTTCATGTGCTTAGGGAAATCCAGCTAAGCCAGAACATGCTGGGCATACAGAGCCTGCTTGGTAGTGCTGATGTGGCCTTGCATAGTCCAGGCTCCCTGATTAAATACTCTTCTTCTTAATGCCTGGGGAAATTTCTAGCCAGAATAAAACAGAAAAACTTAATTTGCTCCTATAGTGGTTGTTTCTGGCCTGTTCTGGCCATGCTTTTGGGCATGTGTTTAACTATGTGACGGACTGCTTATGAAAAATAGGTGAGTGTTTAAATGCATAGGTTCACCTAAATATGATCTTTTAAAGCTGCACATCTTTTGTTATGTATCTGAAAGTTATCCTTTTTTTCATAATTCTAATTTCAATTTTAAGAAAGAGAATAAGACACAGCCAACAGCACATCCTCAGTATATGAGTTATATGAAATACTCCTCTTCCACGGGCTGAGACTTCAGGACACCATGGGTGTTATTCGGACTGTGCCATCAGTGTGTAGGTGATGCCCAGACCATTGCCTTATTTACAGTGACATCTACCGGCAAAAGCAATCTACAAAGAGCCTCTTTTTCTGTTAGGGGGTTTTCAGTATTCATGGTCCTGTCTTTGGCATTTTTCTTCATCTTCTTCACATCCCACAGCTCAGTTGTTCACATTCAGCTCTATATTTTAGATTAGGGAATATAGTTTAGTCATTTATCATAATTTCAAACCCAGTATCCCTTTCCTCAAACAATTGTCCATTTATCTCAAGAGTATATATCAAAACAGAACAATATTTTATATCATCAGCACCATTTGCCAGTGCATCTAAGAGTGCTGGGCATCTCTAACATCCGGGAGACACAGTCTCTGCTGAGGTAGTATCATCTCAACATCATATATTTAGTCTTCCAACATACCTACCTATTAAATGTAGCTGTCACTGATGCCATCCACACACCAAAACTGAAGCCTCTCTGGGCACAGGATCTTGTCTGCAGACTTCAAGAGGCTAGTGGAGTCCAGTGGCAGCTCAGTTCCATAGTACTCAACAGAATCTGCTGTGCTCTAGAGCCATGTTCCAGCTCTTCCTTTACATTTTATGGTGTATGCATCTATGTATACTCATAGATAACATGTATATAGTATATCATGTATATATTGAGAAACATATACACAGAGAGAATATGTGTAGTTTAGAATTGTTGCTAAACATATTAGGAACAATACATAGGAACAGTAATTACCATAACACCATCAGACTGTGAGTACAGGAGAGAATATTTCAAGGATTTGCTCAGGGTACATGGTAAAAATACTACACATCATGTTACAGCTACTAAAATAATGTTAATTAATAAATAGTGTTTTGCTTTGGTTTTGCCATATCTAGTTATTGCTATGCATCAGACAGTTCAAAACTAATTTAATCAAACATGCTTGCTGCAGCAGACATTTGTGAAGGGCTTTGTTCTTCTAATGAAGGTTCCCTGAACAAGACACGAAGATGAGCTAAACTATTTTGAGATATTTGAGGTTTCATTTGGGCATTGGCCAACAGGCTGGAAGTTCTTTGGCTAGCCTTTGCAGACATTTTTAACAGACTTCAGAATTAGTATGTTTTTGAATAGCACAGTGCCATGCCTCTTGTATTCTTTAGTTTGATACCACAGTAAGATATTGCTCTTATTTATAACTGAATTTGCAATAAAATCGGTAACAAATACTATTTAAATAACTTTCAGCAATTTTTGGACTGCCACTGCCATCTGCAGACCTGGGAACACTGCATTCTTTCAGCTACTCATGCACAGGCACATGTGCTTTCTACAAAACCATGAGAATTTTAAGACAATTTTGGAATCTAAGTTTGGATGATGAGATCCTTAGTGATTTCCAGGTAAACTGGTTATTCATGAAATCACAAACTACATAAGACGCTGGAGTTTAAAAAGGACAAAGGGAAAATAGAAATCAGGAACACACTCTCTGAAAAACACCAAAGATGACTGGGCTCCTTTTTTTCCTCAAAGGCGCCAAAGTGCTGGGTTTTAAAAAAAATATATTTTATTGAAAGCACATTTCTGTCTGGTGTTCTTACAACTGTAGAAAAGAGAATGGGAAGCAAAATGTTGACATTTAAATGGCTCGTGCTTTATGCAAAATATTTGCAAGTGAAAGACAGAAAAAAATTAAATCAGATCTTCATAAAAAATAAATTTCATCTGTCTGTTGCATATGACCTGTATGATTTTCATCTGAAAAACGAAACTATCAGGAGCATCTACGAATTATTCAGATTTATGTGCCCAAGTATGTGGGGGAAATTTGATAAAACAGAAGTGAGACAGGAATTGACTGTGCAGCACATCAGTTCTGTTAAGCAGAGGCAGAGAATCTTTGTTTTCACATGACAATCCAGTACCCTCCTGTCAGAGACATTCCCAGCACAAGAGAAGACAACACAGATCACACATGCAAAATGTTTCACCACAGTGAAAACTTGTTCTTGTCATGGATGATGCAGAGGTTGACTGACAGAGGAAACAAAACATTAATTCAGAAAAAAATTTATTTAAGCACTCCATCATTATCTCCTGTCTCACAAAGACAGCAGACACCCAGGAAAGGTGTCCATAGAGCAAGTATTTTACAAATAAAAGGCAGGGAAATAACAGTGTCTAAGAGATTAAGTCACAGACCAAATCTCTATTAGTCTAGATCTCTACAAACAAATAATAGTGAGACTTAATATGAAAAAAAAGCAGGCTATCTATATGTGCAGAACACTGGTGGAAATATAACACTACTGTATTTATGTAGGATGCTTTATACATTAAAGTTTTTATCCTAAGTCCTAAAGAGATGTCAGGGAAAAAGAATCAAAGAAAACTGAACATAGGCAAGCAGCAATAATTCAAAATAAAAAAGGAACAAACTCTTTACTCCACAGCTAAAGCTACAAAGCAAGATCAGATTGTGGGGTAAAACAACAAAACATAAGTTAGGTCAGAAGTTAGCTGTAGTCTGTCTAGCAGCAGAGTGATAAAGGAGATTGTCACAATGCTTTTTTATGCTAGTTAACAGATAAAGAAAAAGAAAAAAACCATCTCTAGAGCAGCATTCTTCTGGCATTTGTACCTTCATGCTGAGGCTGCAACCTGAAGGTACTTGAAGACCCTCAATTTTTTGCAACTTTTAACATCTGAAGACTAGGCAAGATTTATTTCTAGCAATCTGCTCCTTGCCTACCTACAGCTACAAGAATCTAAATCCTAAATTTCCTTTCCATTAGGTTTATTAAAATGTATTACATCTTTCTTTCTATTATGTTACTTTATTCATATGTCATATACCACTTTTTCCAGTAAAGTTATTTTGAAATTGATTATTTGGAATACTTGGGTTTGTTTTTTTTCCTGGAATTGATTCCATGAATTCTTTCAGGTCCCAGTTCATGTCTGGAAGGCAGCAAAGTCCTGTTTCCTGAAGCAACAGGGAGACAAACCTCTGAAGGGGCAGAGAAAGCACAGATATGTAGCAAGTGGGTGTATGGCAGCAAATAGACCTCTGCCTGATCTTCAGCTCAATGTACTCCAGAAGTAAAGACAGTTACTTTCCAGGTTTTGACTTTGACATAAAAAAAATTCCTAGCTGATGTTAAACTCTTTCATGTTGTAAAGACAGACATCATGAGCATGACTGGCAAAGGCTATAAACACAGCAGAGCACACTGATTCCCTCCTGTGCCAAAACCAGCAGAGCTGACCCCAAGGCTCTACTGCAGTTTATTTAATTCTGAGAATAAGTTTATGGGTGACCCACCATCCAGCTGTATACAATTCTTGTCAGCTACTATTTTCAGTAAATACCCTATATGTTTTTGGTCCCTGAGCATTTCATTCTTCTTAGTACAAAGGCTCCAAGTGTGTCAGAGGGTAAAGAGTTGACCAAATTGACCTGCAACTGGGGGGGGGATGACATATTTTAGTTTTGTTTGCTCTAGAGTCATCTTAGTGCAGCACAGAGCCCACACTTTAGACGTAATTCCCTGGGAGCACGTCATGTAATCTGCTTGAGATTCAGTGCAGCTTGGGTGTAGAGTAAGTTAGTGACTGACGATGTAACCAAGTGCTCAGTGCCAAGACTGGGTCCATGCTCTCACCTTACAGTTGTAGGTGGACAACCTGGGAAGCTGTTCCCACAGGACTTCAAGCAACTAAGCATTTCTAGTCTTTTTCAGATGCCACCGCTAGCTTTCAGCGCAGATGCAGTACCATGCTATGTCAATCTAATGTGAACAGAGCATCTCCACATTAGAATTACTGTGAATGATGTCTTCTTCTGAAACTTATTTCCATAACTCAAAATAGTCAATAGTTAAAAAAAATTGTTATTAGAAACTTTATGTAAAATTGATTGTACGTCTTACCGTTGCCAAAGACATTTGACTTGGAACATAACAAAAGATATCTAATACTATACTGCCCAAAGATAGACTTCAAATGAGGGGTTACAATTTTTTCCAAAACTAGAGCTGCAGGCACTAGTTGTAAAACTTCAGCCTTCTCTGTAAAACTGTAATCTCTTCAATAGAAAATACAAGACACATTCATAAAATCAATTTTTTATTTTGATAAAATCCTTATAAATATCAAAGCACTGGATCAACTCCACTGTTTTCAATATGTAAAAAAACATGTAAAACTTTGGTTTCTGATATGAAGCAGTAGCCTTATTACTTTCTCTTCTGAGGCAAACAAACTTTATAACCTTCGTGCAATTTGTAAACATTTTGTTCATGTTTTGCAGCTACTCACATGACAGGAAAACATATCAGATCCAACACTAAGTCGAAAAAAGGGTGTGAAAAAACGCAACACACTCCCACTCTCTCCATGTACACTTTCCAGACATCCTCATTCAGAAAGAACCAACCTGAGGTCTTTTCAGCTGCTCTCTATGCCAGAAAACAAAAGGTGCCTGCAGGTTTTTCCCCTTTGGTTAATAGTCGTACCTGCTGCTGCTGCCAAATGCCTCCTTTTCCTCCATGGTCTCTTTGTGTTCTTTTCTTCAGAAAATATTCAGAAGACATTGAGAGGCATTGCAGCAATAATAGCTATATTCTGGGGAGGCGAAAACAAAAAAATCCACCTATCTTAAACTAAGCTAAAGTATCTATGGCTCTATGTCTAATTTACTCATTTATAAGAAGGTATATAAAGTCAATCCTGATTGTGATTTCCCTCCTGTTTGTCCATCTAAGATCAAAAGGCTTGTTGAGGTAAAAGGCAGTCTATAAAACCTGCAAACCAAACCAAATTCATGGGGAGCAGTCATGGAAGATGAGTTGATCAGAAGTACTACAGAGACTGGTGGTAGTTGCTGCCCATGAAACCTCTAGGTGCCCCTTTCAGGAATTGCTGGTTATCACTGTGTAGTTCTCACAGTCTGAGGGTAAATCTAATCCTATACTAAACTACATCCTATGGCAAATTCATTAAAAATAGTAAAAATAATTTTGGTGTAAAACAAACAATTATATTTAGATAACAAAAGCTCCTGAGAAAAACACAGGCTCAAGTCAATTCATAAAGACAGACATTTCAAAACATTCCTATTGAGGCTTATCTTTTATTAGATATTGACTTGATTCTGATTTCTTTGGCTTGCTCTAACTGCTATCTTTGGTCTTGGAATATAAGTGCAACCACCTAAGTTCAGCTATGAAGGCAGAACATCAGCCAGTACCTAGGAGACATTAGATACCTGAGTAGTGCTGTGCTCCACTGCAAGATGTGAGGTATGCAGTATGTTTCACACTGCAGGGTGCAACGTGTCTAGTACAAAACAGTCTGGAGCAAGAGCTACTCCTGCCCCCTGATTTTAAGTGGTAGGAGTCTGATGTCACATTAGTATAGTGTTACAGTCCCTTACTGTTCACTGAATGTAACAGACTGGATTTAGGAATGAACAGTTCCCTCTATGCACTTCCACCTAGCAGTTTTCAGCTTTCAGGACAATTTCATCGCTACATGTGATGGAATTCAGGAATACCTGACACGATCCTGCAATATACAAAATCCTTACTATTTGCTTTTTAAAAAAAAATAAAAATCAATCAGTTCATCAATACTGCTATGAAGCAGTCAGAATAACAGGATCATATAAATATCTGTTTTCCTTAAATGCTGTTAGTCATTGCTGATTTATGTAGGAAGATAAGCATGGTAATGTAGAAGTCAGCAGCGAAATTATATCAGCCTTGAAATATTTTTTTCTTGAGGATTACAGTGTGAAGTCTTATATAGAAGCTAAATAGTATGTTAGAGATTGGAAGAATAATCCTAGATCATTCTTTACTACCATTAATATCAGGGATCCTGTTCAGTAATTTGGTGACAAATTCTGGACAACTCCTTCACCACATGTGACCTTTCCAGTTAGCACTGCCCTCTGTGCATGCAGCGCTAATGCCTCAATGCTCCCAAACCAACACACTCAAACACAGTCAGAGCTGTTAACATTGATGAACCTGCAACAACTCAGGACATACTTGTGGGTGAGAAATGACTGCATGATAACCTGTAATAAAACAACACCTATTTGTTAAAACAACTCACAGGAAAAAAAAATAAATCACAAAGTATATTAACTATTAAAATGAATTCAGCCTTTGGATTCAGAGGGAGACTACTCTGGCTTCACTCAATTAATTCCTTCTGACTTCTCGTCCCTTTAAAGGCTGGGGAGGCCGGTAGTTTCTCAGCAAGCAGCAGGCGACCTCATCCTCAGCAGTGCTCAGGAGGCTGCGGAATTTGGCTAGCTGCAATAAAAAGAGACATAAGGTTCAGCAGAAAACCCTCACACTCAAACTAATGAAAAAGCATGTAGTAAATATTAAAAATACTTGTTACCTTTTTCCACCAGGAAGAACAGAACTGTATTTTTCTATGGCATATATGGAATAGCAATTCCACCATTTCTGTCCTTGCAAACTATAAATGATGACTACCAAGAAAATCTCCCGAAATACGTGTCAGAATGAAATGGCGCATAAGGATTATTTGCTTCCTGTGTTCACATTTTGTCTTCCACAACCTGATCTAAACCAGAGTTTTCTATATTCTTCAGTCTGATTTTATAGTTTGGAGACTTAGAATGCTTGGTGCCAAAAATTAGATTTCTTATGTGTACTTATGTACATCTTCTTCTTCAGAGTATATTCACAATTAACCTGGAATAACAGCTGTGATGCTGTAGAAAGCTTCTGTAACTAGCACTTTTGAGATATTAAACATGTACTCAAACCAGCAGAGATTCCAATTTTTTTGCCTTGTGAAGACACCGAACAAGCAGTTATTTGTACCTCAGCATAAGCTTCTCTGCTTAGGCTGACCTCAGCAGAAACCCAGGTCAGAGCTCCACGTCTAAGCCTCAGGAAATCTGAGTCTGACTTCTGACCTGAAGTTTAGTATTTTGTCTAATTTTTAATATTTACAATATTTATTATTTCTCCATATCACCTTACTTCTAGTTTACCAAAGGTAGGACAGCACAAAAATAATTCCATTATAATAGAGCATTTAGTTGTATGGCACATTGCATCTTAATTGCATTAAGAGCAAAAAAAAGTCAAAAAAGACAGTTGGGATCGTTCAGTTTGGAGAAGAGAAAGCTCTGGGAGGACCTTATAGTGGCCTTTCAATACCTAAAGGGAGCTTATAAGAAAGATGGGGACAGACATTTTAGCAAGGCCTGCAGTGATAGGACAAGGGGTAATGGTTTCAAACTAAAATAGAGTAGATTCAGACTAGATATAAGGAAGAAATTTCTTACAATGAGGGTGGTGAAACACTGGAACAGGTTGACCAGAGAGGTGTTAGATGCTCCATCCCTGAAAACATTCAAGCTCAGGCTGGACGGGGCTCTGAGTAACCTGATGTACTTGAAGATGTCCCTGCCCATGGCAGGGGAGTTGGACTAAATGACCTTTAAATATCCCTTTCAACCCAAACCATTCTATGATCCTATGGGGTATCAGGCTTTTCCTAAGATAGCCTAACTAAAACCCAACTTATTGCACTTGTATTTGCTTTTCATTATTCTAGTAAATGCAACAAGTTTTACACATCTGGACTGCAAGAAGAAATTTACTATTGATCTGCTAAATAAAAATGCCAGAGAAGAGGTTTGAACAGGATATGTGAATAAACAAATTGAGTGGAATTTCAGGATTTCTAAGTGTCACCAGAACCATTTTTTTGTAAGTTCCTTGTGGGTTATTGTTAACTTTTAGAGTATGCAGATTCTTTTTTAAAAAATGGATAATAGCTTTTATGCAAAGAAAAGTAACAAGAAGTCAGGATAAATTTGATAGAAATATTTTGTCCTTTGAAAATCTGATAAGGTATGCACTGCCAAGGTCTGCAAAAAAATATATTTTTGGGTGGCATTTACAATTTCAAGTCTTACAAGAACAACATTTCTATAGCAGTGAAAAATCAAAAAATACCTGTTCAGAACAGACACTTATGGGCTCTCTCAGAACAATCCAGATGACACTCTCAAGAAGAGGTGGAACAGTGAGAGAGCCAAAATAAGTCCAGTAGTCCAGGGACTTGGGAAGCAGACAGCTAGGATCAAAGTTTGTGAATAGTGCTCTTTTACCCTGAAAAGAAAAAAAAAAAGGCTCTAGATTATATATATTTAGAAAATTATTTCTTACACAAAGTTAAAAAAAAAAAAAAGAAAAAACTGGACAATATGAAACCAGGGCAATATTGTTTAAAAGCAAGAGACCAGGATCATGCCAAAAGCAGTAGAGCTTGTTCCACTAGGGGTTGGATGTCAGACTTTCAGTGTGGAACTGATGGGGCTGTTGGAGTAACCGAACAGCTCCCTTGTCCTGCCACCTGCTCCTCTCCCCATTCACTCCTTCCAGAACACAGGTTACTCCTTCTCCCTGATCAGGCTACTATGCCTGAACGAAACGCGATGCTGTGAGTCTGACTGATTTCTCTCACGTAAACAATAACTTATTTCTCACCCTGTACCTCAACAAAATAAGGGAGGAAACCTTTCCCTCATCTTTTTCACAGCTTTCATAAAGTCTGTTCTTCTCCGGTCAATATTCTCATAGAAACAGATTTGTCATAAGTTAGGTTCTGTGAGGAATTAGCTTTCTCCTCTGATCTCTTATTGTTTAAAAAATATTCTTTGTCTGCTTAGTTTTCAACTTTACCTAACAAGAATGCTCCTAAACTGGCCCAATTTAGAGTTAGATATTGATAGCTATGCAACTAGGGACTAGGGAACATGAAGGTGAAGGAAGTAGCAGCCAAGTTACCAAAAAAACCAAAACAACAAAAGCAACCACCAGTATTAGTATTCTTTTAGAAGCATTTGTTCACCTTGATTCTGATGGTGTCCAAGCGGTCAGTAATCTTCTTCAGCTGAGGGTTGCATTCACCAATCTATTAACACCAGAGAAAAAAGAAATACCTGAAGTCCAGAGAAAATAGCAAAAATGCATAATGAAATTGGTTTATATAACTTTACTTAAGTGACTGTGAGATCTGATGGATTTTGCAAGTATGAGCCTGTGACTAGCTGGTCCTTAGAAATAGTACGGGTTGTAAAGAATATCCACTCCCTTGCTTACAGTATTTTTTCTGGCTACTCACAGTAATTATTTCAGCTACAAAAGGCCCACAGACTTTACACTGCCCAAAAATAAAATCAATTTATTTTTCAAGTTTTATATGCAGGATATTAAAAGTTTCAGGCTTACATCTGAAATTTAAATTGCTTAAAACAGTGGAAACATCATTCTTATGTAGCCCAAGCAGAATTTGTGTGCTAAGAAATGCAGTGAAACTTTCCTTGAATCACTATAATGTAAACTGGAAAGACAGAATTACTGAAGCAGTTCTTTACAACTGCTGCATATAACAGCTTACTGGCTGTGCTCACACCAGCACCAGCACTGGCTGTGTCCAGGAAGCTGTGGCAGCTGGACAGAAACTACAGATTTGACCAAAGCCCCATTCTTTGCCATGGATTGTGTGAATTCTCTATCTGCTTCTTCGTACAGAAGTCAATGAAGCTGTTGCAAGAGCTGAATTTCATCTCAGAATAGGTGCAGAAGGCCAAGAGGTCTATAACAATTACAAGGCAATTCTCCAGATTCTGGGGTGATGAGGTTTTATTTCCAGTTTGCAGAAGAAACTGTCAGCTCAGAAACTAACTGTTAAAGAAACTAATATAAATCAGATCATCCTCCTAGAGAAAACTGCTAGTCAAGCACAAGCTATCAGTATCCATATAGGGGCAGCTGAATTAAGTTCCACATCTTATGTTGTGCAGACCAGGAATACTGAAGAGTCTCACTGTCTTGAAAATCTATTAATGTGCCATTCTTAATCTTCAAGAAAGCATAGCTTTTAAACTGGAAAATAAACAGTATGAAGGAAATATTGGAATTTAATGCCCATATAAAACAAGTATCTCTTTAGCAACAATTATACCAACCATCATCATTATCCCTTTGGGCTCATAATGCAGATTTATTAGGAGGGCTAAGGCATTTTTTTCTTACCTGCAGAAATACAGCCATGACTGCTAATCCATCTGACTGACGAGCTGCCTCAACAAAACTGGAATACTTTTCTGAGTTCCAGTGGACCACATGAAGCTGAAAAGCAAGAGAGACAGACAGCATCAACTCCCGCTGAACTAAAACAATCACAAATTAATACAACAACTTTACTGGTTTTGATACTCTACCTTACTCTTCTGTATTCAGAGCCATTCAGTTTTCTAAATGCAAATATTTCATGGAATTGGTAAATATGTAGTTCACACAAATGGCAAAAGCATTTCCAGTGGCTGGGATCATTCGAAATTTAGCAGCAATCACACCACAGTGCCTGGCAAACTGCTGTTGGGTCCCCAGATTTTGAACAGAGAAGCTAAGACAAGATATCCCATGGTTATACAACTAAAGCTTTTAAATCCATTTTTAGTACAGCTGATTTTAAAAAGTGATTGAAAATCATGAGGATGTCATTAGTATTTTTCTCCTCTTTTTCTTTAATCAAGCTTTCAGCAACGTTAATCAGCCACATAAATTGCTAGAAAACAGGCAGAGGAACACACATTAAACTTGCACTGACCCCTTTTCCCTTGTTAAGTATAAGCTGAACATCAGAATTTCATTTTTGATACTTTCAGAATGTCTTTTTCTATGATTACCAGCAGTTAGGCACTCAGAAGCAGCTTAATTATCTCAGGTTTGAGCATTTGCATTTCCAACATTCATTATTCTGGAACTGTCCTGTACTAGTTGCTTAAACAGCTTAAAGAACACCACCTAGTCTGGTAGGGAAAGGAAAAGCCTGTCATGTCTACCCCCCTACCACCTCAGTCCCTTCTACTAAGCCAGGTTTCCCAAATCCTGGCCATGCTCCTCAGCAGAAGCTCCTGGTTCCCAGGAAGCGCCAGGAAACCCAAGCCTTGAGCAATGGTCTGACTGCCAAACTGGAGAGGGCACAAACACTCACACAGTGCTTAAGACTAAGTACTTCACAAACATTGATTACTTTCCAAAGTCCTCAGTGGATTAGTAAATCTTACTACCCATCTTTTTAGATAAAGAAAGAGAGGGTCAGTAACAAAGCATGGGATCAGCTTTTCTAAAATTGGTGATCACCTTTTCAGACTTTGAACTTCACTCTTTAGGAGTGCTGAAAAGCAGCTCCACTGAATGACTTAAAGAAGGATGAACCTCTGAAAAAAAAAAAGGCTTGCTTTTGGAATACAGCACTTCAAGACCTCTAAAGTAAGAACAATTTAGGAAAGCTGGAACTTACTTTAAAGGCCTTCTATGGGAAGCAATATAGTTGAAATAGGATTCTAGAAGTATGAAGATTTTCACTCTACATCTCAATCCTTGCCTAACCTCTATGAGTTTTAATTTTCCACAGCTGTAAAACAGAGCCATTATTTGGTGTTACAGGGTATAATTAATGTTTGTTAAGCACTTAGACTCTAACATTCTGAAACATTACTTCCAGCAAGTAAGGAATTCCACTGAAATAAATCATAATACAGGTATGCTCACAATGAAACAAATGCTGTCTCACAACTTCAGAGATCCTTGAAGGAAAGTTGCTAAAAATATTATAAATTAAACGGGGAGGTGAACACAGACCACTAAACTACTCACAGCTGCATTAGTATCCTGGAGCTCATAGCGCCTGCACCACTCACTATTATAAGTTCACAAAAGCTACATCGAACAACCTTTAACCAATTACATTTTTACATACACAAAAAGGAAACAGATACTCTCAGTCAGAATTGACTTTTATTGTGGATTTTTAAAAAAGAAAAAAACAACAAAGAACAAAAACCAAAATTCCCGCAACTAAATAAAGCCCACTCCCACTCCCTCATAGCTTTGCCAAACTCCCCGCCACCCAAACCAACCCCTCTAAAAAGCAAAACCCCCAAACAGCTGTGAAACACTTTTGGGTACAGCCCCATTCTCAATGGCTTGTGACTTCTCTTTAAGGAATATATCCCGTCTTACCACCGCTCTGCCACTGCAGCTTGTGAAGAGACCTTGATCAGACCATACGTTGTCACAAAGAATGGAGCCATGGATCCCTTCTGCTTCCTGGTGGGATTAGGGGGCTGAACCTTGCAGTCTTCTTTACCTGTACACTAATTCTTCCTTTCACTTGGTTGGCACTTCTTCTTGAAATCTTACACATCTTCCTTATGAGGTGAGCACTGAAACCATCTTCGTGTCTCCTGAGGTATTTTCTTTTGTGTGAACAGTGCTCAGAGGCCTTGATCTTAATTCTGTGTTTCTTATCCCAAAACCAAAGTGTCATCTAGAGAGCTTCTTGTGGAGGGTTACCCAACCAACAGGTAGCGGAAAGGTTTTTAGACTGGCTAGAAATTCAGAGATATTTTCTCCTTCCATTTGGTTTCTTAGATGGGAAACATATATATATTTTCTCAGCTAGAAATTTGGTTTTGGTACTTAATGGTTTTAAAGCACCTCTATTAATTCTTTATATTCCATCTCACCTGGTTCCTGTGGAAAACATAAGCCTTTAAACACTGCAAATGTCACTTTTCCCCATTAGTGTTAGAAAACTGATTTTTTTTTCTGATCACTATCTCTTATAGCATTTCCAGTAAAATTTGATCACACCACTGTGCATACATGTCATTTTTTTTCTTCTTTAGCATTATGTCTTTTATTTCTCCATTACCATTTATTTTTATACTTTTTACTTCTTTTTAACCCCAGAGTTAGATCTCAGTCTCATAAAAATACTCCACATTACTTCCACTTGCAAAGAGGAATCAGACACTGAATACTTTTTACTGGAGACTACTCAATTGCACCGAAGGAGACAGAGCAGGAGCAAACTCTCTGCACCAGCGCAGATGGTGCGCTTCTCCCTGTGGAATGCTGCCCCTGCTGAAACGCAGTACCTCTACAGGCAGCAGGCACCCCGCAGATATGAAGGCACGGTTCTCAAAGAAACTCTTAACCATCCCATTGCTAAATGCAACACTCCTAAGTCTTGCGTAAATTTTACACTTCACAGGCCCCAAATCAAACAGTTCTGTGGTTTGTAATGGAAGCTGACTTTGAAAATATTCTCCATGGAAGAGACAGTGAAAGACAAAGTTTAAAATAACTCTTGAACATTAAATCTTGCTCTTATCAAGCTCTTATCTTCTGTACTCCTTTTTTAATCCTCTCCAAAGCTTTCAAACACATTCTCTTTTGAGAAAGGACCAAACACGCAACACTTCAGGAAGACCACTTGTCTTTTGGTAAAATGTGGGGAGAATGAAAAGCGGGAAGAGGAGGGGCAACATTATTCTTACAATGGAAAACTAGTCACAAGCTTAGAGGTACAGGTGACACCATGTAAAGCCTTACCTCTGCTGCATACTTCATCCCATCCACCGCGTGCTCGGAGCCAGCCTCATCGTTGGACCCCCAATGGAAGTGAATCTGGCGCAGCCTGTAGGTCCCGCTGAGTGGCCCCCCAGTCAGCACTGGAAACCCAAGCAAAACAAAAGGTTTCACTGCAGGAACGGGAGCCACTACCCACATCCTCTAACCTCATACCAGACTTCAGTCTTCAGACAGTCCCCTACTCCTTCTCAAAAGCTGTCACAGGTGGCTTCCCAGTTCTTTGAAGTGCTACAGAAACCCTCAATTGTCCAGAATATGACTTTCAAAATTGCATTTATGTGTAAATTCATGGGTTATGGCCCACTAAAGGATATGTTATTATCACCAGGTTTGTCTTACTATGGGCTGGATACTTCTCAGAAGATGGGAAAATATTTCTATTTTGCAAGTGATTTCCTCTCTTGAATGTATTTAAAAGAATCACTGAGAAATTAAGCTTAAAAAACATGTTTTATGAATAAAGGGGAGGATCAGAAAAACATAGTATCAACAGAATTTCTTCTCCTTTTTGAAATTTGGAGGAAAGTAGGTGGAACTTAAAAAAATGTTCAAGGCTCTTTCCTTCATTTGTAACTAGATCCAGTTACATCAGATTGAAGTCTGAGAAAAAGGAGTATATATTAACACAAATAAAATGAAGCCAGTGCTTCATTCATGCACTGTCCAACTGCAATATTACTGACACTTAATTAGCCATTTATTTCAACTTAACACGCAGATGATCAGGCTTTTCATTGTTTTGCTTTTATAAGTGCTCGTCTTCTGCTAATCAGAGTTGGAACCAAACCATCTCTGCACAGAGACTTGAATGTGAATCACATTGAGAAAGATTCCTTATTTACTGCAAAACAAATCACCCCACTCTCCAGGCTCTATATCTCCTCTGAGGGTTTGGGAATTAGTCTAGGCTGCTTTACTGGCTCATCATACAGATTTTAAGGGGAAAGGATGGGAGCTTTAACCCGATGCATTTTAAATTAAGAGCACTGGGGAGCACAATAGTCTTTCTCTCTTCTAGGTTTAGTCCAAGATCTAAGCTTTGACAGGAACAAAAGAATACCAAATAAAGATAAAAAAAGAATTTCTTAAGTTGTCTATCTGCTAACACAAGTAGCCTGGCTAATAAAAAGGAACTGGAACTTTTTCTCTGTGGGAAAAAATATTTAACCTCCTTAAAACTTCAACTCAAAACTATGCTTTTACGGAGCCTATAAACCTAATGAACAAAGGGGATGGTGAAGTGGCACTCCTAAAACAAATTCCTTCTTTCAAGGACTGAAAACTTAAGAGGCAAATGATCCTAGAAATGTCTAAATAACTGTGTTCTAACTGGCTGAGGGAAAAATAATGATGTAGAAAACATATCAGCATTCAATGAAATACTTCTGCTGAAAAACGTGGAAAATGGACTGACGATGTATTTGTGCCACATCATATAGTGATGGTAAAACTCTTCCATTCCAACAGTAATTAAGGAAAAGGTCAGCCAGAAGCTATTTAAGGCAAATATCAGTATCTCAAGGTTTGAGAAGATCTGGAAGAAGAGGTCTTTGAAACATGAATAGACCAATTTCAGAGAACGAAGCTAATGTGGTACCCAAGACGATAAACAGAATTACACAAACAGGTACAGACTTGACAGCCCAGGTTCAGTGCTGGCCAGTGTGAAGAAATAGTTCATATGGAAGTCAGCTAATAATGTATTAAAAGATGCTAATGCATTTAGTACCAATTAATTTGATTTTTGTTTTTTTTTCCTCAGAAAACCACCAAATGGGAGGACTGCTTACTTCACAGGGGTGCCCCAGAGGCCAAATTTTGGCCCTAGAAAATTCAGTATTTTTTGATCAATGACCTGAAAGAAAACAAAAAAAATACTGATAAAAGTTTGTCAGTGACAAATATTAGGGGAAATAGTGACTAGCTCTGTTTATGGATACAGAAGAATTTGAATTCTTTGATAAGCAAAGCATAATTGCCAAAAAGTAAAGCCATGTATGTGGACTGAAGAATCTAGTCCATACATAGAAGACACAGAGTCTCCTGAAGGAGACTG
This sequence comes from Podargus strigoides, assembly GCA_028020825.1. Lineage (NCBI taxonomy): Eukaryota > Metazoa > Chordata > Aves > Caprimulgiformes > Podargidae > Podargus > Podargus strigoides. The sequence continues at coordinate 28,526,248 of CM051620.1, forward strand.
GGGATTACATTTGTTAATTATCTGATTAACATCTGTCAGTGCTTTGCCATAACTTGAACTATATGCTTGGAGATATGGCCTGAGGAAAGCAGTAAGAAAAGGATCACATTACCACTGCTTTGGTACCAGTGTAAGCCAACAGAAATACTATGTTTAGGCCCTGTCACTTCACAGATGGAGTTAGAAAGTGGAAGAGGTTGTTGGTTTATTCATATTCATATTTATTACTTTTTTTAAGAAAAAAGAAAATAAGTTTAAAGGCTGAGTTGATCTAACTCATACCAGAAGTAAAGTGTGATTTCCATTTCTTTTAATTGTGAGGGTAATTAACAATTAGAACAACTTACCAAAGGCTGTGGTAGGTTCGTCATCGCTGGAAATTTTGAAATCAAGATTGTATGTTTTTCTAAGACATGTGCTTTAGTTCACCCACGCCTACTAGGCTTGAAGCAGAGATTAATTCTGGGAAGTCCCATGGCATCTGACACACACAAGGTCAGACCACATCACTGACGGTCAGCTGATGGCTTTCAGGCAACTTCCAATGTTGCTTGTATCGACAGGAAATTTAAGAATTAAACTAAGACTGTCCAGTTAAGCAAAATATGATGTTTATTCCACCTAAGTCTGTCCCTGTTGCCACTATAAGCCAATAGTTCCTCGGGACTAACAGGCAGGGTGATCACAAATTAGTCCGCCTCTGGCTTTGACCCTTGTGAATGCACCATATGGGCTTGGATCCTCAGCTCAGCTTCACGTAACCACAAGAGGATTTTATTGCTCGTAGAAACTGCACTCCCACAGTTTCAAGGCTAGCTTGCCTACCATCCAAGAGAAGGTTTTAAAGAAGATGGTACTAACATTACAAAGACTATGCTAAACCAGAGAACTTCTAAATAAGAATTATTGCTTGCAGAAAGGGAAGCTACATACTCCTAGAAAAGACTGGGACAATAACACTTTTCAAAGAAGGAAAGGGATCACTTTGGATATTGTTTCATTTGTTCTGTATTGGCTCTTTCCTGACACAAGAAGTCCAGGTATGGATTGTAAAAAGGGAAAAAATACATAACCAAACCTGCAGCTAAAGTCAGATAAGAGACTTGAGCGATTCAGTTGGAATGAACCTGTAATGAGACACAAAGGATTCATCCACAGTGAGAGAGAGCAGCATTTGAAAAAATGTACACAACACTGTTCAAACAGGGGGGCTGGCACTGTCTAGCTGGTTGGGGCGGATCAAACCATCCTGTGAAAAGGGAATCCTAGCATTTTCTGAGAAACGCAATGTTGTATCATGCTGAGACAGGGAAAAAAAGGAATCTCGCATCCGGAGGAGCAAAGCCTTACTGCTTATGAGTTCACACCCAGCAGTGAGACACGCCAGGGCTGTATGTTATTCAGGGAATGGTGGAAGAAGGCACATTGCAACAGGAAAGGAACAAACCTGATTTGTTGACAGTATCATCAAACTCAACACTGGTGGAGTGCCCGTTGTTAAGGATGATTTTAGCGGAAGCTGGATCGTAATTTGGATTTAGAGGACGGAGAGAGGGATCATACTTGGTTTCCTCAGTTTTGATGTCGATGGGTGACTGACGGTCTCCATTAGCGACAGGAAAAACCTCCTTCCAGTGGGCAGGCCCTGCAATACAGTGGTGGACAAATGTAAACTGATGGCACTGCCCTGCTTGATATGAAAGAAGACTGCTTACATTGTTCTTGTTTGCATCTTTTAAATTCACAAAGAGTTCATTAGAAAAACACAGCTCAAAATATTCAGTTGCTTTTGGTGCACCACATTGCAACAGCAGCTCTCAGGACCGCTTTATCTACCTTGTGTGGTGTATCTAACTGTATTTGGCCTTCAAAAAAGGCCACATGCAATAGGTAGATATTTAATTATTCACAGTTAAGACTCAACTATGCACAAGACATATCCAACAAATGCTCATTCAAATCAAGCATCCTGTATCCAACAGGCACTGTACCCCAAAAATGTTTTGAAAAGAAGGGAAAAATGTTTGCACGGCTAATGATCTTTCAGTATTGTAAAGAGCATATCACTTGTTTTTCCTCCAGGCTTATCATGGTAAGAAGCATAATCAACTAACTAAGCGAAACTGGATATAAGAAAAACTTAAATATGAGCAACAGAACCCAATCTTGTAAAGTCTGCATCACTGGAAATCCTCCTAACTCCCTATATTGAAGGTAACTGATCATAGTCTAAAAATCAGCCTGTTGGTTTGGGTCTTTCTGAATGATTTAGCACTTATATAAACTTGATGACAAAAAAAGTAAAGTGTATTATCCTGTGATTAATAGCTTAACATCAAAAGTTGCCAGATAGTTTTCTCTCCTTGACTTCAGTAGAAGTGAACACAGCTCAAACTCACAGGTGTTAAAATAACCCAAGTGCCCCAGCAGTAAATCAGGGAGGGAAGCATCCCACAGCGCCGTGGGGAAGCCACCTGCACAGCCACCTGGGCGGAGCCCGACTGCCCTCTGATCAGCACTGAAAAATGGAAGAGGGAAGGAGCAGCTTGTAAAGATCAGCCTAAGACTTAAACCTCAGGTAGAACAAAGGCAAGCGCCTTCAGTCTTGAATTTTTTAAAAAGACCTTTTGTTAATGACTTCATTAGCTAAACACATTAAACAAACCACTTCTAAGGCAGAAGATAAAAATCCTACTGGTTTGAAATATAGAACTGTTTAAACTTAATTCTTCTCATTTCACAAATGGTCATCAAAGCTATTTAATATTTTAATTACATACAGTTTAGCATATAATAGAATTTTATTTGTGTTTAGATCCTAGTACCTTGTAGTTAGAAATGCAATGTACAATTTTATTATTTGAAGAAGCACCACTCCCTCATTTATTCCTTACTAACTGCTGTGATTTAGGATGCTTAGGAAAAGCTTATTGCTACTTAATTTTAATGCTTAGGATATTCCTAAGATGAGAAAAGGCAAAATATATTTATGTGCTTAACTACTTGGTCCTATTGCTCCATCCCAGCAATAGTTATTGTACAGTAAATAATGTGAATTATTTGAATTCATAAATAATATGAATGTGCCAAAAAGAGGACCCAAGGCTGTGATTATTCAACAATAAAATTCAGTTCTAAAAGGACATTGTACCTGCTTTTGTACTTGTCCTTAGCTTGGATGATCAAAATCATCCTTTGCTTTGGTGATTAAACATCTGTCAGTAACACGAGACTGCCAGAAATCTGACCTTTCAAAATATGCAGGAAAATATCAAGAAATTTCAGCTCATTTTTTACCAAGAAGTCTTCCTTACTGGATTATCTACCAGCAATCTAATACAATTATTATAGTCTTGCCAGTCTAGGAAAACTGTGGCTCAATGCATCACTATGAACCCCATACCAAAGCAAACATTGTGTATGATTGTTGGAAAATAACACATTACAGTTGGACAAACATGGACATGATGCTCCAATGCATGTCATGAAATCAGATTTAAGCCAGTGGGATCTCCAGGGTGAAAAATTATTTTATTAAAGAGTTACTAAATGCATTACACACTGCTGTAACTTTTACATTAGACTTATGATACCCACCAGCATTGCACACATTCAGTTCATGAACTAGACCTCATAAGGAAGGCAGTTATGAATTTGTCAGGAAATATATTTTGATATAGCACCTAACAGTGGTGCTTTTTTACCCAGCTGGAGTTAAAGGTGATGAGTATTATCAAAAGGCTAAACTAACTTCAAACAAGCCCAGCACAAACATCACGGAATACAGTTCAGTTGCAGTGAGCCTCTATACTTGCATAAATAGAATATGTATGTAAAAGTCAATTATTTTTGGACAGTTTGCTATTATATGGAGAAAGTTTATTAGTTTGGTATGGTCTGACCTTTGCCGGATCACATTATAATTTACTCCTAAAGACAACTGCCCTGTTTATCATATTCAAAGTGCTTAAATACATTGTTAGGTTTGCAAGTAATTTAGTTTCATGTTAGGTTACAGTAAGATTAGCTCTAATAAAAAGAATTGGAAACTCACAATGGGTAAAATTAAGTGCTGTTTTTTAAAGCAGACATCAAAATTATGTAATTATTCTCAGGGAGAAAAAAATAAGGAATTCATATCCCTTTTTATTTACAAAATATTTCAGTATTATAGTTTTAACTAGGCCAAGATACATTTTTGCAGTAAAACATAATACATGTAAGTACTCTCCATATATTTTATTAAACAAACTGAAGGCGATTGATTCTTGATTTGCCTTTTAACTAGGGCAATTTCCCTGTTAACTAAGGGGACTGTTTCTGTGAAGGGGCAAGAACATTCCCTTCTTCACAGGAACCTTGAGCAGCTAAGAAAATCATGCATGATGCCACACTGAAGCCAGTTTTCAAGATCTCAGTATTACACCTCAACACATAAGCACCATTGAAACTACGAGGCAAGAACAGTGGCAAGAAAGCAAAGACTGAGATTTGCATAGAAATAAAATAATGCCAACTTTGCATTTCAGAAATATGTGTATCAACACTAGGGAGAACATTTAGTTCTGTGTACACCAGTCAGACCATGTCCTTATACATACATATACCATATGTGCAGACATATATGTGTAATATTTGACAGCTCACTTTATGAATGATTTGTGTCGCGGTTATTATTGTTAAGGGGAAAATGAGTTTTCCCTCAGTTTATAAAAACTGCTTTTATCACTTCAAGTAACAAATGCATAACGCAGAGTGAATGCAGATGTCTTTCCAGCTCTTCAGGAAGTCAACTTTAACATATGACTGCACCAAATTTAATTAATTTCAATTTGTTGCGACCTCCTTAGTTGCAAAAACTAATTTTAGTGTCAGGGAAACTATTCAGGGCCATGCAGGGCAACAAAATTTTTCAAGAATCAGAGCTATCTCCTACATTTGCTCTTCAGCAAAACAAGAAACAAGCAAACCCAATAAATAAATGCATGAAAACAGCATGAAAAGAGAAATAAAACTGATGCTAGGGAAGAGCAGTGGAGTGTTGGTTATCCACACCTCTCTCCTTTAGACTCTTGTGAGAGGTGGGGGAAAGGGGATGGACTGATGAAGCTGCTCAGCTGCTGGGGGCTCCAAGAGAAGAGGAGAGCAAGAAAGTCAAACCACCCAAATATGTTATCAGCCAGTAAACAGAGTTTTATAGGAGAAATGGGGCCTCAAGCAAGGTCCAGGGCCACCTCGATAGAAATTCTGGTGCCCTCCCCTTCCTAGAAGTTGAGGATAGCAAAGGAGGAGAGATAGGATAAGGGAGGGAAAGTAGGCTTCTTATCTGGACGTTGCAGGTGAAGTCCACAGCACTCTTGGAAAACACACGGAGAAAGAAATTTGAAAAACAAGACCCATTTACGTCTTCAGGGGAGGGGTAGGGTAGACTGCACAACAGCAGATAACACGCCTAATCATTGCAACATCGCTGCAATCCACCACCACCCAGTTTTTCTGGAAAAGTGTATCCATCCAGAAAAGACTGAACAGAAGGACCAGGAAGGAAAGGTAGCACTTACACAAACAGTACTCCAAACTCCAGGTAATATAAATGAAGTATACTCCTATAGGCATTAGCATATGCAAACATATAGCTTTCTCCTGTTACTGTCGCAGTGTTTTATTCCTCTGTGTATTATAAGACAATGTAAATTACTCCATTTACTTTATCAGAGCTGAGTCTCCAATTTACAAAAGCACTTTCATTTCTACTTGCATGACTTGCGAGACTGTCTGCACACCGGAGCAGCGTTTGCATGACTTACAATGCAAAACAGAGGAAAGACTTCAAGCCTGCTAATGAGCACACCTAGGGACTTCAAAGACCGACAAGATTAAGGAAACCATGAAACAACTAAAATCCCAGAGCATCTCCTCTCGGGTGCAGTTACACATGGAAAGGACCGATGCAGTACCCAGGGTATCCCACCATGTAAGAGAGCAGAACGTGGCTGAAGTCAGAAAGGCACTACCGACACAGCAGCTCTGATCAGCGTGACCGTCTAACAAACCGTGGCGATGCGCGCTGTTCAACTAGGCGAGCAAATTAAATCCTTACGGGGAAGGAGACAGACCAAGTTTCCCACCCCGAGCCAACAACCCCCGACCCGACCCGACCCGACCCAGCTCAGACGGGCGATGCCGCACGAACGGAACACCCCTCTCAGCACCCAGTCTGGCATCACCCAGAGACAAAAATCTACTGGGGCTCACGTCGCAAAGCCTCGGCTGCATGTCCGCTAATGCAGCTTTCCCGTGGGCTGGGGAGCTGCCCAGGCCGGCTGCAGGAGCTGGCCTCGGGGTACACCGCTGCCGGCCGCGGGAGCCGCCGCCTCGACGGCCCCGTGGGGATGCACCAGGGATGCACCACGGCCGCCCCGGGCCCGCCGCACCGCTGCCCTACCGTTGTGCTCCTCGTATCCCCAGTGCAGCATGGCTCTGGTCTCCGGACGGGACGGGGCGGGCTGAGGCGGGCTGGGACGGGAGAGGCGGCTGCGCTGTCACCGCCGCCCGCTTTGAAGGCGACGGGCGGCGACGCCCCGATGCTCGGGCGCCGATAAGGAGCCCGCGGCACTCCACGCCCGCGCAGCCCGGCCCGGGCCCCCCGGCCCATCCGTGCCCGTTCTCGCCCCCACCTCTCCGCTGCCCAGCGTCCCCCCAGTGCCGTGCCGTGCCGTGCCGTGCCGTGCCGTGCCGTGCCGTGCCGTGCCGTGCCGTGCCGTGCCGTGCCGTGCCGTCGGGGCTGCTAGGGGACAACGGCTGGCTGATATCTGCGGTGACGCCTCACACCGGACCGCTCCGACAGAGTAAAGCTGCTACCCGCTCCGTCGGGCACCTTCCCGGCAGTGCCAGGAGGTGTGCGGCACGGGAAGGCGGGGAAGCGTGTGCCCGCTCCCGGGGCTGCTGCCCTCCCCGCGGTACGGCACAGTGAGCGCCGCTGCCCGGCCCCGCCGCGCGCCCCTCGCCCCCCTCCCGCCTCGGTCCCCGGGCCGCGAGGCCAGGTCCCTTTGGAATTGGCCGCGGGAAGATTCCCGTCTCGCGGGCGGGGTTTCCCACGGAAGAGTTTCCCACAACCCACTCCATTTTTATTTTGAACCCCGTGTTCCAGGGACTGTCCGGCACATGCTTTGGCACCGCGGCGTGGAACCCGGCGGCCACCAGCGGCACGCGCAGAGAGTGCAGCTGTCCCGCGCTGGAAGCTGCCAGGCGAGGGGGAGCGTGCGGTGACTGCGGGCGAAGACTCCCCACTCCCCACGCGGGGCCGGGGCAGAGCCGCGGCGGGACGCTACGCCCCCTGCCGGCCCCGCGCGCCGCCGCCGCGGGACGGTGCTGCAGGGGGTTGGAGGCTTCCCCGGCGCGCGGCTGTGACGTAGTCAAGCGGCGTCGCGCGGTGCCGCCGCCATGGGGAAGAGCCGGTCGCGGGCGGTGAAGACGGCGAATGTCTTCCGCATCGCTCGCAGCGGCGCCGTCAAGGCCAAGGCCAAGGGGAAGGCGCGGCCCGTCACCTCCGGCCTGAAGCAGGTGCGTGGCGCGGGGGGCCGCCGGGCGGGAGGAGGTTTGCCGGGGAGCGGCCTGGTAGCGTCCCACTGGAGGGCCGCGGTCCTGCCGCGTCGTCCGCAGGCTCTGCGCGGGTCTTCGGCTTCCGCGGGCTGGCTCTGGGCCGGGCCGGTGCCGCCTCTCCTTCCCTTAGGCCTCCTCTGAGGGGCGGGGGAAGAGTTCGGGAGTGAATAGAGCTGTTTTGAGACCCCAGCTGGAGTACTGCATCCAGTTCTGGGCCCCCAACACGAGAAGGACATCGAGCTGTTGGAGCGGGTCTAGAGCGGGCCACGGAGATGATCAGAGGGCTGGAACACCTCCCCTGTGGGGACAGGCTGATGGAGTTGGGGTTCTTCAGCCTGGAGAAGAGAAGGCTCTGGGGAGACCTTAGAGCACCTTCCAGTACCTGAAGGGGCCTACAAGAAAGCTGGGGAGGGACTTTACAAGGAGTAGTGATAAGATGAAGGGCAATGGCTTTTAACTGGAAGAGGGTAGACTAGATATTAGGAAGAAATTCTTGACTGTGAGGGTGGTGAGACACTGGAACAGGTTGCCCAGAGAAGTTGTGGCAGTGTTCAAGGCCAGGTTGGACAGGACTTTGAGCAACCTGGTCTGGTGGGAGGTGTCCCTGCCCATGGCAGGAGGGTTGGAATTAAATGATCTGTAAGGTCACTTCCAACCTGAACCATTCAATGATTCTGTGACAGTGTTCTGGGTACGAAATGGCAAAGTACACAATTTCCCCCTGAAAATTAGGTTTATACATGGATGGCATCATCTTCAAAAAAAGAAGCACAAAGGGTTTATTTGACTAATCTGCAAGCATCTGCCATGTAAAACTTCAAGCTGTTCTCCTTGAGGGGGGCAATTTAGAGAGTATCTGATAGCAAACATCTCAGTATGTCCTGGGGAATGTGGTGCTAAAGACATCAGCCACTGAATGAGCTTACGTTTACTGGAGGACACTTGCAGCATCACTGATGGTGTATTACAGGGTATGGTTTAACAAAAGGGCTTGATCCAAACCACCAGGCACAGATGTTGCAAGGGGAAGTCCTGCTCCATTCTGTCACGTTCCTGCCCCCAGCCCCAAACTTACCAGGCTCTGTTCCCACAGCTTGCCTTGATGCTGGCTCAGGAACTCATCACATACAAGGTGATTCAACTTGTTAAGTCAGCAGTAAAAGCAATTAAAAATGCGTTTTGCATTTTTCTCTGCGGGTTGATGAGTTGAACAAAATTATGAATGAGTGTAAAGAAACATCTAGGGGGGAAAAAACCAGGAAGGATAGAGCTTTTCCTCATCCAGAAGCTGATTCTTCATCTCAGCTGTCACGTAAAACCGTGTCAGTGAGATGCAGTGAATGGATCTAAGAGCACACACTGCCCTATCTTTCAATCTTAATTCTTCTTTTCCTCCTTCTGACACCTTAGATGGGCTGGCGTGCTCTGCAGACCCTTCTGTGAGCTGCTTTAACACACTAAAGCAATGGAAAAGTACACAAGCCAAAATAATATTCTGCCATTTTCATGTCTGGAGAGCACCACAGCCCAGAAGAGGGAGAGGGCGGGTGGTATGGTTGGGAGTGATGCAGGGGAAGAGGGATGGTGGTGATCTAAGCAAGTGTTTTCCTCTTGGTAGCAGCAAGTCATTATATGGTACCTTCTTCTCAAACCCTGCCTCCAGCCTGAGCTGTGTGATATGCTGAGTGTTCAGCTGGTCCCTCGAGCAGGGAAACTGATAATAAAAGCAAAGTTAGTGGCTTATTGTTCCCATTAGATGTAGTTGCAGTCTGCTGGGCAAACAGGGTTAAACAGCAGCTCCAAGAAAAAGGCCCTTTCATATTTTCTCCTTGAAGCTAAAGCTACTTGACAAGTTAATCTGGTAGACAGACAGGAATGTAACAAACTTTGGAACTTAACAGAGAGCCCCAAAACAATTTCATGTTGTTGGCGTCGCATCTCCACTTAGTCTAGAGGGTTCTGTATAATAAAGGGAGAAACAGGTTTAAAAACATATTCATGAAAACTCAGTAGCTTAATTAGGAGTAAAATTTTATTCTGTGTGTTTGAAGCTGTATTCTTTATTTCATTAAGCCTTTGGGGATTTACTTACCATTAAGCAGTATAGGAAAATGCTCAGAAAGAAATGTTAAAATAGGTTTATTCTTTAATAGATAAAAGCCCATTATAACTATTCAAATAACTGTTGCTATAAATACACATGCTAGCTACAGAGCCTCTTTCTACAGAGGAGTCCTGCCAGAGTAGCTGAGGATATTGAGTATTAAAACTGACTGGATCCTTTCAGGACCCCTCTGTGAAGCTGGAAAATGGTAACAAGCCCCGATGGGAAAGCTAAACTTTTTGTAAATTGCATTGCCCATGGTCCCATCCACTCAGATTTGAGCAAGGAGCAGAGTCCATATTTCTCAAGTCACTGTCCAGGTTATTATGAATTTATCTGAATAGTTTGTTTTATCAGCCTCTTGCCACTGCTTTCTCACTACCGGTTCTCTTGGTCACTCACTTAGAATAAATGGAATTATTGCTAAGGTACACATGCTCTGAAATTATGGAAGCTTTGAAAGCAAAATAAATACGTGTAACAGATGTTGGCCAGACCTCCGGTTTGAACAAGAAGGAATGTTAGGTGTGATGTTGAAAGGCCAACAACTGGAAGAAATTAAGAATGGTAAGATCATTTACAAATGAAGGAAGAAACCCTTCCTTGGATTCCTCTCCAGCTAAGAGGAGCTGAGGGTGTCACAGCAGGGCCTGTCCACAGCCTGGTTTTTGTTTTCTCTGTGTTCTGTTTCTGGATCACTATGGGCTCCCTTTCCAATACAACAAGTTTAAATCCTTTTATAATTTTCAATTAGAGCATTGTCAGCACATGACTAGATGATATAATTAAGTAACAGATAAACTTAACTTTAAAGCAATTTTGGAAGATATGCATATAACACTGGCTGTATAATAGCTGTACAAAAATGGTGCAGTATCATATGCCAATGGAATTTCAGTTAAAAATACCAATGTGTTTTGTTTTTTTCCTTCCCAGATAAACATTAGAAATGCTGAGAAAGTTAGCACAATAAATAAAGCATTTGCTGAAGTTCAGAAAGAAGTACAGCAGCTATCAAAAGGCACTGCAGCAGAACCTCAGAAGAATCATCAGGTAATTTCCCTTTGTAAAAATCTGAGGAGGTAAATGAGGAAAATGCATGTTCAAAGCAGTTGCTTTAAAGCTATACACCCAGCTTTATTAATTTCAGTTGCTGAAATCTGGTTAGCATATTCAAGTGCTTTATAACTACTTAAGTCATGAGACAAGAGGGTGGGCAGCAAAGCCAGAGCATGCTTCCAAACTATATTTTAAAATTATGTTCTAGCTGTTTTTTAATTGATTTTTTTAAAGTTAATCCAGCTCCAGCCTCTTGATTTGTGACTTACACCTCAACATGAGTAGACACAGAAAGTAAGGATGAACCTTGCTGTTCCCTACTTGAAGCACCCAGTGATAGTGCTTTGAACCAAACATCTCTGCCTCTTTCTGTTCTGGATTCCTCCACCTTCATGGTCCCTCACTGAAGTACCAAGACCTGAAAGAGCACTCTCTGTAGTAGAGCTTTTGCCTGTAGCACTTACTTAGGGTTCAAGAGTGTTTCACGTCTTCCTTTGTCTACTCTACTAAACAGGGCTACATGCAGTCTTGAGCAAGAAATAATTTACAGATTTTAATTGCAGACAAGCTCCTCCGTGTAAACTCTTTATGCTGACCCTTCCTGATGTAGTGGGTATGATTTGGGGGAGAGACAAAGCAGTGGGCCAGGATGAAGTACAGATGAATCCATTCTGGCTGTGGGGGAAGTAGAGGGAGGTGGGAGAAGTGGGTATGAATTGAGTTTTATTAACTGTGCCTGGGGTGATCAAGTTTCTGTATGGCTGGGAGCGACAGACCAAGTGTCAAATACCTTAAGGAGAGGCTGAGGGAAAAATGAATGCTAGGTGACAGCGCTGCCAGCACAGGATGAGGCCAAGCAAGGGTTTCAAGGCAGTTGGTGCCAGTGGCCCTATCCCTGCTGGTTTGCTGTTGCACACAACCAGGAATTCAGACCATATCATTGTTCACTTGCTGGTAGGGCTGTATATGATGTAATGTTCAATTTAATCACTGATACTGTACTAGTATTTTCTCTGAAGCTGCAAAATTATGTTGTTGAGAACACTTCCTAAACTGAAAGCTGAGCCTATCTCCATTTGGCCCTGTATGTTACATTACTGGCATGATGCTTTGTCTTTCTCCTGCAACATGAAGTTTTGGCTGCTTATCTGTCAAGTTTAGTGACTCCTGTAATCCCCAAAATTATTGAATTATGAGTGCAAAATTAACCTAAATTAAATATAAAAATACAAACTAATCTTCTAAACAACAGGTTGTTGTGTTGTTTTTTTTTCAAGCAGAGTAAAAAAGATACTGCTTTTTACTTTAAACTGTAACTTTTTTTTTCAGGTTTCTACACACCTGGAAGAGGAACCAGCAAATGTGGATGCTGCCACAAACCTATTATCTCAGTTGTAATGCGTAATGGACAATGACGGGATTGCAAGAAATGGAGATCAAAAATACTGATGGCTTCATTTGTACAATTTTATTAAAAAAATCATGTTAATATACAAGAATTGGCACACTTGAATACAAACTACAAACAGACCTTTCCTATCAACTAGGAAAGTGGAATGTCAGAAGTCAGTGTGAGAAACTTAAAGTGCTAAAACAGAAGGCACTTCACAAAATTGGTTCACTGAAACAATTTAGCATAACTCAAGTTGAAATCCTTCACTTCTCAGCTTGGCAGTGAAAGCTTCAAAATTGCTTAAAAGGTTTAAGAAAACCAGAAGCTTCTTGGAAGTAAAGCTTTGAAGAAAATGCTGTTAACTAAGCAAGAAGCCTAATATTTATTTTTTTTTAAATGATCAAAAGGCTATAAAGCATTTTCACTTCTCTTACTAAAGAAAACTCCAAATAATTGGATTACGCAGAGGACACTCAGATGAAAAAAAAGTGCCAGTTTTTTTTTATAAAAGCCCTTTTCTCTGGTTGTTGAATTTGTTTTGTGAAGTAGTTAAAGGAAGCAAAAGGAAATACACTCCCAGAGTCAGTGAACTAAGAAGTTATACATTCATTATTCAAATACTTAGGTTATGAAGAAGTCTAGAATGTTATAGTTAGAGGTAGATAAGTAGTCTGGTTGACACAATATCTAATAATTTAGTATCTGCACATCAAAGAGATCACAGACTCCTTCATTATCATCCAGGTTAAAGTTGTAGTCATCTCCAGGAGTAGGGGAGAGTCGTAAGAGAGGAAAAACTGTAAAGCAGGAATAGATTAGTTTAAATTAAAACATTTCTGGAATGTCAGCCTTATCTCATAATTCAGTATGTTTGTCATCACCAGTATCAGGGTTAGTCTTAATAGTTAAAATAGCTTGATAATCTGACAAGCATGTTAGGATACATACTGTGAATACCTGTATTGCCTTCAAACTAAGGCAATAAGTGATGCGTCTATGTTTTTTGCTTAGTGTTTTAGTTTGCTGGAATGGAGTGATAACTGTGGAATGTAGACTTCATTTCTGCTTCTGCAGCAAAGGAGCTCCTGAGCAGCTTTTGAAATTGTCATCAGAAAGCCATCATTTATATTTATATTCCTTCATCTTGTTACAATATTGCATGTATCAACCTTCAAATACCTATCAATTTAAGTAAGGAAGTTACTATTATCCCTGTTTTACAGATGAAAAATGGAGGCTAGCAGTTTCTCTGTGCACTGCATTCCAAGCACAGGCTTGAAGCCATCTTTGGGGAGGGAATGCAAGAAGAGAAGCTTCAGCCCTCATGCTGCACCTTGGGAGTACTAACCTAGTGCAGATGAGATGGGCGTGCTGTACCTGCTCTAAAAGTGGAGTCTATTTCCATTTTAGCCATGTATTGGTACAGTCACATAATCCCATCTTCCCCCTCTGATCTTCTAATTACATGGTTCTTTCTGAATAAGCCCTGAGGTTGTCTGCTTCAAGGGCAGATATTGGCAGAGGCTGCTCACAGGAGGCTATTAACAGGGCAAGAGAGACAACAGCCATGTTCACCTCTTTGCCTGGCACCTCAGCAAGACAGAGCAGAGGCAGGGAGCATGTGAACTTACTAGTGGTTCAGTTCTGCACTCGTGGTCACCAAGGTGCAAGAGCAGAAATGGGTGACATTTGTCCTATTAGCGTACCACAGTTGGCCATGTGTCAGTCTGCGTGCAGGCATGTAAGTATGTTCTGAAATGTTTACTTAAAAGCTCCTGCAGAAGCCTGAGGAAGAAAAGAATTAAACCAGATTTTTTCTTTTTTTTTTTCTTTTTTTTTTTTTTTTTTTAAGGCAGCACTCTAGTCATCAGCCTTTTCTTTCTTTGTTCCTGAATTGAGGACTGGTGGGTTACTCATGCATGTAAGTGCTTGCTGGATGAAGGCTTTCATATTTCAGTTGTTAAATAAAACTGTTGCAGGGAACGGAAAGGGGAGCAAAGACAAGAATGACAAAGAGGAGGCAGTACAGGGGAAAGAAGTAGTTTCATACTGACTCTTGGCATCAGATTTAACAAGCACCTACCAAGAGTGCTGTTCACACTAAACCCATGCTGGTACTTGTGAATATTAGAAAAGCAAATATGCTAAATACTTACCGTCAGAAGACATGAGTTCATCAATAATATCCCCACTGATACTTCCTGTGAAAGACAGGAGCATGTGTTTATGGAAGTCAACAGAGATTCTCTGCATAAAAGCACTGAATTGCAAAGTACAGTAAGGCTTACGTGCACAGTGTAAGAGCAGTGGAGATAGTATGCCATGTGAACATAAAATATGTTCATCTTTGTATCCCTCAGTTTTTCCTCATACACTTCTCCCACTGATCCCTTATAACTCTAGAGCCATGTACAATATGAAGCTGATTTGGTGGCAGAAAAGATATTTTGCTCAAAATGAGTTTGCTACTCAGAGCTGGCTTTGTTAGGAGATAAACAGGCCTGTTTATAATTTCCTCTGTGTAATTCATCGGTAACTTGGTCAGGAAGAAGGGCTTAGGAAACTAATAAAAACATTTAAACAGTAACTGCTTCTTCCTACCTGTGGGTTCCTCCATCTTTGCTATGTCGAATGAGTTTGGCTTGAGAATACAATTAACATCCAGGGGAAGCAAGCCCTGGTAGTCATTTGAGCTAGCTGTAGCTTGGGCGACATCTCCTGAAAGGCTGGGGTACAGCACCGACTCTGGAAGGCTGGAGTAAGGAGCTGTTGGGGTTGTATTGTTCTGCTGCACACTGCTGTCTACAAAGACAGAAAGGCACGTTCTGAAGTCTGTTATGGTGAAAAGGGACACAAAAGGCCTGCACCCAGCTTTGTCTTTTGAGAACATGGCCAATGTCTGGGATGAAGCAAGAGGAGTCTCCCCCTTCCAAAGTCACAGACACAATTTAATCAGGACCCCTCAGAAATGCAGTCTGTAACACTGACAGCATTTTCTTAAGTCTTTTCATACTGCCCTACTATTATGAAAAAAATACCTGATATTCAGGCAGTCTCTCACTGTGGCTATGTGGAAGAAGTGACCTTTTGGCACAAAAGCTGGAACTGGTGCCTGTATTATTTTTCTTAATAAAAGGTACATGTTCAAATCCTATACTCCATCAGAGGCTGGCAATTTCGTTCCACACTGCATTCTGGAGAAGCACCTCAGATTAATCAACAGGGTCACATTCAAAACCTGTTTGGTATAAGATGATAAGCTACAATGGGAGAATCTCTTTCACCAGGTAAGAGGAAGAAGCTTCTCTGTAACCTCCTGAGAGGTGTTAGTAAGCCCATGGGGTAGTTTCTTAATGGACAGCTGCTACACTATGCAAATCCTTGATCTTTATCTACCACCTTTTCTAACAGTTTCTTTCTTCCCTCCAGTCTCCTTCCTCCCCTACCCATCAGAGGCAGGAAGAACCCTGGACTCACCTGGTGGTGTGTCTGCAGCTGATGTTTGCGTTAATTCTTGTCCTTGGTTAAGACCTTCTTGTTCTGGTGGATTTAGAGGCACTGTAGCAGGTTTAAGGGGAGTCGCTGGAGCTGCAGGTTGAGATGGGGGCTGTGCAATGTCATCAGGTGGAGGAACTGGGAACACCATGGGCTTGGAGGAGCTTGATTCTTTATTTATAAGCAGCACATGGATAGGTCCTGAGCTACTTTTAAGATTGATCTGGTATTTCTTCTGTCCATTCTGTCCCTGTAGAGGGGGTATATTAAGAAAATTACCATTACTTTAGAACTTGGAACTTCCAAAACATAGCAGTAACTACATAGAGTTATTCCCCACAGAAAGTAATGAAGATGTTTGAACAGAATTCTCAAACTGATGCAGAAGATAAATACAGTGCTCTTCTAGTTAGATCACCAGGAAGGGCTGAGAATTGGCACAAACTTATCAAATCATACTCAGGAAAAAAATATTTAAAACTAATATATGCGATCTAATAAAATAACCCCCAAAACTATTACAAACCTGTCATGTATTTACCAGACCAGAACACAGCTACAGAAAACACAAATATACAATTCTTCAAAGCACTTAACTAAATTTTGAATTTAAGTTACATGAGACATCATGTAACGTGACATGAGACAGCAGGGCTACATCTTATCAATAACAGGCATGATAAATAATGGTTTCTGTACATTTACATTTCTGCCTTTAAAGTAGAGCTTCAGAATGATCCTCATTGGGACAAAGCATCCTAAAACTGTAGTATCTTGCAAGTATCTTGCCCAGACTGAGTGAATACAGGATCATGAGTCAGTAGAAACAACTCCTTAGCTGACTTCCCAGGCCGCCTTTAGGCAACACAGCTAGGAATAGCTTCCTATAGCGCAGTCGCAATGAGACCGCTGACTCCGCAGTGGCTAATTCAGAAAACAGGTTTTCAGCAAGTATGTTCTAGAAAAAATGAGGATGAGAAAAGTGGGAAAAGTGTCTCAGAGGGGAAGCGAAACAAAAGCATCCAACTTGAAGTTGGTGATGGAGGTCAGATGGTGTAGTCCTCAAGAAAAAGTCAAAAAAACCCCAACATCACAGCTGCTAACTTTGGTCCCACAGAGAACCTTACCATTGCCTGAACTGATTTCAGCAGAGACAAAGATAGTATCACTGGGACTGGCTTCATGGTTCTAGCTTTGAATGCTCTTATGGTACTAGCCTGTGCTTAGCCTCACTAAAAATAGCTTGTGAAACTTCACAGGTGAGTTTCACCCTTCTAAAAGCATAATGGCTATCATGCTTCATAGAGTGCTCTCTTGCAACTATGTAAAATCAACTTAAAACAGAGCACTGCAATAGAAAAAAAAATTAAAGATGGACAGAAGTAAGTGATTTGGCTTCCTACTTTAATCCTGCTTGTTTAAGCCTTCTGGCTAAAGCGAGACTGCAGTCTACATTTCTCTACCCAGTC
Organism: Podargus strigoides; assembly: GCA_028020825.1. Taxonomy (NCBI): domain Eukaryota; kingdom Metazoa; phylum Chordata; class Aves; order Caprimulgiformes; family Podargidae; genus Podargus; species Podargus strigoides. The sequence continues at coordinate 28,543,370 of CM051620.1, forward strand.
TGGTACCATGTGACTAAACATAAACTAAATGTAAACTAATCCTACAACTACATCTAAAGTGCTTTTTCATAAGAGAACTGATTTACCAATACAATAGGGAGAAATTTGAGCCACGAAAGTTGCTGCTAACAAGTTTTCAAGGGAATTCATTACTGTTTTGCTTAATTTGGAAAGCTGCAACATTTAAAAGCAAGAGAGAAGAAGAGAGTGCAAAGAAACCCACTATTGTATCTTGGTTTTAATGAAAGACAGAGTTGCCATTAGTCTATCATGGTATCCAGATACACTTTTTTCCACCCATCCCCTCCATTCTCAACTGACATCACCTTGATTTTTAATTTTTTTTCCCCTTTTACACATAGCTAGAGATAAATCCTCTGCTCTAATGTAGCTGCTCTTTTCCACTGTCCCTCTAAAACATTTAGGCAAACAAGAAAGCAGTACATACCATTTCGGGTATAGGTACTTCTAACTGTGTACCACAAGGTGCTTGAATTGCTAGAAGTGTGTCTCCTGGTTAAATAGCAATTTGTAAGAAAGTGTTAAATGTGCATATTTTTCTTAAGTCTTGCATGGTATCCACTCAAATGAGAGATGGTAATTGGGGAGGGACTTTTTTACAAGGGCCTGTAATGATAGGATGAGGGGTAATGGGTGGAAGCTGAGAGAGGGTAGGTTTAGACTAGATATAAGGAAGAAGTTCTTTACCCTGAGGGTGGTGAGGCACTGGAACAGGTTGCCCAAGGAAGTTGTGGATGCTCCATCCCTGGACATGTTCAACGCCAGGTTGGATGGAGCCTTCAGCAACCTGATCTAGTGGGAGGTGTCCCTGCCATGGCAGGGGGGGTTGGAACTGCATGATCTTTGAGGTCCCTTCCAACCCAAATCATTCTATGATTCTCTGATTCTCTAAGGCCACTTAAAATACTGGGTAATTCTAGCATAAACAGACTGGTGGTAGGACTTACATAGTCCCTCTAAGATCCAAGTATATTGCATAATATAAACCACAGGACTTACACCATAGTTGAAAGAATCTTTTCTCATAGCAATGCAATATTTAGCCATTCCTTTACCTGTTTGTTACTGTCCCCAGATGTCCTAGTTGTATATGTATTGCGAGATGAAAATACTTATTTAACTGGTTTCTTTTCCAGCTAAAACAGTTCTCTGTTACAGCTCACTTGAACTTTGAAAAATGGTGGTAGTATAGATAGGTTTCACAGGAGAAGGAAGAAAAGGTCTTACTAATCCCTTTGTTGCCAGCACTTCCCAGTGTCTAAGCTCACAGCTTCTGCAGCACATACCACTGGGATGTAACAGCTGGCTATCACACTCACCTGTGGCTTACTATGTGCACTAAAATGTATTGGTAACAGTCAGGAGATCACAATTACATCAGCAGCACTGGCATAACCTGCCTTACACTGCAGGTCACTCACCGACCTGCACATCATTTCCCCTTTGTCCATAACTTGGACTAAAGCTTTTCTTTCTCTGCCTCCTAAGAGACACTTACAGGACATGCTATGTGACTGGCATACTAGGTGCCTCCACATTTTGTAATGACTAACTGGTTTTGGTAACAGCTGATTTTGCTAAGCTCTGCAGTAGTTGTCTCATCTTGCACTTTTACTCAAGAATAAACCCAACCTTCCTTGTGGTAAAGAAGGGATGATTTTGAGCCTAGCTGGAGGCTGAACAACAATCTTCCCTTGGATAATCCAGGATCAGGAAAGGATGTCAAGGGAAGTAATTTGTGCCAGCAATTCTTGGCAATTTCTTCAGACCTCCTGTACAGAAGGAATACTTTTGATTTAGGAGCAAAGCCTCATCTTTGAACTTCAGCTGGCTCCACTTACACAGCATAATCAGGACCTCCCTCTGTCCACAGCTGCCATCAGAAAATGCTACGAAATGTGGACCTGCCTGGTTTTTCTGGTGGGCTGGACCAACATATCCTGTCCCTGGTTCCATCAACAGCCTGAGGCATGCTGCTGCAAAGTCTGAACACAGAAAAAGACATCTGAAACCAGCACTCCAAAAGCAGCTGACCTGCCATTCCGTACAATGTGACTACAGCTAGAAAATGCCAGAACCTGGTGGTGACTACATTATGAGAGACATCTACCTACTACTGATCACTTTTGAATACTTTCAGGGAAAGAGCAGGTTAGTTAGCAAGTTAGTTTTAAAGAGGAAGATCAGGAAATCCCTCACTTCAAGAAATACGGCCTAGCAGCAACTTACCATTGAAGCAGTTACAGATATCTTCATGGGTTACATATGAAAACATAATTCATGTCAAGGAACATTTCTCTTAAAGGAACACAAAACTGGTATTTGTTGCCCTTTAAAAATAGATTGCCAAACTATAAACTTATTGCTGTTACTCAGAGGTGTAATCAAGGCATGTTTTTTGGCTTTCAGAACTCTGAATAGCTGAGTTCTGTCTTTTAAAGACAAAATATATGTATTTGTGAAGAAAATACAAAAAGGAAAAAGTTGCGTAGCTTGAATGAGAAAAGATTCTTCTAAAAAAAGAGAACATGTAAAATCTCATTGTGATGAATACCATTTACCTCACAAACTTGATACTACAGAATCCAAGTATGTTCAGGACTTCGAGAATCACACAAAAAATACTGCCAGAGGGAATGTCAGAGTTCATCTGCCACCCTGTCCTCTGCCTCAAGGCAGGATCAGTTGTTATGACATTCCAAATAGATGTTTGCCTTCCCAGTTCTGGAAAACCTCCAGTGATGGATATTCACCATCTCCCTGGGGAGTCAGTTCCAGTGCTAGCTCTCCCAAAGGAAAGTTTCTCCTAACGTCTAACTTCAACCTCCTTTCACAGGAACAGTTTGTGTAGAGCAACTAAAAGCAATTTTTAAGTTCTTATCACTGGTACTATAGATAAGAAGAGCACTTTTCTGCTCCAAATCTCAGGTGTCTATTTTGCTCAGTATCTTGCAAGACAGCTAAACACATGGTTACAAGCAATGTAGCAGGGGCTCTCTGCTCATGAGGTATTCACACACAGGGTATTTTTCCAGTTCCAAACCTAACAAGCTTCAGGACGTTGTCAATTTATCTTTGGGTGCTAGCTGAATCTTCTCAAGAGAAGGAAGCAACACAAAAAAGGATTCATGTAAAGCACTGCTAAGAAAGTATAAATTGAAAGGAATACATTTCATTTAAAATAAGACACCAGGATTATACCATGGACTTAAAAATTACTGTCATATATACATGTGCTAAATTATTTTCAGGTTACCAATCATACAGTCACAGAGGTTAAAAAGTCATTTAAGTAATATTTATATTTTCTTTCTTTTTGAACCAAAACTAGAAAAAAATATTAGCCTTTCCTTGCTTCTCAATAAAATGGACTACATTATGCTTTACACATTACATACACATTAACCGTTGCTTTAATTCTAGTTCCAATATGCACACAATTAATTTAAAAGGATATTGGTGGTTTGTAGAATCATCCATGACATTCTTGATACTTTGCTGAAGCCACAGTTTCTGCTGATCCAATTCTTTTTCTTTTATCTCTAGATCTTCAATTTCAGCTTCCAGATACCTCAGCCTGTCTATGACTTCCTTTGTATTGCAGCCAGCACCTACTCCTCTTAAAAAGGCATAAGGGTTCATGAAACCATAAGAAGTGAAAATCTAAAGCGAACATGCAAAGATCATTTCTTAAGACTACTTTCAACATTCTGAAAATCTACTAACATTCAATATGAAGGAAATGAGCGTTTACGCTCTCAGCAGTGTTTTAACAGAAAAATTAAAAATCTTAACTTCAGATCAAATTTAGACACACACCCCACCCCCCCACCTATGTAGCTTTTTCTGCGTTGGAGCTGGTTTGCAGGCCTTTTCTCCTTCCCCTCTAACTCTTGGCTTGAATTTTCACCTTCAGCAACCCAACAGAAAATAGGCATGGACTGGGTGGGTAGGTAGGTGGAGACTGTGTGTCCCAGTACCCTTCCCAGATTCATCTAGAGTGAATTTTTTAACTACAAGTGCTAGTTATAAAGTAGCACTACAATTTCCTGAAACTTTCTTTCCCCTATGCATTAAACTTGATTTTATGTGTCAAAGAGGCAACTTAAACGGAAGACAAATAAAGTTCATTTGCAACTTTACTGTGACTCTAAAGTGTCGTATTGCTCACTGATGACTGTTAACACTAATTTTACAGTGTCTTATCTAATCAGGAGAAGTCAAAGAAGGCAATTTTTTTTGCTTTCGAGCATGTGAAAATATGCAGAATTGACACAGCTTACTTCCACTGAATACTGTTTTTTGACTTCTTCTCAATGAGATCAATCCCCTCCAAAACGTTAGTGATATCATAGATCCTTCTCTTCTGCCTCACAGCAAGGGTGTCAGCAGCCTGTCAAGAGAAGAATGAGTATCAGCAACTTGCATGCTGAGGGCAACAGACAGTGAAGCCATGCCTTTGGAAAAACGCCAAATAATGTCGTTCTGAAGGGAGAAGGCTCAGCTCTTCAAGAGCCAGATGCTCAACCATGAATTCAGAAGTCTGATGTGCAGTACGACAAAGCATGCCGAGAGGAGTCCCCTCATGCAGGCCAGCAGGCCCACCCTCATCAGAGAGGAGAGTTCATGTGTATTGCAAAGACCGTCTTTGGTATTAGGAGCACATGCTATTCAACTGCATGGAGGAGCTTGCAATGCTCTTTTTGGAAGGTAGGAAAAAGTTGAGAGGGTAGACAGCAACGCTCTGCAGTGGAGTAAGCCTCTGAAGCCAATGACACATCAAGATCCCTTCTGCTGACACTGGAGGTATTGCAGTCTTTGTTTGGATTAAACTGTGCCAGGATACAAAATGACAGGGCTATAATTACACAAAGCGGCTGAGAGCTGCAATACTTCAAGCCAGCATCATCCTCTAACACTTCACTGCATGAATCCACCACTCAGCATACCTGGGCTTGCTCAATCTGTCACACTGAGCACCAAGAGCTGTTTCACAGCCACCGCAATCCTGGTACAGCTCACAGGGATGCTCACCGTGGTCACACTATCACTTTTATGTTACAGCTAGCACTGTCTGCGTGCTGTCACAGTTCGTCACTCAGAGCAAAGCAGAGTGTGAGGCAGAGGAAACAGTCTGCTTCATGCCATAATTCTCTCCATGGTTACTTTTATGCATCTGATGCAAAGACTTAAGATGAAATAAGCAAACTTGAGTTAGTCTTGCCTTCCACACCCTCATCTGTTTGATACTGTAAAGCAGCTCAAGTTCAAAGAATACTAGCCAAAAGAAGAGAAAGCAAAGAGGAGCTTAACTGTAATCATTCAAGACACTCAGATACAATGATTACAAGGGATTATATGTATTAAACAGATAAACAGAAAAAACAGAAGAAAAATAAAGAGAAGGACAGCTGGCAAAGAACTCTGCACCCCGAATATGAAACTAACACATAAAGCCAACTAATTTCCACTATAGGCACACAATGATAGTTATTTCAGTTTGTCCAATAATCTATCAAATTAGAGCTTTTAGTAAAGTAGCCTATATGAAGAGTACCACCTGAGACAACCACAAATAGGAAGGAAAAACAAATCCATTTTATAGCAAAGTCCATGTAACTCCTTTTACAGTATTTTCTGAACCATACCCAGTGATCATGAAATGATAGAGTTCTCCATTCTTACAGAGGCTAGGAGAAGGGGCAGGAGAACTGCCACCCTGGACTTCCAAAGGGCTGACTTTGACTTGTTTAGGCGACTGCTTGACAGAATCCCTTGGGAGACAGTCCTGAAGGGTATAGGGGTCCAGGACGGCTGGACACTCTTCAAGAAGGAAGTCTTAAAGGCACAGGTGCAGGCTGTCCCCAGGTGCTGTAAGAGAAGCAGGCCACAGAGAAGGCCACCCTGGCTGAACACGGAGCTTTGGCTGGAACTCAGGGAGAAAAGGAGAGTTTATGGGCTTTGGAAGAAGGGGCAGGCCACTCAGGATGATTACAAAGATGCTGTGAGGCTATGCAGGGAGAAAATTAGAAGATCTAAAGCCCAACTAGAAATTAATCTGACTTCAGCTGTGAAAGATAACAAGAAATGTTTCTATAAATACATCAACAGTAAAAGAAAGACCAGGGAGAGCCTCCATCGAGTGTGCCCTCAGTAAATTTGCAGATGACACAAAATTAAGTGGGAGTGTTGATCTGCTTGAGGGTAGGGAGGATTTGGACAGGCTGGAGCGATGGGCTGAGGGAAATTGTATGAGGTTTAACAAGGGCAAGTGCCAGGTCATGCACTGTGACCACAACAACCCCATGCAGCGCTACAGGCTTGGGGAAGAGTAGCTGGAAAGCTGCCAGTCTGAGAGGGACCTGGGGGTGCTGATTGACAGCCAGTTGAACACAAGCCAGCAGTGTGCCCAAGTGGCCAAGAAGGCCAATGGCATCCTGACCTGTATAAGAAATAGTGTGGCCAACAGGGGCAGGGAAGTGATCCTACCCCTGTACTTGGCACTGGTGAGGCTGCACTTCAAGTACGGTGTTCAGTTTTGGGCCCCTCACTACAAAAAGGACATTGGAATACTTGAGTGTGTCCAAAGAAGGGCAACGAAGCTGGTAAAGGGTTTCGAGCACAAGTTTTATGAGGAGCGGCTGAGGGAACTGGCGGTGTTTAGTCGGGAGAAGAGGAGACTGAGGGGAGACCTCATCACCCTCTACAACTACCTGAAAGGAGGTTGTGGAGAGGTGGGTATGAGTCTCTTCAGCCAAGTAACAAGCAACAGGACAAGGGGTAATGGCCTCAAGTTGCGTCAGGGGAGGTTTAGAGTGGATATTAGGAAGTATTTCTTTACAGAACGGGTTATCAGACATTGGAACAAGCTGCCCAGGGCAGTGGTGGAGTCCCCATCCCTGGAGGTGTTTAAGAGTCGGGTTGACATAGCGCTCAGGGATATGGTGTAGTTGAGGACTGTCAGTGTTAGGTTGATGGTTGGACTCTATGATCTTCAAGGTCTTTTCCAACCTAGATGATTCTGTGATAAACAAACTCACTAATCTTCTAAAGAAATTACACTTTCCTGTTTAGAATGTTAACTATTAAGAATTAGTAGTCCAATTTATACTGGTGAATGTTTTGCTAGTGAAGTAACATCAAAGGAAAAAATGAAAGAAGAATGGAGAATAAAAAAATACTCTTATAGCCATGAAATATAAATACTGCTCGCTCTCCTTGCAGCGATGTATCTGCTAAACAGCGTTTCTATTGATACTGTTATCAACATTTATCTTTGGTATGATCTTCTGTAGCAGTCTGTTAAAATCTTTTTCCTACCTAACTAAACAAAAGACATAAAAAGTGCATGCTTTCATTCTCTTCAAGGAAATGGGCTCTTCAATCACTTCCATCAGCAGACATACACCTGCTATCTTAACCTGCTATTTTTGCTGCATGCATACACACTGCTTACAACTGCAATAGAAGCCTTCAAAATCTACGAAGTGATAAAATTGATGCTGCCTGCGCATTGTTCAATCAACGCCCTGTATATCTCACAGTCTTCAGAGGCACAATTTCTACAAGCTCACTACATTATTCAGGGCAAGGAACGGGCATCACAGACTTCATCAGCTGCTACTCTGATTAACTACTTTCTGCTTTTTTCCCATTGCTCCACACACAGACCTAGGTCTTAGTCTACTGCTTGTGGTTTGAATGATGAAGAAACTGCTCTGGAGACAGATTTCATTACCTCATGACATTTTACAAAATGCCCATCTGTAGAATGGGCATTAAACCAAAGTTTAAGACTAAAAAAATTTCACTAATTTTGAGCCCTCAACTTAAGATGTTTCAAAGTTTGAGTGGTCTCAGTACTGTAAATTCTATTGCATTTTGTATGCCCAAAGCAGAGCTTCCATTAACACCAGCAGTGAAGATTACTACTGCTGCAAACCAGGCTTCAGAACCCCTGGTTAGGGACTAAGAAAATGAAGGACATGGTTACATACACATTTGGCTTGACTAGCAGTGTATATAATCCAATCACAGCTACAGAGTCTAACTACTTATAACAAGAATTCCAACAATGAAATCAAACTGAGGCCAGCCTGGAAAGTTTAATCGAGACATTCACTAACTTTCCAATGTTGGTCTTACATTCTCAAAATTTTATGGGGTGTTTCACAGATACTTTAAAAACCAATTGAAAAGTTCCTCCCCAACACTCTAGCAGTTACCAACATGACACCTCTGGTAGGCACATGGCTCAGAAATTAAGTTCAAGCATTCCGTTTCTCCAGACAAACCATGCACTAATGACTTCAATAATTAAAATAGCCGCCTGAGACTTTTAAACAAATCTCCTGCTGTCAAAAGCACTTTTAAAACTCATCATTTTTCAGCCTATGTCAAAAGGTTGAAGCAGATCCAAGCAGCACAAGAAAGGGACATCTACCACAATGGCCCTGTTAAGATGGCTGGATGTAGCTTCCACATTCCTTCCTCTGAATCATTTGTATTTGAAGTTCCTTCATAAAATCTTTTTAATATAAAGCTTCTGCACTCTAGTCCTTCCTTCTAGTATCTCCTCATACCTTGAATATGTATGTATCTAAGACAAGCACTATGGGAGTGTCTCATAGACAGGTTTGGAACTGGAAGAAAAACATCTAAGCACAGTGCTTCAGTTCTGTGTGCATTCAGATCATGCAACTTCTGCAGTACAGAAAACATGCCATTCAGCACAATTTCAGTTGCAGGCATGCACACACACACAAAACTCTGCCTAGAAATAATAAAAAAGACAACTAGAAAAAGGATAATCAAGAGTTTAGGTGCACTCTCATGTAAATTCTTCTTTGCTCCCTGGGAGCTGACAAAAGGCAGTGGGAATTATGGGCTGCACATTTGCTGCGTTAGCACTGAAGAGCAGAGGAATTTGCTAGAGTACCATGGCAGAGTCATAACCGAGAAGCTTAGCAAAGCAGGAGAACCAGCAACGCCTGCTTGCTCTTGTGTGACAAAGAAAGAATCAGAGAAATCCTGTATCTTCTGGACTGTGCCCGTAGCAAATGACAACATCTCCCCAAGAGGACTGTCAACAGTTCAGTGGGAGTTTTAAACTGAGCAGCATGCTTGGCAACCTGTATGTAAAACTACTGAATATCACTGCATGCGGAAAGGTTAAGGGAATGTAAAATTTAATAGATACGCTTTTTCTTCAAGGCAGTTATTATTTGCTCATGATCAATACATTTCTAAAGGCAGTAGTAAACAAGTAGATTTCCCAGTACCTGATGTTTAGCACTGATGATCAGACACACTACTTGACCATCAGTACAGTAGGGACAACATTCTGCTAGAAAGCAAGCCCATTTCTTAAAATCAAGGCAGAAGCAATTGTGTGCTACTGAAGAGAAATATTTTGGGAGTCATTTCAATGGCTTATCCCTTATTCACTCATCTTGCTCTTTTTCTCTCTGCCCTGTAATTCATGGGTTGCTGCATACAGGAACTTTGTTTCCTTTCCCTTTCATCTCATCCCTTAATGTTTTAAGCTTATTTCCCTAACTAGATCTGTTTATACAGGGTTACTGAGGGACAGTTATGCAATTATTTGAGAATAGCTGTTTGATTTTGAAGTAAGCACCGTAAAATTCAAATTCCAAGTAAAGAAAATCCTAACTTCCACTCCCACGTGTTGTCAGATGTTAGCAGGGAAGTATTCAGTGCTAAAACATTTCCAAAAAAACGTTCAGCATACAGAACTTACACCAAAAGCGAGGAACAGTGCCCACAAACAGGACGATGCATCACTACTGCTTCATGGTCTATCAGCACACATGTCCCAAAGTATTCTTTTACAGACTGCTTAACTATAATTATAGATATATCAAAAAAATCACAGGCAATTGTCCTTTAGAACAGCTTTCCACTCTCAGTTGCTAAATCACAAAGCCAGACGTACACTTAAGGTTTCCACATTGTATTTTCCTCATAGTGCACTGCTGGTTTTCCTACAGGAATACTAATCAACAGCACATCAGATGGTCAATAGCTGTCAGTAGGAGACATCTGAAAATGTTTACTGCATGAATCATTTCTTGGAACAATCTATTCTGTTTCAAGACCATCCTGTCCTTCAGTTCCCTGAGCACACCACCATAACGCACACGCTGGTTTTTGTTGGGGGTTTTTTAGCAAGCAATGGACATGTGAGCAATCCAACCTTCGAGCCTGACCCGGATGCTGAAGCAGGACGGGGAGGTGGAAAAGGAGTGACGGTGTAAACGTGTGCTTTAAGGCCGTAAATCAATTTATGCTTCGCGCTAGTACTATTAGCCAATCAGTAGCTAGAAGAGTCTCGTGAAGAGTCTTGTGATCTGGTGCTCTGTCTATATAAACCGGGTTGTAACGCCATTAAAGTGCCTTTCACAAGATTTATTGGTCTCTATGTGATTGCTTGCCATGACTTCCCACAACTGGCGCCCGAACAGGGACCCTCAGGACCACTGCTAGACGCTGATGCTGTCAGCGTGAAGAAAAGCAGACGGAGAGGGTGGAAAGCCGACCGAAAGTTGTCGCTGCCCCGGCAACAGTCGTCCCGCAGTGCCCAGCGGACGGAGATGGTGCGCACCGGAGGACAACGGGTCCTGTTCTGAATCTCACTAAAGGTCAGTGAGCGGTCGGGGAGGAGATGGGGTCTGCGCTTACCAAAGAAGAGGAAGCGGTAATTAAGCTCCTCCAAGATATGCTCTCTGCGAGAGGAATTTCTTATGACGCACAAGCCCTGAGGGGACTGCTGCAGTGGGCACGGGACAGAAGCCTGATATCCGGGGTGAGCACAGCCTTTGAGCTGTCTGCCTGGGAAGCCATAGGCACGAATCTGTGGGATGAAGTTAGCAACGGAGGAAAGAGTGGCAAAGAAGCCTATAAACGTTCGATACTGTGGAAACAAATAAGAGAGACTTTGAGCACAATGAAAGGGGAGCGGGCTGGGGCTGCTGCTGCATGTGCGGCTTTGGCTGCCGGAGAGGAGAAAAAAGGGGGGGCCGACCCTGCACCCATGGCGGTTTCGTCTCCTTTTGATCCTTTCGCGCAGAATATCGCGATTCCAGGTCCTCGGGGCGCCACCTCCCGAGTTGAACATTCCACCCCTAGCCCGCCGCCGGCGCCGCCCCCTGTGTCACCTGGCGGAGCCCTGCCAGGCAGCGCCTCGCTTCCCAGCCGGAAACAGACTGGGACCAATGCGGAAGTAACAACAGAGGGAAAAACGGCAGTGGGTGGTCCATTATGCAGACCAGGGATGGGCAATTATCCACCGCTCCCTTTTACACCGGCCCCGTCATCCCCGCCCTTGGGTGACGATACCAGCCCCGAGGACAACCCCGACCGGCCCTCCCCATCAGTGGACGAATGCATGAGAGATGTGATGGCACGCCTCGGCGAGCTGGAATTACAGCATCACACCCTAGCTGTTTCTCTAGCTGAGAAAACAGCGGCTGCTGTTTCACTGGACAGATCTAAACTTTTCAACCCCTTCACGCCAGGAGGCGTTTCCCCACAAACCTCAGCTCTGCAGCCGCCTGCCCCGCCGCTGCCGCCTCCAGAGCATCTCTTCGCCGGAGCCAGAGATCCTCAGGACTCCGCTCAGCGCTGGAGAGGAATCATCAAAGATGCAATTGTTGAGGGGTCTTTTCTTCCACAGGCTTCTCCTGTTATTTTATCTCCAACGGGTCAAAAGTGGGAGCCTTTTGATTGGAAAATCCTAGAGAAAGCTCGGTCTGCCATTGCGCAGTATGGGTTGCATTCACAGCTCACTCAACAAATAATTCGCTATATTTTCACCGCTGATTTGCTGATTCCATTTGATAGTACGCAGGTTGCAAATGTTTTGCTTACTCCGTCACAACAGCTCATGTTCCAAAGAGCTTGGCAGAGATTGTGTGATGCGGAGCAAGCTAAACCACGCCAACAAAACGACCCGTTATACGGAATTCAGGCCCAAATGCTAATGGGTGTGGGCCCTTATGCCTCCGCACAAATGCAGTCTCAATTTTCAATAGAAGTTCTGCAGTTATCTCAACATCTAGCACTGCAGGCCATCTTTTCAGTGCATGAGCCAGGGAAGCCTTATGGGTTCACGCATGTCAAGCAAGGGCCAAATGACAGCTATGCACAGTTTGTAGACAAATTATATTCTGCCATTGACAGTCACCCTGATCTTGATGAGGCCATGAAACAGCAAATGTTTAAAATGCTGGCCTTTGATAATGCCAATGAAAAAACCAAACGGGTCTTAGGAACGCTACCAAAACATTCAGAGGTAGCTGATATGATTGAATTGGCTGAACGCACCACGCAAATGAATAATGCGGCCTATGTTGCTGCCGCTTTGCGAGGAGCTATCGCTCCTGCTGTGAAAGAAGTCATTGCCCCCTTGTTAAAACATAAAAGGGGAGGCAAAGAGAAAAAAGAAAAGAGGTGTTTTAATTGCGGCAAAGTAGGTCATTGGAAAAGTCAATGTAAAGCTTTAAAACGATCAAAATGGTGTGTTCATTGTCAAAAGGATAGCCATAACACATCAGAATGCAATGGTAAAGGTAAGGGAAATGGGAACAGGAGCGCCACGCCCTCTCGCGCGATGACACAAATGCAGGGGGCTTGGGCAGCATCCCAACAGCAAAAGGATGCCTCGATACCGTTCCCTCCGCCACAGCTGGAAGTGACGGAGTGGATGTGGAATGAAAAATTCACCCACAATGTGTCAATTGCATGTGGCCTGGGCACTTGCTCCTATACGAAAAGCATATCTGAAACTACTCAGATATCATTATATGGATGATATTTTGATAGCAGGGGAGCAACTGAACGGGGAGCGGTTAATAGTTGAGCTGCAACAAGCACTAAAATTAGGAGGACTGCAAATAGCTCCTGAAAAGGTACAAAAAACAGAGGTGTGGAGGCACCTTGGCTGGGAAATTACCAAGGCAACCATTAGGCCCCAAAAATTAGAAATTCAAACAGAAGTATGTACCCTAAATGATGTCCAGAAATTGTTAGGAGATCTTAACCGGGTAAGGACAGTATGTGGCCTTACCAATGCAGAGCTAGCGCCGCTAATGAAACTGTTGAAAGGAAGAGGTGGTGCTGAGGCACCTCGGACATTAACAGAAGAAGCAAAGCAAGCTTTAAATCACATAAGCACTAAGATTGTCACAGCTTACACGCATCGCTGGAACCCGCAGTACGGGACAGGCCTACTGATTATTAATCATGAACAACATCCTTTTGCTTTGGTAATGCAGTGGATTACAGGGAAGGACCCACTGCACATTTTAGAATGGGTGTTTTTGTCACTGCAGCCAAAACGCACAATCACTACGCCAGTAGAAGCTTTAGCACAGTTAGTAATGAAAGGTAGGCATAGAGTTGTAGAAATAGCTGGCTTTGAACCCACTTTTATAGTGATACCTTTAGTAGCTGAGTATGTACAGTGGTCATTGCGTCACTCAGTATCGTTACAGATAGCATTGTTAGACTATAAGGGGGAATTAAAGGTGCATTTGCCACCTCAGTATATTGCAGCTTGGCCAGCTAGAAGAACTACCCAGACTGTTGGAGCGTCCGGTACGGGGCGATACGATATTTACAGACGCTGGCGGGAAATCTCAGAAGGCAGCATTAACCTGGCAGGAAAACGGACAATGGAAGGAGGTAGTTATTACAGATTGTCAGGGCTCCACGCAGCAGATTGCTTTTCCCTTGCTGTATGGGCCACAGCCCAAACTGGAGAGTCTAGTAAGCATGTTCAAAGGCTTATGCGTTCTGCAATGGCAGCCCTAGGCATCCCACGGGAAATCAAAACCGACAATGGACTGGGATATGTGGCTTGATCCACTCAGGTTTTTTTCCAACTCTGGGGCATAGTGCACGTTACAGGTACTCCACATTCTCCGACGGGTCAAGCTATAGTAGAACGGCTGAACCAGACACTCAAGTGCCTGCTTCAAAAACAAAAAGGGGGATAAATAGGACTGCCACCTGCAGATAGATTAAATAAGGCTATATATGTATTGAACTTTTTACATCTGCTGCAGGCTAGTCTAGTCCGAACCTGTTTAATAGGTACCCCTTATATGCGGCTATCGGATTGGACGGGATGGACATTAGATATCTTAAAGTAAGACCCAGTATTCATATGTTGAAGTGCTGGACCCTGATTTAAGGTTGACATATGGGTGGTTCCCATGGTCCTTTAAAAGGAGGGGATGAGTTTGCCTTTTGGTTTTCCTCCAAGGTGCGTCCGGCCTTGTAGGGGGAGCCCTTGGGTAAACAAGCCCCAGGTGCCCCACACTGGGTAAATGAGTGCCAGGTGTCCCGTTTTGGGGACGGAGGTTGGGGCCACTTGCAGAAAGAGTGGAGCGTCTGTCTGTGGAGTGGGTGCACTTTGCAGAGTTTCCTGTTGGGGAAGGACCTCCTGACTCTCCCCACAACTGGGCCCTGGTCAGGTTTGGCATTTGCAAATGCAGGCTTCGTGCGGAAACAATATGGGGCTACTTCTATCCTATATGATCAGCCTATTGAACTGGTTGTCTCCCATCTCTTCTGTGGGAGACTTTGTTTCTTTGTTAATTCCACCTATTATTGAATTCCACCTATTATTGGTCGCTGTTGTATTAATGATTGTACTTTGTGTTTTTGAAAAGGCAACAAGCATGATTAAAGATACCATGAAGAATGTATGGCTGGCTCAAGAAGAAAAAGGGGGAATTGTAGGAATGTATTTTAAAAGAGAATAACCATATAGAGAACCAGCCATACGAGATGTTGGCATAGGCACGTAGCTGCATTCTAGAAGCTACTTCAGAGGAAGAAAAAATAAGAAAGAGCAATGACCGCTTGCAGGAGCGAGCAGATAAGAGTGACCAATTGGACACTGCGTGAGAACTCAAGAACCAACGAGAGCTGAACTGAGTTGCATGTTTGCCTCGTGCTAGAGACCTTTAACAAATTAGATAATGCGTGACCACGTGTAGGGAAAGAAAACCTGTTTAAAAGGGACAGACAGAATTAACTGAAGATTTAGATAGTGTTAGACATGCTGTGTAGTAAAATAAGAGCCGCTATTGAATTTTTCTGTTATTAGCCCTAGGTTAAGGTTGTGAAGATTCAGATGGAATGCGCTGCATGAATCTGTCTGATCACTCCTCCTCTATTCATAAGCAACTGTAGCAATTAAGAGAGAATATGAAGAAACTCACCGTCATAATTTCTTTATTGTCCCCATTATTTAAGTGGCTGAGTTCACTAGGTATTACTGGATGGTTGTTAGAGCTAGTAAAAGGAGGGTTAATTGTGTTGATTGCGATCCTTGTGCTATCAATAGTAATATCTCGTGTGCTGCGCTTTGTATCGAGAATGATTAGCAAAGCCGTAAAACAAGTTTGGATTGCTCAAAATTAAGAAGGGGGATTTGTTGGGGGTTTTTTAGCAAGCAATGGACATGTGAGCAATTCAGCCTTCGAGCCTGACCTGGATGCTGAAGTAGGACGGGGAGGTGGAAAAGGAGTGACGGTGTAAACGCGTGCTTTAAGGCCGTAAATCAATTTATGCTTCGCGCTAGTACTATTAGCCAATCGGTAGCTAGAAGAGTCTCGTGAGTGATCTGGTGCTCTGTTTATATAAACCTGGTTGTAACGCCATTAAAGTGCCTTTCACAAGATATATCGGTCTCTATGTGATTGTTTGCCATGACTTCCCGCAGGTTTTCATATTTACTTAGATATATGGATTATTTATGAGAAACACCAGTTACAGAAAGGTATGTTCTGACTCACTGTTTGTGAAAGTACCAACGATTTACTAACTTCAGCTAGTATTTACTTCCAACAAATGGTATCCTGCAATTCAGAAACCAGTCTCCAATAAAGGTCTTGAACAGAAATGTCTATGACTTGCAGCAATATCCCTTTACTTCTTCCTGGCTATCAACCCTTCCATTCCCTCTGGGTGGTTACCTTCCTCACAAAAAAGGAATGAGAAACGTCATCCCATCCCTCTACACAGCCCAACTTTATTGTTCAAATCTGTCCTCTTTGTCTCTTTAAGCTAAGTTTTTTGGTCTGTTGTCTTAGAAACTGGGTGTGTTTTGCTTCTCAGACTGACCTGGAAGATGTTGGAGCACATAAAGTAAGCTGCACAACAGTCCCTGAGATGTGGACAGCTTAGTTCCGCTTTACTACAGAAAGAGGTGGTTAAACAAAAAGAAATTAGTCTAATGTGTACAGACCACAACATAACTAAAAGAGGAGTATAAAGGCTACCCAGTATCCTTCCCAGTTCACCCTGAAGTTTCACTAGCCACTGTAACACCACTGAGGCGCTTGCTCTTTGAACAGGGATGCACAACAAAGCTCCGAGAACACTGCTCACTTCCCGTAGTGCACTAAGAGTAATCAACAAATAAGGTCAGTTATCCAGAAAGGACTTCAGTAACCAAGGTCCTAAGCTGGCCTCTTACCGCACTTTGCTTAAGTCCTCAGCGACTGCTGAGGTCGCTGAGGACCTCAACCAGCCAGGAAACAGAGCACTTGGCCTGGATGCACTGCGCACCCTGACAGCCTGCACGGCAGCACGAACCGGCCAGCACGGCGCCCAGGGTCCCCCCAGGGACGGAGCGACCTCCCGGCACGAGGACCTGTCCCACCGTGGGCTCGTCCCGGGGCTCCCTGGGGAAGTGCTCCCGCGGCCGCCGGCCAGCACCTGAAGCCATCAGGCTGCAGAGGTGGGTGCAGGCGACTGGCAAACCTACCCCCGCAATTAAGTACCTCGTATAGATACAACAAAGAAGTACGGGAAGGGCTACGGTCTGATTTTCAACATCGTTCTCCCTTGCTAACAGGGCATCGAGGGGGACTGGTGACACACAGGTGGGAACAACGGCCCGCACACCGCGTCAGTGCGCGGAGCAATGCAGGAGGGTAAAAAATAAATAGAAAAAACCCAGCAAGGTACTTGTCACGCAGGGCAACCACGCCGCCCTCTCCAGAGCCGGAACGCGTGCTGCGGCCGGCCGCGGGGGCTGTCAGCCGCCACCGAGCAGCCGCCGGGGGAGGGAGCGGGCGGCGCGGCCCAGCCCCCGCGCTGTGCCGCCTCCTGTCCCGGCAGCGCGGCCAGGCTGTGCGCGCCGGCGCGGCCCGGCGGGCGCCGTCCCCCCTCCGCAGGCAGGCCGCCGCCATGGCGCCACCGCCCCGCCCCGCCCTCGCACCGCTTTGAGGTCCAACACGCCGTCCTTGGCCTCCTGCAGCAGCGACACGAACTTGGTGGTCAGCAGCCCCAGGCTCTTCTCGTGGCGGCTGCTGCCGCCGCCCGCCGCCTCGGCCGCCGCGGCCATGCCGGCAGCGGGGCCGCCCCGCCGCGCCACGTGTCGCGGGCGCCGCAACGGCCCGAGCCCGGAACGGAGCCCCGGCCCGAGGGCTGCGGCGGGAGGGGCGGCGCCGCAGGAAGTGACGCCGCCGCCGTTGCCTGGACACCGGCATGTTTCGGCCGCGGGGGGCGAGGGGCTGGCTGCGGGGAGCGGGCCGGGCTGTGCCGCTCCGCAGCGGCCGCGGGACAGGTGACGGGTCCGGTGCGGCGCCCGTCCCTCCCGGGGGAAGCTCCTCTGCGCGGCGGCCTCCCGGTGGGAGCAGCTCCGGGGCAGCCCCCGCGGCTCGCGGGAGAGGAATTACGTTGGCTGACACGGGCAGGGCCGGGCTTTTGCTCGGGCTTTCCCCGGGCTGCGGGGAGCTCGGCTGCGGGCGGGAGCCGGAGGCCCACCTCGGCAGGGGAGGACCGGGGCGTCGGCGGCCGACCGGAGTGGCTGCCGTGCCCGCGCAAGCCCGTCTGTCCCCGACGCGATAGCCCCTCGTCACTCGTTTCACAGAGAAATACTCAGATTAGCCAAAGGAGGTTCTCGCAGCTCCCGGGACGGGACGCGGGGCAGGCCCAGGGCCCGGCAGGAGGCACGGAGGCCGTCGGACGCTAGCTCAGTGCCTTGCGCTGGTGTCCAAACGTGCTCGGCCATAATCCCCATTCGGGTACACCTCCTTCCTTCAGCGCCGTCGGGTACCAGCGCAGAGCGCGACAACTCGAGATGCGCTCCGAGAAGGAAATGCTATTGGGAGGACTCTGCACCGCACGAGGCAGCGGGCACACTGCAGGGACACTGCACCGGGTGTCACAGACAGCAGCACGTCCTGTACCTGTGTGTACAGGAGCGGCAGGTGTGCAATCTCTGAATCACGTCCCACCTGGTCTCAGGTAACACGGGTATTTCCTGACTGAGGACACATTCAGTACTGGTTTAAATAGATCCATTATCCTGTCTGGAAATGACAACAGAACAGAATCTAATAACAGAATCAGTTTTAAGTTGTCATGATTTGTGCAGGAGAACACGCCCTGCACCTGACAACGTTAGAGTTCACATTTTGTTTATATTTTTATTTATTTTTTCATTTATTTTCTACCTTTCAGCAATCTCAGGCTGAAATTTACCCCTGTGAATAGGTAAATTTGGCAGAGCTTTGACCTACACCATATTTTATCATTTCAAAGCAGAAATCACGTAAATATCAATTTTAAAGTTCTAAGAAAGCCACACGAGCATGGAGAGGGAAATGATGCCAAAGGCAGAATTGGCTGCATGAAAAGCAAACAATCCAAACACTGCTGACACGTGTATGTACCCAGGTACCATAGTTAAGAAGATTTCTGAGCCAACAGCAGGGAACAGAAAGAGTTCGTGTTAAAACCAGTAACAACTCCTTATGATGAAATAACAAAATAGTTTCAGAATGAAAATTTGGAGGAAAAATTCTGAGCCGATATTAATAAATTGAATCAGGGAAAGAGTACTTTTACTTTCCTGGTGCACTCTAGGTATTCATTTACTCCACCCCAAGGTGTAGCTTTGTCAAATAATAATAATAAAAAAGAAGTGCCCAAGGAAACACTCGATAAACATGACAGAAAAACACTCAGAAATGGTGCAGCCTTTCTGCATCAGTGCCATCCATGTAAGTGCTATAGAACAGCTTCCCGGGTGAGTGTTTCCTCACACAACGTGGCTTCCGGAGAAGCAAAGTGTGTAGAACACAAGGTAAGAACGAGAAGTCATTTTCTTCTGTGTTTAGGTAACATTGACATATTTGTATCAGGTAATGAAGAGATCACTGGGGTGCCAGGAGAACAATAAATTAGCCTAATTTTAAACTTCACAGCAAAATTTACTAGATTTACACTCATTAATGCAATTGTGCTAAGAGTTCGTTCTTCCACCTTGCTAACCATTACCACTACATATTAGTGTTTACATATTATCAGCAGTTAGCACAGATTCAAAAGAGTCTCTAAGAGCTATATCCCACCTTACCTGGGAGTGTGCAGTACCACAGAGCAGATGCCTCCTCATCAGTGCTGATGGCTCCTCGGTGCTCTCCAGGGCCAGGTGCAGGAGCTCTGGATGCAGGGAGCCAGGACTGGAGCAGGTGTCTGCTCTCTGCCCCCTCCCACAAATCTGGGATCTTACCCTTTTATAAGACAGTGCAACCTGTGGGCAATTCCCATCCCTCACCTCCACCCTTGGACAATGTTACTGTACAAAGCAGGGCAGGGGTGTTGTTTTCCCAGGCCACTGCAGGTGCCTTACTCAGTTGTTAGGCTGTTTATTTTGCTTTGCTGCTGCTTCCTTTCTTAAAGCACAAGCAGCCTGTTCCCAGCTCCCAAGGTTGTGATTTGCCAAAGACCAGTCACTGACCATCAGCAAGTTGGTTTTGGTGCTGTGGCCTCTGCTTTCAATTTGTGCCCATGTTTTCAGGGGCTTTGTTACAGCCCGTGCTTAAGCTGCTTTTCATAACAAGAGGCAGCTGGTATCAAGCTCTGGTTCACACAGCAAGTTCTCATAACAAGCTGGTAACGAGCCCAGCGGGCCTTGCAGAGTTAGCCAAAGGCCAGGGCCTTTTACTAGCACTAGTGCTTTTGCTGGGCTGCAGGGCACAGAAATGCATAGAGAGTTATACCGTGTCAGTGTGCTTGTACTTGGGTTCTGAACAAGCCGGCTGGGAAGTCAGCTTTGTGGCTTATATTCTCACAGGACCAACAGGATCGTGCTTTAGCTCCTGCGAGGTGCAAGGTAGAGAGAAATAGCTCCACCTGGTGTACCAACACATAACTGGTTTTACTAACTACTGCAGCAGAGTATGGTATAGTACAGTAAGAGTTTAGGATCTTGTGACAATAAACAAATGAAATAAATGCCTGAGTGCAGTGGAGAGGGTAAAGTCTCATCATGAAAGAGGCAGAGCAATCATATGAACATAAGGCTTATGATTAGCTTCCATCAAAAGCTGTTAGTTTATTACATCCTGTTATTTCAAAAGCCTGGTAGGACACCTACTGCTGTAGAGAACCAAAATATGCCCGTCTAAGTTTCTGGAGTCATGCATTCTTCACCAGTGGGACAGTAAATGTATTTTCAGGTAAATTCCTGGATCTCTCGTTACAAGATTCTTTACCCCAGTGAAGGAAACCTTCAAGCTCTTGTCTTTGGGCCTTTGCTTCTACCTGCTTTTCTCTTATTAAACACACTAAATTCCTGACTTCATATGATGCTTTTCATCTATAGGTGTGTTTTGACCCATTTTGACAAAACAGTTAAAAATAACCAAGGGTTAGAAAATAGCTATTTATTATTAAAATATTGTCAAATATTTACATCTGACTCCCGCACAATCAAAATATATCACAAATAATTTATTCTCTAGAAAACAAGGAAAAAAGTGCAGTGTAGTGTAAGTATTTAAGTTTGTGTAATACACTTTAGTGTATATATTAATATCTTCAAAGATCTTGCTGTATATCATTCAGTGCATGTGTAAGTCTTCTTATTTTATTTTCCATGGCTTTTTTATTGTTTGCTGTCTCCCGCAGAAGCTGCCGCATTTCTTCTTCAACACAGTAAACCTGAAAGAGTGCACAGAGATCAAATAGAATTCTTGCTTTTCCTTAGTATATCTAAAACCCTATACAATCTTGGCAGTTTTTAATGCCAATAAGCAATGCAAGAGTTATATGCTTAAATAAGCCACTGGATGCAGGAGAAAAGTTTTGCTTTAAAAAAAGTATTAACTTGCTAGGAGATAGTGAGTAATATATCAGAACCAATATACCCACTATGCAGAAAAAGCACCAGTTGTCACACTAAGGAAGAATGCAGTATATGACAGGAACAGTAACTATTAATACTGGCATAGGCGACTTAAATGGATTATCTGGCATAATCATCATTATTCTTGCCTGTATAGCTAAGGAATGTTTAGCTATCGACTCCTAACACCTACACAGCATGGAACTTCACTTTGCTTTAACACAGAACCTCCTGGTGTTACACAGCAAGAAAATTCCTAGAAATGTAAAGACTGAGTACTAAACCAGGGCTGGTTCCATCCAGATTAGCCAGACAGACATAAACAGGTGTCTTCCAGGCACCACTGTTGTAGTAGCTTTAGAATAAAAATGCAAATACAGTAAACCTAAATTGAGTATTAAAATTACTTTTTCATTTGCTGCTTCAATTTGTTTTTCCTTTTCATTTGTCAGCTGCAGTAGTTCTTCCTGATGAGCTGCTAACATTGACTCCAGTTGTTTTCTAAAAGCATCATCCATTTCATGAAGCTTTTCCATGGCAATCCTAAAAAATGATTAAAAAAAACTCACCAACAAACCACACTCCTGCAAACAACTGAAGTATTTTGCTTTGCTCAATTCTGCCTTGAATAAGTTCTCAGTAACATAGGCATGAAGACAATTATTTCAACATCTAGCTTCAGAAGATGTCCTATTTTTTCAACTACGTGTTCTAGTTTTATGCACAGTGTTTAAGGCTTCTGGCATTCCTCTCAGCAGAAGCTTTTAATCACTAGCTAAGAATACAAAGATTCAGGCGTACTACTGTCAACATGGATAAGAACTACATCTATTTTCAAACATCTACTTATCATGCTTTTGCTTTCTGAGAAGTCAGTGCCTGAAATACACGATCCTGTACAGAGCCTGTTAGCCTGTGTTTGCTTCACAGCAGCACTTCCTTGACTCCAAGCAAATTCTGCTTTTAGGGGATAATTCTAAAACATGTAGCAACAGAAAGCACGGCAAATTATTCCACTATACAATTAGTTCACACCAAATTTTGAAACAACTTTGGGACAAAATTTCAGTTTCACTACTGATCTTCCAATCATTCCAGAACCTTGTACTATCACAGAATGGTAGGAGTTGGAAGGGACATCTGAAGATCATCTAGTCCAACCCCCATGCTAGAGCAGGATCCTAGAGCAGATCACACAGGAACACGTCCAGACGGGTTTTAAATGTCTCCAGAGACGGAGACTCCACAACTTCTCGGGGCAGCCTGTTCCAGTGCTCTGTCACCCTCACAGTAGTGTTTTCTTATGTTAAGACTGAACCTCCTGTGTTCCAGTTTGTGCCCATTGCCCCTTGTCCTGTCACTGGGCACCCCTGAGAACAGTCTGGCCCTGTCTTCCTGACACCCGCCCTTATGATATTTATAAGCATTAATGAGATCCCCCCTCAGCCTCCTCCAAGCTAAATAGGCCCAGTTCCCTCAGCCTCTCCTCATATGGGAGATGCTCCAATGCCTTCATCATCTTAGTGGCCCTGTGCTGGACTCTTGCCAGTAGCTCCATATCAACTATTTGAGGTGGCTGGGTATTCTTGGTGTGGGGTTTTTTTTTTGGGGGGGGTGTGTTTGGGTTTTTTTGTTGGTTTTTTTTGTTGTTTTTTTTTGTTTGTTTGTTTGTTTTTTTAAATCAAACTTTACCATCAAGGTGTTTTCTTTCATTTATTTATCAGATGACTTTCCTTAAAATAATAGCAAAAATGTAATTAATCAAAGTGTTTAATTTAAAAATGTAAAGGAAAAAACCCTTAGTCATACTAGCTTATTCCTTCAGTAGACAGTGTGGTTATCCCTGCTAGAGAATCATGCAATCTTATTAACTAGGTAATCTTTTCTTAAGAATAGTTGGGAGGAGGGAAGAAAAATAAGAGAAAGGGGCCAAAAAACAAAGTAAAAAAATCATACTAACAATTTAAGCTCATCACAGGCAGCCTACCATACTTCTCTGTAATACCAAATGGATATGAAATACCTGAGCATTATCTAAGTCCCTGACCATTTTCTGGTGTGTAACTATTTTTTTCTGTATCATCTCATATTTACTATTAACTGCTTAAAAAAAAAAAAATAAATGTCAGTACAAGAGGAATAATAAAAGAACTTAACCTATTGCTACTTGTATGGGAAGAGAATTGACACGTGACTTATGAACAGTCTGTCACAGACTGAAACATTTATTATTATTCATGTTTACCCCAGGCTGTGATAAGTATCGAGGATCTGTCCTCGACTTCCTACACTGCCCACATCCTGCACAGACGTTAGTGAATCACTGTGCTCTCTCTTGTAAGCCCCAAATGCCACCCACAGTTGCTTGGCTTGACCTGCGATTTGCCACCAATTTGTCCCGTGCATTCTGGTCACCAGATAGAAGGTTGACAGGCTCAAGCTCAAAGAAACTCTGCTACAGCCTGTGAGACTGTGCCTCAGGCGCACAAGCATCTGCACTGCATGACTCCAGCCAGTATGTGTAATGACTGTATACAGAGTCCCTATCACATAAGTGTGACACGGAGTTTCCTTACAGAGGTAAACCAAAAGCACTGTGGTGGAATGGGCATACTAGGGAGGAGTAAGTGTAGGCTTCAATTATTTTCAAAGAAAATGGAACACTGCTAAGAAGTTTAAAGGACGAATATAACTGAATGCTAGTTCCACAAAGAAAGTCACCTATACAGCAAGGATTACTTCTATGCACACAGAGCTTGCAGCAACTGGGCTCACCAAGTACTTAAAAAGGTATTACACATTCTTTCACCATATAATCGAACATTTTTGTAGACTTATTAACCGTGCAACTCCATAGTAACTAAGTAGTCACAAAAAAAGCCATTAAAGTTTTCACCTCTGAGTCTGAAGACTTTTATTTCTCTCTTCAATCAGCTTCTTCTCTTTGATATCAAAGCTCTCCTTCATTTGTTTCACTTGCACCTCCAGCTGGCTTAAGAGCTCTCCTTTGCCTTGCCACTTCTTTTTCAGTGCACTGAAGATAAAATGCACATATTGACAATGAGTGTAGATACCACTCCTTAGGAACACAGAAAAAGTTTCCATTTTTCCAGTTTTCTGTGGGTTTTATTTGCAAGCAAGTACACTCTGAACATAAGATAACCTCACAGCAGTGTTCCATACTATTATGATCCCAAAGAATTATTACCATGTGCATATATCACCTGTGTGCATTCTTCATGTCATCAAGTTCTACTTCTTTTTCTTCTAGCAGCTGCTTTAATTCCTGTTTTCTTTCATTTTGCCTTTCTAATTTTTCCATTAGCTCTTCAAATTCAGCAGCTTTTTCATCCAGCTGTACTTGAAGAAATTTCTGAGCTTCCAGATTTTCTTCCTGCTGTTTTCTGATTTGTTTATCTTTTTCTTGTAAGCCCTTTAGAAGATAAATATTTTAAAACACAGAAACTCCCTTGATTTTAACTATACTGTTACCCTTGAAGAGTATCTGTTTAGTCTGTGATGGGATAAAACAGAGACAGACATGAAAGTTTAACTCTTCTAAATGTCTTATTTTATGAAAAATACGTAATAAAGTGATAGCCAGTTAAATAATGTTGATCTGAAAGAAATCAGAATTAAAAAAAAACAAGTCATCAAAACGTAAAACTCAAATTGAAAACAAGTGAAGAGAAAAGCTATTTGGAACTCTAATACAACAACTTATTCTACACCCCCAAGTCACTGTGCTTACGTTCTGTTACGTGGCTATATAGTTTAATGAGTTTTACTGATACAACATACTATAGAACTTTGCTCTGATTAATAAGCTGAAGTCTCTGAATGAAAAGAATGGAATTAATAGAACAAAACATAGTAGCTCTGCTGTCAAATATTGATTTATAAGAACAGAAGAAAAAAATTAAATTGTAAAATAAACCTGAAGCAATTTTTTTTTTCCTTTTCCTTTAAACGCAGAGGAAGAATTATGCTATCCTGTTTTTTCCTCTCTCAAAGTCATTATCAAAAATAACTTGAAGCAAGGCAAAGAAAAGGAAGTCTTTACATAAATATGGTTCAATGAGAGATTCAAAGTAGTATCTCTGTACATCAAGTTAAGACAAGGCCCTCTTCTGCTCTCAGTGAAATCAATTGCCACTGACTGCCTGATTGTACTTTCTGAGTTGGTAAAACCAGGAGTGTAGAGCCAGCTTTCATTTCAGGTTTTACAATAGCTTTCACTGTAAGTCTTAATTTTAGCTAAGTACACAAGTTGTCAGACATGACACTTACCTCTTTTAATTTCCTAATTGTTTCTGTCTGATCGTCCACTATTTTGTTTTTAATTTTTATAGTATCACTGTCCTGTTCCTTCTGCTTTTTTAACATCTCAATTTCATTTGTTAAAACTTCAATTTTTGCCTCTAGTTTTCCTCGATCTTGAGCAAGATGAGCTCCTACATAAAAGAGGATATTCACACAACAGCACTCATTTTACACATGCCTTCAAGATGTATAATGTCAGAGAAGGGGGGGGGAGGGGGAGGAGAAGGGAAGAACCACCTTAAAAACCAAACATGACCATTTCATGCACTGAAATACTGTAGGGCTTTAATTTGTAGGTAGGTAACACTTAAGAGGAAATGTAGAACTGAAGGTCTGTATTTTATCCTTTGAAAACTTCTCTGATAAAAGTCAACAGTAATTCTTACAGACCCAGCCAATCTCAAAGAACCCAACAAGGTGGTGCTGAGTCACATGAATCATGGAAAAATTAAAAAAGCCCAAGGGGTTTTTTTGGTTTTGTTTTTCGGGTTTTTTGATTTTTATTTTTTTTTAAGATATCTACTGAAATTTTCAAATTAGACTTATCTGATAGATAAGAAGAATTACATAACAATATTTACAAATTCTCATTTTCCTAGTTTCACATTTAAAAGCTCTTTGTATAACATTATAACATTATTATTTTGACATTTTGGGGAAACAGATAAACGGTATTCGCAACTAACTCCCATAACTGCTGTTAAAGTTCCTATAATGGCCCGTTTACTACAGAAGATCTATTTTTGCAAATCATCTTTACAACTGGGTAAGATCAACAAGGCATCCAGAGACCCTGTCATGATTACAGCTGTATTGGAGTGTTTATTCAAAAGGTATGACATTGAACTCCATTTTTTCTGCAAAAGAAAAAAAAATAATATTATTTTACCCTGTTGTGCCAACTCCTGCCCCCATATTTTTCTTTCCATTTTTAACCCATCAATCACAGATTCCTGGGCTGTCAGCTGAGAAATAAGTTTTCCATTTTCCTTTTTCAGAAGTTCAACTTGAACAGCCTTCTGTTTGTCCGCCTCAATCACAGTTTCAAGTTCTCCAGTTCGACACTGTATGAATGAACATTGGAGAAACACAGTAAGATCCTTTAAAACAAGTATTCAAGATTTCAAATCAGTACTAAGTGGCTAGGAAAGTAATACTGATTTGTGAGAAATAGCAGTGCAAGATGCAAGAATAAAGGCTGATGTGGAGTACTAGGTTTTAGTGCAACAGGAAACACACATCTTTCAGTCAATTTACCTTCTATGGTATTGTTACTTTTACAAATAAAATATTACTAAAAAAAATCATATGTAGTTGAAATGTTTTGAAACAAGTACCTTTAGGTTTGCTGTAGCTTCTTCATTTGATTTTGTTAATTCTGCAATCTTTGCTTTCTGTTCTTTCACTATACTTGTCAGGTCTTGGATCAGACTCGCCATCTCTTTTTCCTTTTGTTCGAGCTCATAGAGGGCTTGTTTATGTTCAGCTAGATCTGCAGCAACATTTTCAAACCCCTCTTTTACCTGAAGTTTTATAAGATAATACAACTTGAAGAATGCTAACATTTGGAAGGTGATACATACACACAAATGACATTTGAATTTCAAATAAAGGAAGAAATAGAAGTTCATCTGAAACTATTTTTTTGAACAGTTTGTTGGTGATACTTCAACTCCAAAAACTGGTTCTGCTTAGCTACAAATTTAGAAACAGAAAAGAAAGACATAATTCATAGGTCGATGGGACAAAGGGCAAAAACCTCGCAGCCTGGGAAATGAAAACAATGCCTTGTTTTAATCCCATTGTTAACATTAAAATACGGAAAGAAGAACTTAAAATTGATTCTTAATTATTTTTTTCTTGCAAATGAAAGATTTGAAGGTGAAAGAAACAGCTTTTCCCCTCTTCTCCCATGTATCCAAATGATTTAAAATGAAGAGAACCAAGTTTCAGTAAAGGTGAAGCATTTTAAATTTTATTTCACTTATTTCTATAGAAGTGTTCACGTTATTTTATGTTAACTAACATAAGCAAGTTTTGAATTTCAATTTCAAAACACATATCCAAAATTCAATTTTGAAAAGTTAAATAGGGAACTTGAATAATAAATACACTAGTATATACATAACCATAACCTTATCAAAACACAAGAGTTTTTACAATAACTGAATATATTCTAACAGAAGGTCAACATCTTTCAAAATAAATTAATGCCAAAAGATAGAAGTTTCTCTAATTTCTTTTGATTAACTTTTACTTATGAACCAAAGTGCTGTGTTTTTTGAGTGCTGACTTGGCATTTGGTGTTTATGTGCTAATCTTAGTCATGAACCCAGGAGCAAGAGCAATGTGTAAATTTTAGCAGTCATAAAAGTATGTCTAGTCCTCAAACTTTAGAGAAATCCTTGAAAGCATGATGGAAAGTGTTTCTTAAAGGCAACAAGTGCTTGGACAAAGGTACCCATCCATTTAAAATCTTGCTCTAACCTAATTGCAAGGTCTTTTTTTAAAAATGCCTGATTCATAATTATGTAAGATCAGTGATATAAAAACACAGTTTACTTGAGAGTGAAGGTATTTCACATGAAGGTAGTTAAGTAAGCAGTCCTTGCAGTTAGCTGACTAGTTGTGGATGATCCATCTAAATAAATCTGGGTTTGACATAGAGGAAAGACTGGTGGGATTACAGGAGAGGAATTGAAGTGGTTGATTTGCAGAACTACTTCTCTGAACCACTCCATAGCATTTATTTTAGCTTCAGCCCTACATTATTAATAAGTGATAGGACCTGAGGAAATGGCCTCGAGTTGCGCAGGGGAGGTTTAGATCAGATATTAGGAAAAATTTCTTCATTGAAAGGTTTTATCAAACATTGGAACAGGCTGCCCAGGGCAGTGGCGGAGTCTTCATCGCTGGAGGTATTTAAAAGACATGCAGATGTGGTGCTGAGGGACATGGTTTAGTGGTGGACTTGCCAGTGCTAGGTTACTAGTTGGATTCAATGATCTTAAAGGTCTTTTCCAACATAAATGATTTTATGATTGATATTTCAAATCTTACTACCGGTATTTTTAGATGAATCCTTGGAACAAAGACCTTAAGGATCAAATCTCTCTCCCTGCAAACAACATAAAACCAACAAAAAAACCTCAACACATTCAAGAACTACAACTCCACCTAGTTTGAGATTAAAAGTTAATTGTTTTCTTAGTCTTACCTCTTTAAACCTTTTTCCTTCAATAGTTAAAGCTAAACGAAATTCATCTTCTAACTCTGTATACTTCTGGTTTAACATATTAATTTTCTCCTGAAATTCTTTAACACGCTGTTCATGCCTCTGCTCCTCTTTAGCCACCTCTTTTGACAAAGCATCTTGAAATTCGGGTCCATTTAAAGCAACTCGGGTTTCAAGTTCTCTCCTGAAGTTACCAAACATATACTTGAGACAAGAACTGCAGTATCTCACAATGCTATTTCAGTTTATTTCCTTAGTATTTCTTAAAACATTTAAATTACATAATAAATCTGGAAGAGATATGGGAATCAAAAAAGCACCGTACAGCTAGATAACCTCTTTTGTAGTCATTCTTTTCACCCTCACCCAGTAACTGTTGCTTCTCACTCAGACCCAAAACCTGAAAAGCAGCAGCAACAGGGACCTGAAGGATTCCAGCACAAGCCTCCTTCCTGCCTAGAAGCATTCCTATAGGAGAATGCTAAAGCAAAACTACCCTGTACTTTGAGACTATTCTTCTTCTTATCTGCTTTAAAACACAAAAAAAACATATCCACTGTCCTTCACATTACATCTTTTGGAGATTTATGAGATAATAATTGGAAGTTCTCAAAACACAGCTATCAGATTATTCCCATCTAAATCTGCAGTTATCTTGGTATTTGAATACATTTATCCTTGTAGAATTTAGCAGGTGTAATCAGCTTACTTTCTTAATAACCTCCCTCACTTACTAGTATACCATGCACCACTTGTTGCTTTAGCTTGTACACATATTTGATTGTATTAGCTAAAAAGTATAGAACTTATGTTTAGGTGTTCTCCAAAATATGAAATTTTGAGAGGTAAGAGGAAAATAGTCAACCGAGCCACCCACCCACAAGCACGGTACTGTAGAAGCTGCCTTTTTTTTGTAACACTTCATGTTATTGTAGTGTATGCACATCTGCAGAAAATGATTCAAATGAGATTTTATTTTTGATTATTTTCTGTATTAAAGAACAAGTATTTAAAATAAAAAGTTCAGCTGTATAATAAGGCAAGAACTTATCAAATGGAAGACTGGAAGAACACAGTTGCCTATGTAAACTTGTGAGTCAGGAATCTATGAGACTCGAAGATATTCTTAAATGAGCAACAAGATAGCTGGGAAGACATCTACATTTTTACAAAGACCATCTCCCCATAAAAAAAAGCAACAAACAAAAACCACACTCACACTTAGCAGAACACATTTAAACAAAACATGTTTGCGACACTAGCATCTCTATTAACTTGTAAAAACAAAATAGAAGACCCCATCCATACCTTTGCTCTTGTTCTCTTAATATAAGAAGTTCATGTAGTTGTTTTACCTTCTCCTTCTGCTGTCGAAAGGATATTCGTAGTAACTGTACTTCTCTTTCATTTGCTGATGCTTTAAGCTCTGCTTCTTGCACCTGTTTCATCTGTGTAGAATTCATAAAGAGAGAAACAAGATTTTCTTAAAACTGTAATCTATTCTTCATGTCTTATACTAGAATACAAAGGAACAGGTGCTTTATTTTAGTTTTATGTATGTCTACCTGGGCCATTAAGTTTACAGCATGCTTCACAACTGTCAGCATTTTTCACAAAATTTTATGGAATTTTATTATGTTACCTAGCCCAAGACAAAGGAAGTTCTGTGGGGGTTTTTTTGGTGTGGGGTTTTTTTTTAATATATTTTGTTAAACATGTTAAATTTCTGCAAGTGTAAAGTTAAGTCTTGTCTTAACTTACTACATGAAAGTAACTTTCATGAGGAACCAAGAACATTTACTTAATTTATAATGAACTTGAAAGCATCCTCTAGAAGTTGGACAAGTATACTGGAAGAATGATTTCCTCAATTACAAACTCTTGTATTGTAATACTTCTGTTAGATCAACACTTTTTTTTTAAAAAAAAAAACACTCCAGCCACAAAATTCTGCATCATTTACAGTTTAAGATTGCTGAACAGAACTGTTTTCTAATGATTTTATGAAAAATGGAGAGTCAGTATAAACACCAGGTAGCATACTCCACTTTTTCCATTTGATGTAAGCTTTTATAAAAAAATCCATTTTATAATCTTAAGTCTTTTACATACAAAGGTCTTTTATATCTTCTTTTTTTCTACTTGTCAAGTCAGAAAAAGTTAAAAAAAAAAAAGTTAGTTACTCATGAAACAGTAATTCAGAATCAAGACACTTCAGAAGGCTGCAAGATAGAACAGAGAAGAGAAACAGCAGGTGTGATGTTAATGGATATCATCATTATTTGTAGAACTCATCTCAATCCTTTTGTGCTCAAGCAGTGAGCAGTAATACCTTAACTATCTTGTCAACCTGTCCTGAGCAAAGCAAAAGGTTTCCACATTCTGTACTTAAATAATTCTAATCTCTCTGCTTTCCAGAGTATCAAAGATGTGAATGGTTAATAGACTACTCAAGATTACTGTGTCAGTTGTCTAATGGCAGAGCTAGAATGCAGAGACAACCAAGTATACTTTCCAACTCTCATAAGAAAACAAACAAAAAACCCCCCAACACCCACAAAAAAAGTTAAAAAAAAAAAAAAAATCCCAAATCTGTTTTCTTTCAGAATTCTGGCACAACTGTCCCCTCAACTTGATTTTGAACAAGCAATAGAAGTGAAAAATAAAAAATTAAGGAACAGCTGTATGGAACGTCCTGCATTGACAAATAAAACACTTTTTACGTTTATCATCTCCTGCAATGCCCCTTAAGATATGTGAGTGCTGCTGCATGTTATGAGTCCCAGCTTGAGAATGTCAGAGGTACCCAGATGTCATACAGTAACTGCAGTTGTATGAAAATTATTGTGAGGCTTGAGTATGAAGCCAAGTCCTCATATTCTACATGTTAAGCTTCTTCATGAGTATCATTTAGGCACACCCCATCATATTCCTGTTGTTTTGTGGATGAAGCAAAACTATTATCTCCTAAATTGAAGAACTTAAAAATTTCAAGTGAGAACACATGCAAATTTGAAGAAAAATAGGGTACACATTTAGATGCATTATAACGTATCTTGAATCCCTTGAAGAAGTAATGTAGTAGTGTTGACTGAAATCCTTAAATTATAGTTACTCGAAGTAGTCAGTGTTTAACTATGAAATATTCTAGAATTTGTTTATCTTAAAGTTGATAAAACAGGCCAAGGGTATATTAAATCTGAACATTTAAAAGGAGAATTTAGTTTCTAGAGCATCATGACTATATTTTGAAACATAATTACTGAGTATTTGCTACAGGATTTTAAAGAGAGGAACAATGACTTTCCCTTAATAAAGTTTTGCAGTTAATAAACATGATGCTACTACTGTCAAAAGAGATGACTTATTTCCACAAACTCAAAGGAAAAATAAAAACCTCATACATCAATAAAGTATTTCCTTTCTTACAGAAACAAACAAAAAAAAACCCCACCAACAAAAAAACCCAATCAAACCACAAAACACTTTTCTCTAAATCACTAAATTTAGTACTTTTCAAAGTGACAAGCAGGTATGTGATCTAAACCAAAGGTCACTTCTAGATCCATAATAGCTCCAGAGTATTTACAGGTAAGGAAGAAAATGGAAGAGACAGGTGCCTCCAGTGAAGGGTGGCTAATTCATAACTTGAATGGCCCTTGCAGTCTAGCTGTCAGCACACTCCCCAATTCTGTTTTCTTTCAGAGCATCTAAGTGAGAACATGTCCTAGAGTACTGTACTAGCAGTTCAGAGACTTTTCAGGATGGATATATTCAGATTCAGTTTCTCTAAGTGGATGCATTCAGTGACATGGGAATGGGCTGATTAGGAATATAATCAAACATTAGGAACAGATATTGAAGGATGGAGCATTTGGTCACTGAAAATTCACCAATTATTCAGTCAGAAATAGTGGCAGTACCTGGTCCAGTATTTTCATCTTATGTATTTGTATACTGAACAAAGTGGCTCTGACAACAAATACATCATTATCTTTTCTCCAGCTGTGAAAACAAAACAAAAAAATCCCAGGCAAACAAACAAAAATACTCCAAAACAACCAGAATATTTAAAATAAGTTCTCACCAATTACTGTTTTGGACTGGTTGCAATTAAAAGCATCTAATTCTTTAGACCATCAAAACAAACAGAACCACCAGATTTCCATCCTGCTAATAAGATCTGTATTGATTTCAGCAACAGTTTCAGCAATCTTTATTGATTCTCTTTGTTACTGTGTATCTTTGGAAAATACCAACTCTCAGTGTTAAGGACATAGGACTTGTTCTCCTTTATCTTAAGGCCACTTCACGTGACATATTTCTATGTATAAAAGACAATTTAACAATTAAAATAGATGCCTGTTATTAACTACTACTATGTAGAAAAAGCTTTTATTGTGGAAAACTCAGATTTAAGGCTTGTATAATCTAGCATTTCTTAATATCTATGAGTATAGTAGTCATTCTGTTGCCACTGTATTATTTACTTATGAAAAAATATTTACCTCTATTGTTCGTTGCTGCAATCTTTGTGTCTCCATCTTAGATAGTGTTCCTTCTAAAGCTTGCATGGCCTTCTGATATTCTGCTTCTTTATTTCTTGCCTGATTTAACTCATTAGTAAGTTTTTCAGTTTCACCTTTCAACTGTTGGACATCTGCTTGCAGTCTAGCTTTAACATCTCTCTCTTTCAGTATCAATTCCTTTAACCTTAGAATACACGCAATAAATGTATTACAAACATTTTAGTATTTAGTTTTATGCCAAATACATTAGTAAGTGTTGTGGCACTGTATCTTGTTCTTTGCTGAGCTTTAGTATTTACCACACTATCATGTAAAACTGTTTAAAATTACATAAAATATTACTGAAGTCATGTGTAGTATTACTACATGGAGCTTCATTTTAAAAGAAACTAAGCTCAAGACAGCCTCACAGACAGGTCTTTAAGGAAATGACACTCCAGTATCATTTTGCTTTATACAGAAGTCGAACATATAGTATCAATTTGTAATTTAATAATTTTCTTCAAAAAACTTTGAAATATCTTTAAATATTTTAACAATTTTTGATGCAAGATCTATCTTGAAAGCAAAGGAACATGATAAGCCTCTTATCCAAGGTGATAATAAATAAAGGTGGAAACTGAACCTAAAACAAAAGGGGGGGAGGGGAAGGGGAAATAATCACAGTCATGGATGTTAACTCAGGAAGCACTTGGCTTGTTTCTTCCTTATAAGAAAGAAAATGCATCTTTGATAAATACAATGCAGTTAAGAAAAAGACTAATAGAGCAGACATCTCCAGTCATAGCTGACAAGACACAAAGCTCTGTTAGAAGGGAGAACTTCTGAAAAAAAAACCAAACCAAAAACGGCAATCTATAAGAAGATATGCTACAACATAGTGCCTGTTGGCCAGCTCTGGCCATCTTTGTTCACTGCGCAAGAAAAAGACACCTGTACATAATAGGTGGAAAGGGAGCTTGTGAATTGGAAGCTGAGAGTATGATAAGAGACAGCTATTAGAGCTTGAGCTTAAAGAGAAAGTACAATTATGATACAAATTGCTTAAAAAGCAATGGCTAGAAATGGAAGTGATGTACTGATTCTGTTTTGAAACAAGAACAGGAAGAAAGCAGCAGAGCTGCAGAAAGGAACTTCATTAGGTAATATTGAGAAAAATTCTATCACTACTACTTGATGCATTGTTTTCCAAGTATATTGTTTAAAGCTGTTCTCATTTATTAAGCCTGTAAATTGAATTGTCTTGAACTAAAAAACCAAAAACTTACACTACAGCACTGTCTTCCTACCTGTCTGTAGTGCATACAGCCATACTCTGAATATTCTTTTCTTCTTTTACATGCTTCTGTAGCTCTCTGACATGCTCTATTAATTTCTTCTCTGCTTGCTCAGCTTTCCACCTCCTTTCTTTCTCCTGATCCAGTTCCTGAATCAGTGCCTTAGCAAGAACATGGTAAGCATCAACTTACTAAGAAACATTCAAATGTAGCCCAAAACGGCAAGCAATATTCATAGTTGTAGAACAAGATTTTTTGTCTTTCTGGAATTGATGGGTGACAGAGCAAAGTGCAAGCAACCAGGCCAAAAACCCCCATAAAAGTGAAATACAATAAATTCTCTTTCAGCTGACACTACAAGAAGTCCACTATTTTTTGATGCTAACTACACGCAATTAATTTTGTCACCTCCAATTTAAAGTTTCACCAGGAGATGTATGCTTGGATTCAGGTGAAGACATACTCATATTTAACTTGAAAGGATAAAAAACATACTCTGTATGTTGATTCCTCTGTAGCATTTGAATTAATTTCTTCTACTTTTTCTGTATGGCTCTGTCTTCCAGTTAATATTTCAGCTTTTCTTCCTACTACTTCCAAGTCTCGAGTATCTGATGATGAATTGAGATGAGAGTCTATCTGACTGGAGTGCAGACACTTTGAGGAACTCTTCTTCTCTTCCCTATAATAGCAAGACATCAGGGTTTATTTAAGAATATGCAGTTTAAACAGTAACAGGGGATTCAGACACTTTTACAGGACAAAATTTTACAGTTCTTTGTCGAAGCTGAATTGTATAGAGTTCAAAACCACCAAGAAAATAATTTGCAAACAGATCATAAAAAAACCAGCTAAATTCAAATCTTCAGCTGTAAAAAACATAATAATAATAAAAAAAAATGCAGTAATAGTAGATGTTATCTGAAAAAAAATCTCATGATCACATAGATAAGAAACAATTTTAAAGAAGCAGATCAGCTGTAGAGCTGCAGTGACTGAATAAACTTCAATAAAAATATTCCAATTTACATAATCTTCTAGCATCACTTCTGACATTTACTATCTAAATCAGACAAATTTCTATGGCATCCTTGGTTTCATCACAATATGGCCAGTTATATTCTTGACCATTGTTCTGACACCATTAATCTTTTTATTTTTTAATTTGACTCAATTTAATTCTTCTGTGTGTGGAGAATTCTGTCTCCACAATTTAAAAAAAAAGATGAAAATGTGAGCTGTTAGAATTCTGAAAGTGTTTACTTTGGAATCTTCAGTTCAATTTCCTTTCCACCTAAAGACAGAAAACACTCATATAGGGAAATGACTCCGTGAATAGTGAACTTCAAAAAGTTTCAAATAATACATAATAATAGATAAAGGACCAACACACAAAAAAAGGATGCAGAAGGTAATATAAAAATAGTCAGATTAAGAAAAAAGGGGCATTATGAGTGGAGACAGCTGACAAATATCTCCTTTTCTTTAGGGCTGGTAGAACACTTCAAAAATTTGACACAATTGTTTTCCTAATCAATAGATTTGTTATGAAGCCTCAGTAGTTAATAATTTAGAAAATTAACAGAGCTGTTTTACCCAACCTACCACATTCAGCAAAATATTTCAAGTCAAACTACGTTGACTCTCACAGTATTCAGCTTAATTCATGGCATACATTGAGATACCTGTCAGTTATTTTGTTCTTAAGATGTTTTGCATTACACCTTGTAGATAAGGTAGTTCTGCGGTAAGTAGGGATCTTGCTTCTTTTCACAACCTTTCTGTTATTCTCTTTCCCACTCTCATTTTCGCTCTCAGAAGTTGGATCTGTGTCTCTCTTAGCTTTGAGAACGTTTGGAGGTACCTCCCTTCTTGAGGTATCAGATACCTAAGAACAGATAAAAGTTTTATCTATACATTTTACAATTTCTAATTGGCCAGTTTCTAACACTTACTCAGGTGTTATTTTCAAAAAGTTAAATAGAAAATAATTTTCATAGAGAAGTAAATAATTGCTTCCAAACTAGCCCTTCCCTCCTTGCTAAAACGTTTTGTTGTTTGAAAGGTAAAATAAACCCAACAGAACAGCATGCTTGAGAACATGTAGTTGTATCTTTCTTAAATACCTAAAATTTGTTTAAAATCCTTAAGCATTGAAGCTTGGTGCAAAATATAAAACAAATACAGCACTTGCAAACAAAAAATCCCTGCAAACACGCAAGGTACACCGTAAGCTGTTATAAAAACATACCTGACAAACATATCAGAACAACTGACCTATTACTTAGCAAAAAATAATTTTCACCAACCCTGTAATTCAGATATGTTACTGCATTTCACATTATACTCAGGTTCAGTTACATATATTGATGGCTTCAGGGTAAAAAACATAAAACAATCTTTTATCTGATGCAATATGATCAGACAGTATATGGGACTAGGCGAACTTTGTATTTAGTATCAAAGTTTGTGATTCAAAGTGCAATCTTCAGTTTTAGAGACTTGTTTTTATTTTATTCCTGGTTTCTCAAAATTATTAAATAAACATTAGCATGAAGTCAGTAGAAATGCTCCAGTCTCACCCAGCAAACTCTTGCTTTATCAAGAGGTACACCTCATTTTAGAAACAAAACTTGCTGCGCAATGACAGAAAACAAAAAATAAAAATTACCTTTTGCAGTATCTGTGAAATTTGATTTTCTATTTTTTTAATTCTTATTTCACTGTATATTTTATCAAGCTCAGCCTTCTCTGGTTCTGAAGACGATACAAGCTCTGTAGAGGAGCTGATGGCACTTTGTACTGGTATTCTTTGACGCTGATGAAAATAAGCTAATGCTTGGTCGATATGTGGTGTCACCACCGGTAAGGTAACATAGGTCTATTAAAAGGAAAGACAACCCTTGTAACATTAATGAGTTGCATGGAATATAAAAATAAAAGGTGCCAATTTTAAAATCAGTACATAAAAGCTATGGTACCTGATCACTGGATGAGGGGCACCCAGATGAAACCAAACAGCCCAGAATGTCTTCTAAACACTGCAAATCTGAACAGTTTTCTTCTGCTGGGTCTACTGGTTCACCAGAAACATTTCTTCCATCTAAGACTGTTAGCTGGGGCAACGTCTGAAGAACAGTTTCTCTATAACCTTCAGGAAAAGACCACATTTAAATTGAAAGTAATCTCCAAAAGAGATGTTGAATGAATTTTAGGTACCTTGTCATCTCAAATTATTCACTGCATTTTTAGTGAGTTATCTAGAAGCATCTCACCTTTCCCCACCAATAAGGTTTTCTACAGACAGTATTACAAAACAAATGAGCTGGGAAGCTGCCTGCCTAGTCCTGGTTTACACATGGATTTCCCCACCATCATCAGTACACTGCAGCTCCACAGACAACATTTTAATATCAGCCCACTGCACCAGAACAGCTGTATCAAGTGCAAGCATAGACAAATGTAATGGAAAGGCAAGTTCTAAAAGGGCTCAGATAACTTCATCCTTTTTCAGTGAATGAAATAAGGTGCACAAAACTGTAAGGCACTGAAATTAAATTTCTTTAAATTAATAGAATTTGGGCTCCTACTAAACTTTTGAAACTGCCAGAAAGGTAGATTTGAAGAGTTGTATAAACACAGAAGAAAACTAGTGAAATTTTCTAAGTTATATAGATAACTTCAATAGTCCTGTTCCTGCTTCTGTGATTCTTAAATGCATTTGTAAAACTTGTTAATGGGTGTGTTTCAAAACCTAAGGCCTTATTCAGCTTCCCTCAATTATCTGTTTCTTTTTGAGAACTGTACACATATTACACCTGTCAGTTACATGCTCATTATATAGTTGTTATTTTGTATTATTGTAAGTCCTAGTGTTCTCCTCTTTGTAGCTGGCAATGAAATTTTCATTTTTAAGTATTATAGGAAGCACGAAGAGTCATGGACCGATGTTTAAATACTTCCAAAATTATCTTTGAGCTGTCCCAAAAATACCAATCCCCCACTTCTACCTTCTTGTAGGAGATTCTCCCCTCTCTTATACACAAATAAATAAAACAAAACCTCCACCACAACGGGATGCTACTGTTTAACTTGTTTGAACACAGGGTGTAACATTTAAACAGCGCAAAAAAAAAAAATCCTACCCCAAAACCAGAAGCTCTAGGCCACACACATGTACCCACACACATTCCTCCAACTTGTCTCCAAACTGGCTAGTGAAACTCCTGCCTACTATTTTGATGAAAATGTTAATTACTGCAGAGCATCTTGTAGTCTGTCACTGCTTACTTACTTACTTACAAGGAGGAAAGGCTAATAGTGCTTATTACTGATCTTCCTCTTGTGGTCTCTATCAGTAGAAGACCATCTACTTCCCAGGCCTGCCCTCTTTCTATACAGCACAATATCTTTACATGCATTCTTTCAAATTCTCTACCCTCCAACGTTATAATATGAATACTTTTCTTCCGATTTCTGTAGTACCTTCTCTTCCCATCACTATTTGTCCATCTCCTGCCTTAAGCTAACTTAACCTAACCTACTATTGCATGTGAAAAGTTGACCCTTATCAAAGAATACAGTAAGTTACAATTTTCAGCACAAGCCTGGGATGGCTGGGGCGGGCGGAGGAGGGGAAGATTTCTCTATGGGAAACAAAATTAATTTTGACAGAATTTAGACTTCTGCAAGCTGGATAGTTTATGAATGAATTCTCAAGATTCAGAACCCAACTGATAGCTTAATGGAAATCCCTGACTTAAAGAGCACAAAGTACCTACGTAGCATGAGATCCATACCTGCTGTGTGACAAACTGGATTGGCCTTTCCATTTTTTTCCAGCGTCAGATTTGTCAAACAGCACAGCCCCTTTGTGCACTGAAGTAAATGATTAATATCATTTACACGATTGCTGTGAAGGTCAATGCGGCTAATCTTATGACTGGTTCCATGCATGCACTGAAATCCTGAAAGTTTGAGAAAAAACACAAAATAATGATTTCTGCTATGATCCTACACTACTGGAGGTTTAGACAGATGGCATCTTGTTGAAAAATATTAGTAAAGTCATACATCATAACTGGAAATGATGTAACAACTTCTGTTCCATATCCCTGTCTACGTATATTAATTATCTATGGTACACTATCATACTGTGCAATGCATAAGATAGTTATGAGAGCTAACTTTAAAGAAACATTAGTTTCTAACTATCAAGAAGCAGGTAAAAATAAACATTTTGATTGATGTTCCTTTTTATAATGCAGTTCATTAAGAAAATTCTTACCAATGTTCTTTTTAATTTCCTATTACAAACTCCCTTGATTCTGTAGCTTAAAATCTTAGTGAGAAGCAACAATTGACCATACCAAGAAAAGATTTAGAAGATATCCATTTCATATCCAAAGTTGCATTTTTGTCCTATAAAAAGGAAAGATGCAAGTCTTTTGGAAATATCTACTAAGATTACTGCATTTTTCATTTTGGAAACAAGTTTGAAATGTTTACTGTACTACTTTGTCAAATATAGGAGAATAGGTTCCAGTTCAGAACAACCCTTGAAAGCTGAGAATAGCAGCATTCGCCACCTTTAGTAACATTACTCAGTCAATTGGCTACCAGAAACTTCTAAAATACATTCAGACAAGTTTTTAAAATTAAAGTGAGGCAAATGCTTTTTATTGTACTGCACGTGACAATGTCACTTACCAGAGAGATCACGTATGCGATTATATGACAAATTTAGCATAGTTAAATTAAAGAGTTTTTCCAGCCCTAAACAAAATGATAGAAAAAGACAACAGTAAGATTTTCAGAAGAATGCTCTGCTTTCATCAAATAAAAACTTGCAAAGTCAGCCTTTAAAAATCGTAACTACAAATTATGGCAATAAACTATAATCATAATATAAAAAGAAGTTTTTCCTTCTAAATTAAGGCATTTTTCTATGATAAAGCTTAGAGACTATACACTCTTTTTAAAATTTACATAAAAGCATGCCTCATAGCTCATGTTAACTTCATATAACCTGAATTATATGCATACTTTCCAGAAGCAAGCTTTCATATAACTCTTTAGAAAAGCTTCCTAAGTCGCTAAATGGACAGAAATAAGTATTGCAGACCCTCCACTTTTGTTATCATGTTACAGGACAAGCTTAGGGTGCGCAGACTGGAGAGGGAACTTAGCCCCTCGATCCGGCGGATCTGGTTTGATGACAGGTCCAGATGCTGCAGATTCCGGAGGTGGCTCAGCCCTTCGATTTTGGCGATGTGGTTACAGTGCACGTTGAGCGTACGCAAGTCCGAGCTCAGGGGGACCTCCAGCAAGCTGCAAAGGAGAGGCACCCGCCATCAGCCGGGCAGATTCGTTCCCGCGCTCCTCCCAGCGCCCCGCAACGGTCGCGGCCTCCCCTCACCCCTCGGCCCAGCTCTCCACGCCGGCTGCGGCTGAGGCACCAGCCCCGCCTGGCCCTGCGGAACGCTCCTCACCTCTTAACGCCCTTATCCATGAGGCTGAGCTCGCCGGGGATGGCGCGGTTCCCCGCCATACCACTGAGTTACCCGCACTTCGAACTTCCCTCGCCTCCCAACGGCAACGCTCCGTGCTTTACGGCTGAGGCGCAAACCCCTCACAACAAGCCTTGTCGCAAAGCGGCGCCTCCTCACTTTCCTTCCCGCCCGCCTCCCGCTTGGGGCACGCCGCACACGCAGGGGCACCCGGGAGCATGCGCAGAGGGGCGGGCGAGGCCGTTGCCTGCCCATGGCGGGGCGGCCGGGGAGGCGGGAGCAGTACAGCCGCACAGCCGCTGGGGCGCCGTGCCGCCGTGGGGCCGGGCCCTCGCTTCCTCCCGGGGTGGGTTAGAACCGAACTGCTTTGAATCGTCCTCAAGGAGATGTCTGGGGGCTTAGAGCTTTTTTAGGGCTGTTGCAGTATTCAGAGTTTACTCCAGTGGTGGCTCCTGGCTCGCCATTGGCTCAGGCAGGACCGGGCTCGGCGGGCTACAGGCTCACTCCATAAGGAACGACATTTCCTAATACCCTGGCAAGTAGGGCTTCAGTCAGCACTTCGAGTGTTGGCAGCTTGCTCATGGGCGTGCCTGTTCACGGCCAGTGTGCTGAAACCTGGGGTTCCCACGCTGGTGTTTGTGCATGGCAGGACCCCTGCGGAGTCCTGATGAAGCAGAAAATTCGGGGGCTCTGTTGAGCTGTTGGGGAGTTTCTGCTGGCCACAACAAGGGGGTCTTGCTCAGCATGGCCAGCCTGCATAATAGGGAGAACCTCTGGGTGACAGAGCCATTAACAGGCACTGGCTGTTACAGTACAACTAGGATTTTGAAAAGAAATGCAGTAAAAGGTGAATTTTGGTTAAACAGAGTTCAGTAAGGCTGGACTGAATATCCTGATAGTCTTCCTACTTGGACTAGGCACTGTACTTGCCTTTTTTAAAAATAAAAGTGCTACTGTAGTAGCTCTTTACAGCAGTACCTTGCTGACTTTTCTTCATGGATGGTTTTATTCTTCAGGGCACCAGAGAGTGTGTACAGCAGCTCACACACACACTGATATTTTAACCAAAGAGAAATACTTAAGTAAACTTCATAGCTAGTATGAACAGCTGCATAGGATTCCAGTGCAAACATTGCAGCATGTCACAAAGCAGCGGCTTTCCCCTTGTTTTTGGTTTGTCATTAGCTGACTACTATGTGAGGTCTCTTTCATGATCAGTAGTAAAAGCAGAATGATATGTCTGCCAGGAAAACAAATAGATCCTTAAGACTTTTAGTAAAATGCAGATCTATAACAAGTTTAGTGGAGTACCAGGAAAAAAAGGATATTGCCAAGGCAGTAGATTGTTATATGCCTCTGTGCAGACTAATTTTATAAATAAAAGTTTGTGAATACCTTGTGTGGTTCAGTGTGGCAGATGGTAAATTGGTTTCTATCTAATGGGATGTATGGAAATCCTTGAGTAGCTGTTGAGAAGGAAAGTCAAAGAAAACTACTTTAAAATGTCATACTCTGCACAAAAAGTGAGCTAAAGAAGAGGAGGAAAAAAACCAACATTCGTTAGTCATATAGTATATCCCTTGATGTATGCCAGGGAAGATTAACTATGACTGTTTTTTTCTTAGAAAGTCTCTTCAGGTTTTTCCTTTGTTCCTCTCCTTCTTTATCCTTGCTGAATGTCAGCCGCAGCAAGCTTCTTCAGAGACAACACAGAAGACTATTTATTGAAACAAGACAAATTAGGTTCTAATTTTTGCTACATCTCCTTTTTAAGGATTTGAGATGATGCAGCAATAAGTCAAATCCATGCTTGAAACACTCTGTAGTTAACTGAAAAGGAACTACATAAAACTGTCATTCTTTAGACACATGAGCTTCCTTCTAGTCCATCTAATCAGTGAGTGGCTCATAGAAAAGACCTAGTGATTACACATAAAAAATTCTTGACAAGATTGAAATTGAGACTTCTTATCCAAGTACGTTGAAATTCAGATAATTACAATTAGGAGATAATGCATGTCATTTTAGGCAACAAAAATATTCTTCCATTATTTCTCTGTATTGGTTCTTCTCTTAAATCTAGAGAAACTACATGTATCAGTCATGATAAGCATTAGATAGTAGGAAAACATGTCACTGAAAGCTGAAAGAATTTTGAAAGAAAATTAAAAGGGTAAATCCTAAATGCTCGGAGGACTAGAAATGATGAGCTGAAGTTGCAGCTTTCAAGCAGAGCTGTTATATAGCACTCTCTTGACCTTGTTTTGCTGTCAAAGGTAACTCAGCAGCTGGCACTCAAAAGAAATGTCGTCATTGGCTATTGATTATAGAAATTGCAGTACTTTTGGCATTTTATTTTGATGATGATATAACCTTTCAGTCTACTCTGCATATAAGGAGAATCTTAGGCTTGTCTTACAAACGTGTCTAGGTTGTTTTAGTCATTTATCTTTGCCTTATATTCAGTGAGTGAGTTTCTGGATAATGTCATCAAAGTGAATGTTACCAGGTATTGAGTACATAGTTGAATGTGAAGCAAGAAACACTGACACATGAGACCTTGAGATAATCATACAGACTGTGGCAATTTATCCTCT
Organism: Podargus strigoides; assembly: GCA_028020825.1. Taxonomy (NCBI): domain Eukaryota; kingdom Metazoa; phylum Chordata; class Aves; order Caprimulgiformes; family Podargidae; genus Podargus; species Podargus strigoides. The sequence goes on from CM051620.1 coordinate 28,587,036, forward strand.
CAGCCAGAGGGGGAAGTTGGCCATTTTACACAAACCCTGGGAAGTTAATATTTATGATGTGCTTCAGAAGTCTCTGCCCTTACGTATTGAAAAAGAAAGCAGTTTGTCTAAAAACTACCTGTTATGTATCCTGCTGTGTTTTACTGAGTTCTGCCCCAGTAACACTCATGTTAGTGTATTGTTTCCAGAATGTCAGGTTTTTTTGGATTTGTAGGAATATTGTCATTATCTCTGCTTTTATTTACCTCCTTCTGCTCTGGCAACAACACACCGAAAATGAAAAGCATACTTTGCATAAATCTCTGAAGCATTTCACCGAAAGTCTAGAAACATTTGTCTGAGATAGACAGAAAGCACACACAAGAAAGTAGTAAAGTCAGTAGGTTTTTCTGAAATCAGGCAGCTTTGTGAGAAGCAAAAAGTCCTTATTAATCTGTTGCTTGGGAGATTTTGGAAATGCCTCTGTGATACTAGAAATTAACGTCCTTTAGTATGAACAGCGAAAGAAAATTGGTTGCATCTGTACTTTAAGCTGTCACTTAGTGTAATATTTATTTGTTTTTAAAATAATAATCCAAATCCAGCTGTACATAGCCAAACACTCAAAATAAAGAGTTGGAAGATTGCTGGATATCAAAAAAATGTATGCATTGACAGTGAAGGAGACCCAGAAAAGGCACTGAAATAAAACAGGAGATTTTGCCATTTAAAACATTTGTCACACTTAATTTCCAATTCATGAGTACTGGTGAATAAATACTTTGAGTTATTATGAATTATTCATAATAAATGGTAAATGCACACTTCAACTAAAATACATGTTGCAATTTCTGAAGTGAATAAATACAATTTAAAATCCATGCAGAATTTAATAAATAGAGGTGTGTTTCACGTATAACTAAGGTTTTTTGTAGTCTGTAGGACTTGATGTTTTTTGGAGGTGAAAGTATGTAGTGAGTGCTGCAGTGATTTAAAGAAGATGGAAGAATTGTCATATGGTTAAAACGTTACTCTGGAGCTGTGAAATCTGTCACTGACTGTGCTGCATAGTTTCTGTGTGCTGATGGACACCCACTTGAACCGAGTCATTGAAAAAAACTGTAAGTCTGTGCACATGCCTAGTTTAACTTGCAGGTCTTCTGCTTGATGGCATATTACATAAACCTAATATTTAAGACTAATTTACTTTGTTCTTGAGTGAAAATCCAGCATGTTCAGGACCCAACTGAACCACCAGGTTTCAAGATGGGCCCTGTAAAAGCCATGAGTTTTTTCACCGCAGTACTGAGCTTTGACCTTTGGGACAGAACCGGTTCCACAACTTGACTGGTGCAAAGTAAGAACTTTGCAGTTGCCACTTTGGGTGCTTAACAACCCTTAAGGTATATGCTGAACTTCTTTTTCAGTTAGTTTCCCTCTTTCTGCCCATTTTTCTCTACATCTCTTAAAAAGAATAAATATGTTTTTTCTTGGGGCAAGAGTCTATGGCAATAGTATATCCATATCTGACTGAAGAGAAGTTCCTTTTCCATGTTTTGAATATACAATATACCACAGACTGTTAAATATGTGGAAAGATCAGTGTCCTCACCCTAAAAGGCACACAACAAACTGGTGGGAACTTTCAGCTTTCATCTTTCTGTTCCACAGCCCCATACAGACAGTGGAAATGGTGATACAGCCCCTTCCTCTCGCAGCAGTGCCTGGAGATTAATACCTGCTTAGGAAGTGCTTGGGTACTACTGTAACGATGAGTGCTTGAGAAAAACTGGGAATAAACTGATAGTTTTCTTTCTAGAGTGATGTTTAATGAGTGAAGGATAAACAAGCTCCACTGTACCCAGTGACTGACGGGGCTTTGGCAAATTGTACTGGTGTTCACTGGTGAACACTGTCCATTTTTTGTATTGATGGTGGTAAAATAGTACCAGGCTGTTCAACTAATGCCCATATGACTGTCAGTAAGATAAGGAGGGCTGATTTCTTTCTTCATGCTGCCATACCCTTCCTCTTTCCCTAGCTCTGATGCAGAGGTGACATTTACCCACCCCACACACTTGTCTCTGAAGATATATGTAAAAAAAATTGAAGCCTGTTGATAAAAATCAGCTGAAAAATGAGCATTTATTTTGCATTATTTGTTATGCCTTTTTCTTTTAAAATATCCCCAGACCTTAATAATTTCTGAAGTACATATTAAACCAACATGTACATGATTTGCCAGCATTTCTTGAAGTATTTGGTTAATCATCTTCACACACAAGACATCAAAACCCAAAGTATGCTCTCCTTTCTGAATGATTAAGCCAGGCTTCCCATAACATTTTACTAGCGAGTAGGGCTGTGACAGACTGCTGACAACAAAGTGAGAGGAAAATACATGTAATCTAGCCTCTGAAGTCACATAATCTGCTGTGAAAAAAACAGAAAAAAATGGGAAAAGGGAAGAACAATGATCCCAGAGATGTGAAAATAAAAGAAGATGCCAAGATGCAACTCAAAAGAACTATAGGTTATTTTGATGGGGTAAGTTTTATTATAGGATCAATTGTTGGGGCAGGGATCTTCGTGTCTCCCACGGGGGTGTTAAAGCATTCCTTACTCAACGTCGGCATTGCACTAACGATCTGGACTGCCTCTGGACTGGTTTCTCTGATGGGTTCCCTCTGCTATGCAGAGCTGGGAACTGCTCTGCCCTTCTCCGGAGGAGAATACAGCCATATTAAAAGAGGCCTCGGATCCCTACCCGCCTTCATCTTTATCTGGACATCAACATTTACCAAGCCAGCATCAAATGCTGCTCGAGCCTTGCTGTTTGCTGAATATGCCACGCAGCCCTTCTATGGTATTTGCCCTGCACCAGAAGTGCTGAAGAAATGCTTGGCTTTGGCTGTTCTCTGGTCCCTGGGGGTTTTGAATGGCCGCAGCGTCAAAATGGCTGCCTGGGTGCAGACAGTTTTCACTCTGCTGAAGATGATGGCCTTGTCTGTAATCGCTGTCGGTGGCATAGTTCTCCTTGTTGGTCGGAGAAAGGAGAGCCTGGCCAGGTTTGAGGATGCGTTCAGCTCAGAGATCCCCAATGCATCACAGGTTGCTGAAGCCTTCTTCCAAGGACTGTATGCGTATGGTGGTTGGTGGTCCCTCAATTACATGGCAGGTATCTCACTCCTCTTCTTTAGATTTTGTTCTACAGTTGCCCTTATGTTCCTCCACTCATCTTAGTAGAACTTGTCTCTCCTTCAAGACCGTATGGTCTCTCACATCTTACGTGAGTCCTGTTTGTTGAGGATGGCAGAAGAGGTGTTGTTCCTCTCTAGGGAAATTTCTTGCTTCTTGTGCAGTCTCCAGAACCACACTGACATTTCTGAAGGAGTACAAGAGGAAACCAAAGTAGTTAATTTAAAATTTCATGCATAAACAGATTTTTTCATACCTTAAAAAGTTGCATTTTGCCTTTCTCAGTGTCAGTCCAATTTTAGAAAAGGATTAAGATATCCACACCAAACTGTGTGCACAGTAAGGAACAAATCAAAAAAGATAATTGATTAATTTGTATTTAAATATGTGTACCTTCTCTGAGGTTATGCAGCTGGTTTGTACACGGACAAATTAATTCTGAATTGTGTTAAAATATAGTAATTTTATGGGATATATAAGATGGTCAGTCACTTCCTTGGGAAAACAGACTTTTGCACAGAAGGTGAATAGGATCTAAGGAAAGTGGTATAAATCCTTTCATATAACTTGTGCTCAATTTTAAATATTCAAAGCCTTTTTGAATATCCATTTACTTCTCCTATTCTGTATCTGATGACACATGTGGCAGTAATAAATAGAGCAGTTTTTCATGAAAGCTACAGAGATAATGTTCATAATATTAGTTATGCACGTCACGAGTTAGATGAATAGTGTTTTATAGTATCATCAGATTTATAGAATCCAGTTGTAAGCAAATGGATGTTGCTTTTTTATCTTTAATACTATTTATCCATTGACCTTTATCACATGTAAAATGTTAAATAAACTGAATGTGTGAAATGCATAACACAAAGTTCAATGGTGAGAACAGTGTGAAAATTGGGTTAATGTTTAAAAAAACGACTGTTACTATTACATTCCAGCTATTCCAGTGTTAACAGTATGCTGCAATAAAAAAGGTGATATAAATCAGCAAAATATACTTATGAAATCGTAGGATTTTCTTAGAGGCAAGCATTTAGCTTTGTGAGCCTGAAAAAATACGAAATTGTTGGTAAAATATTAATTTATTTTCTGATCAGTTAGCAGTAGTTATAAATACCATTCACTAGGCAGCACAGCTGTTTAGACAGATGCAACCTATGCAATAGTCCTCTTCTGAACTGAATGTCCTGTTCTTCAACAATAACTTCATTCCTGTGAACTTCAGCTACAGCATCAGGTGCCAGCTGGATGGTAGGACTGTAACAAGCAACAAAACAAATGGAAAGACAAATTTAAATTGGCAGTTTCTCCTTCTGGACTCAAAATTACCAAGTATATTTTTTACATTTGAAATAAATACCAAATTCTTTGATAGTCTGTAACAGAATTTCACTGTTGTGCTCATTCAGTCCCTCTGTCTCTGTGCACTACAGCTGGAGCTGGGGCAGGCTCAAAGCAGATATTCTGAGCAGGAGATAAATTATATTTGAGATTTATATATCTCTCCTAAAAAGAGCTTAAGTAAGCTGCACATTTGACTTTTTACTTCTTCCCCCTTTTGAGTTACTGATTGGTAATACTGAGGAAGTACTCTGCTAATGGAAGCAGGAAGGGGAAAGGGAGTGGGAGGGAAGGGATGAAGGAGTGAAATAGAGGAAAAAGACCCTTTTTGAGTGAGATGAGGATGAATGAGTAGATCATCTAGTTCCAGCCCCCCTGCTGTGGGCAGGGACACTTCGCACTAGACCAGGTTGCTCAAATCCCCATCCAACCTGGCCTGGAACACTGCCAGGGAGGGGGCAGCCACAACTTCTCTGGGAAACCTGTGCCACTGTCTCACCACCCTCACAGTCAAGAATTTCTTTCTAATATCCAGTTATCAGTCATTTTCTCATTTTTTTAATCAGTCTATCAGGCCTCTAACCATCCCTCCTTCCAAGATAGTTAAAACATAGCTAAAAAAGAAATAAGAATTTTGAAAATATGAAAAATATTTTGTTTAGACTTCTTTGATAATAAACTCATTGAGAACAACTGCAGGACCTCACAAGCAGTGTAGCTTAGGAGCCATGTTGAGGGGTTGGGGCAGGAGTTTGGTGTTGGTCTTGTCAAGCTCTGTGTAGATGTGCTACTGAAATGCATTTGCAGAAGCTCCATTGCTTGCTTTATTAGGCTTTTTAAATTATATTTTTCAGAAGAGATGAAAAACCCTAGTAGAAATATCCCCTTAACTGTGATGACTGCTGTTCCTGCAGTAATTGTTTTTTACTTACTGGTGAACATCTCATATCTGACTGTCCTCACACCTAAGGAAATTGTATCTTCAGGTATGGATTAATTTTTTTTTTAAAAGCTGTGTTCCATTAGCATACCAATCTGATGTCAATTTGTTGCTCATCTAAGTTCACAGTCACGAAGTTTAGGTTTCATTCTAAGTGTTAACAGAGAGTTCTTGTTTTATTTTACTCTATGACACAAGTTGGACTGAATGCAGAGAGATGTTATTCAGTGTTGAAAATGTTGGCTTATACCTGCACTGTCTAAAAATAAATCAGAAGTGTATTGAAACCTGGAAAATCAGTGGAAGACTTGGTCGCTGTTGAGTATAGAGAAAACCTTTGTTTTTCTGTAGTTTTGCCTCTGCTCCTTCCTTCCCTACCTCATGGTGTCTCAGGCTAAAGCCGTTACTGTTCAGGAGGTGTACAAGTCTACCATGATAAATAATTTAGAAAAAAAATGTGGACACAAAAATATAGCCATTTTGGATGTTTGTGTGTGGTTTATTCATAATAAATACTGTGATTCTCTAGAAGATCCTGTACAAAAGTCCAATTTATGTAAAGGTTCTCTCAGATCCTGCACCAATAAGGCATCTATGAAAAGGTCCAAGAGGAGCTGGATTTCTCCTTGATTGTCCAAACAGCACCTTTTAAATACCACTCTAATGAGACTGAGCTGTCAAACCTTGCCTCCAGGAATGACAGAAAACACCTCATTTGGATGAATATTTTATTTTATTTTATTTTATTTTATTTTATTTTATTTTATTTTATTTTATTTTATTTTATTTTATTTTATTTTATTTTATTTTATTTATTTTATTTTATTTTATTTTATTTTTTTTATTTTTTTTATTTTTTTTATTTTATTTTTTTCCCTGTGAAAACAGCTCAATAACATAAATGAGAGCAGTGTAACTGTCATTCAGCAACCTCATATTGTTGCTCAGCCATTGTCAGGCTGCCTGCTGGGAGGGATGCATAAATTTGCAGATCCACCCTACAGTGAAAGAATCGAATACCAGAGTATCCCTGAATAGCAGCCGCCCAGCTGGCATGAGCAGCTCCAAACATACCAGGGAAGCTGTGCTTATCTGTGTCAGTTGAGGAGATGATAGCCTTAAAATTATAGCTCTTGTTTCAAACATTGCTATGCATTGCTGCAGTTCTTGTTCATTCACTACATTTTTTGGGTAGTGGTTTTCCCCTACTCTAATAATCTCCTATGCTGGTCATATCATGGCAAGACCTATATTCCTTATGGTGGTTGGTTATGGACCCACTGAGTATTAATCCTTGCTGCAGTATGAGCTATAGCTGATTTCCAAGAAATATTGATTATCTCTTGTTCAGAAAGAGTCTTTCACATTTCACAGTTCTACCTAAAGCAAAACCTCACTTGCTGGCTTGCCTCTGCATGTACATGTGCTCATGTTGGCAATTTCCTCATAGCAGCAGATCATGTCACCACTGTGGTCACACTGGGGACTAATACATTCATTTTCTTTCCCTGCATGGCCTTGCCCATGCATGTATGTTTTTGATTCATGGCAGTGAGATGCAGCCTGCTCCCGCTGGGCCATCCATTACTGTGGTATTGGCCCCACCAGGCTTACCTGGCTTGCTCTGGCAGACAGCACTCCTTCTTGCTGTCATCCCTCCTAGAAAATTTTCAGCTCCTGAATTAAATATCTTTAGGATTAGATTAGTCATGTTTGACTGCTGATTAGTCACATTTTTGACTACAAAAACCAGGCATTGCTGGTAAATAATGGGTATTTCATGTATTTTAAGTTTCATTTCTGTTGAGTCTGTCATTAATTCATAGTACCTACAGTACACTAATGCTTTGCTTTCTTGCAGTTGCTGTGGCAGTCACTTGGGCTGATCGAGTGATCCCCTCTGTTGCCTGGATCATTCCTCTCTCTGTTGCTGTCTCAATATTTGGTGCCCTCAACAGCAGCATGTTCACACTAGGTCGATTAAGCTATGCTGGAAGTCAGTCAGGACATTTACCTGTTTTAATATCCATGCTTAATGTCCACTCCTGTACTCCAGCACCAGCCATGATTTTTTCAACCACCATTGCATCCATTTTTATAATCCCCTCTGACCTTATTATGTTAACAAATTACTTTGGATTTTCTGCCTGGCTTATGATTGGATTGACCTGTGCAAGCCTGATTGTACTTCGATACCGGGAACCTCACCTACATCGACCATACAAAGTAAATGAAAATAAGTTATAAAATATTTTTACAGTTTCGTTTTTTTGTGTTTTATTTTTTGGGGGTTTTTGGGTTTTTTTTGAGTAGCATGCAAAAGTTATGGAACAAGTGCAAGACAAAAGTGAATAGTCACTACAAAAATGCAAATTACGGTCACAACATTTAGAGCCTTATTCAACAACTTTACTTCAAACTGTACAAAGAAAGGGAAAAAAACAAGATGATCTCTGCCCCAGAGAGTTTGCACTTGAAAACAAGGGATGGATATATCCAGAATGGGCAAGACACGCAAACAATGTGAAACAAGAAAACATACCAGTGTGGACCAGTAACCAGAACAGCATGGGATCCAAAGTGGTCGTTCGTGTTTAATTAAACCTTGATCTACTCTCATCTTTCCTGACATAACCACAGACATTAAGGAAAAATTTAGTTTAATCTCAATCTAGCTGTCAGAAACAAGGGTTAGAAGTGTGTGCTCATTGTAAGGCTTCTTGTAGGCACCCAATCCTGAGTTTCTTCTTGGTGCCCATAATATCCTATGTGGATGAATAGTTTTCAGGGCCTGCCTATATCTCTCCCTTGACAACAGAAGGAGCCTGAACAAGTATTTTGGAAAAGTTGCCTATCCTGTAGGGAATTTGAGGTCAGATGAATCTCATCCTGGGTGAGATTGCAGCAACATGAGAAATGGTACTCAAGTGTGGCAAAGAATGCGTTACTACTTTTACGAATGATGCATGAAATCACAGTTGGTTTATTTCCTAAACCTTTTTTTTTTTTCTTTCTCTTGCAGGTGTTTTTACCAATTCCATTTGTGATGGTGGCAGTGTCTTTCTTCCTAGTTTTAGCTCCTATAGTCTGGTCTCCAAACCTGCAATACGTTTATGCCTTTGTGTTTATGCTGGGAAGTGTGGTTGTTTATCTGCCTTTTATACATTTTAAATTGCGTTTTGCGTTTCTTGATAAAATTACTTGCCACTTACAGCTCTTGTTGGAAGTTTCTCCTGCTGATAGATCTGCTGAGAACAAATGTGAATAACGGCAAATGTTTAACCCCAGTACAACTATCAGCCAACAGAGGATTTTCTTTAACTGTGATTGTAGAAGGCACAAATTAGATGTTACGTGTGATATGTAGATGTGCATGCATGTGCATGCATGTATGTATCTGTATGTACATATATAGATGAATAGACATATATTGCATACATATATACATGTATGCACATATATACATATGTATGTAGACATTAGCTTCATGAGTTAATATGTATATATTTTTGTGTGTCTGCGTGTATACATACATATACGTGGATCTATATGTATACATATTTAGCAGGTGCGAAGAATCTCTCTTAAACTGGTGAAATCTGTAAAATGCTCCCTCTTGCTCCTGAAGACACAGTTAAAGTTGCATATATACTTGCAATAATAGAAATATGACTAAATTACAGCACTAATATCAGTATTATCATATAATAAATGAATAAATGCATACTCATCAGCATCATTATATAAAATACTTCTGGTCTTCAAACTAAGTTGTCTGGATTAATTTTAGTTTGCAATATCTGGTTTTAAGGGCTTTATACTACTGTTCATATGCTAACTTTTTTGGTCTGAATTTATTTTTAATTAATACCTTTGAGGGATGTCGTAAAATCTGGAACATGGGAGGTTCTGCATAAATGTGAGGAAGAACTTCTTCACAGTGAGGGTGACAGAGCACTGGAACAGGCTGCCCAGAGAGGTTGTGGAGTCTCCTTCTCTGGAGACATTCAAAACCCACCGGGATGTGTTCCTGTGTGACCTGACCTAGGTATTCCTGCTCTGGCAGGGGAATTGGACTAGATGATCTTTTAAGGTCCCTTCCAATCCCTAACATTCTGTGATTCTGTGATTCTGTGAAAATTGACTGAGACATTTTTTAATCCCAAGAAAACTGTACATGGTGTACCTTAGCTATTTTAGAACAACACATAAAAATGTAGGGTGAAATGTTGCTAAACATAAAATAAAGAAATAAGAATTATTTATCCTCTTTGTAACAGTGATAAAACTCAAGATATCTAAATAACTTTACTAATTTTTTTTAAATCTTAGCAAGCATTAATATTACCTTGTCCCTTAGTTCCTTTTCGGTGTTACTGCGAAATAAGATGTTTTTTAGACTCCTTTCCCTTCATTTTAATTTTGTTTATGAAAGCAAGAGAAGTTATTGATTTTTTTTTATTTAATCACTTGGGCCATATTAAATCCATTGAGTATTTAAACTTAAAACCAAAGAATGAATGCACAAGAAACATCACATATTATGTGAGTAATCTGTTAATATATGCTATTGTTTTTATAATCACAATAGAATTATGTGTGTAAAGTGGAGGGGGTTTTGGTGTGTTTTGGTTTTTTTGGTTTGTTTTTTTTTTGTTGTTGTTGTTTTGGGGTTTTTTGTTTGTTTGTTTGTTTTTCAAATGTCTAAATAAAGCTCAGCAATACAACCAGTAGATGGCTCCAGACTAACATCCCTCTTACACCCTCATGTTCTTGGTTGCTGGATGTTGTATCAGTGAGAGAAATAGCTTTACAGAGCATTGTATTGTAACACAGTAGAATGAAAACATCCTTACTAGATGATTCAGTTCTCTGATATGTAAAAAATTAGAGGTCAGAATGAGACATAAAGAGCTTATACATAGCTATCCAAAGTATAGGGTGCCCATCAGTAATGCTGGGAACCAACTGAAGGTTTAGGAGGATTTGACTTTGCACTAGAACAAGACCAGAAATGAAAACAAGTACATGAAGAAAGTGTCTTTTCTTACCGCTGGTGATGTACACAAAATGAAAATTTGAAGTAAAAATCAGACCTTTTAAAATACTGTCGAAGTAAAACTCCGTGCAGGTGAGGAGTGAAGTGAATACAGCTGAGTTGGAGACTGCGTGCTGCTGAAAGCAAGGCAGCTCAGTGGTGCTATCAGAAAAACATTTATCTTGCCATTTAAATTTAAAAAATCACAAGGCTAGACAAAATTTTATAGGAGTAACATTTTAAGAACTGAACTCTAGTAAGTATTAAAAGGAAGAAAAGGTTTTACTGTGACTCAAGCACCAACCAGGGATTTGCAAATGCAGGTGTGGTGCCTGGCAGTGCCACAGATTTTCAATTGATCTTGATCAAGTCACCTATTTAAAACCAGGTTTTAATCTGTAGGTAAAAATGGGAGTGATAAGAAGAAAAAGGTCATGGGACATTAATTTTATACTGAAGACCACATAGTTAGAAAAAGCAGATATTGAGGGGATGTTGCTCAATTGGATGTGTAATTTCCTGTCAGTATATCTCCTTGAGCTTGTTTATACAGTTGGATTCCATAATGAGTTGAGTACCTAGTGAATATGTATGTCAGGGTATGTTTGAATAATTGGAGCGTGTATCTGTTAATGATACAAGTCTTGAATTTACAGATTTAGCAATTTCAACAAATCAGTCAGGGAACTTAAAAGTCCCGATGAAATGTAATATTAAGTGGATTACAGCTATATATCTTTTTATAATATGGAGTAGATGATTTTTCTATTAACAAAAAGCTGGGAAATGGCATAGAACAAGCACGCACACACCACAGATTTTCAATTATTATTGCCAAAGAATTATCAAAGATGAGAATAGTAAAAACAGGTCAGAATTTAAACTGCCTGTGCAAACTTAATCTGCCCCTCTCTGGAGGCTCCTTAGAATGGCTTTTGATTATCAGATCATAAACTATTCTTTCAATATATGGTGACCTCATTTATTGGATAAAACAGATGGTGCCCAGATAATTCACTGTTATTTTCTTACCATTTTTCAATGTGTGACCTTGCGCTTTGTTTATCACTCTGCTCAGATGCTAGTCTTGATGGACGTTATTAATTTCTTGCATACTTTTCTATGGTGTTCCTCATGATAGCCTCTGAGCACTTCACAAACAGCCACTAATTTGTCTTTAAAAGCAGTGGTATCATCTTTGCTGTGGGGAAAGTGAATTAAGCTGATGTGTGGGTTGCACAATAAATGCATTTTGTGATACTCCCTGAGATCCTTCAATTCATATCAAGCACCTTGATGGAGAACCACTGACGGAGAGTCAGGTCCAACTATGGATGTTTCTTTACCTTAGGAAGAAGGGCAAAGAGGTATGGAAGTGGGGAGGAAAAGGAATCAGTGCACACATACCTTGTATGGATTCAGCCGCTATATACAGGTTTCAGTTCTTCCACATCTTTTAGATGGAAGCAAAAGAAGTATGGCCAAAATTGTTCACTAACATTGGATTCTTAATCTGAGGTACCTTGGACCTGCTTTGTCATAATAGTACATTCAGAGTGCGTATAGTCTTCTGGAGTTAAGTTTCAAGAATAGTATAAAAGGAAAGAAGGACAAATTATCACAGTCACTTTGGTTTAGATGAATAGCAGGTAACCTATAACTCAACCTCGGACTAACTGTGGTAGCTGCAATTCCTTTAAGACATTATGCAGTCTATGAAATGTTAAATTACAACTATGAGAGTTTAAAATTCCACCAAATCAAACTGTGAGAATTTAAGATGGGATTTAGAAAATGAGGAAAACAGAACTAATGAAAATTTTAAGAAATGTTGGTTTCAATTATTCCAGTATGACCTTGGAATTTTATGAGGAAAGCAAAGTTTGAATTCTTCTGGGAATACTGAAATTCCTTAATCCAGAAACCCTTCTGCATGTGCCACCTCATTCACTACATCAAATTCCATTTCTACAGCAAATGAAGGTTTGGCTACCTTAAATTTAGTGTCTTCTTCAACACAAACTGTTGATTTATTCCCAGGCCTAAGTCTGGGAGGTCTTCTGAAAAATAATTCTCTTATTAAATGACCTGCTATTTAGGAAGGGACTCACACTGCTGAGCTGAATTAACATTACTGCTGAGCTGAATTAACATTATAAAAGCAATCTCAGATACAGTATTTCCTGTCTTCTGAATATGAGTCACTTGATATTCTCCTAATGCAGCTTTCCTTTCCCTGAGCGTTTTAGAATGCTAAATCACAAAGAAGCAAATACAGTATTCAATTCATATAGATTTCTTATTGTTACTGGATCATTCTACGTTTCCAAACACTAAGCATAAAGGAACAGAATTCAAATATATAACTCGCATTCACTACTCTGGCCAAGAGCAATTCAATATTTTAACATTATAGCTTGTTTTCAGTGACACTAGTCTATCTCAGCTGCTTTCCTGCTCGAACATATCTCAGAAAATGCTGTATAGAAGTGTGAATGTTTTAGCACTAGACTATATCAGACATTTATTTAAATTTTTAATTTATTTTTTTACCTTTGACTTCGTAATTCTTTTAAGCTCATGCATACTTCCACGTTTCAGAAGGTCAACCTTACAACAAATAAACTTAAAACGTTAACTTGCATGTAAGGTCCTTAGCTGCTTTTCTAAGTTCCTAACACAATATTTTTATGTATGTCTGCATTATTTTTTTTCCCCCCATTGTCTCCATAAAAAGGCAACATAAAAAATCAAATTATAATCAGTCTCATTTTAAAAGCTACTTGTTGCTATACATCATGCTAATTCCATGTGTGCTGACTGCTTTACAAAAAAGTTTCACTCAGAGGCAAAAACCAGCAACTGTACCGAAGAAATGAAAAACAATCAGCAACTAATTGATTTACTTCCCTTTTCATAGTTATTGTTAACTGTGATTCCAAAGAAAAGATAATAAACCAGTAATAAATAGTTGTATATTTTTGTTTGTGCTTTGATGTGGTGATTTTTGATTGGAACTTCTGTTTTACACGGGAGAGGATGTCTGAGGAGCTGCTGTAGCTGTTAGGCATGGAGGGGCTCAGACCTCCTGACTTCTAATCTTAGGTTTGATATATGGCAGTGTGGGCATTGCTAAGGTTCCCCACATCTCAGTTTCCACATGTCCTAAGCAGAGACAATTGTGTTTTAACAGCTAAGATCGCCGTCTGAAAGTGTTCTTGTCGTTACCCTCTATGACTTATTCCAAGGAACGGGGGACCCTGAGCACTACCAGTTCTTACTGGCTCGATTTGGAGAGGTAAGGGCTGTATCTTCTTCAGAAACTTTGAAGCGGTTTCTGTTCTGCTTTGGAACAGGAAATTAAACATTTTTAAATTAGCAGGTTTGGATAACCTGTATCTGACAGGTTTAAAGGCCCCGGTGAGGAACTTGACTGTTGTTTTTCAATAACTCCTGCAATATGGGGGAAGTTTCAGAAGAGCAAAAGAAAGTTAACATGCCAGTATTTAAAAAGAATAAAAGAGATGACCAAGTAATTATAGGCTTGTCAGCGTGACATAAATCCCTGGAAAAATAATGGAACAGCTAATACGAAACTGAATTAATAAAGAATTAAAAGAGAGTAGCATAAGTAATGTGAGTTCATTTGTGTTTATGGAAAATAATCCTATCAAACCAGCTTCATATTATATTTTCTGTAATTTTGGTTGATTAAAGGATAATAATGTTGATGTATAATACTCAAACTTCTTTACTTGAAATGAGATGAGAAAAGTCTTATGAAGTATCTGGAAGATGACAAAATCAACATGACACACATTAAATGCTTTGGAAACTAGCAAATGAGATCTCAGTTTAACCTGTGAAAAGGAGTCTCCAAAGCAATGCCACAGGGATCAGACCTTGATTCTACCCTCTTTCATGTGTCTGTCAGTGGTCTGTAAAAATGAAGCTATCACTTAAAAAGTTTATACATGACTAAAATGGAAAATGGCAGTAAAAAAATTTAGGATGACAGAGCACAGAGCCAAAAAATTTGGGATTCTGTGGTCAGCTGGGAAGAAGGAAAGTGCACTGCAAAATTTATGGTCATATGTTTAATAAGCAAAACCATTGCCCCCTTCCTGGTGGCAGCACAGTATTAGATCAGTTTTGTTGCTGGTGACTATGAGAAGGTGTCCACAGTTGTCATGAAAGATCAACTGAACTGAGATCCTGCTTCACTGGCTGTGGTGCTTAGACCTCCTCTGAAGAGCTGGTTCCAGTTCTGTCTCTGCAATGGGAGAAGTGCCTGTGGTTTCTCCCTGTATCCTTTCCAACAGCAGACAATGACACAAAACCAACCATGAAAAATAGCTGGAACTTGGATAGTTTAGCTTAGCCAAATGGAAATTGTTTGACTGGATGCAGAGCAAAATACTACTGATAGGCTTTTAAATTTAGCAGTTAAAGATACGAGAAGATCCTGGACCTGAAAGTTGAAGTGCATTATACATTATTTTGCTAGGCTCATTCATTCAGACCTTGTTAAAAATAAAAATGCATTCATGAAACATGAGAATAACTTTTCTTTCTCCCATTTCTTCTTTTTGCAGCAAGTTGGTTGCAGCCTTTGACATACTTCCCAGCAGAAATTTCTGTCAAAGCCATTCCTATCAATGTTTAAAAGTTTCTCTTAAGCAGCACATTTTGACAGATTTTTTTTTTTTTTTTTTTTTTTTTTTTTCCCAAAATTGTCTAATCATTTCACTTTGTGGTCTTGAGCTCATTCTAAGCCAAACAGGTTACGGCATCATTTAGAATGTACTTCCAAAAGCTGCTGAGAATAAACACAACATCTGCCAAACCATGTCAGCTGAGTTTGATCATATGTATTTCAGTCTTTGTAGAAGATGCCTTTCTGATCTGCAATTTATCCTAGCTGGAGACAGTGGTTGGACTAGTTTGGCAGAACTGCTGCAGCAAGTGCATGTGAAACACTCAGAAAGTCACCCAGATATAAAAACATGCAGGACACTGAGTTTTGGGCTTCAGCTTTGCCTCTAGCATAAGAAGTTTTAAAATTTGTTATCAGAAATGGCACTTCCTCTGTGTGTTCATTGCCGTGCAAGTTTACTGCCTGTTATTTTACACTTGCTGGTTGATTAAGTTTTTGTTTCCACTAATACTCAAGCCTGGGTAATTGTTCTGGTGTGTAAAAAATGCTTTGCTAAAAGTATTCCCCTTCTGAATTTGTCTCCCCTGACTTTCTGGTTTGGTTTTAGCTCTTTGTTTGCTGTTGCTGAATTTCTAGTCACTGTATAGATTTTATTACACTGACCGTGTCATTACAGAACTTTCCTTGTTCACAGGAGGAATTCTTCGCTAAAATAGATGATCTTTTGAGGTCCCTTCCAATCCCTAACATTCTGTGATTCTGTGATTCTGTGACTATTTGGGTTTTTTCCCAGTTTGTTTAATAAGATTGTTTATGTGATTATTTCTTTATTTTCTCTTAAGTGAGCTTGATCAGCATCCTCTGAGGACACTAAAACTGGGCTTAGCATCTGAGAAGCAGCCACACAAGTGATGTAATGTAGAGTTCTTGTAGGGTGAAACAGAGGAATTGTTACTTGAACTGCATGAATTATATTCCAAGTCTGACCACAGTGTCACTCTAAGGAGTTACTCTTAGCTAGAAGCTAGCCAAGGCTTCTAACACTTGCTTCAAAGCAGTGATTCCCAGAAAAGGCTCCCACATCCTGGAAACATCACTTACATTAACTGGATTTAATGGCTGATACAGAAATTTGTATTTCAGTGTCTGTGTCCAGATTATTCAGCATGCCTCATAGCCACAGCTTGTCTTTTTGTTACCTGTGATTTTCTTCAGCTTTGTCAGTCCCAAAGTCAGTCAGGGTTTTTTTCCAGGTTAGATAAAATATTTTAGAGAGCCTAAAGCCAAAAGGTGATACTTGAGGGGCTCCACTAGGAGTACAATTCTTGGAGGATGCATCTTTATTCACAATTACATTTTGTGGTTTGCTGGTTTTTAATCCATTTAGCATGTGCTGTGGTAGTTTTATGTAATTCCTCTTTTTAGAATTGAAACACCAAGTAAGACTGAGTCAAATACCTTAACAAAAGTATAAGGTTATTGCATTTTCATTATTAATTTAACTTGGGGGACATCATACATAGTTCATAACCACTTTCTGAGTGCAAGAGAAGAGTAAATTGTGTTTGTGTTAGCTGATGATCCTTGCAACAATTTGGCTTTGTGTACTTTGAGGAAAAACTCTGTTTCTTCTTGATCCTTTTAGTGGCATCCAGATAGTTTGATATGGGCTCTTTGTAGCCTTCTTCCTGTAATTGAGATAATGCCTATGTTTTCATTGGAGGAAATATTAAATATTCTCTGGAGTGGAAAACCACTGACACATTCCCTGCTTAGTGCTAACTTCAGCCTTAATAACTTTAGCCTTACAGCCTTTTAAAAAACTGCACAGTGAGAAGAATCAATATTTAGGGCATCATGATGACCATAATTCATCTTTGAGATTTTATATATAATCAATAGCATTAGCCTCTAGAGACGAGGCTTTTCCGTAAGGAAAAAAAAAAAAAAATTTAAAGATAGGATTTTTAATTAATCTTTTAGCCTCACAAATCCTCATTTCCTAAAATGCTTGGCAACATGTGGTTCTTACTCAACTATTCTAAATCAGACATGTAATTTGAGGCCTACATTAAGGACTCATTTTGTTTTTTCTCTTTGTTTTCAGAACCTGCATTCGTAACTATACTGGCCAGATATTTCAATATGTTAACCAAAATTATTCATATGCTTAAGTAAGTAACAGAGCCATTATAAAGCTGGAATCAGTTTCATAAACTTAATTGGGATGTAGGTGAAGTGCATCCAGTCCTTGACCATGTCACAGTATTTCTTCTGGAAATCTTGATCTAACAATGCAGACCTGGGGCTGTGTTTTTGGAAAGGTATGTTGAGATCTCAGCATTGTGTGATGATGTCTGAAAAAGTGTTAAATGATCTGCCTCCTACCAGGAACCTGCCTCGGTGATTTCTGCATGGTCAGTGGTGCAACTTGGAAACCTTCAACTGGTCCGCATAAACCAGCACGTTCAGGTTGGAGCTGTCAGCAACAACTCTCAAAGACAAGGGTATGTCTCAGATCACAGTTCCCTTAGTGTCTGGTGTAGTGGAAGCATCTCCCTTCACCCACAGTTAACATAATAGTCTTCAATTAAATACTGAAGGTCTTTAATCAGAAAAATCCAACAACAGCAAGGTGAGGATGGAAAGGAGAGTCACTCTTCCTTTTAAACAGCACTGGAGATGGAGAAGCCTCTCTCCCTCTGTGATCCCATACTTGACTGGTTGGAGAGCTCACTGATGTAGATCTTAATTTTGCAGCTTTTAGCTGTGCTTTCCAAGTGCTCTAGGCAGTAATCCAGAAAAACACATGCATGTCCTTGAAGCCAATGAATTTACTTAATACAGGTGTAAAGGACAAATTTACTACTTCTCCAACCTCCCCATGGCTTTCCAGCCACTTCAGCTGAAGGCTGGATGTGTATCAGTACTTGCATCTTCTTTGACTGGGACTTTGTGTGAAGGCCAGGCAGCCCTCATCTGCACTGACATGACAGTGAAGCACTCTGAGAGGAGGTTTCCTGGGACCAGTAGAGGTTTCAGGAACCAGTAGCCCTAGGTAAATCACCACAACCTCAACATCTGACCCCATCCTCTGTGCATTTATTATAAAAAATGTATTTTCCCTGATTGTGATGTAACACCAGCTGAGGTGGTCAAACAGTGTGACAAATGAAAGGTTAATTCCCTTGGAGCCAGAAGACTTTCTTGCTCCGGAACCAAGCTGGGGTAAGGGGAATTTAGTGTGAGCTGACAGTACAGAACAGAGATCAGGGATCTGGCAGAGGAACAGGCAGAAATAAACCTGCTGGTAACCACAGAGTGATGCTGATCAGTGAGCAGCTGGCTGTGAGATGATCTGAAGTGTGTAAAAAGCGAGAAACTGGGAGATGGGCAGGAAAGCAGCATTTATCTTTGGCTGCTGGGTTTCAGTACAGTTTAAGAAATCTTCCTCAGTAAAAAGTGATTTGATTTTGCAAATCCAACTTTAAATTAAAGTAGGACTATATCTGAGGCTTGCTGGAGTGAAATCCCAGTGAAACCAATGGATAGGCTCCCATTAACACAGCAGGGTTTTCTTTCTTTATTGGCTTGAATCATGTATAGGGTGGAAGGGTCTTGTTTGAACTTTCGTTCCACATAAATGTTAATGCATTTAAGAACACCCTGCCTTCATTTTAACTCCTTGAGGATCCTTCGAGGGTGTTTTTCTTTAGTTTCTAAATCATTCTCATTACATTTATTAAAATGCATCTTCTAGAACATTTTCACATATTAAAAGAGGAACATTTGTCCCTTCATACAGTAGTAATCCAAATGACATTGTTTAAAATTAATCTATTGCAGTAGTCTTTTTTGACACCAGAATTTGTCTCTTGAAATTTTTCCTTAGTGTATTTTTTTGAGACTTTTCAGCTTTTTTTTTTCTCTTACTGTACTCGCATGTAACTTCAGTCCCTTTGTTCACTGAAGACCCACAGTAACTGCTGCAGTATTTAGTGCTCCACCGCTGTTTTTGTACATCCGCATGCAATCAGTAGTTGCTGTAATTTGCTCTTCTGGATAAATAATGGAAATTTTCAAACATTCTGCCTGTGTTCCCAAAGGAAGGGAACTGCATGACTAGTAGTCTCAGAAGGACAAACTGAAAGCCAGTGACACAAACACTCCGATCAACACAACTGAAAAGCAGGAATGAGCCTGTTTTTTTCCCCATGGCCTCTCTTACTGTTTCAGCAGCCTGAGCTGGAGCCAGACCAGCAGCTTTATGTGAGTTTTTTTTTCTCCCAGAATTTGGTATCCCTTTAATCCCTTAAGCTCTGATGGCCCTGTGCACACTTATAGGTCAGTCCCAAGGCAGCTGCCCTGGGAGTGCCTGACGCTGGAGCTCTCTGTTTATGGTATCTCAGCCTCCAGCTCGTGCCTGCTTTTCTTCTCTGTGATTTCTTTTCCAGATACACTTGCAGCACATTTTCCAAGGCTTTCTTAGCCTTTGTCCCCTTCTCCATCATCAGTGTCACCCTTGAAGACGTGATGCTGTCCTGTAGAAGGAGCCAGGCTTGATTTTTGTTGCTGGTAACTGATACCTCCTACCAGAATGTGTTTTTTAAGGGGTGGAGGTGATAGAGAAAGGGGACTCTTCCCGGGACTCTGAGCAAGATGACTGGCCTGTTAGATCTCCACATTTCTGGCTCATTGTCTTGACAAGAAAAAAAGCAGGCAGTTGCTCTTTGCTGTTTCGATGTGTGCAGAGACAGAGAAGTGTTTCCTCCTCCTTAATCGAGACATTGACTGCCAAGGTATGCCAGCATGGGCTTCCACATCATTTCACCACTATGTGAGATAATGCAGCTAAAGCTTAAACTAGTGAAAATTGTGTTGAGGACCATTTCAGTCACTATTACCTGAGAAATAGTGAAATAGCAGAATTTATCACTCAGATGTATCATTTTGCAATAGCTTTCCTCCATTTTGCAAAAGTATGAAAGCGTAACATGTCCATGAAGTTGTTTTTTTTTTTTCTTCACAGTGACACTTGTTATGTACTTGCTGAAGTATTTGCTTTTATCTGAAGGAATTCCATGAGACCAAGGTCACAACAGAATAGCATCATATGTTTTTATTTTCATTTAAAGATTATTTTTTCTTGTTCCTATCTGCACCCATTTTGCATTTCTCATACACATCTGGAAGGTGAACTGTATGTCTGATAAGGAGCTAATCTTAAGCAACATTGCAGTGTATTCAATAAATGAATTTTGAATTTTCTACTGCTTTTATTCACACCATAAACCTAACTTTAAAAGTTATCATAATCAAGTCAGGTGATGAAATATACTGTGCTCAATGAAAGTATCAGTATGATCAATTTTTGCTCTTCCTGAAGAGCAAGTTAAAAAGCAATATATGTAAGAACTTCGGAAATTAGTGTGGAAAAAGAAACCGAGAAAGATATGCAAAAAATCGACAGTAAGAAAGCAAAACTTATTTACTGCTTCATTGACAATGAACTATGTTCCTAGGAGTGAAGTGCTATTCAAAACAAACAGGAACGTGGCCTATATTGTGAATATTTTCCTTGAAAAATATTTACCTGTCCTGGTCAGTAAAATAATCTTTATTTTTTTCCTTAATATAATTTAAATGTTTTTATACTTATAAAACTTTTCTAATTGTATATTCATAAAGCTGCACACATTAAATGTGTCTTAAAAACTTAAACGTAGTTATCTTCAGGCATACACTTTTCAGTATTTTCTGTAAAATTTGCTTTCTTCATATCAGTGTTTAGAGAAGTTGTTTTTCACTGATATAAACCAGAAAAAGGATTTTTTTGCACTCATACTTGAATTTATGCTAGAAATGCTTTTCTACTCACTTCTTCATGGCTATGGGAATTAGAATAAAAGCAGCAAAGGGGAAAACAGAAAAGTAAATTTTATATTTTGAATAAGACAGAATAAAACTGATTGCAAAGTCTGATTACTAGAAATAAACTTGATATATTACAGTATCTTTTCTTTAGTATTGAGAGAAGACCACTGTTTTTAAATCATGAGTCCATGAACCTTATTAAGTGCAATATAAACTCCTGGGAAAGAGCTGATGGAAAAATCCTCTAATATTTAAAACATTTGAGACCCCTTACTCCCATTTCATCTCTCCCTGAAGGTTTAAAGGTCTTCAGTGTCTCCTGTGCTTGTAACGCACTGAATCAGCCAAAGAAGGGGATCAGGATCCCTTGGTCTGCCTGGCCGGTTGCCTGAATCACATTGTATGAGTTATGCTGATCAGTCCCAGTGGTTAAGTGCTAAAGGCACGATTTCTTTTAAGAGCTCTCTCTTGCTTTTGAAGATGCAAAGACACAAATGCTGTTATGTAAGTATTTTTAAAAGATGTGAAATCTTAGGAATGAATCACTGTCAATTCAAACAAATTTTTACTGCAACTGTGCGAGCTCAATGAAATAATATGGAATTCCAGTGAGATTTTTCACAGCTGCTTCTACCATCCTGTAAAGCTCAGGGGTTTGTCTTTTTAAAGCCAGAATGCACAACTACAGACATCTAATTAAACTGAATACTTATTAAGATATTCATATAGCTTTGCCACACCATTAACTCAATAAATGGATCAGCAAATGTCAGACCCAGTGTGAAAATGGTGAAGTCATTCAGTCACAGACTCACAGCAATGTTGGTTGGGAGAACTTCTGGCAGTCATCAGGTGCAGTCTGCTGCTCAAAGCAGGACTATCACCAACACTAGTCGGCTGTGCCGATGTCTAGGCATAAATCTTGAAAGCTTCCAAGGATGCAGATTTCACAGCCTTTCTCGGAAACCTGCATTACATTCCCAGTGAAAAAGTTTTTCTTCATGTCCAATCTCAATCATCTCCCTCGCTGCAATGAGTGGCCCCTTTCTATATTGTTTGCCGCTATTGAAGAGCTGTTGGCTTTGTCACCTTTGCAACTACCCTTCAAGTAACTGCTCGTTATTCTTACAGTGTCTTCTCTTTGCCCAGCTACTGCAGCCCCTTCTCATGGTGGTCTCAGCCCCTTGTCAGTTCTCCTCTGCCTAGCCTCAGACTAGATCCTGGTGCTGAGGGGCGCAACAACTTTTCTTGATCTTCTGGCCACAGTCTTCATAAAGGAGTTCAGTGTGCAGTTTACATTATATATGATGAGAATAGAAATGGTGCACACTGGAAAAAAATGATCCTTATTTTAAAGTGTTGGGAAATGATAGGATATGAGCAGGCTTCAGAATGTAACCTCAGAGTTAAACCAGGTCCTTTTGATGAAAACGTCAGCTCCAAGCCCTGTAGAAGTAAAAGAATGAACCAAATACCATGCCAAAGGAATGATCAGTAAAGGAATAGAGAACAAAACAGAGCACAGCACCGTGACCTTTTGTAAGTTAGAAACAGTATGTGCCGTTTCAGTTCTATTTCAGAAAGACATAGTAAAACCAAAAAAGATACATGGATTGCAAGGGCAAATAAAGACAAAGAATGACTCCTTACTAGTCATAAATGCTGAACCTGGAAAAGAGACAAATGAGTGGAAAAGCAAAATGCAAGAAAAGGCTTGTAAATTTGTGAATGGCGTAGACAAAGTGGACAGGAACAATTTTTTCTCTTTTTCAATAAAATAACTAGTAGATATAAAATTATATTATCACTTGGCAGCAAAAGCAAAAAGGAAAGTATTTTTCACATAACTAATAGTTAATCTGCAAAATTTCTTACCACTGGATGTTGTGAATGCTGGAATTTTACCAAGATTTTAAAAAACCAAGTGGACAAATCACAAAGGAAAAATCCGTTGTGGATTATTAGAAGTCCTATGTCTAGCTCAGTTAGTGCTAATGCTACAGATTGCTAAAGGCTGAGAAAGTACCCTGGGAAAATATTCACAGCATGCTTGCTCTCCCTTCTATATTTTTATTAAGCATTTGCTACTGGCCAGTGTTGGGGGTAGGATGCTAGAATGTCTTTTGGTGATCCAGTACAGCTGTTTGATAGGTCTGTTTTGTGTTCTAATGAAAATCATATTTACAATATTCATATTTATTTCTCCTGAATTTAGATTAAATTGAAAAGGCCATGATAGATAGATTTCCAAATCCTCCACAGTAAGAGCACTTCTGTCCTGTTAATACCAGTCCACCTCGTAAGTCTAGTGGTGTGAATGGAAAGACATGAGCTGACTTTATTATAAAGCCCAGTGGGAATATGCTAAGTGAGAAAGGCAATTTGGAAAGGGAATTCACTACACTGTCAGATGTCTGTCATATCTTAATCCTCCTGAAACCTCTCCTGTATGGAAGGAAAATAATAATAAAAAAAGCTCTCTAACCTTTTTGCTAAATTATGAGTATTGTTGTTCCCAATTAGCAAAAGTTTCTCTTTCCAGGTACAGCCCTTTAGCTTATGAGCTCTATTAACTTAGAGACAAGGCTTCAAAATAGCTGGTGACAGCTTTTCTCGGTCTGGAAAAGATTTTCTGGGGACAGTGTGTTTCTGATATTCAAAATGACAGTGTTCTTCGTAAGGTCAGTACATACTTCAATTTTTGGATCAGCTATAGTCCCCTTCAGTACTATGAAAGTGATTTCTTTTGTGCTGTCAATACAATGGTGAGACAGTTTTTCCCTTGCTTCTTAGTGAAAACTACTAAATAAAGTAGCACAGCCAATTTCAAAAGGCAACTTGAAGACATTATGCAAACACTGTACTTTCAATTAACTTAAGCATATGAAGCCATACTCTTAGAGCATACTAAAGAAAGGCTGAACCAGGATTTACGGAGTCCCACAGCTTTTTCCTCTGTGTGACCAGGATCAAAAGCCATTGAAGTTTTTGAGGAACTTTTCATTTGACATCAAAGGGCTTTGTAGCCAAACTAATTGTGGGATGAGATTAATCCCTGTAGCAATTGAGAAATGCACTTTTAGCCTGTTTTACAGCTTCTGTCATGTGTGGAAGTGTTCATGGCTCTTGCCCTGCCACAGGCATACTTTTCTTGCAGGCATTTTAACCTTTTTGCTAATATGAGCATCTTAATTTCATGTATTTGGCTTCCAAGGCAGGCAGTAACTACTATGAATTTGTGCTTTCCTGGGCTGACCAGACCCATCTAAACACAGTAGTTAATATGCCTGGAACAACCTGTGCTGAGCATCATGACTGAGTCTTTCCAGACCTGGGGCTGCCAGGTTGCAGGGTGAAACCCAACCCACCACAGCTCTGGTGTCAGCACTGAGCATCACAACATGGCTGACAGAGCTGCTCTGTCTGGGTGTCTGTCCAGAGAGAGACAGGTGGGTCTGCTCATGCTCATGCCAACCCCATGCCCCCACCTCCCCTCTCCCGACAGACTGTAGTTATAGCCATCTCTCAGGTCTTCAAAGGTTGCAATATGGATGGGTCAGTCATCCTTCTACAGATTTTTATCACTCATCAGGTAGCAGTCTGTTTCCAGATCGTGCTCTCCCCCCTGAACATGCCTGCATGTGTGCTTGCTGTTACCATGAAATGCAGACTTTGGGACTGTGCTAGAATTTAAAGAAATAAATAGATTGCAACTCTCCCATAACTGCTTCAAGAACAGACATTTTGTTTTAAAAATGCAATTCTGAGGCCTTATAACTACCTTTTATTAAAAAAAATCAAAAGAAAAAAAATGAAGAAGAGCAAAAAAGGCATTATTAAGCTTTGCATTTCAGCTGTGCAGAGCTGAACCTGTTATGCAGAAGGTCTGTAGTGTCATAATATTATTATATTGCTGTTAATGCTTAAATATTTTTCAAGTCCACACATTCAAGATCACTTTTTGATAATACTCTTCCCTAATACTTTGAATTGAAAAGAAGAAAGGAAATATATTCCAGCTTTTTACACCTCTTCAGCAAAGGCTATAAATCACTTTCTCTTTGGGGACAAATATATAATCTCCTATATAATCTCTGACCTTAATAAGAAGACAGAACAACCAAAAGCAATTTCTCTCATTATAAAACTGTGAATACATAACCAGTTTTAGAGAACCTGGTGATTCTTGATAGGAGTATCTGAAGCAAGGAAGAGTTCTCAGAGAGACAATGAATTATTATTACCAGGCACAAGAGGAAACTGCTCTGACTGTTTTCAGAGATAAATTAGTAGGATGTGGAATTAGTATTTTTGGAGTTCTGTACCTTTCCTACCAATTACTGACTTCCTAAGAAGAAAACATGTTTCTATACTATATGGATGGCAAAGTCATGGTCAGATTTTGCAGTGCAGATCCATACCTTACTTCTGTCTAAGATGACTCCTTCAGAGAAGTGGAATTGGTGAAAGTTTCCAAACCTGGGCATACCTTAAAGGAGCTGCGGAACAGTAGGGTCATACTCAGTGCAGAGCCCTGACTTCAAAGTAAGCATGAAGACCCTCTGTATGCCAAACCCACTGCACTCCTCTGGAATGTGCATTAGTAGACTATGTTGCACAGTGCCAGCAATGACAAAAGAGTAAATGATAACTATTCTTGCTAATGCCATTTTTTTCATGCAAATGAAAACTTTGAGTCTTGGATTTATTTTCTAGTCTAATTCCATATTACTGCGATGATGTATTCAAAATGCAAAGCTGCAGTAATTCAAGCTAATGTGCTGGTTTCCCAGGCACAGACCCATGGTCCAGCCATGGCAGGCAGGCCATGAGTAGCCTTGAGTCAGCTGGGAGTTTCAGTCAGGGCAGCTGCCCCAAGCTGACTCACAGGTGTATCCCACAGCATCTCATCATGCTCATTATAAAAGGAGGGATTTCAGTGGGGGTGGGGAGTTCCTTTTTTTGGGGATCTGCCCTCTTGGCTGTCTAGTCCTACTGCTGCTCCTAAGGACTAGGCTGGGTATAAGCTTGTATACTTTATGTTGGTGATTTTATTACTTTTGTTATTTCAATAAATCTGTTTCTCCTTCAACCCATGGGGCTTCTCCCCTTTTTTTACTGATTTTCTTTCTCAGCTGGGGAAGGGTCATCAGATGGTAGAACAACTGCTACAGTTTAGCCTGGGTACAGGCTAAATGTAGACAGATATATACTGTATAAATCTGATTTTTCTTTTTTTTTTGTCTGAAAATTCCTGTTCCTCCTTTACTTTTTCTATTGATTGTGAATTCCAAAGGTCTGAGTCTTGTGTATGGAACCTTTTGGTATTCTTCATTTAACATGAACACTTCCTGAATAAAAAAGATTTACCACTCTAATGCACTGTGAAACCTCTTCAGAAACAACCTAACATAAAGATTCATTGTTTGATTAGCCATTCACTTGTCACTCCATTATTTTATTTTTCTCTTCATGAGTTTGGCTGAATTCTTATTTCACTTGTGATGATGCTGACTCCTGGACTGCAGGTATTTCTTGTTTGTAAGTCAAGGAAGTTTTTCCGATTAGAATGACACCTAGGAGAGGTATATCCATTTGGTTTGGTAGAATTATAACAGGAAGAGTAAAGGATTTGGTAAATTAAGCCTCAAACTCCAGAAATAAATGAAAGACAACTGTTGTACATGGCAAGAAATCAAAGCTATTATATTCATAACATCACATCAATCAAATCCCAAGAATTTGCTTATGTATACATACACATTCTTTAACTCTAAACCTGTTCAAAAAACAGTTAAATCCCTCTCACATTAAAGTTGAAAGATGATAAAGCAGTGGTCATAATTTAAAAATACAACATGTTTACATTTCATTATTTATAACAGCTAAATTCAGTTTTGCATTACATATCTAACTTTTTCTAGGTAGCTCATTGCAGTATCAGATGATAACATCAGTTTAAAACTAACTTAAATATTTTAAATCTGTTAATGTAGTTGTAGATACATCTGAAGAAAAATTTTACATATTTATTAGGCATATTTCATGCTGAAAATCAGTGAATTGATCAAAATATAGGACAAGAAGGACAATAATGACAAGGAAAAAAAATACTGTTTATTCTGATTTTTTTATTCATTCTGGTAGCCTCTCTTTTAAGAGGTGTCAGCATGAAATTGATGTGAAACATATAGTATAGGTGAACATCACTCAGATCCTTCAGAGGAAGCTCCTGACTGATATTGTAGACAAACCCCGATCTTGGTCTTTATGTCAAGTCTTATGCTGCAGTGCAAAAAAATCCCATGTCTTTTGTGAAGATACCTGCCGGTATGTTATCAAATCATAGAATAGCCTTGGTTGGAAAAGACCTCTAAGATCATCAAGTCCAACCATTAACCTAGCACTGCCAGTTCACCACTACACCATGTCCCTCAGCACCACATCTACATATCTCTTAAATCCCTCCAGGGATGGGGACTCCACCACTGCCCTGAGCAGCGTGTTCCAATGCTTGACGATGCCAGTCTGCCATGCCTAGACTTGTTCTTGTCTGAGTTTGGTCTCCAAGAGAAACAGTGGTTGTCTCAGACAAAAACTGGTCTGTGGTTTGTGCAATGGTGTAGGTTGCCTTGCGCAATGGTGTAGGTTGCCTTTAGTGTTTAAAGATATTGCTATAATGTTTTTGACTTTTCATGAAAGCTTACATCATCCAGATCAATGCTGAGTTGTACACCACAGCCAGAAACAACTGTAATTAGAAAGACGATTAACGATTAAAAATTGAATGTACTCTTCTCAGCATGTCAACTTCTTTAATCAGAGCAATTTTGTTTGGCTAGCTGGCAAGACTGACAGTGCTCTTTCAGCTAGTACCCGCTTTCCTGATATGTAGCAAATCTACTTAAATCTTTCTGTCATTTGATGTAAATCCAGAATACTTCAGTTCCCATCTACTGCTGTGTTGTCACTGTGCTCTTAAATTAATGCTATGATCCATCAAAACAGTGGATATATTTCCCTAGAAAATGATGTGACTAAACATGAGTAAACACAGAGTTTGTAAAAGCAGTTGGGGATCTTTCATGATGAAAGTGCTATGCTGTAATATATTTGCTGGTCTGGATAAACACTGCTTTTTCATATGACCAGCTGAAAGGTACAGCAAAGTTGACTAGAGCTTTTACATAACATAATATATCTTTGGAGATTACCCAAACTGATATGAGACCAGATACTTTTATTTGAAATTTTTTATCACCTTAAAAAAGGAAGGAGTGTATTTAAAATCCCTGTCTGGATACATGCATAGACAGTCATATTCATTCTACTATTCGGTTTATTCAAAGTTTCTTCTGACTAATATGGCCTTTTCTGTATTCTTTTGGAAAAAAATTAAAAGTTCATATATTATTTCTTTAGCTTGAATTCCCATGTTGGAAAAGATTGATAACATAAGGCAAACAGCCAGTGCTACACTGCAATATAGAATGGCCTTTTCCTTTGCCAATATGCTGATTGAATGAGTTCTGACCTATATAGTTTTTTACATCAGTACCATTTCACATACACAAAAAAATGGAGATAGAGATAATTAACCTCAATGAAGTGTGACTTAAAAGAGGAACCAGATTTTTATAGGTTCCTAAGTGAAATATTCTTTTCTTCTTAAAATCCATGTGGCTGCGTTTGCATGTTGCACTGTACACCCAGAGGTTAAAGCTAGAGGTTAGATTTAGAGAGATGCTTCTTTCAGAGACAAAGCAGGTGACTGTGTAAATATTTTACTTGGTAGCTCCAGATTTTTTATGTTTAAAAAACAAGTGATTCAAGTTAATGAGGTTAACCTTTCTTGCATCATTAGTCTGTAAGTGTACTGACTACAGAAGTACTCAAGTCACCATAACCAATTTCTTACGGATATGGGAGAGGCTGGAGACTTCAGAACCCAATTTACAAGTCATCCTTTTTTAATTATAGTAATAAAAAAAATAAATCTGCATGTGAACCCCACAAAGTTTGTTTTGGGGCATTACAATTTGAAGATGAATTTTGCCGCATGGGTCCAACATCCAATATTTATTCTTGGCTGTTGAAAGCAGCAGCTGTCAACAATCAAATCCAAATAATAAATATCTGGTTTCTCTATTGTGTTGTTCGGGAAGAAGGAGTTTAGTGTAGTCACTTTTGCAGCTGGCCTTTTGTCAGTTTATTTTAAATGAGATGGTTATAGGGAATGAATTAGTCAATCAGTTCATAGAGCTGGCTCTTGCAGGAAAAAGTTGTCCACTGAAAAGTGTATTCCTATAAAACAATATTTGTCAATTTTCAATCTGTTGGAAAAGGTAGGAAAAAAAATCCTAAAATTAACTGGGAGACAAAGTAATGATTTTGGATATATCAAAGGGGTAGAAGATATTAGGACCATTAAAATCATGACCATTATCACAATTGTGACCATGTTGAAGTTTGCAGTTCAACAAAGGATCAGCATTTGTAGCTAGATATGAATGCATGCCCAACATCTGGGAAAAAGCAGTCTAATCTGGGGAGAAATCTTTCTTCCTATCCAGTTGAGACACCAAGAGAGAGTTGGAGAGTTTTTTTCCTGAATCACCATAGAACACATTTTACAGAAACTAAGTTCAGTTTATGATGATTTTAGAATCTCTGCTAAGTGCCATGATTTGTAAATATTGCTTTTATGTTTATTAATTACAACTGCAAGCTGTTTCTCAGTAAGTCTTAAATTTTTTTTTCATAACATGTAATGTTATCCCAGTCATTGCATATGAAGAAGTTCGTAGAGTGCCTGCAGTTTCCTGTAGCGGAAGGACTGTTTGACTTGAAGCCACCAGTTCCTTTCTCTTCATGGTTCTAGTTGCTGCCAGCCAATTTTATTAAAGTTGAACAAGATTTAATTACGGTAGATTCTCTCTCTTTATCTGTTGGTCCTCCTTGCATACCAGTCTTCATAGGTATGATAGTTATGCATGTGACAGAAGTGCCTCATACACATCATGTGGAGTAATGCATTTCCCTTTGTAGAAAGACATCTCCTTTCTTCTGGTGCACGTGTTCAAAACTGAGGTTGGTCAAAGTTGTTTTAGCTCTGGTCAGCATGCCACCACAACTCCCACTGCTCTGTACATTATCACTATTGCTAAAAGTGGCTTTTCTGAGGCTTACTTATTTGAACACTACTGCAATGTTGAAACCCAAGTTGAACAATTCTACTCTTTCTGCCTTCTTACACTTCTATTTTGTTTAAAGAGGAGCTGATGGTACTACTTTTGCAAATCTGAGGACTTCTAAACAACCTTCTGAAGGAGATACATATATTCAACAATGAAAGTCCCTTGATTCTCTTTTCCTGACTTGTTTGGGAAAAGTCTAAGTTGTGCTGGGTATTGCCGAATATACAAAAATAGTGTGGGAATGTAATCCAGATTCGCCTCTCTGAAGGAAAGTAGCCCTCTCTGCTCCACTTATTGAAAGTGAGCTCTGAGCTCACCAAGCAGGGTCTAGCTTAAATAGATTTGAGAGAGAGAATCCAGTCTGAATCCAACAACATTTCATGGTCAAGTTAAAAAAGCAGAAGGTTCTTACTATTGCCTGTGAGTTTTGTTTGGCTCGTCTTTAGTCCAAAAGCTGAATTTTGTCCAGTCCCTATACACTATGACATATATCATGTGCCTTCATCCTTCAAATCTGTCTAACTATGCAGTAAAGTTTGAAAATCAAGCAACTTCTCTAAACATAGTGACATTATCAACCAGTAGATATTGAATTAAATAGCCTCTTGACAAATACTAAATATTAGCATGCTTCACAGGTTTAAATAGTCACAAACTGTCAAGTCAGAAAAAAACAGCTGTGTTCATCTAATCTTACTTGAATAACTGGAATGACAATCTGGACGTTTATCTGGAATAATTCATATTAAGTATGAATTCATACAAAGTGTGAATTATTGTTGAAATTAAGAAAATACTTATGTTGCTTCTATAAATACTACTTCTCACTGTCTGCCATTGTATTTTTCACTCATGTAGCTGGAATTTCTTTGATGTTTTATTCCAATATAATGAGCAAAGGTGGTGACAGAGACAGTTTAGGACAATGAGCACTCCCTGGACTAAGCTGAACTATAGAACAGGGCAAAATTAGCAGAGACTGAACAATGAAGCCAGGAGAAGTGAAGCATCAAGCTCAGAGGTGGACAAGGTTTCACAAGGATTTTTTTTAATGATATAAAGGCCAGATGAAACACCTAAATTAAAAGGAAACTACAGCTAAAGAAGAAAAAACGTATTTTTTAAAAAAATGCAGAAGGAGCAGCAGAAGTCTATGCAGAGGACTAAAACTTTTATCATAGACAGGAGAAGGATGCTCTTGATATTGTATGAACAAAAATGTAGGCCCAGAAATGTGCATTGAGAGAAGGTGTTGTGTTGGCAGGTAAATAGATATTTTAGGGTTCTTAAGAGGACACCATTGCATGGATGAAGTAATATTATGTTGGCATCATTAACTTTTTGAGCCAAACTTGAAAGGTCATTAAACTTCTAGGATTAGTTACACAAGATTTACTGTCTATGAAGCAGAAAAACAGTTGAGACAGAAATAAAGCACAGGAATTAAAATACGCTTTGATCAGATCTCCTCATTTCCCTAAATCTAGACCAGTGTGTGCCTAAACAAATGCAATTTGAGTTAGCTATTTAAGTTAAAAAACTGTGTTCTCATGTTCCACAAAGTCCGTTCAACTACGAACTGCAGAATTTCTCTCCTTGCTATCCAGTTAAAATACCAACTAACCACTTAACCTTGTTAATCTTTAATCAAGAAAATAGGTGCTACTTTTAAACTCTTATTTAAGTCACATACTGTAGCGTAACAACAATAATTCCTCTTGTTTATAAGGACTTTAATGTTGCATCCAGCTGCTCTACTAATGTAACAGTTATGCATGACTGGCTGGTTATTTGCATTCTTTTTTATGCCATTTATATTGCAGTAGAGGTGACCAAAATACATTGTCTAAAGTATTCAAATAAATTTTGTCACCTATTTGAGATAAGCACCTGATGTTTTCCATCACTTTACTGGAATTTATTTTGTTGTGTGTATGTCATGCTTCCCTTGCTAACAGATCCTGATAGGATTTTTATTTATTTGTTAGTTTATTGAATTGTTTTCTTGTTTCATTCTGCAAGCAGTGAATGATTAAAATCAGATGAACTACTGCCAAGATTCCCCAGGTCACATGTACCTACTATATGCAACTGTCTATGGGTGGTATTTGTTTCACTAACTTTTACAAGGCAAATATCGCTGGGCCAGTATGAGATATGTTGGTCGGCCCTTTCTGTAATGGTGGTGAGTGATAAACACCTCCAGAAAGCAGGGGACTAAGACCTGTGAGATAAATTAAGGTCTCTCTCAAAGATGGACTAGGTATTGGGTTTAGACCAAACACCTGCCTTGCAGATGGCCGTTTATGTTTGGCTGTAAGTGTTTGATGTGGAGAAAGAGGAACACAGTGATAATTTAGGGACTGGCTCTTGAGAATTGGCCAAAGGTGTGTCTCAGTTATATGACTCTAAACAGTAAGTTTCCAGTAAGTTGTACCCATACCAGTGTCACACAACCTTGAAGTCTTTTCTCAGTCTCACTGTTCACACCCTGTCACAGAAAGTGTTAGCTCTGGGGCCATTACTTAAAGGACCTGGGAATGGTTTGCATCAACACAGTAGTAGCACAGTAGTGACTATGAGCAAAATTACCTCTTGTTTTGCGTTACCAAAATAGCTGTGTAGAATAGCTTCCATTAATTTATTAAATATTGATTGAAGTGCATCCATGGCATGGGTTGACAAATATGCAGTGAAAATATACCTTGATATTTTGTCTGTTTTCTTCTCCTGATACCACAAAGACTCTGGTATCTGGTAAGAGGTTTTGCATTTAAGGTAGTTTGCTTCATCTGATTTATATTTACCATTTACATGTCTGAAAAAGCCAGCAGTATTCCCAATGCCCATATGTGATTAATGAACACAGAGGAAAAATTGTACTTATTATCTCTGACTAAAACTATTTCACAGCTTTCAAAGATCCTCTGCATCCTGTCATTTTGATGCATGGAAAATCTGGGTTTTTTGCATTACCAAGCTTGGCTCCCATCTAGCCAGGCATTCACAACTGAAAAGCATGCCACATCACTTGGTAAAGAAGAGATAATGAAGTGTAATCAGCTTTTGCAATAAATGGCAAACCTCCCAATGACTGGCAGGGTTTTTATTTAGTCCTATTAGATTTTTTCATGAGCTCAGTTTTCAGAAACATCATGCAGCTTTCATTTCTAATCCTTTTCTGTGTACGGTGTTCTTGCAGGCCAAGTTCAGCCCACTGGGGTTTCAGTAGGGGAGCTACAACTCTCCTCAGTCCTCTTTCTGGTTGGATGAAAACCCCCTTGGAGAAGTGCTGTCCCTACCCTTTCTGGCTTCTTCTCTGCAGGCATCCTCATCAAGTCACCCAGCCCACATTTTACTCATGCCTATGACACGACTTGCATGCAGCAATATGGAGCATTCATTGCTAACAGGACAGGGTCCTGTCCTTCAAATCCGTCTGAGTGGTCACCATGGGGAAAGACTAGAAGAATGGAACCTGAAGTTGTGAGATAGGCATACTAAGCATGACCTTCATATTACGTAGTGGCTAAGAGTTACCGTTTGAAAGGTTCTAGCTGTTGTAACTTGTTAAGCTTGGGCAACTTTGGTCACAATAGGCTAGATGAGTTAGAATAGCTGTGGAAAGTAGAACTTAATAACAACTGAAATGTATAGACTGTTCCAAAAGATTTTTTACCACAGAACAGTTATAAAGGCAAAAAAAAATTAAATAGTTGCACTATAAGTTATCTCTGAAAAAAAGTTAGAAAAAAATACATTAAAATGTTCTTTTCAAAATTCTAAGACCATTATGGCACATGAAAGGGTTATCAGGCATTGGCACAGGCTGCCCAGGACAGTGATGAAGTCCCCATCCCTGAAGGTGTTTAAGAGACATGTAGACATTAAGAGACGTTAAGAGAGGTGCTGAGGGACATGGTGTAGTGGTGAATTGGCAGTGTTAGGTTAATGGTTGGACTTGATGTTCTTGCAGGTCTTTTCCAACCAAGGCTATTCTGTGATTCTATGATTCTATGTAGTCTTTTGTCTTAGTCAGTTATCAAGCCAATGCTTGCTTGCTTAATTAACTGGCTTCAGCCACTGAGGAGGGTGATTCTCTATTGACTCCCATTTCCCAAATAATTCCCCAACTCTAAAAAAAGTCCACATCGTGTTTTACTTTTCTGTGAGTAATGAATGAAAAAGAGTTACAATTGGCAGTAACGTTATGACTCCATGATATGAATTTATATGAAAACTCAATGTTCAAGTTAATGGATACACAAGGCTTTCATCTTATTACTATGGATACATATGTTTTTAATACCAGGTATTAAATCATCAACATTAGATCATCTATTCTTGGTATTAAATCATCAGTACTCTTTTTCCTCAAAAAAATGAAAATAAAGTATTCAGTCTGCCACTTACATGAAAGGTATATTTCTTTCATTCAATGATTTATTCATCCTTCCAGCCTTCCTAAACTTGCTGTCATGTTCCCTAAATATAAACCCACACTTTTTATGGTGAACATGACAAATTTTCAGCCCAGAGGTATCACTCGTGTTGTCTCTGAAAACATTGCTTATTGTAAAAATAGCGGTGGAGGGAAGGATCTCTTCCTTCTTTTGAATCAAACAAGTCATTTCGTTAGCCATGTCCTTCCTCGCATTCTTTGGCTATATCCCAGTTGGCAGAACATAAAATGATTTGGAGGGCTTATGTCCAAGTGCACATACTGTCCCAATCCTGACTTGGTAAGGCCAGAGCCTGGGTGAGCATCAGGCCTCATGCTGTCCCATGCTGGAGACCAGAAGCCTTGGTCCCAAAGGCACACAGATTACACACACTAGCTGGTGCTTTATGGCTTTTGCAAACTGCCTAGGCACCTGGATGAATGTACTGGGCTATTTTAGGATACATGACAAGAGTCCTTACAGGTAGCAAATGGGACTTGTAAAATTATGTAATTACAAGAACTCTTTTGGCATTCAAATGTTGATAAGAGCATTTATCAGGATTCAGCTCTAAAGTTAGGTACATTCACTACTTTATTCCCTTGGATATAGGAGGATTCTTCATTTGGATAAATGGTCTTTCGTGTGTGGAGAATGCATACAGTACGTAATCTACTGTGGCAGAAGTAGTTTTATCAACTTTTTGTTTGCTTTTAAAGCCTACAGACCACTGAGTGACTCCTCCAGTCACTTAGCAGGAAACAGCCAGTATGACTTTAAAGCAAAAGGATCAACTTGCTTTCTCTTAACTTCCTAGGTATTCTTACTGGGATTTACTGTTTAATTTTAAAAGCATTGATAATGTGATATTATTAGCTAGACATATGATGAACTGTATGATAACGACTACTGTCTATTTAGTCATAAATCAGACTATAGATAATCAATATTTAATAAAAGTTGCACACTTGTAACAAAGCATTGTAAGTTTGTAAATGCCAGTAAATAATGGGGCAACACTGACTTCAGTGTGTCTAGGATTTTACCTCACATATGACTCATATCTGTTTTATTGTATTGTTCAACTAAACATGGATAAAATGTGGGGGTTTTTTTGTGAATAAACAAGACTAGAACTAGACCTGAGGCATTATGTTACTAACTTTCAACAAAGTAAGACTTCTTCAGAAAGCTTTAGCTTTTGCTGAGTGACGGAATAATACAGAAATATCAGTGTTTATTTTTAAAGAGGACATTTTTTGGTAAAATGTTTGTGTCACTAGCTTGTATTTTGTAAATTTGTTTCATTATATTATGTTTTTAATAACACAAGTGTTTGTTTGAACAACGGTTTCAAAAGTCTGACAAAGGCTGCTTTATCCAGAACTAGATTATAGAGAAGAGAATGACAATTAAACAGAACCACTTAGCAGCTAATAGGCACTTTTGACACTAATTGCTGAAATGAAGTCCTGTTAAAAAGAAAGGCACTTGGAAGCAAACTTCACTGTGGTTTTCACCAAGAAAACCAGTTCATCCTTTTAGACATAATTCTTTTAGGGTCTCCATCCAACAAGACTGTTTAATCATTATGGCTACAACTGAATGTTTCAGTATCTGTAATATAAAATGCTGAAACAAGACTTTTGTCAGTTTAATGCATCTATTTTTATGTTACTGTTTTCACTCATAAAGTGTCATGAAGACTTAAGGCTTTATTGAAACTATCACTTCATGTTTGATGGAAAGCCCCAGTTTCCAGAGAAAAGGAATCTTCCCTCTCCTTTCCTTCTCTTTCTCCACTCTTCTTGCCTTTGCTCACTTTTCCTTCCCTATTTTAAGGCCTGCCTGTAGCTGTCAAGATTATACAGCAGCACTTGAAATTTGCGATCAGAGTACACATCAAAAATTTCTGAACAACCCCAAACAGAAGACAAATGCAGTGGCCACATGCATGTCCTCATGCATTTATTTTTCTTGACTGGTAAGCAGGAGCCCTGCTTATGAATGTTTAAGGTGAACTTCTTGCATCCCATACTAAAATTCTTCTCTTCACATGTCCATTCAAATGTAGACTCTTTTAGTTTTAACTGCTCAAAACAATATCTCCCTAACCTCTCTGCTCTTGTGCCTTACTGCATCTCGTGCCATCCCATGTCACATACACAGATAACCAGGATGTTCCTTGCTCAGCACCTACCCAAAGGCCATGAATTAAAATTTATCAAAAACATCCCATCTTCTACTCTGTGCTGTACTTTTCAGCTAAGGAAAAGATTACAGAGGATATGTGGAAAAGGTGACACATTGCCTAGTATTCTGCTGAGAGCTGCTCACATGTCAGAAGATTAGTGTGGTTAAGAGAAGCTTTATAAAGAAAAGAAGTCAGTCGAATAATTTTCGTTCACACAGAGGTCCACAGGACTGATCACTGTTGGGGCTGCAAAGACCTTGAGGGTAGCAGAGCTCACTCAATGTTTTGCCATGAATCTAAGCTAGTTCCTCCAGAAATGTGCCACACATCTAGGATGGTCCATGGCCTCTTCGTCCCTTCCCGGAGCCAACAGTTGACAACAGCTTCTGTAATGCACACTGCAACATCAACATAACTGAATACTTCACTGTCTGCTAGCCACTGTGTACATCTTCAGCTTCGAGATCCCAATGGAAATGAACAGAGAGCTGTTGTGGAGTGAAAACAGATTGGAGGCAAAGCTCACATCCAACATTTTGACTGATTACCTGTGAGAGCCCTGGGTGGCTGTCCACACTTCCCGCAGCCCAGGGACCATGCTTGTGTCAGAAACAGGGGCAACTGTGGATGTCCAAGGAAAAGCACACATAAATACTGAGTCAGGCTTTACAGATAAGTAAAAATAATGAGGAATTTGGAAAAAAATGGTTGTCTAGCAGCGGGATTATTTTGTGGAGCTTAGATTACTGCTTAAGGGGAAGAAGTCAGTGTCTGTTGGCCTCAGTAGGTTTTGGAAGAAGCCTCCAGCCATTTCTCATACTAACTATGAGCAATTGCTTGTTCAGAACTGCAGAATTCATGAGAATGTGACACCGAATCAGACATTTGTACCAACATATCAGCGAACTGTGGGGTCATTTTTCGAAGTCAAGCTTCAAAGTTAAAGTAAGGATATAGGACATTTGTGTCAATAGTAAAGTAATCATTTTTCTTTAAAGGTAGATGACAATTTCTCTTCTATTTGGGTTTTTCTGCTGTAGGGTAAACGTATTGATGGCTTTCAATAATTTTATCTGGGAATCAGTTTTGCTTTTGTACAGAGAAGAGCGTGCTTTGTCCTTGCTAGGTGGAGACTATTTATATGCATTTGTGTGATTTGAGTAGTTCATTTCTTTATCACTTTATGGATCATTAAGATATGATGATGAAACTGAAAATAGTCAGAGCTGATATTTTAAAATGTATTCCAGTAGACACAGATTTCTTACTGACCCTCTGCGCTAACTCATTTTTAAAGGCTACCTGTAGAAGTGAAAACTTAGAGAAACAAAGAAATAAGCTAAGAACCATGACAGCTTAACTATATTTAATCTTGATGATGTAGCTCACTCATCTTGAGGGAAAAATGAATCTGCCAAATTGCAAGTGCTTCATCCATGTTCAGAACTTGAAAACATTTTACAACCTGTTTTTAAACTATATTTCAGTATAACGCTTCCACTATCCTTAAAGAGGAAACTGCCTTGGCAAAAGTGTAAGGGAAAGCTCTAGCACTGACATACTGAAATGACAGATTAAGCTATTTCAGTGAAAGCTGGGGACATTATAGTCTTGGGACAGTTTTACAGGCTTATAAGTGAACCTATTTTGCATCATTGCCAACTACCAGCCAGTTGGTCTGAACCGGTAGTGTAATTTCCTTACATTGGACATAGAATGGTTTGGGTTGGCACAGACCTTAAAGATCATCTACTTCCACCACGCCTGCCATCAGCAGGGACACCTTCCACAGCTTAAAGCCCCATCCAGCCTGGCCTTGAACAATTTCAGGGAGGGGACATCCACAACTTCTCCGGGCAACCTGTTCCAGTGTCTCACCACCCTCACAGTCAAGAATTTCTTCCTATTATCTAGTCTAAATCTGTCCTCTTCCAGTTTAAAGCCATTACCCCTCATCCTATCACTACATGCCCTTGTAAAAAGTCCCTCTCCAGCTTTGAGTCATAAATCATGGCTGATTTATCACAATGTTGAACCAAAATCTTTCTAAACTACCACAAGATTTTTGGTGGTATTATTTTAACTTTTCTATGAGGCGACATTTAATGACATAATGATGTGTAAAGCTAGTGCCTTTTGCCCAGACAATGTGCCTTGAAACATTCAAACCAGTTGTTCCTTGCAGTTACAACACATACTGGGGAGATTTGTAACTGGTTTTAAGGAGCTTTCTATAGAGTTCTGGTTTGTTTATTAGAAAGCAAATCATTGTACTTAGCAATTATACTTTGCCATACAGAAGTTTGTTATTTGAAATTCAGAAAGAGATCTTAATGAATTCTGTAATATTTACTACCTCAATTGACTTAGTTTATTGTTATTTAAAGTATTTTGGCAGCAGGATTCTGCACTGAGTAGGGCAACATAAGAAGTGCTATTAGAAATAGACACAACAATAAAATTCAAAAGGGAGATTTTTTTTTAAATGCACGATATATACTCCATTTGAAAACATACTACATACTCAAGAGCAAGAACTAGCACTGGTTTTTGTTCATCCGTTAAAACATTTCTCAAAGTTGGAAGTACAAATAATATACTCTGGCTTATGTGAGCAATCATAAACATGCAGGATGAATAGATAACAATAAATCAGTGTATCGTTTATCCAAGGTGTTTGGCAAATAGTTATGCATATCAAATACACAGAAATCAAGGTCTGTTTATGACTAGGATGTGAACAGAAAAGAAAGTTTGTCAATATATTCATAATTAGATCTGTCGTATTCTAGTTACTTGTTCTATAATTTCTTGTAAACTGCAGTCAAGTGTAACACACAATTTGCTGAAAATACTGCTGACCATTTGATCTTGGAAGGATATGTCATCGAGCCTAATGAAGCGTAAAATAACTTTTTCTTCTCTTGTGTAGAGAAAAAGATTATCTAGAGAGATTAGAAAAAAAGAAACATGAAAATCCAAACCCCAAGCAACAACTTTTTATTCCATTATTGTGTAGGGAAAAGCATTAAAAAGAAACACAAGAACTCAAACCATAGCAATCTTATGAACACAGTTATTACAAACTGTTGCAAGAACTGAAGGCAAGTTTCAGAGAAAGTCCAAAAAACTTTTGACAATGTATAAAGTACAACAAAGACACCTCAGTGAGTGTGTCCTTCCATTACGCCTAGGTATGCATATAGTACTAAATGCATAAATACATTATTCATGTGTATTTTGTGGAGACTTATGGCATGACTGTATTCCTTCAGTAAATTCCAAGCTCTTTCAGCTTTTCCTAATGGGCACACAAAATATTCAGACATCATAGATGCAGACCCTCAAACAAAGTGCAGATTGCAACTAAATTATTGAATAAAGGAGGAACCCCTGTGACATTTTTCCAGAGAAGCTGCAGTGTGTCTGTGAACACTTGTTAATTTAACAGCTATATTCCCTAATTCACAGTTATGCAACACACCATTAGTTTCCTTTTATCAGTTACATCAAAGACTATATAAGTGGTTTTGTCTAGTGAAGAACAGAATTTTTTAGCACACACAGTGCACGATGGTGTTGTGCAAAACAGCAGACAGCCCCACAGCTTCAGTGAACTTAGCAAATAGGCTTAAGCAGCATTCAGTTAAAATTTCAGACAGTTTTCCACCCTCTGTCAGTTCATCTCATCTTCCTTGTCCTAATGATCCCTGTTGCATTGTTCTACAGAAATTAAAGTGTCAACTGCAAGTACATAAATTCAGGAAGAAATGTTTTCTCCAGTTCTTCTGTTCCTATAAATGTTTGCCTTGTGGACATAATTAAGGGAATAAAACATGTCTTAAATATTCTATAGCGGTCGCAAGTGTTGTGATAAATACATTTGTCATCAAGAGGCAAGAACTGACACTTATTTGAAGGAACAATATTGTCTCTATAAATATGCTTGTTTCTTGCTATATTTGAAATACTCTCTAAATAATTTGACTTCCCAGGTTTCCTGCTATGAAATCAGCAGGAGAATGTTCACCTACTATGAAGTGAAATTCATGTTAATTTTACTATGATTTGAAAACTATAATTTATCACCAGCTTTCTGGTACTGTAGTTAGAAAAGTTTAAAACATCAATACATGTGGGGTTTTGGCTTATTTTTTTCATGTCTAATCACTTTTCGCTCTAGCTGCTGACTTACATGGGAAAAACTGAATACCTTTTTCAAATGAAGTGTGCTTACAATAATCTGTAGATAAGTGCATTGCAGCAGTGGCCCATGCTTCTTATAAATAGGGCAACTAATGGTTTTCATTGCTTTGGAAGGAGGCAAAAGGTGCTTAAAGGTCAACTTATCTCTGAAAGCTCTGAAAAATAAAGAAAATATGTAAAAGTATTCCCTGAATTATGAAGGTTGCTTCCAGAGACAGACAGGGAGAAGAATGCTTAGAAGGGAAATATGATGTGGGATGCTTTGCAGTCATCTAGACACAGTTCAGAAAAGTACTAGGTTTTCTGTCTGTACTGAGCCTGTGCTAATTTTACGAATATTATTCATAATCTAAAGAGGGGAAGTAAAGTATAAATCAGAGGCTTATAGATGGACAAGTCTTCCATGAGACTGCAGTAATGACTGGTGAGGACAATCCAGCTGAAAAGGAATGATACTGTTAGTAAAAAGCAGTACAAACAGTTGGACTTGCAGAATGCATTAGTAAGCATAGTTTCGTAAATGCAAACATTTAGTAGTAAGCAAAGTCATATTTTTTTTCTTACTTTTGATGACTGTCAAAAAATGTCTATTTGGTGGGCTGAAATTTTTCAAAGGAACAAACCTGAATAAATGACACACACCAAAAATAACACCATCCCCAAATACCTAGTGGTCCAGTGGCTACAGCATTCAGTGTGGATGTAGGAGACACAGATTCAACTTCTCATGTACTTTCTCATGACAGAGAACACCTCTACTACATGAGGCTGAGAAAAAGTACATTTCAGGTGTTGTGGTGAGTAGGGCACTGCTCTGCTCACTTTCTCAAAGGGAAGATACAAAACAGCGATAGCAGTTGTCTAATGTACTTTCAGCCAACTAGAAGTTAATCATGAGAAATTAATCATGCTTATCATAAACAGAGAGAGTTTAGTGAGGACAGGGAGTTCCTCTTTCAGGGTCTTCACCCTTTTGGCCTTCTGCTCCTGTTGCTGCTCCTAAGAACAAGTCTGGGTATAAGCTTGTATACTTTATGTTGGTGATTGTATTACTTTTGTTATTTCATTAAATCTGTTTCTATTTCAACCTAGGGGCTTCTCCCTTTTTCCCCTGATTCCCCTTCTCAGCTGGGGAGGGGTCATCAGGTGGTAGAACAACTGCTACAGTTTAGCCCTGGGTACAGGCTAAATGTAGACAGCAAATCTTTTCCTGAAGATTATTTTTAATAGTCTGATCAAATTTGTGGGATTTTCTCTACTTCATGTATGTGCTATATATGATACAATTCAGTATTCAATCACAGTAGCGTGCCTAAATGAGTGCAAAGTTTAAGTGAAGCTGTATAACTCTCCACTCAAAAGTTTCTCAAATCATCTATTACATTTCTCAGACGTAAATATACTGTGGTCTAGACCTGGTTGAATAGTGAAAGAAGTTATTAATGGGTAATTATTCTGTGAGAAATGGCCAAATTTACAATAGATTTTATTCACAGTAGATTATTTGACCAGTTTTACTGAGGACTGCTGTGAATCAAATTTTCTAAGCAGTTGGGCTGTCTCTTATATGAAATGCACATCTCAATGCTATTAAATGAGATTAGGTATTTTTGCAGTATTATTCATGGTTCACTGTAGCCAAAGAAATACTTTATGCTCAGCAACAGTCTTTATGATGATGTAAAATACTTCGAATACCTTTAAAACTATCAGACTGTTGTCTTGGGTTTTGTCTGCAGTTAAATACGTTCTTTTCTGCATCCTATTTCTGTATCATTTCAATATTTGTATTTTAAAATGCTTGCATGATGGCAGTCAATACACTGGCTTCATGAATAAATCATTTGTTTGCAGACTGTTCTCTGATTAAATATCTGTTAGATCCAAGGGGTTTATTGTACTTCAGTTGTGTATAGTATATTTTGTTGTTATTTTCTTATACCTTCTAACATCTTACAGCAGGAAGAATACTGTGGTGGTGCGTTACAGAGATTTCAGCTGATAAAATATGCGGTTTGCTTCTCAAGACCAGGTAAGTGACCTGAAAGGTGGCAGAGTTTGTTGAATTGCAAAAAGCCACACTGTGCCCTCTATGAGCTCATGAAGAAATCTGAGGAGGGGTGTGATAACAGCTGTAAATGGAGCTAAGAACTGCACCATTGGTTTTTTTTAATTATTTTGATTGATTCTACTGATGTGGAATGGTTCCTTGAACTGCAGTCAGTGGTGCTAAACACAAAAAAATTCCATCTGACAGTTTTACCAAGTACAGGTGCTCTAGCTGAAGTTTTCTTTGGATAGTAGGATTAAAATATGGGTATTGAAGAAAAGTAACATCAAAGGCTCAAGGCCAAAGTAGTGAGCGTTACAAAAACTTTTTTCCTTTATGGAAAGATTACACCCTAAATTTATTACAGTTTTAAAGCCAATGGAGGCCATTACAAAATGTTTCCCAAACTGCAGGAAAATAAACATACTGCACAGATTTTTACCTGATATCTGTAGGGAAAAAGATTATAAAAGATTAATTTCAAAAACCCCATATATCAACTAAGAGGAAAGTTAGTGTTACCCTGAATTGGAAAGTATTTATGTCAAATAAAAATAAAATCTCCATAACACAAGTCTCTCTTCCTTCTTTTTAATTGTCTTTCATTTCCAGTTTCATAAGCATAGTCTTTGTCTAAATGTGAACAATTGACTGTGTTTTGATTTTTAATCTTGGGCTTTGCCACAGAATAGTTTTTCATTAATCTTTCTTGTTGCCTTATTTTAGTTAGAAGTTACTACATTTCCAATTTACTTAAAAAAAAATAAAAATTCTTTATTTCTTTTCTGTCTTTTTATAAGCCAAGGTAATAAAATTTCCCAGACTGCTGGTGCTTTCTTATTTGCCCTTTACCTTCCGTAACCATCACTTTTTCCTGCAACATTGGGACTTTGCAAGTATAAAATGCAAATATAAATATATACACCTCACCTTTTCACCTATCAAAGAAATACCTGATCTATTTACAGTCAATACGAGATAGATGATTTCTACATGTAGCATCTTAAAATAGATGCTTGGCAATAAATATTTTTTTTTCCTGAAACTTTTTTACTGGATCACTGCACTTATCAGGAGGACTGTGATTCAGCAGAAGATCATCAGAGCGCTACAGCAAAGCCCACATACCTTGTAGCCCAATAATTAATACTCTTCTTGCGGACTGTTGGAAAAATGGGCAAGAGCC
The DNA here is from genome assembly GCA_028020825.1 of Podargus strigoides. NCBI lineage: Eukaryota > Metazoa > Chordata > Aves > Caprimulgiformes > Podargidae > Podargus > Podargus strigoides. The sequence continues at coordinate 28,631,344 of CM051620.1, forward strand.
TACAGGTGGTGCTTTACAAATTTGTCCTCTGTCCTCTCTATCCAAGGCAACCTGAGCTTGAACCCCATCTCCTAAAACCCTAGAGCTCAGGAACTGAGACACTCTCCTGAGTGTCGAGAGCCTTAGTCAATGTCCTCAAGGAGAAGAGCAGGACTCCTTCTGTGAAAAATTAAGTGAAAAATTAATCCCACTATGTGGGATTCAGAGCACAAAGTTGCTTTGCTTTTGTGAGTGCCGTCCGGGACCTACTTGCCCCTGAAATCTCTTTCTTTCTGCATCTTCATTGATTTTTGTTAAAATAAACTTTTTAAAAGCCTTAAATGGAAACTGCAGAGATCATGTCATGACTACTAACATATCAGTTCAGAATTATTTCAATTAGTCAAAAGTATTCACCTTCCTCCAAATGCTTCTTCCTATTTTGAAAGGAATAATTTTGAAGTGTTTTATTGGATCTGCTGGAAAGCAAAAAAAGAAACCACGTCACTATTTTCATAGGTTTACCAAGACTTAGATAGTCTAATTTTATCTCAAAGCAAAAATAAGCAGGTTGAAATCCAGCATCTTATTCACAGAATCACAGAATGTTAGGGATTGGAAGGGACCTCAAAAGTCCAATCCCCCTGCCAGAGCAGGAATACCTAGATCAGGTCACACAGGAACATGTCCAGGCGGGTTTTGAATGTCTCCAGAGAAGGAGACTCCACAACCTCTCTGGGCAGCCTGTTCCAGTGCCCTGTCACCCTCACTGTGAAGAAATTCTTCCTCACATTTATGTGGAACCTCCTATGTTCCAGCTTGCACCCATTGCCCCTTGTCCTATCACTGGATATCACTGAGAAGAGCCTGGCTCCATCCTCATGACACTCACCCTTTACATATTTATAGACATTAATGAGGTCACCCCTCAGTCTCCTCTTCTCCAAGCTAAAGAGACTCAGCTCCTTCAGCCTTTCCTCATAAGGGAGATGTTCCACTCCCTTGTGGCTCTGTGCTGGACTCTCACACTTGCTGCTGAATGTAGCAGTGGTTTTATGGATATCCACTGATGAGAAAAATAAATGTTAAAATGTAGCTTAATCCAATTCAGTTTTTGGCTGTTCTCAAAGAAGGCTCTCAGTCCAATTTCAGGGAAGAAGAAAAAACTTGTTGTCATGGGAAATTAAAGGCCATTGATATATGGGCTATTATTTTCTTGGTTTAGGCATTTATGTATGTTTAGTTCATTTGACTGTATTGCCTCAGTGCTTGTTAAAAATATTTGAAGATAAATTAGAGAAGGGATTAACTAGAGTGTAGTAGGAAACTAAATGATGATTGCTACTATTTGCTGAAACTAATGGGGAAGGCAAAGGTATAAGAAAAAGGAACTGAATCAAATGCATCTCGAAGTGGATTTCTACTGGCCTACAAGACGTCTTGTTATAATTAAGATAACAAATAGGCAGCAAAGTAGAACAGTATGGTGTCATTGTTTCAGTGGTCGTCAGCATAGTTCAATTTATAGTGATGGATAACTTATTTCTTCTATATCTCATTCTGAATATGATCTAGAATCACTCCAGGGAAAATATGGACACAAAAGATCCAGAACTTAAGAGTGCAGCTTGTGGGTGTGCTTCATAGGGGGCTCTAGTATTTTAAACTTTATTTATGAGACTGTTCAGTCAAAGTAAGAGGTATCACTATGATGGTGTCATGCATAGAAAGCCACTACAGTTTTCTTCTGTAGACCTGGTTCTTTTTCTTACCTGTATAATTTATGAACAAAAAAGAGAGACTCAGAAACCTCAGAGGATCCCTCCAGGACATGGAAAGAAGATTGTATGGTTATGTGACTATTAAAGAGTGAGCAGCCAATAAGATGTAACCGCCTAATCCAGAGATCAGCACATAAACTTACATTTGATATTTTAAGTATTCACTGAAGAACTGTGTCATACAGCATATTGAAAAAACATGAAACAGCAGCCTATTTATGGCTGTTTTACTGAAGAGTGTAAGTTGTAGCTTGGCTTAATTTGTTCCCTCCCTGGAGCATCAGTGAAATAAGACTCTGAACTTTATTGTGCCACATAATGCCTCTGGATACAGCTGAACACCTTTCCTGCCATGCTAATCATGATTTCAAATAAACTGTTATTTTACCCATGCTCTGAGAAGCTAAGGGCACTAACTCTTAGAAAAATATCTTTTTCTCTGACTCATGACAAACTGGAGGGAGATAGATCAAAGGATGGAAGAGACATGAAGGGTTTAAACAATGGCCATGATTTGCAAGGGAGTAAATAACCATTCTCCCCTGCACCAGACTGCATTTTTCAAAGCAGTATTTTGGCCTACAGTTTCTGACCCTTCACTAACTCTCTTTCCTGTGTGTGCTGGCAGAAGAGGTACAGATCTTGGCTTCTCTCTGTATTTCTCACTTTCCCACAGAGTGGGAAATGTAGGTAAACTGAAGACTATATGTTGTAACCTGTCTTAATTTTCTCCCTTCTGAGGGCATTTCCTAGAGAACTTATGATTCTATGAGTCAAACTACTTGTAGATGAATCAAATTACTTGTAAACTTGCAGCAGTAGCAACTGCTGCTTGCCTGGATGCTATCTGCAGAGTGGTCTTTTTATGAATACCTAGTAAAGCACTTAACAAAAGTAGTAACAAACTCAGGGTCCATATACAAAGCACGTTATAAAATTAAACTCTTGAATCTTTTATGTGGAAATGTATCCAGTCCTGATAAATCATGGAACAGGTCTCTGGGAATAAATTCTTCTTAATTATTAGGCAGGCACACACTATGTTGAAAATGTCAATATAATGCATATAATTTAAACAAATTATAGATTATCATAGTGAAGTGCTATTTGGGTTTGGGGGTTTTTTTGGTTTTTTTTTTTCTTTCTTCAGTAATTAGAATAATTACTAATTAATTACTAATTACAGAGGTTTCAGTTGTCAGCACAGTGTCTGGCGTGTTTTGTATTATTCATGTCGGGGTCCATGAGGTGAAAGTGAAATTCCTTTACAAAACTGGTGACAACACTTGCTGAGACAAAAGAAAGAGGTAGCAGGGATCAGATTGGCTGTCAAAATAGTATTAGAGAGAAAGAGAGAAAGCCACTTAAATAAAATTGACTTATTTTGAAGGTCAGACTGAAAAAAAAAGAAAAGAGTTATGTGCTTTTGATGTTCTAAAGACAAAAAATGCAAAATTTGGGAATGTCATAGCAGTTGAAATCTGATATTTTAGGTAGCTGCCTCAGTCTGCTTTACTCATGGAGGTTTGTGAATGTACGTGAACCTCATTAGAAAATGTCTTATTATAAGAAATGTCTTATTATTATAAGTTTCTTATTAATGGCAAGACATTCTGTAAAGTAGTGATACACTAAGTGTGAAAACTGGCTGTCTTGAGGGATCACTAAGCGGAGCCTTAGTTTTGCAAAACTCTTGCATATGTAGTCAGCCTGACATCCTTGATGCCAAAGTGACTACTCAGGATGATGCTGCTGAACTCAAATGTGGACCCACTAGAAGCATATACTGGGGTCATGGGCCATTGGTCTGGGGTATGGCAGCCCAGGGACATTTTGTACAGCATACATAGGGTTTTAGAGTATTAAGCAGAATAACGTATAATTAGGAATCTTTATTTTACTAATTGATGTTCCTAATCTATTTTAAATTCATTAATCTAGTGTAATGTTTTCTGTCAAAGCTGGTGTTATGATTTCTAGCTTAGTATTATGCTGAAGAAAATGGGATTACTTCATGGTAATAGGCATATAGGCATTTTCAGAGCATGTGTTATTTAATTTTCTGTTAAAGGTAATAGCAGCTTTCAGAGAGCCTCAAATAAATCCCAAAATAAGAGAATTGAGACAGGTAATGTTATATTTGTTGTTTCTTTTGTAACAATCCTTCTCTTCAAGCAATGCTAGAGATTTAACACTGGAAAAACATAAAATTATAAAAAAGTAGTGGTTTTCAGAATTATGGAGGCAGTGACATATAGTATAAACTCAGAACATAAAAACCTGAGAAAAATAGGTGCATTCATTTCTTGTCTAAAGTAACTGCAGCTACTTTCCTCTCAGCTTTACTGGCCTAATGATCCATAAATTTTGCTGCTTCTCCTGATACAGTAAAAATATGAGTATTGCCTTAAAAATTAATTGGAAGCCTTGCTGGGTAAAGCCTGATATAATCCTGTTTTAAATCTCGCAGCCACAGTTAAGATTGTGGAGGATTTAGAGAAAGAAAAATTATAATAGTTTTTTTCCTTGTAAGTACACTATCATTAAGTCTGTATCCTTCCTTCTCTTTTTAGTTAAATGTTCAAGTCAGTGGCATTTGAGAAGAGCTTTATGAATCAAGACCTTGGTTTCTTGATAAAGCAGACTGTTTTACATCAGGATATGCAAAAATCCAAGCCATGGGCCATTTGCTTGCATACAATTTAAATATTATGTGCAGTAACTTCAGCTGCTGTAAATCAACATACATCTTGATTCCAGTGATTCCAGGTCAACTTACATGGATTGGGGATGGTCTGGTTCCATTCCCCACTTATGAGTCTATATACATATGTTAAAGAACAAGGGTACACTTTACTGATTTACTGTTTGAGTCACTCCTGAAGCTCCACGAAATTAAAGTCTCTGTCAACCTCTCATACTGTCCAAGAATGAAACTAGCAGCATGATTTATTCTTAATGTTTTCAGTGTCACATGTACCTCTATCATTTACAATAGACAGGAAGAACTCATGTCAGTGAATGGGCATATGCTGCTAATTTTTATTTTGTTCCAGAAAAGACTGATAATGCTTAAGGTATTTAGCCTATGCAGGAGGAACTAATGAAAGACTTTAGTAACTTCACTTACTAACTTCAGTAACTTACATTATTGTGTAATAATTATTAACTTCAATAACTTATCTTATTGGGAAGCTTAGCAGAGTCTCTCCAAAAGATTAGAGTTACAGCAGAGAAATTAGAAATATGTTTCAAAGCATGAACCAGCCATTGGCAGGTGAGACTCCAGATGGGCTGTCTCCATCAGGATTTGATTTCAGAGCAGCCTACCCTGAAGCATCTTGTGGCTGCCTTGGAACACTGAATTGTGTCCTGTGGCAGGCAAAGAGGTTCACTAAGAGACCGAGTAGACCATTTTAGGGTGCCTCTGCTCTTAAAAATACATCTCCTCTGCTGCCTTTGAGGAAGAAGTGTGTCAGTTTGTCACAAGATTTACTTCTGTTAGAGCAGAGAAACTATTTCACAGCAGCTAATATACACAGTATAGTTTTTCCACTGGAACACACTAAAAATGAGAAACATGCACTGTGAGATATGATTCACCCCAGAATAGAGAGAAAAATCTCTTCTGCTGTGCTAGATTTCAGAGATCCCCAGCACACCATCCCACAGTAGGACAGCAGCTCATTAACTTTTCCTCTCTCTGCAGGTATAGCTGGATAGCATTTCACCTCCAAAAAGCAGGCTCTACACCTTTTATGCTCTCTTTCTCTGTGAGGTTAGGCTTGCACAGGAGAGTTTCAACTGCATTTCCTCCTACATACCTCCTTCTTCTGTGTTCTTCACAGCTGGAAGAGGATTCTGCTTCACAGGTAATTAAAGAGAAGAAGAAACTATTGTACACCATAGATTTCAAGTACATAGGTAGCTGTGAGGTCAGCTAGACTGATTTCCCATCTGTGCAAGCCAGGCAGTTTTATCCATATGGCATGTAGGTGTTCCTGGGGGCTGGAGTTCAGGCTGAAAAAAGAAACAAGGGAATCCAAAGTCAGAGATTTCTGGTACTTTGTGCTTTTCTTTGGTTCTTTAAAACAAGCAAAACAATCATAGCCAAGAGCTTAGCAGCCCTTGTTGTATCATGGATGACAAATGGGGCACTCAGGATCTTCAGGAGACTCTGCTGAGGCATGAGCCACCTCGAGGAACAGCAAGGACACTTACCCCGCAGGCAGAAGCCTGTGACTTCTGGCTCCATTTCAACCTGCAGATATTTAACCTAAAATATAGCTCCAGTGCCCTGGCAAGAGGAGAAAGAAATCCTGTTGGGGGAAGACCCTGGGTCAGATACCTCAGCTTTTACAAGTAGGATCAGTGCCATCATCAATGACCTGCAGGAATCTCCTGGACTGTGTGTACCTGGCTGTGTTGCTTTTCCAGCAAATATCAGGGTGGTTGAAGTCCCCCATGAGAACCAGGGGCTGTGATAGTGAGGCTACTTCCACCTGTCTTTAGAAGGCCACATCAGCTTCCCCATCCTGATCAGGTGGCCTGTTGTAAACACCCACAACAGTGTCACGCATATTAGCCTTCTCCTTTCTTCTTACCCGTAAGATATCGACTCATTCTTCATCCACCCCTAGGCAGAGCTTGATATATTCCAGTTGTTCCTTCACATTAAGGGCTACTCCACTGCCCTGTCTTGCTGGCCTGTCTTTCCTGAAAAGTACATAGCCATCCATGACAGCATTCCCACCATGCCTCTGTAACTGCAATGATATCATGGCCCTATGAGTGCACACAGGTCTCTATTTCTTCCTATTTGATCCCCATGCTGTGTGTGTTGGTCTACTGGCATTTCAGAGAGCATGCAGGTTTTCCTGGAGGGCTGCAAGAGGATTCACCATAGCCATACACACCCTTGAGGTGGTTGGCCTTCTGGTTCTCATCTTGGGAGGCAGCCAAGGAACATTTGTCACTCTTCTGCTTGGTCTGGCTTATTCCCCAGTTGGATATGATGCCATGAGCACTGCCATTTTGCACCCTGCCCCCTGAGTCCTTCAGTTTAAAGCCCTTCTCACCAAGTCTGCCAGCCGGCTACCAAAGATTCCCTTACCTCTGCTAGACAAGTGGATTCCATCCCCCCCTAACAGTCATTGAAGAATGTTCTATTGTCATAAAAGCTAAAGCCAAAAGCCAATTTGTAAGGGTCTGTGACCACCACAATAGAAAGAAAAAAATTGGTAGTGTAATTGTGCATGGACTGGTAGAACAGCTTACACTCATGTTTTCTAAAACATACTATCACATAGGTTTGGTGCCTGACTTAATACATGAGTCCTGATGTATTTTTTAGGTAGAGACATAGTATTACCAGCAAGGACTCTCACTTCTGATAGCACTTACAATCTCGCTGTGAATGTGTTGTAGTCTGTTGGATTAAATAAACAATGTGGTGTTCCATAATATAATGGAAGATACCAGGTCCTAAGAAATGTTTATTTGTATAACCAGCTACACTGAAAAGCATTAGCTAGTATTAATTGTAAAATAAGTTATCGAGCTGTGATCATTCTGCTTGTTTTATGTGTACACCTAGAAGACTGGAATTAAATTTATCTTCAGACTGAGAAAACATCTTATCTTTTAAGTGTTCATGTGGAACAGAACAACTTTTCTTCATAAACGACTGTATTCGGTTCTGTAACAATAGCTTTTTATTCCTGCAGATCTGAGTTACGGATATATCTGTAGCCTACAAAAGTAAATTCTGTCAGACCTTCAGGTAATGGTGTTGACCACAGAGAGAAGTGTATAAATAACTCAAATATTCCCTCTATAAAAGGAGTCTCTGCAGTATAATTAGGTCAGTAACAGCAACATGTTGATTATACTTACTAAAAAAGAAGGGGTGATAGGCTTTTAAGATCATTTATTGTAAAGTTCCTGGATTCACATGTACAGTTAAAAGAATAGACTCCAGGGAAATGGTAGCATTTCTTTAATACAGAGAACTTCTTTAATTTTGGTATGTATCCATACTTTTAAATTAAATTTTAGGCAACTGATCATGAGTCAAATGACTGCTTTTATAAGACCAAGCATTATGATTGAACTGTATTCCTAACTTTCTCCTCTTTGTTTTATAATATATTTACTTTAGGAAAAAAAATAGATATAAGTTTATCTATCATCAAATGATATAATTGTAGCAAAACAAGTTTGGAATTGGGTCAACATTTGCATGAGCCTTCAAATGTACCTTTCTGGGAATGGGCATACAGCAGTAAAACAACTACTACTTGTGCTATATTCTCTGCTTTCTCAGGTAGGTAATACGAAGTGAAATTTAGGTTCTACAAACATGTGTCTAGATAGCAAATTGCTATTGGCAGAGGACAAACACATACGATTAACCTTGCCAAGGTCAGAACAATTCTTTCCCCTCACTGTCTCTGAGACTCATAGTCTATCCCCAAAAGATCACAAGTCAAAGAAAAACAACCCCTTCATTTCAGATGGATTTAAACATTTTTCATCTTTTTCTTTTTCAAAGTATATCTTTAGTGTGATGTGACACCCTGCTCAAATCCCTCAAAGACAAAGTAAAACATCAGTGTTATAGTAGAGGTTTGTCTTCAATCACTGTCTCTTTCTTCCTGTGAGATCTGTAGGGATAGTGTGAAGCAACAAGAGAACTGATATGTCTAAGGGTCTGGCTCAAAGCCAAGACTAAAAATGAGTTCAACAAAAATCTCTCTACGTAGCATCTGAAGCAATGCCATGGATAAAAATACATTCCTAGAGGAAATGTCTCCCTAGTTGTTTAAAATAGGCAGCAGTCCAACCAGCATGCCAAGTAAGATTTGGAAGTATTTTTCTGCACTGCACAGTGCACTTCCAGCACTGACTGGAAGTGATTTCCTAACTGGCATGAGATCTGCATACACATTTTTCAGACTGAAAACTGCATTGTAGAACACAGTAGAGTGCACATTGCTCAAGATAGCACCAACTGTGTTTCAGCAACTGTGTCAATTCTGCAATGTCTCTACCAACCCAGTGCTTGGCCCTTCTTTCATAAGAGAGATGAACCCTTTAGAGTTCCCTGGGTGTATACTGAGACAAAAAAAAACCCTGATGGAAGTCAATCAGATTTTACTTCCAAAATTTATTAAAGACTGCTAATTTACTCTTATTCACCCCCCACCCCCATTATCCTCTTATTTTTTGTCTCATTCAAGTCCTAAATTGTGGTAAGGCTAAATAATTTTCATTCTATGCTGTATGCCTCACACAGAGATATTTGGGGTTGATGGGTCTTAAGAGAAGATTGTTTTTATGATGTATAATTAACCTGCCTCAGAGAAAATCAACTACTATGACCAAAGAATTCAAAATAAGTAAACTAGTATCTGTACTTCAGTCTATGCTATAAATACCTCTACCAGATGAGAATGCATTCATGTTGAGCCAAAGCTTTTAATAAGAAATCCTCATCGTTTTTTAAAGAAGCAAAATGCAGTAGAAGTAAAAAGTGGATTTAGATGAAATTGAGTGTCTTCTGAAGGTCAAGAGTTTTGATATTAATAATTAGGTAGCAATTGTTAAACAAGGCAGTTAATTTTAAAATATTACTAAATACCTATTTTTTTTTAATAATCCCATTTTCGTTTTTGTCTTCCTCATTATAAAATTTTTCAAAATCTTAATTATTGTGGAAAACTATTAACTACATTGAAAGAAACTGATTACTTTGTACTCTGATATGGTGTGGTTTTGCTACAGAAATATACTCTCTGTATTCTGTTCAGAGTTTAGTGTTCACCATTTGCAGCTCCTTAAAGCAACATGAAAATATTTTTAAACCTATTTTTTCAGTAGCACATGGCATTCTCAGAAATTGGTAGCTGTGCTGGTTTTAGGTACCAGGCATCACTGACTGCCCACTCATTACTTAGTGTCACTATAAAACTTTTGCAAAGTCTATCCTCATTTCTAATGTGTTTACCAAATTCCTCACCCCCAGATTTTATATAGATCCTTAAGAATATTCTTCTGTATCAAAGCCTGTTGATAGATCTTAGCACATCTGTGCAGGTAGCTTGCCCACTCACAGCAGTGATATCTTTACCTAGGCAAAAGGAGCAGTTGAAGCCCCAAGCAGCTTTTCTGAAATATCTAGTACTGACCACTTCTAGAAACCAGGTGCTAAATAAAGAAACTACTGGTCTGCCTCAGCATGTATTTGCAGATCCAGCTTTGCAACAGTCAGTGAGGATTCAGCATTATTTTTGTTTTGAACCCTTTGCCCCACCTGCATACAGCACACCTTTTGCTTAAAATGGACGGATCAACAATGGAAGGAAAAGTTCACTTCCTCTGAGACAGACACAGAATATCATCACACATTTACTTCATACAGCTAAGTTCTAGGAGTACTTTTCTGTCATGTCAAGGCTTGTCAAAATGCTGGTAGGGGAGACAATGCTTAGGTATAAATACAGAACAAGTCACTTCTCACAGTCTTTTGATTTGTGTGGTTGAAGTTAAATTTCTACATCTTAGGTACTCTGTGAAAGAATAACACAGAAGTAGAAAAGAAACCCTGGAGTTTCTGTCTGACTGGCAACTCAAGATCAATCGGTTCACTCAGCCACCTGGCTGAGAAGCCCCTTTATTTATTTGTTTCTGTGTGAGAAGTACCTCTCATATGGCCTCTGGGGCATGCCTAAGAAGTAAAAAAAAACTTTTCTTGTTCTCCTGATAATTAAGTAAGGCCACTGTCTGAAGTCTGGTTCACAAGTGAACTATCAACTCACTAAAAAGCAGTCCTGTAACTTTTTAGGTACTGTGGCTGCTATGTGGATTTTGGGTAACAGAAACATTTTACTGTGTATTCATTGGCCAAAATATTACCAGGAAACTTCATTAAAACCCCCAAATCAACAATCTCAAATTCTGATGAAGAAAGGAGCTGCAGATGTCTTTCCTCTGAGAGAACTGTCTCCACTTTGCAGATGTTCTCATGCATGGATTGATAAGAAAATAATCCAAGTTTGTATCATCTGCCAAGGCAGCCCTTGAGAAATAAAGACCACTTCCTATTTTCAAATTGTATTCAATACAGTTTTACAGTTACAGGAATTTGATCAGGATCCAAAATGGAAACCAACCAACAAACTCCTTACTATTTGGCATAATTGACGTAATCTAATTCAGCTTTTTTACTCTTGAAATCACACAAACCCACTGAAACTCATTTACAGTTCTTGATCTAAACAGAACTTCTCCCATTTCACAAAAGCTGGAAATTTCAAACTTTAAAAATATCACTACTGGCATGGTTTTCCTTCCTTTTACTGTGGTGTGAATTATGTCTATCACTTATGTTTGTGGTTTTTTGTTGTTTTTTTTTTCTTTTAAAGCAATTGGGAAAGGTAATTTTTTAACTTTTAAATGCTTTCTTGGATCTGAAGGGCTAGAAAACATACTCACACATACAGAGAAAAAGCACGGAAAAAACGTCCTGGATATCACTCATACTATTTCAGTTTGCCACTAAGAAACAGCAGTAAAGTACCACAGAAATGCAAAAAATAATCTACTTCATCAAAATATATTTACCAGTGAAAGTGACTGCAAGATTTTCCACATCATATTTTTGCATAATCATTCTGGTGGTGCTACTCTGTAATCAGCACAGTCAGTAGTGGGAGAAGACACAGACTGCCAGGCCCTCTACTTGCTTTCCCAAACTTCCATATAGCCCCAATTTACCTACAGACAGCCTTGTTTAGGCAGCATATCACCTGAGCCGAACCTGAAAAGTAGATTGGCAGAGGGTGCTGTATGGGAATATGAACCACAAGGGACTCACGTCAGCCAAAGCAAGGAAATGAAACTATCCACCCTTTCTGGAAAATAAACCCATCACCCTTTGTTTTTCCTTCTAGGACTGTTTTATTAGAATATGAAACACTTTTCTATCACATACTAACTTTAAAAAAAAGTCAAGTCTACTGAACATGGATGAAAGGATGAAAGAACTTGAAAAAAAATAGTTGAAAGGTAGTCTGCCTTGTGTATGCTTGGAAGATAAGTGGCTCCTTATACTCTGGCTTTCTAGTCTAGAGAAGGTCTCTGGCTTCCAGCACTGGAGCAGTCCTCGCACAATTTCCTCCGAGTCTCAGAGATGCTTTGTTACGAATCTGTTGGGTGTAAAAACTGGCTGCAGAGATGTGCTCTTATCCTCATGGCTCCTGCAGAGCAGATCACAGCAGTTTGCAGTACCTAACTGGACACCTGCCATCCTTTTGGCTGAACTGGCTTTGAGCAAGAGCAGTATCATGTCCACAGAGAGAGACAAGGAAAAGTTACACAGTCCTACCTGTGTGTACCAGCACACATGGTTCTGCATTGCTGTGGCCCTCACAAAGACATGGAGTTGCAGTTGTCAAAGAAGATTTCTGTGAGAAATCTATTTGTGCTAGAGTAAGTGAGAAGGAGGATATGCTCCGGAAGATAGATCTGACATGCTGTCCAACACTGAAGGGACTAGTATATTGGTCATTAGTATCCACCTACAGGGGTCACCATTGAATTCTCGAGTATCTTAAGAAAATATTAGAACGTCATGGCAAAGCCAAAGGCAGATGCGTTAATTTGTCTGATTCACAGGTATGGATTTTAAAACTGAATTTAATCTCAGTGTTACAAATGATGGACAAAACAAAGTGTCTGCTGTGGAAGAGAGGTAGCTGTGTGAAGGTATTCAGACTGCCCGTACAGGATGGTGAGTGAGCAGTAATTCTACTTTTTCAACAAACCAGCTAGTCACACACATTATTTCACGAATTATGCTTCAAAACAACATTTGAAAAGATGCTAACATGGTTCTAATTAGTGCTTAATACTAAAATTTCCTTCTGTTGTTGTTGCAGAAGGCAGTATAACACCGCGTTGTTAGTACTTAGTAATGTAGGTTCCCAAAAAGCTCTGCAAAAAATATGTGAGCAAATGGTAATACTGTTTCACTGACTTCAGAGAATGCTAAAATACTTCTAGATTTAATTCATATATGCACACAGACAGAGGAGATAACAGTGCAGAAAGCAGCACTGCAGTGTACTATTTTGCCTGGAACCATAGCTTTGACTTTATGCAACTTGCTCCTCAAGAAACTCATTACCCTTCTTTGTGGAATTAGTACTTAAAAGGCCCTAGAAAGAGCAGTTATTTATTTATGCCAGTGACAAGAAGACAAAATGCTTAGCAAGGCAAGAGGGAAGTCCTATTTACGTTATCCTTGTGTTATTATTACTGGCTGAAGAGATAATGCTGTCTTCAGTTTTATCAAGGCGCATCTGCATGTATCGTGCAGCTCTGGGAATCAAAACTGGCATTTCCAAAGCTTGTAATCTATGTTCAGGTCCAGATATAGAATAACTATACTTTCACAGCTCCTATGTCTCTTCAGCCTGTCTCCTAGACATGCAGAGCATGGTGGTAATGCTGGTACACCATTTCATACATCTGAGATCTGTTGCTGAGGTACACAAAAGAGGGATCTCAAGTAAACAAAAATCATATAGGCCCTTCTGAAACAGGCACATCAGATAACTCTTGCCACCACCTAGACATGATGTGCTTTGTGAGACTTACACGTTTTTATGCAGCAGCCACAAGGTCTAAGATTGCTAGATACTACCAAGGACCTGGATCAGAGCAAGACAGGTATGTTAACCATGTATGGCTGCAGCTGCAGACGTTCTTTCTGAGGGCTGTGCTTGAACATGCTTTTCTGAGGACAGGGACAGGAAGCAATCTGGGACTGCTCAGTGTCCGAGTTTGCAGTGCTATGTGGAGGACAAAGGGAGAAGGAATATATTTTCCCTTATAGCACCCTTGGAAAGCAGACTTCGCTGCCTGTCTTTTCCAAGTGAATTTGACCCTCTTCCTAACAAATCAGCTATTGTAACATAAAGATTTGTTAAGATATCGTATCTTGACATGATATGATTAAGATAAATTAGTCATACCTGGAGTAAAAGCAGAATAGTCAGAAACAAAACTCCACCTGTGACTGAATAAATATCTTTATCACTCCTTCAGTGCAGGGATTTAGGCAGTGCTTTTTCTATATGGGTCTAGGTGCACAATCAAGGGTCTCAACGCTTTTTTCCTTCATTGCACCAAGGGGGGGGAAAAAAAAGTAGTATTTTGCTTGTGCTTTTCTCTATAAATGACATACTTCAAAGACTCCTTGAGATTTTAAATTCTGAATTGGATATGAAGTGGAAAGGATACTGCAGATTGAAAAGTGACTGAGACTGAAAGGAGAAATCCAAATATTTTAGAAAATTACCACTACTTCTCACTATTTTAATACTCCCTTTCAAATAGTTTTACTTTGGTCTAAACAGATTGTGATTCTCGAAGGCATGATAGTGAACTTCCACTTGCTATAAGTCTTTGCTTAGATAAAAAAGGCTTTTATGTTGGGAATAAAGAAAGAATTGTTCTGCTTTCCCAGTTTTAAACTCAACAGATCTTTCAGTGATTTCTTTCCACATAAAGTGATGCTTATAAATGCCATTTAATAGTGTCTTTATATTTGGGTTAGTCAAAGACTGTCAATTTTAAAGCAATGGAAAATATATAAACTTCAAGTAGAATTAAAAAGAGTGAGAGAAAATGAAATTGTATATTGAAAACTCAAGCTGTTCATAAACAACATTCAGTCCTCAGAAATCCAGAAATGCTTCACAGGTATCAGAGTCAATATTAAGGCAATCATGATGATTGCATCAGATAATTTTTTTTGTTTATTAAATGGAGAAGGAGATTGAACTCCTTTTTTAGCAAGTAAATAGGTGTGTGGGAGAAAAGTGGGATTTACTTTTTTTTTAAAGAGTAGCCCAAAGCTGCCTCAGACCTGAGGTTCTTCCAAAGGGAGCTACAAGAATTAGATGTTCAGCTGCTCTGTTATGTCAGGAGGGATCAAGCTTCCCTGTGTTTCTCTGAAAATCCCAACTTGGAGAGTTACAGTAGGGGCTGGAAGATGTGTCTGATTTCCTTCCTTTGAAGTGAATTTTTGTTTACGAAAATACTAGATTTTAGTGTATTAAATTACAAATTACAAGAAAGAAAGCAACATAGGAAGATTCAGGACTAAAAACTAGGAGTATCTCTCTAACTGAAGGGCTTGCAGAGTCTTACAATCTAAAAGTAATCCAAAAGGTATTAACTACACATTTAACTGTATTTTTTTGAACACTGAAATTTTGTAAATAGTCAATACTGTGGGAAAACTGCTTCCACATTCAGGTATGAAAATACAGACCTATCCACAGTTTTGGTCTTATACTAAATAAAGGGGACACGTATAGAAAGCAAGTAATTGGAATTGCAATTAAAGAATATGAACAAAGCTTTTTGAAAATTTGCTTGTCTGTTGAAGTACTAGCTCCTTGGTGGTATCGCCTTAGCAGAACACCCAGGAGAACCCAGTACCTTGAACTCTGCCTGACGCTGTGCTGCACCTCGAAGTATTGGGGCATGGTTTGCATCGGATTGAACTAACCTGTTTGAATTAACCTTGGAAGGAAATGAAAAGCTGTGACAGATCATCTTCACCTGATGTAAGATCAGACAAATTCCAAAGAGGCTTTCCCGCTCTTCTTCCTTTTCCTGGCCTCGCATTCCCACCACCTCCTTTGTGTCATCTGTTGTGACTGTGCCGTTGAGCTGGGAACAGGCTGGAAGTCTGACCTTGTAAAAACCCCAAGTACCCTCCCTGCCACCTCCCTCAACAAATTAGGAATATCTTTCCATTAACTCAGTACTGCCTCTGCCTGGGGTAGTCCTCAGCTGTGGAACTTCATTTCACCTGCGGGTATCAAATTGATCTAGTTTAAACTAATAGGTTTTATTTTACCCTAAAAACACAGAGAAGTAGAACTTGCAACTAACAGCCCTAGTTGCAAGCTGTTTTCAACTCTGCTGCCTTCCCGCTGGTGTATGTGTCTGACACTGTCCTGACCTGGACAGCCCCAAACCCTCCAGGAATCTCACGAGGCCACTGCAAAGTCTTGCATGAGGTGTCTGGCCTGCCTTGATAGCTCTTTTTTATGATCTGGTGTGAAGAATGAAACACAAATGTCAAAGCAGCTGTTTGCATTCTGTATCTCGCCTTTATATAATTACTTGCAATCTACTTCTTTGAGTTTGCTTTCAACTGCAGTTTCTCTTCTTGATTAAATTTGTGAATAATTAATTAAATATACTTCCAATCATTTAGCTCACAAATAAATTAGATTTTATGTAGTTTCTGATGTAATCTTGGTTTCTCTCTGTCATAAAATGCATCTCGTCAAAATCTGAGTTGTTTACAGCCCTTAACTCTGATCTAATGGTGCACAAGAGATACATGTAATCTTTATACATATGAATCACCTTTAATTGAAATCTGTCATGTTGCATGCATCTTTTCTCTGACTGGCCTCTGTAATGCACCATAGGTTGTGTCATACTTCTCACGCAGCATGAGAAATAGGGTAAAACTTAATCTGTAGGAAAATAACAAAGAACTACCAAATAAATGATAACCTCTGCGGTCTAGTGAATTACCTTAAGGAAATATGGTTTTAAATTGAACTGATTTAGAACAAGATATTTTCGTCCAATAATCTGAAATAGATTACAGAATCACACAGAATCACGGAGTGTTAGGGGTTAGTTAGCTCTTCTCCAGGCTAAAAAGATCCAGGTCTCTCCGCCTTTCTTCATAAGACAGATGCTCTAGTCCCATCATCACCTTCGTAGTCCTTCACTGGACTCTCTCCAGTAGTTCCTTGTCTTTCTTGACATTATGCAGATGTAGGAATGCCATTTTTTTCTTAAAAAGCAAACACTCAACTGAAACGCTCAACATTTTCAAGTTTTCCCAGAGTATTTCATGCCATGAGAATTACAAATATTTCCATTCTTGCTTTTAAAATATAGAAGTATTAATGCTAACAATAAAAATCTGTGGAACATCAATGCAAATCCTGATTTTTTTTTTCTCCACAGAATAAAATAATTCTGATTTTCATTAAGCTCTTTTTAATAGCCAAGTTAAATAAATAACCCTGATGCCATCATTCATTAGCATGCTCACTTCAGCAGCTACTTTTCAGTAAACCAGTAAGCTTTGCAGATTCTCTGCGAGCAGTGGTGACTTGGTTTGCGCACGTCAGGGAGAAGCAAGAGCCCATCTGGTCCACTGAAGAGTATGAGCTGGGAGCTGAGACCAGGCACAGCATGCGTAGGGCAGTGATGAAGGCACAGCTTCACTCCATCAGTGCAGAATGCTGGTGAGAGGGTCAGGGTCCATCAACAGTCCCAGGTAAGGTGAGGTATTGAGTCAAGTCTGGGGTGAGCCCAGGGGTCCCCAAGGAGCAGCAGGAGGCATGGCTGGAGACAAGTCTACCCACAGCCTAGGTGCAAGGTCTTTATAGGAAACCCTCAAACCAAGACAGCCTGTCTCTTCCCTTCTTGTGCTTCTTGCTAGATGAATTGCTAGTATACAGTCCTCAAACCCAACAACAAACAATACAAAGAAGAAAGCTAGCCAGAGTTTCTCAAGATCCCTTCATTTGCTAGTCTCTATGCAGACTTTCCAATGCACAGATCACTGGGGACAGAGAAAAGGCCTGACATTGACTGCTAAATTAAAGGTTTCATCACTAAATAAGTTTATCCCATAAAGAAATTAACAACTTCCCTTGAAAATTCTCAGAAAATTAACTTTTACTCGAAGAGTAAGTGCAGTAATTGGGGATATGATTTAGTGCATTCTTTATACATAATAAATAGGATGAATTGCTGCAAACTGAGTGCAAAACTATGTGATTTTAACCAGAAAACTCTCATTTTTGTGCTGATATTAAAAGCCATATCACATTATGCCTAATCACAGCAGGCCAGAAGACTCCTGTGTGCACAGTTTAATAGCAATATACAGAACAGCTAGGAATTATCACTAGATTAATTGTATGTGTAAAAAACCAGACGGGGAGTGCTGTGGTATGGGTAACATGGTCTTTCAGCTAAGCTTGAGCACGTGAGCTACTCTTATGCCCCTTAGTTTCTAAAGAAGCAGGAAATGCTGGATAGATGACCTGGGCTGTGGTACAGTTTCACCTCCTGAGTTATCAGGAGTGTATTTTTACTTCTCTGAAGCATGAGAAGTGCAATGTAAGCTGAAACACAGCAGTTTTCTCTCCCCTGTGCTATGAAGGAGTCATTACAGCACAATTTTGCTCAGTAACACGAGAAATATACAGCTGTAATGTGTCTATCTCTGCTTTACATCTTTTAAGCCTCAACTTGCCTCCATCAGGTCCTATTATACAGTCTCTGATGGTGTTGCACTTCAGGGGTGCAGAGAGAGGTGCTAGAAATCTCCAGGTAAATAGTCACGGAATAACCTATTTCCACATTCCCTTTGTGCTGTCAGTTAGTGTTTAGTTTATGCACTGCTGGGAGAAAAAAGTTTATGCTCTTTTTAAAAGAAGAAGAACTATTCCTGTTTAAATACTCCTGAGGAAGTTTCTGTTATCTACAGAATGGCTAATCCCTTTCTGAATGCTGTTCAAGCTCTTGGCTTTTATTATCTAACTCACAGAGAAACAAATGACATAATTATAATTCAGGGAAGCTGGCTCAGATACTGCAGTTCTGTCAAGATCCTCAGTTTTAGCCAAGAAGGACACTTGCAAAATGGAGAGCTGAGGACTAGTTTTTAAAGAAATGCAAAGGCTCTGCATTTTTTTGTTCATATTTTTGATTTTTACTCAAACAATAAAGCTGGATGTAGTTCAAAAACTGTTACATCTTTCTCAAAACTCAGATGTCTCGGATACTACTTTAGCTGGTGGGAGTCTCAACAGAAACTTTTGTAGTACATATGTGAGTATATGAGCATGAATATATAGTACAACAAAGGTTTAACAGAGCAGTATACAAAACAAGAACAGTAGATATTATTAATTATCAAGGTAGTACTAATACAAAAATTGCCAAGTCTTTGAAAAAAAACACACAAAAAAGGCCAGTGCCTTGAAAAACCCTTTCACCTTTCTTCTACCTGCCCCTTTTTAAGCTATTCCACATGGCTGTCCCTGTGACTGCCATGGAAATGCCCAGGGTATTACTTAACAGCAGCAAGAATACACAAGACCTCTATAATGAATTTAGCTGTTAATAAAAAAGAAACTCATTACATTTAATGCATAACAAGTTTGTATGAGTCTGTAGTTACCCTCTGTGTATTATTCTGCTGCTACTAAGACAGAAGGACAAAGGGAGATGTCTGTGAGGTTCATAAAGCTCTAGTGGGGATGGATCCCACAACCCTCATGGTAGGGATTTCCCCTGGGTCTCAGCCCTTCCTTCTCTGCAAATGACTCTGTTGGCCAGTGCTTATTGCTTTTCAGCCAGGTTTGCAGCTAGGTTACAGGGCTGCTTTCGTGTAGATTTACTGAGCAAAGTGTCTCTAACTATAAACTAGAGGTGAACCTGCAATTCAAAGGGAAAAAAGAAGACTACACCACTTTTGTGTTCATTTCACAGTTCATGGTGAGAAATCATTCTTATTTTTCAAGCTCCTAGAGTGCTAAGCTGAGAAAATGGGCCTTCAGTAATTTCCTTTTAATTGGGAGCCCAGCAGTACAAAGATGGCACAGGCTGGGGTACATTTTGAACTAGATTGCTGCAGCTAGCACTGTGGCAATAACTGAACCTAGGTGTGACTGAAGTATAGTTCATCTAATGGCAATAATAGGTGCCAAAGTCTGACGTTCTTTCGTAGGTGATAAAAGGATAATTTAACACATGCTATATATAATTCTTTTTCCAGTGGGTAACACCGGATCAGAATTTCAGTTCTGACTTTCGTTAACTATTATAGGACTCACCAATAACTTTGAGTTTTATTGCTGCCAACTTACTTTTTCATAAGCTTTGTCCAACCAACTTTTTCTAGTTTTCTATTACTTTCTTTAAGAAATTCTCAGTTATATGAGCAGATTTTTGGAAACTGTTGCTGACATCAATGTATATTCTAGAGCTGCAGGTTACAGTTTGAAGATGTACTCCTTTGGTCAAAAACTTTTTTTTTTGTCTGTATTCTAGGTTATACTGGTGACCAGATTGTCATAATACATCCTTTTGGCCTTGAAATATATGAAGCAAAGAAAAAAGAAAAAAAAACCTGTTGATAAAAATAATTAAAAAAAATCATCAAGACATTAGGCAGAAATCTATTTGGCAAATTTCTGGCCCCATGTTATTTGTAGATTTTTATTTAATAAAACACACAGTGTTGACTAAATTACAAGAGAAAATATACAAAAATTAATAGTTCCGCAAGTTTTATATTTATTTATATTTATATTTATTTATATTTATTTGAATAAAAAATAGCTGCAATGAATATGAACATAGAGATACTGTTTCAGAGAGGCAACATGCCACAGTAGCATGATCCTTGCTCAATTATAGTGATTCATGGTAACTACACCCTATTATTTTCAATGGCAAACGTTGGCTTAATTTTCTCAGCATTCCTGAAAGCCAAGCCTCAGTGGGATGCATTCTTAATATTGTGCATTTCTATATTTGCCGTTAGATACCTTCATGGCCTTGTAAAATTTCACCTGCATTGCTACCGAGACCACTAAAATTTGATTATCATTGCTGAAGGAAATACACAACAGTGCCTTAGCTTGAAGAGATCAAATATTTTTGCTTTTGCACACTATTTACTCCAAAACCTGGTTAACAATGTCATCTTAGAACCATACCTACTGGGGCATTTTGCTGGAAAGTCAAATGTGGTTTATGACTTAAACTCCATTAGTGTGATGATTACTCACAGCAGT
Source organism: Podargus strigoides (assembly GCA_028020825.1). NCBI lineage: Eukaryota > Metazoa > Chordata > Aves > Caprimulgiformes > Podargidae > Podargus > Podargus strigoides. Next base: position 28,652,030 of record CM051620.1, read on the forward strand.
AAAAATTTATACCCAGCAAGCAATATTTAGCTTTAGAACTCTGCCCATAAGGAAACAGAAAGGTATGATCTATTGTAATTCCCAAAGTCTTTCAATCTGTAGTGATTTTACCAGGGCAGATTCCTATGTAGTCCTCTGAGATTCTTGCTGGGTTTTGTTACCAACAGGAAAAGCCTGTGCACCAACTAAATGGCCTCTCCGTTCCCTATATTCTCTGTCCCTGTTCTTAACCAAGAAAGGATTCAATCTTCTTCTTCTGTGACTACTTGAGGTCTGCAGATGAAAAACAATCTCTCAAAATGTTTTTAAAGAGGAGCTTATAAGCTCTGTGCGAGTTTTAGTCCTCCAAACTCAGCCTCCTACAACTTCCCTGAGAAAAGTGAAAGTTCACACTCCTCGAGGAGTTTGCCCTCAGCTTTGGAAATGGGAAGGGATCTGCAGCTCTGTGGGTTGTGCTATGTGGATGTGCAAGTACCCACTCACTCATGCTCTTCATTCCTTGGAGGAGGCCACTGTATTTCCCTCCTCTGAAAAACCTTGTAGTTTAACAGATGAGGCAAAGCACACACAAAAGGGAGATGAAGGTGATGGGTAAAAAGCTTGATCTTGTCCCCTATAAAAAGACACCTTTGAACAGTGCTATCTGAGGAAGCTGCCGGAAATATAACATCTGCTCAGGTTCTTTGCTCCCTTGAGTAGGCAGCAGAAGCAGATGTGCTCTTTTTGTATCTCTGCAGTGCATGGGTTTTCATGGAGCTTCTCTTGTACTTAAAGTCTACAGGTGTAGAGCAGTCAGCAGTGTTGCCTACATGGCTTCCTGCATGCAGTTCCATGGGCAGTGATTTTTGTCATTTTTCTTATTGCCATTATTGATTGTCTGCTGCTATCGTGTTGTCTTGTGACGTGTCTTGGATCCTTCAAAACCAGTGTAGAACAAATTGTTCAGAATGAGCCACATTTAAGCTGGTAGCACTCCTGGATTACCATTTTCCACCTTTTTGGCCTACCACAAAAAACACTCAGAACTTGCAATTCACTGACAAATGATCTTCATGTAAATGGAGAAGTATCCAAATCTAAAAGGTTACTCATCCTTGAAATCAGCACAATTGATTTTATATAGCTTGCTGTCAAAAACCACTCTTGTGTTCCTGAGACATGACCTGATACACCTGCCCTCTGAAGCCTGCTACCTTAAATAATAGTGCCCAATGAATAGATTTGTAAAACAGGATTTCATACACTGATACATTGATTACAAGGAATGCAATATATCATTGCACAGTAAACCTCTCGATATATATCACTGAAAGTTGTCCTGTATAGAACTAAGAAAAGAAATTTCTAGGCATTTGCTTGGCATTGCAAATTACATGAAACTTTGCTCTCCTGTGTTAAATAGAGGACCGATGGAGATCAGAATATAAAAGACTGCCTGTTGGGAAACAAAAAAAAAATGAAAAAAGAAAACCAAACCCAAATTCATCACTTCAGACACTGATTTATATTTTTTATACACAATGTTTTGTGTAAAAATTGCATATATCAGAATTTTGACTGACTAGAAATATGAGTTGTGGCATAGCTCCATTGCTGATAAGAACATATCTGTTGCATTTTGATTTGCTGATTTTAACAGCAGTGGTTTTGTAGACAAGGCGATCAACCCATATAAGGATGGTCTAAGGGCAAATTAGGAAAAAAGTAACCAGATAGGCTTGTACATTTGAAAGCTTTCTCATTTTTATCAATTCTCTTTGTCAGTCTAAAAAGATGCCTTTCTATTAAACTTGTTTCCTATTTGTGTTTATGAACTAAAATTTCTGTTTTTTTGCAAACACTTCCTGAATGTTGTATATGCTTACTTAAATGTTTACTTTTTAATAATTCCTTCCAGTTTAACATAGTAGAGAGAAAAATGAGATTTATAAAAGAGATTAAATTAAGAAAATGTGCTTTAAAAGCTGAAGAATATTCTGAAAATAAGTGTTCATGGTCTTCCCCTACTAGTCATAGATAGTGAACATTACTTACCCTTTACGGGAATCATTTAAAAAACTAATACTGAAATAACTTTATAGAACATCAAGAGAAATTCTTTGCTGTTTTAAGACAGTGCTGCCTCATTTACCTGAGAGTTTTTTTACCTATTTTCACAATAAAAACTAGCATAACATATAAAAACACTTACCCGTGGAAGAAAGCTAATGTAAGGTAACGTGTCCAGTTTTTGCTGCTGGCAAAAAACCAGCCTCTCGGTAGAAGTGATCCAAGTGCTGGCTGTTGTCTAGGTTAATTTTTCTAGTGATAGCGCCCAGTTGCCATCTTGTTCTGATTACATAGCCCTTCTCACAGGACCAGTGTACATTTTCTTGGAGTTTGGCATGAAGTGTAGCTGTCTCATCTACAGTTTTCCCATTAATGGAAGCATAGATTTACAGTTCATGTAGCTATTCAAGTAAACAGACATTTATTAAATCCCTCATTCACCTTCTGGATTAAACAACAAGAACAAAACTTTGAACAGTGGGTTAATTTTCCACGTGATTGGCTACACATTGGTGAGTATGGAATTCTTGGGAAGTTCAACTAAAATCACCTGGAAATTTGGAGGTTTACCCAGGTAAGATCCTTTCAATGCTCATTCAAGTTTCAGTGCCCCATTCAGATTGCAGCCCTACCATGTTGTATATCCTCTGCTGCTCCAACAGCTTCCACCATGTTCCTGCTGCAGTAGCAATACTAGGAGCAGCACCATGAGCTATTAGTTCTTTTTGCTTTAAATAACATGCTAAATGCTGCTGTAACCCCTCATAGGGTGAGCACTGATCACAGTTTCTGCTTAAGAATCCAGCTGGAGTAGACACTGAAGGTACTCATTTAATAACTGATATCAGGAGAGTTACCCCAGGAATGAGTTTGATTTTTATTTTCCACAGCACTAATTGCCTCTAGCTGAGGATAAATATTTTTATTTTTCTGAAGCACAAAGCAATGGAAGAAATTTTTTTTCTATATATGCATAGCTACACATCATAGATATATTCACATACAGTAAGTCACCACAGAGTGGCCATGCAAAGCTTTTCCATTACCTTAGGCTGTTAAATATATGTAGCCAGGATAGTATCAGAAAGTTTTAAATGTAACCTTTAGAAACATTTTTGCTTGGTTAGCTGGATTTATATGGGATGGATGACATGGGAACTAGGTTTTCAGTTAAAACCGAATGTGATAATTCCAGATTAATTCTGTTCACACGAGTGTGGAAGAGCAATCTTCCTTTGAGAGGTTAACCAAATAAATACTTACCAACCCCAAAATATGTATCAATGAAAACCATCAAGCTCTTTTTGTCCTGAATGAGTTAATAACCTCACCATACAAAACCCAACAACTATTTATTTCCTAGAACACTCAGTGTTTTTCCTAAGCAGTTTCTCAGAAGGTTTTTTTCTCAGTTTTCCAGAACTGATTGTTGTAAGGGCATGGGTTACCAGAATAGGGCTTTAAAAGCTGTACATAGGTGTCTTTCTCTCTCTCTTATCCTTATGGCCAGAACATTTCATTGGTGACAAGTGCTCAGAGCCACAGTACTAAGTTGTCAAATTGTGCTGGTTTTAGTTAGCGTACAGAAACTTTCCTGAATCTTTAGTCATATCCTTGGCTAGACTCTCCTTCCCCTAGGAACAGAAAATGCATAGTCCAGGTCTGTCCTTAGCTGACTGTTAGGATCAGCAGCCACTGGCCAACAGAAACATCTTTTCTCCTAGTTTAGGCTGTCCAACTGTCCTTAGCCTCACAACACACACTATCATTCTTCTTGTATGGGAGCCTAACCATATGGAGGTGTGACTAAGTGGGTGACTTTGGTGAGCTCTTACTATGGAGAAGTCCTACAAGTTTATTTCAGAGACGATAAAAGCCTGAAGTTATGCAGACATGGAACAAGGTTACTGTCTCAAAGTAAAGAACTCATGAGAGAAGAAAGTATTTTCAAAGCTTTGCTTTTGAGCCACCCTTTGGGACTCTTAAGGCAAAGAGACAGGATTCTATTAGTTACGTGGAAAACTGCTCCACTACTCTAATAATTTTGCATTTTTTTATAGAGGCTTCCTCAAAAGGTTCAAAACGCAAAAATATTTCTCTTTTTCCTTAATGGCAATGACTGAGGCTCAGGGTGGATACTTATATAAGTAAATAAAAAAATACTGGAATATAATCCTGGCAACAATTTAATTGCATAAATTGTGTTTTCTATACTTTGTTACTAATCATGAAAAGTTAAGTACTTCTCTGTTCCAAAATTATTTGTAATGTATTGCTCTTTTGTCCATAAAGTGTTAGATAGTTTGATGTTTTATCCATCTAACACTGAAGGATGCTCTCCCTGCTTATTCTTGGCTGATTGATGCCTTAATTTCAGTAATAATTGCCCTCATGCCCAGTATCATCCAACACAGAAATTAAAATTATCAAAGTGAATTTTTATATGATGTTTATTACATAAGTTCTTGACAGACAAGTACAGATTATGAAACTATCTTACATATTATCCTTTCCTCTCAAATCAGATGTATTCCTTATTTAAATTTTCTAGACTTCTGAGGATTCTTCTGAAAATGGAAATGGGAACCTTTTGAAGTTCTCAGACTACCTTCTTTACTGAAAAGGAATTAGAAATTATTTTAGCCAGCTACTATTTAACCTGTAGCAGAGTTCTTTCTGAATGAGAAATCAGACCTGTATCGTGCATAAAAAGAGTAAGTTGTTTATAAAGTTCACAAACTTGTGCAAAATTTGACATAGCTGTAACAATAAGGACAACACATTTAAACTGTAGAATATTACATGCTATATATAAATCACACACATTTCAAAATAGTCTTGCTTCCCAAAAATTCCAATATAATTAAAAAGCATTATCATAGACTTTGTGGACCAGTTTTCCTTACTTTGTCTGTATAGCAGCAATTTGTGAATGGAATAATAAATTATGAATAAAAATTATGTTTGAATACTGAACAGAAAACTATCACTGTTATTAACATGGTTTTCATAAGGTATATTCATACTCCTTTAATGATACATGAAACTTAGAAGCTTCCAAGATTAAGAAAATGCATTCCTCAAATTCAATGAAATATCACTACTGGGCCTCTCTTTTTCTCTCTTTCTCACACCACTGAAGAATTTTCCCCTTTTAGGAAGTTTGTCACATTTCTTCTCAGTTGTTTTTTAACACAGGACCGGTCCTTAAATTTCTCAGACTGTTAGAGTGATAGCGGTATTTACCACATTTTTGTCCATCTTACTTACTTAAGGTGTGTTCTTCATGCTAAGGATGCCTGTTTCTGCTCTGCTTGGAAAGTTTGTGAAATGTGGTTGTATTACACAGCTTTAAATGGTATTTTTCCTTGAGAGAAATGGTTTTTTTCCTGGAAAGTTTCTTAGTCACATTTAAGAGAAGAAATTACAAAACAGAATTAGTGCATAAATCAGAGAAAATATTTATTTACAGACATGTAAAAATTATATTACAACATTTTAAAGAAAACTGTAATGAACCATTAATCTGCTCTACATGGGCCAACCTTGAATGCTTTAATTCTAACTTGCAGTGGCACCTATTAAAATTATGACTGCTTACAAGATTGTAGCTATCTACATAGTTTAAGTACAATGATTTTTCAGAACTAAAAATGGATCTACAGAGAAAAAATAATAAGAACCGCAAGAGTATGTAATACAAGAGTTTACAAAAGTAAAAATATTTTTTATTGATCCAAACTTTAAAGCTTTTTAGTAAATATTTTCCATCCATGCAGCTGCACAAGTTTGAAACAAATATCTGAAATAGACAGAGTGTATAGGTCTCTGTAGAAAATGGGTTGGTTTAATTCAGAACTGTCCATAACAGATTTTATAAGACTGTTGACCATCCAAAGCAATTGGCAAGATCCTTTATGTTTCCTGTTCTTCCATATTGCAAGCGATGAGCAATGTTAAAAAAACCCACAACTGACAAAACCCATGTAAAACAAGTATAGGCAGTGATGGCAAACAACACTGAGCATACCACATACATGTAAAGTAGAGAACTATCAAGCTCTGTTGAAGCTACCAGTATCCTCTGTAGTGATTTGAAGCAAACATGCCATTAGGAAACCTTGCTAGTAATCGACTGCACAGCACAACAAGCTTCTGGCTTGCAAATGAAGTAGTGCCTCATGGTGTTATCAGAGGTGCATTTTTGTGTTCAAAATATATTCAGGACTTAAACTGTGGTGTGAAACAGTGTCGACATTATGGTCTCAACCATTTCTGTTAATATATAATCTAAGGGTAATGATTGGAAAGAATTTGTAAAAATCTATTAGAGTTCTTTCTGTGATTATTAGTTCATTTGGAATGGAGATGGTGAAGAGATGATACACCTAGCTGTTTCTCATACATAGTTTATTAACACCAACATTAGAACTGATCTCCTTGGATGACATGCTGCATCTTTTAAGTCAGCCAACAGTTTACATAATTTAAATGGGCAAAATGCCCACTGACCTGCTAAAGTTTGGAGTTCTTTTTTTTTTTATTGTCAGCCAAAGATGGAGATCCCAAAATAGCAAATCTTTTTGCATTTTACAGTTAAAAATGATCATAACCTATACTAATAGACAGAGAGCAGAGAAATATTTCACGATTTTACTTGACCTAACATTTCACTTACACTGAAGTAATATTTTTACTGCACTTTTCTGGGAGAGCCAGACTTGGTGGATTCTGAAGCTGTAATTCTTTTTGCTCAGACATAACTACTTATACTATTCTCTCCTTAAGTAGCTAGGTACTACTCAGCACTTAGGTAAATCAGGTAACTCCATAGGCAATAAGCAAGCTAAATATAAGATACAGGAACATAACTGAGAGTGCTATGTTGCGTAGTATCCTAGAGAAGTAAATTCCCACTCAGTAATAGATGAATAAATTCAAATATATACTATCCTTTCAAATGTTTGAAGAATATCAGTCCTTCTTTGATGACACTCCCCATGGTGGAAACCTGACTGGAGACCTTGACCTCCCACCTCCTCAAACCCCCACTGTTTGAGGTGAGCCTATCATCTCAGAAACTGCTGGTTTTTATAGAAATTGAAAATTCCATCTATAAGAGAGTCTCTCTGGTACCTTTATTTTTCTCTTGCTTTCAGCCTACAGAGGATGTTGAAAGGGCAAGGCAAGGGTTCATCTTTGTGGTGATGCACGATACCAAATACTCCTGGCAAAGGATACTGGTGAACATCAGGGCTCTGTGCTGCAGCCTGGCACACAGCTGGGTCTGAGCTCCATTTGACTGTGTAAGGTACTTCTTAAATTAATGTCTCTGCCTCTTGAAAGGCTGTAGCTATAAATATTTTTTTCCTCTGCAATCACTTTAAAGACATGTCTCTTTCTACAGGAATATAACTCACAGAAGGATGTAGATAAATACATGTCTATTCCTTGTTTCATGTCATCTGCAGCACTAAGGAGATCTAACTTTGGGATGGTGAACAAGTTGGTACTTTCATTAGAGAAGACCTTGTACCAATATCATATATGCTTCAATACTCTTAATATCTCACTAACACAAGGGAAATAATGCATTCTGTTTTAAAGGAAATATGGTTTATTAATAAATTCTATACTGAAATTTCCCCTACAACATCTGTAATATCTAATTATTCCAACTGCAGGCTTTTAGAAGGGCTTTAGGGGTTATTGAGTGGAAAGACTACTGCCAGAAAATAAACCAAAAAGTAATCAGTAGGCTAACTCAGGTTGTCAGATATTGGCAGTCTGTAAATAATTTACCTGGCTAGACTTTATTTTACATGATTTTAGTTTACATGACTGACTGTCGTGTAAACTTTCCATACGGTAAGAACAAACCGCCTTTAGAGACTTGCAGGAACAGCTGTAACAAATGTCTAGTAATGGCACCACAGAGACTGCTTATCTGAAGAAAGGGATTTACAGGAGGATCCAATTTATAATTTATCAAGGATTTCTCTCTTATTTGACATTTTCACTTTTCAGCAGCTATCCTTATTAATAAACATAATTATTTCCAACGACTAATATAACAAATAAAATAATGGAAAATGTCATACAATGTATTTAATTGTGATCCTGTTTGAATTAAGCTGTAAACAAAGAAGTGCAGTATCACCTGACTCTAAATATGGTAAAACAGTAAAACATGCTAATCATAAAAATAGCTTTTAGAAATATACATTTGTATACAGTGTTTTCCACACCTTTTAAATATGTCCTTCCTATTATTATGATACAGTACATTGGCCTTTAAGACATCAAAATTAAAAAAATAATACCAATAATTAGCCAGAGAAAAACACATTTACAATCTAAACCATAAAAATCTGACAATTGTACAGCTTAGAACATATAAGAAATGGAATTTCTAGTATTTGAACAGTAACGTCCATTTTAGTAAGTAAATTGAGATTTCATACAAATTGAATCAAAGGTGCTGCTAGCTGGTAAGAAACCTCAGTTCACAATTTTCTGTGGGGAAGTCAGAGTTTCTCTTCTCAGCCTTCAGGGGCTTCACACATGACATCTCATCACTTGATCTGTAGAAACTGAGAAATGAAACACTCACTTTAGTATGAAGGCACAGAATTTCCTTCAGCAGAACCTCAAAAGGAAGTCAAGACAACTGGGAAAAAGGGGGAAGAGGACTATGACTTGACTTTTTCATGAATCAATCGAATAGCAATATCTATCAGACTTTCCCACCTTAAACTTTCGAGGTCTAAAAGAAAAGTCGTGTACCTGCAGCAGTGGACAATCAGGACTGTGCAAAAGTACTAAGTTAGATTGTAGGGACCAAAATAACTACAGTGAATCAAGCAAGAGCTGTTGAGGCTGATGTGTATACTTCCTCTCAATAATGTTTTGTGAACAGCTGCCGAATAATTTCTATTTTAGCAGTAGAAAATAGAAGAATATATCTTAGCTGCTTTGCAATGAAATGCTTTATTTGCATAATAGCATTCAAGCTAAATAAACTGCATGTAGGATTCTTTGCTTCGGTCTCATTGCGGTATTTATATACCTTATTCTGGAACATTTACATTGACTGCGTGCTTTCAACATGCTTATAGTTAGCAGATTAACAGTTCTTTCCTCAGTGGCTTCCCTTTTGACATTGTCTATTTTATTATTGTTCTTGTGTACATACTGTAGGCTTTAATTGCATATCCTTTCATTTCTTTTGTTGTTTTACCAGCCATGGTGTAAAACAGCAAAAATCCAGTGTCAGGCAACACTTTTGAGGGTCATTCTGCCAGCAGAGGCTGGAGGCAGGTTGCATGTAAAAACCCAAGAGTCCTGCTATGCGATCCATTAATGCTACCAGCTTCAACTAGGCACTCAGTGATGCTGCAGGGCAGCATAAGACATACCAGCTCCACCTGCCCACAGGAAAACTGACACCACTTTCTCAATCACATCTGTTTGGAAAACTGACAATAGCAAATGTTAGCAGAAGTAGAGGGTTTCATTTTTAAAGTGAAATTTTCAGCCTAAATTTTTTTTTAACTTTGGACAGAAAAAAATAGCTTTCAGCCAATTTCCTTTTCACTTTTTTTTTTTTGGTATCATTTTCTGTAACTGAAACTGAGAACAGCTGACAAAATGTGGCACACTTCTGATCAAAACCTGAAAAATTTCCAGATGTTGTTTTCAGCCAATTTCCCCCTCCTTCAGTGAGTTCTAAGTCTGCCCTTTTCTTTCACCCCCCCAAAATGAATGATTTCTATTAAAATTTCCATTTATTGAAAACCTGATTTTCCAATGAGAATGGTTTTACCAGAAATGTCAGAGTCCCTGAAGGACTGGCCCCCCACCCTTTTGAGCAGCAAGCCAGCAGATTTCTCCCTTGTTGCAAAGGGAGCACCAAATTTCTGGTTGTACTCTTCACAGGTAACCCAGGATTAGGCAGAAAAACTCTTGTGAGATATCCGAGAACTTTCTTTTTTCAGTTAAAATATGCTGCAACTGTTATTTTCTACTTGCATTGAGGAAAACCATAATCTCCTCTGTTTTTAACACCTGATCCCTGGACAGACTCAACTACATGAAAAAGATTTTAAAATTTTCCCCTTAAGTCTGAGCAGTGCCTAATGGTTGTTAAGTAGCTATTCATCTTACAAGAAGTGGAAAAAAAATCCCATTGTACATCTTATTAGCTCCAGAGAGCGTTCCTCTTTCCTAGCCTTTTCTTCACCTATGCTTTGCTGTTCCATTATGCCATTGCAAAAAGCCATAATTAAGCAAGTAAGAAGAGAGACAGTTTTTCAAGTTATTTATTGAAGTTTTTTCCCTGCCATAAACCTTTCAAGCGTTTACCTGTCACCAGCACTAAAAAGCTTCATTAGGTTACTCTTATGAAGCGTTACTGCTAACCATCTGGATCCAAGTCATCCATGCTGCTTTGCTGTCCTTTAGAAAAAATGATAAAAATTTACCAACCCCAGCAGTCCAAAGTCTTGTGTTCTTCCTTCAGTATATGGGTTTGTTATTTGCCTCTTAAGGCAAGTAATCTTAAAGGCTGAGAAGAAACTTCAAAATCTGAAATAGTCAAGCTTTTATTTTTCATAGAATGACAGTAACCCAGGGCTATGATTAATCTAGTGTAGTGCAATACTAATTTTATTCTATTTCTTTCTTCTGAATAGTATGCAATTTATCAGCTTGCTTTATGGTAGTGTTGATGATATTAAAAAACCTCCTGATGACTAATGTGGGGGTTTTTTATCTTTTCATTTCCTTCTAGTTATATATACAAAAAACATCCTGACACAACAAGGATGAACTGAATTACATTTAAGTCAGCAATATGACTTTCACTTGATGTAGTTCTAACAGAAAACCACTTTAGAAAGTGTGATTTGAACATAATGCATTTTAAGAATTGAATAACCCAACTGAGCATATAGCCTTGGCAGCCATAGACAGTATCAAAGTGACAGTATCAAAGTAACAGTATATACTGTCCTAATTGCCATCATAATCTGTGAAAAAAACTGGAGATAGGTTATGGAATATTTATTGGTTCATTTTCCACCTTAAATTATTTCTGCTGTATTTTTTCCCTATCTGGGTGGCGTTTTGAGCGTAAGCTCATGGAAACAGTTGTCTTAGGCATAACACTGTATTTCAGTCTTCCAGAAATGCTATTGCTACTGTTATTATAGCTTCAGTATGATCCTTCTAGGATTTTTACCAGACTCAAATTATACTAGATTCAATTAATTTTAACTTTACACTATTACAATGTGTATAACATTGAAAAGTCAACATTAAATATTAAACACCTCACAAAATGAAAGTACAGTTCTACTTAATGGGCCCCATATTATCATCACTAAAAATGATGGAGTAAATCAGATAAAATTCAGTAAAAATCCAGATAGTTTTCTGTCTTGCCTTTTAGAGGTTTAATGGTTTTATCACTTACCTCCCCTCAAAGCCTGATAATTACAGTCTTGACAACTGTAGATCTTTAAAAATGCTGGCATGTAAAGGGAAATTTTGGTGGGAGAGCCTGGCCGTCAGACCACCTGCCAGGTGACCATTTCCTCTCAACTCTGTGCTTCTTGAGTCACCAAGCACAATGAAGTAGAAATAGTTTGCACTCTGTATTTCTCCTAAAAGCCTTTTATAAGAAGGCAAGCTCAATATAGGGTGAAGACCTACAGGCCCCATTCTTTCAGAACGAGGTGGGCCGCCCTCACCTTCCCAGCCTCCCCAAGCAGCTGGAAGCTATAATGGTGGCCACTGCTTCTGTGGCAGGAGGGATGCTGCTGGCTTTTCTAAACTTGTTCAGGTAGACTTTATTTGTCTGCAGGAGGAATGAGTTTTTATCTCTGCTAGCTGGATCAAAACAGAGCTCAGCTTCTTCCCTGCTGTGGTTTATTTCTTCTTCCTTACAGTTCTGAAAAGGGTAAACAGCAGGGATATGTTCCTTATTCCCCATAAATATCTCGTTTCCTTCTCACAGGGTTTATGGGAAAAGTGTTCTTTACCATGCTCGTCTTCCAGACTGGGGTGTACAGGAAAAATCTTACTATCTGAGAGCATAAATTCATCATATGTCCTTGGGAGGGAGTATTAGGAATGTACCATGATTAAATGCCACAAATTTGTACACAATTAACATCTTCCCTTATAGTACATTAAGAAAATGTCTAGAGAAAAGTCCCACAGAATGTGGACGTTACAGAACTGACTTTCTGGTTTACCCCACAATAATTATAAGCAATAAGTGCATCCAAGAAATATATGCAAGATGTTCGTCTGGCAAAATGCAACTGTTTTTAAAAAATCGATGCTCTCAATGGCTTTTGTGATAAAATTAACCTTAGAAATTCCCAGAAAATGCAGCTAAACAGTGAATGGGTAGATGATGATACATGTGAGGAAACCCAAAGCCTCAAATATCCTTTCTCTTGCTCTCCTACTTCTTTTTCCTTGCCAGACAAACCCATTCTTGGGACTGAATTTCTGAATTTGACAGCTGTAAGGGGGGCATCTGAAGCTAATTCTGACCATTGCTTGGTTTCAGGTAAAACTGTGTTTCTATCTCTGTCAGGTTCCTGTTGACTGGGAGACTTGATGCCTGACACTTTCCCAGGTTGTTGCTGGTGTCTGACTAGGCTTTGGCAGTGGCTTATGTGACTGCTATACATCACTTTCTGCAAAACTGCAAGCCTCATTAAAATGCAGCTTCTGCACTGTCCATTCAGTCACAACACTGGCCCTCATACTTGCACTGCCTCAGACTGCAATCATAGCATGATTGCTTTGATTGCATCTGATGCTCACTCTTACACTGTTATGTGTACAACTGAGAATACTGAATCCAGGTCCACAGGTGCTTCTACCTTGTCTAGGATGGCATACTCTGTTTCATCTCTAATCATTAGTTCTGATTATGAAATGTACTTTTTAGACAGCCAAGGAGGAATCTGTTTGCAGAACAGACTTTTAAAAAAACTCAAGCACCCAAATCTTGGTTACCCATTATTGATCCAGATTATTTCCCTAAAATGAGAAAAATCAGAGTGCATTACAGAAAGTAGCAATGCAAATTGCCATACTGTTTATTTGTTGCATCTGACTCAAGACAATATCCTTCTTTTCTCTTAAGCAAGAAGCTCACACTGAGTGCAAAATCCAGTAATTTATGTTTGTAAGGTACCATGGGGACATGTGCTTCTATTGGTTTTTACACAACATTAATCATCATGAATGGAAATCCATAAGCGACAAACACGACTTACCAAGGAACCTTGAATTTGTATTAGCTATCGCATTGACTCCACAGCTGTGTTCATTTGAAATATACCTTGTGCTTTGCCTCTGGATTTAAAGCATGAAATTTCTGATTAAGTATCACAGTTATACAGCTGATTTAGTATAATGCCCCTGTATGAAGTGTAAATGCTCAGTTCAGGAGATTTTAGCAGGAGAATGTGGATGTGTATTACAGGTTTGCTGCTGTCATTCGTAACATTATGTAAAACATGACAGACAAAAATTATTACACTAAAGAAAAACTTTTTGCGATGCGCTAGTGATAGACTATTCAATGTGTATAACAAATAGGAGGAATTATAGAGTTTGGTAAATATTAATAAAGAATTGTTAAAGGAAGCAGTTGCACCTTCTTTAAACCTTTCTTCAAATGATGAAGCCTAATCATTATCTTTTGTACTCTGTCAATCATACTTTAATTGCTGAAAACAATACAGAATCGTTTTTCTGTTCAGTGAACAGTTTAATTGCTTTGAAGTGTTAGTACTTATGTGAGTAGATGTGAGAATGGCTATTCTACTCATCGGTGAAAACAAACTTCTATTTCCTTTGTATTAAAATGCTCTGTTTCACTTGGTTGCCTAACAAAAATCTACAGGAGGAATGAGATAACCCTATCAAATACTGTTTTTTACCCTAGACCAACATATCTTTTCTTTCTCAGTCCTGTGTAGGCAGATTTGTGATGAATACTGTTGGGTGTAGTGGTGAAGAAAGAGTCTAATATTTGGAGAGTGCCAGTAAGGACGTGCTGTGATGGAGATGATGATCGGGTGTGAGGCTGATGGAACGAGTTTGAGATTAGAGTCACTGCGGTCATTTGAGAGCTTTGTTGAGGAGCTATGAGGGCAGCAAGGAGGAGGAGGGAAAGAAGTGGATCTGTCTATTTCACTTTTTTCTGTGGGTTTTCCTCCTGCTCAACTGCTTTTTACAGCAAAATTTTCTGCTAGAAGGTCCTTTATAGCAATAGGAGAAGACTCAGGGACTAGTTGTATGGTTTCTGGTGACAGTGGGAGGCATCTGAAGCTGGAGGCACTGGACTTTCTGCAGAATGCGGAGTGGGCTGCAGGATCTCCAAGCAGAAGAACGTGGAAGAGGTTGGAAGGTGGTGCTTTTGCAGAACTCGCTGACCTGAAGCCTTTACCCAGAATGCACTCAGAAGGCTATCCCACAGTGAAGCTGTGCTCCCACCACCACCACTCCATTTCTTGTTCTCTCTTGACTGATAAAGCCAGACCAAATGTAGTAAGGCCTCATTGATGCTGTCTACAGAGTTCCCTCAGCTTGTACCAGTGTGCCTTGAGAGCAACTCAACACCTTCTCGGGATCCAGTGCCAAATATAGCAAAGGAGAAAACTTCCCACTTTCCTTTAACCCTGAATATGAGTGGCTATTCACAATAAATTCCCAGATGTATGACTCTCATTGGAAACCACTAGGTGTTTTCTGCTTCTTGGGATTAGGCTTGTTTCATGAGTAGCAAGTTTAACTGAGTTCTAGTAGGATCCATAGTAAGGATCATCCTTTATCATTCTAAGTGCTACAAAGGAGATGGTTTTAGGATGCAGGGTGCTGTCAAAAGTTGCAGAATAAAATTCCTTCTGAATTAACCTCTGCTCAATGTGAGGAGTAGGATTGCCCCAGGATGAGGTGGTGGTCCAATTAGTATTATTGCTGAAGACAATAGTTCCTGTCCCACCAATGCCAAGGGTGCAGGTTTGAACACACAGCTTAATGTATAAAGGAACTACAAAAACTTGTATCCTGAGGCCACTCACTATGTCTACACTTTAAGTAATGTATTTTTAAAATATATGAAAGTAGGAGTTTACTAGGAGAACTACCTTAAAATAATTACACAGAAAGCACCTGAGAAACTTTCTCAGTATTGGCAAATTAGAGTTTAGATAGGTAT
Organism: Podargus strigoides; assembly: GCA_028020825.1. Taxonomy (NCBI): domain Eukaryota; kingdom Metazoa; phylum Chordata; class Aves; order Caprimulgiformes; family Podargidae; genus Podargus; species Podargus strigoides. The sequence continues at coordinate 28,667,328 of CM051620.1, forward strand.
CAAACCCCAAAATGCATTCATGCAGGAAAAATAAATTGTATGCAATGATGCTAATGAGATCAGAAATGTCCTTTTGAATCAGCAGGAGATTTTTCAGTTACTTGGAGGCAGAAGTTTTACTCAATATAAAGACCAAGTGGAGTGAGATAAAAAGCAAATTAATAGAGAAGGAATGGGGAGGAGAGCTCACTGGAGGAAGCAGTTGGAAGCATTTAGCGTGACATGACAGAGGTATCAGGAAAGCTCAGAGTAAACCATAGAAAGGAGGAGAGGGATGATACTAACAATGATGCACAGTGGCTACTTAAATGGTGACAATAGTGTCCTGAATGAAGACAGTCAATTAAACATACAGGATATAGAGTTACCTGTGAAAGATTTGGTTTAGGAATGTGATCTAGATGGAAATGACAATACAAGCTGTTCCTATTTTAAACAGGTTTTGCTTGGTATTTTCATGCATAATACTTATTTGAATGAAAAGTGCATCGTAGTGCATAATAATTTTGTTTTATGAGGATTTCAAGAGTCATTCCTTTAAAAACGAAAATTACAAAGCAAAATGGTGGACTTGGGGTTGCATTATGGTCTGCAAATGGTGCAGAATCACCTAATAGCTGAGAAGGGATTAGTATAACCCTGAAAGAGGAAGCAGAGAAGAATTTAGCCTTTTGATTCTCTATTGGGGCTGGAACACAACTTACTCATTTTGAAAGACATTATAAAACTGTAGAGTACTTTTAGAAATCAATAGCAACAATAATTTGGAAACTTCAGATACACATATCAGCATAACATGCTGGCTAAGATGTCATTTCATTAACTTCCAAATCTTCATTTTGGCAGACTGAGCTTGCTCTATTCCTCACTGATTGCTTTTTTTGTTGAAATGGCAATTACAATTCTATCACCTTCTAAATAACTTCCCTTTTCTGAGGTCTGTAAATGCCTATGTGCAGATAAATTCAATCTGCCTTTCATGTTTTGGTATTAATCATGCAGAAAATCTTCTTAGTATCGCATTTATATTTTCTCAAAAAACTGAGACCTTTTGGAATTATTGGATCACTAACTGCAGTGGCTCTGCAATTTGTATTGAAAAAGTGAAAACATTTAAAATTTGTGTCTTTTTATATGGAAAAATAACAACCTTTGGCTTTTCAATGTCTACCCCTCACTACTTGCATGAAGACTTTCAACAGAAAAATGTTTCCTCTGAGGGTTTTTTCATTCAGCTTTCTTGAGGTTCAAGCATACTGATAAAGCCTGTGAAATGAGTGTTTTCTAGGGGAACTAAAGCTATTTACTTTCAAAGACTGACACTCCAGGAAAAATGTGTGATGCATGGCAATTGCTCAATTTCAGTTAAATCTAAGAATTTGAGGATTAAGCTGATAGGCTCAAATCTATAGTCAAACACAGACCCAGTGGCTAGCCTGAGTTGATGTGGAGAATTTCAGTGTCCCAGTGAGAGCCTAGAAAACACCAGTGTCCCCTTCCCATTCTCTCACCACTTTCCCATTTTCCCTTGTCCTGCTGCTTTGGTGTCTACTCTAGGTTACTATTTTGTGACTGTTCTTCCTACACAGGACTGAGGAATGTTGGTTGCAAATAATGAGTGAACCAAACCCAACCCAGAACATTCCACAAGTCATCCAAAGTCTACTGGAGTCAACCAAAATACAGGGGGGTAAAGAAGAGTGACTCCATCAGAATTAGTGAAAATTAAATTGGTAAAAATATTCAGGGGTGGAAACTGAAACAGGTCTTCATATTTAAATTGGTGAGTTACTTCAATTAAATCTGATGTTTCTTTACCAACCACAAGTTACAACAAAAAGCTTGTGATCCTTTTTATAAGTCACCATCATCCTCTGCTGGATGTGGTAAGTCTGTTCTGTGTGGTAAGTCTTTCGCTTTCCTTGTTTCTGTACTGCACTCAGAGGTTGACTCTGTTCTCAAAATCTGTGGAGCTAATTCTTATTTACTTAGATAGAATAAACATAACCAGGCCACTAGTACCGAATATTAAGGTCAATTATGTTATATTTGAGAAGAACTAATCTCGTTTTGGGAAGTATTTTTTTTACATGTCTGAGAGAATTTTTGGCCTGATCTAGCAGCATTCTTTGCCTCTGAACTAATTCACAGGTTGGTTGAGTTTTGTTGTTGGTGTTTTTTTGTTGTATTTTATTTTTTTTTTAATAAATTGGAGCCACAACTGTTGTTTCTGATAGTTGAAGCTGAGCCATCAAAATTAAATATTTTGGTGCCTCAAAAACATCAAGTACCGTGACTATCTTATTCTTACCTAAAAGCTTAATATAAACACATAGCTCTGCCTAAAAAGAAAAAAAAAAGAAAAAGAGGAAAAGAAAAAGAAAAAAAACAACCCAAAATGAAATTAGCACAAAAATGAATAATGAATACTAAATAATGGTAAATCTACTGGAAGTGGGTCAATAAACAACACAGTCCCTCTTCCCCCTAAAATACAGAAAGTACACAAACTTCCCTTTCAAAACACAGGTCTAAAGGAAGGCATCTGATGAACTTGACACAAAGCACCTAGACAATTTCTAAAAAACATTAAAACATGCTAACTGGTGCAGAAGTAATCAGAAATTCTTTTACACATCAAATATATTGCCAAGATGTCAGCTGTACTAGTGTTTCCACATAGGCATGTTGCCAAACTTCTGTGAGGCTGAAAATCCCACATGCAAACCAGTGTTCTGTATTGACAGGCACTTGCTAAATGACCAGCCATGATTTAGATTAGTCTAAATACCAGAATTTTGTGACCAGGTCTTACAATGGTTCTCTTAGAAATGTGAATGACAGTGTTGAGTATTTATGGGTAAGAATCAAGGGGAAGGCTATTAAGGCAGACATCTTGGTGGGAGTCTGTTATAGAACCCCCAACCAGGATGGAGAGGCTGATAAAATATTCTATAAGCAGCTGGCAGAGATCTTGCAATCACTCACCCTTGTTCTTGTGGGGGACTTCAACTTTCCAGGTGTCTGCTGGAAATATAACACAGCAGTGAGGGAACAGTCCCAGAGGTTCCTGGAGTGTGTGGAAGACAACTTACTAACACAGCTGGTAAGGGAGCCAACTAGGGACAGTGCCCTACTGGACCTGCTGCTTGTTAACAGAGAAGTCTTGTGGGGGATGTAAAGGTTGGAGGTTGTCTTGGGCAGAGTGATCATGAAATGATAGAGTTTTAAATTCTTGGAGAAACAAGGTGGGGAGCCAACAGAACTGCTACCCTGGACTTCTGAAAGGCAGACTTTGGCCTGCTTAGGAGCATGGTTGAGACTGACCCTTGGGAGGCAGTCCTGAAGGTCAAAGGTGCCCAGGATTGCTGGGCATATTTCAAGGAGCAGCTCTTAAAAACACAGGAGAAGGCCATCCCCAGGTCCCAAAAAATGAGCCGGCAGGAAAGAAGATCAGCCCGGTTAAATAGAGAGCTTTGGCTGGACCTCAGGAACAAAAGGAAAGTCTACAGCCTTTGGAAAGGGAGGTTGACAACTTATGAGGAATACCAAGATGTAGTGAAGCTATGCAGAGGGAAAATTAGAAGGGCCAAAGCTAAAGCAGAACTCAACTTGGCCACTACAGTTAAAGATAATAAGAAGAGTTTCTTTCAGTACCTCAATAGAAAAAGGAAGACTAGGGAAAATGCTGGCCCACTGATGAACGAGACAGGCGCCCTAGTGATGGAAGGGAAAAGGCAGAGTTACTGATTTCCTTCTTTGCCTCAGTCTTCACTACTAAAGCACTCCCTCATGAATCCCAAATAGTGGAGGCAAGAGGGAAGGTCTGGAGAGAAGATTTTCTCTTGATAGAGGAAGACCACGTTAGAAACCACTTGGCCAAACTGGACATCCATAAGTCCATGGTCCCTGATGGGATGCACCCGTGAGTGCTGAGAGAGCTGGCAGATGTTATTGCTGGGCCACTCTCCATCATCTTTGAAAAGTCATGGAGAGCAGGAGAGGTACCTGAAGACTGGAGGAAGGCCAGCATCACTCCAGTCTAGAAAAAGGGCAAGAAGGAGGACCCAGGGAACTACAGGCCGGTTAGTCTCACCTCCATCCCTGTTGATAGAGCAATTTGTTCTGGAGGTCATCTCCAAACATGTTGACATTAATGTTTACAAATACCTAAAGGGTGGGTTGAGGGAGGATGGAGCCAGACTCTTCAGTGGCTCCCAGTGACAGGACGAGGGGTAATGGGCACAAGCTGGAACATAGGAGGTTCCATTTAAATATGAGAAAAAACTTATTTTCGGTGAGGGTGACAGAGCACTGGAACAGGCTGCCCAGAGAGGTTGTGGAGTCTCCTTCTCTGGAGGTTTTCAAGACTTGCCTGGATGAAGTCCTGAGTGATGTGCTCTAGGGGATCCTGCTTTAAAGCAGGGGAGTTGGACTAGATTATTTCTAGAGGTCCCTTCCAACTCTGACAGTTCTGTGAATCTGTGAGTCTGTCAGAGAGTAAAGCAAACACCACCACCCGTTTAATATTTATACCCATTTATTATCTCAGAAAGGGTGTACCCCATTTAAACTGACAAACATGGGTGGTTCTTTTGTGCTCAGTGGGATAAAAAGGATGTAGGAGGAGATGACACAACATTTCCTGATCTTGATATATGTTTCTAGGCATTATGCTGGAAGCTGCTGGCAGGGTTTATTAATGTTCGCCTTGCTGGGTCTGATGAGACCTGTCCAGAACTGCCTTGCATACAAACAGACCTCAGAAAGAGAGGCCATGCCAATAATTCTTACTAGAAAATATAGGAAGTTAAATGATGACTGAAACTTCAAGCAGGTCAAGATTGATGGCAGGGTGGAATGAAAAAGTAAAATAAATTCATTGAAGAGTATATTCTATGTTATTCAACAGGCAAAAATAAAATTTGCAACTATCTTGACTGGAAAACATAATTTTAATGAGTTTAAACCATATATTTGGGGAATGCTCCTTTCCCACATTTTGGCTGTAGGGCCAAAGGCACCTACTGGTCTGACCACAGAAGGAGGGGGTGAGTCTACATTGCCCACTCCAGTGGAAAAGCTGAGAATGAGACCCAAACTTCCTGTTTCCCCATCCTTTGCTTAAACAAATAGATAGACAGAAGAAAAAAACCATTCTTTTCAACCTCTTTTGCATCAACTCTGTAAGATTCTAATGGCTGTAAATTAATTTTATTTACATTATGAATGTTCTAAAAGTTTTATGCTTTTAGATTTTTTTTTTTAATTGAGGACTAAATAATACAAATCAGACTCAGAGGAACAGATGTGAAAGGTGAAGAAATTACTTTGCTCATTCATTTTACAAATACACAGTTACATGTAGAGAAGCCTGGTAGAAACAGAGACACAAAGTGCATGATAACAGTGCTCGCATTTTCTGCAGTTTCCTGTGCAATATGTATGGGATAGGATGTAAGTAATAATTGGAAAATTATTATGTAGTCATTCAAGAGTAACCTGGTTAAAACCTTGAACACCACTTAGGAAATCTTCCTCTGAGAAATCGACTGCCAGGAAAAATGGGGAGGAGGAGCTGGTAGCAAGGCCTTTGCAATGCCTCATACAACAGGCTGTGAACAACAAACATGTCTACTGTGCTATTGCATATATTAAATATAACAAAAGGGCATGTCAAGAAGTTTCTTACAATTTTTGATTTCATGACATGATTTTATTACTTTCTCCATTTCTTCAGTCACAGGTTATTAGATTTACTGCAGCTTTGGAAGGTACAACACATTAGTATCTGTCGAGTATGCTGCCCCTAATGACTTTCTTAGCTTGCTCAAGTACAAACATCTTGCACTGATATTTATCAAGTGAACACAGTCTTTTACCTATTCATTTGTCTTAGGGATGAAGAACTTCATGTTTCTCTTGATGCTGAAAGCAAGATTTCAATGAAGTCCAAAATGTTCAAGAAAAAACTAAATTTTGCTTGGTCTCAATGATATTTAAAGTAACCTGAATATGATTTCTGGCACAATGTTGCTTCAGCCATTACCATTAATTAGAAGTTTCGTCCTCTGTTTTTCTAAGTAGTACCCTGTATAAGTGCACTCAGCAAGCTGCAAATTGTCACAGTAGCTATTGATCTTTTTGACACGCCTAATCAGCCTAATTCTGCTGATAATAGAAGAGTCAGCGAGGTCTGCCCTGGTGCTATTGACAGAAAACAAAAGTATCTAAAAGGGCAACAAAAAATCCAGTTTGATTACAATAATAAATTAAGTACTATCAAGTGCTATCAAGTACTATCACATAGTCACATATTTGCTCAGTCTTGCTATTTGAGATATGCAAATTTGGACTTAAACTACATAAAATGAATCAGACAAATTTTTACTCCTTTTCTGTAGATCTTGTTCTACTCTCTGCTGAGTATTTCCATTGTTGAATTCTCATGTAAAATAATGAAAGTAAAGAAAGTTTCACTGTTTCATGCAGATTTGAATTAATGCAGATTGAATTAATTTCCCTTTAACTACTTATAGGAGAGGGAAATGTTTTTGATGAGCTTTAGCTAAAGTATTACTTGGTTCCCTTGATTTAAAAGGTGTTTGCATCAATTCTTACAGTAAATATAGCTATTATATCATAATGGTTTTTACTTTTACATAATAAAGCTCAGTACAGCCAGAAGATTATCCCAAGTTTTCTGTCAGTGAGAGTTTCTGATATTTATGTTTGAAACATGATTCTCAGTCAGATGTTAGAATCAAATCTGATGATAGACTGAAAACATGCAGCGCAGAGGTGGAGAAAAGGACAAGAGTAAGAAATGAAATATCCTTGAGAGGTAAATGTAACTGAAATATACTTAATAAAAAGAGAACTATAATTCTCTTTTTGAGAAAGAATGGTAAAACTACATTGTAACCAGAACTGGGGCCTTGCACAGCCTGTGTACTATTTTTTTTTTCTTTTTTCTTTTTTTCCCCTGATATAATTTAATAAAAATGCCTCTCAAGACACCTTATTAAAGGTTACTCATTATTGTGGGACTCCCATCTAATGCTTGTGTGGCTTCATTATTTTTAGTGTAGCTATACCAGCATAATATCACAGTGCTGCAACTGTGAATATATCCTTCAAATTCCAGACAAGCACTAACTAGAGTCTGAATTGAGTTATGACACCATAAATCTATTGTATTTGATATCATTGGGATCACATGCTGTACCAGAAAAAAAAATTTTTTCTCTACTGAATGCTTAATTACTGAACCATTGCTGTGCTATTATTATTATGGCTATTTATTATGAAAGGCTGACAGTTTGACAGAAGCTATTCTTCTCAGACAATGTAATATAGATATGAGTGCTTGTGTGTAACTCATTCCAATTAATTAGTTTGTTGGTATTTTATTAAGCATTAGATGAATGTGGTTTGTTGTGGTTTTTTTTTCAAAATCTACAATACTTCAGGCTTTCAGCTAATGAATTGGATGCCACCTTTGTTATTTACAAAGGATCGTGATGATAAGTTATAGTTTATTTTGAGCCAGTGCTTCCTCAATGATTGATTGGTGCCATTTGAAATAAATTCAGAGAATTTATATGAAATGCTCTGGGCCTGTGCTGAGTTGTCCATCCACTAAATGAGCAGAGAAAGGAAACCATCATGCACTCTAATTCCAAAATGCTTTTCCTGCACGCTCTCAGCCATGCCACAAGCTGCTAATCCTACTTTTGGTAAGGAGAAGGAGCTTGTATTAGAGGTGCTGAGGCTAAGCTGCTCCTCAAATATCAAAACGTGAGTTGGACTGTGCTGCAAAAGTGACTCTTCTGCTCTCTGCTGTGCAACCACAGGAATAAGAGGAGGTTATTGACTTTCTTTCCCACTCCTTACAATTTAAAGCTGTGGCAGGCACCTGAAAAGTTCTTGATATCATTGATGACTTATGTTCCAATGATTTGTGGCCTGTTTGTGATTTGTGTGTGAGGTGAATTCGGTAAACATGAAACATTTCTTCCTAGGAGCTTGTTTTCTTTAAGGCAAGATGGGAAGCTGCATAGGTGTGTTGCTTTCCACATGGCACAGCTGAGGGACAGTTTAGATTAAAAGAAATAAGAATGGATACTGCTCACTGGGAGGGAACACAAATTTTTTTAATTCACTGCAACAGGAAACTGTTCAATGCAAGAAAGCCTGACTCATGGGTCCATTAAAATCTGGGATAACAGAATCACAGAATCACAGAATAACCTTGGTTGGAAGAGACCTGTAAGATCATCAAGTTCAACCATTAACCTAACACTGACAATTCACCTCTAAACCATGTCCCTTAGCACCTTGTCTACACGTTTCTTAAATGAACTCCTTGTTTAGTTCTTTTTTATCTAAAAGCAGCAAAGAAACAGACTTGAAGTTTTGATCCACTCCAGCTATGTCTGATGATCAGTTAAGTGACATGAAATGTATAGTAAACGCAGGAGTTACATTCCAAGTTAGTGAATATTTTATACATATGTAGCTACAACATACTATCGCGTGCCCTTGTGCAAGAGGCAGTGGAAGGCCAATGTGTAAGAGCAGGCGGGCGAGAAGTATATGACAGTCTTCACTGAGCAAGTTGAACACAACTGTTTGATCCTGTCTGTCTTTCCTATCATAGCCGTACATAGCTGGATCATATATCTGAAATCACCACTTAAATAATTTTTCAGTACGTCAATGCAGTGAAAGTCTTTGGGGATTGTTCTAAAAAGTCCTCAAGCTGGAGTGTCTACAGCACTGGAGGCACTTACTGAGACATACTTTTGGGCAAACAATTGTTACAAAAGAAACTTTCCTAATATGTGATGTTTGATGACTGCAGCAGATATTTCAAATGCAGCATGTCTTGAATTAGAGTTCAGATGGGCAATCAAGTTATTGTGGCATAAAACTTTTTCACACTTCAGCTGAGCCATAACAACTGTTTGTGGGCCTGTCTTTAGTCGGTAGAAAATAACAATGCAGGGATGAACAACATCCTGATCTAAATGGTGGATGAAAAAGGTGTGCAGCTGTTGAATGTGATGTGGTTTTGTGTGTGTAGCCAGGCAGGCAAATAAAGAGGCTAAAGCCTCCTTAAATCCATGCCTGACTTAACTCAGACTGCAGGCTAAACTACTTCGCATTTCTTTGCAGTTGGTCTGGGCTTAAAGCAGGCATGAGGACAGCTGCCATCACTCAGTTAATGTGCAGTAATCTGTTCCTCCAAATAGACAGAGTGTGAATTTAGAGAACTGATCCTACCACCTAAACCCACAGTATACACCCTGCATAGTCACTTCCTTTGCAAGTTAGAACTGGAAATAGAGAAAGAAATATATTTCTGAATCCTCTAGTCCAAAGATGCAGACCCCCCCTACAGAGGCTCTGTTCTAGCAGCATCTGGACTTCGGCAGAAGATCTGTCCTTATTGAACACTTCTCTTTACTGAAAGTCTTAGGGCTGGTCACAGGGGAAACAAAAAAAGAGACAACAGTATTGTGTTCAGCAAAGAGAGTCCTGCAGCAGGTTATCACAGAATCACAGAACGTTAGGGATTGGAAGGGACCTCAAAAGATCATCTAGTCCAATCCCCCTGCCAGAGCAGGAACACCTAGGTCAGGTCACACAGGAACGCATTCAGGTGGGTTTTGAATGTTTCCAGAGAAGGAGACTCCACAACCTCTCTGGGCAGCCTGTTCCAGTGCTCTGTCACCCTCACTGTGAAGAAATTCTTCCTCACATTTATGTGGAACCTCCTATGTTCCAGCTTGCACCCATTGCCCCTTGTCCTATCATTGGATGTCACTGAGAAGAGCCTGTCTCCATCCTCATGACACTCACCCTTTACATATTTATAAACATTAATGAGGTCACCCCTCAGTCTCCTCTTCTCTAAGCTGAAGAGACCCAGCTCCCTCAGCCTTTCCTCATAAGGGAGATGTTCCACTCCCTTCATCATCTTTGTGGCTCTGCGCTGGACTCTCTCGAGCAGTTCCCTGTCCTTCTTGAACTGGGGGGCCCAGAACTGGACACAATACTCCAGATGCGGCCTCACCAGGGCAGAGTAGAGGGGGAGGAGAACCTCTCTCGACCTACTAACCACCCCCCTTCTAATACACCCCAGGATGCCATTGGCCTTCTTGGCCACAAGGGCACATTGCTGGCTCATGGTCATCCTGCTGTCCACCAGGACCCCCAGGTCCCTTTCCCCTATGCTGCTCTCCTACAGGTCAGTCCCCAGCTTATACTGGCACGTTATTGGCAAATGGCTTGTCGGGAGGTATACAGCTAAATATGAAGCACTGCAAATAGGTTAAGATCCGAATTTAAGTCATGTTTCTCTCTCCCTCTAATAATATTTTTCAGACTAGTGGACTCATGACCAATTTTTGTTGCTAAACTGACTTCAGAACATTAGCTATGCCCATTTCAAATGTTTTTCCTATTTGGTCTGCTGCTCTTTGTGATGAAAGAAAAGATTTTGTTTCATCATCCTACTAAATCCCTTTCACTTTATATTTGGAAAATATTATATATTTCATTAAAAAATACTCTTTGGAGGGGCATTTCTTATTCTGAGTCCAAGGTTATGTTTTTATACATGGAAAGTTTTTCCTAATTGTTTTATATTTATCACTTTTCATACTTAATCCTCCCCCCCTTTTTTTTTCTCTCAAATGAGTTGTAGCTGACTCTGTTCCTAAATGACACATTTGCTATTAGTCAGCTCTTTTTCCTAAATAACTTTGTTTTCATAAAACAGGAGAACAACATCTGTTAGGATTTTTTGTTTTGTAACAAGCTTATCTATCTAGTTTATTTTTCACAAAACAGAGGGTAATGCCCGATAGCAGGGCACAAAACAGGTAGAAGCAAACTGAAATCCCAAGTGTTCCTACTGGGTATGCACTATGTATTTGACAGTATTCTTATTGACTTTCCAGTTATACAGCTATTGGTGATTGGAGTGAAAAATAATACTTGTAGGAACTGGCCATTATATCTACATAAATATAAGTGAAAACCAGACTAAATTACAATATGCATCATAAACTACCAGGTTTATATTATAGCAGTGCTGGCCTATACTGCCGAAAATTTGAGTAACAAGAGTAGAGGAAAGATGCACAGTTCAATTTATAATTGCCTCTCTGTGGGAAACACCAATTGCCTGAGATTTCTTTGAAGAAATTCTTTGTAGGGCAATCTTTTATCTCATCCATAGTAGTTTTTATTCAGTGATCTCCCTAGGCTTTGCAAAAGAAAGTAAGTGTTATTATCCCATTGTAGCAGGGAGGAAAACTGAGATAAAGTAGCCTCTTCCAAAGCTTGAGGAAAAGAACAAGCATTTTACATCAGTGGCAATCTTGGTTCTGAGCTTTAAAGTCTACATACTGCCAGCTTCTCAGCTAGAGGGTCCCAGAATTTGGGAAGGTGGAAGGCATGAGGCTGACTGGCCTGTCATTAGGACAGGCTGCACCCGACTAAGATGGTGCACATAAGCACTCTTCCTTTGCCTTTCCTTGCTACCGCCATGTCGGGGTCGGAAGAATGTCGTTCATGAGAGTTAGGATGTAAGGCAGAGACAACACTCTCTACATGCAGTGAGGCACCTTTTCCTGGCATTCAAGGGACTCAGTAATGGCATGCAGAGAAACTGGAGCTGGTTCCCCTCCATGCCTTAGATGTGTGGCTCAGACCTGTGAGCTGTCTTTGGAGCTGTGTCTGCAGCACGCTAATTCCATAACACAGATCTTGGAAAGGCTTTTTAACTTGGAAGCAGCAGTGGGCAAAAAGGACTGTGCACATTCCAGACTTTCACTGTTAATGAAGTCTTCCTGTACTGCTTGATTTTTAGAAGCTTTCCTCCATAGGGCTAGATGAAAAATTTCTTCTACATTATGCTTCATTATATAGTGTAGATATATGCTAAATACATCGTACAGGGTGAAATGCTGGCACTGAACAATCAGAGCCTAATATATTGTACATTAATTTCCCCACTTAGGTGTCTGCAGCAGTAAGTCTGACACCTAATTAGTGCAAAACTCACCAGTCTTGTTAAACTGTGGTCACCCCTATTGCTAATGTCACTTCAGCTGATCAGGTATTCGCCATCGGGAGATATTCTATTTACGGCTGTTTATTCACTACAAAATTACAACTTCCTACAAATTCAGAGTGGCAACTTCTTACAGACATTCCTCAGACCTGTACAGGAGAACCTGTTCCTTTGAGAAAAAGCAATAACGTAATCTATTCTACGTTGCATGTTAAAAGATGAGAGGATTCAGGTAGTAGTAGCTTCTACTGTGTATAACGCTTGTTAGGATTTATAAATTCAAGAGGGCCTTGTGCTGGCCAATGGGACCCAAACTGTCAAATTAGCAATAGGTTGAAATTGCATTTGCAGTAAGCAGTACAAAACACTGGTTATCCACGTGCCCTGTTATTCCAGACTTGGTGTTGGTTCAGCTGTGCCCATTGTTGACTGACTTCTGTTGGCTTCACTGAATGATTTTTACAGTGCAGATATGATTAAATATGTGTTAAAAAGCAAGCAGGGACAGTGACACTGAGCAACAAAAGTGATTTCTGCTCAAAGAGGAATATGAAAGCCAGGAAGAGAGGGAAAGTATTATAGAGTCTAAACAATGTGACCAATCCATTCTTATTAGGAACTTATAAAAAAGTATAAATTTGACTTTCAAAATATTTTTTAGTGTTTCTCTAGAAGACCTTAGAAGTTTAACAACATGATGGGCATTTCATGAAAGGGGCAGGCTCAGGCTGAAAATGCAAATGTTCCTAAACCAAACATTTCTTGAAGAAAAATCCTTCCATAAAAAAAATCTGTGGCTGCCAACGGAGCCTGCAGAGGATACACATGGAAGACAGGGACTGGGGATCATGGGTGAGCACATGTTTACTAATGAGAAAGTTCTCCATTCTGGAATCTTATTTAATTTTGAAATGGTCCATTTAAAAAAATTTAAAAATTAGCACACTGTGTTTTCATGTTTTCCTGTCTCAGCTACTTTTCACCAAATGTAGTATAATATATGTAAACCAATTAAAGTACATTTATTTCCCTTTCAAAAATCACCAAGTGTAGTAAAATATATTTTTCTTGTTTATCCTCAGAGAGTCCTATGCTTGTATGAAGAACGTAGGACTAGGCCCTAGTTACAGAACATCACAGTGCTGCTCTGAGCTTATTTTGTTAGCACAGATCGTTGTTTCTCTGTGGTTACTTGTAGCAACTGTATAGACAGACATGGCATGGTTATTCCTTACCAGCTCATTGCTGCCATCCTCATCAAAATCCTCCTCTATCCCATCAGTCATCTCTTCTCCATCCCCATCTGCATCTGGCCCTCCTTCAATTGGCTCCTCTGTAGAGTTATCTGCATTCTCTGATATGCATTCCTCTTGAATCAAATCAGCATTGTCTTCCATTTGTTTCTTTTGAGCTTCTGTAAGGAAAACATACTCTATAGAGATTCAGTAACCTTCCCTATTGGTGGCAAAGAAAAGTGGTCTGAGGAAGAAACCTAAGCTTCCCATCTCCTAAGCTTTGTAAAAATCAGTGTGTAAATAACTACCAGGCAAATATGATTAAAATCCTTATTTTCAAAAATAATTGATGTTAATGTATAGATCAACCATAGTACCAACATGCTCATCTATCCCATGCAATGGATGAAGGCTTGATTTACCAGCAGATCTATCTTTTTTGATTTTCTGGACGTTGCTTTGCTTTGGGAATCCAACTGGTGCAGTCACTGTGTTTATTTATCTGCAACCAATGAGAGGTACATAAATTCCTACGCTCTCAGAAGTGGGAGGCTGTTAATTGCCAATAAGTGAACATGGATTTGCATGAATTTGCTGTGAATGTATCTCAACAGCCATATAGATAATCAACAAATCCTTCTAGACAACTGAACATATTTTTAATGGATTAAAGTAACAGTTTCTCCCTGTTGGTATAATGTGCTGAGGTAACTGGAGGACTTCCTATAATTTATGCAAAGTGATGAAAAGAAAGACCATTTCCATGGAGGCCCAGAGGATCTGTTCTGGTTGACTTAGCATGGATAGCTGCATTATTGTGATTAAGTGCTGCAAGACTCCTGGATATGCTGAGGAATTTCATCCAGCTGGCAGAAATCCAGAGGAGGATTGAGAGAAGAATGACAGATTGTCCAGAAGAGTGTTTGGAGGGATCAGAGCCTTATTCCTATGCACATCAGGAGTTTAGATGAAAAGTTTTTATGTACTCAAAGTGAATACAGGCCAGAGAATTGTTTGCATGTAGCTTGGAATATCAATGTCTTTTCAGTCTAATGGTGATAATACCCATGAAGGATCAAATTTCTAGAACAAAATGATTTCTTTCTTTGTTAGATTGACTGTTCTGTAACACTAGCAGTGCATCACCTGTCTTGTTGGACAGTCAATGAATCTGCAGATTGCCTGTGAAGATCTATATTTTTCTGCTCAATTAATGTATTATTATTTTACTATAAATTATTACCATCTGCATATAATCAAATCTGCTCATACTTTTCTGTATCATAGTCTTAAACTGAAACGTTTGTTTTTACTTCTCCCTCTACATTTATTTTGCAACTTACTTTCATTTCTTCAGTCTTTGTTATTCTCTAATCCCTCATTTTCAAATTTATTTACTGAAGACACATAACAAGTAAGCTTTTCTTCCTTAGTCACATAATTTCTTCAGAAAGGTTCTTAAAAAATTATCTTAGAGAACTGCTTTGACAGTACTGTAGACACACTTAGCAGAAGATTCAGCCCATGGAGCCTCATCTTCTATTGGTAAGGTGCTGTATACAATACCATGCTAGTTATAAATCATTGTGTTTCTTGCCTTACTATGCAAGGAAACGTGGATTGAGTCAGCTATGCCTATTATGTCCTGCCCCAGCTATGCCTACTATGTTCTGCCTTGAGTCACTTCTGAGATTAACCCAGCTGTGGCACTGACAACTGAATCAACTTTAGTCAAGGTTTTCAAGAAGGGTTCCTGAAATTATGGACTTAATACATTTAAATGGGAAGACTTTTAGGATACAGCTGCTTAAAAATTAGGTCACTTATTTAATTGTCTAAATGATAACATAGACTGGGTTCTTCAGAGGAGTCTAAAATACCAGCTCAGCATCTAACTGTTTTGGGCTCTTCTGAGAAGCTAAATGTAAGATCCTACCTTTCAGCACACCCATCTCTGATATTACAGGGAGAATATTCTCTTCTTAATTTTTTTCACATCAGAACAGCTTCTTATCCCTGGCTTCCTCCTTCAGATTTTTACAAAAATAAAGAAGTATTCCTGCAGTTTCCCTATGTAGAGGAAATCCTCTTATCTATATTCTCCCTCTTGGCATGGTCAGAGTTTGAGAATAGTAAAAGACAGAACATCAGCTGTTACTGTAAGGAGAGTTTTCATGCAGCTGTGGAGCAGTAACCACTGCAGGCACTGAGCTTGTCCAGCTTGTCTGTTTAACCTGTCACATTTCTCCAGACGTATAACTTTTAAGATTAATAATTAACTATTCTTCCTGAAAGCAATGCAAACTTAAAAAACTAAAAGGGCAAGATTATGGCTTGATTTTTTTTTGTGTAAACGAGACGTAGATCCTCTCTCTGATCCTAGTCTTAGTGAGGCCACACCTTCTGGCAGAGGGATGTAAGAAATAACATTGCCAAACCATAGAGAAGGAACAAAATCATCTCACATCTCACACAGTAAATGAAATAGTTCAGCTAGTGATGTAGCTTTATCTTATATAAATCTTTTAACTGAGCAAGCAGGCTAATCACCCAGGCTGCATAACAGTCTTCATCAATTTAGGAGATTTAAATGGGGATCCAGAAATACTAGTATCTCTGAGGTATTTTTTTCATCTCACACCCTCCAACAAGAGACAAGGAATATGGGGGACAGGTTTTGCACCTGATGTTTTAAAACAACAACAATTTGAAACCGGTATTTAATCTCAGGAGATTATTCATTGCTTATCTTCAAAAGACATAACAGTACGATTCAATACGAATCAACATTTTCCTCTTTGAGCTGATTTCTATTTAAATGAGTTCACTACAGTCCTTTAGCAAAAGCAAAAATTGGATATCAAAGTACAATGACATGCAGGTTGTTTTGCATAGTAATGGATTTTATATGAAAGCTCCCTAAGTAGAGATGTGCTATCTCAGAGCATTTCAGTACATAAGTGATTCAACAGAGTGCCTTGCGATTACATTTTCACTGATTATACGAACTTTTATCTAACCTGCATAAAGTATAAAATAGAATATAATGAATATGTATTTTGTATGGTTCTCCTAAAAGAGATAATCACACTCCTTACTATTGGTTTACCTTAGACATGGAAAAAAGCACTCAACTTACTTTGTTATAACTGCTGAGGGATTGGTCCTTGTCTGTCAACTTAAAAAAAGGGCTGTAAATAAAAGGCAGGTTTTTTTAAAGAGCTGGTTTTGGTTGTGAGTTTTTTGTTGTTGGTTGTTTTTTGTTTGTTTGTTTTTGTTGTTGGTTGTTTTTTTAAAAAAATGTTAACCACATAATATTTTTCTGTAGGTTTCTGCCCTAGAAAGACATTCATTAGGGTTATTTTTGAATGCCAGCAGGAAACTTCAGTATTCAGAGAGAAACCCCAATGGATCAGGAAATAGGGCAGGCACTTGGGAACAGGAAGGATCCAGATCTAAGTATCTGTTTTGCCTGTGTCAGGTTCATGAACCTCAACTGCTAATTCACACTGATGTTTGGACAGTCTTGATGTAGCTTTCTTTATGTGTCCTGTTGGGTCTTTTTGGCTTCACGTAACTGATTTGAGTTAGGCAAGGAACACAAATCTAAGTGCTCGGACACCCAGGCAGCTGTGAATTCTGAGACAAAATTTCCTTCCCACTTTTAACAAAATGCATAAAGCCTTTTCATCAGAGAATGGAGGAAGGGGGGGTGGGGGGAAAAGGTTGAAACTTTTCATGAGATAAGGCCTCCATTTTCCTGCTGACCCTCATCAAAATCAGCTCACTTGTACACAGTTCCAGTACAGAGATATACCATGTGATTTATAAGGAAATAGTGAAGGAAATACCATAGACCATAGACCATAGAGAATTGAGATTGTTTTCTGTACATCCTGTGGTGAAAATACAACCTTATAAATCCCTTATAACTACTCAGCATAGCTTTAAAGGGCTGCCAGATGAGATCATTCAACTAACAAAATGACCACTGCAATGATAGAAATAAAGGTCTTGATTAAATTAAAAACTAGTGTTGGATTTTGTCATTCCCAAGTTTGCCTCAAAAGAAAACATTTCAAGCTAGATAAAATCTGGACTAGAGACGTGGCCGGTTTTACAGAGACACCACAGCTTCACACAATAGCTTAGGCTGAAAGGGATCTCTGGACTCTCCAAGTCCAACCCTTCTTCAAAGCAGGGCCAAACTCAAGGTTTGGTCCAGGTCCATGAGGCCTTGGCCCAATGAGTTTTGAATGTCTCAAAGGATAGAGCTACTACAGTCTCTCTGGGAAACCTGCTATACCACTTAGTTGCATCTCTTTTCCTTATATCAAACATAAATTACCCTTGCTACAACTTGTGACTATTGTCTGTTGCCCAGACAATAATTCCTGATATAGACCATCTAATAATTCTTAATGTGGATAACATAAGCATCCCCAAGCTCAACAACCTCTAACTTAATTCTATTTAGTTAAATTTTTAGTGTTTTCTTTTCAGAAAAATCTAGTAAGAATCTTTTCTTTTAATTTTTTTTTTCTCCACTATACCATAGAAAACAATTCTGGAAATGGTGTTGCATACTCTGTGAAGAATATTAACTTATTATCCCAATAGTCCTATCTGAGAGGTAGTTTACCTTCCTTCAGGTCTCCATTATGTAGCAAATTTTTTGGAAGGTTTCTGTTCTCTCTGGTCTGTTTGCTTGGCTGATAAGTAGGTTCTGATTTAATTCAACTACAAATTACTTTCACCTACCTGCTTCAGCTTTTTGTTGCTTTTCAATCTTTTCCAGTCTCCCTAGCAAGGAGTCAATTTTTGTTTTGATTTGGGTTAATTCCTTCTTGATTGTTTGCAACTCATCTGATTTCACTGTGGAAAGAGAGCAAAGATGCAAAACATGAAATAAACTATATTTACAGCCCCCTATGAATAATACATGTTCTTTTTTCTTTCCTCTGTAGTATAAAGTCTACTCTCTCATTTCTGTCACCATGTTTAGAGGTTTAACTTTTAAAACAAACATTGTTGCTTAAAAATGCTGAATCCTAGGAAATCACAGAATTCTAAGCCCTAGTGGCAATAGGTTATGTGAGGTATATTGCCCTATAATAAGCATTTCAGGCAAAACATCTTGAGGGCATTCTTAATAAATCCAACTAACTTATACTGAAAAACAGCCTATAGCGGAAGAATGATTGAAATATGACAGACAGTTCACAGACTTGCATTGCTATTTTGCTCTACTATTTTGTAGTAACAGCGACAATAATAAAAAGATCCCTCACAGTAGCCGTAGGTATTTTTCAACAGGAGTGAATGGTAATGTAAATGTTAGGGCAGCCAGGAATGCAATGTTATGTTCCAGTCAACAGCTTCATTGCGACAGGTGGTAAGTATTATTGCTTCAAAAGCTTTCAACTGTGGTAATTCCTTGCACTTTTTTCAGCTATGGATAACATATGAAAATATTACTTTTTATGATCACATCCAAGGACATGGAGGCAATGTCTATAAATTAAGAGCTGAAATTTCCAAATCTTTGTTACATTGCATTAGTCTTCATTTATGTTCATTATAGCACTCCCATTTTCTCACTTAAGGAGTAACCGCTTTGGAGGTGTTCTCACTTCAGAAGACACAGCACTCATGAATGACCTTATTATTATGGCATTACCAAGACATGTTTTTATGCTTAAAAGATAGTCCAAACAAATCCACTTGCCCTGTCTGTGCTAAGATATCATGTTGAAAAGGCCAAGAGGAGAAAATAGGAACCCTGTGCTAGCATGGGAGAATAAAGTGTCCAGTCCTGGGCTCCCCAGTATAAGGGAAATGAAGAGGACAAAGCCAGACACTTCTCAGTAGTGCCCACTAAGATGTCAAAGACCACTGGCACAAATTATAGGACATGAATTTCCATTTAAATGCAAGAAAAAACTTTTTTTTTCTTTTTTTCTTTTCTTTTTTTCTTTCTTTTTTTCTTTTTTTTTTTTTCTGTGAGGGTGGTCAAACATTTGCACAGGCAGCCCGGAGAGGCTGTAGAGTCTCCATCCTTAGAAATATTCAAAAGCCATCTGGACACAGTCCTGGGAAAACTGCAGTAGATGACCCTGCACTTCCATCTTTAATCATTCTGTGATTCTGTGATTCTGTGGTGTAGAGCCTGGAAAAAACTGCAGGCTTTTAAGCACACTGTTATGACAAAGACAAAATGTAAAGACTGTAAATACTGTACTTCAGGTGTCCTGCTTTGAGTATATAAATTCTCCTTTAAAAATTCATGGATTTTTTTCTTAAATTGACTTAGGCAAGAAATGAAGCAGTTGATAAACATGAAACCAGAACCTCATGTGTCCAAAATATCTGTTCATCTGATTTGGAGTAATAGAATAAGAAAATAAAGTCGCTTACTGGTTTTGTTTATTTGTTCGTTTTTTCCCTCTAGTAGAAGAAAAACAGAGGCTAGCAGGTGACAGAAATGCTTATATTGAAAAGGAAAGAAATTACTAATGAAATTCTTCAAGCACTGTCACCAAAATGGCTAAATATCTTCAACAACTGTGATGCAAAAAAAGTAAACAAACAGGTGAAATTTGCTGATGACATGAAATTGAAAGGTATCATCTATTCAGAGTGAACTGGAATGGAAGGAGGGATCAGGTGATTTTAAGGAATGCTACATTAGAAAAAAGATGAAATGAAAAAAGTCCTACACTTGATTGACTAACAGCAGAACTTCTACTCTTAACATCATCAGTGGAAAAAGTGACAGAATTATCCTTGAGTATAGTTGTAATCTCAGATTGACAATAGGCTATCACTATAATGCAGTCATGAGAAAGAAAATGCAGTGCTAGGATGTGTCAAATGATGTATTGCAAGAGATGGGGAATTACAATGCCATTGTACAAGGACCTGGTGAGAGCTCATTTTGAATAATGTGTACAGGTTAAACCATTGTATTCTAGCTGGTGTGTGGGTAGAAGGGCCATGAAGATGACCATAAGAATGGAAAACCTGTAGTGTAACAAAAGAGTTTTACTTGTTTGCCTGGAAAAAAAAGAAGGTAAAAGGAAATGCATCTTTTAAGACCATGTTGGTACAACAAATGAATATGAACAAATGAGAAACAAATTTAAGATGGAAATTAGAAGAAACAGAGACAGAAAAAAACCAAACCCTAACTAGCGTTTAGATGGAGCTTAAAGGATTAGATGGTGTGGCTACTTACAACAGTAAGGAATTAAATTCAGTGACACTTTCCAGGCCTCTGCCAGGAATACAATGGCCTTCCAGAGTATATCTTTCATGGAAGCATCTAGCACCAAAGGAGACAAACTTCATCCAGCTCAATTGAGGTCAATCACATTTTTAGAAATGCAAGTGCTGCTGTTGAATTACACCTATACTTGTGAAACATTTTTTTGCCATAACTACAAATTGATTCATCCACAAAACATGATTCAGATTTCTTTGGAAAGAAATGTCATGTATTTTTATCTAAGCCCTTCATTTATTTTAATATAAAATATTTCATCATATTGTATTACTCTAGATTCCACTGAAAAACAGGTTAGCTGATGAAGCTAAATATAAACTATGAGTCAAAATTAATTAATTTAAAGGCATAATTCAGTACCTATTGTAGCATCTTAAGTGTCTACTCATTAATCTCAAGCACGCAGGATATAAAAAATTTGATTAGTGTTTTCCTCCTGTTTTCAGATGTGTAAAATTAAAGTGTATATTCCAAGAGCTTCAGTTTCTATATTGTCAGAAAAAGTGAGTTTTTCCCAGTTCTAAATAGCAATCTGCATCTGCTACTTCATACCGCTAAGGGAAAAACTGATGTGTGTGGTTTCCACACCAACATATTTCATTTCATGAGTTACTTCTGATAATGTGGAAAGGTTGATTTCTTTTTTTCTAGTCTTTAGAGCTAAAAAGAAAAAATATTGACAACGGATCCTTGAAAAACTATAGATTCAGAAAAAAAATAAAATCCTCTTAACTTATTTTATATTTTGGAAGCAAACTTAAAACATGTATTGCCACTTTTTTTGGTAGAACAAGAATTTTCTGTGCTGGCAGACATTTTTGCAGGTGTAGTCATGAATGAGCGAGGCATTTTTGGTATTATCTTTTTATAATGTCTTTGTTGTGTGCCCCAACAAACTTCAGTCTTTGGATTGCTGGTTTGCAGAAGTGATTCCCTCTAATCCTGGTAACTTCACTGAGAGGTCCCCTGTGTTCTGACCTTTAATACTACAGGTATGTGTTCATTTTCTGGATCCAGTCTGAGTGTGAAGAACAGCTAAGAGAATAGATATATATATGAGGTTTCTACTTAAATCTGAAATTTCTATCTGGGGATGTGATCTCACGGGAGTTTTACTGTTTGCGGGTGAAATCTTCCAAGCACAGACAACATAATTTTGACGCAGTTAACTGAACCTGCAATTAAGCTATTTTATGGTCTTGAATTTCATCAAAACCCAAAATAGCTTCCTTCCCACAAATTACGTTTCTCCTTATTGAAGAGATTCTTTATTTAAGTAGCAATAAATTACAATTAGAATCAACAGAGCATTTGTTCAAGGGGTTCGGATTAGCAGTGTAGAGTAAGGAGCGACAAAATACTGAATTGCTTCATGTCACAATTCAATATAACCAACTTTTCCAAGAAAATAGCAAAAGAAGCTGCAAAACACATTCTCTGCTTTCCAACTTGAAGCCCCTAAGGGAATGGCTTGGCTATTTCTCTGATAAATGTCTTACAATAAGCTGATTACATTCCTGTCCGCGTCAACAAATTCATGTTTCTACCTTTAGGATGGGGTGTTTGGACATGACAAAAAGGGAAGAAATTCTATGGGGAAATCAAGCCTGAAAGTCTGTGTACTGTGCGTCTGACTCCTTTCAAAGGTGTGCTGCATGCAGGAAGAATATTTTCTCCAATTTTCTCCATCACGATAAATAGTCTCTGCAGTTGTGTTCCAATTGCCATTGTAAAGAACTGAGGATGGAAACTCAACAAGGGTCAAAACGTCAGCCCATGTTTTTAATGTTGCATCTTGCAGCTCTCCCTTCAGTGTTAAAGAGCTGGACCTAAAGATGATTTTGTCACCTGGAACTCTAAGACTGACATTTTTAGAAATCACATCACACCTGAACACATTGAAGGATACTTTCACTGGGGCAGAACAGTTTTTGTTAGGATCTCTACACTCCTGATTGCACTTCCATTAAATAATTTACAGGTTCTGCAACAGTGTTTTGCAGGGCTTATAGCAGGTGGCTATGGGTACTCAGACTAGGGTTGAATCCTATTATCTATGTTATGCATTACGTAAGTCCTGACATGATACTAAAAAATATTTTCTGAAATGCAAAATAAATAATAAAGCAAATGTGGTAATTATTCTGAGGAACAGATATCTATATTTTGATGTAATGTGCTCAGTCCTGTTTCACTACAATGAAAATCCAGATTTCTAGGTGAGAGGTTTCTTTGACATCTATTGGGATATACGAAGGTCCTCAGCTGTCTAGAAGAATTTTGGAGCTATTCTTGTTCTGGACATAGTGATATATATATTAAAAAAGAATCTGAAAATAATTTGTCTTCTCAAGGCAAAGTGAGTCCAAAAAGCCCATTCTTACTAGAACACACTTTAGGACAATTATCAAATTGAATTAACTGGTACTACTAACTTTTCATATGACAACAGTAAAGAATGAGCAAAGGAGATCTAATGGATAAATCTGTAAGTGTATATACATACTAAAGCTTTGATTCACTGTGGGAAAACCCAAAGACGCAAGGGCTGGAAAAGACTATCAAAATAATTTAAATTCTAAGTCTACCGAAGTGAAGATCTTGAGCTGTATGTTTTCTTTTAAATTAATATAATGAATCTTAATTCATTACTCAGAGTATTGAGAAAAGACAAAAAGTATCTATGGACAAGTGGATTAGTTCAAGATGTGTATGAAACATCTAGACTCATGTTCATGCACCAGAGAACAAAGGAATTGTTGCTACTCCCAGACATCCTCTTAGGGTGTGATTGAGCTCCATGATATGTAAATTCAGGTGACTTCCTGTGTGCTGGGTATCAAAGCTACTGTTATAGGTAATGGTCATTTAGCCAATTGATTAGCTCTTTGTTCCTCAGTGTACAGCATTATATTTGACTGTTTATCACATTTCCATTCTTTCAGTCACATGCATGTTTATTACATGTTCTCTTTCAAGGTGTCTGATGCCATCAGTTCATACAATAGGATCAAGAATGGATGAAATGGGCTCACTAGAGGTCCATCTTCTTTATTAGATGCTAGTCTGTGAGATTTGGATATATTACTCAGGCAGAGTATGTAACTAGCTTGTATTGATGCCATAATTAACCCCTCTTTTAGTAAGATGTAGTGTCGGTGGATTCACTTAATTCATGGTTGTGTGTAAGACAGCATGATGCTTTGTTGGCCAGTCTGGTACTGCAAGTGTCTTATTGAAGTCCCTTCATTCCTTCTAATATCTGACCCCTACCTGATCTTTCTCTTCCTCTTCCAGTGACGCTTCCAAGGACAGTATCACTCCACATTAGGGGCAGGGGAAGACAGGTGGGTGCTGAAAGATGCACGAAGAGGAAGATGAAGTTCCCAGGACATACTGTGGGGTGGGGAGCTTGGTGAACATGGATGAGGGAATGTCTATTTTTCATCGGCTCTTCAAAAGCCTACTCACAAAAGAAGGGTTGAATAACCCCAGTTGCCAATCCTGTTTTGGACTCCCTTTAGAACAGGCAAAGACACTTTGCGTCTTTCTACCCTCAAAGGAATCTGACAAAAAAATGCACACATAACCCAACCTCCCTCAGTCCCTCCAGCACACCCCCCACCAGCTCGCATACAACCCTCAAGTTTTTCAGTGTGCCTCTGTCTATAACAAGAGTATTAGCTTTGCTTTATTATCAGCTATTCACAAGACCTCATGATGCATAAGCAGTTAGGAAGATAGGAGATTTTAAACAGACTTCTTCTGAGGCTAAGGGAGTAGGTCAAATGTTGTTGAAGGGATTTCCTACAAAAGTTACAACAGTGGGCTCTTTGACTTGCAGGAAAGGCATGGCATCTTGGGTAATCAAACCAGTTTTTCAAGCTAAAAGCTGAGGGTAGGAAATGACTGCAACAGAGCTATATAGTGGAAGCTGTCTGCTTGCAGAAATTACTAGGATCATTGTTTCAATAATATCCTACTCATATGAGCAACTCACATTTGGATCCTGAGGAAGAAGCCCCACTTGAGGTGGATCGTGATGCTCCTTTCATGGAGAAAACCCCTTTGCCTCTTCGAGTTGTTGTCACAGCCACACGAGGACGCTTCAGTGGAATCACTGCACGGGGTGGTGGAGGGACACGGCCATGGTAATCAAACAACCTAGGAAAGATTAAGTCAGCTGAACTCCATAAAACCTTCTGTGATTTCATGTCGTGGAAGTCCTGTCAACTAAATTTTCATGTTATCTTTGAGAAAATTACCCTTTGAAACCGTAATCACTTTATATCACAGTCAAATTAGATTTCAAGGACCTATGCGCATTAAGTGCCATATTCAGATTTCAGTCACAGACCAGTGCACAGCTCAGAATTTTTTGCTTAATTTAGATGAGGGATGCCTTATGGGACTCTGTTATTTGCAGTATGGAAAATCTATAACCTACTTTTCACAGGTCTGCATCATTTCATTACACACAACTAACAGCAGTACATTTTGTTGTGGTGATATTTCAGCTCCTTTATTACATGCATGGCTTAAATTCTAGTTTTCTGTCTGGTATCCTTCAAGATAGAAAAAGAAATGAACTTTTCTGAAGCCAACCATCATAGAATCATATCACAGAATGGTTTGGGTTGGAAGGGACCTCAAAGATCGTCTAGTTCCAACCCCCTCCCATGGGCCAGGACACCTCCCACTAGATGCATAAAGAAATATCACCATAAAGAAATATCCTGCAGTTTGTAAAGTAGCAAAAGAGACTATACTGAGGGACCTGTATGTTCTCCTGAATGCATAGAAAAGAGGTCCCAATAATGTTGTCTTTATTGAAGAATGAATTGGTGTAGAATCACTAAAATACCCACACATGCTTAATTAAAAAAAGAGTCTTGTTCAAACCAAAGCCACTATAGCAAGTAAATATTCAGAGAATTACCACTACAGTCCATAAAAATACTCTACAACCAAAATGAACTAGTGTTCCCAAGCAGAATACCCCCACCCTCAAAACACAGTTATCAACAGCAGCTAGCTAACCCGCATAGAAGAAAATAAAGGTGTTAGAAAAGGTAATCAAAGCTACCAATATGCTAAGAACATAAAACTATGGGCTCTGAATATGACAGATCAGGTGAAGAAATTTCAGAAAATGAAGATTTCCAGTTCAGAGGCTGAAACAGAAGGACAAGCAATATTCTCACAAAATATTCTTGAGTTTCTTTCATATGAGACTTACAACTAGCAATTATGGAGATTTATAACTGTATGTTTAATTTTCATAATTCTGACTACTGTCACCTAGCTGGACAGATAGATACACATTTGAAAACAGACAAGAAACAGTAACTCACCCACCACAGTGTCTAAAAGCATGCTGGACAGGAAGCAGAATCGAATTTAAGTCTTATAACCCATTTTCTGGCAAGCAAACACCTAATGCTTAAATCCCATGATCCTTACTGTTATCTGTACTGTAATCCTATAGACAATATAACCAGCTCCCTTCTTATCCAGATCTGCCTACAAAATGTGTCACACAGATCCTGTCACCTCGTTGTCACAGTTTCTAGCCATTGTGAGCATAACTAAACAACTGTGTATGAAGATGAACACTAAAACATTTTGGGACTTTTAACAGAAATAATTTTTTTTTTTTCACTCACCATTTATCATATTGGATGATCTGCAGGTTGATGGGAAAAAATGTTTCAGAAGAACTATACGCTACCATGCAAAAGATCATTACACAATTATTCCTCCAAAGGTGATTATTTTTCAAGCTTCCAATAGTTCATGTTTAAATAGTGTGGTGAAATGCAAAGCTAGGCTTCCTTTCTTGAAATATATAAAAGGGCTGTTATCTAATATTACTATTCTTACTTTTATTTTTGAAATTATGCAGGGCTTTTGGGCTTGGTATTTTGTTGCAGTAAGTTCTACATATTTCAATGTTTTGCTTTCTTTGAAAAAACGCTTCTCTTTATCAGTTTTCAAGTACCCTGACTGTTTTACTGGTGCTTGTAATATGAGAAGTGATAAACAGAAACACTTGGTTAGAAAGTAATTCTTTGTCCCAATAATCGCTAATGTGTATATAACAGTGCCTTTTCTTTCACTCATCCTTCTAAATTGTGCAGTCCTGATCTTGACAATCTGTCTTCATACACATTTTATTTTACAGCACTTACCACTCTTGCCACCCTTTTCTGACCCCACCACTACTTTAGTCAGATAAGATAGGTATATTTTCCCTTCAGAGAGGTTGGAAAATTAATGAATATTAGAAAAAATGACCTATAGTTTGGGATAAAACACAGAAATTCAGAAAGTTTGGAAGTTCAGAAGTTCAAAGAATTGTGACAATATTTCTTAATTTATATTTCCTATAGGCATGTTGATAGTACATAGAACTCTCCATGGGATTGCTCAGGGATCCACACTTCTCCTCCTATAGAAACACATATGCTGTTCAACTTGTGGTTTTGCTTCCCTCAAGGTTCTTCTAGAGTTCCAAGCATTCTTGGAAGACACATTTTTTTCAGGAGACATTCTATATCTTTTCATAAATACGGATAAAAAGATAAAGACGTGAGTCTGAAGAATTTTACAGATGCTATGTGTTCCAGTGAAAGTAAGCCTGGAAGAACTCTGTAGGAAGAAACATTGAGCAATTAAACTACCATTAAGCTGTTCAGTACAGAAAATGCCCCAAAAACTCTTAGAGAAGATGAGACCAAAAGAGCTGTTTAATGATCATATATTTGGTGGTGGCAATCTTCTCTGTTTGTGATATATTCAAATATTCTTCTTCTGATACACAATAGGAATAATGAAATGAATAATATGAAAAATCAGAACAGACCTGTCTAACCAAATGATGTGATTATATTATAAACAAGGAGTAGAAACAGTGTAGGATGTACAAAAATATAACCACACATACCGATTGTAGAAATCATCTCTGTAGTAATCGTAATCAAAGACATAACCGCTGTGGAAAAACACAGAAAAACAAGAATGAACTGGTTTATAGGAAAATACACATTGATTAAAACTTTTGTGGTAGTATTAGTTTTCTCTTACGTTCCAAGACCTTCTTCAAAGTTCTTCTACTTCTTTTCCACAACTGTACGCTGTACATTATGTTTGTCAGTGCTGTTGTCAGCTATCACTGTGGTATATTTGGCAATGTGAAGTCTGGGGCATGCAGAACAGCACAAACAGTTGACAGCACATATAGAAAGGATTTAACACAGTGCGACAGCTCTGTAATTAAAGCATCATTATAGTGTAATTCTCTGAGTGATCAAATGAAGTGAGCACTCTAATAATGAAGCTCTCTTCTTTGCTGGACTAACAGCATAATCAGTGGACAAGGAAGACTGTTCAATACATGAAAGAATGGTAAATGGGTGAGTAGGTGAGCAGAGATAAGACAATGAATATGATTTATGAGAAACGTGAAAAGGGTTGGGCTGTTGGTCCTTGAGTTCACCAAATCTTTTTTCATCATACAAAGAAAAGGAAAAAAGTTAGGAAAATGAGTGATGCAAGCAATAGTGTTACAGAGATGCCTTTCCTCTCAGATTCAGAAGGGAATATACATACAAATCTGGACAAAGACAGACACCATCAAAGGAAATAAATATAGGTAGGAAATTGCAGAGGTCCAAGGGAAAATTATTTTTGAGCTGTCAATCGCAAAGTCAATCCTAAATTGATCTTCTCCATTTTTGCATTCCATTAGCAACTTTCTACCTTTATGGTGGAGAAACAGCAATGAAGTCTATCTCACACACTGAAAAAATAGAACCAAAGAACTAATGAATGGTCTGCATGGAAGAGTCACAAGGGATTTGTACTCTGCCTGATGAAAGACTAGTAACACAAAGCCTACGCTTTTCACTTGCCTGAGAAGGACAATTATGAATAGCAAAGGATGAGAGGCATGAAGAAAGTATCACAAAAAAGGAGAAACTTTAGATAAGAAAGCAGAAAAGAAGGAGGGAGAGAGTTAGAAAGGACAAAATACAGAAAACGTTCATACCATGAATAATGGTGGCTACAGAAGTTTGTTTTCACAGGGAATGAACTTGTGGATAATTTCTGCTCTTGAACATTGAGCAAAATGTCTTCAATTTTTTTTTAGCGCATAATTTAAGGAATGGTTCAAGAATTCTGGAGTTCTTTGGTTTTGTTTTTCCTCATCACATAATGCCTCTTTCCCCTTTTCTTCCCTTTACTATGTTTCAGAAGTTGACAACTTAAAAGGGGGAAAAAATAGATTTGACAGGCTAAAATTACCTCAGTAATAATTTCATCCCAGTGTTTTGATTTTGAAAGCTTGCACTTTCCTCTGTCTGCAACTGGCAAAACATCCATCAAAGGAGCAGATCAGGGGACAATTTCCACCTCTGCCACATCTGCCTCAATGCAAGTGCCCAAGTGCAAGTGATAGGATAAGTTGTACTGTCTGACCACAGTACATTGGGCCAGCTGTGAAGATCATGAGACTTACCAGGTAAGAAAGCTGACTGTAGTCCTGTTGGTAATTTATTTGAGAAAAGAAAGACCTATATGCATTTTATGTGAAACACTTATTTAATAAAACTGCCCTGAGAGACTAGAACCCAGCAGCAGGTAAGCTGTGTGGCAGAGGAAGCAAAATAACATTAAGTAATAATAGTTAGACTTTGTACAGCAATCTTGTTTCTGTATCTTAGCTTAACACAAAACTAGCAGAATTTTCCCTAAACTATGTGACAGCTGTTGTTTTGTCTTTCACTCTGTAGCCATTCTGCATGGAACTAAGACATAGTAGGTACATTCATTCACAGTTTGCTAGTGGTTTTTTTTAACTGTATGACTAGTAGGTGCAGTAAGCCCCTATTTAATATTCAATTTGTGTTTTTAAGTAGAAGATAACAGACAATTTGAAGAAAAAATATTAAATTTAAAAGGCCTGTCACATGAAGCCTTTCACATGGTGTGACATTAATTTAATTTGCATAAAGACTAGATAAATTAATTTTTTCAAGGTTGAAGACCATGAAGCTGATGAAGAATAACTCACTTTGCACCAACTAGAGTAAGGCTGAAGGGCAGCTCTATGTTTCTGTGGCAGCTCAACTCTGGCCCACAGATGCAGTAGGGACTGCTGGCCCTTCACTTTGCTTTCAGAGAGTAGAACTTAATTTTCATATACAAATGCCATGACAGAGCAGGCTCAAAGCCATCCCTGGGGGTGGTGGCACTGATGGGGCACAGGAGGGAGAGAGGTCTCAGGCAGACATCTGAGTGTGCTAGGGAAAAATATCAGTAGGCTCAAGAGAGGTATGAGTGGTTGGGAAGGGCTCATAGGTTCCTCAGATGAGGGTAGTCACAGGCAGTGGAGGTTTTGCGTAGGGAAAATGCAGGAAAGGGTTTCTTGTGTGGCAACCAATTGTTTCTCTCCTTCCCTACCTTCTGTTCTCACCCTGTCACTGTGCCACTGAGGAGATCCTGTCACACAGCATTCTTCACACAGAATATTTTTAAATTGTTGAAAAATGTGGTTTATAATTTTTTTTTTATTTTTTTTTTTTTAGTGCAATTTCTGGGATAATACCTCTCTTTTGAGAGGAGCAGTTTTCCACATCAGTCAGCCCCTAATTATATTCTTTCTCTCTGTTCCCATCCGGAAGCTTCTGTCTTGAAACTGAACTTGGTTCTTTATCTTCCTTCAGCTTTGCACATGGCAGTTTGAACCCACATGGTCTAATGCTTATCTGTGGCACCAGAGCAGGAAAAAGTCGGAACATATTTTGGAATCTGGTTATCACATGGCAGTGCTATCTATGAATTCTTGGAAATTCTTCTGTGTTACTTATATTACCTTCTAAAAAATATTCAATTTCTTCAGAAGCATCAAATACTGTTAGCATGTCTTTAATTTTCACCCAGAGAAACCCTAGCAGTTTTCATATAGTGTTTCACAGTTGATGGTACAGGTGTCGCCTCTAACCTTAAAGTTAAGGCGCTTTGCATTTTTGCATGGTTTAGTTCAGTAGCATCCATTGTTACTGAGAACAGAAGTACCTGGAGGTATTCTGTATGTCGTATGACATTCAGTCTCTGAATCAGGCATATACATGGCTTCAGCTGCAGCAAACTTTATCCAGTTTGTCCCCTGTCCTCAGTAACCGTTCTGTCAAAAGGTTACTGACCCCATGTCTGGGACATAAGATGCAGATGTATTGTGGCTTCTAACAGTGCAACCTGCTAGCACAGTTGACAAGTTCACAGGAAGTTGACTTGCTTACATTTCTAGTCTGAGTTTATTGTAAGGAAAATCTTCTTCCCAATTCAAGGGCATCCCTGCTAATTAAGTCCCATGTCCCATGACATGGGCGCTGGGGACTCCAACAGGAGGTGGGGAGAGAATCTCTGCTTTCCCCACAGACCATTTGGGATCTCTCTGCACTGTCAAAAGGCATTTCTGTGTGGAAGCACCGTTCATATGGAGCAGGAAAGAGACAGTTCTGCAAATATAGGGACTCCTTGCCTGGGACCACTGGCAAAGATGTGGCAACAGCTACTTCACCCTCAAGGTGGGAATAGCACGCAGAGGTGCTAGAGGTGAATGGGCTACTAAAAGTTCCAACAGCGCAAAGGGCTCAGTTCTTTTTCCTTTTCCCAGTGCCTGGTCTCCTTGAAGAAAGCGGACTGAATTCAGATGTTGGTCATAGAGGAAAGACACTTATTCTTCCATGCTATCTATTAAAATAACAGAAAGGCAATAGCACTGTAGAACCTTATATGTAGGTGTTGACCCTTATGGAATTAGGTAAAATTAGTGGTTTTAAAGCTCTGGGAAATCTTGATGTGGATCCTTCTTTATATTCATGATCTGGGTCTCTTTTCCCCTCTTTGAATTTCTACTTGCAGCTGTGGCAGCACAGACAACACAGAGGCAACATGCTGTAGCTCCTGAGGTTAAATGTCCTTCAATGTGACTGCTGATTTAACAGCCCATAGATGCAGGACATCATGTGAGACCCTTAGATGTCTGGGTTTTTTTAAAGACAGTTCCTAGTCCTCTTGACTGTGAACCAGTTGTCCTGCATGTGTACTGAAAACTAATGAGAACAAAAAGAGCACAAAATGAATGACTCGGGTGAAAAAAACCAGCTCCTCTCACTTTTTTAAGTTGAATGATTATGTTTCATTTTTAATAATATGTTAAACAGATTATACTGTGAAAGTGACCAGTATATCTCTTTATCTACAGTCATAATTGTTCACACTTATGCACACCAAGGGACAGACATGAGCTTTGGTCAGTGCTGCAGTATAAGACACAAAGCAGAAAATTAGCACAGATAATCACTGGCACTGAGATCAAGGTAATTGCAGTGCCCTTAACCTCTTGAGAGTTATTCCTTAGCAACCCACCAACCTGTGTTACGGAGACTGCAGGAAATCACTTGCACTGTGTTGAATATGAAATACTCAGCAAGTCGGAAGGAGAGAAAGGTTTAAACAAGCCTGTGAACCGGTGGAGTCAGCAGTTTCCTAATGGCATTGTAAACAGGCAGATTACTTACCCACAAAAGTATGCCATTTCTGCAATATTAACAACAGAACTGTATGCATGATGTTGCTATTAAAACAGAAGACAGTAAAAGACACTGTAACGCTCACACTGAGGCAAAGGAAGCTCATCAATAAGGTGTGTTTCTGTTAAGCAAAAGTCATGGTTGCTTCTTCTGACCTAGTATCACCAAGACAATCTTGTACGAGATGTCTCTTTTAGCTTCACTTAACAGTAAGCCTGCTTTAAACTGTGTATGCCTGAAAAATAAAAGATTCCCCAGAAACCATATTTTCAGAGTTATAATGCTGTACATATTCAAATTTCTTATGCACATCAGCAGTTGTATGTCTGTCAATCAGGCAAATGCAAATTATGCTTCCACGTCTCTGAAATAAACTCATGGATGTTATTATGTCTTTATTTATCTGATTATATTGTATATTGAAATTACACTATTACAGTGTAATCTTTCTTGTGTTTCATGTTCTATGCCCACAAAAGATTTTATAAACTAACAGTCACATCTTGTTTTAATTTACTGAGCTCCAAACACTAGTTAGTGTAACTGACTTCACTGGAGTTGTTCTGACTTTAGAGCAGTTAATGCACAACAGAGCAGAAATAGCTTTTGTTATTTTTGTGGCAATCAGAATTTCTGTCTTGCATGTGAGTCACCCTTAGGTGATATCTCTTTTTCTTTCCACAGGTACAAAGATGTATTTGTAAATCATAAATGTTGGCAAACCAGGCATAATGTATCTTAATTCAATTGGCAGTGCTATCACCATTTATACTGTCAATTGCTTCTCTGTTGTCAGGCTTGGACAAAAATATTAAATACAAAAGCAATATTTCTTCAATCAAACTCTTTTTAGGAGGCACATATCAACCTAATGGTTGATACTAGTATTCCAGTGCCTTGTAAAATCATTTCTCTTGTCATGTAAAAAGAGTGCTAGAAATTGTTCCTGTTGAGTGCAAAAAGAATCTGTCTAAACTGATTTGATGTTAAGGAAAAAGGGAGTGGGGTGGGTGAGGGTAAGTAAATGATTTAGAGAATAAACATCATGAGATGGAAACTTTCCCTGTTAGGAAGTCAATCAGGTGGCAATGACTTTCATGAGCTATTGAAAAAAAAAGGTGAAGATTTCTGGCCACATTTCAGTGGATGGTTATCTACGTTCCCCATAGACATGAATTAAATTGGTGGGCTGAATCCCACCTTTACTTTAGAGATGATTCAATTTTAGTTAAGAGTGAGGATGCTGATAGAAGTGGGACACTTCTGTTTTGCAGATAAGGCTGTATATTCTGCAGAGAAAGAAAATATTCTCCAGAGACTGATTTTTACTGACATACTTACTGTCAAATGAAAAATTTTGCCAGTGATTCCTTCAACTAATATATTCTTGGAAGTTTACAGCAAAAAAGAGGGAGCCAGAAGAGGAAAAGTAATTGCAGAGAAGTATTTTACATTCATTTCCATAATGCAGTTATGACAGCAAATAGGCATAGTTAAAACCAAAACCACCTCACCAAAATTCCCAACCACTTGTCCCAAAACGCTAAATGATTGAACATAACATACCATTTGTATATTTCAGCTACTGATCAATTTTTATAGTAGTTTTGTAGCCCTAAGGTAATAAAAGTTTTAATCTCATTCTACATGTTGTTTCAATTAATAAGCATAAGGTAGATTTTATTTTTCCTAAGGTGGGGGAGAAGTATGGTGTCAAATTTTAAAAAGTACAGTAAGGATTGTAGTACTGTAAATGGAGATTCTTTTCTGCAAAACTGAAAAGTCTGTGGCAAATCCAATCTGAGGAGGTACATTTTGTCCAAGTAAGACGTGTACATAAAATAGCTGACATAGAGTAGTGCACTTTCCACTAACATATCTTTCTGCAGGCACTAAGCAGAATTTATTTGTAATATGATTAGGCTGTATTTTTTTCTGTCTTCAGATACATCCCTTCTTTACCTTTGTCCTTTCTCCTAAATCTGTTTTCCCAGTGAAATGTATTTGGGGAAAACTCTTGAACTTACTCTCCAAACGAATTTTATGCTAAACTTGAGCAAATAGTCAAAGTTGCATATACACAATCAGGGAATTAAGTCACTTAGACACTTTCCTGTAGAGGATTAGACAAAGCTTGTGAAGCACAGGACAGCAAATACATCAAGATTAATATAGAGACTCTGGGGATCAGCTGGTCTGGGAACTGTTTATGGCAGCCAGGTGGGCACAAGTAATACAGGGATTTCAAGGCAAAATTTAGCCCAAACAATTTTCTGTACAGCTAAGTGCTAAGTATTAGAATTACTCCCAATAAAATCTACTTACTGTGGCTGCAGGGACAGTCTATTCTTAACACTGTTAGCCTGATGCTTTTTAGAAACATAATAGCTTTTGTATGCAAAGAAACCTGAGTAAATCTACTTAATATCTCCCTGACCTTTCTTCTCCTGCTCTTAAACTATTTTTCTGTCATCTAAAGTAATCTCAAATTACTTATGTTTCTTATGGGAACATACTATCCTAAGGTAATGAAAAAGCTTTCCGGTGTTCTAACCAGTAGCCTAACTGTTTCCCAAGGTGTCCTTTAGTTATATTGACTGGAAAATTTCTGATGTCCATACAGTATTTTTTTCTTATTACAAGAGTAATGAGGCCTGTCTCTTAAAAATATGCTTTAAATTCAGTGTATTCCAAGTATTACTGTCAAACCATACACATGTGATTGATTATACAATTTATTACTAATATTGTATACATTGCAGGAGTGTCATTTAACTTGGTTTGACAAGTACAGAAGACTGCCATTGAAAAGTGTAGGAATAAATGATGAGTTTAGGCTTTGAAGTATTTCTACAGCATTTCACTGAACTGCAGATAAGTTAAAAACACAATGGTAGCACTGGAGCTGAAAGACTAACCACTTAAGATTACAAAAACAGATCTCTGAAAACTTTATGTACTCTTCAGAGAAGCAGTCTTAGAAGCACTGAACGAAACAGAAAAGCACAGTTCACAAAAGATTAATAAGTTGCAATGTGACGATGTCAGAATTTATGTAAAGAAAAAGATATCTCCAGAAAGTTGCAGCACATACTTTTCTCTCCTCTTTTCAAACTGTCAGAAGGCTTAAATTAAATTTAATTCTGTTCTCATTTATACAAAGTTTACTGATATAATTTAATTATTTTGGACTGAGCAACTCAAGGTTTAAACCAGCAAAATGGAGACATGAAAGAGACCATAACTGCCAGTGTCCTGAGTACGGCTTGTGAAGACAAGACATACTGCTTGTTTTTCCAAGAGCGCGCTTTGCAAGTGAAGTTACAATGTAAGTGGAAATACCAGATGCTTTGAATCTGATAGAGCATGCTTGTATTCCTGACCTGTTGTGAAGGAATTTCTGTTGTAAATGAATAATTTCATGTGATACACAGGAGATTCTTCTATAACTGAGCACAAGACTAAACTCAATTCCAGTCTGGTCAGAGATGAGTGGAAAGGGCAGCTGTGCATCACACAGCCAGTTATGTATCCTCTAGACCAGTGCTAATGATGGTGACTACACTTCCCCTGGTTTCTGGCAAACCTGTGCCTCCTATTACTTCAGTGCTCTGGAAGGACTTATGTCCTTTCACTGTCTGTATACGTAGTGAAGCAAGCAAGACTTC
Organism: Podargus strigoides; assembly: GCA_028020825.1. Classification (NCBI taxonomy): domain Eukaryota; kingdom Metazoa; phylum Chordata; class Aves; order Caprimulgiformes; family Podargidae; genus Podargus; species Podargus strigoides. The sequence goes on from CM051620.1 coordinate 28,703,204, forward strand.
TTTTCTGTAAGGGAATAAAAAATCACAAAACAAAGGAATTTCTGAAACATCAGTGGAATCTTTTGATTTACAGAAGAATATTCAAATGTCACCGCTATGAATTACCTCACTGTAAATCCAGAATAAAGATGTTGAAATCAAGGGATCAGATATAATTATTTATCTTAAACCTATGTCTGGATTTTTCCATTACATTCATTCCAGCAGCCCAGCCCCTAAGCTGTACTGATACATGGGACTATTTGTCCCTAGGTGCAGTACCCTGCACTTGCCCTTGTTGAATTTCATTAGGTTACTCTTCATCCAACTCTCCAGCCTGTGCAGGTCTCACTGAATGGCAGCACAGCCTTCTGGTGTGTCATCCGCTCCTCCCAGTTTGGTATCATCAGCAAATTTGCTGAGGGTACGCTCTGTCCCTTCATCCAGGTCATTGATAAGTATATTGAACAGGACTGGACCCAGTACCAACCCCTGGGGAACCCTGCTTGTTCCAATTAGATTCTGTGCTCCTAATCACAACCCTCTAAGATAAAATAAAATTAGAATTGAGAATATTTTTTACCCTACTTGGGGGGAACATTTACAAATGTTTATTCAGTCTTATCAACCCTGGCAAAAATGATTCTCTCTATATAAAAATTAAATATTAATGCATTCAGACTCTCATTTAGAAAGACATTAATCACTCTTAACTAAGATATAATAACCATCATGGTTCTTAAACAATGATCTGTATATCCATCTTCTCTCTCCCACACAGATTTTCATAAAAATGTAGATATTAAGAAAATGACTGCACAAAAGAGGGCTTGGGGAGCTTTATGCTTCTATTGCCATTTTCTGTAGCACATGCCCCTGTATCATGTGGTCACAGTCCCTGTTAGATTAGGGCTTTCCTCACACCAGTATGCATCAGGGCTAGTAAACATTTATAGAAAGTTTCATTTCAAGTGTTTTATCACTATGGGAAGTGCACATTAGAATTTAACAATACAGACACATCTTAGACTAAATTTGGTTTTATATAGTGTATTAAATTAAGCTATCATAACAATGTAGTGCTGAGAATTGCCTCCAGCGTCTCTGCCCAAACCACAAGATTCTGTGAAGGAATTAAAGCTGTTAAGGTCTCTCTCTCCCCCCTCCTTCCCCCTCCTTTACCTTGTTGCTGAACTCCCATCACACAATTTTTGTCTTCTCCCAGCAAAACCACATTATCATTACTTATCCTTATACGACTTACATGACTGGATTGTTATTTTTCTATGAATGCTCTACACAGCAAGACAGCTTTATAGCCTGTAAAGTATCAGCCAGAACATGAAATACACCTAAATACTGACACCTAGACAAGGTCTGCTTGAAAGCAAATTGTATTTGCTTCCAGATTCAAAGTGTAATCATGATTAATATGTGCATATGTGAATAAAAAGAACAGTTTTGTGTGGAAACAAAGCCTTATCCAATACCACTTAGGTTCCCCCATCTCTACTGAAAAAATGTGAACATTTTGGCGTAATACTGCTATATAAGCCACACTAATGACCTCCAGTTTTGCTTCACTAACTTCACTGTCTCAGAAGCTTTCATTTCTATCCCATATCCTCTTGCACATCAAAAAAGGATAGATCTTCAGAATGAATTACAATACTTGAGAAATGCTTCAATTTTCTGCCTTTATATATTGTTCTTAATTTCTGTGAAGGTGTTCACTATTTTCAGGTAGTCAACAAATATTTAATAGGAAAAATGCAGTCTGAAAGTTGGTAATTTTTTATTTTAACTATTTGTTGTTTGTGGTGTGCCTGGAAACCTACCTGTAGTTTCTGCCCCTTGATTTAGGTGGCAAAACAATAAACAAGGCCATACCTAGCAGGTACTTTTCAACAAATAATTGCTTTCAATAAAATTCCTAATTTTCTGGGACTTACAAATACCTCTGGTGGCTGTCTGTGTGGTTATAAAATGTTTGACAAAAGTAGCTATGAGACAATATTTTATTCAGCCTCCCATCCTTACCCCTGAGAGTAAGGTCTACAGGACCCAAGCATGAGAGAATTCAGACAGGTTGTTTCTGTATAAAATATTATAGGCAAATGAAAAGAAAAAACATAATCAGTAACTCTATATTTGTTGGAAATATGTTTATACTTTTTAAATTGAACAAGTGCTTTTGCATTAGCTACAGAGTCACTACCATAGCAATATAAACTGTCAGTTGCCGGTCATGCATGACAGATCCACTCTGATGTCTTTACTTCACATTTAAGGCACAACCTCCAACTTTTAATTCTGCTCTAATACGTGGATGTGAAGAAATTCTTTTTATTGAACAAAAGCAATCCTCACATGAATTCGGAACCAAAACTGAAGACTTTACAAACAAAAGTAACTGAAGCACAGCAGTTAAACTGTTAGCAATAAAACTCTTACCATACTAGTGGAAAGAGAAAATGTGAACTAATTCTTATTTATTTTAGAGTATATCATCAGCAAAATTGTTACAACCTCTTACACCTGTGCATACACCCCCACAGGAGTGTGTATGGCTGCTACTGATAAAGCTGCACTTTTGCCTTGCAGAATGATGAGAATTATAAGAACCCAGCCTGACCCCGAGATAAAAAAATCCCCAAATTCAAAGGATAACTACAGGTTGCTGTTGAACTGCAGTTCACAATTAGAACTAATGCAAAAAGACTTCAAACCAAACCAAAACCAAACCAACCAAAATCAAGACACTCCTTGAAATCAACTGTAATTTGGGCCAAATAGAGGTTATTGAATATGAACCTAAATACCCTAACACTGTCCTGCTTCTTTTCAAATTAAGATCTGTAAAGGCATTATATTAATGTAGTTGAAAAGTAGTCTGTAAATGAGTTCAAATCTCAGATTAAGCTATATTTGTAGAAAATGGGATTCATTTTAATAGATGAAAACTTGGACATCTTCCATTTCTTCCACGATCCCAGCTCTGGTGATGCAGCTCTCTGTGGGACTCAACACTTCAGTGAAATTATCAAAGTTTTAAATGGTATAGAATCAATGAAAAAATTCCTTTCTTCTTCACATCACTATTCATTATAGTAACCTTCATCCTTAGGGTTTTACATTCCCCTTCAACACAAAACCTAGAACAGGGAAGAGAAAGGATACTTGCGTACTGTGGTGAGAACACATGAATAGAAAGAAAAACATGCCCCTTTTTATACTGAAAAATGAAAAAAACTGTAATTTTACATTGTAAAGAAAAAATAGGTATTAAATAAAAAATCTAGGTAACAATATCTTCTTTCTTCTACCTCCCTAATTCTCTTTATCCTTAGTCAGCCTAGCCAACTGGCCAGCATGGTTATTTATCACTGCTTTACTTGTGCCACCTTCTTTGATGTTTTCCCTCTGCTTTAAGACAACAGAAAGATAAGAAAAGAAAAAACCTAAATTAGTATATATGGCAGTGCTCTTGATGGGGCTTTTAATGAGAATGTCAAAGTTTAAAGCACGCAGCCATTTTAGAAAGCCAATGTATACAAAGACTAGTGTGGAGCAATAACTTTAGAAACAGTCAGTTGCTGATTGCTATTGTCATCATGGGTGGTCAGTCTCCAAAGAGGAAATCCCTTTGTCATGGAGCTGCAAATTATATTAATGCAGAAGGGTGTGAGGTGGACTTGCACATAAAAGCTAGCATAGCAGTACTGACTGTCTGTGGTAGATTTCTCTTTGCTGTCCCACCTTTGTCTTCTAGCACAAGTGCAAATAGCATGTTAGGTAGATGGACCAATCTCCGGCTTCACTTGCTAGTGAAAAAGACTAAGCCAATTTCGAAGGTGAAATCAGAGGGATCAGTCATCAGATCCTGTTCAAATATTTGTGCAAGCCCTAGCACCCTAAGAACTTAATATTGAGAAGAGTTTCAATTGTTACTATCATATGAAAGTAGTAAGAGCAAGACAGGCAGAAGAGCAACATGCAAATACAGATTGGCTGATTTGAACAGCATCATAGGGAATTTGAAATTCAAAGTTCAAAATTACTATATCTTTCAAAATATTTATCAAGGGGATATTTATCACTCCTGGATCAGTGACTACTGTTTGGGCAAAACCCAGTGAATTTGAAGTAAATATTGTTATTCCACAGTGACATTACATACCCAGCAAATATTGTCCTTCCTCCTTCCATTTTCCATTGTAAGAAAATGACTCTCTTTTTACTTCTTTGTGTAGTCCTTCTCCCTGGACTTTCTTTTTTATTCTTATGTTCTTACACCCCTCTTTATTTCCTTTCATTTTCCCACCCTCTAGAATGTTTCAGGCTCCTGACTTTCCTTCAGAAACATTCTCTTGTACATCATTTTCCCTCCTCTAGAAAACATCTTCTCATACATGGGTGAGACTACGGATATTCAGTACTGAGGAATTCTTCATCATTAACCCATTAATGTCAGAACATAAATGATTTGCATATGGGTTTTTTTCCTAGAATGACTAATGAAAAGGTATGACAGAAATAACAGTGAATAAACAAAAGGGAAAGGCAAATAAAATAAGCAGAAGAGAAAAAAAGTGATCTCATGCTCTGTTGCCTTTCTCAATTATGAAACACATTGTTACTGATATTATTAAGGTCAGAGAGAGGGAAAACAATTTATTAAGGTGCATATTTCTTGAGTTTGTTGCTAATAGAAGTTAATGGAATTAGGAAAATACTTTTCTTTTTTGGCTAAATGTATTAGTCTGTTTTATATGCAATATATATTTTTCTCTGTGTGTTGGAAGTGGGGTAGAATGAAGAAGATCAGGGGGATCCATAAAATAATTATTTAGATTGTAGATGAGTAGAAAAATACATAATCTGAGATCTTTAAACACTGAGTAATGACATAAAAACACTGACAAATGCAGTAACAGCAATGGACCAATGTTGTTATTACTGTTTATAATATCTTCTTCAGAGATATCTTCAAGCAAAAAACCTTTTTATAAATTTATAAAATGCTGATATTCATCCACCGTTTCATAGTCTTATAATAACTGAAAGAATGCAATTATAGAAAAGCTTAATCCTTGTGGGTTTTGGTAAATTGTTGGAAAAGAAGTGTATCAGTAATACTACTTGAAATTAAACCATATATATTCTCAGCATCTTCCATATGAACGTCCCCAGCTTTCCATATGTACTATCATCCCCCAAATCCCTCCTGTCTCTCTGGGGACTACCCTGGCAGCCCCACCATGCACAGAGCCCGTGCAGTCTCCTGACTTCTGCTTCTGGCCTCCAGAATAAACCTCACACATAACTGAGGAGTTAGTTGCTTTAGAGGGTGTTCTCTGTAAGTGCAGAAGACCTGCTGCTGCCTGTCTAAGCCACTGAGCCTGAGTGGCTTTAAGCATAAGCAAATACTGCGTGTCTCTAAACAATGAGTTTAAATAATTGTTGAGTGTGTTCACTCCTCCCATGCTTTTCATGAAAACACAGCTCCTGAATACCTGGCCTGAATATGAATGAGAGTTACAAGATTACGTTCAGGTTGGCAGTTTTGTCGCTTTCATACTAACAGTGCAAAATGCATCCAGTATCGCCTCTTCTTTTTATATTTTTCCCCTGCTGAAGGAAAGTAATGTTCTTAGTTATCTCCCTTCAGAAGCTGGATGGAAACAGTAGGAATAGTTTCTGCTCCTTCCACTGGTGCTATCTGATAATCAAGAAGGGGGACAAGTATTACGGTGCTTGTTGTACAAAAGATGACATGTGGCTATATTCTCGTTTGTGCCTTATAACCTATTGTCTGTAAAAAGCCCCAAACACACACAAATACTGACTGTGAGTTGAAAGAACCTGCATGTTTTGGAAGTGGACTGAATATTATCCTAAGAGAGCCTGCAAGGACTAGGCTTTTTTTTTAATTATTATTATTTAACTATCTTACTTCTTCGGAATGAGATCTCTCAGAGTGCTGTTTGAATGCAGGACTTTTTACAGGTCTTCTGCAAAATGGCCTTATGGGAAAGAAAACACTACCGAGCAAGAGGAGGAAATGTGAGTAACAAATTCTAGTTGTTAGCTTTTCTCAGAACAATTCTTCCAGAAGAAAAATAAAGCACTTTACTTTTCATATTTTGGAAGCACTTCCTAAAGCTAAGCCCACAAAAACTCCTCCATCTCTTCTAGAAGTAAGTACCTGTGATTCGAAAGGTTCTGTGATTAAACTGTGATTTGGAGAGCCATGGCTTTTCAGTATTTGCTATTGTCATATACTTTCTAGGAACATGACCTTGGTGAGGAAAGTAGTAGTTCATACAGATTTCTGGTCTTTTTACTGAGAATGTAAAAAAATGCAGCAATTAATGCCAATTTTACTTAGATCTTTCTTCTTTCTCCCACAACAGACAACTATTCATCATATAATAAATGCAGACAATACATTCGTTTCACTTATGTTGGTCTCTGGGCTTTGCACCTAAATTTATGCTGTTTATAGCAAACAACCAATCTTGAAAAAAAAAAGAAAAAAAGAGTGAAAAAGTCAGCAGTTTGTATTCTGTGTCTTTTAACATCTACACAAAAGAAAGAGAAATAGATTGAATCTCAGCTGACAACCAGACGTATAAAACATGCATTTTCAAAGACCTAAAGAGCTATTGCCTGCTTATCCAGAAGTAATTCCATTTTCTGCAGCTGGCAGTAGATGAATTTAAGTTCTCTCTAGCCTCAGAAAAAATCTTCCCTGTTTCTTACTCTCTCTCACTGTCTCTTCTGAATTCACGATATGGGATTATTACATGACAGCTAACAAAGAAGACAAATATTTTTTAAAGTTTGACAACTTATTAGTTGCTATGATGGATTTTCTACCACTGCGAGTGTGAAAGAGGGGATTTTATTATGGAAGTTACCTAAAATTACAGTTAGATATAAACAAGAATTAATTCAAATAATTTGTACTGTGCAAGACAGTTACAAAATAGTAATGGTCTCTCTTGGCCTTATAATACTAATACAGATCTTAAAAGATGCTGCAATGGCTGGGTCTTACAAAATGAGTTTTGAATTTTAGGGTTCAGACTGATGATCAATTACAAATCTGTATGCAGTATTATCTGGAATTTATCAAGGGCTAAACTTTTATGTGCAAACAGTTACTGTGAATCAACTGCCATGAAGTAGCTGGGTGAATGGTTAGCAACTGGATTATCAATCTAATCATCTAGAGAGAATGATAACAGTTTTATTGAGGGGATAATTGTGCATCATTATTATTAAGAACAAAATGCCAAATATGGAGAGCAAATGTGGATAATTAAAAGTTGATGGCATTTTAAATATTTTTTTTTAAAGTATTACACATTCTCTGCCAGAAAGTGGGATGAACTTAATATGAGATAGCTCTTTGGTTGTCCTTTCTGCAGTACTCTGTTTTTTGTACCTCTTGACCTTCCTGATCTTTCTAGGTCCAAATATTTCAGACTTCTGCATAAAGGTAATTTGGTGCCTTGTCATTCTATATTTTGGTGTAGTTTTAGCAGAACTGTTACCTCTGGCAGTAAAGTCTTCCAGGCATTCTGACTATTTGCATGACTTCTTTTTTATTCTAACCCTGGATGAACATGAATGCTACACAATACGAACAGGAAAGAAAGTCTAGACAGCTCTCTGTTTTACTGGGATTGAATATGGACACAAAACCCCAGAAGTGTGGAAATAACACCTGTGGGGAGAAGTATGCTGTACCCCTACAGGATAAAACTCAGCGTTCATTACTGGTAAGAGATGTTTCAGCCTTCTCTAAGGATTTTATTTTCACCTCCAAGAGACAAAGGAAGACAACATATATCTCAAATTCAATTTTGTATTCTAGCCCAAAATCATAACATTGACTTCAGATACTCTTATCTGAACAGAGCACGTACGCGATGAATTTTTGCTCCTAATTGCTACCATTAGAGAATCTCATTAAAGAGGTTACTCTTACTTCAGTGCAAAACTATGCCCTTGTTTTGCACAGGGAGTAAAGGAGCATGGATTTTTCTTCTTTGCTGTGTGTTTTGCATAGAAAGAGCTGTTCTCTCCCTGCATTTGGTACACAAACTACAATGAGAAGAGGTGGGGTCTGCTTCTCTCTGTAGCTGGCTGCTTTGTGAGAGAGGGGAAACAATGCACCATTTAAAGAACCACATTTCCTTTGTGGGATCTCTCATGGGAAGGCTGCAGCCCTGCACATACATGCAGAGCTCAACAAACTGTGGCAATCTCAAGCTCTTAGGCTGCCATACTTCATGTTCCCCTCTCCCACCAGAAGAATTAACAATGGAAAAGCACCAAGAAGTCACTAGCTTAAACATGGCAAAATGAAAAAGGATAATTAGCCTCTATAAGCAGTATAATGAAAATGTGGAAATAAATCTCTGTTGCAGAAGGGAGATGGATGAAAAGCTGATGTACAGGACCAAGTCATCTGTAGGCAACTTAAAGTACTTCATACTGCTGTTTTGACCAACTCTGGCTGCAAGTGGCATTAAGGGCACCTCTGTCTTAGTCTAATTGAGTCTGAGTCAGCATTTCTTCTGCAAACATGTACTGCATTTTAAAAGCCTGGTGGTTGTAGCTACCAGTCTGGGTTAAAACCTTGGATACAGGTCTTGGCACAAGAGCTCATCCTCTGAACAAATGAACCCCCCCAGTTACTGTGGGATAAACATCTCTCTGACTTAGTACCAAGGAATTGAATGTGGCTTGGGCCCTTCCTCAAGGCACAGTGCTCTAACCTCTGTTTGAAGCCCTTCTTTGCGGTGGGGGAAATACAGCAGCAAGAGGCAAAAGCAGCACAGAGACAGGGACTAATTTTTGTATTTTCTATCCTTATCATTATGAACTTGCAAAAAAAAAAAAAAATCAAATATATTACAGGCAAGCTTCTGGGAAGTTCTGGGAAGTGATTAAGTCTATTTGCTCAGATTAAGACTTCCTGAGAGGAATCCAGTTTAGCGACAAAGTCGCATACAACAGCTTTGTGGAGGTAATGTGGATTTACACAATGGCCACCAATCCGTCCATCTGGAAACAAACCCAAAACATAAACACAGTGCTTCCTCCTAGGTAGACATCCCCAAATATCCTAAAATTGGCAGCAAAGTTCTTAAGATCATGACAAGAACTACAAAAGTAGGACTTATTATGTTGTGGCAATTACTATTAATAGAATTACTACCATTGTCTTTTATTTGCTTCCTGGATTTTTGTGCTTTGCTCCTCAGCCACAATGGCATGCAATTTCTTTTTTAATCTTAAAGCCAAGATTTTCAGATAACACTTCATTATGAGAGTGGAGGCTTCAAACAAACAACTCAATAGGACAAGTCACAGAGTGGAGTAATTAAAGGTAATAACAGAAGTTACTGAATTTGATAATGAATTTGGACACTTCAAAGCATACAAACCAAGAGAAAACACTCACGCACACCAAAACTGACCAGCATTTAACTTATTTTTCAATAATTTTGAGTTGGTAGAAAGTAGAACTAGCAAGTGATTAGTTCCAAATAGGCACAAACAAAATAAAGTTAATTTATGCTACAGAAACTGTGACATATCTCAGTCCTGCTTATGTTGATTTGTTGAGTTTCTCTGTTCTTAACTGACACACTTCCTTTGTTAATTTGCACTTCAGAACTTGAAGTAGTTTTTTTATTTGCAGTTAATACAAGTTGGAAGCTACTGATAATTACATGGTAGAATTAACCCTTAAACAGTTATTTTGTGTGGAATCTTTTCTATGCAAATTATGAAGCACGATGCTGCGAACAAAGAAAAATGAGAATGAAGAGACATAAAAAATATATAGTACTGAAGGAAAACCGGGAGTGAGAATGTTAGGAAACTTACAAAAGTTTTAAAGGAAGAAGCTAAAAGGAAAACTGTATGAAAAGTGAATTTCAGACTCAGAAGTAAAATACAGGTGCTTACCTTTAGTATAAATAGTGGTCTACATTTTATAAAAGAATGGTACTTTTTTCAGAATATGTCACATTTCAAAATAAGTTTTTAGAAAGATGAGTTAATCATTTTGATATATAGACCATTTAACTGTTAAGCAGCTATGAGACTGAAGACAGTAGCTGTAGTATGTAAATCAATGTCGCGATCTATAATTAGTCTAAAAATTTGCTATTTTTCTATTTTGTTAATTCGATTTTATTTCTGTTATTGAAGTATTTTTTTTTTTTTTCTATTTTAAAAGAGTCTATCAGTTATTTTTTCAGGGGCTTAGACAAGTGGTATAAACAATATTTAAAATAGTTTCTGACTAAAAGACCAGTGAAAACAAAACAGTAAACCAGCTACCTTTCAATGTGACATTTAACTCCTACATGTCTTTTAGTATAAATTTTGGTTAGTCAATAGAGGCAAAACATACTTCTCAGTATTTTTCAAGAAGATGTTTACACTCAACATAATCTCATAAGTTATACTGTATAGTAATTGACTATATAAATATTCATAGAAATATACATACTCCTACTTACCCAACGGACAGGAAAGGCTCCTTTGATTCAAGTCTGTCAAGTAAATAACAGAAATTTTAAATATATAAATACTTACTGTATTTCAGAACATTTATACGATCAATTTAAAACAGCAACTCTCAGTATCAAATTTACTTGGCAACCAATACACAATTTAACAACAATAGAAGGGCCTGATCCATTAAGTTTGCAGCTTAGCTTGAAAAAAATCCCATTTGCCTAACTGAACTTTTGTTTAGAAATCAAATATTTACAAAGCAGCACATCTAGGCCCTTTAAATTTCATAGATTCAGATGACTTGTGTAGGTATTTACATGGAAAGGCTAGAGTGAACAAGTAATAATTTGTCTTTTTTTTCATTTTTTATGTAAAATGTTTTTTTCCTGATGGCTATGTTATTGACTCTTTTTTTTTTTTTTCCTTTTTTTTTTTTAATTTTTAACTCTAAACATAAAATTTAGTATGGGTGTAAGCACTTTCGTGATTTGAGGGCTTCCAGCCTCATTTTGTTTCCTTTCCAACATTGTCTATTCATATGGCATAGTCACTTCTTTGTTGTGAGAACTTCTGGTATATCTGCCACAGTCTGCCTTGCACTGGATCTGGATGTACTGGTTTTGTAGACCCAGAATCATGTCCACTTCTAAAACCAGTTATTGAAAGTGTTGTTCTCCAACTCCCTGCTGTTGCTGCTGTCTTTGTGAGGAGCTGCACCACTTGTACACTGGCAGGAGACTCTACTACTAGTAGTTTCCATCCAACTAGGATAGATTTAAAAATCCTTGTCTGTGATATTGTACTATATTTCTTCTCCAGTATCTGCAACTTAATTCTTTGGTGTGTTCTGGCTGCAATGAGTTTACTAACATCAGCTGCTTGTCAGGACCATTAACACAAGACTTTAAAGTCCTTTATAAACATATTTAAAGCACATTTGCTACTGAATTATTTTGAAAGATTACATGACGTGTAAATGATGCAAAAGGTCACTATTGTGCTAATTTTCACTGAGAGCATTATATTAGGAAGAACAGCAAATAAAAACCCCAGGTACTTAATGTCTCTTCATAGCCTTTAAGAAAAATGTTTTTGACAAAGCGAAGTATTTCACATCTGGGATGGAACCTTTCATTTGTGATGATGCCTCCCATCTGAAACCAATTCAGTGCCACAACAAAATATCTGAAATAGAACTGTAAACAGGGATAATTGTAATAAAAAATACTGTAAATAATTTGTCAGTGTTTTAAGAATGGATGTTTCCTGCAAGTCTTCTTTGTAGAAAAAACAACAAGTAAATTTGCAGCTATTATTCATTTAGCAAAGGTTTTGTACAAAAAATCACAAAGCAATAGACCAGTTTAGTTATTGCCTTCTATCCAGAAGGGTATTTACAGAAGGTGATCTTGTCACTGTGCTTTTGAAAGGGTTATATGATTTTTTTCTTTAATTGAAAAATACAGTATGTAAATTTTTACAAAACATTTACTTCTTCTTTTCCAGAATCACTAGTGGAAATAACTTAGGAGCCTGTCTTCATTTAAAATTTCATCTTCCAATGTATATTAAACCTAGTTTCCTGGGGTTAGATTTCCAGCAGTGGTAAGGACAATTTGTGTAAGGCTTGAGGAAAGGTCAAAATGTACCCAAAACTTAGTAACTTTTCTGTTGTCCTCATGGTTATACCTGAACTTTCAATTTTTTTATGGGACTGTGATCCACATGGAAGTAAAAGAATAGAAGAGAAGAGCACTGATGGACTTTGTGTTCCTGGAAGCACGTGGAAGATCAAAGCTGGGTATCCCTGTGCTCAGGGGGATGCTTCTGCACGGCAGCTCCAGTGCTGTCATGAATACTTTCCCTCCCAGATTGCAATGCCGCACACCAAAACCAACATAGCACCAAGAAAATGCCTAGTTTGGCATCCGCTGTGCTTAGGAGGGCAATAAAGTGACAGGGCCCTTCATGTGCATCCTTCTCCTGCAGGCTCTGAGCAGCCACCATGCCAGCTTCATGGACCAATGTTTCCTGCTGTAGATCAGACCATTACAGAAAAATATCTGCACCATGTTTGCAGCTTCTCTCTGGTGTATGAGGAAAAGCTCAACTAGTGTTATGGTTTTGTTTCCTGCTTTTCTGATTAATGAAATGAACCAGACCTGGGGAGTACCCAGGGTATGGCTCAAGAGATTAACTATAAGCAACACGAGCAAAGAATGAAAGTCTCAGAACATATTTACATACTTCATAATACAGAAATTTTGTAATGAAGAGAGACATATCCTGATGGAGGACATTCTGGTGAATTTTACTTGCAAACGAAAAGAGTGTGATAGAATGCCCAGTGGACAAAATACTGCAATTAAAAATCTATTTGAAATCCATTCTCAAGATTGAATTCAATTTGTTTTAAACAGTGTTGCCCTAGGTTTGACCCTTCTCTAGTATATTTGACTAAATGGTTTTAGATTATTCGCTGTATTACTTTAAACAAGTTCAAGTGTTCCTCATAGTAAAGGAATACAATTGTCTGTTGGCCTTTTATTTAAATTGGTAATTCAGTATATGGCGAATGAATATAAAGGTTTTAAAACTGCAGCACTGTATAAAATAACATCCTATATCATCTTTACTGGTGACATTTATCAATATATATTATAGATTTTTTTACCTTTCTTTTCTGGTCTGCAGTACACCAAATTCTCCAGAGTTTTGAGGAAGTCTTGCACAATTAAATACGATATCTCAAAAAGAGTAATACTGATAAGCCCTGAGAAAAGCTGTCATACTCTTCAGGAAAAGTGTTAAAACATAAATTTTTTTTCTTGCAAAAGAAATACTAGGTTGGACAGTAAACAAAGGGAATAATGTTTTAATTTTGTAGGAATGATAATGAAGCTGGAGTGGTAAGGATTTTTCTTTCTGAAATGGTTTTCCCATCAGAAAATTTCAGTTTGTCAAAACGTCAAGGCGATCTGTCAGTTTGAATAGGAGGGAGGCAGACTAATCAGTAGCATGACTGGGGCATGTCAGACTGAGGTTGCGTTTCCCTTTGATTTGGAGCTAAGATTTTCTGACAGGTCTGACTTTCTTATCTACGCATAATGGATAAGTTTTTACAGGAGGGAAGAGGATTTTTACACCATGTAAATTGCTCAATTTAAATCAGTCACTGTACACCAAACAGGCAATGGGTGTATCTATTTATATGCATTGATATGCTACAGTACTGTCATACTCTGTGTTTAAAATAAGGACCTGTCCTGGTTTCCCAGGAACAGACCCATGGGCCAGCCATAGCAGGCGGGCCATGAGTGACCGGAGTCAGCTGGGAGTTTCAGCCAGGGCAGCTGACCCAAGGTGACTCACAGGTGTATCCCACAACACTGACATCATGCTCATTATAAAAGGAGGAAGTTTCATGAGCATGTGGAGCTTCTTTTTCTGGGTCTCCTGCTTCTTCTGCTGATCCCAAGGACAAGTCTGCGTATAAACTTAGAATCATGCACTTTGTGTTGGTGGTAGTATTAGTTCTGTTATTTCATTAAATCTGTTTCTACTTCAACTCACGGGGCTTCTCCCTGTTTTCCCTCATTCTCCTTCTCAGCTGGGGAGGGGTCATCAGGTGGTAGAACAACTGCTACAGTTTAGCCCTGGGTACAGGCTAAACATAGACAGGACCCTAGAAATTTCCTGCTTAGTATTTTACTCCTTGCATCCTATCTTGGTGAGACACTTTACTTGATCTGATTAACATAATTGTGCATTTCATGATTTAACACAAATTTTCTAAATCCCATCTTTAACATAGACTGAATGTATAGACAGACAAATTTTTCAAGATTTGCTAATGAGCATACAAGGAAATGTGACCTGACTAAGGGCATGTGAGTTCTTTCTTGACTTGTAAACATATAATTTAAGGACAGGAAGGTCCCAAAGTAAACTCCACTTTACTTGCATAATTGTCCTATTAAAATTACAGGCAATATGTCTTTTTATATCTGAGGCCTGACCCAAGATACGTAAATCAGTATGATTTCTTGTTAAAGAGCTCTTGCCTTTCCTTCCCAAAATCTATTTACAGGACAAAGTGGATAACATTTCTAACAATATCAGCTCTGTACGCAAGCAAATGGATTTTAGCCAAGCTTCTCCAAGGTAATTAATTATGAATCAATATATTCTTCCTCGTGGTGATCATATAATTTCATCTCCAAGGGGCTAGGAATAAAAATGTGGAATTTAAGGCATTTGTTAGGATTCTTTTCTGACTTTTTAATATAATACAGCTGTCTATCCTGAATCAGAGAAAGTCATAGTCAGGAATCAAAATTTTTTTAGATGAGTTATAATTTGGGATTACAGTCTTCATACCAGAATTTCCAAGGAGGATAACCTGAGTGTGCTGTTGATGTCACACATTTTCTGTTTGACTGTAAAATGCATGAATAGTGACTGCAGTTTTCATGGGGATTAGTAGAGTTAATACTTCTAGTGGGAATCCAGAGAGTTCAGTGTTTTCATTCAAGCCATGTAGGAAAGTCAGGCCAACTAAAAAGTGTTTTGGACTTCAGTCACTTGATTAATTGTCTGTATAATGTTAACGTATATTTTGTTTGATTGATGTGGCTGACTTTTTAACCTGTCAAGCATGTCTATCTCTGTGCTGTACAGCTTTAGGTAACAAAGACTTAGCAAAAATATGTGAAACCAAAGAATGTTCAGATTTATGGCTGACCCTATTTGGCAATTAATTTAATTTTAAAATTATAACCAAGGACAACTTGAGGGACCTTTCAAGAGAAACTGAAGTGGCTTTCCGTTCACAGTGATCAAGGAGAGTTGCATTTTCCTCTGCATGTTGACTTTGTGGCTTGAAATCAACAGTCATTAGTGATCAGAAAACATCTTCCTTCAGAATTTTCTAAGCAATGTTGCTCACATTTTGTCCTCTGATTCCTTTACTTTTTAAAACATGTGAATTATAACTTTGGTAACTCCCAGTATTTGTATACAATGCAAGCAGGCCTAATAAAAGCATGTCTTAATTTACAGAAGAAATATTATTTCAAGTGACTTCCACTGTCTATTGAGGCTGAAATAACCATTGCTGGTGTACAGTAGGTAATCCTCTCTTCCTCTCCAACTTCCCACCCTCTCTCCTTTCTTTCTTTTCTCCTAGACATTTATAATGGTTTCTGTGATTTAAAGTAATTTCAATCCAAGATAATTTTTCTGGACATCAGTAACTGTTGTCAGATTGAATTAGGGAAGAAGTGTGTTCTGTTTTCTGAAACTTCTATAAATATTGTTATAAGTGTTGGCAAGTTTTTTAAGAAATGTTGTCATATTCTGGAGTAGATAAATGTTAGACCAGCTGTATAGAAGATCTAATCTGTCGGAGGTGTTTCAGAAGCAGAAGGTGTGGAGGGATAACTTACTGCTTTATGTCAACTTTTACCGCTTCTTAATAAACTTAAGTTCCACTTCCAGTTGGTAGTTGACATTGCAATTGACTCAGGTTAGAAAAACAACACAATCTGTATTGTTTTCAGGACTACAGTGTAATATAAAATACTGTATTAATATGAAAATATAAGGGTGCCTTGAAGTTCTTTTCCACAAAGCCAAATGCTTCTGTTATTTATTGAAACAAAAATTCCAGTACAAAATAAAACACATCCCTCAAACCATGAATGCAAGCTAGATTACTGCAAACCAAAAATGTTATTTCTCAGGGAAAATTTACTCTCTTAATATGATAACTGACTCAATGGATAGAGACAGACAATAGACATAGCCAGATTTTTGAAGCTTTTGATACTGCCTTATATGAGAGTCCCATATTCAGGCTGGGATAATATGATCTAATTGCCTTAAGGGAAACATATATTAAGCTAAAAAAAACCCAGCATGCCCATGCACAAAGAATTATGCTGATGGGAAAGGGGGGCACATTAGATAGTAGAAATACTCAGGACTATGTTTTGTTCAGTTTCGGTTTACATAAGTGATGTGAACAACGAAATAGAGACTATGCATGTAAAATAGTCTACAAAAAAGCTCTTTTTTAAACAGTCCAGTGAACATAGTTAAAATCTCAAATCTGTTTAATAAATTGGAGAAATGGTCTGAAATCAGTGTAAGGAAATTTTAAAAAAAGAGAGAAAGGATAAGTCTAGTGACGGTGGAAAAACTGAATAAAAGGTAGCTTTCAATACAGTGAGGAAATGTTTTAAAGATACTGCCTCTTCCCCATGCTAATTTTCACAACAGCAAGGGACTAGGATGAAACATATCAGCATATGCAAAAGATGGTTTTCATATACCAGTAAAAATGTACTTTGTCATGTTGGATACTGAGCATTCTACTGTTGTAACATGTGGGATGGAAGAGTTTTGGGGTTGTGGTAGGGAAGAGAGGCATGGGGAAAAACAGTAAAGGAATTGGCTTCCAATAATTCTTATTAATGAGTGGCCTAAATTCTAGCCAGCCAGGAGAGGAAAATATAAAAGCTCTAAGTCATTTGATAGTTGTATAACAATATACTTTCAGAAAGCTAGTCCGAAAAAATAGTATAATACCTATCTAGTAGTTTCAGTAGCTGATTATAATTGGTTCCTGACTTTGCTGTATTTTCCTCTATGAATTCATAAATAACAAAGACAACATGAACAGTGTCATGGATTCTCATAGCTGAAATGAATATTGATGTGTCTGCAAAAAGCTAAATTGTGACTTGAAGAGAAATTATTTCACAGTCTACATATCAACACCTTCTTAGTTATGGACTAAAGTTTCTTCCCACGCCACTCAAGAGAAGTCTTCTGAAGCCGAATGGTGTGATAAGGAAGCTAAACTGAATGTAATCTGTACACCCCATCTGTATGATTCCAGTCATGAAGAAATGAATGCTCAGATTCAAAGTGAGATTCTCCCAAGAATCGAGAATAAGAACTCATTTTACTTCAGGTAAGACCACTCCTAACTGTGATCCCCTTCCCAAACTGAAAACGTGCTCAGTTTGGTACCTTTGTTCAAGTAAGCAAAGGAAACAAACTCTCAAGAATGAAAGTAATTCCATGCCACTGCTGTCACTTCTATTTTTTTCCTGTGATATGCTAATAGTTGCTAAATTTTGCAAAAATCTATACTCCCAACAAAAGAGAGAATTCTGAAAAAATATGGTGGTGTACTTAGCTATCTACCTTAAAGTCCTTTCTGACAGCTTTAATCATTCTTTGCATGAAGCTGATGACCTGACCCTCTTCTGCTCTAAATCAGAGTTAGAACATTCAGGTCAATATGTACTGGTCTAAAAATGTCTAGAATAAGTTCATCAGAGTGGGCTGAATAAAGCAGTGTTGACTGATCTAATGCACACAATCAATATTACTTTACTGCATGGCTATTTGTAGTCAGAGAGATGAAGGTTAATGCAGGCATTGCCTTTGAGGATCACAAGGGTAGAGACTTAATCTCCTTTTCTCTCAATGACACTAACAACACTTAAAAGTAGTTACAGGAGGGGCACCACTCTGACAGTGTATGATTCATGTTTGTCATGCTGTTTCCTACAATAATTGCACTCTTTCAAGGCTGAGAAACACAACGTATTTTTTAATGTCAATAGATATTATAAATTGTTCATTTCTTAGAACTCATAATAAATTTGTACATGTTTATGAACACATTTGTTACTTTTCAGTAAAATAACCAATGCTTTTGCCGGAAGTTCTGGGAACACCAGCAACTTTATCTACCAAAAAGGCATGCAACTTGTAACCTATTCTTCAAAAAATAAAATTACATTTGACATTATGCACCAACAGCACTATCTGTCAGTCCTGCCTGGCAGGCTAAGTAACATAATTCAGACAGTATACTCCAAGACTAGCGGAATTCACCAAGAAATAAACTTGTGGGGAAATTTCATTGTTAATAATTCAGTGCATATTAATATGTTGCTGTTGTCCTTCTGTGTTCCATGCTATTTGTAGTCTTACTTAATGATCCATTTTCTCTTAAACTAAGTATACTTTAAATGCCATCTTCTGATGTTACATATTTTAATGTTTTATGAATAATAAGTTACATCCTCTCATTTATACAGCCTTCCTTATTGAATCACAGAATACTAAATCTATATCCCAGCATCATATTTCTATTGCTGTTTGTAAGCCACTGACACTGTGCCCTTACAGTACATCAGCAGCTCCCAGACTGAATTACAGCCTTCTGTACAATTAGAAGTGCTACATTATGTGAGAACCAATGCCTAATTATGAGCCCACAAAGTGGTGCTCTGAAACACGGTCTTCCCCTGCATGTCTGATTACTGCTGCAATTAAGGGTTTACTAAATTCCTGAAAAGGAAGAATTCTGATGAACATTTGCCAAGTTAGTAAGACAGTTACCAAACAACAGTGGCTGCAAAACAGGATACTGTTTCTATGCTGCCTGCTTCACTAAAACTCAGATGTGGAAAAATGACCATGGCATCTATTTCTGACTTTAAATATGTTGTAGGTACTATCCTTTTTCTTTTTAAGCTAACAGAAGCACAGCTGAGTATCTACAGAAGGCATTGTCTTTCTGCTAGAATGCACTGAATCCAAATTCTGATTACTTCTTAAATCAAATGTAAGAAGCCATGCAGTAATAAAGGGTGGAAATCTTACATGTAATTGCTGATAAGAACAAGGCTCCAACTGTCAAGATTTAAATGGAATGAATGACTAAAAGTACTATTTCTGTTTGACTACAGGCAATACCAGCAATGCTCTGGATCTTTTAGGAATTTACTTCTTGAAAGCCTTGAACCAAAGGCTTTTAATTTGTGTTATCAGCACAAATTCTTGGATAAGAAAGGAGTCGTCATAATTTCAATGCCATCAGAAGGCTGTGAATGTTTTCTGTTCCACTGTGGTATAAACAGTGATTAAAAACTGGGGGAGGGGGTAGGGTGGGGAAAGATGGTTTTATAGTTAGTTACTTAGCTGTAGTATACTGCTTCAGGTTTTATAGGAGATGAAAAAAGAAAGATTAGACACCAGCAACAATATGAGAGCAGGCTATTCTTCTCCAAACTTGCTAATCTCTGAGCATGAGTGTGATTATGGTGACTGGGCTTTTGTGGAAGAAAACAACATCAGTCATATGATACTATATATAATCTTCTGCAAGAGGAAAAGTACTGAACTAGGAAAAGATATACAGCTACTCTACAGGTGTGTAAGTTAGTGTCATCAGCTTCCTCTTAACAAAGAAAAAAAATAAACTAAGAAAAGACTGTGTAAGACTAATAACTTGAGGGGACATGAGAAGAAAGGCAAGTGCTAGTCTTTCAGCCTGTGCAGGACATACTTCAAAATGGATCTATGTCAAGAACATATTTAAAAACTCTGGTGAAGGTGAATACAAACACGGGAGAAATGTATGATTTACGATATACTGATAACCAGAGGAGGAATATCTGCCCTAGTTGCTAGAGATGTATTCTAAAAGGGAGTAAGTATTTTTTTAAAAAATTGAAGGGGAAGTTTTAAAAAAGAAAGACATCTTTGTTGCCCTAGTTGTTATTGGAGTTACCACACAGATTAGGAATAATATGACTGAATGAACAAATCAAGTGTATTTGATATATTTTGGTCTTTTGAACTTTTTCTCTATCTATGATTGGTCTCTAGAAGGAAAGCTTTTCCTGGGTGTTAATAAGGGCATGAGACCCCTGCCATTTTTGACTCCCTAAACTTATCAGGTGCTATAAGTTCATGGTCTGGATCCTGTAAAAGAGCAAGCTTATGTCCTTGACTGGTTCTCCTAACCCCTCAGAGCACATGGATTTCTTCTTTAAACATCCCTGGGACCAAATTGATTGCAGTTATACTGACATAATTTAGAAATGCAGAGCTGCATGTGATGCCTTCTATCAGCAGATAATTTTTTCTTATGATATTAGTTATTTGACATGGGTCTTTTTCCTTGAAAGAGAGAAAATAAGCAAAAAAATCAGACCAAACTGGATCACTGGATCTGCTGTAGCTTTGTATCTATGCCTTTTAACATTTTTAGTATAATTGAGAATGCTACTTAAGTTCTTGACACAAGCAAAACTTGCACTGTTTGCTATGAATTTTAAGTGAGAATTTCTGATTGAATGATCACTTTTTCTTTGCAGTAATGAATGCTTCAAATGTGATCACTAAGAACATTTTTTATGAAATGAACGTATTGTAGAATCATAGAATAGCCTTGGTTGGAAAAGATTTCTAAGATCATCAAGTCCAACCATTAACTGAGTGTGGCAGATGCACCTGCCCTGATCCTGGAGCCACCTTCTAATGGTGCTTTGTCTAAATAAAGGATCCCCTGAGCCACTTTCTAAGGGTGCTTTGTCTGGACAACCTCACCTGGCACCAGGTTAACGGCCCCCTGCAGGGAGGGCACCTGGCTAATTAGAACTGCCCACAGATCAGACTTGACATGGGTATAAATGGAGCCCTGCCAGAGAATCAGTTTGGTCCTTGGAGCAGCAGGTCTGCAGTCGGGGATGCTGCCCAAGGAAACTCCCCAAGGTTGAGAGCCTTCACCATCCCCACCTTGGTGGGTGAATATTTCTTCTGGATATCCTTGATGAGCCCTTGCCCCTGTCGGTGAGTGATTAGACGGTTTTGGGTACCCTTACCCCCGTTTAAGAGTGAGTGTGCACCTTTTTGAGTCATCTTTCTGATGCGAGTTAGTCTAGTTGTGTAGTAATATATTCCCAACTGACATCTGAACTTGTGTTTTACTTTAGGTCTGTCAGAATGTTAAGTAGCTTTGCTCAGAATAAATCTTTATTTTTGAATAACTGCCCTGTCTGTGAGCACCTCCCCCTGGCACCCAGGCTCGGGATTGGATTGGGTTGTTAGAGTGTTTGAGGGGCTGCTCTGCAGATTTTGTGCGTGCCTCTGTGACACCTAGCACTGCCAGGTCACCACTAAACCATGTCCCTCAGCACCACATTTACACATCTCTTAAATATCTCTAGAGATGGGGACTCTGCCTCTGCTCTGGGTAGCCTGTTCTGGTATCTGACAACCCTTTCAGTGAAGAAATTTTTTCTGATGTCTAACCTAAACCTTCCCTGGCACAACTTGAGGCCATTACCCCTGGTCCTATCACTGTTACCTGGGAGAAGAGACCAACCTCTGCCTCGCTACAACCTCCTTTCAGGTAGTTGTAGAGAGCAATGAGGTCTCCCCTCAGCCTCCTCTTCCCCAGTTCCCTCAGCCACTCCTCAAAAAACTTGTGCTCCAGATTTTTCACCAGCTTTGCAGCTCTTCTTTGGACATGCTCCAGCACCTCAGTGTACTTTTTGTAGTGAGTGGCCCAAAACTGAACACAATATTCAAGGTGCAGCATCACCAGTGCCAACTACAAGGGGACAATCAATTCCCTCATCCTGCTGGCCACTACACTTGAAATTATCTCTATTTAAACATGCCTAGAACTGTTGTTTTATGGAAGCTTGAACTTTTGTCAGGAGAAGAGCCGTAGAGCAACACTCAGATTCATTCCATTGCACTGAAATAAAATAGCTTATTTCATGAAGGAGGGTAATCAAAGGCATCAAGAAGACATGTTTCTATAAAAAAGAAGCACTTTGATTCAAAAGAAATATCACACTATTTCATCTTAATATGATGTGTTTGTCAAAAGATTATGTTCCATAAGCATAATTTTTTTTTCATTCAGTATGTAAAAAAAAGTATGAGGAGTAATCACAATTTAATGCAAATGTAAAGTATCAACAAATAATTGATCAGGTTGATTTTCTTGTTGGCTGGACTGTGTCTTTAGGTTCCTGTAGGCTGGTAATCAAAATGGACACACAAATGCATTAAGAAGAAGGACTAAAGATGGAAGCTGTTGGAAATCTAGAACACTATTCAAACAAGAAAGATCCCTGTACCTGCAGTTATTTTTATTATATGTCAGTAATTTAAAGTATATTGCTAATACACTGCCAATGGCACAGTAGAGAAGCAATTAAGCAAAATACTGCAGTATTCAAATAGAATAGTAATACTTGTTTGGCACAGAATTTGTTATGCTTTCAAATGGGTGAGATGATCTCAAGAAGCCTCCTACCCTGAAAGAAGTGATCATGTTGCCCATTGCTGTGCCTTTCACACTTTCTTCTGAAATGAAGGGTACCCAAGAGTGCTCAGAAAAATGAATCAAAAAAAATGGATGGCTCTGAGGACTGAGAGGCAAACCAAACCACAAATGAGTCTGAGAAGCAGAGAGTAAGTAGAGAAAGAATATAAGCAGTTCTTTAAGCCTCTGCTAGAAAATAAAATTGCAAAACCAAAGGAAATGAAAGATGTGTAACAATCTAATCAGGTTTCTGATGGAGATTATAAAAGTAAAATGTACTGAGGAAACTGGTAAAGTACTTTTGTCAAATAAAAATGAAACTTTCATATAAAAACATAATCATACCCTGTAAATAAAAACATTTCTTTCCAGTATATTAATATTAGATACTTAAATAAAATAATTTCCTCCAGAGGCCATGGGACTTAGGAAATTGTAAAGTCAAGTCTATTTAATGTGACTAATTAGTAGCATGTTATATAAAGCATACTGAATATACATTTCAGTTGTATTACAAGAAGTGGTTGGGAATGGGAAATGACTGTGTCTAATACCACTAAGGGAGCTCTGTAAAACTTAGCCTGAAACTTCAGAGAGCAGCTTGGAAAGAACTTGCCTTCAAGGGAAGCCTTTGCCAGGGCCACCTTTTGCTGTAGGTGGGCAGTGCTGCTGGAAATCAGATATCACTGGGTGGAGATTTGGTCTGCTGAAGCAACATGGCAAGAGATGATTTCACTTGTTTATTAGTCTACTAAATCCATCCTGCTAGTTTACTTCCAAATTCTAGTCCTTTGCTTTCCTATGTTATACAAATAGTAGTTCACTCCTGGGGGAGTTTGTCTTTGGTAAACAAACTAGTTTTCTCAGAAAGCAGACTTGGATGTGATCTGGGACAGTTTGCTCCCCAATCCCTACCAGTTGTACCAGTATCACTGCACTAGTTTTGGCTTCCCATTCCCCTTGCAGTCTCCGGCAGGTCCCCACCAGCACCTCACACAGTGGGGCCTGCAGTAGCCGCACTGATTTTCATGCCACTAAAAATCCTATCGTTCTGCTACCCATAGCTTTTCATTATTTTAATTATTTCAAGAGACTCAGAAATAGGTGCTCCCCCAGTCTTCTCAAATCCACTCATCTTTACTACTGCTAGATGGGTGCCAGAGAAGACTTTGAGCTGACCCCCATGCCAACAGCTCTACAGAGGGAACACTGTGAGTCCATCTTGAGGCAAGGCAAGCCACAGGCAGTGTGTGTGTGCCTGCTTTGCTCTGCCTGGCTTGGGGATCAAGCCCACTCCTGGGGCAACTGGAGAGGGAGCCATTACCACCTCCAGAGTTAAGAACTAGAAGAGACTCTACCTGTTTTAATAACCCCAGCAAAGACTTCCAAAATGGAAAAAAAGCTTTCAGACCACGTATTTAACACCTCATATAACATGATGGTAGACTGAAATAAACAATAAATAGCTAAAATATTCTTTTATGATGTAGAGAAACAGAATGCTGGTCCATCAGAGTATTTGCAGTTGATTCTACTTTGGTATATTGGGGCATAAACTCAGACAAAAAACCCAAAACAATAAATGGACTTTCATATGCTGACACAGAACTGCTTTACTGAAATACTGATCAAAACACCACTAAATGAAAAAGACAAAGTGTGATTCTTTATTTTACCACAACAATGCTTTCAAAGAGCTCTTTAACACATTTGTGTCAGCACCTTTATCTTCACCTTGTGTTTCAAAGACATGAAGATTAGCTAGTAAAATTAAGTTCTGCTTGAGGCTAGACCCAAACAACAAGATGTAAAATAATTTTAAGATGCATATTTGTCAGGCATTTGGTTTTCTGCAGAAGTGCTGTGCTAAAAAAGGAAATTCACAATTTTGAACCTTCTGGGATTTATGTCCTCACTCACATAGTGAACAGCAATGCAAATCAGGAGGAAT
The DNA here is from genome assembly GCA_028020825.1 of Podargus strigoides. Taxonomy (NCBI): domain Eukaryota; kingdom Metazoa; phylum Chordata; class Aves; order Caprimulgiformes; family Podargidae; genus Podargus; species Podargus strigoides. The sequence continues at coordinate 28,727,833 of CM051620.1, forward strand.
GCTGCTGGAGCTAATAGTTACATTAGATTTCAGCTGATTCCTGAGCACTACTCTATGCATATCAGTAGTTGTTCAGTGAGCATGCTTAAAGTTAATAATGTGTTTAGCAGATTTCTGAAGCAAAGCCTAAATCTTCCTGTTCTCCAAGTATTTTTAAGGCCTAATCCAAAATGAATTTTTTATTACGGAGTGAGTGGCCTCTCAATGACATTGACCTGCTCCCACAGCAATCTAACCCTGTCCCTGCACACCTAGACAGTGTTTCTATTTGACTCACAGGTCACCTATTGCTACTTCCAGCTTTTTAATGGTTTTCATTGGTTTTTTTTTTTTTTTTATGCTTTTTATTTTTTTAGGAGTTCCTTGTACATCCATGCAGGTCACCTGCTACCTTTGCTTGATTTCTTGTTTATTAGGATGAACAGTTCATGAACTTGAAGGACGTGACTCTTGGAAATCAGTCAGCTCTCCTGACCCTCTCTTCTCCATGGGACAGTGTCCCATGGGATTATTCCAAGCAGTGCAGGTCTGCTCTCCAGCAGTCAAGGGTTGTAATCAATGGGATCTTCAGCTGGTGGGAACTAAGGTATTAAATTGCATTTAAGAGAGAAGAAGTAGAAGTAAATTCTAGTTCAGTGAATGGCAAAACTTGATTAGGCCCATGATACCTTTTAAATTCTCTATATCACTTTTAATTGTGATTTATTTTTTTTTTTTAAATGAACTGTACCAGGAATGCTAGCATCAAACAAATGTGAGAAGAAAAAGTACAGGTGGAATAATAAACTAAAAAAACAAAGGAGAGTCTGGATACATGAATGACTGCATGTATAAGTCAAAGAAGACGTTATATAAATTTATCTGTCTTGCAAGTAGTTATTCCTATAACTGAAAAAAAAAGATGCATCTCATATTTAGGCTCCTGCTAAATTTCACATAGGTGAGATTAAATGTGATTATTTCCACACAAATTATAAAATTATAAAGGACAAAAAGAAAGTATGTAGATCCTGACTGAAGCATAACCAAGTATTTGCATACTATTTCAGGCAGAAGTGGATATAATGACTTGGACACATAAACACATTATGTGGGTATAATACATCATCGGATATTGGTTGCTCTGTATTAATTACTCATGGACATATCCAGCTGTAAACATGATGCAGGTTTCTCTTCGAAGATGTAGAGTATTTTGAACAAGTTTGAAGCCTCAAGCACTTTGCAATAAATAAAATCACCCAACCCTGTGCAGCACTCCTGCTTGCTTATCTTAAAACAGTTCTTAAATGTGTCTCAAATATCCAAAAATATAAACCTCTAACAAAGGAGACTGAACAGACAATAGCTGATATCCTTAACACTATGTTGTACACAGCCACTGTGTACAATACTCACTATTTTCCCAACCCATTGGATGTCTACCTTAGGACAGTTTCTTCTAGCCAAGTTTCCTGAACATATGAAAACACCACATGTGGCAAGTGTCAAAGCTTGTTTAAATAACCATGTAGCACATCTACCGTTTCCTTTTTATCCACTAAATCGGCTGTCTTTCAGAGAAGGAAATTATATTGCTTCAACATAATTTGCTCCTGATAATTTCATGATGGATTTTTTTAACATCTTATTATCCTCTAGGTGTTGATAAATTGATTGTTTAAAAATTTGTTCTCCTACATTTCTAGGAATCAAAGCTGGTCTGACCTGGTTATTTTCTGGGTCCTTCTCTTCTTAAAAATAGGTATAACACCTGCCCACACCTACTCTGTTCCTACCTTATGTGACCTCCAAAAGTTTTTGAAAACAATCATTAGTAAGCCACACAAAGATTCAGCTAGTCCTTTAAACACTCTTGGGTGAATACCATTTCCACTAAATTCACTTATTCAAATACTGGTTAGCCAATTGGTTTAGTCCACATCCTCTCGTTAAAATTAATTTTCTTAAGTAGCTGGTGTTTTGCCAATTACTAGGCCCAGTACAAAGGACACAGCCAGCAGCAAAAAAACAATCCAGTGAGTAGATTCTATTGCGCATAAAGGAGTCAGTATATAGGGGATCACTGGGGGTACAAACAAGTCAGATCACAAATAATAGATAACAACCCCAGGAATGACACAGCATGACCCGTAATAGATGGAACAAAGATACAAGGTAACCCACGGAGAAAATGGGAGACAACCAAGACAGTAGGGTGATCACATACGATAGAGGTAACCCCATGTTGCCTCCCCACAAAGCCCGTGTTTGTAGGTGCCAGACCTGACTGGGATCCAGTTGCATGAGGAGCCAGGAGGTCCTTCCCCAACAGGAAACTCTATGAAATACATCCACCTCACAGACAGACACTCCCACTCTTCCTGCAAGTGGTCCCAGCTTTTAAGCCCAAAACAGGACACCTGGCACTCATTTACCCAATGCAGGGCACCTGGGGCTTGTTTACGCAAGGGCTTTCCCTACAAGGCTGGCTGCACCTTGGAGGAAAGCCAAAAGGCAAACTCATCCCCTCCTCTTAAAGGGCCATGGCGCCCACCCATATGTCAACCTTAATTCAGGGCTTGGGGTTCAGACCCCAGCACTTCAGCTGGTCAACTAACCTCTTTTGCTAAAGCAGAAGTAGTATTTTCTGTATCGTCTACTATCTGCTCTCCTTTCCTGCTAAGTAACAGCAGTATAAAAAAGTTACTCTAACGGCAATCTTTTTGTTGCCTTCTATACTGTATATGTGCTTTAGCCTTTCTGATGTCCTGTTGGATGACTCTACTTTTCTTTTCTATTCACTTCAAGTCATGGGGTTTTGATTCCACATTTTGTACAATTCCTTTTCACTTTTCATTATGTTAAAGAAAGGAAAACTAAGTAAAATGTGGGTGTTCTCTGTCAGGAAGTGGGAGACCTGGTTACCCAGGATATGGAGAAGTTTGAAGTATTCAGTGTCTTTTTTGCCTCACCCTTCACTGTGAAGTGCTCAAGCAACACCATTCAAATCACAGAAGGCAAAGGCAGAAACTGGGAGAATGAAGAGATGCCCACTGTAGGAAAAGATCAGGTTCAAGACCACCTAAGGAACCTGAAGGTGCACAAGTCCATGGGGCCCAATCAGATGTATCCACAGGTCCTGAGGGAACTGGTGGATGAAGTTGCTGAGCCACTATCCATCATATATGAGGAGCCACAGCACCCAGTTGAAGTTCCCAGTGTTTGGAAAAGGGGAAACATAATCCCCAAATTTTAAAAGGGAAAAAAAAGAACAGCCAGGGGACTACAGGCCAGTCAGTCTCACCTCTGTGCCTGGCAAGGTCATGGATCAGATCTTCCTGGAAATTACACTAAAGCACAGGGAAAATAAGGAGGTGATTGGTGGCAGCCAATACAGCTTCACTAAGGGCAGATCACGCCTGACCAATTTGGTGGCCTTCTACGATGGAGTTACAGCATTGGTGGATAGGGAAGAGCAACTGATGTCATCTACCTGGACTTGTGTAAAGCATTTGACACTGTCCTGCAAGACATCCTTGTCTCTAAATTGGAGAGACATGGACTTGATGGATGGACCACTCAGTGGATAAGGAACTGGCTGACTGGTTGCCCTCAAAGAGTTGCAGTCAATGGCTCAATGTCTAAATGGAGATCAGTGATGAGTGGTGTTCCTTAGGGGTTGGTATTGGGACTGACTCAGATTAACATCTTTATGGGCAAGATGGACAGTGGGATTGAGTGCACCCTCAGGAAGTTTGCTGATGACACCAATCTGTGTGGTGCAGTCAACATGGTGGAGGGAAGGGATGCCATCCAGAGGGACCTTAACAGGCTTGAGAAGTGGGTCTGTGCAAACTGCATGAAGTTCAACAAGGCCAAGTGCAAAGTCCTGCACACGGGCCAGGGCAATCATAAGCACAAATAAAGACTGGGCAGAGAATGGATTGAGAGCAGCCCTGGGGAGAAGGACTTGGGGATGTTGGTTGATGAGCTGGCAATATATGCTTGCAGCCCAGAAAGCCAACTGTATCCTGGGCTGAATTAAAAGAAATGTGGCAAGCAGGTCAAGGGAGGTGATTCTGCTTCTCTACGCTGCCCTCCTGAGACCCCACCTAGAGTTCAAACCTGGGGCCTCCAACCTAAGAAGGACATGGACGTGTTGAAGAGAGTCCTGAATAGGGCCATGAAGATGTTCAGAGGGCTGGAGCACCTCTGCTATGGAGACAGGCTGAGAGAGTTGATGTTGTTCAGCCTGGAGAAGCGAGGCTCTGGGGAGACCTTATAGTGGCTTTCCAGTACCTGAAGGGGTCTACAAAAAAGCTGGAGAGGGACTTTTTACAAGGGCATGTAGTGATAGGATGAGGAGTAATGGCTTTAAACTGGAAGAGGGTGGATTTAGATTAGACATTAGGAAGAAATTCTTGACTGTGAGGGTGGTGAGACACTGGAACAGGTTGCCAAGGAAAGCTGTGGCTGCCCCCTTGCTGGGAGTGTTCAGTGCCAGGCTGGATGGGCCTTTGAGCAGCCTGGTCTGGTGGGAGGTGTCCCTGCCCATGGTAGGAGGGTTGGAACTAGATGATCTTTGAGGTCCCTTCCAACCCTAACTATTCTATGATTCTATAATATTATTCCTTTAATCTACTACTTCTGCTTCGGGAGAATTTTCTGTTCTACCTTGAGCACAGTTGATGCAAGATTTTCTGCACTCCTTTTATCCCTAAAATTTCTTTCCAAGAGATCCTACTTACCAGTCCTTTGAGCTCATTGAAGCCTGTCCTTTCTGAAATCCATTATCCTGTTTCTACTACCCTCTGTCCTCCCTTTTCACAGTGAATATTTTGTGATAACTGAATTTTTAACCAAATGCCTCTCTCATTCAAAATTAAATCTAAAGTAACCACTTCCCTCTTAACCTTCTGCATGTTGTGAGTTGACTCTGTTGAGCAGCTAAGCACCCACACAGTCACTATTTCACACCACTACTGTTGTCCCCCATTGGGACGAAGGAGAGAACAGGAAGAGCGAAAGTGAAAAAACCCTCATGGGTTTAGATAAATACAGTTTAATAAGGGAAGGAAGGAGGGAAAAAAACAAGTAATGCAAAGGCAATTGCTTTTTACCTCCCAGAAGCAGCCCAGGAAGTCTCTAAGCAAGAGCTACTTTGGAAGGAAAAACCTCCCCAGTTTTTATTTCTGAGCATGATGTTATATGATACAGAATATCCCTTTTGTCAGTTTGGGTCAGGTGTCTTAGCAGTATTCCTTCCCAATATATTGCCCAACCCCAGCCTATTCATTGGGAAGGCAGGACAGGAAAAAGAGAAAGCCTTGAGGGTCTGCAAACACTGTTCAGCAACAGCCAAAACATTGGTGTATTTTAGTAACAAATCCAAAATACAGCACCATATGGGATCCTATGAACAAAGTTAACTTCATCCCAGCCAGACATAGTACAATGTTTTGAAATAAGTAAATATTCTCAGGGTTGTCAAGAACTTCATAAACCATTGATCTCCTAGCATAGTATTATGCTAACAGATACTGAGATAATGAGTGTTTTCCATTACCATCAGATGAAAGCTTGTTAGTTGCTCAGAAAAGCCTCTCATAATCTTCTAGAGAAATTGTCTGTACTAATTCCATGAAAGGACACAACCTAAGGTATTTTTTCTCTTTAAAGTTCCCTCAGAACTTTCTATAGGTCTTTCTCTTATCCCTGTCTTGTCTGTAGAACAAGTATTCTGAGAAACCACTCAGAAGCTCTGAGGTGGAAGTATGTACAAATGCCAGAAAAAGACAGAACACCTTCAGTAATCTTTTGAAATACTGATGCAGGAACACACTAGACCATGGCTACCAGTAACACCTACAGAGTTTAACAGCTTTCAGTTGAGAGTAATAATAAAACAGGGGTTCTCTTCTCCAAAAATAGTATCCTTATCACTTCAGCTAAGGGCAACTATATGATAAAACTTCACATTACTATTATGTAGCACACAGGCTTAGATCTAAAATGCTCCTGCCTGTCTCATTCTGAGATCCCACCCTTTCAGACTAGACCAGGCTTGAAAAAACCCCACTCAAGTGCCTCTGATTTTACCACTGAGCTGTTGTTCCCAGAGTCAGTCTATCTGCATTTCAGCCACAGTAGAAATCATGGATCTGGAGCATAAATTCTGTGATACTTTTATGAGAAGAGAGGTTTATTGAGCAGAAATGCACATGCGCGTGTCTTTCTGTCAGTCCCCCTAACAATCTGGAATGCTTCACTAAGCTTAACTGATTTTGAAAAAAAAGATAGGGGTTTCTTCAGGTTTGCACAAGCTGTATGAAAACAGGCACCCGGGAATAGAAGAAAGACGCTATCAGTGCTCTTTTGAACACCTGAGGAAGAAGTCCAGTCTTGTTAGAAGTTGGTTCTCACCCTTGACACACAACTCAATGAGAAACCATTTCTGTTGATTTGAAATTATTACTTATTTCACTGAATCCTGCAAACAAAAAAGTCACAAGAACAAGACCATAGCCAAGCAATAAAGCAAAAGGATTAAAAACTGAAATAGCACTCATTATTTAAAAAAAAAAAAAAAAAAAAAATATTGATTTTAGTACTAGAAGTGGAGACATTAATAAACAAGAAGTGCATGAACAAATAAATAAACATCTTTTTAACACAACACATATTTAAATTCAAAGCTTGAACTCCAGACTGAGTACTTGGGTGGGGTCTCACAACACTTAACATTCACCAAGCACAACCCCAGTGGCTTTAGGATCCCTGGAACAAATGTACAAGGCAATTGCATTCTCCTACTTCATCCTAAAGGAGTATGACTGTCAAAAATCTTTTCAAATAGCTTTTTAGTATAGCAAGGCTTTATGTGTAATATCTTTTACAGTGTAAAGCTACAGCCACTTCCTTTAGATTGTTCTTGCATCAGCAAATAAGATTCATGTGTGACAACTAAGAAGGCAGAGAGACCCTTTTTGCCTCAGTAAAACATAAGGTATTTTCACTAAGAAATAAAATTCTGGTCCAACTGATTTAATTTTATCTGTTCTTCAGAATGCCTGTATTATCATTTAAATAGCTGAAGCATCTGAGTATCAGTCTGGAATTTTGTTTGCTGGGCTTACTCCTATTTTTTCAGACATGTCTTTATCTCTGGAAGTTAGAATATTTTGCTCTGGAATGAGTCAACAGACAAATATAGTGTCAGACACTACAATACTGGCTCTTTTACTCGCATTCAAAACCTTTTGGTGTGTACAGGAGCTTGATTATATTTCGTACAAACATCAAAGAGTGAATGGAAAAAAATTCCCTTGTCTCATGGGCTACACACTGATATTGGCAGATGCATTTCAGGTTACCATAAGTTTTCTAACAGGAATGGAATCGTATTAAGATGAAATCTCACTTACCTGTAAAGTGCTGAAAGTGGCCGCTTATTGCCAGGTTTTGGTCTGTATGGTTTTGGTTCTCCTGCCATGTTGATATCTGAAAGCAAGCATTTGATATTAGTAAGCCAAATGTTTAGACGTTAGAGTGAGTTTGCAAAGGTGCCCTCAAGACACTGGAAATGAGTAATAGGCAATGAAACAGACAGCATGCCTAAACCACCCATCTACTTTTTACCACTACTGAATTGATGCTATAAAAATTTCCTAAAAATTATTTCTGTAATGCATGAGGATTTTAGGCGAAGTGTCAGTTATTGTATCAGAGAGAAATGATATTTTTAAACATACATGAGTTTCCACTCATGAAGCTCAAGCCAATAATGTATTTCTATTACAAAAAGAGACTTGAATGGTAACTTAGATGTAGGGAGAGACTAAGATTGCAAGTCAAATTCTGTTGTAGGGGGCTATAATGATTCTACAGACTTACCCTTTTGTATCTAGAGAAATGCACACTAGTCTTTAATAACCACTTCATTGTCCTCTCAGAAAGAGAGTTTTCAAAAGCAAATGAGAGGAAATACATGTCCATCATTTTGATTGCTAGTAGCAGTGACCCACAGAGAAACACAGGCTCTCCTGTAAAGAATACTTTGCCTGAGGTTATGAAGCTGTCTATACAAACACAAAACTAAGTTTAAAAGCTCTGACCACCCCCTGTCAAACTGGATGTTGTAAAGTCAGCATTACAACAAATCACGTGGATAAAGTTAAACTTCTGATTAGGAAACAAATTCCGTGCCATATGAATGATGCTGCAGCTAAATCTCCTCTCAGTTTCACTAATATACAAAAGGGTAACATTCAACAAAATCATCAGAGTTATTTCAGTGTAAAAGTGCTGTGACAGAACAAGGTATCCCATTTACCGTGGAATGACCTGATGAGCAAGACTTTCAAGGAAGCACATGTTCTTTATAAAGTCTACGTTAAACTTGAAACCAAGTGTAATGTGGGGGAAAGAGACTGGATATTTTTATTTTACACAAAATGGAAAAAATAATCCATATGACTTTTTTTAACAATCATAAACATTGAAATGTGAGTCCCTCAGATTTTTTGACAGAAAAGGTTTTTCCATTGTAAATTTCATGTTTCAAACATTTAAAGGAATTTTAAACATATTTTTTATTTAAATTTGATATTTTGAGCTAAAACAACATTTATTTAAAACTCTACAAGGCCCTGAAATGAAAAGTTTTCCTGTAGAACTATTGCATATAAAATATACTTTCTGGCAAAATTTTCTCCATATGGACCATTTTGGAATTACATCTCATTGTCGTTCCTTTTCTAGGAGCTGTATTACTCTTAAATCATAGTTTTCCATAAAATACTAAGTTTCTTGTATCTTTCTGAAATTGGATGAATATTGGAGACAGTTTTCATACCTCATTGAAATACTTTCCTTCCCTTAATTTTAAGCAAGTGTTTATTATATGTATATTAATTTTCCTCTTCCATGGTTGTTACAAAGTCAGCTAGGATTCCCTTATTGAAAGAAATATAAATTCTACTAATGTTGACCCAACAAAGTAAACATCAAGCATTTCTGAAAGCCACCGAGGAATTTTGATAGCTGTGCTGCATTTGCATTGGCTTCTAGAAATAACAGCACTGGAAAGAAATTTTTATCCTGTGACCTTTACAATAATTAGAACTTTTCACATTATTTTAATACTTCAACTTTAAGGTCATTGACTGTGTTGACTTCTGCTATCTCCTACTTACAACTAGGTCAGATTTTCAGAAAAAAAAGTAGAATTATAATTTCTTCTTTGGAAATACCTGAGGCTGTGGGATTCATTTTCACATAATTTTCATGCTTCTCCTCTGCTCTTTCAGAGCCACAGACCAGGTCACAATTCTTAGGCATATGAACATTAAAGGACTTTAAAAACCTTTTCACATCCTTCCAGGTCATATCAGTACTGTCTTGATGATAATTCTTGTAGGCCTACATTTGCAACTCCAGGACACCCACTTTTAATGAATACAAGTAGTGTAGAAGACTAAGGGCTGTTTGTTTTATGTTCCCTTTATTTTAATCAAATACTGTCAGAAAGGTAATGCTGTAAGGAAACACAGCTGTAAAGCTGTTCAGAATCAGTTAAGAGTCCCTTGCACTTCAGTAAATCTCTAAATGTACTGGCAGAAAACAGTGAACTATGTTGTACAGACATTAATATCCAGAATTTCTCTTTGTCGCAGGATATTTCCTGTTCATAGAAAAGCTGTGCACATGAGGTTTTCTGTTAATATGAAAGTGATTTAATTGCTCTGCAACTCCCTAAGCACCTTGTAGTAAGTTAAAAATGGATCTAGGAAATGGTTTGAAAAGTTAGAACAGATTTTCACCCCATTATTTTTCAGCACTATCTACTCCAACCTCGATTTTCTAAGATTAGAAGTGAACTTGACAACATTTCACAGGATAGATTATTCCTAGCACAACTGGAAATCTTGTGAGATAACTTGTTCTCTTGCGTCATCCATCATTAGTTTCACGGCAGACGTTTACAACTACCAGGTCATAAACTTGTGTGTTAAATAAATTCATTGGCTGCAGCACAGAGATTTACCTGTGCTAATGATTCCACTCCAAAGAATGCAGAGAGGTATCACTCCTTATGCTGCAAAATTAGCTACTGCAGTTGTACATTAATATGAACCAGACAACTTGACAACGGACACAGACATTTACTTTGCTTCTTTGTGGGAATGGAGCAGCCCAGGGACTCTCTAGTTATTTACTCTGCTCATATACTATAAGTGTTCTCTTCCTGATGGCACAACAGAGGTTAGTTAATGTATGAGATCTAGATTTCATTCAAAATTGTGTGTCATCACCAGTTCTTGGCACCACCTCATGGAATGTTGAGGAAAAGAGGGTCATCAGGAGTAGTCAACATGGGTTCACCAAGAGGAAGTCATGCTTGATCAACCTGAGAGCCTTCTATGAGGACATAACTAGATGGACTGATGACAGGAGGGCAGTCAATGTGGTCTACCTTGACTTCAGCAAAGCTCTTGACACTGTCTCCCATGGCATCCTCACAACCAAACTTAACAAGTGTGGACTGGACGATTGGGCAGTGAGGTGGATTAGGAACTGGCTGAAGGACAGAGCCCAGAGAGCAGTGGTCAGTGGGGCAGAGTCTAGCTGGAGGCCTGTGACTAGTGGTGTCCTGCAGGGGTCATTACTGGGTCCGGTCCTATTCAATATATTCATTAACGACCTGGACGATGGGACAGAGTGTATCCTCAACAAGTTTGCTGATGATACAAAGCTGGGAGGAGCAGCTGACATGCCAGAGGGCTGTGCTGCCATCCAGCATGACATGGACAGGCTGGAGAGCTGGGCAGGGAGAAACCTAATGAAATTCAATAAAAGCAAGTGTAGAGTCCTGCATCTGGGGAAGAACAACCCCATGGATCAGTCCAGGCTGGGGGCTGAGCTGCTGGAGAGCAGCTCTGGGGAAAAGGACCTGTGAGTCCTGGCAGACAGTGAGCTGACCATGAGCCAGCAATGTGGCCTCGCGGCCAAGAAGGCCAACGGTATCCTGGGGTGCATTAAGAGGAGTGTGGCCAGCAGGTCAAGGGAGGTTCTCCTCCCCCTCTACTCTGCCCTGGTGAGGCCTCATCTGGAGTCCTGTGTCCAGTTCTGGGCTCCGCAGTTCAAGAGGGACATGGAGCTACTGGAAAGAGTCCAGCGCAGGGCCACTAAGATGATTAAGGCTTTGGAGCATCTCCCATATGAGGAGAGGTTGAGGGAACTGGGTCTGTTTTGCTTAGAGAAGAGGAGGCTGAGGGGGGTTCTCATTAATGCTTATAAATATCTTAAGGGCGGGTGTCAGGAAGACAGGGCCAGACTCTTCTCGGTGGTGTCTACTGTCATGACAAGGGGCAGTGGGCACAAACTGGAGCACAGGAGGTTCAATCTCAACATAACAAAACACTTCTTTACTGTGAGGGTGACAGAGCACTGGAACAGGCTGCCCAGAGAGGTTGTGGAGTCTCCTTCTCTGGAGACATTTAATACCCATCTGGACGTGTCCCTGTGTGATCTATTCTAGGATCCTGCTCTAGCAGGGGAGTTAGACTAGATGATCTTCGGAGGTCTCTTCCAACTCCTACCATTCCGTGATTCTGTGGTTTTGTGATATCTAATTTCAAACATGGTATTTTTATTTCTAATTATACTGATAAGTTCCTCCCATGCAATTTCTAGACCTAAGTAGAGAATTGACATGAACTAGGGATCATTGCGGACTGGTATTTTAGTTGTGGCCACTCTGCTTTGCAGGATAAGACCTAGTGAAAGAGAACAGTTCCAAGTACTTATAGTTAAGTACTGATGTGGCTTGTGAGTGTGGGCTCCGTGCCAGAAAGACTGGGGAACAAGACCTGGAGCTAAGAAAACTCTAAAGGCCTCTGTAGCTCAGCAGCTAACTTTTGAAGATGTGTTTCTTCAGATGCTCTTCCACCCATTCCTGTAAATGGTTGCAGAAGCTGAGCTAGTCCTTGAAATATTCCAATAGTTGTTTGACTTAAAATTTTGGATGAAAAAGGATGTCATTGTGTACTTCCAGACCAGCTTTCTTTTAGACCAACCTTTAACAGAAGAACTGGTAACTAAAATTAAGATACAGAGAAAGAATTCACACAGTGAATGTACAGTCTATATCCAGACACCGACATGGACATAGGGAGATCAGGATGTATTATCTCCTTTTTCAGATGACCCAAAGTAAGGACAGAAGAGAACGACCAAGAGGTAAAGGCAATTTAGAGAAAGCCTCTAGTCATGTGATTTATAGCATAAGTGAACACCAACAAATCTAAAGCTAATTTGTCTTTCTTTTATACTCTTTCATCTACCAGTCCTATAAATCTCCCTGCTGCATACTAAAGGTATTTTAATGAAGCCATACGACATTTTTTACATCATAGACTTCTTTTTTTTTAATGTATGTTATATATTAATTACATGTCATCTCCTTCCTTTTCCCTGTCTCTAACACTGAAATGTGGAAAAAGTGGAGAGGAAAGGACAGTCCTCAGTTCTGCTCAATTCTGTGCCAAAATTGCATAGCTTTAAAGAAGAAATTTCCCAAAAAATTGAACACAAACTCAAATTAACTTTCCAGGCTAGTAAAACATTAAATGAATGCCTGTGTCACACATTTTCCTTTTCCATAATGGTATTAAAAATAATTTGCTTGTGGGGCTCTCAGCTGCATTTGGATTTTCTCTTAGCATTGAAGTAGTTGGAAGCCTTTTTTTTTGTACAAAGATGACAGCTGTTGTTAATGCTTCATATACTGAGAGTCGCTTGTTGAATAGTATATGAAATTGCTTTGTTCAACCATCTCTTCTTTCATTAAAATACTGCTAAAATGAAATGAGGCTATAGGATAATATAAGCTATCATTCTTAACACCATTCAGTGACAGAAATGTCAGGCGTTGTCTTACTGGAAAGTCCCTGGGTTGGTGTGAGGACAGGCGACAGCTAAAAGGGGAAATCCTGTCCTGTTTATACACCCATCCCAAACCTTTCCTTTAGGGTCCTGGAGACGCTCATCTCTCCCTTATCTGCAGAACAGATGCTGATGTGCTTCACTGCTGACATGGAACATTGGCTTGCCTTTTTTTTTTTCTGCTTACTGCCATTCCTGCATCTCCTGCCCTACGTAATGGCACAGTCACTATGCAGGCCTTCCTGGCCCCTTTGGGTGTTCAACCAGCAGTGGTCCATGGACTGCCCATCCTGCCTGGGGAAGGGGAGGTTACTGATTTTGTGACCTCTTGAAGACTGCCCATGGACTCCACTGAGGCTGTGGCCAAGACCTCTCAAACTACTTGTCTGCTGGCACATGAATCCCTGCAGATAAAGTACTGTGATGGGGCAGGAGTTACTCTAGGGAGAAGCTGGAATAGTAGAACTCAGAGGAAGGGAGACCATGGAGAAAAGGGCATGCCTTGTGAAGGACTTCCTATGGGAAGGAAGCCCTGTTGGTGATAAACCTCCCCACTCCTCCTCCTCAGCACTGGGCTGGTGAGTTTCTCTATGGGAAAATCCATGCTGCTCTTTTGCAGGTGCAAGAGGTTCAGACTTGGTTCTAGGGGACTACGTGGTCTTAGCCATTTCTCTGCAGACCAGCTGCAAGGACTGCAGGAGTCTGGGCATTAATTATGGAAACTCCTAGTTGGGTTTGTGCCATGACAACTGTGAAGCTGGCTGTCATACAAGCACTTCACCCCATCAGAGACAAACTATAGATGTGGGCAAGTGTAGTCTTCCTGTAAGAAGGTCCTTTTAACTTACTCAAGCTTTCAGCTTCTCTGCGCTGCTCAGAAAACAAGATTTCAACCTGCCATGTACTTGTTTAACACACGGACTGGCTAATTCTGCACATGCAAAAGATTAACACTGCTATGAGTGCATAGAAAAGCAATGGAAAAGTACATTAAGAACTTTCTACTTCCTTCAGGAAAAGAAGACAACTGTTAAATGTAAGTTTAGGCAGCCAAAAAAACCGAACAGTTCAAGCAGGGACTCTCATATGATCCTAATCTCTGCTCTCACAGTGCCTTCTTGTTGCTGCTATTAACAGGAAACAGAACTGGTCCTTGAGTTACTGCTTTTTTCAGACAGTGAGGTGTGCAAGGAGCACCTTTCTTTTTTTTGCCTTCTCTTGATCACAATAAAGATGCTATTTACAAAAAGAAAATAGAACACCTGTCTTCTTTCAGATCAGGTCATTACAGGGCAACAGCCAACAAATTCTCTGTTGCTTCTTGTTGGTAACAAAAGATAGTTATTACCATAAGACTCAGACAAAGCTTAACGTTGACTAGGTGTCTGAGTTTCACAGCACTGCAACTAGCCTCAAGCAGCAACATTAAACAGCATAGTGGGGATATAGTATGAAAGATCTCACCTAACTCTTCCAGTTTTCAATATGATTTATTCTAAGGAACATGCCCTGAACCGCAGTAATTTTCAGTTCTTCCTCAAAATACATTTTTTTTTTCTCTTCTAATACATAGCTACTTTCTCTACCCCACAGCCTTTTGTCTAACTCTCCTGCTCATGTTAGCTTCATGCTCCAAGCAATAGTTTTTCATCATAATTGAAATCTGTAGAGTACAAGAGTTCACTATCCCCATTGCCCCAATCACTTTGTGTTTGTCACTATTTCTCCTGCAGATGGTCAACTTTATTAACACAAATACAAACAAAAAGTTTTTTCCTAAAATAACCATCACAATAACAATATTTTGCCAAAAATTACCAAAATTGTTCCGTCTGCATTTTTTAACCGTATTTCTTGGACATTTAAATAAAATTTGCTTACATTTGAAGTGCATTTCCTCATAATTTTGAGAAGTGAATGTTCCCAAGGCTTTCTGGGTGGCACAAAGAGAATGTCTTCCACAGAAATGCTTTCCAATGCACAGTTCACTCTGCACATCACAGAAGTCCTGGGGTCTGTCCTGGTTTTGGCAGGAGGGCCAAGTATTCCCAGGGGCATGTGGCAGAGGCATAAGGGGACAGTGTGGGGCACAGGATGTGGATGGGAACCTTCAAAAGTGGGAGGGCAAAGTGTTCCTTCTGAAAGGCTGGTTACAGTACCTGCTTCAGCAGCTGGGGTTTGTTGGCATAGCAGTCATCAATGAGTGGTAAGTGCATTTCTGATACCTTGAACTTTGCTGTCAAAACCTTCAAGGTAGGTCTGACCTTGAGGGTATTCCCACAGGCTCGAGGTTTTCATCCAGGCTAACAACAGATCAGAGAGGAATCACGCTGTGGATTTTGCTGGGTCTTGAAAATGATGTTCATAGATCACCACAGGATGGGGGCAGACCAGAATGGACCTCTGCAGCCCCAAGTGCACTTCCACCACTTCTCACTACTGTTTCTCTCCAAAACATGTCTGATTTTATTCTGATTCTTTGTCCTGAAACCCTTCTTCTGTTATTCACTATTCCTCTCTTCGCAGTAACCTCAGCTTTTATCTTGGCCTCACCCCACTTCAGCAAGCCCCCTGTCCCAAATAACTACTCTCAACTACTTTCAGCTGTTTAATTCTCCTTTCTATATACCATCTTTCTGCCTGTGATCTTAATGTTCCAGGTTTATCCCAATTAGGGTGTCTATAGAAGAAGTTCTTTTCAAGCTCCAAATACAACTTGGCATTGCATAGCTCAAGTCTTATAGCATTTCCCTTGAGATACAGTATTTTTTTCAGTGACAACTTCATGCAAATTTGTGTCCCAAATTTTAGACTCATAGAATCATAGAATGGTTTTGGTTGGAAGGGACCTTTAAACATCATGTAATCCAATGTCCCTGCCATGGGCAGGGACATCTACTAGATCAAGTTGCTCAAACTCCTGTCCAACCTAACTTTGAACAATTCCAATGATGGGGCATCCACAGCTTCTCTGAGCAACCTGTTCCAATGTCTCACTATGCTCATTGTAAAACATTTCTTCCTTATATCTGATATATAACAATTAGTTTTCTGAAAAGTTTTGTCTTTGTGACACAACCACTGTAAAACACATATGGACAGTCACAGATTTAGCTCATATATTTTCATGTAAAAACTTTATATATTCCTTTAACACTACTACAGTTTTAGTATTATAAAATAATATAGCAGTGATACAAAGGAAAATGCCCTGTGACACTCACTAACCTGAAGTCTATTACTTTTATTAACAGTTCAGAGCTGAATAAAATGGAAGTGGAAGTGGAGATAATTTCACTGAAATCTGGCACATGGGAGGAAACATTACTGTGGAGCTGATTTACAAACAAAATGATATGTCAAATCCAATATTTCTGTATTAGCAATGCTTAGGTTCTAGCCATGTACTAACTCTCTTTCATTGCCAGTGCATGCAGTTCCCCAGTGGATTCAGTTTGACTATTAAACTACAACAGCATAGAAGCCTATTGCAAAAGCAGGACATACGATAATTAGAAATACTGACAAGCTTAAAAATGAAAGATATACAGTGTTGTTTCGTTCAGGTGTCTGGCATTTCTGCAAGGAAAATATAAAAATAGCTGATAGGAATAGAGAAAATGCAACATATTGTCAGACTGATGCTTCATATACTGTAGTTTTCTGCCTTCAGCTGCCCCAGATGCTTTGCAAGGAGATGCAAGAACCTCAAACTAGTTAGAAACAAGATTATTTTCTCTCCATTCTCTTATCATCTCAGCATGATTCTCCTCCTAAAATACTAAGTAGTTTAGGATTAGTTTAAGTCCTAAAGCATGATGTTTTATCTTTCCTCCTATACCAATTCTGTTAGTATCTAACTGATAATAACTGGAACTGGAAATCACTGCAACTTCAAACAGCCTTGCTAGCTATGTAAGTGTCCAGCCACTCTGTTATTCTTTCTAATACATCTTATTGGTGTATTTTTTTTAACAAAAAAAATGTGTTTCTCAACAAGTGAGCTCTGTTTTGGCCTTATAATCCTCTCACCCTTCTTCCCCTCAAGCTCTTTTTCAACCACTATTCACTTTACTCATCAGTTATAACCAAAATCTTATGAGTCATGTCAGAAATCTTTTCTCTAAATAGAAAACGTCATCCTTCTCAATGTAATTTATTGGACTTTTGCTGGTTTTACTTTTGTAGAGTTACATTTGGTCTTGCATGCCAGTATTCTTTATACACTGCTTCAGATGTTCTCTCACAAGTGGTTTAACATGTAGTGATATTAATTTACATATATCATGAATAAATAACAGGAAACTTTGTAATAGGTTACTAAAAATCATATTAGGAAATAAAGTAATTATTTTGAAGCTCATTAAATCCGGTTTGAATATCAAAACTACTATTAAAAAAGCCCCACATGACATTTTCCAGTTTAATTTTTAAGAAGTAATATTCGCAGTTCTAGTAAAGCTCTCAAATTGATCATTCGCTACAGTCTTATACTGACTAGATCCACATTCTTGTATGCTTCCTGGTAACTTCTGTCTGAATTAGCATTGCCATACAAACAATAGATCTCTATTACCCACAAAGAAAATATGTCATTTTGGCTCAGGGACCACAGGAACCAAGAAATCCCCCATTTTGACTGAATTTCCCCAGAAATTCGTGGGCCTATGAAATTTTCAGCTTATTTCTTCAGAATGTGATTATTTTCAGCATAGCACACATAAACACACAGCACAAATGTTTTTAAAAAGCCTTCAGAAACTAATCTTTACTGAAGTTGGCATAAGAAATATATAGAGCTAGATAGGACAATAAACACCCATTGGACATTCTCTTCCTCAAAAGATTTTGGGGCCTATATCAGATTCCTGTAAGGAGTTCAGAATCCTCATTTTTGCAGAGTCTCATTGGAAGCCTTAGAGTGTTTTCTGCAACTTGGTCATGAAGTTAAAATAGATACTTCCCGTACTCTACCCCCCAGATTAAAATTTTCACCCAGGTTGCTAACCCCTACTAAAAATTCCTACATTTTCCTTTTCCCTCATACTTTTGTACATGTGAAAATATTCAGAAAGATGTATTTTCACCTGGAACAATTTTTGTTAAGTTCTGTAATTCGTCTTTAGCACACAGTTTTTGAAAAGAGAAGGTTGTAAAGGAACACTGAGGAACTGAATTCCTGAATCTGAAGTTAAATTATTGCTGTTGAAGTGGATGCTGGAGTCAATTGCTTTAATATAGCAAACCAAACAATCCACAGTTTCAGAAATGTCATATCTGAAATTGTTATCAATCATTATTGCTAAGGGAAGACTGGTGCCATAGACCTATCTTGAACCTCTGTGCTTGCAGCTTTTTGAACTGTTAGATTCTTTCTTTAATTTTCTTTCTTTTTTCCTCACAGTGCAAAGAGAAATTCCAGTGGCTGATGAAATGAAACAACTCTCTAAGCTCACCTGGAAACATTAATCTTCTGGACATACTGCATAAACCACTAATCTCATGACTGTCATTTAAAATGAGGAAGGGAGGACAAGGAAAGATGCAGGCAGACTTTTTAAAGCCTTAGCATTGTTATTTTAATTGATTTTAAGTCTAAAAGAAGAACCCTAAGTCTTGCATTGCAACAAACAAAAATAGCCACAGAAAAACCCTGCGGTGAATGATCCCCCTGAATAAAACTGTATGTGATTGTACACAACATTGCTTCAGCACACTGTTTTCTAATCTTTTACCTCACAATGTTCAGCTCCTTATCAGACATTGCTGTTAACAGCATGACATATTTTTTGCTTGAAAGCAGAGCCAGAGAAATAAACTAAAACCTAGAAATATTTATGCTGGCCTGATTTACGTTGGCCAAACAGTGTATAGCTGGCTGTGCATACCTTCCCTCTGCTGTGACCTCAACCTTACAATACTTTCCCACAATGCCTGATACTACTTATCAATCTCCTAAGCATTTATAATTCCATACTTAAAAATATTTCTACCTATTTTACAATCAATTGGGCCAGAATGGAAAAGCAGTGCTCATGTGAGGAGACAACTTTGGATGAGAATTTTAAAAGCTCATTTAAGTTCATGGTAAAATCAGATTTGGGTCAGGGTTGTTACTTTTCACTCTTCAGTCATACATTGTATAACAATCAGAAGACTTGTTTTGGAGTTTTTTTGGTTGTTGTTGTTTGTTTGCTTGCTTGTTTGTTTGTTTTAACTTACTGAGCTGGAATCCAGTAAACTCCAATAAGAACTGGCCTTTTACATTTGCCTCTTGCTCATTCACATGGTTACTGTCAACCTGACCTGCTTTATTTTCAGGAAAAGGAAAAAGTACATCCAGCAACAAAGCTCATGAACCAGAATATGGAAATGCTTCTCAAGCTTCAGATCAGATAAGTGGATACTGGCCAAGATCAAGCATCAGTTACCCACCAGAAACCCAGTGCTCACTTCAAGGTATTCCCAAATTCTTATGTGGGTGGGTTGCATCACTGTTTGGAGTGGATTCATATTTTCTTTCAGCACAGTTATTAATTTAGGATTGTCTGGAAATAGAGGCTCTTCTAACTGTTATTCTGCTTGCAGCAAGTAACTCAGAAAGGTCCATCCTTGTTTTGCTTACATTCAAATAATTATTTTAATATTTGACACCTCTGCTAAATGAAAACAGTGCTCAAACCCACTGTACTTATGAGATCACAGCTTCCCAAGTCCTGCTCAGATACTGAAACTCTGTAAATCCCTCTCTCCAGGATGTGCAAAATAAACATGTCTTCAAGTTATTACATAGAATAATTAATGTCTGGCTGTACTCTCTAAATTCAAAATTGTGTGTTTCATTTCTCTGATACATGTTGCAGTTTTGGGAAGGCAGGTAATACAGTTAGGCATGAAGGACTTTTGCATCTGGGGAAGAACAACCCCATGTACCAGTACAGGTTGGGAGCTGACCTGCTGGAGAGCAGTGTAGGGGAAAGGGACCTGGGGGTCCTGGTGGACAGGAGGATGACCATGAGCCAGCAATGTGCCCTTGTGGCCAAGAAGGCCAATGGCATCCTGGGGTGTATTAGAAAGGGAGTGGTTAGTAGGTCGAGAGAGGTTCTCCTTCCCCTCTATTCTGCCTTGGTGAGGCCGCATCTGGAGTATTGTGTCCAGTTCTGGGCCCCCCAGTTCAAGAAGGACAGGGAACTGCTCGAGAGAGTCCAGCGTAGAGCCACAAAGATGATTAAGGGAGTGGAACATCTCCCTTATGAGGAAAGGCTGAGGGAGCTGGGTCTCTTTAGCTTGGAGAAGAGGAGACTGAGGGGTGACCTCATTAATGTTTATAAATATGTAAAGGGTGCGTGTCATGAGGATGGAGCCAGGCTCTTCTCAGTGACATCCAATGATAGGACAAGGGGCAATGGGTGTAAGCTGGAACATAGGAGGTTCCACATAAATGTGAGGAAGAATTTCTTCACAGTGAGGGTGACAGAACACTGGAACAGGCTGCCCAGAGAGGTTGTGGAGTCTCCTTCTCTGGAGACATTCAAAACCCGCCTGGACATGTTCCTGTGTGACCTGATCTAGGTATTCCTGCTCTGGCAGGGGGGTTGGACTAGATGATCTTTTAAGGTCCCTTCCAATCCCTAACATTCTGTGATTCTGTGATTCTGTGAAAGAAAAACAAAATCCACCTGCAGATAATAATAGCTCCGTTTTGCATTCAACAGGTTCTTCAGGTTACACTGCCCCGGTGACACATGCTGAAAAGGATGGTAGCGATGGATGGTGGATAGCACATTTTTTTTCTACTAGGATGCCAGCCAAAACTGAAATGGTATTGCTGCCATGGCAGAACGACAAGTGAAGACAGGCAAGGTAGGGATTAGAACTGTTGCTGACATAGACTTCAGCTGCCAGAGAGGCATACAGCCTGTTGTATAGTAGATGGGGAGCAGGAAGCAAGTGAATTAAGACCAGCCCATTAAGAATATAAATATTTCACTCAGATCTCATAATGTTCATAAACTGGATACGTCCTTCTTTAGTTCTGCCTTTCTCTGTACCTCTGATTGCTTCACAGGTAGCTCACATATGAGTCTGTGGGCTGCCTGTGAAAAATTTTCTGGCCTGTGTGACAATATATTACAGCAGTGCAGATGCAGAAATGATCTAGCATGGCACATTCATTCGTTAGGACTCTAAGGATGAAACTGAGGTCTTGATTTTCACATGAGAGTATGATGACGTTTTATAGTGCAGGAATGTAATCTTGCATTTGCAGACACCTGAATCTACTTCTTTGTGCATTACCAAGAGTCCTAACTGTTGGAGCATTTGCATATGAAAAGCCTCCCCCATACACAGATTGCCAGGTTCCAAGTTTTTCTAATCTAGGAAAGGTTCTATCACATCTTTAGCTGGGTTCAATTTTGTTTAGTTCTCTTTAAATTGAGAGAAAAAGTAAAAAAAAGCAATCAGTGTACAAAAAAACATTTAGCAGTGGAAATGCTACCATGTTAGATGCATAAACATATGTAAAGTATCAATATATTTTAAATATTAGTATTTTAAACTTAAAATCTGTATTTAGCAAAATTTTGCAGTTTTACAGAATGCAGAATCTGCAGATTATTATGGGAGCTTTCACTAATCTTTGCTTTCATTGGTTCTACTAAAAGTTAAGTATGACCATCTATTCCGATATAGGATGATATTGAGAGAGAAGTGATATGCAGGTCTTTTACTCATATACTCACTTCTATAATTCAGTCAATGCATCCCAGCAATGAAAGGAGTCTACCCAAAGGTCAAACACAAATTACATTTATGTGTCCCAGAAAGTGGGACACCACCATGGTGTCCACTGTGTCCAGCAGTATCACACCATGTCACAGCAGGGGACAACACACTGGGGAGGTGCTGGTGTGTCCACAAACCAGGAACTTTCCAGACAGGCTTCTCAGATGCTAATTGAAATACTGACTTATTGATGTTGTCACTGCATGACACAGTTCAGTAGTAAACACAGTATTTTTCTCACAGATCAACGACAGCAGCAACAGCTTCCTTTTACTGAAATGACCATATCTGAGTTACCAAAACCAAAAGTTGAAATGGTAAGTTTTTTAAACTATAGCATCAGAGTTATCTATCTACAACTAGGCTGTAACTTTGACAAAACTGAAAATAATTTTAGCAGTGATACAGTTTCTATTTGCCCCAATGGCTTCACCCACTGAGCAACCAAAAATTAAGATCTAAAATTTAATTTGTTAAGTATGCACATCTCTAAACTAATTACTCCAAAAGACAAATGGTGAAGCCATTAAAAAACAATTAAAAAAATAATAAACACCATTCTATCTTTTCCTTTTCTCACTCCTTTGTGGCTTTATTCCTACAATGATGTCGGAGCACTTGACTGTATTAACGTGATTTTGGATGTAGGTTCTCCCACAGCAAGGGAGACGGAGCCAGAGACTAGATCCTCCTTCTTTCAGCTCACTCACAGGAAATAGATTATTGATGCTACTTGAATTCTTTTTTTGCATTATGATAGAACCAAGAATAGATTTCAGAAAAAAAGTCATATCTAAACAATTTGGGAAGAAAATGGCAATAGGGTTTAGGAGTTTAACAAATCACAATGAGGAATCTATCTTTTCACACAGTTTCTTTAAACTTTTCATGTAGATACAATTTCTTGAAACAGTATTTTGCACTTTTTGCCATTTTAACTAGGACCCAAAGTAAGAGTTTATTACCTTTCTTCTGGGAAGGTACTGAAGAAAAGGTCACTGCAGTTAAATGCTGATCTTTATTTGGGTATCAGGACTCTTAACATATGACTTTAACGGGTCTTCTTGCCTTTTTGACAAAAATTAGAAACAAAATAATAAACAGAAGGCCTCGTGACCAGAAGATTAAAAAGGAAAAGAAGGAAACCACTGGTTTACTCTTTCCCTTCAAATCATGAGCAGCCTGTTACTGACAGTAATAATTACCCTCACCTTAACACCATTCATCTCTAAGTTCCATCCTGAACATATTTTTACTTTATCTGTAACCTTAGATAATTGTTAGCATGGTGACCAAAGGAAAGGACAGAGTCTTCCCAAATGGCACACAGAAAGTAACAAAAATCCCAAATTATCGGTGTGCATTTGAGAAATCATGGATATTAATGCTGTAAAAGCTAAAGGGAAAATCCATTTGGCATAGGAAGCATGGGAAGTGGAGCATGTAATTTTGTTATACTAGAAACAGAACTAGTTAAAAAGAAGAGAACTGGTTCTTTGTTTATTCCTAATATCTAAAATGCTTGTACCTGTGAAATTGCAATTTAGTTAAGAGAGTTTTGCTGTTGCGTGGTTTTAACAAGTTTAGGCATTTATTCTTCTGTTAATACTTCTGCTTAAAGAAACAGTAATCAACTAAAGGATGCTTGTGTGTAGGGCTGCAAAACTGACATAGAATTAAGAATATTGTTACTTTAACTACCAAGAAAGAGGAAAAACACCCATCATATTGGTAACGAGATCTAAAAGCTGTAATGGTGGTGGGAAGAGACAGGCAGTTGAGACAGTGCCAGTTAAGTGCAAATGTATCCACTCTGCTGTATGCACAAGATCATAAATATGACAAAAAATATCCTGTAAACTTTACTCAAAAGTCAACACTTAACTAGTCTTACATCATCTAAAATATCATCCTTCATGTACACAAAAATGGTCTTTAGGTGCTTTGCATGTCTGTGGCCTTATCAAACACTTCACTAAACCAATTTGTGAGTACTATGCTAAACCACAAAGTAAGACTAATTATACCTATACGCTACAATGATTACCTCTTTCTACCAGCTCAGCAGTGGAGGAAAGCGGTGTATGAGGAAGAAAGAAAAACACACTGAGTGATATATGCTCTAGAAACCCCAGAACAGCAAATGGGAAGGAGCAGCAAACAATCACAGAGGTTGAAAAATACCACAAGAACAAAGAAAAGAATAAAATACAAATATTTGAATTATTGAGCTATATCTAACTGCTCAAGTATACAAGCTATGACTATCCAACACAACCTCATGCTGTGATAAACTGCCATTTCCTGCCAACCTCCTACAAAAAGCCATCAACAACATAGATACGTAAAATATGTTGTAATTTATCAACAAATGTTGAAGTGTGGAGTTTGCAGCTCTGAGCTTAGTGATCAGTAATACAATGTACTTGACTGGTGTCACTTCTTTCTAAATGTCCCCTTATCACACTTTGACACTGCACCTGGCCCTGTCAGTCCCACTTACATCACATTCAGGCTGAGCTCAGTGTGTGTTCCTCCTGACAGCATGGATGCCCCTTGTACTATGACTTAGCACCTTTACTAGCTAATCTCCTTTCAGTACCTTGCAAGGTAAAGCCACTGACATGCTAAAACCAAACATGACTTACGTTCTCATAAGAGAAATGACACAGATTATATATTGCCCTGTAATTTTCTGACAGTAAATGAATAATTGCTTACTACTAAGATTTCAAAATAGATGCATAAATATATCCAATAGTTGCATATTTTATTTTGCACATAACAATCACAACATTTAAGTTGTTATCTGAACCTGGTTTATTTTTTTTCCAATTTTGCTTAAAAAATCTTTGCATGTTAATTAATTTTCTCATGTTTAATACCTGCTTTTGTGCCTATTTCACTACCTATAAATGTAGCTGATTTATATCCATCTCTGATTCCTATTCAATATGAAGAAAAACAAAGTTAAGATGATGTAGGAAAATCATGTCTCATCTTCGGGAGCTGGCAGAAGTTATTGCTAGACCAGTCTCCATCATATTTGAACAGGAGAGGTGCCAGAAGACTGGAGGAAGGCCAATGTCATTCAGATCTATAAGAAGGGCAAGAAGGAGGACCTGGGTAACTACAGGCCAGTCAGCCTCACCTCCATCCCTAGAGAGGTGATGGAACAGCTTGTACTTTGCGCCATCTCATGGAATGTTGAGGAAAAGAGGGTCATCAGGAGTAGACAACATGGGTTCAACAAGGGGAAGTCATGCTTGACCAACCTGATAGCCTTCTATGAGGACAAAACTAGATGGATTGATGACAGGAGGGCAGTCGACGTGGTCTACCTTGACTTCAGTAAGGCTTTTGACACTGTCTCCCATGGCATCCTCACAACCAAACTTAACAAGTGTGGACTGGACGATTGGGCTGTGAGGTGGATTGGGAACTGGCTGAAGGACAGAGCCCAGAGAGCAGTGGTCAGTGGGGCAGAGCTGGAGGCCTGTGACTAGTGGTGTCCTGTAAGGGTCATTACTGGGTCCGGTCCTATTCAATATATTCATTAACGACCTGGACGATGGGACAGAACATATCCTCAGCAAGTTTGCTGATGATACAAAGCTGGGAGGAGCAGCTGACATGCCAGAGGGCTGTGCTGCCATCCAGTGTGACCTGGACAGGCTGGAGAGCTGGGCAGGGAGAAAATGAAATTCAACAAGAGCAAGTGTAGAGTCCTGCATCTGGGGAAGAACAACCCCATGGATCAGTTCAGGCTGGGGGCTGAGCTGCTGGAGAGCAGCTCTGGGGAAAAGGACCTGGGAGTCCTGGCAGACAGTGAGCTGACCATGAGCCAGCAATGTGGCCTCACGGCCAGGAAGGCCAATGGTATCCTGGGGTGCATTAAGAGGAGTGTGGCCAGCAGGTCAAGGGAGGTTCTCCTCCCCCTCTACTCTGCCCTGGTCAGGCCTCATCTGGAGTCCTGTGTTCAGTTCTGGGCTTCGTAGTTCAAGAGGGACATGGAGCTGCTGGAAGGAGTCCAGTGCTGGGCCACTAAGATGATTAACGTGTTGGGGCATCTCCCATATGAGGAGAGGCTGAGGGAACTGGGTCTGTTTAGCTTGGAGAAGAGGAGGCTGAGGGGGGTTCTCATTAATGCTTATCAATATCTTAAGGGCAGGTGTCAGGAAGACAGGGCCAGACTCTTCTCGGTGGTGTCCACTGTCATGACAATGGGCAGTGGGCACAAACTGGAACACAGGAGGTTCAATCTCAACATATCTGGACGTGTTCCTGTGTCATCTATTCTAGGATCCTGCTCTAGCAGGGGGGTTGGACTAGATGATCTTCGGAGGTCCCTTCCAACCCCTACCACTCTGTGATTCTGTGACTGTGTGATCTCTCTACGAATAGGTTCATCAGGGTGAACATTTACCTTCATCTATCACCAATAAGACCTCCAGCAAACTATGTAAATTTTGAATAAATAAGTGTTCTGAGTATTTTTGCAAGAAAGGATTATTTCTAAAAAATTTAAGATTTAAATAACATCACCGAACACACATAAAATAGGAGGTTTTGAGAAGGAAACAAGGGAAGGCCTGAGCTAATCAGCCTTCATGGAAATATTTAATGAAAGAGTGGACAACTGATCTTCTATAGAGGACAGAGATTATCCACATACACTTGAGGTACCTTAGATCAACTGTAACATGGTTGTAATGTTGATACAGCCTTGACTGAGAGGGTGATAATTATTTTTTCTGTTTACCATACAAAGTGATGCTGAGTGAGAAGGTAAGCGTAAGGAGAAAAATGAAACAAGAAAGAGGGCATAGCAGATGCAAACTCATAGACTGTGGCCTTTACAAACCTCCTGTAGAAGAGGGAAATTGGATGTGATTCTGCTTGGTAAAGGGATTATTTACTTTTTCCAAAAAATGCAATTGGGATCAACTGATATCAGCAAGAACAACTTAAAAACAAATCTCTTATTGATACTGCTTTTTGTATCTTAACCTGTTTTTTTTTTAATCTCTACATCTCTGAATTCCTGCCCATAACCATGAGATTGGACAATTTTGTGCATATTGCCAGAAAAAGTATCTCTCAGGAAAGAAAGGAGTCAACAGACTTGGACTGTCAAGATTGTGCATATAAAAGGCTTTGACTAATGAGTTCTCTTCTGCAATATTGCTTGCATAGTCAAGTAGTCCCCATTAACAGCAGCAATTAATGGCCGAGTATAAATATCAAGTTTAAAGGATCCAAACTGTCATTTATTGCTATAACTTTAAAGCACAAAATGGCTAGGTACTCAAGTTAATCCAAATCAACTAGCTATAGCAATGGCAAAAGGTGTAATGTAGGTAAAACTAAGCCTTTTAGCCACTGTATCACACAAAGCTCTTGCTGTTGCTACTACTAATTGATGTGCTTTAGTTTACAAAAGCAAACATTGAAAGAAATTTGTTATGAGTAATATCAGCTTGTTACACTTACATGTTAAAAATATACAGCATTTTCAAAATCTGTAAGTCAGAGTATTACTGCTCCAGTACCTTTCTTCAATACTGCCATATCATAAAAGCAAAAGTCTGTAATTTTTTCTTGAACTTGTTCTAAGAGAATTTTTAAACAAGAAATTAAAAAAACATAAAAATAGTAAGTACTCATTATGGCTGCAAAATCATGATCCTGAGAAGAAGCCAAAACCAATCAACTGTATGAAGTGTTGACTGGGAGAAATTTGAAACCGTGTGAAAATATTCTATTGATAGATTCTGCCCTCAGGAGAATTAGGTTTTGTAAAGTCACTGTAACTGAGGAGGATGGCAAACAATTTGCAACATATGAGCAGTCTACCCTTCTAATGCAAATAACATGAAGAAAGTCACATCACATTTAATTTCTCAGTCAAAAGCAGTTATATCTAATTTAAAATTTCTAGCATGATAATCAATTAAAAATGTTGCCCTTTCATCTCTCAACACAAGTTGCTATGCTAAACAAGATATCTGCCTTCTGATCACTGAAATAACAATTGTATGGTACAGACAGAAAAAAGCTTTTGCACAGTTTAACTCCCATACTGATGTCAAACTGTCTGGCTAACATAATGACTATGCTATTTCTAAGCAATCTGGATCTCTGCTGGTAGGATTAAGTAAGCCAGAAGGAGCTTCTGAGACCGTCAACACTGACTAAAGGCAGAGCTGCAGGGAAAAAGAGTGCTGTGATATGTGGGGTACAGGGGAGCCACTGCTGACTCCCACCCATGAACTGAGAACAACACTTCCCCCTCTCCCACTTGAGTTTAGAAGTGATGTATAGAGCTTACTTTCTCATTCTTCTTCTTCCTCTTCCACATCTCTAATACTTCCCAATAGTACAATGAAGTTCTCAAAGGAGGAATCAAACTGTGTTCCAAATCCAAGGACAAATGCATAGCAAATTCCTTGCCTCTGCTGTTCCACCATCTCTGATTAAATTCATAGCTGACCCAGGGCACCCAACTGTAAACCGTGGTGAACTGGTAAACACTTTTCTCCCGAAATGGGGACTCCTTTACCTCAAATGAACTCCCCATGAAAACTGCCAGCGCGCCCGGAAAAACTTCCGTCCTCAGAACTTCACTGGAACTCCGGAAAGGGAGAATATTTGTTCAAAAAGAGCATCTGAGTGCATCCGCTTGGAGATTTGATAGAGGATTTTGTCTCCTGCACAGGGTGTGTTTGTCATAGACGGACGGCTATGTTCAAATGGGAAAAATTGCATTACCCTGGAAGCACATAGCCCATGATAAACACCTTGTTCAGGGTTTCTGATGATAAATACTGTCAGCACATATCTGCTACAAAAGGGATATCTTCTTAAGCCCCAGCTGGCAATCAGCTTAGTTCTGATACAGCGGTATTAATAAATTCACAGGATTTTGTACCAGCCAGTGCAACTAGAAATGGCACAAACTGGGTAATAAATCAGCCACAAAACATAGATATATATATAGATATAGATATATATATACATAGCTTCATTCATTTAAAGATGTGTACAACAAAAGAACATTTCTGTTTTTCTTTTTGTATTAACATAAAGAATACATTTTTCTTTAAAAAAATATCTACAATTTCATACAAATTTTTGGAAGTCTGGAACCAAATTTTTTAGTAATCTACAGTGATTGTTCTCAAACTTCATTTGCATCTAACATCTGAGATGCCAGTTTGTTGAACAGCCTACCAATTCAGCACTAAGCACTGTACACAGATTTTAGGGTATGCCCCCAATAACCTACAGCAATTTCATAATTAAAAATTTTAAAAGATTAAGAATATTACCAACAACCATTTTTACAAGCAGAGAAAGATTAAGCTGTGCTTACATGGGTTGCTTATCATGCAGATTAGACTTTGCTTTTTTGATTTTTAGGTTTATCACGTGAGCTTTGATGACACTCATGGTCTTAACCATATATATCCAGGGCCTGACAGTTTTAATATCCATCACAGAGACTTGTCTTCCTAAATCCAGGGGACTCACAGTTATATTTCAGTGAGAAACTTAATAGCAACACTTATCAGGATCATGGTAAACATCAAAATTACATTTCTTAAAGGAGTTTAAAATTAAAATTTTTGAAGAAACATATTTCTTCTGTTCATGAGCAGAAGTAATATCTGTCAAAGGCCACATGCATTCACTTTTGATTAAAACATGCATCAAGCTAATTGCACTTTTACAAAGGCACATCCCAAGCTCATCAATGTTCTTGTTTAATACTCTCCTGACTAGACTGATATGACGATCAAAATAATTAACCAGCTTTGTTGCAAATCAAATTTATACAGCTGTGGAAATGAAACAGGTGTGACCTGCATATATTCTAGGTTGATTTTTTGTCATGGGACTGCACTCTCATTTTTTATTTAAGGACATTCATTGCCAGTAGTTATACATCACAAGATAAGGCTATGATTTGTGTGTCAAGGGAAAAAATAATGCTTGCTATGTACCACACATGAAAAATATCATTGCACTGATAATGAAAGAAAGGTGCCAGAAGGAGTAACTCATGTGTGTTGATGAAATCAGGGAGCATTAATTAGACACACACTATTTAAGACTATGTAGCAACCTAACATGCCATAAAATTAAGGGCATGATATATAGCAGGTTGATTGCACATCAGAAAAAAACTGATGAAGTTATGCTCCATAATTAATGAATCCCCTCAGACTACAACTTTCTTAAGCCTTATAAATATCACCTGAATTACTGAAGTAGCTTTGATATTGTTCCACAGGGGAAATTAATTAATATTTGTGAAAGACATATAGAAGATACAGCTAACTTTAGTATTTCTGGGTTCATTGCAGCCTGCTGAGTTTCCAGCTGTTTGAGCTGTATTTCAGATAGAGAATCCCTGGTCCTTTTATGCAGAACTGTGAGCTGAAGAGTAATATAACAGAAGTAATGTAGATTTATAATCTTCCATTAAGTCACCTTGTGCTGTTCCAGTTTTGTGAACTTTTTTTTTGCTATGTAAAGAGAAACAAAAGAGGACACTGTGCAGATTACCCCCAAATCCTCTCAGAGGGGACATTGATACAGCTGCGAGCATGCAATCTCCTTCCAAGAAAAAAACAGGGATGCTGTTTCCTTTTCCAAAACTGGATTCAACTTTTGTTTTCACAGAATCAAGAGAGGAACTATTACTTCTCCAAAATGCAGGTTTCTGGCCACAATAGTAAAATGCTTTCAGTACAGAATGGAACTGAACTCCACTTCCCCTCTTCTCCACCATTCTCTCTTTTTCCCTACAGCTGACTTACCTGTTGTAAGACACATAACAAGAAATGCCACTGAATACATAAAAGATCAAACAGTATTTAATTATACAGAATAGTTTTGAAGAAATAAGTGACGAATATTTGCTTTATTGAAGTAGTATAAATAGAAACAGATTGTTACTAAGACAGTAAAATAAAAGCATGTTTGATGTATGTGCCCTATATCCTACTGGAGTTATAGAAAAGTTGTGAATGATGAATTGAATGGGAGGGATCTGGGACGAGGCTTCCTCTGGTTCTGAGGCTGATCTTTAATCAGCCTGTTCTACCATTACCTTTGATCATCAAGAGTTTAGATTCAAGCCCAGAGATCACAGCCTCGGACAATTATTCTATTTATATAGCCTACAACTGTGGGTCTCTCTATAGAACATTTTGATGACCTTTATTATTATTTCTGGTGTTATTTTTAACAAGTTAGTAAGGACAGCACAAGAATTTCTCTAATTTCCAGAACTTCCATTCATCATTGGTCAAATCCTTCAATATATCATGCTGACTCTGCCATAACAGCATTAAATGGAAAGAAAGATCACTAGTACTATTTGACTCTAGAATCTCCATCAAAAGGCCACTAAATATTCTTTTTAGAAATCTTCACCTTGATATGATGGTATTAAATCCTTTGAACTTCAATACAGACATGAACTCTGTCATAAAGGATTTTGTTCTAGACCCCAGAACACTATGTTCATGCATTGTCACATGAAGTGTTAAATTATATTAATTTCCTAATGTTTCTGAATAATTTATGTTTAGAAAATTTATAACATAACAGTGAGCAGTATGAGTGTATTCCAAATGGGTTATAGTTCCCCTTAAAATATCACTTATGGCAAGGTTTATAAATTGGCTGCTTAATTTGCATATGCTTGAAGTGCAGCCAAATATGTGGTTATTAAAAAAAACCACATTTCTTTTTCCTTTTCTAAATGTACTTTAAACTGATTTCGCTGGTGGCTTTTCAGAACTGAGAGAATGAAAATATATACACACGCTTTTCTGCTATTTTTCAATTCCCATCTGATAAAAGACATACAAAACTGACTTGCCAAGTTTTTTTTACCTCTATTATGTGAAGAGAGACCAAACTGGGAGACAGATCCTTGAAGATTCAGTTAATGCCCCAAAACAACAGCCAATGCCTCTTAAAAAGTGTCAATCAGTACATTCTTAAAACCTGACTACATAATTTCCCAAGAAGAATTACCTAAAATATTGTATTTCATAATACACTGTTTCAGTAATTCTGTTTTGCACTGAAACAAGTTGTCTGCCAACTGTGTAAATGCAACTTGGCTTCTGCTGCTATCCATGGCAAGATACTTATCTGGCCTAAATTAAAGGATCCAGGTCTGCTTTTGAGCACAAGATGTAGTTGCTTTCTTGACAACATCCCAGCTCCCTGCTGTGGAGAGCTCCAGCAATGTCCTCACTTTTGCCCATTCCTAGACTGCTCTCCACACAGGAAAACCTGATTATGGAGTTTGATGGGACCATCGAGTACTTACTTAACCTAGATCCTGGGAGAAATTACTGCAGAAATCAGTTTAAATGCTGGATTTGTGTGTATTTATATCTACATATGTGAATAATAATGACCTGGAAGATTGTTTACATACAAAGTAGGTCCTGGACTTCTAAAAAATAGTCACAAGTAGGAAAATCAGATTACTGGGGAGACTAAAGTATGTTTTGAGGTGTAATATCTAAGTGTCTAAGAACTCCAAAACATTAATGCTTCATGTCTATGTGGTAGTTTGTGTGTAACAACAGTAGCTGTTTGTATTAACTTTTCTCAGCACACTACTACACCAATGGTAGTAAATTGGACACTTTTATAGCAGTCTCAACAGATGCTCCAACTAAGCTACTGAAGAAACAGAATAAATGGGCATCCACTTGTAAGACATTCCCTTCAAATATGAGTTAAATCCTGAAGGAAGGGCTCCTGGGGCATATTACATGACTGCTTTCTGTGAACATAGCGTGTAGGACAGCATAATTGTCACTTTTCTAAGCAATAAGCCTTGATTCAACACTATTTTGGTCAATGTGAATTTTGCCATTAATTTCAGTATTGACCAAAACTTTAGTTTCATATAAAAGTAACCAATAAAACAAAAAGAACACCTGGAGATGTCCAAAGGCACAAAATACTGTTAAAAGTCTGCTTGCTGGAACTGACTTTCATTGGAGATTAGCTGGCAAAGTGTCACTGGAAGTTTTTCCCTTCTACTCTCTGATACATGTCCTAAATACTGCAGACAGCTCTGGGCAGTGTATAACACTTACAAGTAGCATAACTATGCACAGAATATCTTTGTTTTTTTAACTGCATTAAATGAGTCAGAAATAAGTTATAATGGGAAATGATATATATCTGCCTTTAATTTTAAATTCTTAACATACAGCACTTGTTCATCATGTTCCTGGGTTATAAATTCCTGGCAGGAAGACTGTTATGTAAGGGAAATGTAAACCTCTGCAAAAATTGTAAGCCAGTTACATGCATGAATTTTCTGTTTATATACTTACAACTTCTTTTGAAAGTAAAATTTTTTTTAGACAATTTATGTGCTTCAAGTTGTCTATTTGAGCTACCAAGATCCGTAGACAGTAGCTGACCATATATAAAAACATAGATAATTCTATGACAGATCTCTTTTGTTTGAATATGTACAGTACCTTGTGTCGAAGCAGGTCTGAAGTTCAAGTGTAGACATGTTCTCCAACATTAATAATAGCATTTTCGGCTAACCAAATATTTTGAAAATTGAATTCTACTAAGCATTCTGAGCAGATGTAATAATGTGCATATATATTCAGGAAAGGTAAAGAAAAGATGTAAAAATGCATCTTAATATATTTTATGAAAAGGAATAATGAAATTAGATTTCATGGTGACCACACAACCATTAACAGTGTGGAAATCCACGCAGCATTCATGGTCAGATCCATCTAATAGAATCTGCATTTCATGAGATATTCTCCTTCCTCATTTTTAAGAAGATCTTGGTCAAAGCATAAATCCAACTTAGTATAAGAAAGGAATATAAAAGATTTTGTGTTTACTTTCAAACTCTTGATAGCATTGCGACCACAATGTTAATTTAGAAAAAAAGATTTTTCAATTAATCACTGAAGGGATTATTCTCACATACAGGAGATACTTCATAAAAGCACATATATTAATATTCATACATCTGTAGACTATTTATTGTCTGGGCAGTTTTTGGTCAAGTATAAGCAAAACGTGTGAATAGCAGGGGGGGGGTTGGGATTTTTTTGGTTGTTTTTTTTTTTTTTGTCAGAGATCAAAAAGAACCCAAGTAGGCTCATTTTGAACATGAATGTTTACAACAGGTTGTCTGGGACAATCAAGACTTACAAAAAATTCACAGAAAACATCTGTAACATTTACAATAATTTCTGCAAACATTCTCAGAAAGCTTTTTATCTCAGATTTTATAAAAAATTACAAACCATTGCATGTGTATGATTACTCTCAAACTGTTACAGAAGGCACTGGTGGCTGTATGCTATCTGCTCATTGCATGTGTCTAGCTACTGACTAATGAGCCTGCTTTAAAAAAGTTTTATTTCCTACTTGTGGCATTTGTATCAGCTGATCACTGTCAAGTGCAATGCAGTATGTGTGGTACATCACAGGTTACTTATATATCAAAATATATATTACTGGGGACCATGACACTGTAAAATGTTCTTCCCAGAAAGCTGACCAGTGAGTACCAACAAAGATGTAAGGACAATGTCAAAAGCTTGACAGATTTTCTGCTTTCATGAAAGGAACTTGTAGACAAACATATCTTAATGCTTGAAAACTGTTTTATTTTTAGGGAATATTGCAGTAAGGAAAAAATGCTAGAGTTAGATCCATACTGGCATGAGTCCATCTTTATAAGACTTCGTCCTCATCAAATACGTTGAATAGAAGATATAAAATGATACCCAGTAGGAAGGCCAATCAAATCAGTACTCAGTGCAGCAGAAATGCAACCATAATGTATGTTTCTGTTTCTCAGGACAGACATCTCATTTTACAAGTGACCAGTACTAAATCACTGAGATTTTCTTTGGCTTTGAGTCCAGCCTCTGAGGCCAAGCAGAAAAGCATCTCCCTGCTAGCCCTACCACCGTCTCCCTCATTTTTATTTTTTTTTAGATACTAGACTGTAAGTTTTTAAAAAAGATCTTCCCTTCAAAAAAGATAGCTCATAAAATGGAAAGACTGTTTTCAGAATAATAAACAAGACTGCTGAGTGTTGAGACTCTCTGGCAATAGGGTTCAGTTCTGCACTTAGAGTGCACATTGCCCTGCAGTAACACAATAAAAACACAGCAAAACCAAAGTGTTGCAAATAGCTCTGCAAAATCTTCAGTGAGTCCTAACGAAACAATATCTGAATGCAAGCAATTAATCCAAGCTAGAAGGTCACACTTAGACACACCTTTATGACAGATCTGGAGATGAATCAAAATCAGCAATAGAATTGCATTTGGAAACTATCAATAAGACAGGTACCAGCAACTTGGAGAACAATGGGTGTTCTATTTAGAGAAGTACAGTTGGGGATTTTCTAAGGCAATTTCTAACTCATCCAGGTCAAAAGATGTTTTGTAATACAATATGTTTTATTATTTATGTATTTATTTAAAAGCAGCCCTAGGCAGACTTTACTTTGTGGGAAGTCTGACAAAAAACAAATAATAGTTTGCGGTGATTAACACAGGCTTCTGCAAAGGACAATGAGGAAGAGATTCCACCTCAGTTTTAAGCAGGGGCAGAAAAAATCCATAACCGTAATCCACAACATAAACTAACATTGCAGCCTGTATTTAAGAATGCTTAACACACTAGTAACTGAAAAAAAAGCCAAAAGAAATTCGGTTGAACAGAGGAAAACAGAAATTTAAGGCCAAAAATATGAGCTCTTTAAAACAAAAAATGCAATGCTGAATGCTCCATAGATAGGAACTGGTGTCAAAATATTGATCATATGTGTTCACAGACTTCATTGTAATGCCACTTTCATGTACCTGAGATCTCTGTCCCCTCTGGACTGTGCATGGAGGGAGGAGGGGAAAGTAATATCCAGAAATGTTTCTGGATTTTACTGTTGAAGAATCTCAAAGATGAAAAATGCTGAAAAAATGCTGGACTTAATGTAGCATTTGGGTCTTAATTGGTTTACTTCACAACAAGTAGATATCCCTTTAATGGTTTATCAGATGTTGGATAATAATTTGAGAGACTTGAAAGGTATTTTTTAAAGCTTTATGATGTTTTCCTTGTGAAGGTGACAATATGCACATACTGTGCTTGGTCTTGTTACTGGTCACAGTTGGAGGTATGTCTATCAAGCATTTATTCGAAGTCCTCTGCTTTCTTTCATTTTGTATTTTTAGTTTTGTAATAAAAGTTCTGAGTGATTTATTGAGACATATTGAAAGACTGGGATTTAAACCTGTCAATAGAAAGATTGGGATTTCAGCCTGTCAATAACTTTCATTATGGAAAGAGGCAGAGATACAAGCTTAGTTTCAAGACCTGTACTGGAGGTAGGACGGACGTGTTCTTCCCTGCTCTGATCCTACAGAGAAAGGAATCAGGTTAACTATGGAAACAAAATGAAAGTATGCTTAAAATCAGGATTTGTACTGCCTGTGTATGCAGTCGTGCAAGTACTTTTTTTGAAAAACTTGGTACTTCATAAGAAAATAAGCAGTTTTTCCCTTAAGAGAACAGATTGTCTGTGTTCTGAATGCTTCAGGGTTTTTCTCCTTTCTTCTGAGCAGACAGGTAGATTGCTGCAGCAGAATACAGAGATTTTAACAGAGGAAGTCTAGAATCCCTTCAAGATTTCCATAATTTTATAGGTTTTTACAGGGTTTATGCCAATAATGCTCTGACTTGTTTATATACTGTATGGTCCATGGCATATGTTTAAAAGAGACTTTTTAAAATAGGTGAGAAATCTTTTTAAAATAGGAGAGTAATAGGTGAGCAATCAAAATCGAAGTGACGGAGGGGAGAAATGGCAAATACTTTTAGCAAATTATCTCTATGACTGATTACACTCAAAAAATGCATATCTTAACTTCACCTGCAGTCATCTAACTTTAAGTTCTAACCACTGGACTTCTGTTTTCTCAGTTTGTCTTTCTATATAGATTGCTTTAGACTATGGTTATCTTCAACCTGTTCATTGTTATTTTAATAGACTTCATGTTTTAAAAGTATTATTGGTTTTCCCAGATCTCGGGTCATTACTGGAGTGCTATCCCAGAACTTCTATGTTTTGATTCCTTGTAAAAGACTGACCAACATACAGTAAGTGCTGTTTCACTAATGATAAATTGTGTTATTGGTGAACATAGCAACATTTTCTGTCAGCCTGAGAAGGGCTGAGAACCGAAATTCTATGTGTGCGTGAAAACCAGTATTACATTTATATTTCTGTTACATTCTTAGTTTTCAGTGACCTTTCAAATACAAATTTTCAATGGTGTGGTACATTCCTTTGCTAATTCCCCTAATACACTTCAAATCACATAATCCAAATTACATGATTTGCATATGTTCATCTTTTTTAATGATTCCTTTTTTATGATCCTTAACAATAGCGGATGTATTTTTGAGATCTCCCTAGCTTTCCAGTTATTCTTTTTGTTGAATCATTGTATATTGTCCACTATTCTACTAATTTACTTATACAAAATAAAGAAACTCTTCCCAGCATTAAAACCATAACCTTTTTAATGTAGCCAAAGCCATTATTAAGGATTTTTGCTGCCCTAAATTTGTCCTCCATAAACCTGAAATGACTGGTTGGATTTCTTTGTTATGTTCTCCACTTGAATTTCAGGTGTTCTGACTTCTACTGTAAGATAATTTTGTAAGAGGTCACTTCTGAATCTGTACTTGCACTGCTTATTCCTTTATCCCCCCTTTTAAGATAAATTGTGAGTTCATGATTTCCCAAGCTTTCCTCCTCACTTTCAGTATTTTTGCCCAGCATTTACTCTACAGGGACAAAATTTCTACTTTTCTCCCTGAAGAAGACTCCCAATGAGCAGTGGGGAGCATCATATAAGTCGTGCATGTAGGGTTTGGTCAGACAATCTCTCAAAATATACATTTTGAAGAAGTTATCTTTCAATAGTTCTGATTCACTTGTACAGTCTTGAAGCAGAAAAAAACATGTCTGCTTTAGAAGCCTGCACAGACAATTGAAAAATATTTAAAAAAAAATATCTAGCTTATTTACTCTGCATGCTTCACTTAGGGACATATGTCTTAAGTTTTACTGTTTAGTAACATTGGGAAATGAATAATTTCAAAGAAGCCAGCCTTCTCAGGTCACAATGAATTCCCTTCAAAGCTATGAGAAGAGCAATTCTATCCCTGAAGCTCCTGACGTGTTGAGTAGCAATTATATTCTTTTTTTGTATGAAGATGTTATCCATGTGATGTGAATATTCAATGACATTTGTACTCCTGCAGGTGATGTCTTCTTGCTCAGCCTTATTACTGATACACTTAATTATGATGAACTCTACTTCCTCAAAAGGTATGCAGCAGTAGGAATGTCCTAGGGCTATTCTAGGATAGATTTACATGAAGCAAGCTGTCTCTATATCATGCTGAAGAGAGATTCCCCTGTTGACTGGATCTCTGATGTTTTAAGGAAAGAAGATGACTTTTCTTAGATGTAACTGGGTCAGTAGCTACACTTGTTTTCCCCAATGAGATCTGGTTTTCCAGTCACTTTGACTCCTCGCACACTCTGTATTAAAGGCTGCTATTTCCTTTGAGCAGCAGCAGCCTCAGTACTGGGGGCTCTTTATTGCCCTGAGTGGCAAAAAAAAAAAAAAAAAAAAAAAAAAAAGAAAGAAAAAAAGATGGAAGTAATCACGGGCTGATAAAACTGTAACATAACAAGATTCAACAGATGACAACTCTGTTTTTAAAGGCCAAAAGTGATTACGCTATCTCTAAAGGTGGACAAAGAAGATGAGAATGGCAAATCCATGATGAAAAGAAAAAGTGGGACCTTAGCAATAAAAGAAAATACAGCAGGCAACACAATAGATCAAAGAATCCTGACAGGTCAAAATACTCCTTCAAACTGGAATTTCACAGAATTTCTCATTAGATGTTATCAGTATACATGTAATTCTTTTTCCAGTAAGACAAAGGTACTTGAAAAACACGCATCAGGTGACACCTGTGGACAGCACATCTCTAAATACTGCACTGTGTGATGTCTCCTCTCTCATTATACTTTTCAAAAAACCCCTGAAATATAACTTGTCATTGGTTGGTTTTAAAAGAGGCAGAATCTTCACAAGATCTGGATGATACTTTAAAAAAGAATTACTGTTCACATCATGTCAACATAAAAATTAGCAATGACTATTTCAGCTAAGCAAACTGTAATATGCAATGGAAATATATTTTACATGGAGCTGGTAGCCAAGCCATGGCAGGAGTCATTAATGCATTTGGAGCATAATTTCAAGGCCATTTGACATTGACAGGATTCTTCATACTGTCGTGACTGAGTTTGCGATTGATGCCTTGGAATTAACCCCTTGGAAAGGACAGGATCTGTAGCTGAACTTATGATAACTGCTGACTTTATCAACAGTTCCTAACATTCAAAAGTAACTGCTCAATGCCTCAACTGCTATTGTGCTTTGATTGTCATTGATGATGTGCCTAAAAGATCCCATGAAGCACCAAAGACATGACGCTGAAGATAGCAAAAGATAAGTCCTGTTCTTCCCGTTAATTTTTCCATCTTTGCCTTAGTTTCCAACCCTCAGTTCAGGTATGTACCACAGAAGCCCCACACCATCCTCTGTACTCCAGGCATTGCTCGGACATCTACTCCCTGTGCTGCCGCACACCTTGCTCAAAACTCGGCTGCCTGCTACTCTGGCTGTTACTGTTTCTCCTCTTGCATTTCTTCAAAGTGCAATTTACAGTGTTAGACTGAAGCATCATTAAGGATCACCATTTCATTCTTTTTATACACAGCCCTCCACAATGTGGTCCTGATTTACTTTGTGAAGCTACTCTAACCATGAATAAATAACAAATGTGAATTTCTTAAAGCTATTTTATAGATAAGTCAATTTTTTCCAATGTTACTGTCTTCAAGGGTAGTAGCCTGCCTTGATTCCTGTAACAGTGAAGTCTACAAGAAAGACCCCAGTGAAAAATGGATGCCTGCTACCTGATTCGTGAGAGGACGCTTGGAAGCATAGCATCTCCAGAAGATGGGAATGATTGCCATTCCATGGAGCAGCAGATCCACACGTGCACCGCCACCTACTGCAAGGCTTACCCTGACTATCCTCTTCAGCAGCTGCAGCCCCAAAGCAGGTCAGTCTAAGATTCAACCCTTTTATTTCAGAAAAGCTTTACCACACATGTTTACCAGTTTTTCTGTGTTTATAAGATAGCATTTGTTATGATGGTTTCCTCTCACTCAGTCATTAGGTCTGTGCAACGAAGATAGAATCCAGCCTATCAGCTAGATAACATTCTGAATTAAGGATAAAGCATGCTATAAATCTGGGTGTGCAGACACATGTACGCATGGAGGCTATATGCATCTGTGTAGGTAGGTACACACAAACATTCACACAGAAGCAGCCTTAATCTGAATTTTGTTTATTTAGTATTGCAAGTTTCATGGTTTATTGTGATATTTATTTTAAATTCTCATTAGTTACAACTGTATATGGAAAAAATAAAATATGTTAACCACTTAATATGACAGCCACTTTGACTAGAATCAAAACCAGAGGTACAATGATAGTGAAACATTAAGATTAGTTTTGAACTTATAAGTCTTCTGTATGATGCTGCAGCTGAAAAAAATATATTGGGAACCTTTAACCCATTCATACAGACAGGTAAGTAGACACATTTTTGCATTGACTCCTCTAGTAGCAGTTTGGTACCTGGGGAAGAAATTATAAATGGGCATTCCTCATATTTTATGTTAGGAAAAGGTCATCATGTCTCTATTTTTTTTATCCTACTGTCTAATCCGATGTGCTTTTAAATTAAATACAATTGTCTTTACAGTCTTCTTCAAACATTAGAGAAAAAAATGGGTTAGGAAAGCTGTGCTTATAATGCTGTTGAGAATGTACCAAATCCAGAAGCAGAACTTCAATGAATAAGAAAAAGCCACAAAGCTCACTTTTTTTTTTTTTTTTTTTTTTTTTTTTTTTTTAATGTCAGATTTGAAGTGTTTTATTGAGAGGTAGTGAGGAGATATAAACCCCAAGGTTTACCCTACATATATTGAAAATTATATAC
This sequence comes from Podargus strigoides, assembly GCA_028020825.1. Classification (NCBI taxonomy): domain Eukaryota; kingdom Metazoa; phylum Chordata; class Aves; order Caprimulgiformes; family Podargidae; genus Podargus; species Podargus strigoides. The sequence continues at coordinate 28,768,753 of CM051620.1, forward strand.
TAAATATATTTTATTATTGTTTATTAAGGGCCACTAAAAATGCCTTCACATTTGAAATAAAATATATGTTAAATGTAATGGACACAAAATGTGATACTTGTCTACTGTTTAACACAGCTGCTACCAATATCCCTTATATTTCAGAATAACTATTATTTAGATGAAATCCACCCATCTAAAAACCTTTGAGTGATATGAATGGGAGGAATATCAAAATTACTCAATTTTTTTTGTTCAGCTGTTAACACTTTTACAGTTGCTAATTAGCTAAGAGCTATTGACAAAGCATCCATGTACACAGTGTTGCTATCTAATATAATAGAGGAAGCTTTATTGAGATATTTATTGATTAGGATCTTAAAATGAGAAACAGATTTAAAACAAAAAAACATTCAACAGCCACTCTCATAATAACAAATTTGATTCTAATTATGTTTTTTCTTTTTTTTTTTGCTTTTGGCAAATCTTACATTTTCCTTGGGGTCCTCAGTGGTGGAGAGGAAAGGGGAAAAAGGAAGGTTCTCTTCATAAAAGCATTCTTAAAAGCATCTCGTGCAGTTTTCATGAATTACTGTATCCCTACAACAAATACCCTAGCAACTCAACTACCCTGTCACAAATTTTGTTGTTGTACACTATAACCAGGCTTGAAGAGGAGAGAATGCAAGAATGCAGCTGGCCATAGAAAGAGCTCTTGGTTTACATAATAACAGTGAGAGCAATTAGTATGTTAAAATTAACTAGATTTATTTATATACAGGCAGATTATAATTATATTTTCTTTCACTGCTGCTACGGGAATAAAATTTATGATAATTTATTTTATTTGAATGTGAAGCAGATGATTGATTTTTGTTGCAGAGATTTTAGCAGAGATCTGTCCTGCAAACTTTCTATATGCAGCACATCCATTTGTTTTGGGCAAGGAAAACTGAAGGACACCTGTACAGATTAAACCCTAAGAAACCGGTCAGTAATATAGCTGTATATATCCCTTCAATTCTGAAAAGTAACAATGCTCCTGTCCAAAAAAAGTCCAAACTTATCTCTTTTTGAATTGATATGCCTCCTCTCCTGCTCTCTCCCTGAAAGCATACAGTCCCTACATGGCATTTTTCTTAGAGGAAGATCTTTTTTTCTCAGCCTCAGACATGCTCTCCATTTATAAATTGGCCTCTTGCTAGATTTCCTTACAGTAACACATACTTCATGATCCGACCTACAGCACTTCATTTTTACTTGCCTCAGTCTCCCTTCCATAATGTTCAGAAGGAGATAGTATCAGTACTGAAATTCTCTTGGCTGATGCCACAGCAATTTAAGAAGGCAAACAGGTACTTGGATGTAAACCCACACTTTTAGAAGACAGTGAATGTTCAGGGATGGATGTGGAAATACACCACAGAGACACATGCATGCTTCCCTTTCCCCTCCCCCCACTTCCCCCTCCCAGTTGCTGCTTCTGTGGTTTAAGCAAACTTGTTAATTCTTCTGAAAGTTGTGGTGAAGGAAAATAAAATAACTGTCCTTAAAGTTCTAGTATCGCTGACTCCCTAAAGCAAACCACATAGACACTAAGTGAAAGCGTGTTAACCCTACCAAGTCAAAGGCTACAGCTAGCCAGTCATTAAGCCCTGGATAAAGGACACTGTTCTGAACTAAACTTATATTTTTTCTCTATTTCTTTTTTGACATTATAAAGCAATCACTTATTGAGGGTTTCCATAGTAATGAGCTATTTTTTTTTTTTAGTTTACAGCTCTTTCATGCATTCAACATACAGATGCAGTGGAATAACTGGCAGGAAATACTGTTCCTGCTTTCCTGGTGTTATTTAACCAGATCAGGGTAAAGGAAAGCATGATTTTCAATGAAACTGGAGATGTATTTTCCCTCCTCTGTAAGAACATTAAAAAAACTTTACAATTTACTTACATCTTTGGTTTCTGCGTTTGCTCTTGTACATAGTCATTCTGAAGAAATTCCACTTTCTAAGAAGTAATTGCCTTGAATACAGACAAAAGAGATGAGATCGTGCTTCTGCTTTGCTGTGAGACAGTTGCTCACTGACAGAAGGTAACCAGCAATCTCTCAGAGAAAAGCAGGGTAATACCATTCTCCTAAAATCCAGGGGAGATGCTACTGGCTCTAACTATTTTCTCTGTTACAAAGCTCAAAGACAAAATATATTTATTTTCATATTATTGCAAATGTGTTTGATACCAGCTAATAAAATCCAGAAAGCATACAGAACCATGTAATCAGACAAAGTGGGTTAATGTGCTATTCAACAGTCTGACATCAAGATTCCTCGAAAAAGCCCTGATATAGCCAAAATTGCACAAATGACCTCATAAACTAATAAAACCTAACTTTTCATTAAAAGGTCTTAGAATTATGCATATAAGGACATTAAAATATTTGGGGCTAAATTTTCAAGCAAAATCACTATTAAAAAAAATTAACACATGTTGATAAATGAAATCATAATTGCAGGTCTGAGCCCATGAATAGGTTATTCAGGAGATAACATACAAATGCAAATATTTTCTTTTCATGCCCACATTTACTTCTGCATTACCTTTCAATGATTTAATATAGGGAAAGCTATTTAAGCAACTTTCTACTGATCGCTCATTTTTATAACTACTTCATTGACTGCTAGTCTGTTGAATCACACGGTCACGGGAAAGAGTAGCAGCATTGTAGGTTCTTCCACATACATGTATGTCACCATTTCAAAGAATCCAGACATCTTCCTAAAGGGAAAAGGGGAAAAAATTCTTGCCATGTTTGGGTGAAGAGAGGTATGATGACATTCAAGAAAGAAGATGTCAGTGGCAGCTATGGAGTTGGAAAGAGGTGGAAATTCCAGTTCATTCAGCAATAAATCTACCTTTAATAAAATTGTGTGAAAGTATTTCTTAATGTTTTAGGAAACTCAAGCTTTGAGGTACCCTTCGTGTTTTGAGATCTTGATCCCAGATACCACAAATACAGAAGTGTCAACTGATTAGAGGTAGAGGGTGCAGTGATGAAAAAATAATAAGTACAGTGACTGGAATGTCTTGAAAACTAATAACAATAGTCCTATTGTTGTTTAAAATACATGGACTGACAACAGTTTTGTAAATTACTCAAAGAAATCTAAAACTAATATCTTTGGTTTACATAAAAAAAAAAAAACAACAAATGTCTGGTGCCTATGGATCATTCACGTTTCAGAAAGTAAAAAACAATCCTTTTCAAAGACAGGAACAGTTTGCAACATCTATTATCTAAAAATGTTGACTTACAGTTATTTTCTTCATCAAAAAAAAATGAAATAACATTAAAAGGAATGTCTCTCTCAAACTGCCTACCGTAAAATTATACTTTCTCCAGTAAAACCATTTTTAGCTTTGTGCATATTTTAATTTTCCTTTCAGTTATTCTGTATTCACGTATCCTCACATTGGCACACCTCTAGATACTGAAGCAAAATCTTTATTTTATATTGGCTTTATTCAACTACTTATCCTCCCTCTGTCAAAACCCAGTCACATATTTTTTCATTTGCTTTGAATTTGTGTCAGCATAGTTGAGGATAAAGGGTAGCCTGAAGAAAGTGAAAGCAATGGATGCATTTTTTAGATTTATTTAGTATTTCATCTACAGTGGTCATAAAATGCCACAGTTGAAATAACACCACCTCTGTTGTGGAGGTCAGCAGAAAGGTGGGAAATTGCAAAGCACATCAACAGTGACAGGAAGGAAAAAATTTGGCTAAGTCATTGCTAAACATAGCAGCAGACAAAATGTCTGTACCATATAGAAAGACCCTGCATACTATATACTCGAAGAAGCATTGTGGTTTGTATCCATTGAAGTCATTATTTTTGCAGTAATTTGTATGCACAGAGGATAATTCCCCAAATTTCCTGCTTTATTTTTTTCTGAGTTAATTTCCACCAGAATCAGATCTATGATCTGACTCAGGCTACAGAGATCTGTGGTCTTCCTTTAGATTTGCTGCTTCATGTAGCGATTCTCATTCCTTTTTCTTGCTCTGTTCCTACTTCTACCTGAAGGCTCACATCTGTATCATTCAGTTCAAATTTTCCTTCTGTAATGGATTTGGTAAGATGTCCTCAATCTTTTTCTCAGACCACATTAGTTCTCAACTGTAGAATTCATTCCTTCTCCTTGTCATTAATGGCTAATTTTTCATTATTTTTAATCATGTGTTTAACCTAGACATATATTACTAACTGTCCATATTATATTACACCTAGCACATGCAACAACATGTATATTTTTCCATTGCTCTTTTGCGCATTGTTCTATTACAACAATGTATTTGCATGCAAATATTTTGGTAATAGTATAATATAAAAATATAAACTAAGTGGAAATTTCATGAGACAGGAATTAATTTATTTTAAATCCATGATCCCTGAAAACACAGTCTTTATTGGTTTTACTCTGTGTTAATTGAAACTCTGAAATGTGAAATGCATTTGCTAAAAATAATGTAAATACACTCTGTTTGGTGAATCATTCTAGGTCTGCTTATAAAAAAACATTGCAATAAAAGTACTTGAATGTGCTGGCTCGCTTTGAGTGGGTACTGTAGCCTGCTGTTTCTCTATGTTACTGTTCACTGTTAGGGGGGTTTAAAATTCACTTTCACACTATTACAGTTTAAAAAAAATCAGAATCTTGCATATGGCTCGTTAAATGCAGCAAGCTTAGCGAGGTGGGAAGAAATGAATGGAACGTCTCAGGAACAAAAATCACCTAGTCACATTATTACTTTTCTACAAAGATACATCTACCTAAATGATTACAAAAGCTTAAAATGTTCTTTAAAAAGTCTATTGGAATGAATTTTATCAGTTCATTGTTGCTGGTGGGTAAAAAAATTAATAATGTCCACATCTGCACCTCCCATATGACCACTTGCATTTCTCTCCTCCTCACGCTACAGGTCCCAATAAGGAGTTTTTGTTTGAGTAGTGCAATAAATCTCTCAGACTGTTTCTTAAGCAGAGGGAAATAAAAAATACAGATATTTTACAAATATAACTCCTGACTTGAATGTCACATATTACTCATCAATAAACACTTAGTCTGGGCTGTATCCTCAATTTTATTTTTAATGAGCAGATCTTAGACAAAAAAAGGAAGGTGGGGGAGGCTTAAAGTATGTTCTGTCTCTCAGTGCTTAATTCAATGCACCCAAAGAATCTTCTTAGACAATATCCTTCTAAGGCTTCCACTATGGTTATTTTTATGATGTCAACTAAGAAAATATTACATATATATGAATATGAATTAATTTTCTTCCTGAAATAAACAATATGTGTAGGGAACAACTTTTAAACTCTTCCAAGTAATAAACACTCCTTAAGACAATTATTGATACATTAAAATTATGCACCTGACGTGTGCACCTTTTACTGGTAAAAATGTGGATAATCACCTGACAATAATGCTTTTTCACATGGTATTGTATTAGATAAATAAAAATCACTTTACCAAGAAATGCCAGTTAACTATTAAGGCCGGTTTATCATAACATACTACCTTGATGTAATGAGGACAGAGCTTAAAGTTTTGGCCAAACCATACCCCTGACTAACACCGCCACAACACTCAACATGCTGTGGCAAGCAGAATAAGAGCAAAATTGGTACTTCTCATGCTTACAACTGTAAGTTAGAGTTTCCTAAATGCTTTTCCAGAGACAATAAATCTGGCTAGCAGTCCTGAGGCAGACCAGAAATAAAGGCTGATGAGAGTGCCAAGGAAGGAAAATTTTATTAAAAGGTTACCTGTGGACTATAGGGCCTGATTCAGCTGTGTAAACTGATGTCTAGTAGTGCTTTGATGATTGTGGCATCTGAGACAGCCACACAGTGCCAGGAAATACGGTACAGGACCTGTATGAAACCAACAACCTTCTGGAGCACCCTGATAAAGCCAAATCCATGCTAAATGGCTCTAGGCAAATATCTAGGCGACTAAACCCAACCCAAAGAGTTTACATTTTGCCCTCTCTCTGATAACTGTTTTAGTATACTGACAGTTTTTACTCTGTCCAAGTGTTCACATCCAGAAGAATACGCAGTTTGCAAGATTTCATGAAAACCTCAAGAATGCATCAAAAGCTGCATTAAGCTGAAATTTGTTACATTCACAGCATTCCGGTCATCTACAGCTTTCTGTTCCTCTATCTGAAGAGCATTCAGCTGTTATTTTAAAACAGGTATAATAAGAGATTCCTCTCTGAAAAGTCTGAAAAAAACAGTTAAACTTCAGGCTTAGAGTAAGATATTCTGTATGATAGATTCTACAGTGGAAAAATCACATCTTCCCTTCTGCTTTGGCAAGTGTAAAAACTGTAAATCAATCTCAGATAAATGCCATTCTGACTCCTTTCATTTACTTTACACACTGTAAGATCCAAGTTTGTTCCTCCTATCTTAGATCCATCTCAGTTCTTGACAAGTTTGTTCTTGGCTAGTTTCCTTTTGGTTTTGAGCAATTTTAATGTTTTGTTTTATTTTTTGTAAGTCCTGGCTTCTTTTCATCTCATCTAATTTGATTTTAGCCAAGCTTTATCTAGCCCTTAAGAGTTGTTATGCTTCAAACTTCTCTGATTATAGGACTAAAACAAACTTCCATTAAAAGGCGTTAGAAAGTTTGTGTCCCAAAACGTTTTCCAAATGTAAACCAAGATTCCACTCAAAAACATCTTTTCTTCAAGACTTGCATTAATATAATTCAGAATGCAAATGATGTATAAGGAAGCAGTCTCCATTTTTCTGATCATTAAAATATTTCTTAGCAGTTCAGTTTATAAGCCATATTACTAGAAAAGCTTCCCTGTTTCACCTTACAGTACTCCTTTTAACGATCATGATCTTTAATGCTTTGCACAACGTACTAAATTTACAGTTCACAAACTTTCCTAAATACAGCAAAACCACAATCCTATACTTGGAAACATATTTAATACAAAACTATAGAAAAATGGCTATCATATTAATGATAACAATGTTTATTTGTGCTAGTTAGAGGCACATTAAGAATTTCATTAGCCTAGGTCATGAGTCTAGAATTAGCATTTCAAAATGTAATATTTTTTATCCAGTTGGTAAATTTTTAATCCTAATGGAAAACTGTCAGAAAGTCATTAAGTAATAGAAATATTTTCTTCGTTGTTAAATCTGAAAGAAAGTAATGATGCCTGTAGCAGGTGCAACTTTCCGTCATCTTGGAGCTGGCAGATCTTACAGGATGATTCAAATATAAAAGGCTAGACAAATACCAGATGTGGAACAAAAGTAGCTCTGCTGAATTACAGGAATATTTAAGTTTTTAATAGACTAGCAAGTGGTCAGTTGAGGATTTAATAAAAAATGCTCGTATAATTTCTAGAGAAACAAAGTGCTGAATATTAATGAGCTTTCATGAGAGTTCTAAGCCAACTTTTTGTATAGATCTTTCTTGATTCTGCTTAAGTAAAAAAAATCTTTCCACATCAATATAGAGATTTGTTTTTAATTGAAATTACACCCACTGTGTCATATTCTGCAAACAGATGATATCCATTTCAATTTGGTTAGAGTGACATGCAATTCAATTCTGCCCTGTTTTCCTTCTCACATTCCTTTTAATTATCACACTGTTGAGACACTTCAGCATGCTAAATTTAATAGGACAAGCTTTCAGAACAGAATCCGCTCCCGCATAACCCAAGAACATTGCAAAAACACACCTCAAATTCATGAATGTTGATTCCTCTTAAAGGCTCAGAAGTACTTGAACACCTCAAACAGGTTTTTCAGACATAGCCATTTGAAGAAACTATTTGTTATCATTGCACTATGAGATCCTATTTGAAAGTTTTTATATGTTTATTGGAACAGCATTGTCACATGTTCAAAATGCATTTTCAGTTCTTCACTCTAGTGAACATTGTCTCACTTTCTCTACAAAACAGAACAGTCAGAGCTTGAGAAAGAACCTCTTGTGAACAAATGAGCCACTTAAAATGTGAATTTGTGGCTCACAGCAATGCAAACTGATGATGTTTTATGGTAGAGCCAATGAACAGCTGCTGCTTCGACCGTTCATTTCAGAGTAATGCTTTTATAACAACAATCATGAGAAAGCTGAAAATGTTCCACTTTCTTTTCTCATTGTATGGGAGCTTTCTCAGTGTGTAGGACTCAAGACAATTTTAGTCATAATCAATCAGTGTAATGGCCAGCTTGAGAGGGAGAATAAGGCCTTCAACAGATATGAAAAGTGGAAAAAGAATGATTTTTGGAGTAATGAAAAAAGCTGTATTACATCAATTCACCACCAGACCATGCTAAAGGATGCAACACTGTTGAAACACAACAAAACATCCTTTGAATCACAGGGCTCTGCTCACTTTGCAAAATACCAGTGTGACTCCAACTTCACAACCGCTCCTACTTTTTAGTGGGGCTTTTTTTAGGACTCATGAGTATGTGCATGTGTCTATGTGGGGTGGCAGGGTAGGGAAAGTGCTAACAATAAATTATTAAATTAAAATTATTAATGCATCTGATTTAATGTCTTAGTCTGGTGGATGGGTGAGGAGGAAGCACCTTTTCCCTGGTCTAAATGAGGCTGCCTGCCTATGGTGGGATTACACACATTGATTCAGTTGAATTAATAGATTCAGCATTTAGAATATGCCAGCTATACAGCAACTTCTCTAAACATTACAATGAAATCAAAGACAACTTCTGAGTCAATGGTATCTTATATAAAACCAGGATATTTTCTCTATGATTATAACAAGCCAAATTCTGTGGGTATTTTTTTTAAGATCAAATAAGTTTTTAATCAAGACTGACATTATAGCACAATAGTGTTATGTAGCATTTAACACCCAAAGCTCTTTTTCAATGAAAAGCTTTAAATATGTTGTTTACCCATTTGAGAAAAGGATATCAAATAGTTGAAACACATTTTGCATTTTAAAAATCTGGCTAATAGCTAGAAACCCAACATTTTAAAGAAATAAAAGAATCCTTATTAGTAATAAAGGGCTTCAGAATACGCTTTTTCATGATAAAGTACTTCCAAATCAAACAATTTGTCTACTTAGGGATGTTTCAAAACCACGAGAAGTAAGGGGAACTTGGAAGGACTAGTACTTCTCACCTTGAGGTTTTACTACTAAATATCAGATCATACTGTTAATAACTATTCGAAATGAACATAGCAACTCTTTTCAATGGGATATTGAAACCCAGGAAGCAGACGTGTTCTCAGTGACCCGAAAACAAATTAAAAAGAGATACCAGCACAATAGTGGAAATAAAGAGCATTTTTATCCCCTTGTGGACTTAGTTGGAAAACTGCTTCTTCATCAAGGTAAGTAGTTAAGAGATTGCGTGTGCAAATGTGAAAAAAACGGTTTGTAAGATGCTTTATTAGACTCTAGCCTAAAATCATAGGTGCCAAAATTTCTGTTTCCTGTTCTGTAGCACCTTAGAAAGGCAAAACTTTTTCAGACAGCATGGGAATAGCAGCTTCTGGAGGTAGCCTGTTCAGAGAAGATACCAAAACCACAGGGATATCCAAATAAGTTTTTGAAAAACCTGTCCTCAGACCACTTCCATTCTTGAAAATTTCTATTCTTGGCTCAGCTAGATCAGACAAAACATGCTTATATTTTTTAATGAAGTTTGGCTTTACAGATAAGAAAAAGAAGGATTTAAGAAAGGCAGCATTACTACTCACCATTTATCTCTAGACTGAAATCCCTGCTCATGTTTTAGAATATAAAACGCATAGCAAATTAATTTGAAACTAATATTCATATAATTCAGTTTAACTAATGTGGGACTGAACACGTAGGTCCCTCCTGCCATTACTGAAAGAGTAAAGTGGCTTCAGAAGCTTGCACAAGATTGGTCATAAGTGTTGACTTGACTACTTGACTTGGCTTCTAAAAGCTAAAGATAAGAAAAAGTGTAAGTCCTCTCAACAAGGATTTCTTTCCTCCCACAGAGAAATGATTAACAGAAAGGAGAATATGTATTAGAATACACTGAGAATTTTTGCTCTGAAGTATGACAGGTACGTTAAACTTTGAGGGAGGTTAATTAAAATTATATGAAACAATCTGCAAAATTTTGCACACAATTAAAAAAAATGCTATTAATGGTCCACTTTTTACATGGAGTTAAAATCTCTTGCTTAAGGCCACCTACCCATTACTGTTTGGTACATAAACTCAAGCCAGTCTGGATTCAGTTTACTTTTTGCTAAATGAAAACTGTTACCATGCAGTTTTGCTATCTTATGAATCCAAAACCTGAACTATTCCACTCACAAAAACAAGAAATGAGACCTGAACATTATTTATTTTGGAGAAATACAGTACTTATGACACAGATATTTAAGCAAATGAGGTTTGGAGAGTAAAGGTCCTGCTGAACTTGGAAGCAAATGTTAGAAATGAGCATGAGAAGATTTTGTTTTGCTTTTCTTTTGCGCAGTCACCTTTCCTGGTGGTTTGATACTTTCACTGTGATTTTAAGGGCTTCATTTCAAATTGGCAAAGGACTAAATGAAAAAACAATTACGCTGTCAGATTTCTCCAGAGAGCAATCAGACTGATTTTATTTGGCAAACACTCCTCTGTGCTTGGAAAAGACAAAACAGAAGAAAGGCAAGGTTGTGTCAAACATACGATGAAATCAAATTGGTCCAACTTTAATCTAAAACACACACAAGAAAAAAAAGTATGATTGATATTTCCATTAAATGCAAAGCTAAATCCACATGAAAAGGTAGGGTTAACAGATTTAAAAATTATTGTAGAAAACATTACACTTTATCCAAGCTGTACTGTGGACCACAAAACCAAAATTACACTGAAATACTTCCTTCCAGAGTTTCACACGGCGTTTGTCAACACTCTACTGCTGAGTATTTCGAACAGTAGTCAAAATATAGCAGATGTGAACAAATGGGAAAGGGAGGTGTTGAAAATTGATACACTGGATGGAAGAGTCCACTGTAGAAATACAGTCCTGTCAAGTGGATTTTTGATAAATTTTCTCACAGTTAAGTCCCCTCCTGCAGAGCAGTGCCACAAACTCCACACTGTTCTGACAGAAGCAGAACATGCGACAATTGTTTTTAAAGAGATTAACATTTTTTAAAGAGAATATCAAGACACAGATCTATTGAGCAGCCCTCATTCAGACAAATAAATGTTATTGAAATTATTTTTCAAATGTTGACAAAGGAATTGTTTCTGAATAACATCAGATGAACAAACTTTAAAACATCTGACTCTAGGTAAGGGGAAATGGGACTATGTTTCTTTTAAGTTATCATACAATCATACAATGAAGTTCAAGAATGTGGTATTCTTTATTAATGGTTTCAAGATGAAGAAAATAGTCAAATTTTCAGCTGTTGCAAATTAGAGGTTATTATATGATTTAGTTGTCTGCATTCATAGATCACTGAGTTCCATAATGTGGGATGTTCTATGTTATGCAGCATAAATTCAGGGAAATAATTTAAATTAAAATAATTTTGATTAACTGAACATTTGGCTCACAATTCTTAATTTTTCAATTCAGTGAACTTAATAGCCTAATCTTTCAAATAGAGGGATAAATTTTATCTGTAAATGGTATCTCTGGCTAAACATATGACTAATCATGCCATTCCACTGCACAACCTTTTCTCTTTTGGTAAAAGCGTCTTATTGGAAGCAGTCTTGAAATTTTCGATGGGGTCAATATTTTCAAGGATGACTGCACTAGAATATACTAATGTGCAGCCCTTCCGAAAGTGCTGAAAATAGGTATCTAAATTTAAATGAAGAAACTTTTAGGAGTTCCCTTAGTAATTGCAACTATAAAGTGATGTACCCTTAAACCATGATCTAGGATCTGTCTTGAGATACTAGCAAATATGGAGCATCACATGTAAGCAAAATAAAATACTGCAAAGGAAAGTATAATTAAATTGTCATAATGACAAATACAGCTTTAAGAGTTCCTTTCATAGTACAGGCATCTTTTCTTATTTTGAAAAGTTATAGATCATTAAAAAAGGTTTTTAGCATTTTAAAAAAAATCACACCTATTGAAACATTGTCATCACAACTTATTATGCATAGAGATTGCTTCATTCCACCTAAACAAAAATGTCATTGCATTTTAATGTCTCACCTCACTAGAAATCTTGGCAGCATTTCATTATAATCCAATTTAACAATATAGCAATTTAAAACAAATATATGAATGAAGTGTCAGAACCAGGTGCTATATAACAAAAAATTTTCTTCTTCCAAGTTTCAAACACTCTTCCAAACTTGGTTCTACATGCCACTTGGACCTATTTTGTAAAAAACTGGAAGACATAAAAAGGTAACCTATGCTAAATTTAGACCATCCTATCCTTTGTGTAAGTTAGCCGTATGATAACTTAAATAAAGAAATTAATAGAACATAGGTGTAATAGGCCCATCTAACCTTTTGTTTCGAAGTGATCAATGTGGGCAAATGGACAAATTCTACTTAAATGGATGTAAGTTTCAAAAGGTGATTAATCATTTATACAAAAAATGGGAATGCATTTGCAATGCAGATAGGAATTTCAAATTTAAGATACTCTAAATCAAAATCCAGTCATGACCAAGATGAAAAAATTCTTCCCTTAAAATTGAAGTTCTTTACATTGACAGATGGCAGACCATTATAGAGGCTTATCACTGAGGTATTCATAATTTCCCACCCACATTAACAACTAAGTGTACTCCAGTGAGCCTCAAAATTTGGTATACAAGAGATCTGTACTCTGAACATGCTAATAAGAACCTAAGACAAATCAACCAAAAAGAAATTAAGGGTGAAAAGTGATTTCCTTCCAAATCATATGCAATTGACCATTAGCTATTATGTTTGGGCTTGATTTGTGATGGTTTTATTAAGCTGTGGCTTGTGGCCTGTTAGGCAAAATCACCCAGGGATTTTCAAGACTCAGTGGTCGGCAGCAGATTGTTTTGCACAATATTTGGCTGCCTCTTCCTAGAAATGATATATTATCACAGAATCACAGAATGGCAGGGGTTGGAAGGGACCTCCAAAGATCACCTAGTCCAACCCCCCTGCCAGAGCAGGGTCACCTAGAATAGATCACACAGGAACAGGTCCAGACAGGTTTTAAACGTCTCCAGAGAAGGAGACTCCACAACCTCTCTGGGCAGCCTGCTCCAGAGCTCTGTTACCCTCACGGTGAAGAAGTGTTTTATTATGTTGAGATTGAACCTCCTGTGTTCCAGTTTGTGCCCACTGCCCCTTGTCCTGTTCCCTCGACACCCCTGAGAACAGTCTGGCCCTGTCTTCCTGACACCCGCCCTTAAGATATTTCTAAGCATTAATGAGAACCCCCCTCAGCCTCCTCTTCTCTAAGCAAAACAGACCCAGTTCCCTCAGCCTCTCCTCATATGGGAGATGCTCCAATGCCTTAATCATCTTAGTGGACCTGAGCTGGACTCTTTCCAGCAGCTCCATGTCCCTCTTGAACTGGGGAGCCCAGAACTGGACACAGGACTCCAGATGAGGCCTGACCAGGGCAGAGTAGAGAGGGAGGAGAACCTCCCTTGACCTGCTGGCCACACTCCTCTTAATGCAACCCAGGATGCCATTGGCCTTCTTGATCACAAGACCACATTGCTGGCTCATGGTCATCCTGTTGCGAACCAGGACTCCCAGGTCCAGTCCCCAGCCTGGACTGATCCATGGGGTTGTTCTTCCCCAGGTGCAGGACTCTACACTTGCTCTTACTGAATTTCATTAAGTTTCTCCGTGCTCAGCTCTCCAGCCTGTCCAGGTCACGCTGGATGGCAGCACAGCCCTCTGGCATGTCAGCTGCTCCTCCCAGCTTTGTATCATCAGCAAACTTGCTGAGGATATGTTCATTCTTCTGCAAGCTGAGGATGCTCTTCAATCCTAGCACCAAAGAAATTTCTTGCTTCTTTACATTAAGCTGTCATCTCTACCCATTATATCAATTTGCAAGAATAGGAAAGATGGATGGGACCATTTGTGGTCAGTAAATGAGCTCATTTTTTTTTCAGTTTTGACACCAAACTGTATCCATAATCATGCATATTTTTTAAGTGATTAGATTTCACTTATTTCCCAGGTCAATTTCAAAATTCTTTTATTTTCTTCACTTATTTCTATTATCAAAATCAAAATTGACATAAAATACTATTTTGTCTGTTTAGCACAGAAAATTCTTAAGTAGCTTTAAGTATTTGTCTAGTAGCTGCACAGTCAGCAGCAAACAGCCTTTATTGGATTTTCCTTTTTTTTTAATCACTAATATTTTGCAAATCTATTGCTTTTCTTATCTATGTCATGTTTTGATCATTACAGTTGCCGTAAGAAATTCCTAGTCTCTATCTTCCACATCCTCTTATTCTATTACTCTTCACTACATGCCTTTTACTCCTTTCTTTTCTAAGAATTTTGACTAGGGAACATTTTTTTATAACCAAATATGTTAAATCTCTTGTAATATTTTTCCTCAATTTTCTATAGGCCATTACAAAACCAACCAAATAAAAAAATCATAAGTTTGCTCCAAGATGGGAAATATGTATGGAATGGGATTTGCACATGCATATTTAATATCCATCAAATAAAACAACATGCTCAAGAAAACTCCAATAACAGTAGTCTCAAGTACCAGGTTTAAAATTTAAGCATGAGACCCTATGGAGAATCAGAGAAACTGTGAGTATAAGGGAAAAGTTGAACATGATAAGCCAGAGAGAAAGGGACGAACACTGATAGCATTCTGGAGAAGATGGAATGAGGCAGAACATCCATTTTTGTCATCACAGTTTTAGTTAAACTTTGCCAAAACAATCTAATCCAAGGCATTTTTTCTTCAGCAGTTCAGATCAACAGTGAGTACTGCTTCGAGAAAACCTTTTTCAGTTATTAATAGTTCACTGCTGCCTGTATAACTACTCCAATAATGGTGGTGCTTTCCTTGGAGTGTCTTCCCACATTTTAGTTTCATTTGCTTATCCCCTCTGAGCTCCTGAAGTTGCAAGAAGCTTCTGTGTGAGACTCAAATGGCCCAGAGGGCCTAGACAGTACATGCAGTGCAGGCTAAGATCCGAGCGCTCAAAAAAAACCCACTCAGCATCTCAGGGAAGTATCTTCAAGAACACCAACGTGCCTTTCAGCTGGTAATGCAGGTTCCCCATTCAGACACTATATCTCTCCCTCTGACACCTGTGCTCTTTTGTTAAATAATAGTCTCTCCAGCAATATTTCTTCTGCATTTCCCTTCCTTCCTTTGTATCAAACATAATATTTTTCTGGGTTTTTTTTGTTTGGTTTTGTTTTGTTTTGTGTTTTTTGTTTGGTTGGTTGGGTTTTTGTTTGTTTGGTTTTTTTTGTTGTTGTTTTGGGTTTTTTGTTTGTTTGTTTTGGTTTTTTAGAGGAAATTTCTTTATTTCCCAAACACCACACTTCAACAGATCAAAATGTGACAAAACACAGTTTGCTTTTGCAACCTGCCTGAATTTCACCTATGGAAAAGAGAAACTGCACCAGTGATGCTTACCAGAGTAATGGGACAGATCCAACATCACAAGGGTTTATAGTACAAGGCAAAGGGAGTGACCTTCAGCTATGGCACTTTGCTCTAAGGAGAAACCTAAAAAGAATGACATCTTTAAATGTAGGTCTCTAGACTCTTGCGCTGAGAACCACTTCAGTCTCACAGCTATGTCTCTAGTGCCATCTGCTGACGAGGCCTTCTATTGCAAGTCTCAAAGTAAGAAGTCCCTCCAGAAGCGAGTTCTTCTGTGCTCTGTGCCTGTGATAGTTGATGTAATCAGAAATATCTTGACAGAATTATAACTGTGATAGTTCCACTTGCTTTTGAAAATTTTGGGTGGTTCTTTACGGACGTGTAGGGGCTTTCAGTAGAGCTACTTGTTTGTATTGCCATCACACATCACAAATGAAGATGTTTAGAGGATTCTGATTCTTTTTAGTGCATTCAAATAAAAAAAAAAAAAGCTGCTATATGAAAATCTTGGAGTTATATTATAAACTGAAGTATGCACTTCATTTATAGTAGGGAATAAGTAAATATTTATAGTAGCCAGCTGTGAATTCAGTGTGACCTGGTTGCTTAAATACAAATGAATGTGCCCTAATTATGTCCTGGGGTTTTAATTTGACAATACAATTGTTTTCTCTGATCTTCTGTTTTTTGAGTTGAGGTACTTCTTGCCTATCTGAAAACCCTTTACACCCAAGGAAGATCTTGGCTTTTAATCACCGAATCGCTTAGGTTAGAAAGGACCTTTAACATCATTGAGTCCAACCATTAACCTGACACTGACAGTCCTCGACTATACCATACTCCTGAGCAGTATGTCGACATGGCCCTTAATCACCCTCAGGGATGGGGACTCTGCCATTGCCCTGGGCAGTCCATTCCAATGTCTAACAACCTGTTCTGTGAAGAAATTCTTCCTAATATCCAGTCTAAACCTCCCCTAACATAACTTACCTCTTGTCCTATAATTTGTTACTTGGGTAAAAAGACTCATCCCCACCTCTCTGCAACCTCCTGCAATGCAATAATTTCAGAGGAACCCCAAGAAACAGAGGACTCTTTCTTCTTACCATCTCATACAAAGTACATGCAAAATTCCCATTACTGATACTTTTTGCATGCCTTTATTTCTTTAGAAGTCTTAGTTGAAAAACATGCTAGACGTAGTGAAATAAGAACTTGTGATAGAAACAGTTAAATGTAAATGAAAATTAATTGATTATTGGAGTGAAGAATTTCAGACAGCTGTGAGCCCAGTAATAGCAGTGGGAGATACTTAAATTTGCTCAGATTTATAGCTTATATGAGAGATTTAGCATGATGTGTGTAGGAAACATATTGATTCTGATGACAATGGTAACTTCCCATGTTAATAATGGGAAGAACAACTACACTGGTATTCCAGAGTGCTCCCTGCTTTGGGGCACAAAAAGCATTTGGGGAGTTATAAAAGTTCAATATTCTGGTAATGACAAGTTGAATAGGCAATTGAGTTATATTTTGAGCTGAAAATATAAGCATGTCCACAGAGAGACTTGAATGAGACTGAAATATCACAGCAACTACACTGACAGGTACACTTTCCTGAAATGGAAGATAATATCTGTCAAGAAATAAATGGAAAAGGCAAAGAGATTTGGTAACAAGTACAGGTCTTATAAAGATTGTTTTCACTGAAAAGTGAAATCCTTGCTGTCTGTAAAGAGCAGTTCTGCATCTTAAGACAGTAAGATATGCTTTTGATCTGCAGTTCCTTGATTATGAGAAAGAAATGCCCAAGGGATATCTTTTCAATGTGGCGTTCCAGGCATTTTCATGAGGGAGACTATTGCAGAAGTGGAGAAAGTTCAAAAGTGTTTACAAGCTGAAAGAGTGGGAAAGAGAGAGATCAGTACAGAAGTTACATCCTAAGGAGTCAGAAAAACAGATCAGACAGAGCTGAAGACCAGATTTCAATCTCCGTCCTTAAAACATTTATGTTCCACTGTCCCCCCACGACACATGTTGATTTAGATGAAAACTACATGAATGATTGAAATCAGAGCCTGTTAGGCTGATTTCAACCAATCTTACAGCAGGTGATTTGTAGCATAATCATAGTAAAGCAGAAAAAAAATGCCTCATTTGAGCAAGACTTCTTTCTCAAGGATACAAGGGTTACTAGCAAATGCATTATTAAATTAAAAGCCCAGAAGAACAAAACAGTTTTATGTACTAAGCTGCAGGTGCATATCCTACTGAAGTGAGAGTTTTTGAATAAGATTCAATGAGCTTTGCATCAAACTATATATCAGGGAGTTCCAGGTAAGTGCCTCCTTGATGAGAGCTTGTTTACCGAAAGTTTTCTTTAAAATGCTGAAGAAATCAGGCACACTTATCTTCATAAGCCAGGAAATTTTAAATATTCTGTAGTTCTACTTTTACAGGGGTTATATCTGAACCTTGGACACTTTTTTGATAACATCCGTTCTAAAAGTCAGTTTATAACTTAACACTTCCTAATTTACATTAGCCACAGAGTGTGACAGAACCAAGATACAACAGATACCTGGACTGTGCTGCAAGAGGTGTGCACAAAAAAACCCCAAACAACCAAACCCCAAAAATGGGAGGAAAGTTAAAAGAGGGGAGGAAAGTTATTTTCCTTCTACAGGGTATTTTTATTGTTTTCATATTTTCACTTTTTCTGCTATGCTCCCATCACCTCCCAGGCTTTTTATTGTAGTGTTCCAGACTTTTATATTAATGTTCCTCCTACATGATAGTACTGTGCACTTGGATAGCTGGATTGAAAAGAAATCTTCTCCATCTCTCTAAATGTTTTAATGAGATCAGTCAACATTTGTATTAATACAGTGTTTACAGCATTCAGTAGTGTGTGTGGATCTGAATGTGTGAAGAGGAAGGGAGTCAACAAAGCTGCCCGGCCTCTAGTGACAGAAGAATTGTCTGCTCATAGGCTTGATTACTGAACAGAATTCAGTATACCTTCCTATGGCTGTGGGGTTTTGGAAAGAGAAATAGCTAATCAATGGGTAGTATGGACAACATATGAGAATGAATTTTAAAAAATGAAGACTTGGAGTGAAGTGCAAAAGAAAAGTCCCTACAACTGCAACACAGCAAGTGAAAATTTAAGAAAAACTCTTTGGTGAGTGATACCTATACATCATTTGGGAAAGACTGTGTCAGTTGCTAGTCAAATCAAAAATCTTATAATAGAAAAATACATTTTAAAAATGATTCAAGTGTTTTGTAATAGTCTCATCATGAAAGGATCTCAAAATAATTTGAAAGTTGTTTAAATTAATTATGGCAGTCCTCATTATTTTCTTTTGTTAGATTAAAAAGTTATATACTTTAATATGGATATTAAAAGATTTAAGATTTAAAAAGAAAGATAGAGGAGTTGTCACCCTGCACACACATTCTAAGGTAAAAATTTTTAAAAATGGGTGTTTTCTCAAAATCTCAGAGAAACAAAGCCTCCATCCTTCTCTCATCACTTTTGCAAGCAACACATTAACTATTTCTGTGCAAATCAAAGGAACTCTGGTTGCTGAAATGCAATATCTTTTGGGCAGAATCTTACGTACACATAGCTTTAAAGAGTCTGCTGTTATTGGTTAGTATTTCTATTCTAACAACTGATTAAATTTGTATGAAAGTTTATCATCTGTTAAAAGCAACAAATGTACTTTTTTTGTGATGTTCATAAATTATTGACAGTAAAATAAATGTCATCATATAATAAACCTATCATATTTCTTTGCTTACTCACAGGAGTGGAAATGCAGATGTACAAAGAGAAATCAGGAGTCCTTATGTGTATTTTCTCCTTCGACACTGTTTACACCTTCTTGCATTTCCTTCCCCTTTCCTTTGCCCAAAGTAGGTTGCTCGTCACAGAAGAGTGAGGAAATCTTGCCATCTGGTGGTCAATTGTAGTTATTACGCTACCAAACAAAACCACGAGACAGGCTGCAAATACTACAGTGGTCGCTACGTGGGGAGCTGCAACTTCAGTGAATTTAAGGAAAAAACAGAAGAGAACAAAATTTTTAAGTATAAAGAAAGTGTCACACACTGTTACCAGCGCTGCAGAGATAACAAGAATGGAAATAGCTCAGACCAAGAAAGAATGACTTAGGGTGGGCTGTACATTTTTTGTTTATTTGTTTCAGCTGACAAACTCTGCTAACCACTGGAGATACAGGGAATATTTTCTTTTGGCAAATAGCTGACATTTGACAAACAAATCTATCGTCAAATTCACAAGCTGTCATCAAGAATTTAAACTTAGGTGATCAGGGAAAACTTCTTAAGGCCACTATGGATCAGCAAAGTAGCTGTTTTGCATATTGCCCGAGACCCCAGACATGGGAAATGTTTAAGAGTTACAACTTTCACAATTGACACAGAAGAGAGAGGCAGCAGATTTTGTTGTCAGGTGCTTCTCATAAGATGTGGACATGCTGCAGCAGCCACTTCCCTGCTTGAAGGGAGGTCCTCAAGCAGAGAAAATCTCCAGGTGGTGTGCACTTAACAAAACAGCTCCTCTGTCAGCCTTTTCACTTGTCATGGTGGACAGATAAAAAGATCGTATCTATGCTCCAGTGATTTGTGGGTGCTAAAACAGTCCACAGCCAAAATGATTTTTCTAATTTATGCAGGCAGCTAGCCTTATCCTCCCCTGGCCACTTGACCAGACCTCCAACAATACAAGAGACATAGATTCATTTGGTTTATACAAAGACTTGACTGACTGGTACAACATGAAGCAACAGTTAATTCTTCTTTCCCTTGATGAAATTCATTTTGTCTACAGTACTATGATCTTGTCATTTTTTTCTCCCAAGTCGTGCAACAAATTCAGTAGATTTTTTTGCATACCATCCCATGCAGTTAATATCACTGTTCTGTTAAGGAAGAAAAATTCTCAAAAAAAAAAAAAAAAAAGCACCATTGTTTTTGTGCAGTTCAAAGGACAAGCTGTCATCTAAGCCCAGGGTAATGATGCTTACTGGCAGTGATGTGCATTTGACAATTTCTGGATGTTAAAAACCCCTTAAGAACCCATAGAGGGTACTTGAAATTGAAATCCCCCTAGGACTTTTCTACCAGGCTAGCTACCATGGAACAGCCCAAGTCTATACACTTAAACACTTTTATTCCAAAACAAGGTAGCTGCATCCAGTGTGCTTATTAAAATGGTCCTTGGCTCAAGATACATACCAAAACATGTCTTGGTGTTGCCACGTGAGTGATAGTTGGCTCAAGCCAAAATCATCCCAGGGACTGCTCTTAAACATACGCTGTAGATGGTTGAGATCCTGAGCCGGGGAACATTCCCTGGTTCAGTATAATGACTGTGAGGTGTAGCCAAACATTTTTACCCCCAGATTTATGTCAATGGCAGTGGAAAAATGTTTTAGAAAATTTTGGCTCTGAATCCTGAAGGTAAGCAGTGAGTTATTTTATTATTCATAAAAAGGACATTATGCCCACTAACTGTAATGAAGCTCCTGTCTGAAAACCAATGATTTTTCACCTTATTCTCTCACCTTACACTTGAAGAAGAGAAAAAGACTAAGAGTAATTCTGTTGAATGAGGAAAGGAAACTTATATGGAGTATGGCCCAAATTATGCTGGAAAAGTTTTTTTCTTTTTCTACTAGTACTTTAATGTCTATCATAGCACTACACCTAAAATGAGGACAAGAAAACCTGCAGATGGTACTTGAGTTCTGCTCAGGTGAATTAGAAAAAAACTAAAACTGCACGTTTGTTAGTAACAGATAACTACATTATTAACAAAAGAAAAGACTCATTGCCAGTAAAAAGTTCAAATATTTTGCAAGGAAGATGAGATCAATTCTATCCTACCTGGAGGCAGTGGTATGTAGGACAAGATAACACATTTATTTCTAGGAAATTTGCATGATTCACAAAATTTCCATAACAAAATAAAGAGAACAGTATCGAAACTGAAGTAGAGGCAATTTATTTGCAATCAAAGGCAACAATCATTACAATTAAGCAAGTCACATGTAAGAATGATAAGGGTTATTTTTGAACTGAAGATTTAGTTTAATGTCTGTCCTAGCAATTAGCTTCTTTGCATGAATCTTAAGAAGAATTTGGTAGTCTGAACCTTGGCAGCAATATTTGAGCTTCAAATCCTGTTCCAGCTGAGATCCCACTAGTGTCGTATCTGTAAATTTCATTTGAAAGCTGTGAAGCTTCATTCTAAAGAAAAAAATGAAGATACCAACAACCATACATAGAAATATAAACAGAAGTACATTCGGCTATGACTCATTTCTAACCATTGCTGGCTGCATATAAAAAACAGCCTGAAGGGTACATATAGATAGTCTCTATCAGCAATCTCTCTGTGGTCTTGGCTACAAACAATTCCACCATGAGAAGTACTGAACAGAAAGATGGCAGGTTCTGCCAGACTACTGCTTCTGCATGCCTGGAGCAGAGGTGAGTAGATGGAGTAAAAAAGAGCTGGGTATGACTCTGGGACAGTGTGGACCCCTCCTCTGCCTTACCTCATTGGAGCCCCATGGACTCTAAGAAGCATGTACTGGATTTAATTTATTCTGTCCCTAGGGGATGGCTCAGTGCCCATTTATCATGGAAACTAAGGGATTTACAGCAGTCTGCGCCAGTACAACAGATCCAAAAATCTCAGTTGAAGGCACACATTGTAACAAGATTCTAAACATAGGTAAGCAAAACTCCTCGTACACCTTAAGTTTTCATCTGAAAAAAAATATAATTGTAAGACAGAAATGAGTCCTGACACATTCCATCAAGTTTGCTGATTTGGATGAGTAGGATCACCATGGGATTACCAGCAAACCATGGAGCTTTCCTAGCCTATGGGGCAAATATAGACTCACAGCCTAGCTGAAAGGTGCATTTTGATTGCATAGCTAGACACAATTAGTCTTGACAGGGATTTAAGAAAAACTCTCTATTTCCTCTAGTCTCAACAGATTTTAAGAAACTTTTATTCAAAGATCAGTTTCAGTAACTAAAATACTATGCTACTATATGAATAACTTGACAGTTCTTTAAACAGAGTCATTATGTCTGCCTTTCAGGCTAGGAAGAGTTTTGTTTGCTGCTAAGAGAGAAAGTCCTCTAAAAAAATGCATTTTACGAAAGCTCAGAAAGTTTTCCCGAATATTACATAGGACACAGTTTCTTGAACACGGGGAAAGTAAAAGCTGAATTCAGATTGATTAGAAATTACCATGCGTGTTGCTTACTATTAAATGTATCTAGCAAAATTCCTCGCCACTTGTTATATAGTATATTCTGCAGAATGCTAGCAGAATCTTAAAAAGTCTTTGCAGCATGCTATCTTGGAGTAGCATGCAAAATTTGAGCAAAACATGACTAATAAAAACTTGTTTTGATTAAGCCTCTATGGGTTCTCTTGCTATAAAATAAACATATAATGCAGTTAAAACATTTGACCACTGAGAAGAAATCGATTGGGTACTATACAGTGAGGCAATCTAAAATACAGTTGCCAGCCTGAACAACCAAGAGTACTTCATACCTCGTTCACCTGTTCCCTCATAACACTCTTAACTGTTTTCTTTTGCACGTATCTATGTACACTTCAGCATTCTTCTGTACCTAGATCTCCAAAATGGTCTTCAAGACCCTTGCTGCAGTGCTGCAGGGTGAATGTCTCCCATAGTAATTAACATTTTGTATGGGCGTACACAAAGCTAGACCAAACACACAGAACCGTAAGCTTCTGTACAAAATAGTGATTGTGGCTGGCAGGAGAGTAGAATTGCATGACTGAAAGAGATTCAACTGTAGGACAGTCAGGAAGCAGGACTGTTGAAATGTTTTTGAGATGTTCATGTTTCCATCCATACCGTTCTCTGTGAGCCAATAGCTCTGCCTCAGTGAGAGTAATCACATAACCAACAAAGCTATCTGAAAGATTACAGTTCTAAGACAGGCTGAGGGAGCTGAGGTTGTTCGGCCTGGAGAAGAGAAGGCTCCAGGGAAACCTTATAGCAGCCTTCCAGTACCTGAAGGGGCCTACAAGAAAGCTGGAGATGAACTTTTACAAGGGCATGTAGTGACAGGATGAAGAGTAATGGCTTTAAACTGGAAGAGGGCAGATTTAGGCTAGATATTAGTAAGAAATTCTTGACTGTGAGGGTGGTGAGACACTGGAACAGGTTGCTGAGGGAAGTTGTGGCTGCCCCTTCCTTGGAAGTGTTCAAGGTCAGGTTCAATGGGGCTTTGAGGAAGCTGGTCTAGTGAGAGGTGTCCCTGCTCGTGGCAGGGGGGTTGGAGCTAGATGATCTTTGAGGTCCCTTCCAACCCAAACCACTCTATGATTCTATGATTCTATGAATGAAGTACTTTCCTCTTGGGGTTTATGGCAGTTGAACGATGATGGTGAGGTGCTTCCCAATGAAATACCCTTTTCTGTGAAGCCTCTGCTTCTTTGAAAGAGATAAAACTTTAGAACAAAGGGAAAGGCCTACTTGTTTAATCATGTTTTGAAGGATGGAGTCCAGGGATTACATGTGGGCAGACAATGTCAAAGCGATAAGTTATGCTGAGCTGATGGAAATTAAGTCATCTGTTCTTCCTTGTAGAAGATATTCTACATACTTTTTACGTACAATTGTTAAAGAACCTGAGAAAAGAACACAAAGGAACCTTAGTATCATTGTGGGGTATCACTGTGCCTCAGCAAACCTGTCACACACAGAGCAACTGGGGAAAAGCTGATAAAAGAAGAGGATCCCAAATAACCGATGACTAGAGAGGATTGTCAGCAGTGCACAAAAGGACTCCAATCAGAAAAAAAAAATAATAAAAAAATCACAATTAAGACCTCATACATGCTGTGACTGGAGGTTACTACTGAATTCACCCTGCCACAGAAAAGCACTCTGGAACGTCAACTCTATTTTTGAAAAGAAGTTGTCTGGCTCATCTAACTGCAAAGGGCTAGCTAATAATACTCAGTTGACTTTCCATAGAGCTTGAAACAATGGGTCTGATAGGGGCTAATTGCCTCAATCACACACACAGGGCTCTCTGAACCTGCTGCTCTACAAGTTAATTATTTTTCAGTGTAAGAAAAATGCAGAATTCAGTGTGGAGAAAGTTCATTACACCATGGCCAGATGCCAAACATCTGTTTCACTGCTCTGCTTCATTCTGTCATTTTCTCAGTTCCTTCTTTTCACAAAAAGTAGTGTTGAATTTTAATTCCTCTTTTACTTTTTCCCATTACAACAAAAAAAAAACCCCAAACCCAGGTTCAAAACAGAGCAGGGACAATATCCATTTTGTAGGCAGGACAGAAGTAGAACCAGAAGTTCAGGTTTGGTCACTACACAGCTCAGGGGATAGAGGAGCTGCCAGAATGGAGCTGCCTGAGATGCTGAGCCACTGAAGATCAATATAAACTTTCTGCTTCTACATTACATACAGCATAAGGAAAGGACACATCACTTAAGGGTCAAGCAGTCTGGCCTATAATAGTAAGACTGAGATGATGTTTTACAGTTACAAAGTAAATTATTTTCGTTCAGAATTTGAAAAGCAAGTTCTGTTGTGGAATAAATGACCTTTCCTTGGCTGTTGAGTGCTGCAGACTTAACTCAGAGGATAACTGTTGCCTACCACAGAACGTCGTAGGTGTCCAACACACCTGAAAAAGATCAATTCTTTGCATAACTAGACAATAATTTAAGAGCTTAATTTTAACCCTGACTTTTAAAGATCACAGGTTATATTAAAAGATGCAACTTGAAGAGGTGATGGATTACCTGAAGCTTGTCCCTGAAGCTTTAACACAAATTATATAAATAATCTCAACAATTGCAATAAAGTCCCTGGTGCAATTTGGCCCATGAATACCTTGTTCTTTCCTCACAGCTTCAGCAGGAGGAGTCCCATCTGCAGGCTGTCCCAGGCATGCCTGGCATTTGGTGATGCTTGAGAAGAGAAGGCATATTTTCTGAAGCCACCCATCTGAGATGGGAACTGATCCCACATGTCCCATCTTCTGGGAAATTTCTGACTTCTAACAATTCTTTCAAAGAAAACATGAAACGATCACTTGTATTAAAAGGCACACCTCAGTCCGGAATCTGTTGCAGGATCTGAAGCCCAGGCTCTGAGTGGCATCTAAGATGGAAACTGGAATCCTCCCTCCAGTGTTATTTCTTGGTTAGCCTCCATACTCCCCATTTGGCTACTGGGAGTGTGTGACTCCCTTTCTGACAAACCAGGCTATTCACTGTAAAGGGAAGTAACTTGGGAAATATGTTATCACAAATTTAATTATTGAATCTCATTTCTAAATAAATTTGTAATAATGGATCATCTGTGAATTCCTTCATAGATCTGGGCTTTCTTGACCCCTGAAGTTCTCAACACTAGGTAATATATGAGCAAATGTAATTGAAGATTGTATCAGAAGGTGGCAGCAAAGGACCTTCCAATGCTGGACCTCAGCAGTGTATCCAGCACACTTACTGCTCATCTTGTGTTTTGTTTTCATGCACCACCTATGATTAGGAGTAAACATTACATTGCATTTGTTTCAGCAAGAAGAAAAATAGCAAGCACATGGTTTATTGCTTGTTTCTCGGAAAAACAAAACGTGTTGAAATTGGATGTAACTCTCATAGCATAGTCAAATAAAATAGAAAAAACAAATGGGTAAATAAAAGAAAACAAAACACACAAGTAAATATAAGAATGATGAAATAGCCCTGTAATCCCCCAGACATTGAGAAATTCCTTGGAAATTTTTGTGTAGGTGTTAGAAGAAATTCTAACATAGACTGACATAATAAGCATTCTTTTCATAACTAATATTGTTCTTGGCATCATTAACATAAAAATGATTACACTGACAAAACAGGCAGGTCTCTTTTTGTGCCTTGCTAGGTCTCAGCTGCAAGCAAAGAATCAAATCTGAATCTAGAACCTGTAGGGCACAGAATATTTTCATTATTTGTAGATGAGATTTCATAATTTAAGAGGCTGAAGATGGATGGCTCTGCATTATGATACAGCTCCATTAGTACAACTGTGAGAAAATAATTAACAGCAAGGTCAGATATTGCCTAGAAGAGAACTGAAAATGGATGCAGGAGAAAAGTCATTTTAAATTAGAGTTGAAAAATTAATAGATAGAAATAAAAAAAATAACAAAAAAAAAAAAAAAAAAAAAAAAAAAAAAAGAAGAAAAACAGCACTGAAAGCATCTAGCTACCCTGAAAACTGGATACAGTTTCTATCATACTGTACTCACTTGCACCAAACTAGTTTTGAGTGTTCCTTTCCAGTTGCTATCCAAATCACTGGCTTACCATTAGCTGAGTTTAGCTGAATCTCTGTTGGGTGTGAGAGTGAAGTTTAGATTTAAACATCAGAAAAAAACTATGGTTCTGCAAATGGCTTTTCTGTGGCTGGACATGTGTGCTGGCACAGAGCTTTAAGGACTTCAAGGGGAGTCTGTGAGATCCACACCAATGACGAAGAAGCAGCTTGATGACTGAGCCAGTATATCCTAATCAATCAAGAAATTGTGTAAATTCTTTCCCAATTACACCACCTGTTTACCTGCACTCATCAAATTCCACTCAGTTATCGATAGAGTCAAAAGATATTGTCATCTCCATAGACTGAAGTCATTGGACCCATCAAGGGTTGCCTGCATCCCTCTGTCTGCTAATTTTTCATCCCAAGCACACACATTACCTCCTACCTGCCTCTCATCCTCTGCGTTTTAAGGATGCACTGGTACTCTCCTCACAAGCTCTTGAAGAAGGCTCTACACTTTCCCAAGACCTCCGCTGCTCTAATACACCTCACACATATTTCTGCCATCCTTCCATAATGCTGTCCCTATCTCATTCATCATACTGTATCTCAGTTTATGGCAGGATTTTAGTGAGTTTCTGTAATTTCTACTTTTTTTTTTTTATTTTTTCCCAGTGGAAAATGTCATGTAAGGTACCTGCACAGACAGCTGTTCTAGCTGTTCTGAGAGGACTGAGATGATGGAAAGAGCTAATTATCTTCATCTTGGACATGGAGAACTGTCATCAGTTCGTCCCTTGGTCTATTGGCAATGACACCAAAACAGCTAATTACAGTAGTTACTGGGTCTGGTAAGCCAATTCAAGACAAAAAATGATTCCTTGTGGTCTTCTCTTCTGTATTTCAGATTTTTTTTCCAGATCATCAAGGTCCTTCTCATTGTAGCTCAGGTCACTCCCATATGCTTTGAAGTTGGTGAGGCATACAAATATTCATAAATGGCATCCAAACAGAACGATGCATTCAAATTGCTAAAAACTAACGTTGGTTGTCTAGTGATGCAACTGTCCTATCTCTGAAAATCTGCTAGAGGTGTTTGCATAGATCCATTCAATTGAGTAGAACCAAGTATTTCTCTGTGGCTTATAGATGGGCAACTTTAAACTGGCACCATGTAATCCCCTCCATAAAAAAAGATACCTTGAGTTCTGATTCAGACCCTGTGTCTTCTTTGAGCTCTAAGCAGTCAATCCAAACCCTTTTTTTCTTCCCTTTAAGCTGGTGCAGCTTTAATAACCTCTCCATTGTGACTTCAAATAGTTGATAAGTTGAGAGGGAATATCCCCATCCTCCATCTCCCTTTCCCCACTGCTTCTCCGTCTGCACAGGGAATGGCCATGCTCCCTGCACAGACACCTTTGATATGCTGAGACATCTGGGGTAATGTCCACCTAAACTTAATGTAAGGCAGCTCTGCTGAAAATCAATAAACTAGTGAGGAAACAAGCTACTCTGAACACAAATAGCAAGTTTAAAACCACAGAAATGAAATGTGTCGATCTTTCTTTCATTATCAGTATGCCTAGCTGCAAAACAAACATTTGAAAATCAAGCAAAAAACATTCTCTTCTACCATAGCGATTTACCAAACACGCCAGCAATACTAAAGAAATATTCCTGAATGATAGTGGCCCGGGACATTTCATGGGATTTTATTAAGAAAATGCACATGAACAGTGTTATCTGATTGTTACATCCAGAATCAATGAAAAGCAATAAAGACCAGAGCCAGTATGTTTTACATCTTAATGTTTCTTATTCACCAGCTTATTTAATTTTATTTTGCATATACTACTAGATTGGTCTATGCAAGCAATCACACCTTTTCTTAAATTCTAGCTGTAGGCTATGCATACATAGCTCATACCATGAAAAAAAATAGATTAAAATAAATTGTGAAGGAGCTATGAGGAAATGATAATGGCACTAAAAATAAAATATACATGTATTTTTAAATATCATGGACAGAAAATAATACTAAAGTATCATAAATAGAAACCAGAAATGGAAGTTAGTAGTACACTCAGTCACTACCTGGAACAACTCAGAGAGAAAAGAACCAAAGTGTTTCAGATAGCTACAGTTAAAACTCTTCAGATACCCTGGAGAAGTCCCAGAACATAGCCACCACTAATGGAGCCAAATGATGCAATTTTACATGGTTCAAAAAAATGTCACATTTGGGGATCTCTTAAGTCTTGCACCTGGATGATGCAATGTAATCCATTACTGTACTGACTGTTTTATGTACAACAGTGAAGGGGAGAGAAACTTAAAATCTGATAGATACCTAAAAATAGAACTAATCCAGAGTCCCTAAATTAGGTCATATGGCTTTAGAAAAAATTAGGTTAAATAGTGTCATAAAACACCACACAAAACATACAAGCCTGCGTGTCACTAAGAATTGTCAACAGAAGTTGGCAAAGATTTGCAAGGTAATAATTAAATCCCAACCTGAGAATGACCTGAGAGTCATTAAAATCTCTACAGCAATAGGCACTGCTGAGAACTTTTGCAGATAGTGACTAATCAAGATGAAAAATAATTGCAAGAATCTAGGATGATTTCAAGCTGCTCTCAACAGGAAAGAAAGTCAGGACGAAAGGGAACAGCATCCTTTTTTCCTTTTTCAAAGCTGCTGTGCTCTCAGTAAACATGGATTTTTAATTTTTTTTTCTTGGTGTTGCATGTTCCATCTTTCTCAAACAGCATCATTGCAGAGACAATGCAAGAATGGAGTGTTTTCTACACAAGGAAGTAAAGATTGTTTCCTGTGGTAAAGGCAGATGCTCAGTGATGTGGCAGAATTATAAGCGTTCTGTTTTTTCCTGTTTAAGAAGCAGAGTCTGCAAGAGAACTGTGATAAATTTCCCACATCTGCAATAACAAAATATGCATAGCTCTGAAGTACTACAGACCAAATGTTACGCATGATTTCAAGGTACTGTGTTCTGAATGAGACTTTGCCTTTGCCACAATACATATGTTTAAGTGTATGCATACGTATATGTATACGTGTAAGTATAAAGTAAGGGAAGTCTAAGCTGCATTACCTCAAAATCTTAATACTGGTAATCTGGAATTTGAATGGGAAGATGATTTATCTGTTTAATTACATATTTTTTTTAGCCCTTGGCTTCCAGAGTCCTGTGGCTATAGGCAACGTAAACTTAAAAAAGATACTAAGGAAGATTGTTTGGCAGTGGAATCCTAAGGACCCTAAAACCTGTATTGTGAAGAAAGAGAACACATGATTGTTGCTTTCAAAGCAAAGCTGTAACTTATGATTCACAGAGCTGTATTAATGATATTTATTCCTCTGAGACTGAAGGGCTTTTTACTTCTCTGCTTACTCCGGAAGAAACTGTAAAGTACTGACTTGTTGGCCGAGTGGGACATACATGAGGCATTGTTGTCAGCAATGAGTGTAAATAACACTGCATCTAATAGCAGCCTTCCATACTTTACATAAAGTCATATTCTGTTGTCTACAAGATACATTATACCTTTAGAAATCCAGAAAGTTTTTTGCAGAGGTGTTCATGATTTTAAAATTGATTCAGTTCTGCACAGGGAAATAGTAAGTCTTCTCTGTCCTCCTCAGAATAGAAAAGAGCCCAGGGCGGCACTGAAAATGAGTGTCCCCTATATAGTGTGGATACTGCAACCTTAATCTTGTAGATAAAGTATGAAGAAAGGACATTCGTCCCTCCAATGCTCTAAGAAAGACACTGACCTTTATCTGGCTCAGATAGAAACAACCAGGGTGCAGAAGGACTGAGTTCTTGCTGGAGGACATGCCTTTGGTAACTTTGGATTTAAGATCTGTGCCTCTCCTTGGTATTAACAGATGGTTAACTTAGACTTTGCCTGGTACAAGAATAGCAAGCTGCTATAAATTCTCTTCCAATGCACTTAACTTTAAGTTGCAGAGGAATGTTAGGTGCCCAAGTCAGCACTATAGAGTCCCCATGGGAGTCAGCTGGCATACAGGTATTGTAAACTTTCCTTGTTGCCCCTACTCTCTCTGTGAATCCAGCTCCTATGCTATCTATGTCCGATTCATCCATTCTTGAAGGTAGCTGCATTTCCATTTCCCCAAATAAGAAACAAAATGCACTAAAGACTGCAGAATATTTGAATGCTACAGTAATGCAGGGTCATATATGTACTTTGGCTAGAAAGCAAGATAAGACAGGGAAAAGCAACCAGTTCCTGATGCAAACCCATCAAATGTGTTATATGTAGTGCTTTATGCTAAACAATTCAGCAGGAGAAAGTGTGGGGCAAGAAACCATGGGGATAGTCTACTAATTAGTGAGTAATTAATTCAGAGTGTAATCTGCTCCCACTGAGAACAATGTACTTGTCTCAGTAGGACTTTTAGAAAAATAGGAAATAATAGACTCTCATAATTGCAGTAGGTAGGTATCCACCTTGGTGCTCAAATGCTTAATTGCTTTCCTGGTATTAAATCTATATCTAGGCAACTCAGAAACTTCCTCCAGTCTGAAGCCATCACAGCAGCTGTCAATACTCAAAAGGCAGATCTGAAGTGGGGTGTTTGACCCCCTGAGGTCTGCCTTGTATCATGAAGGGGAACATTCCTTGAGCCAAAATTTTAGTTTTAATGGGAAGAGATCAGCTTAGAAAGTTTTCTATCATTGAGGGGGAGAAAGAATAGCAAATACAGCAGTAGGAATCAGTACTGCTCTGCCTGCCTGTTCTTTCAGAAAGAAGTAGAGATTGCAGGGAAGGATGGCTGTTCACAGCTGGATGGAAAATTATTAGTGTCTATTGGAAAAATGGGAGTTCACTAGCAATACAACTGTAGCAAATGGATTCACACACAAATACGCTGAAATCATATTATCAGAAAGTGTCAGCCAATTAATCTGCAGATATATAGGTAGATTCCAGGCTTGAAAGTTTGTTTCCTGCCAGAACTTAAACATTCCCAGGAAGTTCTCACATCTCCTTCAAGTTTGCAGGGATGATGGTATGGCTATCAACTGTAATATGAAAAATATCACTTTTTTCCTGTAAAAATTGTGTGATAATTTACATTGATAGAAAATGATGAAACTATACATTTGGAGGTCATGTATTATATGACATGATAAAACTACACATTAGCTACCTTTGAGCTTTCCCACCTTGTACTCCATTTCTTACTATTAATATATTGCAGTGGTAGCACTGCAATATTTTCACAATAACACAAATTTCAACTGAAATTATCACATATCCATTAAAAATATTTCAGTCTATATTCAGTAGGATCATGGAATGACCTTCCCACTGCTCCCATGGGAAGCTTTGTATATAGCTGCTATATGGAGGCTCTCAGATTAATAACGTGAAGAAAAAGAATCTCCTTGGAAACACAAGTATACACACACAATGCTGAGCAAAACAGATTATCTGACACTAAGGATATGAACAACTGGGAAAGGCCATGGAGGTTTTTTTTGGGAAAGATGGCTGGTTAAATGGTAGTCTAGTTTGTTGGCTCTTCTGAAGGAGTCTACAATTTCTCCAGTTTTGTCCATGTGCCTCACATAGCTGCTTCAGAAGCACTTAACCGGACTCCTCCTGAGTTGCAGCTTTGAAATACCCTAAATGCAGAAGTTCTTTATAAAGAGCTTTTTCTTCACAAAAAAATTTCATCCTGCCGATCTTTGAATCTTGTTTTGCATTTCATGAATACACCAGGCCTAATGTGATAACTTTTGAATTTAAAGTGATGTGATGTACATTATGTAGAAGCACTGAAAACCAAAAAAGTAACTGGGATAGGCTCTTTCTTTGGAGACAGGAAGGGTCATGCACACGTTCAAGGTACTGAATGCTTAGAACAGGAGCAGTTGAATGATTGTCTATAACACCAGCACAGGGACTTGGATTTTTAGACCAATATTTGGTTTTGAACATGGAAACTCTTCATTATAAATGGAAGATTCATTTGTGTATGTCCTAGGTTACAATGTATTCTATTACCATGAGCTGTTGAAACCAGGTGCCGATGTTCCTTGCCTCCCCCCTCGGGACTAGCTTCTGTTAATAGCCCCAACAATGCCTTGCCGCATGACCCATAGGTGGCCTGCACCTGGACTATTCTTCTGTTAATGGGCCCATCAGTGCCTTGCCCCATGACTCACCATCCCTTTGGGAGATGCTCCGGCCAGGGGGAGGGAGCCAAGCATTCCCACCGGGGATAAAACCTGGGGTTTGGAACAGCGCGAGGGGCCTTACCCACTGGGATCCCAGAGGACAAGGACTACACCACCACCGGATTTTTGGAGGAGGACCAGTTTTCTTTTCTACAAGATCACCGCTTCAACAGGACCATTTCAAAGAGAACTGCAGCCTGTATCCCTGACTCTGTCAGGTTTTAAACCAGTTTCTCTGTATTATTGTTTTGTTGTATATATGAGTAAAAACTGTTATTCCCATTTCCTCATATCTTTGCCTGAAAGCCCCTTAATTTCAATTTTATAATAATTCGGAGGGAAGGGGGTTGTATTTTTCTGTTCCAAGGGGGGCACCTGCCTTCCTTAGCAGATACCTGTCTTTCAAACCAAGACAGTGTAAAAGACAGATTTTTCAGAGATCACTCTTTTGCCATGGAAAACTTTCATAAGAACTCAGGATAATCAGAAATTTCACAGATTTCCATTGCAAGTACAAAAAAGTCTTATTTTTAATAATAGCAAAGTATGGCAGTATGTTTATAAAGAAACTATGAGTTCTCAAACCAAGGTACATTGCTTGTACATTTAGTTTTCCTTTAGGAAGGTGAGATTAGATAGAGGGGACTGCATGGAACAGAAATTAGCCACAGTACTTATTGCTGTACAGGAAGGTGTTTTAACAACACAGTGATGTGCTGTTACATGTAAGCGCTAAAATCGAATTACTCACAGTGAGGCCAAACTTTGAAGTGACAGGTACTGATGATTTAATTGTTATTGATTTCAGCTGGAATTACTGGACTAACCACCTGATAGAAAAGGTTAAATTTTGTGAAGCAGGAAAGCATAGATTAAAATAAAATCCTCATTTTGAAAGAGATTACCTTTTCTATTAAGAGCTACAACCTCATAGTCAAATCAATGAGGGAATAATGACATCTGTGGAACACTGTACCAAATGTAAAAGAACTCAGAGAAAAATCTAATGAAAGGTTATAAGGTGTCTTTCACATGCTCATTAACACAGCCTCATCATGAGGATGTTATTGCCTTGAGCACGAAAGAACTGAATTTGCCTGGCTTTGACCCTGAAAGTAAATGTAATGGTCTTGTTATTACCGTATCCTACAACTTATTGTGGAGTTGTAAGTGAACATTATTTCAATTATTTTGTTCTTCACAAACACAATTTTTTTTTTCTCTGAAATCATTTAGATTTTTGTCAAACACAAGGAGACTGATAAAATTTTCACCATCTCTCTCCCACTGCTACGTGTGTTAACATACAGGAATCAGATATCAAAACAATTATTGCTCAGCCTTCTAGCTCTAAGTGTCTTCTGCTTGTAAACACCCAGGTCAATAAAAAAGTGTGCATGTAAGGTCACATTACAAACAAAGATATTTCATCCTATTTGGAAATCTAATTTTAATGATTTACTTCTACTTTAATGAAATATATGTTACAGTCTGTAGATTTGGATCTGGAGTCAAATAGACTGGAAACTTGCATAAAAAAGGGTTACAGGAGAAACTAATAAAGCCAGAAGGCTAATTCTTTAGTGTGACCTGGAAGTCCTATCAGTGCCACATTCTCTTGATTAAATTGGTATCTGTGACAGGCTGGAGATGTGTGGTTTTGGTCACAGTGTTTTTATTGTCTTCACTTTCAAGTTCTATTCCATTTTGCTGATTGATTTCTTCTGTTAGTGTACATTGCTATGTGATAAATAGGCATAAAAAAATAGACCTTGAAGGCACTAAGTAATTCAATATTAAATAAAAATTACTGCTCTAAAAAAACAAGGTTTCATATACAGATTAATTTTAATGCAAAGCTTCAGCAATTTGGCTATGGTATGGCTAAAATGTCTATCAATCTGTTGACTACATACAAATACATATGCATATTATGCAAGACCGTATTTATGAATTACATAATACCGTATTACATGATGCATCTGTTTTGGGTAAACTTGGGTAGATGTATACTGAAGGTAACATGATTGTAGAGTTAAACACTGCATCAGAGAAAGAAAGGTTAGTTAAGGTTACACATTTTTTCCTACCGACAATGCAATCAGCTTTAAGTAGTCATTACATTGTAATGTTACATTGTTATAGTTGAATTCTTCGTTATTCTTTAAAAGGAGAGTTTTCTATTTTATAACCAACAGTTGTTAGCCAGCCATGGTCAAACCACTGAAATTAAATGGTTCCATGGCTTGGTTTTGTGGGGGTTTTTTTGAACAAAACTGGTTTTGAGATGTACTGACCAATTCAGCAGAGAACATTACAGGCTTAAATAATTTACACATTTTGTGCAAGTAGTATTAAAACTCTCAACCATTCTTAAATGAAAAGGCTTCTGATCTTACTCCAAATTCCCAGCTCTTGATTACATCGAAACTCTTCTGCCTCTCCAGATTTGTTGTCATTTATGGATTCATGTTTCATTCCTAGAAGCATTTTTGTACCTGTTAGGAGAAATCAGTCCCATGAAAGGGTCACTTGCTAAACTGTATGGTGGCACTGCTTAATCCCTTTTGTGAAATAATCAAACTCCTGTTCAGAAACTTCTTGGTAACTGTGGAAATATGAAGACTAAGTGCTAACAGTCAGTGAAACTGCTGACTAACCATAAAAACATGGGATGAGTAATGGATAAAGAAATTTCAGTACTGAAGCTTCTGTTTGAATTGAGAGTAACGGATTTACAAAATGGCATCCTTCGGCAGCTTCTATTGTTTGTGGTTGGTTTTTTTTTTTTAAATTTCAGTTTAAGTTTCATATTCTTCTTTTTCCAGGACAAGACCCATAGGAAATCCTATGTGGATGCCTTGCAAGCAAAAAAATGCTTTAAGGACAAGGCAAATTTTTTTGTGCGTTTTTGTGGGTGGGGGTTATTTTTTGGTTCTTTTGGGGTGGTTGTTTTTTGGGGGGGTGGGGGGGGGCGGAGGGGGTGGTTTTGTTTTTGTTTTCTGGATAGAATGCATTATTTTATACCTGGCCTCCTGACTAGGTTCAAGTCAACCAAAAAAGTGTTTTGCTATTAAACCTGAACAGCAGTAATGCAAATCCACTTTTTAGCACT
Source organism: Podargus strigoides (assembly GCA_028020825.1). Classification (NCBI taxonomy): domain Eukaryota; kingdom Metazoa; phylum Chordata; class Aves; order Caprimulgiformes; family Podargidae; genus Podargus; species Podargus strigoides. The sequence goes on from CM051620.1 coordinate 28,805,098, forward strand.
AGGGAGCTATGCCACGTTTTTGCGATCTTTTGTTTAATCAGGAGGATTCATCACAAACACCAATTTTGTTTCTGTAATGAAAAAGCAAGTAAGTGCAGGTTTTTTTATCTCATGTGATAGTGGCTCTTCTCTCCTAGTTCGTCCTTTCACAAAATTCCATATCAGAGATCACACATTATTTTAAAATAAACTCTATAGTGTAGTTATTCACCACCTATAATCTTCTATATGTCTTTATTCTTTCATGTGATGCTTGAACAATAACCACACTCTTTAATGAAGAGTCTGAAACACAAAAACTTCTAAAGTATCGCAGGTAAAACTGTATTTGGGACTACAAAAAACAGAAGTGAATGTTTCTGCTCATACTGAATATGCTGAGCTTGCAGTTGAGAAAGAAATACTGTAGATACATTGCAACGTCTTATATTTTGAAAGTAACACATCAGCAAAGCATCAGTATACTAATGAATGTTTCACAGCTGCAGTATTATAACTGAAGAGGCAAGAAATACATTAGAAAGACACACGGCTGAATAAGGATGTCTCTGTAAGGAGACATTCAGCTGTATGAGGATCCAGTTCTCCTATACCTAATATATACAGTTTTTGAGGAAGTTGTGACAGAAATTAGGGGATATTCAAATTCTATTTACAGTCTATATATCTTTTAAAACATGCATACCTGGACAAATGTCTAAAAAAAGCCATTTCTCCTAAATTTAAAATCAAATCTATAACAGTGGTCAGATAACAGCTTATTTGATATGAGTTGCTTTCATTTTTCTCTCTCCTGAAAGTTATTTCCTTTTTGGAGGTCAGAGTCTAAAGCATCAGAAGACTTGAAACCATACTGAATGGCAGTGAGGAGTTGAGGGTGGGAGGAGAAAGAAGAAAAAGGAGAGTGATGACACTGTAATGATGTGACATAATAAATGCTATGGCAGTTCTGATAGGCTATGGCTAATAAATAAGTTCCCAGCTGAAGATAAGAGTATATGAGGTTTAACAGGTTCTCCAAGACCCAGATGATATCTGGTTCAAGTGCTTAGGCCCAGGTTCTTGCTTAGCTGCGTTCTTATTCTGGATCAAAATGAGACCAACGCATATACTTTAAAACTTTTCTTTCAGTCCTCCTTCTCTGGAAAAAGTGGTAAGTTTGGAGAGGAAAACTCACTGGAAACCATCTTAAAAAGAATCATTGTGGTTTGTCCCAGAGATATTGTGACGGAGTGAAAATTGCAGACAACCTGAGAACAGCAGCGAGCATGACAACATGTCCAGTCTGCCACCTATAACGGGAAATACTGTCCTAGAGGCATCCTTCTGGAGTGCCACCCTTTGCTCCAGCTGAAGCAGTGCAGGTTCATGCTCAAAAACTGGCTTGTCCACTTCAGACCATGAGTGACACACAGAGCCCCATCCTCTGACCCAGTGTGCACGGTTACATCCCTCACCTGACACAAGGACCTCTGTTGGTCCTTCAGGAAAGGTACCACATGAGTTTTCATGACAGGCCACATCTAAGTGCTACAGGCTGATCAAAACCAGTATTTACTCCTCACAAACAGTCTTCCCAGAGGTTTTTTTCCTTGTTCTCCTACCACTTCTCCCACACTGACTCCTATTCCTAGGAAAGAAATATTCCCCAAATCCCATTGAGCATCTTCCTTTTACACCTCATAATTTATCAAATACCAGACCATCACTGGTTCAACATTAAACTCAGTTCCTGGATGTGAATTCTCCTATTTGTAGCAGGCTGTTCCAAATCTGTTACATAAAACATTCCAGGAAGCGATACTATTTAGCTCAAAGCTGATGAGCAGCAATCTATCAAAGATCATTGCCACAGCATCACTTCCTAATGGCAACAAGCAAGAGCTTCAGAAATTTTCTTTTTCTAACAACATCCTGGAACGTACAAGTTTATTTGTATTTACAAAGTTAAACCTACAAAACTTCATTAATCTACAGTTGAAATGCATATTCCAGTCTAGTCTGTATTCATAAGCTTTTATCTTAGAGCAAACTTTTATAGCTGGTTATTTAGTACAGCCTTATTATTAAGATTGTTTACTTGCTTTTTTCTAAATTTCTGAATTCAGCACTTCATTAAATACAAACTAATTCTAAAAGAAACATAGAAATGAAAGTATTTTATAAAGTACTCTTTTGGCTTTCTTTTTCTTGATTGCTTACTCATGCAGCTCCCCAGTGTGCTAACAGCTGTATCTCTATTACTCTGCCTTCTTCCTCTCCATTCCCACAGAATTGTCTCTACCCATTGCACCCCATTAGAAAATTAGTCCTTTTTTCTTCTGCATGGTACTGTGTTATCTTGCCACCCAAGTGGACTGTTAGAGCCAGAATCCAAAACACAATAATTTGCATTACTTTAAATGAAAATAGTTATCTTGTTATAACTACTGGCATATGAAAGAGTTTATATTGTGTAACAGTTTTAAAACTAGCTCACTTTCTCATTTAGTGGGAAAGGAACACAGTACATAGTCATTTGCTATGGATCTGTGTTAGATATTTTACAAAAATACCTAGGTAAGAGGCTTCTACCTTCCTATTTTTAACCTTTGCATGTTTTTCTGCTGCCAGATTATTAGGGATGAAAAATAAATGGTCTGTCCTGGGCAGTTTAGAGAAATTTACATAAGCTGATTCCAAGTTGCTTAATATTTTTTACTTTTTCCTGGTTTTCCAGTGCCATTTTATTAAGGACTTAAAAAATTAATGATCTGACCTTTTCTCAAAGTCATGAATGTAGAAAGGCATGTGTACAAATGAAGAGCAGAAGTTTCCAAATCAGAGAGAAATGTATAATATTAATAATAATAATCTATAGCTTTCAGAGCAAAAGCTTTTATGCTGCATGCCCTCTTCATTTCTCCATGTGATTAGATTATCTCATTAGAATGAAAACCATTTATCATCCTCAATGTACAGATAATATGATGATTGATGGCTTTGAAACCAGCTGTATAATATGCAAATATGTGACTTTTTAATATTTTACAAAAACTGGCATGCATGCATGGTTGTTTTAATCCCTTTAACACTCATGTTATAAGCACGCCACGTAACATTATCACAGTAGGGCCAGTGGACCCTCTCTTATCAAAACAGACATGATTTCAACAACAATCCAGCATAAACCTTTTTTTTCCTTTTTCTGTTGGCATTTCTGTAGTACACTTGGGTAACATTTCTAGAAATGTAATTATTTTATTTCCAGCACAGATGCAAAATATCATCTTTACTATGAGTAGGTTCATTAAAATGTTCCCTGTTATTAGGGCCCTGCATATTTATATTTGCTAAAGACTAGAAAATCCTGCTACCAGATAGAGGAGACGTTGTATTTCCTTCTCATCTTACTTTTGCTGCTGTTTTTTATCATCTATAGCAATGTGCTGAGCAAATGCAAGGATGTATGGAGCTAGTGAAGCAGAATCTGGATCTCATGGGAGCCAGCCACTGCCCCCAGCCCAGGGAAGGGCTGTAGATAATGCATGCTTCACTCTGAAGAAAGGAAGGAAGAGGAGGATTACTATACAGAGACCAGCACTTACAGAACTTGGTGATTTTCATTTGGATCAGGAATTGATGAGGACACAAGAAGGCAGAAAAGCCGGAGAGCTCTCTTTCACATTTGTCACATCTTTGAGGTCCAATAGAGAAGTTCCAGAGATAAATGATCTAGTCATGAGTAAAAGTCTTTTAGGACAGACAAAAACATGTGCCATAGCCTAGCAGCCTAGCATGAGGTTTCCTCCCATGTTGCCTATCATGGCACAGTCAAGACTTTTCAAGACAAAATTAGGAAGAAACAAATTAGCAATATAGACTAGATGAAAACATGGCTGCTGCTGAATTGCTCCCTTCCCGTTTCCCCTCCTTCTATCTTTTTTTAATTCAAACTTGGTAGCACCTGATACGCACAGTCAAAGTGATTTTTTTTTTTTGTGGAAATAACAAGAGTTGTATAGATTGATTTTACCGAGGTTTACTGCAGACTTCCCTCTGAGACTTCAAGATTCTCTATGTATTTTTAAAGTTTTTAGACTCCCCTTTTCTCCAAGGACTTCTTCTTGACTTCCAACTTTCAGTCTAAGAGGGAAAGATTACTCTCTCTCACAAGATGATGAACCCTGCTTTTTAAACAGTTGGACATTTTGCCGTTGACTGATATCATAAACTTCACTGTGACACTTTCTAGAGCATCCATTTCCTGTGGTGGATACAGACTTAGTTACAAGGGAACGGGGGACTGGTGAAGCTCCCATGTGACAGAGAACTCACAAAGGCCCATTCCCTCACTGCAGCAAGACCTACCTGAAATGATATTTTGACACAAATATATCCCCAAATGTATATGTTGTACAAGAACACCTTCAAGTTCTTTCAACTCATTATGAATATGACTTTCAAAACTGTCAGTTATGCCCTCAAAAAAAAAAATCTGCCTCACATCATCTGCTGCTTTTTTCGAGAACACACTGGGGAGACTGGAAAAGAGTATGCTTAAGACCATTTTATCCCTCAAGGTGGTGACTCAACCACCCTGTTTTTCTTTCCAGTGGCAATACAACTACATTCAATCAAACATTTGAAAAGTTATTGCCCAGAGTCCTCTAGATGGGGTCTGGCTGGAGCCTTTTCTTAAAAGAAGACCAAGCAGGGAGCTGCCTGTCACCAGAGGCTGTGAGGTATGAATTACTGAGATGAGATGAAACTACAGAATCCTCCATGGAGAGAGCAGAGTCCTGAGGATGGTGGGTAAAGACTGGACTCCAAACTCACAGCCCTGCAGCTGGGACACACCTGTTTTCTTTGGTCCCTTTGCACAGGAGAGGGAAGACAGCAGCAGCACCACGATATTGAAAGCAAGCCAGGAGTTGGAAGACGGAAACAGTTTCAAGAGTAGCAAGACTGTGCAGAGAACAGCACTAACTCATGTTCTGCAAGTTCTATAATCTATCTGAAAGTCTTACCAAGATAAAAAACCTTCCATATGGAAGTTATCTAAAAATTTTTGCTACAAACATTAATAAAGAAAAAAACAAACTCAAACCCTATAACGACTTAAAGAATTATTGATTGATAAAGGTAAATGCACAATTTATCTTCTTTATAGCCCAAACTAAGTATACCATTAATTAATGATATACTAACAGCATGTTTGTAATACCATAATCATTTAGAGCCTGCTAAAAGGTGAATCTCAGAGAAGGCTGAGTTTGCCCTTCTAAGTTATTAACACTATATAATCCTTTCACTCTTCCCCTGTATCTTTCCCATACACTCCATCTTCTTGATTTTCGTCATAAACTACTACTCTGACCAAACTAAAATGACAAGGTGAAATACGGAGAAATGTGTGCAAAATCAGTTTTATATAGAGATCACTTTATTCTGTGAACTGTAGATCATGAAACTGTAAAATATTTAAATATTATGGGTCAAACAAACTTTTTCATTACTAATATTAGTAATATTAGTCTTTCATACTTGACCCAAGGTAAGTGACAATTACAATGAATACATTTCACCTTTGACCATGGTCTGAGATCATTCATTAATGTATACACACTGCCCATTCTCAGCTGAGATTAGATTTAAAATTCAGTTATTAATATACATAACATTTACATTTCTTCCAGAATTCTGTTATTTTTGTTATGTTTATTACCAGCACTTGGAGCTATTGAGGCTGTTGTTCGACAGCCAGCTGAATATGAGCCAGCAGTGTGCCCAGGCAGCCAAGAAGGACAACATCCTGGCTTGTATCAGAAACGGTGTGACCAGCAGGACTAGGAAGGTGATTGTCCCCCTGTACTCAGCTCTGGTGAGGCTGCACCTTGAATACTGTGTGCAGTTTTGGGCCCCTCACTACAAGAAGGACACTGAGCTGCTGGAGTGTGTCCAGAGAAGGGCAATGAAGCTGGTGAAGGGTCTGGAGCACAAATCTTATGAGGAGCAGCTAAGGGAACTGGGTTTATTTAGCCTGGAGAAATGGAGGCTCAGAGGAGACCTCATTGCTCTCTACAACTACTGAAAGGAGGTTGTAGTGAGGTGAGAGTCAGCCTCTTCTCCCAAGTAACAAGTGATAGGGAGAGAGGAAATGGCCTCAAGTTGCACCATGGTAGGTTTAGATTGGATATTAGCAAAAATTCTTTCACTGAAAGGGTTATTAAGCACTGGAACAGGCTGTCCAGGGCAGTGGTGGAGTCACTATCCCTGAAGGTATTTAAGAGACGTGTAGATGTGGTGCTGAGGGACATGCTTTAGTGGTGGACTTGGCAGCGCTAGGTTAACAGTTGGACTTGATGATCTGAAAGGTCTTTTCCAACCAAAACAGTTCTATGATTCTAAAGTTCTGTTCAGGAACTACTAACACAAGCTTTTCATCTCCTGCTTTAACCTCAGAATACCCGATTTCATAATTCAGTATTATTTCTAACTGGAACTGTTAATAACTCATGAGCTTTCTTAAATTCTCCCACTATATTCTGTACATTTTTTCATATGGGTAGAGTAGAGTGCTGGGATTTCCTTCCATTTTCCATCAGTTTACAATGTAAAATACTGGCCGTTAAAAGGAATGTAGGCCAGATTCAGATACATACTTAATTTTTGGTCAAACTAAAATCCTGAACTTAAGATATTCAGTGATTACTTTTTAAGCAGCACCCACTCTTCCCTTCCTTCTCAAAATGGATAAATTCACTTTCAGCACCAAGTATCCTGATGTCAGGTATTAGTGGTCAAAATACCTGCATGTAGAATAGGGAGAGACCTTCATTAATCATGTTCAGCATGGTGGTGTTTGAGCTCATTGAACATACATTTCAAAATTCTTACTTTTATTTTTAAACATATATTATTCTATCAGATCTGGCCTGTTTAGTCTGTCACTCTCCATTAATGGTGAGATTTCAGGATAACAATATGACAACTGGCCTACAAGGGACCTTGTTCAGATTGGATTAGGCTACATGTAATATACAATTTAGGGACAAGCCAATAATTCAGACCATTTCTATCTTTAGTTAGATGCAGCCATGATTAATATTTAGCATAATAATAATAAACCTTCATTTTCTGTATATAGAATTTAAACTCCATGGAAGTTGAAAGACCTTTAGTTAATCTGTTATAAAAAAGTAAAAGAGTTAAAAATAAAGATAAATTTATAAAAAAGTACATCTTTCAAAATCCAATGAACAGGTAAACCTGTGCCTTCTCAGAAAACTAATTTTAAATTCCATCTGCAAATGCAACTTCTCTGGGGGAATGATAACCACTGGAATTCCTCACTTTTTTCTAAAAGTTCAATAGTGAGACAAGTATTAGGCACTCACATCGTATTAAGTGAAGTATTTCTGTTCTCCATCCCAGAAACCGCACTACCAATTTGAAATCCTTCAATTTGTAGGATTATACTGTCTTTTCAAAGTTTGATACTATCTTATCCTACTCCTAGTTGAAGTCACTGAAGTTCACGGGATTATTATAATGAATACTGTTTATTCTTTTAAGAACCAAATCTCTAAATTATTAACCACACAAGTATTAATTTCTTATTCTAATTTTTACTCCTTTTCTTATTCTGATGTTTAGCATGAATGCTCTTTCAACTTAAAGAATAGTTCATAAACTATATTAAAATGTTTGAAAATAATACTAAAACAACATCTATAGGAGTGTGGATAAAAATTACAGCCTGAAAACAAAATAAGAAAGAAATGGTACTTGTCTCCTGATTACTAGAGTTCTTGATATTGGCACCTACACTTCTGCTTAAAGCTTCCGAGAACCAGCCAAACAACTTGTGTTATAACCATAAAACACCTCTGTTAAACATTAAAATATCTTCAAGTGTCTATACATTCAATGCCAAGATGCATATGCCTACTCACATGTAGCACCTGAGTCTTTCTATTGAAATGAAGAGAAAACCAGACTACCATTTCAGGGTTGATCATGTCAGTTAAAAATATCTGTGATGCCATTATCATTTTCCCAGTAACAAGGAGAAAGTATCCAGAGATTTACATCACTCCTTTCTCCATCCCAAATACACACCAAATACAAGAAGTAGGAAAGCAGAGGGCCTGTCCCAAGGCAAATTCCTAGGTATCTGCAGTTGAGTGATGAGTTTTTGTAAAGTGTGTGCTCTTCACTGAAAAGCAATCTGGGCAAATCTACCCTCATCTTCCCTAACATTATCCTCTACTAAGGAAAATAATTACTGGAACTATAATCTTTGATTTTGTCTAACGGGATTTTCACCTTAGACTGAGGAGGTTTGCTGCTATTACAGTGTTGATCTCCTGTTTTTGTAAGTGTATATTTTAACTGTAGACAACCTATTAGAAATAGAAGCTGTCCTTTGCTGACTGAACTTGAAGTTCTGAAAGCTGGATTTTTTAATGGCTGATTTTAAAAGCAGTATTGGTTAAAGATAGTATGAGAATTTTTTAAAAAAAACCTTTGTAGCACTACCACCATCCTGCATTCTGCTACTCATCGCTCTACTGTCATTCTGCATTCCGGATTTCTCTTCATCTGCCAGGCTCTTACAGAGCTGCTGCAAAGAGTCTGACATTTAGCCTTTTCTGCTTAGCTTTTGTCAGTCAACCCTTGTCTGAACTCCCCAAATGCACTTTGCAAATACTTAGGTAGTGTCAGGCAGACTACAATTGTGAGATTGACCGTTTCTTTCCCTCCGGAAAGCCTGCAATAGTGCCAAGTGTAACTGTTTGCCTACTTGTCTTATGGCCTATCTATCACTCCCCTGGTACAGGAAAACCTGAAAACTGTCAGATAATGGCCGAGCCAGGGCATTTGTATCACCCCTGGGAAAACACCTGTCAGTGGTTATGTACAGCCCAAAGTTCTGTAAGCAAGACAACAAAGAAGGCAATAGAATCAAGAGCAGAAAACTCGTCTGTGGTTGTCAGAAAGCAGGTTGGGTAGGAATTGTTGCTATCTGTGCCAGTCAGTGTCTCAATTGGCAGTTGTTTAGTGTTTGGACCGTTCAGATGCATGTCACTGGTAGACTGGGATATGTTCCATGAGTCAAGTGACTTCAATCATGTTTTTGCTGCTGTACTGTCATTTGTAGGAAAGCTGTTTCCAAGAATAGATAAGTGAGAAACGACAAAGTATTAATGGGCAGTTTGGAAATCCTAATGAGCAGATGGGTGTTTTACTATCTGCATAACTGAGTACTCTGTCTGCTTTATCAAAAAAAAAAAGGAGAAAAGAACAAAATATAGATTTAATTATAGTAAACAGAAATAAGAAAGGCTACACATTCACAAAATTCAGAAAATTAAGATACTGTTTTCCTGGGATGAAAAAAAGTGTTCATCATTTAAATAATACTCATCTCTTTTGCATTAAAATCAACCTAAATCAATGATGTGGAATTGATATCCAGAAGATCTGGAAAAGTTTTCATCTGTAATTAACCTTTAGGCATGGTCCTAATTCTGCAGACGATTTTTTAAAAGAGAAAGTTATTTGCTAACCATGGCATGCATGAATAACACACACTGATGAATAAAACTTCCAGTTCATTACAAGTTCATCTTAGGCACTACAAAACCACTTAAGTGGAGACAATAGTTCAGGAAGGGACAACTATATCGTTAAGTAATTCTTACAAAAATTAATTTTCACCCGATGTTGACTACCCACTTAGCTAGATTACAGGAATAAATAAAATGATGCTCCTTACTCAGAGTACTTGAAGGTCTGTCAAGGGTATACAAAGGGTAGAACAGAGACAGTCAGTTCCCTAGAATCATTCCACTGATAAAAGGCAGAGGGAGATTATAAGGATGACTTAAACAGCCTTTTCAAGTCCCTAAAACTACCTCCCAGAACAGCCACAATCTGGAGTACAACACTTAGCCAGATGTTGTGGAAGCATGGATAATGACCGTAGAAATGGGCTGCTAATAAGCTGAGCATGAGCTTTTCTGACAAATGAGCTGTTAGGAAGCAGGAAGTCTGCAGCAGGTGAAGCTTTCTTAAACTGAATGTTGAGGCAGCTGAAGTGCTCTGCAACAGTACAGGATGCTTCTTAGGGAGATTCATTTAGACAGCACCAACCTCTCCCTTCCCTATCTCCTCTTCAAAAAAAAGTTCAAATGACCAAATATTAGGATGGTAAAAACAAACATTTGTTTCTGCTTTAAAATTTAGGCCTTTTTATCATCTACAGTGCAGAGCATTTCTGTCTATAGCTATATTTGGTGCAGTGATATGGTTTTAGAGTGAAAGTCCTGATTGTCCCCACTTACCATGCACCAAATGTTCTCCTGTACCTGATGAGGACAGAGGCTGAACCACAGAGAGGTACTTCAGATGGCTTCAGTCATCTTTTGTCAATGCCAAACTAGATCTTGGCTGGAGTAAATTCTCAAATCACATACAGGGAAAATGTAGGAATTACAGTGCCAACTGCTTTGATTCTGATCCATTTCTGTTTGGCCAAATTGCTTCTTAATGTAGATGAAACTTCAATAGCCAAAAAAATATTCCTTTTCTAAAGTCTTCTGAATTTTGAGCCAGGGATAAGAGACAATGGTGTGGAAAAACCTTCTGAAATTTGGTAACTGTTTTTCATCTTGAGTCCTTACAAATTAACAAAATGATGTCACTTGCCATTTCCTTAAATATTACATCAAAGATTCAAAAATACATAGGTTTTATGTTTGGCACTTTGCATGCATTGGTAGGCCAAGCAGTTACTTATGCCTGTGAGGAGCTTTCTGTGCATGGCTTAGATTCATTTTAACACTTGACCAGCAGCAACTTAGACAAACCAGCTTGCTCCACAGGGCAAAAAAGAATGCAGCTCCATGCCTAAGTTTATTTTGGGCAGAGTAGCTTCCTGCCTCTGCCAAGAGGGAGCTTATTATGATGAAAAGTGAGTATGTGACTAAATTCTTAGTAGATTCCTTTAGAGCATCAGCATAGAGAAAACTACTTACTTTAAGAAACTCTTCTTTGAGATTTGTTGTCCATACTCATATTTGTGTTGTGGTTTGTGCAGAGTCATGCTCTGAAAGAGTTTTGGTTCAGGCATGGTCATGTCCCTTCCTCCATTCCAAATAGAGATTTTATAAAGGAGTGAATGAAAACTTTCCCTTGAAACTTCAGTTCCAGAGTTTATCTAGTAGGACTCTAGTCTAGACAGCAACATAGGAGAGTGGACTGTAAATTATAAGCTCATTGTGCACTCTAAGAAAATAACTATGAGAAACTTTGACAGGCAAGGAGAGTCAACTGGAAGTGATGGAGGAAATCCACATTACAGACTGGTGGGCTGTTTCAAACCTCTGCTCCCTAGACAGTGATGATATTTGCCTTGGGGAACAGCCTCATATCCAAAGAGAGCTATTAGAGGATGCTAAACAACTTTGAAAGTGGAAATATTTGAAGATATCCCCCTATTTTCCTGCATCTATCAAATAATTTGTTGTATTTCTCTCTCTCTCTCTGGCTGAAACAGAGTCAGCATATTTCAGTTTGCAGAACTCACTTTCACCTTCCCTGGACCATCAGCTTACACTGGGCTGTCACACATTTCCCTATCAGCTTCCCTAACTGATTAATGGGAAGGAGCATGTGTCCAAGTCTATACCTATCACAGCAGACAGCTCTCTCTGTTATTTACCTGTGTCAAGTGTGGCCCTTCCTCATGCTCAAGAGTCCAGCACTAGAAGGGAGAGCCTGGTACTGACTGAGCTGTCCGCCTACATATGTGTACTGAAAGTACACATCCATTGCTGCATCTGCAAGGAAGTAACTAATTATAGACTGGTGCAAGTGGCTGGAACAGCACAGAAAAACTGCTACTGTGATAAAGGACGATGGGTTCTTGTGGAAAGAAATTCAAGTTTCCCTTTCTTTTCAGAAATACTATGTATCTTGTATAGATATTTACATGTGTTTCTATCTAAACTGAGCAGGAAGTCCCTTGTACTTGTACATAGTTTCCACAGACCTTTAAACATTCTAAAACTGAAAATTTATTGTAAATTGGTGAGGGTAGATAAAATCTAGGGAGAAAAAAAGGCAGTAACAATCATTTACAGCTTGGGGAGAGGAAAGCAAAAAGAAGAAAATGGTATGGTGGAAATAAATATGTTGGATTATGCTTCCACAAGCTCTAATGATTAACTTGCAATGACTATTGGCAGAAATCAGTTTTTTGCCCTTTGCTTTTCTGGTTACTCAAAGACAACAGAGGTCAGGAGGTGCTGAAGAAGAGGTATTCATTTAGTTCTAATTGGCACAAGTGACTTAAGTAGCTGCTGTACTCAAATAAAATAAACACTCCTGTATAAAGTCTTGTTTCATCCAAATATGGTTTTGATTGAAAATATTTTTTGTGATTTATTTTAAAGGAATTTCCAGTCTCACGCTCGCAGATAAAGTGCATCTGCAGAGCTGAAAGATTCAAGGACTGGTCTACAGTTTTCTTTGAGCCTCATTTAGACTGATTAAGGATCTAATCTTTGACACAGCAGAAGGAGACATTTGAACTAGGATGTGCCAGTATGTTTATACCAAAAGTTATAAACATTTTGTGCTGAATAAAAGCATAATTTTAAAATTTGGTATCAGACCCAGCTTCTAGTCTGAGGCTTGTTTTGAGGCTGTTGTAAGAAATGCTTACACTTAGGCTTCCAAATTCACATTTAATTCTGATAAGTGAATGATAGTGATATTTTTTAATAGATTTAAGATATTTGACCAGCCTCCTTAGTTACTTGCACAGAACTGGTAAATCTGGATGATAGATATAACTCTTGGGCTCAGACTGGTTATGATCGGTTGAGCTCATCAGCAAGTTGCCAGAGCAAAGGTCTTCTGGCTACAGCAGCATAACCAGCATGACTGAAGTTTGCAAACTGCTTATTTGTGAACCTTCTGCAGTTAGGGTCTATGTGTGAAAACAAACAGGTTGAGTACATACAATCTTCTTTTAAAGGTCAAGGACAGATCTAGCCCCTAAGGAAGTGAAGTGGGAGATTTTAAGGAGCATCATTAAAAGAATATCTACACTTTCCTACTAGGAAGAATACTGCTTCATTGATAGGCTAGAAGAAAACAGTTTCATACATAAAAAGTGAGCTGATGGTTGTTTTCAAAGGACAAAGTTTTCCAAAGCTGTTGGTTGACCAAGGGAAGCACAAGTCTATCTCATCATACTTCATTCAGCTATAAGCTCATAGGATGTTGCAGTAAGACATGATAGGTTTTTTAGAATTTATTAAATAGAACTTGAGTTTTAATCAGTACCTGTCTTTTCCTCATGTTCTAGAGACTTTACAGGTGGACAATGGAACCAATGTTTTGGGGGAGTGAACATGCATAGGAAAAGTAAATCATACTTAAATCAACTTTTGCTGAGAAAACATAACTATATCAGGAAAAATCTGTGGAGAAAACTAAGAAAAGAATAATAACAGGCAGCAAATAGCAAAAGGCTGCTGCATAGAAAGGCATTTTTTATTTTCTGTGTCCATGGTAGACAGGAAAAGAAGTAATGAGTTCAAATCACAAATTCAGAGCTGTTCTTAGAGCTAGTTTTTTAATGGGAAACATAAAAAAACACTGCAGTAGATTATTCACGGGAGCTTTGAAAAATGTCTGCTGCCCACTCTTAACTCTGTCAAATTATTAAAGATGTTTAAGACTAGTTTAGAATGACCTAAAAGTACTCCCATGAATAATCTAGTGTTACAAATCTTGCCTAAGGACCGAAATGGTAACTAAACAAGCTCTTGTGATGCTTTCCCACCTTATGATATCCTTATTCTAGTCAACATTATCTCTTTCGATGCTCTATTTTGCTAATAACTATTAGCAAATAACTATTAGTTAATAACTGTTAGCATAATCCGATGGTGAAGATGTGTCCTACTATGTGATTTAGGAAGAAACAATCTGGCATTTGGAAAAACACCTAACAGTTCACTAATTACATAATTTCTCAGTTCTGACCCACTATAGGTGAATCTGTTGTGTTACAGAAAACACACTTCTAAATGTATGAATCCTTCTAAAAGTTAAAAGGATGCCTATTTGCTTACTTATTTTTTTCTAAATCAGGAGACGCTGAAGACTGTTTTATCCTAACCTATGTTTTAGTGTACTTAAGGAGGAGTTTCAGTTATCCAGAGGAGTTGGATGAGGCAAAGACTTAGTTTCACTTGCTAACTGTAATACTCTTGGCCCAAAATATAGGACATGTCAACTTATGCGGAAGCCTGTGCTGTCAGGTATTGTAAGTTTTGGCCAGAAAGTGTGTTTTGCTCTGTTGGGCATTCTTCCTCTGTCACTGTGCAGTGCTAAGACACACTGTGTTTTGTACCACATGTTGTACTTCTGTGCTATCGTGAAAACAGCAGAACACTGTTACAAGATCTTCAAAAGAAGATCAGTGATGTTAGAGTCAAGAAGTACTCTGGCCACATCAGGAGCAGTAAGATGACCTGAGCAGCAGATCCTTCTCTCATCAGAAAAGCAAAGTCCTCATCCAGCTCTAATGCAGGAATACCCAGGATGTAAAAGGCATCTATGATACATACATTGTTGATGAGGCCTGAAAGCAGTAATTCAGTTTTTAAAGTGACCTTCCTCAATAAATTGATTTGCTGCTCACTTGGCCAGACATCTAATATCTAATTCATTTGTATTGCAGTCACTCGTTAATGAGCCTACTCTTCTTTAGAAGTTGCAGTGTAATTCAGAATTAGTTAATAGGCACAATGATATTACCTTAGTTTGGAAACATTCTAAAGTAGTTGGCCAGTCATCATTAATTCATATGGTTTTTACTGTAACATTAATCATGATAAATTAAATCACTTTACAGTTAGTTGTGATATGTAACTTAATTTACAAGAGTTGCTCAGTAATTTTACAATTAAAATGTCATTAACTTAAAATGTTACCTAGTATCTAGTCTCTATTTTTTTTAAACTGTATTACAATATTTTTTGCATAAATATAAAGAGATCAGCAAATTTTTTAGTTAAAAATGCCATGTAAGCAGAAGCAATTGCGCTAGGGAGTGCTAATCAAGTTCTAAGAGCAGCAGCCAGGGAAACACTTTCGTAAAGGCAACTCAATAGTCAATCAAGTATAAAAACATTAAAGGAAACTATTCCACCGATAATGCACATCCAGTGCACCATTAGCATATATTTTCCACCATAGAATTCTCCTGGTTTGGGATGCAGGAGGAAGGTGAGAACAACATACAATAAAAGATGTAGCAAAACATTCATGGCAAAATATTTCTGTTAACATGAACTTAAACATGAAGCTTTTGATTAACCTCCATAGTTGTTGAAGTCCTGTCTGTATTCATTTTTATCCACTTAACACTTTTTAAAATAAAAATTAATTACTAACACCACTTAAAACATGTTCTAAATGAATATCCTATATACTACCAGAGTCTGGCTGGAACACTTTTCTTATTTTCTCTCATACATTTATATTTCATGAGTCTTACCTCTAGCCACCTAAGTTTAAAATAGAAGTAATGGAATTAGAAGCAGCAAAATGGTGGAAGTAATATATAAACATACAGATAATGCACATGCTAAAATTTATGCACTGTATATTTGTGCAATTTATTTATCTTCATTTTTAGGTATACAATATCTTAAGTAACAGAACAATAATGCGACAAGAAGGAATCTTCGCACAACCAATTTCATAACAAGGAGAATGCATGTTTGCTTTTTTTTGTGATGTTACAGTCTGTATCTAGCAAAGAAGAAAATGTGGAAAGTAACTTGTTCACTGATTAAATGAGTAAGAGACCATCATGAGATAGCCAGTAAGCTTAATTTCCTTGTGACAGCTACTGCTGTTAGTGCCCCAATGTAACTTTTTTTTTTCCCCTCAGGGCTGCACTTCTTATAATAAAATGTAGAATGATGGACTCATACATGTCTATACATAAATGAGAGAAAGAAGCACTGTCCCTCCTCACCTGCCCATCAAACCTGTTACTCCAGGGAGACAAGGAACACTAACAAGCCTTTAGCCTACATTTACTCTGAATAGAGAACTTAGTTCATACCCTTATAAAAAAAATTAATTCCTCCTTGTACAAAAGACCTTTGAACATCTAGTTTGTAAGCAAGTCCTGCTTAAAACTAGTAAATCACTTTGAACTATTGTACTGGGTCTGGCTGAGCCAGAATTGATTTTCCCCTATAGCAGCCCTCATGGTGCTGTGTTTTATGCTGGGAGCTAGAAGGGTGTTGATAACACACTGGTGCTGTGGCTGCTGCTGAGTAGTGCTTACACAGCACCAAGGCTCTCTCCAACATTTCCCCCCAGTGGGATGGGGTGGGCAGGATCTTGGGAGGGGACACGACCAGGACAGCTGACCCGAACTGACCAAAGGGATATTCCATACCATATGACGTCTGCTCAAGTATAAAGCTGGGAAAAAGGAGGAAGGGGGGTGGGGTCACCCTTGGTCCTCCGAGGCAACCACTACACGTATCGCAGCCCTGCTTCCTGAGAAGGCCCCACATCACCTGCTAATGGGAAGTAGAGAATAAATCAGTTTTCCTGTTTTTTGCTTCTGCGAGTGGACCTTGCTTTGCTTTGCTTAAATTAAAACTGCTTTTGTTTTATCCACAAGGGTTTTTTTTCCTATCTTATTTTCTTTCCCCCTTTTTGCCCTGCTGAGAGAAGGGGTCAAGGGGGGGAAAGTAATAGAGTGAATTGGTGGGTACCTGGCGTTTAGCCAAGGTGAAACCATCAGAACTATGAACAACACAAATAGTACTGACTATAACTGTTTATGAATTTTAGTAGGTTAATATCTAAGGCTATATACTAGATTAAAAAATGGAGTGGGGAGAAGACAAAATGATCCCCCTCCCAAGCCCTAAATATCAACTTGAATTTCTGATAGTTTCCTTCTGTTCATTAAAAAATAAAAAAAAAAATAGGTTTTTTTGAATCTCTAAAGCTAGAAGTCAGGGAAAAAAGAATAAGAAAAGGTGAAACAGGTATCAAGATTTTCCCCAATGACAACAGGTAAATATAGTCCCTGAGTAGAGAAGCAGGTAGGAAGATGAACTCACCAAAGTCAAATGCATAAGTACCAAGTAGCAAAGTATTTCTGCACCAAGCCTTTATAATCTCATTTTTAGAGAGTTAAAGAACACATTATCCTTCAAATACAAGGCACAAGTATTTAAAAATCTATCTTGGCTCAGATGACTTTTCTATCCTTTACAGGAGCAGTGTGAGTAGTAATTCCAGCAGTCTTGATATGTATAATTCTTTATATAGATATTTTTCACCTTCTCTGCACCACTGTGATTTGTTACCATAAACCAGTAAAAAAAGGTTTTTTTCAGGACTGTCCCTTGATTCAACAAAAAAGTGCTCACGGGTCTAAGTGGCTGTTTGCAAATCCACCTGGAGACATAAAAACCTTGAACACACAGGTGCTGTCTTGATACAATAGTTCTTCACCAGGTTCTACTGAACTCAACAGAAAAACTAATGACTTGGATCTCCTACTATTTATTTAAATATGTCCCTTGTTTAAACTGATTTCCCTCACTCAGAAACAATGAATAAGGTGTAGAACATAGCACTGGAGGTGCCTACAGAGGAGTAAATAATAATACGAAAAGAGGACATTGCAAACAAATGCATAACAGGATCCAGCAGCTGGAAGTTGACACTGAACAAAACTCAGGCTCGAGAACATGGTAGAACTTATTGTTTCGATGGCTAAGCATCTAACCTGAAGTTTGTTTTCTTTTTAATTCAAGATACATGTTTATTAGAAAAGATATGGTCTGTGGATGGTCACAGCTGTCAGGCTTATGGCAACAATTATTTCTAAGAAGTCTTACAGTCTGTGTTATTCGGACGTCTGCCTAAATTATTGTAGTAGACCCTTGTCTCCTTAAAATATGTGGAAAGTGGAGTTTGTTACTTGATTGTAAATATGTTCTCAATTTGGTTCTGTAATTTGCTGCCCAGAAGTATTCTAATCCCGAGCAAATAATTAGCATTCAGATTTCTATGCTTACCAATTAACATAGCAGATACATATTTATATGAGTGTTCCTCTCTTTACTTGTTTCAGAGAGTAGACATCTTTAAATGTGAAACTTCTGGCATATTAGGGCATGGGAATAGTGAGGGTCCATCTCTCACTGTCTCTTTCAGAACTCTATTAAAGTAACAGAAGTTAAAAGCATTTTTAAAAAATATTTGTGTCATGACCAAATAGATAAAGTTCAACTTGTAGTGCAGTTTAGAAGAACTGCAATAAATGATAATTCCCTTTTTTGCATTTTTTTCCTCCTTTTCAGTTTAACACCTGACTATTTCTATTTGTTTCTGATACCCTACATCTTCAAGATGCTGACCAATATATTTCAAGAAATGGAAATTCAAAACAGGGTAGTATTTTAATGGTCTTTGATTTAATTGCTGAACTGGAATGCAAAACACACATACACAAAAAAGCAAAACAAACTAAAAAGAACCTTTAAAATCTTCTAATGAGTTATATTGAAATGTCATGGTAGAAATGATAAACAAGCAATTTTGTTCTCTACCTTTACATTACATTTGAAGCTGTGGTATTTTGTTTTGTTTTTCTTTTTTTCTTTTTGTATTGACTGAAAAACATGTCATTCCATTTCAATATTGCAAAAAAATGTTAGCATTTCAAAATCCATAATGGGAATCAGACACTTTCTCTAATGAAAAGGAATTATTCTGACTGCAGTGAAGCTAACAGCTTTGTAATTAGGGCATTGACTTGAAAACTGAGAAAGCCACATTCAGTCTCGATTGTATCAGACTGATTGGGGACTTCAATCCAGGTCAGTGCCCTAAATAGCAGACTCTGTTGCTCTGCAGCATAAGTCTCTCTTTCTTCCCAAAAATGGATGTCTCTCCTATTTCAAGGGGAATACAGGGTGGGGTGGTGGCAGAGAACCTCTCTACATCCAAGATGACCTTTATGGGAAGGTTTCATTGCAGCTTCTACAATTCTGCAGAAAAAACTCAGCTTTAATGACACTGTTTTACAATTTACCCCCCCTCGCAAAAAAATTTCTCATAGTCACTTCTGTTCTCAGAGGCAGCTTTCTGCAGTGTCTTCTGGGTCAATGATTGTGTGGAGGTATAAACTAAACAAAATGGTGTGATATCAGCAGTACAGGTTTCAGTATAAAGCACAGAGTCCATGGATACTACTTTCTTTTTCAAGTGTGGTTCTTGCACAGGTAAAAACCACTTCTGTGTAAACATGTAGTAATGCAAAAATACATAAAGTGTCTTGCTCCTTATTCTGTAAAACCATGTTTAAACATCTAGACTAAAAAGTGGTACCCTACAAACTCAATTTTACCCGAAAAGTTCTCTGCATTCTACCCCAAAAATGTGCAAACAAATTATCTACTAACATATTTGACAATTTCCAAATCAACTGCTATTGCAAAACTAGGCTGTAAGTAGCTTGACT
Organism: Podargus strigoides; assembly: GCA_028020825.1. Classification (NCBI taxonomy): domain Eukaryota; kingdom Metazoa; phylum Chordata; class Aves; order Caprimulgiformes; family Podargidae; genus Podargus; species Podargus strigoides. Next base: position 28,824,674 of record CM051620.1, read on the forward strand.
GGCAAACCTTTTTCCTGCTTCCCAGGAAATAGCTCTTTAGCACCCTTTAAATATGAGCCCTGCAGAGTCACAGCTTTTAGTATAGACAAAATATGCTTAGCAGTAGTCGATTTTCAGACCAAATGAGATATAAAGGTCATGAAGAATAAAAAAATCTAAAGCTGCTTTTATCTAAATAAAGACCTGAATTGAGCACAGTGAAATGACATAGTTAGCAGTAGAGATGCATTAAGATATTTCACCAGGAATTACCTTGGCAAATATTCATTTTAACTCTTATGGATAGCCTAATTACACTTATTTTGGCCTAATCACATCAGAAAACCTTTTGAAAGTTACATTTCTCTATTTAACTGCATCTACTCCTGCAAGATTGCCTCAACCCGATGGTGGCATCATTTCACATATGAGCAGAGACAAGGCTGGGCTCCTGGATCCAGAAATTGGTCAGGAAAGCTTCAAGGAGTAAGGTTTTGGTTTTTTTACTGTGTGGCTGTCCTTGCTGCTGGCTTAAAGATTGTATAGATTGTATAAGTATTCAAAAGCAGAAAAGCCACAAAGGTATGCAAAGGGTACTATAGCTCCTTCAAGTTTTCAAATATTTCTTATTTTTTCATTTGTAGGATAAAATGGCACAGTACCCGAGAGTCCTTGAAGTAATCAGATTTATTCTTGAACTCCCTTAAATGAAGTGTGGTTTTGCTAAGGAGATTGACTTAATAATGCTAAAACACATTCACAGATTCTATGGACATGAAAGGAAGACTGATCCTCATGTGAGTGAGTTTTGTGATCTAGAGATGCCTTCTACTGCAAAATCTTTTTTAGGTAATCCCATATATTAAAATGTAGAAAATAAACATTAGTAATCACCAGCTCTAGCTGTACTTTAAAAGAGAAAATAAATTATTTGGAACAAGTAGCAGATTTTGTGTTTTTTCTAATTGAAATGATTCACCAGTCAAATGATGATACAGACCTCTTTGCTTTGATTCCTGTAGCTGGTATTTCAAATAAGCACTAGAGTTGATTAATTTTGGTAGAAATTTTGAATTATTCTTTACCCAGAGGCAGTGGCTGAGATGTTCAAAATATCCAGAAAACATATTTCATTTTCTACATTATTTGTCACCGTTATGAGAACAAAGTGATTATATTACCTGTATTTTCATGTAGAGAGATAACTGATAGGACTTTCTGAATCTCAGGCAACACTCTTAAATAGGCTAGTAAAAATTTCAAACATCAGAAAAATCAGTTTTCAACCTTCTCAACACAGTATTTTTATGATTCAGGAAAAGAAAAAGCCTTGCTTGCTGATAAGAATGAGATAAATCCCACCCATTGTTCCTAAAACACATCTCCTGGATTAAGGAAGCGATATTTTTATTTTTTTTAACAGTAGATTTATAAGCATAATTGCATGTAATAACGACAATAAGCCAGAACTGTAGCACCTGGCACAAAATCAAAATTAAATAAATTAATAAATGAAGACAAATAAAGTTTTGTGGTAGGCTTAAGAATAAAAAAAATCCAGAACACGATACATAAATATTTGCTGCACTCAGTGCTTATAATAACAAAACATTTATTAGATCTGTCCAATCCTATGTTTATTAAATGAGAAATCCTTTCAGCAATTTAAAATTATATGAGATCAAGACATATTCTGTCAGATATACACAAGTTTAGGTGGGCCATATTTATTCCTAGGAGAGAGCATGTGTAATGAATCTGATGTGTGTGGGATGTATCAGTCCAACTTTATTTGTGTTTCACAGATGGTTCTACAGTAAAATCAAATAATTTAGTACTTTTACCATTTGGACAGAATGTCCCTTGCAGAGTGTATGCATAAATTTGAATGTTCCCAAGCGTGCTGGACTTCGCGCACACATGCTGTCAAATTTTTTTCTGTCACTGCCCTGACAATATTTTGGGCTTTAAGCAGGTAGGGAAACTAATGCAACAGCAGCCTTGACCTGATCAAGTACCACTGAGGCAATAGTCTGAAGTAAAGCAAGAAAGTAATATCTGTCATAAGAATAGAAACCAAAATAAAATATGATCAGATTAGGGCACTTGGCCTGGATGTGATGGCAGCACACTGTGCAGCTGGTCAAATTTAACAACCCAAGTTGATGACTTTGCCCTACCTTATTAATTAATTAATTAATTAATTAATTAATTTATTTATTTATTTATTTATGTTTAGTAACATCTGTAAGCATGATCCAAAATTCCTTTTTACAAGTAACTCCAAGTTCCTGTCTCCCTCTCCCCAAAAGGCAATTATTTTGAAGGCCTGCTTGATCAGAGGAGTTGGACTACGTGCTGTCAGAGCAATTTTTTGATTTCGTGATTCCATGGGATACTCTGACCAAGATACATTTGCCTTCTGCTCTTCCAGAGAATCACTGCCATGCAGATCTCCTCTCCAACTAGGCTCCTGAGCCCATCTTTGAAATGCTCACCTCCTAAACATATGCACATCTCTTGATGTCATATGCAAACCTCTTGATCTCATATGCATCCTGTTGCTTCAGTGAGCTCTGACATCTAGAAGAGAATCCAACTAGTTAAATAAAAGAAAATGGTTCTAAAGAAGGCCCTGATGAGAACAAAGCTTCCTCTATGAGGAGCATGCACAGAGAGCAGAGCTCCGTTGTGATGTGCTCTTTAGACTAGATATAAGGAAGAAGTTCTTTACCCTGAGGGTGGTGAGGCACTGGCACCGGTTGCCCAAGGAAGTTGTGGATGCTCCACCCCTGGACGTGTTCAAAGCCAGGTTGGATGGAGCCTCGAGCAACCTGATCTAGTGAGAGGTGTCCCTGCCATGGCAGGGGGGTTGGAACTAGATGATCTTTGAGGTTCCTTCTAACCCAAACCATTCGACGATTCTATGATCCTTCATGAACTCTGAAGCAGCTTGAACACTTATTTTTGCATGGTGACTTAATTCATAGGTGCAGAATATAATCATGCCTACAGGTCACAGAGGTGTGCATCACTGTGGGTGAGTTTAAATATATTGTGACAGGGTAGAGCACCTTTCCAAGCATAGTGGGAAATTAGTGCTTTTTGGATCCCTGCCTATTTCAGTGTCAAAAAACAAATGTAACTCTTGAAGCAGCAGAAATTCAGTAAAATAACAAGTCTGCTGACAGTCTCTATCATCTAAAGTCAGATATGTTCAGTGGAGAATGAAATCTCAAGGTTGTGAACTTTTAAGTCTTTCCTTTTTGCCTACATCAATCTTCACTGTTAAAAAGTTCATCTTCACTCACTTGCTGATCTTTCATAAGACCTTGAACTGAGAAGAAAGATTCTTTAGTGCACTTTGAGAGCAACATCGAGTGCAGTAACACTAGTCACTGGCCAATATACTTTGGTGGTACTCTCCTTCAGCAATATTGCTGGACTTCATAAAAAATAGGAGGACAGGTCCAACTGTGAAAGTAGAGAGAGAATTTCTGGAAGAAGTTATAATGTTTTAATATGGCAGAAAGTGTTTGAATGGGTCTTAGCAACCTTGTGAATCCTTAATATCTCTCTGAGAGCAAAATATTCCTAGACTGAAAGGGTTGAAGTGTTGCCTATCATCATTCAGCTTCATATCTGTTGTCCTGGATCCCCACAATTGCCCGAAACTCAGCAAAGAAGGGTAGATAACAACACTACTGAGATGCAGTTAGTGCCTGTCAGCTGTCCAATTAGCTTTTCTAAAGCATACCTTTTCCGAACAAATCGTTTCCCCCTCATTTTCATCACAGATCTAATATTTGCTATTTCATGGCCTGTTTTCAGCGATATCCTCTGATTCATTCTGCATCTGCCTCCCAGTGATCCATGCAGTCCCACAGCTTCCTCAAGGACAGTCTTGCTTTTCTCCTTTTCTCATTCCGGAAAGAAACCAAGATTTGAGATCCCTGTGCTTTTGCCCCAGCTGCATTCACATTTCTTTCTCAGCCCCCCAGGCTCATGGTTTCCCCAGTTTCTCTTTGCTCCACTCTTCTCCAAGCATGACTGCCCACCCTCCTCAGCTCACACATCTCACGTCCCTGCTACCCACACACAGGAGGGAAAGGACCAATTTTCAGGTATGATCTGCCAGCAGCTCCCCACGTTGTATCTGGTCTCTTATTGTTTTCCTTGGAAGCCATAACTGCTTTCCCACACAAAGCACTAGTCTCAGAGTAGCAACCAGCAGCCAGAAAGGCTTCCTGTGCTTCTGACTTACAAGACAAACAATAGGCCTCTTCAGCTAGAAACACTTTTTTTTTTTTTTTAAATACTCCATCTCAGTCGGTCAGTCATCTGTTTCAGCCTCATGGACTGGATGTGATTCAGAAACCACATATGGAACAAGTCAGATTTAAAATATTGTTTATAGAGAAAGATGTACTCTACAGAAATCTCCTACACTTAAATAAGTTTCCTGGAGGGGAATCTAGGGGAAATAAAAGATACGTTCATGTTGCTGAGATTCAAGGATAGCTATGAGTTAAGTCATATTTCCATCTCAAAAAATACAGAGAAGAAAAGGGGAAAGAGATTCTTAATACAGTTCTTAATGAATGCTATCTAGTAGCAAAACCATGAAACAGTACTTGATGAATCAGAAAAAAAGTATTATTATTTTCTGAAAATTAAAATTATTAATCAATTTTCTGTGAAGGGTGCAGATTTAGTAAAATCCATTACTGAGCTGTGCAATATTAATGGAGCTGAACACCTGGATTTTCATACATATATTTCAGGTCTCTGTTTTTCTGACAGTGTGTAAGGAATAAAGAGAGATAAAGAAGAAGTAGAGGATCACACTAAGGCAGAAAAATATCTGTTCTCCCCCATTCCCATCAAATTGTCTTGCTTATAGTTTTTAATATATACTTTCACCGCTCTTTAAAAAATAACTCTACAACTTGCCCTGGCTGTGGAAATCATGGCCAAACAGGGCCCTGTTCCTGCTATGCTGCATCAGAATCCATGGAGGAAATATGCATCTCTTGGTGAGGGACAGAGGAATGCTTTGAAGGTGCTGATGCAGCCCTGGGGGCATAAGGACAATACAGCAGTGAAAGGTAGCAGTTAATAAAAAACTTAGCTAAGCTACTTTTTTTAAAGCTTGAGTTTATAGTCACAAGGGGACCTTTGGCAGGCCTACCCTTCTAATGTCAGAATAAACACAAATGGATATAAATATTCAACATATAAAGCGTATTGCAGGGAAAAAGTAGGTATATTCCCCCTGCAAACTTAAAATCCATAACTACTTTATGACAAGCACATTTTAAATTTAATGAACAGAACTGAAGGATGATGTACAGTGCACCTAAAGGCCTAGAAATGCTGTGCAATAATGGATTCCATACAGAAGGATTTAAAGCTGTTTTAGAAGCTAAAGAAAGAGGAAGGACAGAAGAAAAATGTTAAATATTTCAGTCAGGTCAGCGTGCTGCTCCTTGGTGTATTGACCTCACTCAGCCAAGAGGTGTCCTGGGAAAGAAACCATAGTTTCAGTTCCCTGCTACTGCTTTCCTGCAACCAGGAGCTTGACCTTTGTACTGACAGTAAAGAAAAAAGGAAAATAGTTGGAAAGCCTCACCTTTCTGGCAAACCTCATTGAATAAGATTGATTGCTGGCTAAAATTTGTAATCTAGTCCAAGAACACTCTGATGAACATCAACCCCTGTTTTCCCCTAAGTGCAAAGGATGCAGTTTCACATAGACTATAAATAATCATGAAATCATAGAATTATAGAATCATAGAATGGTTTGGGCTGGAAGGGATCTTAAAGATCATCTAGTTCCAACCCTGCTGCCATGGGCAGGGTTGTCTTCAGCTAGATGAGTTTGCTTAAAGACCCTTCCAACCTGGCCTTGAACACATAGGTTCCACAAAGATAATAAGTAAACAAATGAAAAAACAAGGAAATTCTGTAAAGAGGTTGATACAAAACAGCTGTGAGGTTGTCATCTACCATTCTTCTTGTGCCACCACTTACATTCTGCGTTTCACATATGTCCTTTCACCCCCTTGCCACATTTTCATTCCCTACACTTATTCAAGTGCCATTCAACCTGAATCAATGTCTGGAACATGGTTTGAGTGTTGTATCATTTGAGGCTGAGTCTGACTGCAGCTGAGCTTGTGCGATGTGGGGAAGGATCAAACTAAAAAGTTAAGGTTCTTCCACCTTTTCTGAGTGTGAAGTCAATGGGCTACTCTCACAATACCTTCAGTAAGCAGCACAGTCAGAGCCCAAACATTTGGACCAAATGTGCTAGGAACAGGAGCAAAGTAACACCAAAATCATATGAATATGTGTTAATACCAGCAATGTGCAAACATTTATATTCAGTTCACAAAAAGGCATAAGAGAAAAGGAAAGGGAACAAAAAATAAGTTGCACTACTCTCCAAGTCCTTGGACAGACAGCAGTATGGCTGTTGAGATTTTACCTTACGATCCCTAAAACTTCAAACCTTGATGGGCTAGAGCAAGAGCAGGGAGCTCCTAGAGGTCTCTGCTGAGAGGCAAAATTGCTGAGAGGCCTCTTCAACTGTGGAAAAAGATGTGGGGCTGGGAGAGGTGCAAAGCTATCTGGAGGGCACAGAATGATTGATATGGGGCTAGGACGCATATAATTAATTGATGTTGCTATACTAAGAACGCATAATAAATTGCTGTAGGTCTGGAGGGACACAGATTAATTAATTGGGGCTTAGGGAGAAACTGGTGCTCTTAGTACCACTGGGCAATATTTTATGCAAATATATGTAATGTTATGCAAATTAAAAATCTACTGGGGTTTTTGTGCCATAAGATATTGGCAGAGATATGCCTGCATTGTAAAACAAATTCCCTCTGCAGCTACAGCCTGACTAGAATTGGGTGAAAAAGGCAAAAATTATATACTTACTAATATTATACTGTTTCTAAAATTCCATATTAAAAATACTTTTCACTCAGATGTGTACAAAAGCATCTCGTTTCCACATATGCTTTTATAAATGTGTAGTGGGCTAGATAACTAACTGAAAAAAACCCAGTAATGAAACTGTTCAAATTATCGGAAGACCTCTGTGTGGCTGAGCTCTCATCCTGCAAGATATGCTGCTTGGGAAGAGAAATTACAGGATGCCCAAGAGGGGAACAGCATTTCAGGGTAATGCGAGAGGACTGTAATTGCTACATTCTGATATAAGAGAAAGAGAAAGAATCCTGGCTGCAACTACTAAAATAAGGGTCTGAAATATGAGAGCAGTAAAACCCTAATCTTTTCTGACCTGGTGTCGGCTCAGACACACAATAAAGAACCATCAGGGATTAATCATTTGAGGAAGGAATTCGAGAAGAGTTATCTTATTCTCTGCTAAATTTTGCAAGACCTCTGAAAACATTTGGGAATGTGGTGGATGTGTGATCATCATTTGACGTACTGTGGTAATTTAAAGCAGAACATAGCTATTGAAGAAGAATGAGATCACTAATGGAAGTTTCAAGAAGCAGTGATTCTAGCAAGAACAGTGCACTTCCTCCAAACAAATTTGATTGTAGCCCTTTGCACTGGGGTTCATTTCACACTAAGAAAAAAACACTTAAGACAATAAGATGGTATTAAGCTAATGGCATTGTTATGTTGTCTATCTTTTTTTTTTTCCCCCTAAGGACAAATAACTTTATGGCAACAGTGGTTAGAAAGTTGGGTGTGAATAGTTCTCTGCTTGTCTGGAATGAAAAGTAGGTTGTAATAAAATAGAAGTTATGGGCCTGATGGGGAAATCTTTTGCTTCTGTAGCACAGAAAGCTAAAAGATTGATCTTATTGAAAATTTTTAAAATTTTCTTAAGAGATTATTACTTGTCTTGTTAACATCTACCTAAATGTAAAAAGGACCTGCAAGAAATATATATATACATTTAAAAGAAAAAAAAGACATTTTGTGGTGTAGAAAGCTCAGGTTTGTAACCTAAATCTTTCTAACCTAAATCTCATTCACTCCCTCATTTATTTAATTGCAAATGTCACTGGGAAAAAGCTACTTATTTCTATTGGTTAAATTAAGCCTGACTTATAGTTAGGTGGATATTACTAATCTAATTGCCAAAGGTGCTGACACAACAAGACCATTTGTGTAATTTCTATAGATTTATTCTTAATATCAGGCATAAATCACTAAGGACCTTAATCAAATTAAAATATTTTCTTTTTTCTTGATTTGTTATATTTATCCAAAGACACTGCAGAATTTTTGTCTTTGGAGGTTTCCATGGCTGGTCTGGACAAAAAAATCCAGTCTGGTTTGGTATAACAGACCACAGAACTTCCTTGAACTAGTTGTAGGCTGAACTAGGACATAACCTTTGTAATAACATCCAATGCTTACTTTAGTATTTTTGACTGAAACTTTTGGTAAACTGTTCTTAATGACCTCACTGTTAAAAATGTGCTCTATTTTGAGGTTTTCTTTTTCTCACTTCAGCTTCCAGCCTTCAGATTTTGTTACACCTTTCTCTCCCATGCTGAAGACCTGACCATCATGTTAGATGTTATACTTAGAGCAGTCACACTTTTAGTCTGACTCCTTATTTTGGCATTTATTTTCTATTTTGACATCAGTGTCTTGTTTTCTTCATCATTCATGAGACTGAGAATCTTTGTGCCATCTACAGAATTTGTTGTCTTTCCAATTGGGAATGATTAAGAAACTGATTCTACCATGAACTGCACAACAGACATACACCTGCTGTATGATTACATCCTGTTTACCAGTCTTTTGAGACTAGTTATACAAATGGTCACTACCAATGCCATAACACAGTTTCTTAACCACATTCCCACTTGGAATGAATCAAGTGCCTTACAACAGTTCAAACTTACTATATGGTGTTAAAATATAAAAAAGGATTCATATTTAATTTCTCAAGCCCTATTTGCAGTAAAGTCGTGCTGACATTAGTAAAATTACCCCCATATTAGTTCTTGATCAGTCAGATCCTGCACCAGCAATTTCACTATTTTTTCTTGCAATTTAAAACAATTATGACAGGACTATTCTTACACAGCCCGGCCCTTTTATCATTTTAATATATATATATATATATATATATATATATATATTTTTTTTTTTTTTTTTTTTTTTTTTTTTCTAGTGAGTGTGCTTATAGGTCCCACTCTTGGTAAAATGGCCGACAGCAGCCGACAAAACAGGAATGAGTGTAAGGGTGCAGTTGAGTGGGATATCCAAACTGCTTAAGATGGTGTTTGCCCAAAACTGATCTAGGTAAAGAGGAAGAGAACCGTTAGCTAGATTAAAAAGTAACTGGGGAACTATCAGGAGATTCCTGAATAAAAAAAATAAAAATCAGCTAAAAGGAAACGCAAGTGAAATACAAGGATTTGTAGTGGACAGGAGAAGAGGGGAGCAGAATAGCAGGGGGGCTGACATGACCATGCCAGATGTATCCCCATAGCCATAGCTAACACCAGCCACTGCCTCCAGCTCACATACTGTCAGCATGGAGGCACCAGGGACCCACATGCTGGGGGTGCAGGGTCACCTGCCGAGGAAGGCTGTCACCCACCTCTGGGGGCTGTGGGTGTCAACCAGGGCACATATCTCCCACAGTAGAGATGCATTCTGCTGGGATTAGTTCTAGAGTTCCATTAAATTTTGTGTTGTTAATAAATCAATGAAACACTTCAATACTGATTTGGTTTAAACTATGTGAACTGAACAATTTCTCCCTGTGAAAATTCTACACTTCTGAAGCTCTTAGTCCAGTTCAAGACTTACTGAAGGTGGCTTTCCAAATGTTAGCAACTGAGAACCTCCTAGGAGAACATCATGCTCTTTAGAAACTCCAGGATGAAAATTAATTTTATGGATTTAAAGATAACTTATTTTATAGCTCTGTAATGAATTCTGGAATGGAAAACATGACATCATCATTCTGTGATGGCTGTGATGTATCTGTCAGTTTCCAAATACAGGAGAAAAACCCCTTACAGATACATCTACACTGAATCTAAAACATCTACTCCCCCACATTTCTTTCCAGCAATGCACTGATACACTTCCTTTGAATTCTCTTTGTTCTTTATGCTTAAAATACTTATAAATCTAATCTAATTTAATTTTTCTACATATTCTATTGCCTCAGTTACCTACAGCTTTCTCAGACTGTAAGTTTTTTATGGTGTATTTCTAAGCAGACCAGCTTCTTTTCATGATTATTTCTCAACAATTACAATATTTTAATCGTTCCTGATCATACTTGTATTTGTCCATTTCAGCTCTTTCTCCAAATTGAGGTTGCTCATGACTACTTTCAAGGCTTATAAAAATGACCTTTATAGCAGCAAGTACACTAAATAAGAGCAGCTTGTGACCATTTGCACCTAAGTAGCCAGTGCATTTTGTTCCATAATTGGTTCTTCCCTATCTGTCAATACTTCTTCTGCAACAGGTTTTGGAAGTGGGAATTTGCATTTTGTAATAGACATTTGGCTTGAGTTTAAGCACAAGAGTCTCAGTGAAGTATCTATTTTCTGTCTTTTTACACAGACTTGGTACCCTTCCCTCTTTCCCATTACTTTATCTACTTTATTTAAAAAAAAATAAAATCCAAGTTAAATTTCTAGATTCTTGGAGGACACTAGGATATTCTCTTGTTACCAAGATGTCAAGAGCACAATGGTACATAGTCTGAAAGAATCTTAGAAGTGAATAAACTGGGATCTGGATGCTGTACTATAGAACTTGCTGTATATTTTTTTTCCTGGCTGTTCTTATTCTAGATATATCAGGATGGGTGCCAAGCAATCATTAGTAAGCACTTTTCCTGTCTTTGCATTTCAGAAAATGCTGACTTGACGAAAGGTTAGGTGACTAGCCTTCATTTCTGTGGACATAAAGAAATCATATGCCAAAATGAGTACAAAATATGGTAGCCATCATTTCTTTGGGATTTTCATTGTCTCAGCTCATGAATTTTATACCTTCTTATAAATTCTAAGAACAATTTGACATTTTCTGCTAGTATCACAGAGCCAGAGGATCCCTGTGAATACTAATGAGCTTGTACTGGAATAAATATACTGTGTACAGTGGTGATGCAGTTCACTGTCAAAGTATCTCACTATAGATATGCTGCATACCATCAAAATCTAAAACAGATGGCTTGAAAAACTACTAGTAATTTTACATAGTCACCCCCCCAAAAATATGAAATATTATTTTCCCTGTGAATTACTGTTGCTGGACTGCCCTTTCACAAAATTCATGGAGCACATGGACTAAGACTGAGAGAATACTTAAACCTTACAGGAGCTAAAGCTGCTGTCTTGCTCCTGAGACTGTGGTTAAATCCATTAGTACCTGCAACACCAGGCCAAGTCCTGAGCCCACGTTACTTTCAGGAATTGTTTCCAAGGCAGTGTACAATTTCAGAGAGAGAAGACATGAAGTCACAATAAATTATGATGCTTCACCTTTCCGCTATGTGCACTATTCCAGTTAACTGAATATGAATCATGGGTAGATAACTCCTGTAGTTTGGGTTTTTGCAAAACATTCCTGTCTAGAAGCTTATGTGCTTTAGCCATATTGTCTGAACACAGCAGAATGAATCATATATGTGCTTTTGTAAAATGTCAGCAGTTATGACACTGATACTGCAAGCAAATCATATTTAATGTGTCTTTTGTCATGTACTGGATAAGAAACTCAATGAGGAAATGCCAATGTTTTTTTTGCCTCTCATCAAAAAATCCCATGGGAACCTGCATCAGAATCTTTGCCATAACTAGTATGACCATGCATCCTGCACCTCCATCCTTACTGGGATGCTGATCCCTCAGTGAGAGCTGTAAGTGCACAGCTTGCCAAAACTCCCGCTAGAATGTGAAGGGAACAGCTCTTCAGAACAAGGCAAATAGTAATGGGCAAGATCTGTTGATTAATTAGACACTTGCTAGGGAAAGACCAAGAAGAAAGTAGATTTTTCTGGGAGAGGTGAATTAAAACTGGAAATGGATGAATTTTATTGAAAAGGGGTTTTGGACCCAGTGAATGTATGAAGATGAGCAAAGTGATGATATCAAGAAAATACTCTTCACAACTATGGCAAGTGTTAATAAAAATCAAGCATGTCAGGATGAAAAGCAAAGGAAAAAGGAGAAAAAGCGATATAATGGGAACATTCTGTCCATAAATTAGCTTTGTTGCTATTAAAGCTGGTAGAAGAAAAAGAGAAGGATTTTGTGGTGAAGTTAGTATTGTTATTGTCCACTATGTTAAGCTCAATATTTACCTTATGGAAATAGCATGTTTCTTTTTCTTTCTTTGTGTTTTGGTTTGGTTTTTTCAAGATTTTCTTATGTACAAGTCTTTATCTAGTATAAAAAATAAAGTTTTAAAATTCCAGCAGATTAGACTGAAATTGCTACTTCACTTTGCGCAACACTAGACCAAAGAAAAAAATCATAACCAGTTTGATTGTTTACATCTAAAAAATCCCATTTTTTTTCTGCCTTTTCTTCTCTGTCTGCCTGTGGATTTAAATACATCAAAACCAAAATTTAAGACTAGGAAACAAATAAAGCAGCAGTAAGTGCCAATTAACAGAAAATAAGGACCTCTCAAGTCAGGCTGTAAAAATTCACAATTGCTTTTCCAGCTGCTGCAATGCTAGTGTGAGTGTTGATTTTATCTTCCTGTAATTTCACTGTTTATGTTTAACAATTTTGAATGAAACCTGGCCAAGAAACAAAATGAACCCTCAAAACCAAAAATAACCTAGAACAGCAACCATCCTCTTACCCACAAAACTAGCCTATCTTCCACAAAAGTGGTGCAATGGAAGTGTATCCATAAACTCAGTTTTCATGTTCTTTTGAAAACATTAGAATTGAATTTTAACTCAGGTCAGGATGGCTTAAGCTTCAGCTCAGTTCACTTTGGAGTCTTCATATATAGCCACTTGAAATGTGTAGGTTGGGGCATAGTATTATTATGCACATGGTTTAGATAGGAAAACCACATTCACATTACACCTTTAAATTTTTATTTTTTTTTTAAAAAAAAAAAGTAACATTTTTCCAACTAAAAATACACTAAACCAAATCAAAATAACTTGATTCACTCTATAGCTTCAATAATTTGCCTAAGACATAGACCTGGTTTTAGTTATGCAGTTGTCAAATTTCATCACTGAAAGTCAAGACATAACTAGGTCCTTGCAAACCTTGACATCTGGAACTGCTAGAACTGCAGCGAGATCATTTAGCACTAAGCTTGATGTTCAAAGTTGAACAAAGGCAAATAATAATTTTCACACCAGATATATCTGTTAGAAGTGACTCCTTGTCACTCTAGAATGTTGAATTGTCCCATTTGTCACATGCACTGAAGTATATTAGGTAAAAAAAAAACAAACCAAAACAAAACTAAACCCCAAGAAATCAACAGAAAACCCAAACAGAAAAAAAAAATCCCAAAGCTTTTTGCTAGATTTCTGAATTTCTAAAACTGAATCTGTTTAAAATATACTCTTAATTGTTCTAATCAATATTGTAACTGTACCTTTTATCTCCATTTTTAGATATTTAGGTATGAAGTTTCAATTCAAATTAATTTTTTCACCTTACATAAATATTTATTTCCTTCCAAATCAATCTAGTTCTATATCCAATAATTCTTGTTTCTGTATATTGTTTAATTTCCTTTAGCCGAGCTGCTTCACTAGTGGTTGAAAGGAACATCCTACCTACTACCCCGTAGCCCAGTTTTATAGGGCTCCAAAATACCAATCATGAATGTTGCATATTTCCAGAGCATCATCACATTACTCCTTTCCTGTGTTTTCTTCAACTCTTTACAGGAGAAGTACCTCCTTTACGGATACCATCCCGATCAGCTGCTGGAGTCACTATAACCTCAAAGGTCTTTTCTGTCTATTTCTTTGTAGTGCAAAACAAAAAGCTTTTGAAATCAGATTTAAATTCACAATCCTGCTACACTTGTCTTAACAAAAAAAAAAAAAAAAAAAAGAAAAGGAAGAAAATGCCAAGGAATTTGCTGATTTTGTTAAAAACAAGTGTGGTGTCTGTTTTTCGTTGAATATTAATCTTGCATAGTGATGGGTTGAAATATAAATTCCTAATATTAAAATAAATATCACAACCCCTTGTGAGACCTGACAAGATGCAACCAGGGGTGGTAAGGAAGCTGGCTGATACCATTGTGAGGCTGCTCTCTGTCACCTTTGAATGGCTGGGGACATCAAGAGAGTTTCTTGATGACTGGAAAAAGGCAAATGTCACAACCATCTTTAAAGAAGGCAAGAAACAGGCTCTGGGGAATCACAGGCATTATCAACATCACCTCGCTCAATTGGAAACATCAAGGTTTGCATGCAGATGGGTAATCCAGTCTCTGAAATCACTTAAAGGTAGTAACATGAACATGGCAAAACACTACAGATTTAAAAAAAACAAGGGCAGGGTGGTATGACTTAACAGAATTCATGAATAAGGGAGACATTTCAAGGACAATCTCTTATAAATACCAAATAAATTTGTAAAGTCAACAAAACCAGGAAAAATGTGTTAGGGGTGGACAGGGACAGACTTTTTCAGGAGGAAGTAAGGTGGTAAAGGTTGAGGGAGAAAAGAGGAATATAAAGAGAAGTAAATTATGCCTCAAGGTTTTTAGGAGGACCTTATTCAGGATCTCTGTGCCTGATCTATATGGTTTGGAGCAAGAAAATAAATCTGTTGCTGCTCCAAGATATATGTTAGACCTACTTATGTGGGCACGATAGACCTTAGTGTTGAAGAGGGACCAACCAGATAAGACAGACTGGACAATTAAAAGCAAATCATCCTGGGAGCCATGTCCAGCCTCATGAAGGACAAGATGACTATGAGCAGCCAGTACATTTACTGAGGCAATGAGGAAAGCCCAATGAGCTTTCCATAATGGGATGAATGGCTTAGTGGACTGGGGAATAGGTAGTGTAAGTGCTCTTCACCTTGACTTTAGCAAGGTCTTTGACACAGTTTCCCCTAGTATCCTTGCAGCCAAGACAGAGTTATGGATTACATGAGTGGATTACGAAGTGGCTGAAAAACAACCTGCACTGTCACTCCCTTGAGTCAGCTCTGCTTCAAGAAGGAAGTTGGACTAGATGACCTTTCGAGGTCCCTTCCAACCTCAATTATTCTACAATTTGAAAATTTTATTACAGTATCAAATCAAGTGATAAAGTTTAGCTGAAGAAATCATGAAAAAGTATTTTAAGTGCCTCTCTCAAACTAAAGATAATGAGTTATCATGTAGTGTACAGATGAGAAGTGAATCACATCCTAAAATAACTTTAGATTTTGCAAAGCACGGGTTTTCCTATTATTTAGTGTCTGTTTGTTTGTTATCTACTCTGTTTCACACTTGCTATTTTCAGTCAAATTTTGTATTCTTCACCTAAAAGACTAATTAAACAGACATTTTTCATTAAGTGAGTGACCTTGAGTCCAGAAAACTTAAGGTAGTAGTTTATACTTTTCCCAAATCAGTTTCAATACTTGAAAGTTACCACCACATTTCAAACTTACTAGGTTCTGTTCCTCTCTCTCTTATATTTGTATGAAGCATCAGGAGCAGACTGAAAGAAAGCACAGGAGACTTAAAATTTGCCGTTTAACTGCAAACTATAGGACAGGTGGGACACATGCCCACAATAAATTACTGCAAGCACACAATTGACAATGCTCTCTTTTCAATGAGATTTTAACAGTGCACAGAAATGACTGAGATCATAAAAGCATTTGGATAGCAACAAATCGGTGAACACTTACATAGGGGAGGAGACTAGATAAACAAGCAATAGAATTAGACTAAAAAAAAGTACTGAAATACTGAGATTGACACAAAGGAAAATGAAGTATTTTAAGTGTTTAAGCACACCATCTCAGACCTTTAAAAAAAAAAAGAAAGAAAAATAAAATAAATCATACCCATGGTAACAGAGACATTAGAGCAAGTTCTGTACAGTTTTCATAGATACATAAAACTAAATGTGGCTTGCTTTTTTTTTTTTTTTTTACAACATAATAAAAGACATGTCTGTGCTGTGCAACAAAGTGTGGTATAAGGGTGGCTAACTGTCATTAAGCTAGTCAAGAAACGTGAAGCAGGATAGCTTCACTGATTGCTGGGAGACAAGTTTTAACTAGCTCTAGTGTGGCTCAGTTTTGGAAATGACTGTACTTCTTTCTGGAACAAGCTAGTGTATGTTCTCAACTTCCTTCTGTCTGGCTGTTATGGTCTGGCGGGAGAAAGCTCAGGTCTCATATATCTCAATTTACATACATGTCAAATTAGAAATTCCAGGCTGGGTTTCTACATGAACAGTGTCTTCTTATAGATACATTATAATTTTGCAAATAATATGAGGTATTTTGTAAGTTATAGAGGGACTTCACACAGCTTAAAATAGGTGTGAAAATATCAAGCCTTATATTAAAAACCAGACTAATAATTTTTCAGTTGGTCTTTTGAAAATTACAAGTCTTGCCATGAAATAAGGTTTGATTCAGCTGCCATTAACTTTCTAGAAGAGACTAAAGTCACTCAAACATTGTAATGATTGAGAACATGAACCGTGTTCAGTTCTGAGTCTTTAAAATACCTAGAAAATTACTTTTACTCAAAACTTCACAAGGTTCTGGCGGAGCTCAGTAATAGTAAAATTTCTTCTGGAGGAGGGAGGAGTGGAAGTATAGATTCTGAGCACCTCATTTGTCAAATCTGACTTTTTCTTTTGCCTGTGAGTTTCACTTTTCCAGTATGAAGTGATGAAAAATAATTGAGTTACTAGTAAGGTGCTAGTATCATTTTTTTTCCTTAATATATGTGATTTACAGAGTTTTGTTGATGAAATTCTCTATTACTGAAAAACTTGTAGGATTAAGTGTGAAACCTGAGATAAATCCTTGAAGAGAAAGAAACAGATTTCCTCTGCTGTATTTTCCTTAGGTGTGAAATGAAATTAAGTAAGTAAGACACGAATTCAAATCTGAGATAATAAATATGCCTTCACAAGCATTTCTTGTCTCAGTTAAGCTAAACAGAAAAACAACATTTGAATTTTAGCTGACCTTATGGTCTGCTAAAGAGAGGAAAGAAAGAGGGGAAGAATGATCCTAAAAGTTCATCATGAACTGCCTCCATGAACTGAGACCATCTATGACTGGGCAAAAGATTTTTGTCTGCTAAATCAGTATTCTGGTAGAAGGAATATTTGCTGTACTATCTCCTCAAAACAGCTGAGTGATATCTTGGGAGGGAAAGCTGTTTCATGAGTTTAACAGTCATAGTCCAAAAGACAAATAGCAGGGCTGGGATTTGCCTGGATTCCACAATACACTAAAATAGCATTACTCTGTCCTGTCACTCATTCAGTGCTGAATACCTGGTAAATCCACCCCACAACACCACCACCCGGCCCCCCATACTTCCAACTGCAGATTAGAAAGACAAATATTGGCAAGCCAGATTCAGATGAGAATTCATCTGAGCTGTGCCATTTCCATACATCCTGGAACAGATGTGAATTTCTCCATATGTCTTTTGGAATAAGGTCAGCAAGTGAAATGTTTTAACAAAAGAACGAGAAAACATGGAGATATGGCAGGCACACATATTTAAATCAGGTGACATGATATTAGCAGCCTTAATTCCAGCAGTACATGATGAAATAGTGAAGAAAGTATTGTCAAATGATCACAGACTCATAGAATGGTTTGGGTTGGAAGGGATCTCAAAGATCCTCTAGTTCCAACTCCCCTGCCATGGGCAGGGACACCTCCCACTAGACCAGCTTCCTCAAAGACACTTTCAACCTGGCCTTGAACACTTCCAGTGAGAGGACATCCACAACTTCCCTGCGCAACCTGTTCCAGTGTCTCACCACCCTCACAGTAAGGAATTTCTTCCTAATATCTAGTCTAAATCTGCCCTCTTCCAGTTTAAAGCCATTACCCCTCATCCTATCATGACATGCTCTCGTAAAAAGTCCCTCTCCACATTTCTTGTAGGCCCCCTTCAGATACTGGAAGGTGCTCTAAGGTCTCCCTGGAGCCTTCTCTTCTCCAGGCTGAACAACCCCTGGAACCAGGGGTTCCAGACCTCGTAACCAGGTCTCTCAGCCTGTCTTCATAAAAGAGGTTCTCCAACCCTCTGATCATCTTCATGGCCCTCCTCTGGACCTGCTCCAATAGCTCAATGTCCTTCTTATGTTGGGGGCCCCAGAACTGGATGCAGCACTCCAGGTGAGGTCTCACGAGAGCAGAGTAGAGGGGGAGAATCACTTCCTTCGACCTGCTAGCCACGCTTCTTTTGATGCAGCCCAGTATATGGTTGGCCTTCCGGGCTACAAGCGTATATTGCTAGCTTATATTGAGTTTTTCATCAACAGACACCCCCAAGTCCTTCTCCTCAGAGCTGCTCTCAATCCATTCTCTGCCCAGCCTGTACTTGTGCTTGGGATTGCCTCGACCCAGGTGCAGGACCTTGCACTTGGCCCTGTTGAACTTCATGAGGTTGGCACGGGACCACCTTTCCAGACTGTCAAGGTCCCTCTGGATGGCATTCCTTCCCTCCAGCTTGTCAACCATGCCACATAGCTTGGTGTTATCCACAAACTTGCTGAGGGTGCACTCCATCACATTGTCCATGTTGCCAACAAAGATGTTAAACAGCACTGGTCCTAGTACTGATCCCTGAGGAATGCCACTTGTCACTGGTCTCCATGTGGACATTGAGCTGTTGACTGCCACTCTCTGACTGCAACCATCTAGCCAATTTCTTATCCACTGGGTGGTCCATCCTTCAAATTCATGCTTTTCCAGTTTAGTGACCAGGATGTCATGCGGAACAGTGTAGAACACTTTGCACAAGTCCAGGTAGATGATGTCAGTTGCTCTTCCCTTATCCACCGAACTTGTAACTCCATCATAAAACGTCACCAAATTTCTCAGGCATGACTTGCCCTTGGTGAAGCCATGTTGGTTACTTCCAATCACCTCATCTACATTTTCCATATGCCTTAGCAGAGCCTTCAGGAGGATCTGCTCCATGATCTTTCCAGACACAGAGGTGAGACTGACTGGCCTATAGTTTCCTGGGTCTTCTTTTTTTCTCTTCGGGAAGGTGGGGGTTATGTTTGCCTTTTTCCAGTCAGCAGGAACTTCACCAGACTGCCATGACCTCACAAATATGATGGAAAGTGGTTTGGCAACTTCATCCACCAGTTCCCTCAGGACACTTCGATGGGTCTCATCAGGTCCCACGGACTTGTACAGCTTCAGGTTCCTTAGATGGTCTTGAACCTGATCTTCACTTACAGTGGGTGGATTTTCCTTATCCCAGCTCCTACCTTTGCCTTCTGCAACTTGGGTGGTGTGGCTAGAGACCTTGCCAGTGAAGACTGAGGCAAAGAAGTCATTGAGTACCTCAACCTTCTCTGTATCCCTCGTAACCAGGTCTTCAGTTTCCTTCTGGAGAGGGCCCACACCTTCCCTAGCTTTCCTTTTGTCACCGATATACCTTTCTTGTTTCTCTTTATGTCCCTGGCCAGATTTAACTCAATCTGGCCTTTAGCTTTCCTAACCTAATCCCTGGTTGCTCAGAAAACTTCTTTGTAAATCTTTCCAGGTAACTTGTTTTTGCTTCCACTGCCTATAGATTTTCTTTTGTCCCCAGGTATGTCCAGGAGATCCCTATTCATCCACACAGGCCTCCTGGCCTTCTTACCTGCCTTCCTCTTCCTTGAGATGCA
Organism: Podargus strigoides; assembly: GCA_028020825.1. Lineage (NCBI taxonomy): Eukaryota > Metazoa > Chordata > Aves > Caprimulgiformes > Podargidae > Podargus > Podargus strigoides. Next base: position 28,844,526 of record CM051620.1, read on the forward strand.
CTGCTCCTGGGCTTGGAGGAGATGGTCCTTGAATATCGACCAGCTTACTTGGGCCCCTCTTCCCTCCAGGACTTTATCCCATGATACCCTACCAATCAGATCCTTGAAGAGGCCGAAGTCTGCTCTCTTGAAGTCCAGAGTAGTGAGCTTGCTACGCACCCTCTTGGATGTCCTAAGAATCATGAACTCTACCATTTTGTGATCACAGGAGAAAAGGCTGCCCTTGAGCTTCACATTACTCACCAGTCCCTCCTTGTTGGTGAGGATAAGATCCAGCATAGCACCTTTTCTCATGGGTTCCTCTACCACTTGGCGGAGGTTATCCTCAATACATTCCAGGAACCTCTTAGATTGCTGGTGCCCAGCTGTATTGTCCTTCCAACAGATATCGTGATGGTTGAAATCCCCCATGAGGACCAGGGCTTGTGAACATGAAGATGCTCCTATCTGTTTATATAGGGCCTTATCTACTCAGTCTTCCTGGTCTGGTGGCCTGTAGTAGACCCCCACTGTGATGTCCCCTTCCCTTGCATTCCCTTTAATCCTGACCCACAAGCTTTCTGTTAGCTCCTCATCCATCCCCAGGTGGAGCTCCATAGACTCCAGCTGGTCATTGATGTACAGGGCAACACCCCCTCCCCTTCTCCCTGTCAGTCTTTCCTAAAGAGCTTATACCTACACTCCAGTCGTGAGAGCCATCCCACCACATCTCAGTCATGCCAATGACATCATAGCCCTGTAGTCATGCACAGATCTGTAACTCTTCTGGTTTGTTCCCTATGCTCCGTGCATTAGTGTAGAGGAATTACAGTCGGGCCCCCATTGATGTTGATTTACCAATAGAAGTTCCCTTATCCTGCACTTCAGGTGCTCTCTTCCCAGCCTGTGGACCAACACCAGGCCCAGTGCATCTATTACTGTCATAGGCCTTGTTGTGGGATGGACTGAGGATCCCCTCCCCCAGCAAATCTTGTTTAAAGCCCTCTTTACTAAATTGGAAAGCTTCTGGACAGACGGTCTTTCCCTTTTCTGAAAGATGAACCCCATCAGCTCCCAGAAGACCAGATTTCTGAAAGTGACTCCCATGGCTTAGATAGCCAAAGCCCTGTCTATGACACCACTCCCTTAACCATTTATTGATTTTCTCTGTCCTGTCGGCCCTTTCAATCCCCTTCCCTTTAACAGAGAGGATCGATGAAAACACCACTTGTGCACCCAAGTCCTTTACCAATGCTCCTAGTGCCTTGTAGTCCCTCTTAATATTCTTCAGGTTGGTCACCGCTGTGTCACTGCTGTCACATGAAACAGCAGTAGCGGATAGTAGTCAGTAGGAGGTACAAGATCTGGCAACCTCTCCATTACATACTCGATGATCAAGAAGAAAATATTACACTCAGTCCAGAGAAGACTCTGTTTGAAGTAAAAGAAGTCAAACGCATGAAAGATAGTCTATCAAATTGAGTCAAGCCAAATCAAGCAAAGAAGTGAAGCTGTAGACCACATGAGACCTCCTAGAATAACAAAGCCAAAATTACAGAGCATCCTAGAGATAGTACATGCCACATGAGACACAGAGACAAATGTTATGAATGTCATGACATTGGTTTTATCGCTACATGATGCTCTGACAGTTTAGAATGAAACATTATAGAATAACTATAAACATTTTAATGATCCCAGCAGCCACTAATCAAAGCAAGCATATTTAAGAAAAGGTACAGGATTTTGTCTCTCACAAAGAAGAACATTTTTTCTAACTTCTTATAAAACTGCAACAGAATTAAAACATAGTTAAGTTCAAATCAAGAAGGATCTACTGGCTATTGTTTGTTAAAAAAGTAATCTCACCGATATATGCATAGACTAAAGGGTGAAGTACTGGGAACTATGAGGTAACCATATCTAAAGGTCTTGAAAAGCACTTACAAAATTACAATGGATATATCAGACCCATGAACATGTAAATATTTATTGCAAGCAGAATGAAGGGATTCAAAGTGTAGCATGTTATGAAACCCAAGGATGAAACTAAGAAATGTGTAGATGAGGTGCTGAGGGACATGGCTTAATGGTGACTTGGCAGTGTTAGGTTAATGGTTGGACTTGATGATCTTAGAGGTCTTTTCCAACCAAGGCTATTCTATGATTCTATGATGAAAAAAGTACGATTTAATGCAGATGAGACCCTATGCTATATAAGACACATTAAACAGCAGAGGACACAGAAAGATCACATAATAACACCTTGTCCATGATTTTAAAGATGAGCTGGCCGTGCAGAAGACTAAGTGAATCCTAATATGCACCTGTATACAGCCTTGAAGGCAAGTTTTTCTTACAACACTTAGTGATGGCAAGCAATGAGATCATTATTCTTGGCACTATGACAGACGAAATACTTAACATTTACAAGAGCTGACATTAGGCTGTTCAGAGTAGAAAACCTTGTACCAGGCACCATTTTGCAAATTTTAGCTTATCATAGTTTAGGAATATATGAAGAATTTTACAGGAGGAGATGTTAAGCAATCAAAAAAGAAAGCTTGCTCTCATGAGTTCACCTCATTGCTAAACTATTTTCTTAATATGCACTTGGTACTTTTCTGAACATGAAAAAAAAAAATTAGTTCTGCCAGAAAGTCAGATCTAAATTGTAGTTTCAGTTTTCATAATGAGTTAGACTGATCGAGTCCCACTAAGAGAGAAACAGAACATTTTGTAAGATAAAGGGAGTAAAACTCACTCATTCTTATTCCAGGTGTTTTCAATCTAATGAAATGGTTCGTTCCATTATAATATGGATTTTTGTTACATGATGAAACATTCAGCTTGCTCTTCTGGAACAGGCATACGTCAATTGTGCAATGGTGTCCTCCCCTGAACTGCTGATAAGAGTGATGATTCTTAAAAATAGCTGCATGTAGGTGGGTAAGAGTAACATGATTGTTTCAATAAGTCATGAGTTATGCTCGTACAAACGAATGTCTTCTACGATTGTTTTATTTGCACGCTACTGACTGAAGGCTGATAGCAAAGTTAAAACTGAACAATCACTAATTTTTTTTTAATTTCCTTTCTTAGTGTATCATTGGTTTAAAGAAAGCCTAGTCATCAAGGAAATTTGTATAGATGTGTCATTTTTCAAGTCAAAGTACATTTTTCACAAATGAGTTCACTAAAAACAGCGTATTTATTATTTTTAAATACAAACATTCATGACGTAATTAATGTTTGATTTTCAGATTGAGGTGAAGAATTGATTAACTCTGGAAAGTCTCAGTTCTGCAAATAGATAATTAAGTCTCTCAGTGTTGCTAGACATTACAAATGTAAAACAAAGAAGATCCGTTCTGAGTAGAGGCAAGAGAAACAAAAGGAAAAACAGCCCTATATTGTCACATCAATTCGATGAGCCTCTAAAGGCTCTCTTTATTACCTGCTCTTCTTGGATGTTTTCTACTGGGTAGTCATCATTTAGAAAGCCCCTGCAGGACTTCTGTGCTTCTCAAAAGGATGTGCAATAGAATATGTCACCCAAAATAATTATCTGCAACCACCATCTTACCTTAGGCTACATGTCAGTGTGCACTCAGTACTCAGAGACTGCATCTAATTTAGACCTGAAGGCAGACATACGTGAATAATACTTACAGCAACAAAACAGGATTGAAGCTACAGTGGAACTAATTTATTAGTTAAAAAGGACATCAACTGAAGAACTACAGTGTCTTTCATGTTCTTGGTACTGTAGTCTTTTTCCTTTTTCACAGCATCAAAGAATGAAATTCCATGGTGTCTTAAAGAAAGCAAGAGACCAAAAGTACTAGCCTTGCAGCATTTAACTTGCTTTCTCAAGGTGTGTGTGAGATGGCTTGGCTCTTATTCTGGTGTGAATTAAAAATTGTTCTGAGGTTAAAGGAATTACTCTGGTTTAAAAATGTGTGTGAAAGAGGGAAAAAAATAAGTCATATCATTATAGAATATAAGGCTACAAACTACAAAACAAGCAAATCAAAGGGACATTACAATGTAGAAGTTGCTATGATAACTATACCAGAATTTTAGATGAAAGCTGTTATATATATTTGCCAAATGTATAATATAAATCAGAATATATAATATAAGGTTAGGGAACATTAAATGTCTTTTGCGTGGTATTTGGATTTACAGAATTCATTTGTGCTGGAATGGATAAAAAAGTTAAATAGTGTTGCTGTGACCCTTGTGAAGAACTACAAAGGCAGGAGAAAACATCAGGTGAAGAACTGTATTCTCCATTGTATACCCAAAAATTCCATTCTTGCTGCAGCTGTCTCCTCAGCCCACAGATGCAATGAGAGACTTGCACCATTTGCTTTGGTGCAAGGAGGTCTCTAGTCCTCCTCTCATCACAGTGGCGTGAAATCATCCCTGGCAAAGCTCACAGACAGACTCAGTATTTCCTCAGAATAATTCCCCTTCACCTTGTCTCTTTGCCCAGGAGGGGAATAGTGCAAAGGAGGGGAATATGTGCAAATGTTCTGTAACTTGCAGATGTGTTTAACTGGATGAAAAACTTGAGGTAATGCAGTAGGAGGGATTATGAGGGTGTGTTCTCACAACTGGGAACATCATAACTTGCAGTTTTGTCCTAGACCAACTTGCACATTTTCTTGGCTCTAGCCTGAAGCAATTCATAAAATAGTCATTATGAAGCAGACTCTTGTGTCCCATACTGACCTGTCCCTGCCCTGCTGTGGGCCAAGAAAACATGTTATTTCCCTGAAGATACATCACTTGAAGAAACTACACTGACCTTCACAATCATACCAATAAATTTCTTAAGCATGTTTTTTTGTGTTCCTTTACGATCTCTTTCCCACAGCTTTTCAGAGCATGTTGCGCTTCATGGAACAGAATCTTGGAAATAATTACATAACTCATGAAACTCACTTACAAATCCACAGCATAGCTATTACACATTACTGGCCACCAAACACATTGGTAGGAGCTTGAGAGTTGTCTGAGAAGACCAGAAGGAAAATTATGATTACCCACAGGAAGCTGGCAAAACTGAGGGCACTACCAGTGCTATAGATTTGTACTTCTGAGGAATTTGTTAAAGAAAAAATGCCTTGTTATCTACCTTTTGAACCTAACACTTTGGGACACCATCTCAGAAGCAAGTTTTACACAGCACTTCAATGCACACCATTAATGTGATTCCATTGCCTACAACTGAATGGGAATTGCAGCAGTATCTTCAGTGAACTGGGAAGCACTGTATACACCTATAGGAATTTACAGGTTCAATTTTTAATTTCAGTTATGTACATGCAAACAGTTTCTGACTCATGGGTAAAGCTGCTGCAGAGGATATCATAATTTTGAATGGCAGGACTCCATAGAAGACAGGAGCTAACATAAATGGTCAGTTTGCCAAAACCACGAAAGAACTCATGTAGATTAATAATGCAATCTAAATGAAATTATTTCTTCTTTTTGTGACATACTGAGTACTAGAGTGTATAGTAGTATCAGGCATATACTATGGGATAATGTTTTTCAAATATTCCTTTGTTCAAACAGTTTTCCAAAACTGACTACCATCCAACTCTCATTATATCACTAAGAAATTCAAATTTTATTTAAAAGAAAATTCAACTATGCTATTCAAGTTTATTTCTACATCTGTAAAAGGCTTTTATTGTTCCCTTTCCATACCTTGACTGTTGATATAAAATCATGTGTTCTGTTTATTTTGGAATGCAAGGCTCTCAGGACAGAGAACAAAGTCTTTTTTCATGGAGTAGTTTCACAGTAATGAGTCTACTTGTTACTTCCTTCCATCCAAACACACAATTTTCACATAAATTTTTCTTCTGGGTCATAATGCCAAGCAAATTTTATCTATCAGCTCCTCATTATTTTGAGGCAATTGTTAATATCTACTGCTAATAAAAAGAATTCATAGAAACAGTTTGTCTAACAAGAAGTCCCACTTTTACAAAGTCATTTTCTTTGTCAAACAATACTGATGACACTGTATTTCATATACTGAAAGAGAAAATAAGGTTTGGAACAGCTAAAAGAAAACTTTATCTTGCTTATTCTTTACATTCTTTGATACATCAGGAATTGAGGCATGAAATATGCCATCACAAGACTTTGCAGAATAATCAAAATATTTTAAGATTACACAGTTGAAACTGAGTATTGAATTAACTTTCTGTTATTAATAAAAGATTTGAACAATTCCAGTAATTATTGGTCCCTTACAAAGCATGAAAGTACTCTCAGTACAGTAAGGGCATATTATAGATGCCACAAGAAATACCAAAACAGACAAGCAACGGTAGTCATAGCAATAACAAATCTATTGCCTTAGGAAAACACAGTTTAAAAAATCTGGTCAGACCAGTGTGGAAGGAGCATAAATAATGCACTGATGACATTACATGGCCTATTGCTCAGAGACCACTGCTCCAGGAAATATCTTCTAATAATGCCATCCTACAGACTGTCTTTGATGCCTTGCTTTATCACTCGAGTTCTTTTATTTCACTCATATATATAACTTTTCCTAAAAAGTTATGAAGTAATCTCCCCTAAAATGTAATTGGATTTCTGTAATCTGTTTTTCTTTTGAACCCAAAATACAGGGGTTATAAAACTTAAAATTACTCTTGAGCAACTGTAACAAAACAACAACTCGTCTAACACAAATAACACAATTTCTACAAATAATCAGAAAAACAGATTTCCACAGCCTGAGAAATTGAAAATGAATAAGGCATATCCATTCTTTACAACTTGTTACAGCCAAAGCACTAGCAACACTTCACCTGTTCCTGACACAGCCATTACAGACATGGGTTTGGATCTGAGCAATATAGTTCAAAGGTCTAAGTGAAAGATCTCTGGCTGCTACCAAACATCTTGTACTGTCCATCATTACTATATATATGACAGATGGAGTTAGTACTATACTCCAGATGATTTTATCATTGGCAACCTCCTTATCTAATTGTAAATAGCTTCCAGAGGTAACACCTGCAATAAGAAACACCCAGACCTTACATAAGCATTCATGACAAAGAACTAGAAAATAAAAATGTTACCTTCTTTGTTGTTGCTGTTCTAATTTGGAATTCAGATGAACAGTGTCCACAACATTATGTGGAAATAACTTCAATCTAAGTTTTTCATAATAAACTTCTCTAACTGAATAGCAGCATTGCAATTTGATTTGGTACAATTTCAAGGACTTAAAAAAACTTGTTATTTTGCTTCTGTATAAAATCTGACACACTACTGGGCTGGATAATATTTTAAAGTCATTAAATGCAAGATAATGACATCTAGTAGATGAGTCTTGTTATATTACATTAAGTTTACTAACTAGAGTCTAAGAGAAAATACATACATTTTCCTCGCATAAGTAATCATGCTCACTGCAATGGGATTACACAGAGAAGTATAAAGCAGTCAGAAGTGATGTGTTTGATAAATCAGCAGTTCATAGCACTAAACCTTTTGTAATATTTAGGTAACATCCAATACTTTGAAAATTCTGCCAGATCTGACATTCTAGAAATACACTTAGACGGAATAATGGCAAAACAAACTTACTAGTCCCCAAGGCATCATCATCAGATAGTATTTCAAACAGAAGGGAAAGAGAAAATAATAATTCAGTGATATGAACGAACCCTTACCCAGTGGCTGCCCTGCGATGATCCTGGCATTCTCTCCTGCAACTGCAGCCCTCGCGTGCCTCTCGCTCATGTATTGTACAAACGCATAACCTTTGTGCACTGAGCAGCCAACTATTTTCCCATACTTTGCAAAGATTGCTTCGATGTCGCCTTTTTTGACAATGGCTGTGTTCAGATTGCCGATGAAGACTCTGGAGTTGATAGACTTTGGGTCGTTCTTATTGGTGACGTTGCTGGTCTGTGTTTTGCCAGTCATGGTTGGATCACTTGGCTTTAACTCTTAAATAAAGAACAGAAAGAATTATATTTCAAAGCACAGTTACCCCTGAATTTGCATGATTTTTTCAGCAAAAATTCACTTTTCATTTTTCACTTAGGGTGAATCTAAACTCAGAAGAGTTTTACTTTCTAAAAATTATTATCAATAAAACCAAGGTAGCACATTTGAAAATATTGTTGAAAAGTCAAATTAAAACTTATTTTTATAGCTATAAACTATACCAATACACCTCTTAATACAATGCTGTGGTAGTGGAGCTTCACTGTAATCATATGTGGATTTCTACTTTGAAATTCAGTATTGACTTTTAAAGTACCTATCCATCTAGAAACTGCAAAGCAAGAGAATGAAACATTATCTTATGCCAAAGAAACAAACACTGAAGGCCATGCAAAGAACAAACTCTAACAACAAAAGACGACTCTGCTTTTGTTTGATAAGTGTCAGCCAGAGCACATTTCTCAGCAATTAAATATCATTAACCATTGTGAGGAGTGCAGGACAGGTAACATACAGTTCTTTACTGCAATCAATATGTTTCTATCAGAACAATTTTCCCTATTCATTCAGTACAAAAAAGAAAAGAGAGTAGACGGGAAGCACAAGTGGCTTATGTTCCTAGAACTAAAAAGTATGAAAAAAAGTCTTCCTTAATTATAGGAACACATATTTGCTTGCTGCTGTGCTCTTTCCTCTGAGGTCACAAATCTAAATGCATCCTGGCATATCTCAAATAGAAATATCCACATTATTCCTGAGAAAGATGGCAAAAGAAAAAAAACCACTTTTTGTGTTCATCTAGCCTTCCACTTCTGAAGTGCACCTGATTTTGTTAATATGTATGCAAGCTCCACCTGTCAGTAGGTCCCTCTACATCAGTTTGCTTAGATGGAGGTGAAATGAAAGAAATTGTTCCATGAGGCTGCTGGGTTTTCTTTAGCTGTATTAGACAACAGAAATGTCAAAAATATGCATACCTCTAAATAGTGAAAACTTATTTTGTAAGAAGGAGGTCATTTAGGCAGCAATCAAATATAGGCCATCTCTTACAGCTAAGAGTTATGTTACTATTTTTTAACCTGTTCATACTTTTGATCATATCACAGTAACAGCTCAGGCAAGAAATGAATCCAGTTAAATACTGCCCACAGTTAAAGCTCAGTTCATTTCTCAAGATGAAAAGGAAGAATAACCTCTATTCTGGTCACCTAAAGCTTGACACTAACTAGCAGAAGTTTCATATTTTAAATCAATAGCTACTATATATTTAAGCTAGCCTGACAAAAAAAAGAAATTATTGTCACTGAACTCCGTACAGTTCCCAGTGAACAAAACGGCCACAGCCGCAGCCATCAGCACTTTGACCGTCTCCATCACACAGGATCCAAACCCCGCCCTACAGGTAAAAATGCACAATGGAGATATGGGCAGTCCTCCTGGGCCCTAGCAAATGGTCTGCTTTATTAAAAGAATGCATGCAGTGGAGCTATCAGTCAAATAGCTTTCACTTACTTAACAACTTAATATGACAGCTTCATATTACAACATTTAGAGAAAACTGAATAAACCAAGAAAAAAATATGTTTTCTTGTAAGTTTATCAATTTTACATACATTCTGGAAACAGAGATACTGTACACATGCACAAATTTTGTCATGGGAAACCCGGAAAACTGCATTGACCAAAAGCCTCTGAGCTTTATCATATGACAGACTCAATACTGTATATTTCTAGATTGCTGTGCAGATCATGCATGTTGAAGTCATCTCTATATTCTCAACAGTCATAATAGTACGCTTGGTACAATACAAGTTTGAAGACAAATGACCTACAAAACATAAATATAATGCATGCTGAGCTCCATGTTGCCATAAAGTATACTGCTGACACTGAGAAACAGCAAATTTAAACCCATCTTAGATATATCTGTATTTACACAGGAGTCAAAGTCACAATAGCATAGCCAGGTTAGCCTAAAGAGCCCTAATGACCCAAACTGAAGAGGCAACATGGCATAGTTGCTAGGCATAAAGATAAAAGTTAATGCAGTCAAGTAGCTGGTGAAGACGAAATCACTGATATCACCAGAGGTGCCAAGAGGCACAACACTTCAGTGTGGAAATATCACTTTTGTTGGGAAAAGTTAACATGGACTGTATTGTGTTCATCTTTGTGAAGATCCAGAAAAAAAAAAAGAAAAAGTATCTGTTCTTACATAGAATCATAGAATGGTTTGATTTGGAAAGGACCTTAAAGACCATCTAGCTCCAGCCACCCTGCCATGGTGGACTTTTCTGCTATGGAACACCTTCCACCAGACCACGTTGCTCAAAGCCCCATCCAACCTGGCCTTGAATGCTTCCAGGGAGGGGGCATCCACAGCTTCTCTGGGCAGTCTGTTCCAGGCTGGTAATGAATTTCTTGCTAATGTCTAATCTAAATCTACCCTCTTCCAGTTTATAACCATTACCCCTCACCCTATCACTACATGCCCTTGTAAAAAGGCCCTCTCCAGCATTATTCTTAGCATCTTGTTAATGTTGCCAGTATACATTTATCAGCTGTGTAGCTGAACTAATTTTACTAAACTCACAGAGGCAGTGTCCCTCAAGTAAGACCACTCATCTAGAAAGCAGTAGACTTGGCTGGTAGACCTGTCTCTTCTACTAGCGTGCTGTATGATGCTCAGTAAGACACCTTTTTTGTGCCTTTCCACTTTTTAGACTTCAGACTTGCATTTTTTTGACTAAGAGCTCTCATTGTATTTTTATATAGCTTCTAACACAATGATGTGACCTTGGCTGGTACGTTTGGGCCCAAGTGACGCACTAATAATAAAAATCTGTAGAAAATCTTCAGCCAGACAAGACTTTCATGGAAGTATGCACAACAAAACTCTTTAATTATTACCATCACAACTGTTTTCAAAACACCAGAGTACTACACACTCTGTTTCCTCTATTGTTTAGCCATTTAACATGGGATTTAGTGAACTATTCCTTATTTTTATTTCATAAAAAATCTCATTTTATTTTTGCCCAGTTTTGCTCTTCACTAATTTAAATAGACTTTGACTAGGACATTGAATGTTTCTCTCTTGTAGTTCTTTGCAATGCAAATTTACAATATTTTTATAACACAAAGAAAAGTAGTTGTCTGGTGGGTTCTCTCATATTCAAATGAGCAGTCAGGAAAACAGGCTGTCAAAATTCAAAGGGTGAGAATAATATTAACATATGAATAATTGAGATTTGATTGCCTTACTGGTTGTCATATGATACTATTGTGAATATTTCGTAAAAATCAAAGATACATGGAATCTTCATTACAATAAGAAAGAACTTATGGTAATTTTCTTACCTCACAATTTGCATCTGTGAATACTGAATTATACCTATCTTCTCTGAGCTATCAGCAAAATCACAAACATTGTAACTCATACAACCACAGAAATAAATGAAACAGAGAAACATATCTAAAATCAGCTCATTTTCTTGCAGCCTTTAATAAGGTATCTTGTTAACTCCCTATTATTACAGTGACCCTTTCTGGTAATAAATATTCTCTATACGCCAAACATACATTTTAAAAAACACTTTACTAATGTCATCTAGCTGTCAATACACTTCGTCATATTTATTTATTCAATGCACATCATTATATACAACATTGTTTTATGCTGTAGATGATTTAATTATTCTACCCAGAACTAACTAGTTTAAATCTGAGTATATTTCAAAATAAAATTTATAAATTAGACTGTTTCTATTGCTATATAGATCTGTGGTTTGAACAGTAAAGTTTGCAAACCTGTTTTAAACATTAAAATTTCTAACATGTTAAACAGAAATGAAGATGTAAATGATTGAAATGAGATTCAAATTATCAAAATGATATGTTCAGTACACACATGGGATAGGACTAAACGAGTCAATTTGAAGTGCTGAAGAGGAGGGCAGATTTTAAGCCCTGTATTTTAAACCCTGCCTTGGTGAGGCCACATCTGGAGCATTGTGTCCAGTTCTGGGCCCTCCAGTTCAAGGACAGGGAGCTACTTGAGAGAGTCCAGCGCAGAGCCACAAAGATGATGAAGGGAGTGGAACATCTCCCTTATGAGGAAAGGCTGAGGGAGCTGGGTCTCTTTAGCTTGGAGAAGAGGAGACTGAGGGGTGACGTTATTAATGTTTATAAATACGTCAAGGGTGAGTGTCATGAGGATGGAGCCAGGCTCTTCTCAGTGACATCCAATGATAGGACAAGGGGCAATGGGTACAAGCTGGAACATAGGAGGTTCCACATAAATGTGAGGAAGAACTTCTTCACAGTGAGGGTGACAGAACACTGGAACAGGCTGCCCAGAGAGGTTGTGGAGTCTCCTCCTCTGGAGACATTCAAAACCCACCTGGATGCATTCCTGTGTGACCTGATCTAGGTATTCCTGCTCTGGCGGGGGGACTGGACTAGACGATCTTTTGAGGTCCCTTCCAATCCCTAACATTCTGTGATTCTGTGATTCTGTGATTCCTTCACTTTTCCAGCATTTTCTGATGAAGTTCAGTTAAGCGCCAGCATGAAAAAGCATTGCTTTGCGGCTGTGAAACTCATCTTCAGTCCATAAAATGAACATTTGACCCCACATCTCACATTTCATAGGACGTGTTTCTCCTAGGGCTCTGTGGCTATCACCAGAACAGCGAAGACAATAATGCCTTTTAGAGTTGGGCTGTGTCCCAGTGCAGGGAAGAGCACAAGACCTGAAGCAAAGGGTAAGTTGTCCAGTTGTAGAATCCAGTAATTCCTAGGCATTTCATTGGGGTGTAGGGTCAAGAAGGGACCAGTGGAGTCTTATTGGACTTCTGCTCCCAGTAACGCTTATGCATTTTACCAATGACTCTTCACAGCAAAATGCAAAGAGACAGCTTTTTTGGTCAAACTGCAAAACAATTTGGGACATATAGAGACTTGAAGACCTATGGTGTTTAAAGGGATTTTGAGAGTGATTCACTTCAGCATCTTCCTAGTTGGACAACTGTTTCTCATCTCAAAAGACTGATTGAATCATAGAATCACTATAGTTGGAAAGGACCTCTAGAATCAAGTCCAACCTTTATCCCAACATCTCTCTAACCACTAGACCATGGCCTCAAGTGCTTCATCTACTTGTTTTTTTAAACACCTCCAGGGACGGCGACTCCACCACCTCCCTGGGCAGCCTGTTCCAGTGCCCAACCACCCTCTCAGTAAAGAACTTCTTCCTAATATCCAATCTAAACTTCTCCTGATGCAACTTGAGGCCATTTCCTCTCATCCTATCATTAGTAATTTGGGAGAAGAGACCAACACCAGCCTCACTACAACCTCCTTTTAGGTAGTTGTAGAGAACAATAAGGTCTCCTCTCAGTCTCCTCTTCTCCAGACTAAACAAACCCAGTTCCCTCAGCCAGTCTTCACAAGGCCTGTTTTCCAGACCTCTCACCAGCTTTGTTGCCCTTCTCTGGACTCGCTCCAGCACCTCAATGTCCTTCTTATCCTGTGGTGCCCAGAACTGGACACAGTACTCAAGGTGTGGCCTCACAAGTGCCGAGTACGGAGGCACGATCACCTCCCTACTTCTGCTGGTCACATCTGTTCTGATAGGGGCCAGGATGCCATTGGCCTTCTTGGCCACCTGGGCACACTGGAACTCATCAGCCCTGTTAGATTTCTACTGAACACTGAAAACCTGTCTCTGAAATTGCCCTTATGCATTTTCCTATGCTGAATAGACCTATGAGGTTAGCCTGCAACAATTCTGTTAGAATTAAAATCTCAGATAAAACTCTTTTAAAAAGGTTAGGAAAGATTTACATTGATGGTTTGTGGATTTTTTTTTTTTAGTACGATCTCTAGTTTCACTTTTAAAAAAATTGCCTTCAACAAGTTTAATAGTACTTTCATATTAGCTTCAATATTGCTTCTACATATTTATGTGGTTTTTTCTTGGGGTCATTTTCTTTCCTTTTGTAAATAAAACATTAGTTTCTTTTAAGCAAATAGAAAAGGTCTATTTATTTGAGTGAACTAATTATTACTCACAGTGACTTTAGGGAGAATTAAGGTCTACTGACATAACACTGAAACAAGAAAACTGAAAATTTTTAAAGAAATATGAACAGTTTTATGAAAATAGATTAGAAACATGTTACATATAGAGAAATTTAATAACACACTTTTATGTATTTATTATTTTTACAAAGAAAATGTTTGGGAAAATGGAACATGCTTTCATTTCCTCCCAAAACCACAAATTCAGTTTGAGATCATGGTTAGAGCAGAGCCAGAAAATAATCAATGCTGTGTTAGTCCTATGTGATAACAAAAGACTGATCCTGTGGAGAAAGAAAATTCACATCTTTGGCAGCTTCTTCTAAGCACCATTAAATGCAAAATCTTATTTTTTAATATTTACAATAATAAAGTTTGCATAGGAAGGTGCATAGTACACATTTTATAATTATAAATCCTTCAAAGAAAGACAAAGAATGACCTAAAAAGACATGTGGTTGGACAGTGAAGTCTGTCTCCACAATGAAATCCACAGTAAAAAGTACAGCCTGTGAAAATTAGTTGCTTGGGTGTCTGGGGATAGAGCCAAACATGGGCATTCTGACAAATATGAAACATCATGGTACTGGTCTTTGGACAAAATGCATCACTATAACATGTGGTCAGTCTCTAACCTAAACCACATGGTACTCTCTTTGACATTTCCAAGCAATTTATCTCTGCTCCTCTATTATTATCCAGCTTCAGTTAATACCTGAAATTTTGTAAGTATCAGGATTCAATTCTTCTTTAGGAGTTGAGCTTTTCT